>OV816024.1:94156009-96656009 GCA_929113105.1 Agrypnus murinus | reverse complement strand
TTGAATAAATATTACAGCTGAGTTTATTAGAAATTATCGAGCGTTTGGTTCGTTTGAAACTTTATTAAGGTGTAAAGATTCTCCTTGCTTAAATTAGGTTACAAATATGTTAGGCAAAATTTTTTTGGTTTTGCGTTTTCGAATTTTAGTAATTTGATTACGATTATGGTTAGTAGTGATTTAAAATTTTCTTTTTGGGTTTCAGTAATGTGTTTTACTTTTGGATGAGTAACCTTAAAATTTTCTCTGAGATATTTTATGATGATGATATTTTTTGCAAAATATTCTTTTGGTTACTTGTGGTCTGGTTTTGGTGAAGTACGCTCATGTGTGAAAAAAAAATGTTAGGCGCACCCTGAATGTTGTTGTATGCGTATATTTGGTGTGTGAACAATCTTGAATGTGGCACTTGAATTTTTTTGAATGAGATGTTTGAGGAGCTGATTCATCATGGCTAGTAGGAAAATTAAACAGTCTTTTCAGAAAATTACCTTTTGGGTCATTTTTTTACTTTTGCATTTCAAATCTTTTCATGCTTATTGTTAAATAAGTTTTATCTTTAAATAATATTAATTAATCCCTTTTGTGGCGTTAATTCTTTCATGGTCCTGTCAGGTACTGTTGAATTTTTTTCATTCCTTTAGTTGTGGGAGTTACATAAAACAATGATAACGTGATTTGTTGCGTGCCCTCTTCTTTTTGAGTGATTGAATATCTTCGTGGGATCTTGTGTGGGAGTGTGTTTGAGTGAAGCGTCTACAGGGGATATTCTTTTATCCCTTGGGTGTTTCTTGGTAGGTTGGTCGGAAAGCACGCAGGGTGTAAGACAATTTTTTCCCTATTGTGTCCAGTATATATTTATCGATTTTGACAGTTCTGTCTATTTAGAAATTTGTGTGAAGTTATTACTTCATTTTGAATATTCAGAAAACATAATAATCTGTTGGGATTTTGAGTCCTTGTACAATTTAAGTTCGTTGAACTTCTTTAAGCTTTTTCTAAAAGCTAAATTATAAATCTGTTTGAGATCTATTAGGTCTTGTGGTTTTGAATCATTTTGAAGATTAGTGTGTAAGGTTTTGGTGATGCCGTTCTGTTCTCATTTATACCGTTGGCATCCACCATTTACCGATTTTTGTATCGTTTGTGATACAGTTTGTAGTACAGTTCCGTGCCGTACTGCACTTTTGGGAGACAGTTTCTGTCTTTTTATCGTATCGTTGGCATGTGCCATTTACCGTTCCGTGCCGTTCAGGCAATATCGTATCGTACCGTTTTGCAGTGCCGCTTAGTACTGTGTTTTTGGAGGCATTATGGTCTCTGTTCCGTACCGTTTGGTGATTTTGATCACCGTCATTACCGTCTTGCTTTTTGAAGTATATGGTGCTTCGTATGTACCGTTCAGTTTCGTTACAGTTCGCTGTGACAATCCAGTATGAGTGTTCCTGTGTTGGAATTTATATGATATTTGAGAATTTATGAAGGTCTTAGTGATCTTATGGTGTTCAGCTTTGTATTATCGTATCGAGTTTTGAGGTCGTGTTCTTTTCAGAACAAGCTTTCGGGTTCTGACTTCTTTTATTTAGACTTTGTCTATTATAGCGCGGTGGGAGGCGCTTTAGAAATTCCTTCACCGATGACGGGTTCCGGTAAGAGTCCGGTAAAGCATCTGTGGTCTTTTCTTACCATCCTTTGACCACTTTCTGTCTTAGACTGTCTATTATAGCGCGGTGGGAGGCGCTTTAGAAATTCCTTCACCGATGACGGGTTCCGGTAAGAGTCCGGTAAAGCATCTGTGGTTCTTTTTACCATCTTTTGACCACTTTCTTCCTAAGGACTTCTGGTCCTTCGAGTCATTTTGGTGACTAGTTAAATTTGATGTTTCTTTTTTGAAACTGTTTCCCCTCTTATAGAAATTTATATTTCTTTAGACCTTCTGTTTTAGACTTTGTCTATTATAGCGCGGTGGGAGGCGCTTTAGAAATTCCTTCACCGATGTCGGGTTCTAGTAAAAGTCTGGTAAAGCTGAGGTAGTTCTTTCCGTTACCATCCTTCAACTACCTTCTTTGAGGACTTTTTGTCCTAATGGTCTATGTTGACCAACCAATCTGTCGGTTCTTTTTGGGAACTATACTCTTTGTGAGATCTTTTGTTCTGCGCAGTTATGAGGTACCCGATCTTTTAATTTGTATAGATCACCGTATCAGTGTGTCCTTTTAAGGGCAGATCATTCCCTTTTTGGGTACCTGTCGGTCGTGCCATCTCTTGGGAGGTTCTGGTTTTGTGGGATTTTGACCCACTACCCTACCTTTTTGTGGGATTTTGACCCACTACCCTACCTTTTTGTGGGATTTTGACCCACTACCGTACTTTTTTGTGGGATTTTGACCCACTACCCGACCTTTTTTGTGGGATTTTGACCCACTACCGTACTTTTTGTGGGATTTTGACCCACTACCCTACCTTTTTGTGGGATTTTGACCCACTACCCGACCTTTTTTGTGGGATTTTGACCCATTACCGTATCCTTTTATTGGGATTTTTGTGTTACAGTTGTTTGTAACGTCTTGCGTTTTAGTGCATTTTGCGCTTTATTCTAATGTCGTTCTAAGGGACGAACTAGCAATGTTGGAATCTGTTCTTTTTAGAACAAAGCACTATTGTGTTTCCTTCTTTGTCCAATTGAACAGCTTTTGGTTGTTTTAGTGTGAGCTTCTTTTGTCTGGTGACATAATGTTTTGGAGAGGCTGATACAATTTTTGAGCCAGATAATACGGAAAGGGTTATTAACCTTTAATCATCTATTTTATAGTTACAGTTAGTAAGCTCTTTGAAAAGGTTTTCAACCTTCAGCTATATTGTCCTTCGTTGAAGTTAACGGACTTCAGTTAATATGAATAGGTTTATTAACCTCCAGTTCTAAATATGAATAGGTTTATTAACCTTATTTCTTTCAATTAATAGCTACGACCCAATATACTTTGGAGACTATTTGAAAAGGTTCTAGTAACTTTAAGTCGCCCAATCGGTGGTTGGGATTATCTAGTGTTTCATTGGTAAATACAATAAGGGTTTGTTAACCTTAATTTATCCACTTGTAAATATTTAATTCCGAAGAGGTTTATTAACCTTGATTCCTTTAGTTTGCAGTTATTGCGTTATATGAAAAGGTTTATTAATCTTAACTTTTTAGCTTGTAGTGCAGTCTGATGACTTTTCATTAAGAATAAGATGAGGTTTCTATATAACCTGAGGAGTGTAATTGAGAGAGGTTTTATCAACCTTAAGTTCTTAGCTTATAGTTATGACTAACCTATTTTGGGTTTGAGTTTAATAGTAGTTTTAGTAACTCCATATCGTTTGAATTTTAGTTATAGGTAACCTATATTATGTTAGAATTTGAAAAGGAGTTTTAGTAACTCTATACCGTTTGACTTTCAGTTATGGTTTACGTCATTTCGTTCAAGTATTGAGCTTGAATTTTACTTTTGGTATATCGTTTGGTATATACTTGTCTCGTATAGGTAAGAGTGCATGCAGTGATGAATGGGTAGTGTTGACTACTTTCTTAGTTTAGTGACGTTCTTCTGGTGGCGGTTGGTGCTTTGTTTTGGTAGTGGTTGGGCTTGAACCTTTCCTGACGGTAGAAGGAGGTCCTAACGCTGGACGGTGGGTGTTTTGTGGGGGAATTGGTTCCTGTCCTGGCTCCTATCGAAGTGAAGTACTATCCGTGTAGGTTTCCTTTTCCTAGCTTTGTTTACTATTCTTTTATTTCTTTCTCTTCCTTCTTTCATCTCGATCTGTGAAGGCTCAGTCAGTGCCATATCGGACTACTGTAGACCTGAGATCTCGGGGTGTTGCCGTTTGGTACCCTAAGCGGCACCTTGCTGTTGCACTCTCTTGTGCGAATACTAGAATCAGTATAGGTAGCTTTTGCTACAAGTTATGATGTTGGTGAGTGTTTTTTGAGATTGACTTTCCTAGTATATGACTTTTGGGGTCCCCGTTGGTGCGTCTGGCATCTCCAACACCTTCGGTTTTGCTTGAATGTTCGGTGAGGACATTTTTTTAGGGTGGCTTCCTTTCAGCTCTATTCGGCGTTCCTTACCTTTGTTCCTTTCTATTTTCCTAGCCGGGTAGTCCCTTTCCTTTCCTCTTTCCGTTTTTTGAATGTTTAGACACTTTTGGTCTTATAGATTTGGGCGTTAAGCACTTTTGGTGTGTTCTGGTTTTGATACCGGTACGGTATCTTCGTAGGCCTTTGGCATTTCGTTAGTTTCGAGTAAAAAGACAAGACGGGCTTCACAGCTTTTCTTTTTTTATTGTTTTTTTCTTTTTCATTGACGAGTGGGCGAATGTAACGGGTACATTTTCCACCGGCATTTAGTACATAGAATTTTGTATTAATTCTGGATAAAAATCTTAAGTTCGGTCCTGTAGATATCGCTTTATTTAAATATGCAGTTCATCAGGCAAACATTTCCTACAGAAAGCATTTATAGGAAGGGAATGTTTAATATTTGCTATAATGAAATAATGTAACGTCATATTGATGTCGTTTTTCGTATCTTGCGACCTGACATTTTAAAAATAATATCAATTTCTTCAAAAAGAAACCTTGAAAAGAAACCATGAGGAGCGCTTCGTCATCTCATTTATAGAAATGTTTTGGTAAACATTTTGAGTGTATACGATTCTAAATACACTTTCCTTTGTCTGATTTTTGCGTCTTAAATTTTAAGTCAATGCGGCGTAGAAATATCGTCTACAGCCAGCGTTTTAGCTCACACGTGTGTTTTGGCGGGTAGAATTTTGGTACTATTTTTTACACGTAAGGTCTAGAATCCTATAGCAGGCCAGCAACAAGCACCCTTGCCGCCTAAAAGCAGATGTTAATACGCGGAGCAACGTTGAGCCGAGCTAATATAAGGCGAGATGATGTCGAGACGAGGGCTGTCTTCCAAAATCACACGCCGAGAGCGTACGTTCGATCTGGTGTTAAAAATGCCATTTTGTTGTAGTAAAATGGAGTTTGAAAGAAAACTCTAAATTCAGTTTTTCATATTGTTTGAACAATTACCGGCTTTCGGATGGCCGGTGCATTTAATTAAAACCAACATGTAATAGTTATTGTTTAAATAAGTGATCGGAAATTAACCAATAATTCGTGGTTAACAAAAGTCAGTTATTCCGTTAAATATTTTCGCGGACGTTTGTGCTTCAGAAAAGTGGGAAATTCAGTTTCCCTTATTACTGTGTAACATATGTTATGACAGTCTACAGTACCGTACTCTCGTCTAAATAATTATTGTACAGAAATAAGTTAATAATTACAGACGCTTTCTCTGTAATCGAAACTCCGGTTAAATAATAATTCGTGCTGTGTGCCTTCTAAATTCAGTTCAGAATTAATGGTTATGTGTATTGTTTTATTGAAAACAATGAAATTATGGAATGGTTATCAAAACTAATAGCCAAATCTTTTATGGAACTCTTTGGTTGTATTTTGTTACTGCCGTTGGGGTGAATTTGCAAATTATAATTCGCCATATCCAGTTTCTACGAGGGTTATCTCGTACATCTTTAATGTATGAAAGCAAATTACCAATCTTCCAGTTTCTAGTTGCTGTGACGTTGTCGTCAAATTTTATGCAGTTTATCGTTGATTTTGGTTTGTGACTTACCAAAAATAAAAGGTATTGTGACTATTGTTTTTAGTGTTATTCATTTAGATAAATTTCTTGCTTGAATTTGCAGTCATTTTTGTTATTGTTTCTCAATTAATAGAAGTTCATTATAAATGTTTGCTCATTAAATTCTATTATCAATAGAACTCTCGTCAGTTGTTAACAAGCTTTAAACGTTAATGTAATTACAAATCATTTGTATTGATACTGTCGAATTGATTTAATTTGTCTAATCTCATTTAGATATTTGTGTATAAATTTTGTCCAGGAAAAGCTCAGTCAATACAAAGGTTAATATTTAAATTAATGTGTTTTGAACAATTTTGTGGTCAATCCAATAAGTTTTCTTGTTTGTTTTCTTTATTAAATGAAAAGTTCTTGGTGAATTTTTTTATTGATTAACTTTTAGACATAATTATAATCCAATAAATTTAGATTGGATTAGTAATAAATATACAAGGTGTGTTTTATTTGTTTATCTTTGTATGTGTATTTTAACCATTCTTTTGTTAATAAATGTTATTAATTCAAACTGATGGATCTACAAAACGGAACCATATTGGTTATGAATGCTTAAGTTCAGTTCTTCAACAATTTTAAGTAAACAAAATTTTGTTTTAACTAAATATTCTATTCATTTTCTGGTTAATGAATTTAATAAATTTTAATGCTTATTCAATCAACATCTTTGAATGGTTAATAAATCATTAACTAAGCTCAGAACCAGATGGCGCCCTTTTATGTTTTTATTTGTGTTGAACCCTTATCTATTCCTTTTCACAATTTATACAGCTGTGGAACCAATACCTACGACTTGATTAATTAATTTGTAAAGAGAGAGTTTAAATCTCAAGCTGTGGCAGATATTTTTTGAGTTTTCAGTTACAGTAAGTATGATGTATTTTTATAGCTTTTATAGTTATTTTTTTGTTGTTTTATCTCGGCTGAAAAACCTTTGTTTCAATATACACATGCTTGAGCTTTGCTGGGAAAGAACAGAGAGGAATCTGGACTGCTCGAATCTTAAATAACGGTTACATGATATAATCAAACTGCGCAAGTGCTTTTCTGATTGTGCGTAATCAGTTAGTAAGATACTTCGATTGATACGTACGGAATTAAATATGAGAGATATTAAACTTATTTAAGAAATGAGAAAATGCAATTCAAACAATGTATAAAACCTTAACTAACACAAAATCATGTTTTCGAAAGATATTTCGTCGAGAATTTAATAAAAACATGGATGATATTATGTGGTTTTACGGTAATTATAACTTAAACGTACAAAATTCATATTACGCTACCATTAAAACTTTTCTACCGATAACTTATTAAAGTAATGTAATTCTCGGACGTCTTAAATAAAAAGCGTTAATACCATGACATTTCTTATTTACTATTCTACTTCACACAAAACAATTCGTACACTATATATTTATAGTATTTTATCGTTAAAGATTAAAATCTAATTGCCTGAAGATACTGTCGGTAAATGCACAGTAAATGTAACAGAAACAATTTTAGAAATACTAAAATACACTACGTATGTATTTGTACAGGATAGGACTGAGAAATTTGTTTTTCGGGATACTTTAAATCGATTATGTTATTTAATATGATTTAATCCTCCACAAAATAGTTAAACATAACTTAATTATTTGCACGGGTAAAGAAGTATTTAAACTATAGGTTAAAGTTTGGCTTGATGGCTTGAAAAGAGATTAAAGCTTTTTCTCTGTCAAATTTTTAGAAAAAAAAACTCTACGGTATAAACAATTTTAAACTTTAATTGTCGATTGTTTTTACTTATGCGTAGCCAATCATAAACATGTTGTGATAAAGCTTAAAGATTGGGTCCGGGAGTTAAACGCACACACATAAAATTAATTTCTCAAAAATAGTATTTATATTTATTCATATAAGTTTATTCGTATTGAACAAGTAAATGTTCAGATTGAAAAATTTTATTCAAATTAAATAACCTCTATTTTTTGGAAACAGAAAAATATATTCTCAAGAACTTTTTTCAGTCCAAGCAACAATATTCATCATGAAAAAAGAGAATGTTCATGTTAAAACAATTGAATTCTATAACAGAAAATTAAAAACCTCTCAAAGTAAAGATATGGTTGTTACTATACATTCTTGTTGTGAATATTATAGTTTTGAAACAAACCTAAATCATTATTCGAAATGAAATCTGCAATTTGTTCAAATTAAATAGATCATAACCGTTTTTAATTTTCATTTAAACAAATGCTTACACTAATTGTCTAGTATATGAATCGATGAAGATTAATACTGAACTTATTTAGTTTCTTCTTGATTATGTAGTAGTCTTGTGAGGAAAAAGAGTTACTCTTGTACGGAATAAATTGTTGCAGATTTCATTTCCGTTGAGAAAATATAATAGTGTATTCTCAAGATGAGAAAGATTTATTTCGCTTTACCCCTTCCCGTGTCTATCCTAGTGCCACGCCGAGTTCTAACAAGTTTAGTACAGTTAATATTGCAAAACCAACCGACAGCAAAGAATGTCCGAAAAAACTCTGCTGTAAAAATGGCTATAGACATAAGTGAACTGTTGTAAACATCTGGGTGTTTTAAAGACGTTATAAGCAAATTTGTTGGTAAGTACATAAACATGATAGGTATTTGTTTTAACAATAAACATTAATTCATTTTGCTGAAGCGGTACTTCTTTTAAGATGGCGACGGGTCACTTCTGCGATACCGATCAGGTTGTAGTGGTTTGGCTAGACTGGTCCATCCAGAACCATGCCTCTGTTTTTTGCGTAGTTCTGGATAATTCTACGTTTAGATCTGATTAGCCTGCCGTGTTATGCCCTGTGATTACTGTTGGGTCTCTTTCCATTGAACACACAAAGATCTTTTCTAAATGAGTATGGTTGATTTATTTTGATCATCTCTGAACCTCAGAAGGAGTAACTCTGTGTTCCAAATGAATATACGTGTTTCATGAATCAAACAAGTAATACATTCAGTTGGAGCATAGTGGGGCTGTTAAATATTCAAACAGAAAACAACACATATTCCAAACAAATATTCATTTCTTCACATGAAGTGTTTATTCTCCTCCACCTGAAACTCTGAGAATATCAGGAGAAACAAAAATTTCTCAAACACAACATTTAGTTTTCTTCAACGAAAACTGCGACACTTTCAAAATAAACATTCATTTTCACAAACAAAGCATTTACTGTTCTCCATAAGATGATTTGATTTTCTCTGTTGGAGCAAATCGATTTGCTGATCAGAGGAATGTGACTTACTTTAAACGAATATTGGGTCTATTTACCTTGAGTATATATGCCCGAAAATATTATTTCTTCATTTTGTGTAAATATTTATTCGAGTATATACAAATATATAATTTATTTGGAACAAATAATATTTATTTCATTAGAAGAAACATTTTTATGTGTGCAGCTTTGAATAGAGCTCAGAAGATGGGGCATATTTCACATATGGAATAGAGTCACTCTATATTACTTATAAGAGTTGAGCCAACGCGAATGTCAATCCGCCATTTTGGATCCAAAACTATACATTGCAAAAATTATTGGTTATGTTTGCCTTCATAAACTGACATTTACTTCATTATAATTTACCATAGCTTATTTGAATTGATTAATATAATAAAATTCCTAAATAGAGTAATATATATTCATATTTTATTTGCAAAATTGAGAAAAGAAGTAACTACTCTCAGCTACAAAAAAAACTGTTAATGTCTCTTGAGCTCTAGTAAGTCAATTTCCATTTGAATTATTTCCGTAATAAAAACACTTGAAAAGCAGTGAAAATATTTTGCTTTATTAAATCATTTTATTTCAGAGTTATTACTCAGTAACATATTTTGCATATTTTATCACATGGGTCGACTAAGAAAGATATTTTTAACTTCAAACTGTCGACTGATAAGTTTTTTGAAAGAATCCTCGACCACCTATTCCACTAAAGTTTTCGCAAATGTATGGCATACATTCAGGCAATAACATTTTTGTGTTAAATAAATTTATAGACTAAGTAAGAGATAGCTATTCTGGAACGTGGAGACAATGCATAATTAGAAGGAATTACTAGTGAATTACAACTTGTACCTATCGAGATCAATCATGCAAAACTAAAAGA
The DNA here is from genome assembly GCA_929113105.1 of Agrypnus murinus. Classification (NCBI taxonomy): domain Eukaryota; kingdom Metazoa; phylum Arthropoda; class Insecta; order Coleoptera; family Elateridae; genus Agrypnus; species Agrypnus murinus. Next base: position 96,646,164 of record OV816024.1, on the reverse strand, counting down.
TCTTCAAGCCCTTACTGTGAAGTATTATCTAATATAGAACACCGTGGTTTCTATGATATTCTGGACACTAATGAAGACCCAGGTGACATTGTCGAGGGCGACAACAACAGTGCTTATACATATTTTTTCTTTCATGCTAGAGATATGAATCTTTTGTTTAAAAAAGTATATATTTTAGTTTTTTTTAAATGTGCCAGACCGATATATTCTAATTAAAAAGTATCTTATGTTTAATAAAAAAGTAACAAATCTGTTTTGCAAATTTTCGTCAAAAACCACAGATTTTTGGATTGTGTAAGAATGTTTCATAAACTGCACATAGTTCCAAATAATAAAACTTCTGGTCTTACATTAGTTTTTGGTTCTCCTAAGGGTTATAGTAATACCGTGTTTGACATCAACCCTTCAACTGCAATTTATATTTCTTAAAAACTTGAAATAGATAAGAGAAATACATAAAAATTCTTCGATTTACTAAACATCATATTATTTGTCAAATTAAGGGCGATCTTTTCACCACCTTGTAACTTTATTTGGCAGTTAATTGTTATGGATATAATTGTAGAAACAGTTGTAACCATAGCAAGTAACTTCCACATAAATTTATAAAGAAGTAAAAGACCTGTCCTATTATTACCTAATTTTGTCAAACTTCATGTTTTTAAATTGGCATTAGTGTAAATGGATCCAACCAATCAGCGTCAATTCCCGCGTTGGCCCAACTCTTATAAGTAATATAGAGTGACTCTAATATGGAATTACCTCCATTTGTTGTGGCACGACGTTAAGATTGTACTTTATGGTCCAGCCACAACAATAATATAGAGGTGATTTAATCAGTAGCGTAACTATCATGTGACAGTTTGGAGCAAAGGCCCGGGGTCCGGCCATTGCAACACCTGAAAAGGCTAAAAAAGATACTTTTAAAATAAAAAATGAGTATAAATAATACCAAAGTATTTGTTGATAAGCTGATATATTTATTATTTATCATAAGAGTAGTTATTTTAATGATTTATTTTTAATCTTGTTTTTAATTTAATTTTTGTTTATTTATTGTAGTTCATGGGAGACTACCACTAGCTGACGAGATCCAACAGATCGAAACAGATGTCCTAAGTGTCTTGTCCTATAGCCCAAATCCACTTAGATAAAAAAATGTTGACCTGTAGATACTTCACCAACTTTTTTTTTCAATTTCCCCTTTATTATAGACCATTATTGCGCTATTGGCCTTAATTCCAGGCAATTTGGAGCAACCATTATTTCTAATGTACCACTCTTTTACAGTATTGAAATACCGTAGGTAGGGCTAGCCAAAATAAAGATTGAGTGTGAGGTTGCATCAGGAAAGGTAAAAGGCCTTTTGAAGACAGTTCGATAAGTTTCCTGGTTTATGATACCAACGGTAACGCCTGATGTATTTTTGATCATCATATCGCTTGCCAAACCAGAAATTCTTTTGGAGCCTTGGGCCTCTTTTTCACTTTACAGCACTCTGGGGTCTCGCTGGTTGGGCGTTGTATAAACCCATGGTCACCAATCTGTGCAAACTCAGCTTTACAATAGGTTTCATCACCCTACACTGCACAATCCTGCTGTTCGGGCAAAATTAATTTGCGACATTTCTGTTCGTTTGATAACATTATTTAAACTAATTACGCGATCTATGAATAATGTTCAGATATTATTCCTAGGTTGTCTTACAACACATCTTTGAAGTTTTATGCACCTGGTCTATTTACTTACTAGAGTCTAACAAACAAATGAAGAGTATGGGTCACAGAAATCACGAGGGTGAAAATGCATCGCAAATCACACGGCGAGACTCGGCGGTCACGTGCTCGGCTCGAGTAATTTAACTGACAAGAGAAACAGCAGGTGAGCTGGAATGATTCAGTAGCTTTACAAACTGATTTTATTTAAGAGGAGCTAACGTGATGCTTAATGTATATTCAATTATAATCGAATATACGTACAAAATAAAATTTTTACAATTTATTTTCCTTAAATGTCATCATTACCCTATTACACTTAAAACGTAATGAAGATTTTAATTATAATTTGTTATTAAGGTGTATGTATTCAACGATGGCAAAGGAAAAAATGTTAAAAAGTACAATCCTAACGTACGCTGCTGACTTTCTTTAACAGCCGATGGTAACACAAGCTGCTGCTTATTCTCTTATATTATCTTAATGCGTTTAACAGCTGTTGACCATGCGTTGACCTAGATTCTTCATTTGTTTGTTGGACTCAGTTTCTAATTCTTTTAGCTGGCGAGATTTTGGCTTACACGACCAGTAGTTGAATTTTTGTATCTTTGCCCTTACGTCAAGCAAACATTTGTATGAATCAAGTTTTATTAACTCGGTTGGTCAAGTTATAAACTGTATAAATATTTGGCGGAAATCTTACGGATAATTTTATACCCGAATGTAAACAAAGAAAACATAACTTCGTTTTTTTGTTGTTCTTTATTTTAAATTGAAAATTGATGTATTAAATACATAATTTGTATTAACAGAAATGAATAATGAATGCGAGATTTACAAAAAAAACACGAAGGATACTATTATATACGAACGTACAAGAAACACGAGAAGAACATTCAGGTTGAAAATGTGATTAACGTACAGATAACACCCTTTCCGTTTACCTATCAATCGTTATTTGCATTGCATATCTCTCGCACTAATCCACTAAGGTATTGTAGTATGAGTAGCTAACAGAAGTGTTAGAACATACGATATAGAAATATTTTCCTTCAGCATGCTAGGAAATTTTTCATGACCTACTAGCTTACTTGGACGATATGAATATGACGTAAGGACCAAGATATAAAAACTCAACTTTTTTTATTAATAAAAATACATATCAATGTCTTATTATTAAGATTGGATTTTATTTAAATTTTTCTTCTTTTTGCGACCGTGTGGGGGCCTTAATCATTATATTGCCCTGGGGCCCGATGCCGTCTTGTTACGCTACTGGATTGAATTATAATTTTTAAACAGAAACTAGCCCAATTGATACTCAATAGCTGCAATAGCTGGAAAATGAAATCAAACAATATAATGATAAGTTTTTGAACAGATCTAATTACATACAAGTATTTCCCATTACTTCAGTGGATGTTTTACAACTGTAATAATAAAGCAAAATTCGCGCGCATGATTTGTTAATAAGTACTATGAATTCTATTTGGGTCGGTTAATGATCTTATATACGGAATTGAGAAAAAGAAGATTCAAAATTCAGGAATTAGGCGCAACCGATCACACCGCTAAACAATGAGTTAATCTTTATATCAAACATGTAAAATGAAAGAAATTTGCTTTTCTCAATTGTGAATAGCATGTACGTATAACTGAGGTACAAATGTTGAGATAATGTAGGCATAGGAGATTCAAGATTTCGCCTTAACTATTTGGCGGCTTGGTATATGGGATACGCTGTGCCATAAACAGTGGTGAGTTGAATATGAACAAGATGGGACATTTTAATGATTTAAGATCAATATTAACTCAAATGAGAAAAAACTTGGGATGAAGAAATTTGGGATGAAAACTGAGCAGCAGTTTTAGTTTCGGCACAGGAAAAATAATTTTCTTCTTTTCTCCTATTGTATCAAACGTGATTAAGGAATTGTTAAAACATCAAGAAAAATACCTTTGTCAATATGCAGTTTTAAGTTGCAGTGCATTTTTGAAAGGTTTTAGAATCATATGCAAGTTTTATTGTAAAACTCGTAAAACGGCAGTAGATGAAAGCTATCGACATTGTCAGCAAAATCAGACATGTTATTAAACAAAATTATTTTACTTGCTCGTATGCAAGATATCCAGTATAATAATTTTGCCGCCCTCTATATTGACTCCATTACTTTAAATTACATTATCTACAACATTGACCATCAAGCCACCGCTGATTTATTGTATTAATAATGATAACACTAATAAATTGATAAGAAAAAAAGGAACATCCATAAATTGCTTAATGCATATGCATATAAACTTATCTTAAAAAAGGTCAAACCATTGTGAATATATTCAGTTATTTTTAAAAAGCCACTGAGTCCAAGTTATTCTCCAAACATCTGAGTATGGTTTCGTTGAAATATCTTCTTTGTGTGTTGTCTGTTTCATTTATATTTTGTAACCGTTTCTTTCAGTTTGATCTTACAAGAGATGTTTGTTCGTCCACTTAAATTTATAAATTATAAATAGCGAAAAGAAATTCTGTTATACAGAGGCAAAAAGTCCGTGTCGAACGAAAAAGGCAATAAATGTGATCCATAACTTCCATAGTAATGACCTATTCTAAACGTTAGCTTATACAGTGCGAGTATAAAGTAAGGTATACAATTAATATCTTTTAAATAATAATAATAAAATAATACAATTTAATCTTTTTAAGGGATAAGCTTATTCCAATTCTCACACCTATACAAATTTCCACACCTTACATAAAAAATTTTCGGGAAAAAAGCTCACGAATGTTAAGTATGTAAAGTTTTCCATCTAGTGATGACATGTCTATTTTTACGAAACAATACATAGTTTGCGGATAAACTGTGTCGTATGGATGATGACAACGACCCAAATACAAACATTTGATTCCAACAAGATGGGGCGCCATCCCGCAAAACTAAGACATATACAGCCTAAAGTAATTGGATGAAGCATTTATAGCGTGTATACGCGTACTGCTCATTGCTAGTAGGTTAATGAAAAGCAATTTAAAGATTTACTAAGCTCACAGTCTACGTAGTTGTTTTTCTATGATGATAATGAATTAAAATTATTATAAATAAAACATAAAATATAAAAATCTGCGGTGAATTCAAATCTTCAGATCTTCTAAATTGCAACCTATATTTTACCATTTAGATAATACCACAAAAGAAAATATAGAGGAGTTAAATCTGAGGATCTAGCAAGTTATTCAACGTGTCCTCGGCGACCTATCCATCTTGCAGGGAGTACTTAATTTAAAAATGTCGCAGTTGTAGAATGTGGTGGTGCTCCATCACGGTGTTTAGGACATCGCCGCCGTCCTTATTTAGTCGCAAAGTATGTATTTTTCGTAAAAAGGACATATGATCACAAGATCAAATACAAAGTATTTCACGTTCATGAGTTTTTTCAAAGATATTCTTATGAGGTGTGAGAATTTGTATAGCACCCTTTAGACAATTGCAGGATTCTCGAAAAGGCGAAGAAAACTGAATGATTCCATTTCAAAAATAACAATGACATCATAGATTCCAAACGAAGGCATGCTAGAAAATTAATTTAACATAAAAATGTGTATATAGAAAATCAATGCGTTTCATCTTCCAATATACTTGCCAATAAAGAAAATGCGAATTTTATGCGTTACTTTATAATCATGTCTATTTTGAAGAAATGTTAGAAACCGTAGAAAAAAACACAAAATTTATAAGTTATCAGAATCAACTTTACATATGGCAGCTATGTAATTGAAATAAATCTGGACATATAGTAACAGTGAGGAATCTATTCTGCGGCAGATTGTCGAACCAGATTGGTTCTATTCTATTCATCAGGTAAAAACTCGTGCAAGTGAGACAATACAATATCACAGTCCGATGTCCTATTGAATGCATATAATATTCCAGTTAATGGCACATAATTTCTACCCATAAGCAAAATATCAAAGGCATTGATACGGTAAGCGCATATCCTCCGCCTATTAGCAGCAGAATGAGCCAGGTACCGTTGGAAAGCTATCGATTAATAGAACAATATAAAATAAAAATCTACCTATCTCAGCAAGGTACTTTCTGAGATATTTGAGTTGAAAGTTGACATGGGTAAAAAATCTTTCCGTCCAATGAGCTGTATAGTTTTGCGAAAAATTTCGTAGAATTCATCTCCTGGCCAATGTTCAAATTGGATACTTTCTTGTAGGATCAATGTAGAGTTAAAAAAGTTTTTCACTACTACAATTTCCCTTAATTAGATAAACAAAACTATTTATAGCTACAAGAAGATTTATATAATCAAAACATGTATCAGCTTAATCGAATAAAAATACATTTCTAAGATGTTTGAAATTAAAGTTTGACAGTTTGGCCTGTACAATCTAAAGATGTTCTAGTAATAAGAAACTTCGTTTAGTTCTATAGGTCAAAGTATTGATCCTACAAGCAAGTGTTCCAACATGACTTTAAACATTCTTCAGGATGATGAGTTTGCGAAACTATAGCTCAATTGGATATAAAAAATGCGCATATTAACTTCAATGTTGAGGTAAGGAAATCATTATTTTCAGTTGTTCTACTAATAGTCAATAGCTTTCCAACGGTATATGACTCATTCTACTTCTAATAGACTGGGAATTCGAGCTTATCGATACCTTTCTATGTCCAACCATCATCCAAACTAATCATAAACGGATAATAAGTTAAATTAATTCTACAACCACAGTATTTATGAGTATAGCCATTTCAGTGATATTAATGAATTTAATGAAAAAAGTCAAGTTGTTTCATGAACCAAAATGAAGTTGCTAAAGAATACATAACTATACACAATGTATGTACATAATTTATGCTATGCGAATTATTGCAAGACATTTAAATTTTTATTAGTTAAGCTTTCTCAAAAGATCATCACACTGGTGAATCTTATGAATATTTGAGAAATTCTTGTGGTTTAAAGACCTACTTATTGCTAGCAATTAAGAAAAAGTAAATGCTGTGTTTAGAGTAATTGTAAAGTATGCACATTAATTCACCCTAAAGAAATATCCATGATTTCCAATGACTCATTAACTTTGTTAAAATTATATTTTATATGAGATTTAAAAAAATGACAAAATTATTAAAATGTGGTTGCAAAAAGTAGCAAAATTTTACTTATAAACTACTATATAAAAGTATTTTAATTTTACCCATAATTTATTGTATTTATCCTTCTATTTTATCCTCTATATTACTATATTTTTACATTATTCTTCATTCATTAATTTGTTATTGTATTTACTATAATGTCATTGATTATGATCTCTTTTACATGCTACGCGCCTATTAAACTCGCATAAGAAAATTAAACGTGATTTTTATATTAATTTAACAACAATAATTAAATTTAAGAGTGACAAACTTCTTTTAAATAGATTCTTTAATGCAACGTTTATAGCACAACAATGAAGACACTACTGCTTTTAAATAACAATTTGACATTTCATTTAGAAAGTTATATTTATTTATTATTTGGCAGCAAAATTAACCCAATAAAAGAAATATATCAGTATTAAACATATAAATATGATAATATAAAGTAATTGGCTTATTATACGTGGACCACTTCAAATTAAAAAATACTTAATTATTAAACAAATAAGTAAAAAACGTGAAATATAAAATATGTTATGAATTTGAAGTTATCAGAAAACTCTAATTTAATATCAACCTTTTTTTTCTTCAATTAAACTACTCAACGAACTTTAATAATCAATTTTCTTCTAAGTTTAAGGGAGCAATAAGAATTATATTACTTTAACTTTGTTATACAATAATCAGGAAGTTTTCTTGAATGGTAGTAACTTCCACGTTCGATGAACTGACGAGTCTCAATTAAACATTGATTATTATGCAATTTTACAGTTTTAAGAATATTTTTATATCGCATTTGTATAAATAATAATGAAAAATAGCTTCCGTAAAATGTAATTTCAATAAACAAAGAAGCTACGAACCCATAGCTGCAGTTCGTATTATTGGTATTTCTATTTTTTTTGTATAATAAATACTGGAAGAGCAATGCAATAAAAAAAAGTACTACAATAGTGATAAAAAGAACGATTTAATATAGTATCATTATTAAAATGGGTTTTCTCTCGGTAAATGCAACATTAAGTTATTTATTGTCTCCGTTTCTTTCGCTCTGTTTGTACATTGCGTGGAATGTGGTTTTACAAGAAAACTATGCCACAGTTACACAGTACGTTTTAACAAATTAAAATAAAAACTCAAACAATATTTATTTCACATTCACAGCATCTTATCCAAGACCGTAATCTACATGTATGCAGAAGTAGATGGTGCAGCGTACGTGGGTGTTCCTCAACTTACAGATTATTTCCCCTAGAGCTTATTGCTAGTCTTTATATAAAATTATACATGTATAGAGCATACAATTCATATATGTATAACAAATTTCATAAATCGCAATGTTTTTATCGGAATAAGAGTGGATTAATCTTTTTTTTTAAGTTTTAAATCAGATAAATCGTTTTTTACCTTTGGTGACTGTTGAGCTCTGATGAAAATTTTGACAACTCAAACTTTTTGCCATACAGTAACTCGGGAAGCTGTCCACAGGAAAAATAGCTCCATCTTTGGTATCGTGATTTTATCGGGACAGTTTCTCTAGACAAATTACCCGACAACAAGTTTTTGTTGTAAACAAAGATTTAACCGGAAAAACAGCAAACTTTTATGTAATTACGGCCGATAATATGGTGGACTTGCTTTAATTGATTACACATCGATATATTGTAATTTAATCATATTTGATTTTCTTTTAAAACCGATAGATATTGATATTTAGTTTAACATTAAATATAATATAAATACAAATCTAATATAATTTTGGAACAAAACCACCCAATGACACCTCAAAACAACATTAAATTCTTACATTTTTGCAACAACAAACACAAATTAGACATTTTAGAAGCTTTTGAAATATATGTACAAACATAGCTTAGTAATTTTCCTTTATTAGAAGTGTTAGACATTTAGTTTTTGTATGTATTTTATCTAGTTACCTATTTTCTGTATGTATTTATCCTTAGCAACGTGTTTGTTTATCAATTTTATCTACCTTTGATAATGATATTTAATGTCGAAACAATACTGTCAGGTTAAGATACTAATAAAACTTGTGAAACTTTAACGAATCTTTGTATTTATATTATATTTCATGATTATGGAGTTCCACAAAGTAAGGCTGGAGACAGTAAACGCTATTTAGTTTAACCATTGATATTTCTTAATAGCCTTTAAATCAGTAGTAATTCTATTTTTAATGTAAGTTGTCAGTTTTTGGTTTTTCTAATATTTATTTATCAAATCTGTATACATAATAATTTACAAAGGTTGGTTTAAAATGGCGGATACTGATGGTATTGAGTGGAGGAGATGCTGAAAACTTTTAAATTAATAACTCAGTTGAATCTTAATTCTGATAACACTGAAGATAACATAGATAAGAATGAGATAATTCTCATAATTTTCGAAGCATCCATATGAAACAGTTAAATTAGAAAATAAGATGTTTGGACCATAGGAAATAAGGTTCGTCCGATAAGTCTTCATACCAAAAGCAATAGGTAATAAATGACATCTGTAAAAAGATAATGTATTTACGAAGAATAACTACTACATATAGGAATATAACTAAATACATAATAACATAAAAACAAAAATATAACAAAAATATAAATTATCTTTTTATATAACTATTTCATTTATTACTTTTATTGCTTTAATAATGCTTTTGATATGAAGACTTATGGGACGACCCTTCCATTATTAGTGATTATTTTAAAAATAAAATTTGTTATTCTTTCAGTGTCTTAAAAATATTTAAGCTTTATCAAAAGAAATTTACGGACCGTATAATCCAGCGCTTGAAGACATCAAATTGTGAGAAAGTTGACGCGTTTAGGATTATTATTTATTTCCTTGTCATTATTCCTTTATCATTTTTGCTGTATCCACTTCATAATTAAATTTCATTTTATTGATATTATTTATGTACAATAGTCGCTTATGATGAGTAGTCAGGAATTCAATTAATTGAAATCTTATTATGTTGACGAAGATAAACAATATGTTTTAACAAAAATTGCAGGTATTTTTTACTTACAAGGTGGTTCAATAGGAACAAAATACAATAAAATTGCACCACGCATCCAAGAGGAGCGCAACCCTATTTTAACCTTAAGATGTAAGGTCTATATTTTACAATAATAAAACATGACACCAAGCCATGCCCATAATCTAAAAGTACATGTAACAAATATGAAGTTCATAAAGACAAAAAGGAAATTGTAATTGGAAACATTACTTATAATAAATTATCAAAGAATTTGAAATAATATAGGGAAAATGGAATAAAAATGATTTTGAAATGCCTTATTTAAGAAAATTCGAAATCACCGAGACACTAAATGCACATATATGTAACAAGGCCTTCTATAAACAAAAATGTCGTTCTTACAGTAGGTACTAATAATAGAAGAACAGTAAGTTAATGACAAGTTGAGAGGAATCTACAAAATGTTTCGTACATTATTAATATTATTGAAGTAATTACCAAGCCTTGCATCACAAACAGCTATAACATTTCGGTTTCGATTTGCGAATTGTTTGTGACACATCTTGTTCATATTAAGCAAATTTTATACTATGGACGCGAGTTTTGCCATTGTATATACATAATTATGTATGCCGTATCAAATAATTACGTAGGATGAATAATAATGATTGGTTATTTTGTATTTAATTTCCTAATATATATTTAATTTTCTATACATTAGTTATTTAATTAATAATTATTATTAATTTACTTATTTCATTCACACAAAGAGATGGAAGGTTTTTCACTACTATAACTTATTCTATATTGGCACACTCTGTTGACCCTTCTTCATACTCTTGTCCACACAAAGTTTTTTTTCTGCTTGTTTCGTATTTTTAATGTGATGTGAGTACAAGGAGCGTACTTAAAATTTCAAATGCGATTTCCTCGAAAACTAGCAGGAAGCGGCCACATGTTGATAAGGAGTATATGTTCTAAATCATCACCAGTTTTCTAAGGTAGTTATGTTAGTTACGCCCTGTATACACGTGCCGTGCGTATAACATAGTTAGCATGTATTTTCCTTATTACGTTCTAATAGAACACTAGCACATAATTAGCACAAGATTATGGTATTCTTTTTCATTTAATTTCAATAGCAAATACAATAATACTCGATTATCGCCAACGCTATCACTCATCACTCCCTTCAACAAAAATTTTCATTTCATCTAGCCAGAAAGTATTAATATCTGACATAGTAGTACGGAATTGGACAGCGCTAGTTTTTGTTTGTTTATCAATATTTACTAAATATGTTTTAATAATTATGCAGTAAATAAAAAAAATTGATTGAAGTATTACATAACGTACTGCATTGTTTTCGAAATAGTATTACAGTGTAATACATTTGTTTATGTACTTACTTCGCTTGTTTACAAATTACTATACCAGTAAATGCCAGTTAAGTTACATTAAAAAAGGTTTGAGCTTTGTTATATACTACATACTAGCTAACATTTATTTATTAAGAATACTAATGTTTGCTTAATAAACACCAATTGAATATTGCTACGTTTACTTCTGAAATGATATAGATTCTGCCAAAATGCGTATGTCTTTGTATCACAAATTATTAAGTCACTAAACTTTGTTACTCTAGCTCCTGGGAGTCTGGCTACATGTCCCAACCAAAGTATTCTATAGGATTTAATTATTGCTATAATAGATGGTTTTCCGTCGAGTTCCATTAGCTCCCTATTTGTTCTTCTCTCTTATGTTTCCCTCACAGCCCCCTCCCCATAAATTCTTCTTTCCCGTATTTCCAATTTTTTCACCACATTTCTATTTAAGGTCAACGTTTCACAACTGTATAGCACCACTGCACTAGTCTGATAACTGATTCATACACCCGCACTTTTGCATTAATCGACTCTTCTTTTGACTCATACTCTTTTGCTACCTTTGTTTATTCTTCCATCAATGTCCACATTTTCATCGCAGTTGTGGGATAATATCGCCCCTACACTAAACACTTCCACTTTTTCAAAAGTATACCTACTTTTACTATTCCCTAAACTAGTTATAAGCAGATCGCTCTCTTCTAATGCGCTTCTTTTTATTAGCATATATTTGGATTTGTAACCCCTTTCCCCTTGCCACATTTTATAGTCGCTGCACTGCTTCTTTCAAATCATACTTAATCCTTGCAATTATCACTACATCATTGGCATATGCCTGTGTAGTTTTCAGCCCTTACATTTCCTAGAAAATTACTACACACAGTCTTGAATTCTGCCCACGCCATTTTCTCATTATCCAGTAATGGTTCGTCAAACACTTCGTCTTCCATCAGTTCACGGATTTATGAGCCAATAAAGATACTTTCCTTCAACTTAGCTTCACTTAATATTGGAAATTTTTCTTTCAAATACTAGAAACTCCTACTCTTTGTGTTTAAAGCCTTAACAAAGTTTTTCATTACACCTAACTTAATGTGAAGCGACTGTAACAAAATTTTGTCTGTTGCAACCAAGGGTGCATATTTGACAGTTTTGTGCCCTGGTAGACAAGCATCTCTTGCAGACCACTCTCTTATTTCATAATGGTTCTCCTTGGCTCAACTATCCCACTCACATAGAAAGTAGCAAAACTTGGTGAAGCCACCCTAGAAGTAATCCTATAACTCTCAAATTTTCACAGATTTGCCATTCATGTTTTTCATAATTTTCCTTATCAACATGTGGTCGCTTCTTGCTAGTGCTATAGTCTGTCCGCAAACCATGCAAATTAATGAATTAAACTGACAGCCAGATCAACGGATTACTATAAGGGTTTTCTATTGTCAGTTGCTACTTAAAACCGTAAATTCTGCTGTTATTATAAGCAGCCGCAAATTACTTGTTAAATGACGATAGAAAACCTTGTAGGAATCCGCTTACCTGGCTGTCTAATTTTAAATCTAGTCTGTCTAATCTAGTTTAATTTATTACTTGGCATGGTTTTGCGGACGGACTAACTATAGTCGAAAAAATCACATTTCCACCCTTTATATCCCCAAAGCTCTAAAATGCCATAAAAGCAGATACAGAGTAGACAAGATGTTTAGTTGAGATTGTCAGCAATATGTGGCCGGCCAGTCGTGGTTGCATCAAAGGCACCGCTGCTCGTTTAAACATAAATAAGCAAAGTTATTGGGGAATATTGAATCGCCTTGTATTAAACCTCGCTTGACTATGAACCCATTTATTATAACTTAGATCTTTCCAAGGTCATTCTAATTAATCTTACTAATTTCGGTATTTCAAGGCATAGCATATCTTTGTAATGCTCATCTTAAGTGCAATAAGCAATTAGTTGGTGCTTTATTTGATAAAAATGATAATAATTAATATTCACACTATAAAGTATAAGAACGAACTTATTAAGAAAAAGAAAAGACATTAAAAGAGAACAGTTTTCCTTACATTATCGCTTGGTTCGAAACACTTTTAAACCATCATTACGTACATTTTTGTACATACGGCTATGTGTAAACATTTTACTTAATTAGATACTATTGAATAGATAATAGATAGATAGAACGCACGTAATACACAAAACAGCAAGTTTAGTAAACAAACGACTGCGCCTGTATGTCAGCAACACAAATATCTGGAATCATTATCAATTCATTACCGTAGGCAGCACTTAACTATATACGTAATTTGCTACTTTGCTCTACAACTGAGAATGGCAACATTATTGATATGTAAATAAATACAAATATTTACATAGGTACCAATTTTAAATTTCGCTTTAGCAGGCTAGAAGTGGTAGAACATGATTGTTTAGTTTAAATTTTTACAAGTGTACAGAGATTTGTAACTTTTCAATAAATTAAGCAATTCTTAGTTCGTAATTAGATTACAATTATTATAAGAAGAACAATAACAATTCAAATAGAATTTTAAACTTATTGAAAGTAATGGAAAGTCCAGTATTTCAAAGGCATTTTAACTTGTTCTCTATAAATTCTGAAATAAAATACGCGATTATTAGATGTAATTATGTTAACCGTAAAAACACTTTGATTTATACGAAATCGCATGGCTATATTTTAAAAGAGCCTTGTTAAACGGTGTTACAATTCATTTATATTCACTTTTCGCAGTTATTTAACTTACACATCTGTTTATAAGAGTGAATTAAACAAGTTTTCTAAAAGAAATTTGTAGGCCAACAAGAAAGTGCAAAAGTTATTTCTTCCACTGACTCAGTATTGAAAGCAAAAGTAGCAAACTACGTATACATGGTATTAATATTTTGAATTTTCATATCTTCTACTTTTCCTTTTCTATCGTTTATGCTTTATTTATTCTATTATTTTAATAATAACAAGTTATAGGCATTGATTTAGCGTAGTGTAGATGAAAGCCGAAAATAAAACCAGGCGCGTATCCACGGGGGGGGTGAGGAAAATGGGAGAAATTCCCCCTCCCCCAAATTTTTGATATTACTATATACTTCAGTATTATAGTTAAATAAATTTTGAATGTAAAAGTAGCTAATGTTTATAAATATTGTGCAACATACAACGTTTATAAATAAATATACATAGGATAAAAACAAATAATGGTTGTTTAATTATTATTTATTCTCTGGATCTCTGGATCCGCCACTGCTAAAACTCTTTCAATAGAATCCACACTTTTCGTTTTGAGCAGTTTTTAGATGTCTTAAGTTTTGGAGGAGATATACTATATTTAGTAGTTAGCAGTCGCGCAGGTCTTTACTACTTTTAATGTAATCTGTAGTATGCAATGATATCAATACTACCAGACAGTGCCTGTCGAGATTTGTAGATACATGACAGCAAATGAATAGAAAACAAATTATAGTGCATTTTAGTTTTATTTTACTGTCGCAAATTTAAAACAAAATTATAAATATAAAAATCATGTAGATACAAGATAACACACATATTGAAAAAATACATGCATTATAAAAAATGTTTTCATTTAGATCTTCAGTTCTGAACTCTGGCTATAGATAATTTTGATCCATCATATCAGTGGGTTAATTTATAATTCCAAAATTGTGAATCAAGAGTCTGTAAATGACTAGTTCATCCTTATTTGTAATTATAATTGATATACATGATTTTCAAAACCGCGCATTTATCTTTTTACAATTTATATTACACCTACGGATGTATGTAGAACATATATATTTTTCCTCATATAAATTTTTGTCCGAACTGTGTCTAAATGGCACGAATTTACACTAATTGGACAGATTTGATTATGACCCAGGTCTCTTAAGCGAAGATTTAATTGCAGTAGTATTTTTTTAGAAATCTTTTTCACTGTTCAGACACTATGGAACTAGCATTAAAATAAGATTATTTTATAGCAACATCCTAAAGAGGGAAATAATTGCTCAATATAGTTAATCAGTCAAAATTAATCTAGCCATTGAACTTATTGTTTCCATACTTTCGAATGTTATTGTATGGTGCTACTTGTCAGAAGAAAATAGAAGGCTATTGCATTTTTTTAATTACTGGTTTAAGAGATAGCATCTTACTAAATTTCAATCAGTTACTAAAAATTAGTATATTTCTAGCATGAAACTCCACATCATTTTTAGTTTTTAATCAGTTCTAACCAAAATCTACATAAGCTATGTACATAAAATATTTATTACCGTTAACAGATATTTCCATTAAAAAGCAACTGTTAAACCAAGATTGGCAACTACTTTCAATTTATTTGTAGTTATTTTTGTGATATACATATACGAGCCCAGGCCCATAATAGTTCGGCCAAAACACCCCGAAACATTTACTACAAAACTTTTCTGTATCCTACGACAATGCTGTTTCTTGCTGTTAAGAGTTAAGTACTACTCCATGCCAACTTTCATAATTTGTTAAGGGGTTCACTTGCAACCCTTCGAAGTTTCTGAAAACCCTCTAATATAGGAACGCCAAAAGAAGCGGTGTGAGGGAACCCACCATTAAAACATAATTAAACTTGGCAAGAGATATGTGCAGGAGGTATAAATTCACTGAAGGGTCTCTAGTTAGAATTAGAGATCCTTCAGAGTCTGGCCAAGGCAGCCATTTTATATCACAACATGTGGCGCCAAATTTGAAACGTACAGAAATGGTTTCACGACCAAATATTGGCACGAATGTGAACGGTAGTTGACTCAATTAAAAAACACGAAATAGTGGATTGTGTATATAAAACATTATTTAGCAGTAAAATTAGGATGTCAAAATCAAAATATTATATCAAAAATATTGTAATATAAAATGGCGGGCACCATGGCAACGTATTGGCCAGACTCCAATTGAAGGATCTCTAACTCTAACTAGAGACCCTTCAATTAGAGTCTGGCCAAGGCAGCCATTTTATATCACAACACGTGGCGCGAAATTTGAAATGTACAGAAATAGTTACACGACTAAATATTTGCACGCATATAAACGGTATTTGACTCAATTAAAAAACACAAAATAGTTGGTTGTGTATAAAACATTATTCAACAGTAAAATTACATGATAATTAGGATGTCAAAAATCAAGATTATTACATGAAGAATATTTTGATATAAAATGGCGGACACAGTGACAACGCATTGGGCAAACTCTAATTGAAGGGTCTCTAACTCTAACAACCAAAAACAGCCACCTGGCGGACCAAGAATTTTTTGTAGCTGGACGAATTGCAGTGTCCTCTCATTAATAAACTAATGCCTAATATCGCATAAAACACCGATAAAAAGTCAGTCGCTTATGCTTGTTCTATCACTATTTAACTAGGTAGAAAATAGTTACTTATGTACCAAGGGCGTTATGATGATCATAACGCTAGGAAGGCGACGATGTTGAAGTCGCCCGATGGGCATTATCATCTAGTAACGTTCGTGGTGCATACAAGATTTTATATTTCACGAGACTATGTACAAGTGGAAAATTAGTTTTAATTTATAATTATTGGCGTTACCACGGACGTTGTTTATATTTATAAACATCTACTGGAAATTTTTATGTTTGTTGGATGGTAACAACTTTTACTAAATTTGCAAAAGTCAAACTAAAATATAAAATTTTAAATTCAAATGTTTTTGTTGTTGGTTGTTACTAACATGAAAACAAACAAAATTGTAATAGCACATGACATCTAAGATAAGTTAATTTCATTTAAGAAATAAAGAAGTAATTGGGGTTGGGAAGCCAAATTCCCTAAAACTCAAAATTTTCAACTATTCTTCCCTTCAGGGAGTTCTTGCCGAAAAAGGATTGAAAAATTCAGGGTTCTTAAACCAGTGTGCATTGTACATGTTCTTTTTCAAAAACTAATTAAGAGAAAAACCATAAGCATTAAGGAAGTTTGTAAAAAGACAAGAATTAAGCATAAAAGCTTGATTCGAGATAATATAGAACTTTAGTAGAACAAGAATACGAAATGATAAAACAACTTTATCGAAGTCAAAAAATATATCTTTACATGGGATTCGGAATTTTAGACTCACCCCTCTTACAAATAAACTACAACATAAACACTATTTGAACGTTTAGTCCAAAAATGTGAAAATCCTTATTTTATTCTATATGCGTTGTGCCTGCGTAATAAATCGCCCTTCCTCCCGCGCAAGCTTTATAGCTTCTGAGGCCTGGTTCGCCAGGTAATGGGTAGTAGCAATTGTTAACTTTGTTTAATATCATTTTTTTTAATTATCATATACTTCTAGGTTTTCCTTTCAATCTACATTACTATTTTTCAAATTGCTATAACCTTGTTCATTTTTAATCTTGTCCTTTCTATTCCGCTAGCAATTACGATAGACTTATTTTTGCAACCTTTCAAAGTTTTATTAATTTTTGCAAACTTTATTGATGATTAGTTATATTTAGATCTATTAACATGTTATATTTATGCCCATTTAAATTTAAATTCATAATTTACTGTGTGATTTTTATATTATGTAACATCCTTATTTCCAGCTTTGATATTAATTAATCATTCTCAAGCATTTTAATAAGATTAGTACCTGGCGTCCTTATTTCTGCGAAAGACTGCTACACCATCTTGTTTTTCTTTTTTCCAAAGTTACTTGCCTTTAATGTTTTCCTGTACTATTATCCATTCACTTTGTAAAAATAAAGGTTGGCCATACATTTTTGACAAATTTCACTCTGTATTAGGTATTCCAACAGTCTGCCAAACGTTGTTTTTATGCCCACAGCTACCACATTAGCTTAGATTGCCTAATAGTGTTTGACAACATCAGACATTATAAGGTTAGGAATTCTGGGAATCATATTACAGCAATGCATCATTGTCATTTTACTTAGAATATTTATGTGCGGCAGTGAAAGTTACATATAATCCATTCGTTTACGGGAAAGAAACTAAAGTAAGCAGAGTTAGTGGCTTTTCTAGTATAATAGTACTAATAACAATAGTACTCGGAACTTACAAAATTGTTATAGTGTGAATTGCACCAACACCTACTTTGCATTTATAGGTTATCAGAAATAATATCTAGGTTTTCTAGGATTTCTATCAAACTTTTGCTTTATGTTTAATGGTTGAAAGCTTATTGAAATACAATCAAATCAATTGAAAGGTGATTTATTTTGAAATATAGCGCAATAACTGTAGATATAGGTTTGCACTTATTAACTGTATTGGGATACGCCAATAAATATAGATGGCGTTGTACAACATCAAAATGTCTTCGATATGCGGTAGTTGCGGACGTAGTTTTTAGCGATTATTTTTGCTGTGTTGTATTTTAATGGTGATTGTAATTTTGACAGATTAAATTTAATATTCGTATTAGTATTTATGATAATTTCAAATATAATATTTAAATTTTATCATTTTTGAAATGTCAGTAAAATGGAATTTCCATTCATAAATTCCTCTCTATAGTATGTTTACTGCACTGGTAATCATACACATTGCAACAGAGCCACCTCATTCTACCGCATAATTTTTTATAACAAAATACCGCGAGAATGCAGATCAATATTTAGCGCATCCCAATCCATTACCACAATCCAGGAATTTTCGTCAATTAAAATATTTGTTTTTTTGTGATTGACGACAGTGTTATAAAAATAAAACATGGCCAACCTCCATCTTTTTGCAAAGTGAATGGATACTATAAAATTTACGTTGGATGAGCTTTTGAAGGGATTGGAATTTTCTATTATCGCAGGAAGTCATTGTCTTCATTATTTTTTACCTTACATTTATATCTTCACCATTTGGCAAATGTTATACATCATAGCAATTCATAAGTATTTCTGTATTTGCTTCTATACACCTATCATAATATGTCTGAGTGTAGATTTGTGTATATAACATTATACATATATAGTAGTTATTAAAAGACCTACAGTGTTTCCTTCAGCAAAGGTAATTGAAAGCAATAGTAAGTAACTCAAAGACAATACCTAATCAAGATATGACAACTCGGAAGACTTATGAGTACCATTCAATTAGTTCATTGTATATTCATTGATAATTTATTTCAACATACCTACTAAATTACATTATTTCCGTTTTAAAACGCACATTTACATATATGTATTGTTATTGTTATACTTACTGAAACTTATCGAACACCTTAACTCATACTTCATAGATAATAATCTACTCTTCTGTTTGCTGTTGCATGTTTGTGTACTACTTACTACATTTTTTAGGCAATTTTGGCGGAAGCTTAAAAGACATTTAAACAGTGTGTAAATTCGTTATCTATTATCTATTAACTATAAGATTTATATTTATATTCGACGCATGCTTATACTGATTAATTATCGTACAGTATAGACCCTCTTTAATAACCTAACAAAGATCTTTTATTTAACTCTCTGGTCAACTCTCATCTTCAATCAAATAGTTGAAGATCATTAAGCTACACAATATTTGAAAATACACTACACATTAATTATTATTTAATTTTAAGATTAGGCAAACTGTATCCTATCATGGTGTAAGAAACTTCAATTCAACATAACAATTTTCTTCCTGAAGATCATTAACCAAAAATTTAACTAATTGTTCACGTTTGCATTATATAAAACACAATAGTAAAAAAGAAATTGATTTTACACTTTTCTTGGCATCATTTCCTATATTGTATTTAGAATTGTTTTGACGGAAGTTTGATGAATTATTTATTTATCGTAATGTACGCGATTTCGCTTACTAGGTACAATTCGTGAAGGTATTTCAAATCTAGCCGTAATCGAGCTACACGGTCAGACGGGTGCACGCGTGGTCAGCGGCAGAAGAAGAAGAAAGCAACATCTGACCCACTTATGGAGGAGCAAGGCCACTCTCACCTCCACTGACGGCTATTGCACTCTTTGAACCAGCCGGTATTGCGTACTCCTAAATACCTAAGATATGGGAGGATCCATGTGTTCATCTTATTGATCAACCGAAGAACAAGTGAGACTTGAACTTTTGACATTTTCATGCATATTCATAAGTAGTTTTATGTCTCTGGCAAACACAATAACGTAAATAAAAGTAAAATGCTAAACGTGTTAGTTTCAAGAGAATTTACTTGAACGTTACAAAATAAAGGAACATTTGATTTTCCATGGTATGTATTTACAGCAATACCCATTTAAATACTACAGGTAATATTCAGGAAGAAATGTGGTAAAAGCAATTTAGTGCAACGGGTGTATTTATACAGGAAATGCGACTGCAGTCTGCAACTTATTAGTCTTTTAACTTGTTATACAACAATCACGGTAGTTACTTCATAAAATGGATTTTGCGATAGTTCAGTTAGATCCAATAGTGTAACTGCTAGTAAAGATCCCAGTACAGAGTAGAGGATGCTTCTTTCTTCAGTAATACACGGATGTCTGCAGGGTATAGGTTAACTGCAGTTATAGAAATAATATTTTAAAGCAACCAACAGCCTTAAAGAAATGTAAAAGTAGGTATTCTGCACAAACATTTGATATTAGTAACCACATTTTTTCTGTTTATTATAAAGAAAAGAACTTTCCTTCCATGAAAATAGTAGAAATGCGCAAAAGCTACATGCCATAAAAGTATGGTTAAATAAGTTCCACTTATTAGTGTATGTAATTCTGTTATTCAAATCGTAATAGCTATATATTAAAAGTAAAAACGTCTATTATTATTTATTAATTAACAATATTTTCTTTTAAATTGCAATAATTTATTTTCTTCTAACTTACAGAAAGAAGTAATGTTATTCAGATATCATTTTATAACAGCACATTGTTATATCTACTTTATATGCAACTTATGCCTTGCACTTTCGTTTATTCATAATTGTTGCACGCATTATTTTATTAAGCTGAATGCAAGATTAATATCATTTTAAAACGCAACAGTTCAATTCTCATCCGAGTACAAAGCAACGATTGGAATGTTCTGATTGAATCATCTAGGATGGCCCATAAAATCATTTTGTAATAATATGGTTATTATTTGAGTAGTCAACTAATTTCAAGCTTTTTTGTACATATCAGGGTTTAGAATCGTTTCATGCACAATATAGTATTACGTGCACTTTATTTCAAACCCTAATATTATCTACCATAATCAGGGCCGTAGCCAGAAATTTATTTCCAGGGGGGTTCTGGGGAATTTATTTTCAGGGAGAAGCAGAATAGAAAAATAATTTTATTTTATTGTCATTTTATTAGTATTAAGTTTTGTTTCGGGGGGGGGGTGAGACCCCCTAAACCCCCCTCCCTTAAATACGGCCCTGACCATAATTATTTTACAATAAAGATATTAAGCAATGCCATAAAGAAAAATATTACGAATCAAATGATGTCTTTGGTTACGAATTTCATTTGATTGTAACCGGAAAAAAGTAAAGAAAATAAAACTTCTATTTATGTATATTAAGCAATAGCTATTGCTTTAATTTACCTTGTTTATGTTTATTTGTTCTTTAAAAATCTTTATTGTCAAAGAATCTTGCAATTTGTTCCCTAAATTATCAATCATATGTAAATACATCTTGTATGTGGAATATCGTCCGATTATAACTTTTGTCTGTTATAGTACAATAGTCGAGCAGTTCAATCTAACCTTAAAATAGATTATAAGATCCAAGGCACTCCGTATCCAAGAACTGCATTCGATTGGTAAATCTTCATTTACAGCACTCCGGAATATCTTTACTATAAAATAATTAGAGGAGATAATATTAAAATTTGAAAAAAAAAATGCACGCAAATCTGTATTGTGCGTTACCTTGTTCTACACCCTGTATGTAACAGCAGGAAATGCTATATTCATACAATAGATTTATGTTACCAAGGTCTGCAAACTCTTCTTAACGTTTTTTTAATATCATTTTTTTAGAAAATTATCATACTTCTAGGTTTTCCTTTCAATCTTCATTGCTATTTTTTCAAATTACTATAACCTTGTTCATTTCTAACCTTGTTCTTTCTATTTAGCTAAAATTTCAATGAACTTTTCTTGCAACCTTTGAAAGTTTCATTTAATCAATTTTTGCAAATTTTATTGATGATTAGTTATCTTTATATCTATTAATATTTTATTACTGAATTGAAATTTGATCATTTAAATCTATAATTCCTGTTTGATTTTTACATTACATATGTAACATCCGCATTTCAGCCTTGTTATTAATTTGGTATAAGATTAATACCAGCCGTCCTTGTTCTTGCGAAAGATTACAACACCACCTTTTTTGTCAATGAGCCACTTGCATTTATTGTTTTCCTATACTATAAAAAATACGTTAGATGAATCTTTCACGACGTTGGAATTTCCTATAATCGCAGGAAGTCATTGTCTTTATTTTTACATTATTAGACCTTCACCATTTCTTTTTATTCATATTCTCCTTTAATCTCAACATTATGACATAGGCGTAAAGTTATTTTATTCTTATATTGTTATTCTTACTTAATTAAAAATCATATCTGTCATCCTTTATTAATTGAAGTAAAAGTTCTTACTTTTATGCATATACTTTATTGACTATTGTCACTGATAGAAGTTCAGGTTGTTCTAACAATAGATATATAACAAGAAGATGTATTTTCACGTTTTCTATCACTTTGTTGCACTTCTCACAAATTGACAATGTAATTTTACGTACCGGTCTGAGTCCAGGACTTTATGTACTAAAGAACTGGTTTAATTTTTGAAAATTACAACCATAGTTAAGTGGCAGCAAAGACAGCAGGATGGAGTGTTCCCCTGACACCTCTGAATGCTGTAAATATTACTGGATTACTGCATTAAATATTACTGTGCTTAGCATCACTGATAAGACTCCTATCGCGCAAGGGATAACAAGGTGGTAATAGTTGTTTTCTGCCTTCCCACCTGATTGAGTACGGGCTACCCAGCCAGCACACTGAGGTTATAAAGACGTTATTTTTAAGTCAATATTGGTCGACGACGTCATATGACTAATAAATGATGTCCATAAGATGTCATATAATGGGACGTACGTAGACGTCTTCAAAACGACGTCTTTTAGACACACAATACAATACGTACAAGTTTCATTATAAAGATATTATTTTAACAGGGGCCAAGGAATATTGGTCATATTAAGCAGGTGGTCACAATATAGAGATGTTTGACTGTAGTATATAATAAATGTTATTTCCAATATTCAACTATTTATTTATAATTCCTGTCTTAGTCCTCGTATAGGATGTTTTAATGACGTTTTATATTGACGTTTTTGGGCTGTGACATAATGATGCCAGCTTTACGACAATTTGATGTCGTTACTGCCGAAAAACGGCGGCATTATGACGTCAGTGTGCTGGGTATGGTTGTAGGAATCCACAACGACGTGTATATGGGAATCTAACAATGACATCTGCCATTGTAATATTTTTGTATAAGAATCTCAGGTTGCCCAATTAGAAATCCATGAGATTGTTCTGATCTATATTTTTCTGTTTTGTTCGCGGAAAGATAACAATACTTTTCGCATTCAAGATGTCTTGCTCACTCGAGAATACATTTTAGAAAACATCACAGAAATAATTTTATAATAACTGGCGACAATAAAGTTCAATTTGCTTAATATAAATTAATCGCATACAGTATTAGTAAAATTGGCTTTGGGTTTGACTTTTCATGTGTGAGCAAAGGAAACAGCAAATAGCAATTCATCTGAGAGAGATAGATACCATCGCATACAAACCTGATGACAAACCTTTAACCAGTTTTAATTTTTTTTTACCTAGCAAAAAAATCACTATGACAATTCCACTCATACGTAAAAACACCATTTGCTAACACAAAAATCATAGTTTGCTATCGGCCAAATGCAAACGAACGAAAATTGAAACCCAAAGCCTAGTTTTACCAACACTGTATACTGGATTGTACATATATGTATCGTTACCAGAAAGTATAACAAATCAAAAAAAAAATAGGTGTCTATTAGTATGTTATTTTGAATGTTATTTTATGTACAGTGTGACTATAAAGTAACGCAAAATTTTAAATTTTCTTATGGATATTGTAAAATCCTAAAACATGTCGATAATAAAAATACACATTCTTATGTTATTAATTCGAATTAAATTAATTAAGTTATGACGTCATCGTCGTTTTTTAAATGGAAACCGACAATCTTTTTCATGATTTCGATAGATCGCGTAATTGCCTCTAACGGTGTTATACAAATTCTCACGTCTTACATAAGAAATTCTTGAGAGGAAAGCTCATGAAAATTAAGCACTTAAGATTTTCAAATCTAGTTATCACATGTTTATTTTACCAAAAAAATGCATAGTATGCGGATAAAGGAGGATGATGGTGATGTCCCAAAACCGAAAATTGATTCGAACAAGATGGAGCATCACCACATTTTAAAATTGCAGTGGAGGCATTTAAGACACTTTGAATAGCCTACTAACTCCACTAGATTTCTTTTGGGGTTTCCTAAATGGTAAAGTATAGACCTGGCAATTTAAAAGATATGAAGATTCTAATTTCCCAAAAATTTTTATAGGTATTATCATTCTAGTTCATTATAATCACAGAGGAACAACTACTTAGACTATTAACTCAGTAAATCTTTAAATCTCTGTTCATTAACCAGATAGAGTGAGCAGTACATTTATACACACTATGAATTGATCATTCAATTACTTCAGGCTATATATACACACACAAGTCTTATTTCTGGGTGATGGTTCTCCATCTTGCTGGAATCAAATGTTTGGGGTTAGGACATCGCCACCATCCTGGTCTATCCGATAACTTTGTTTTTTTTTCGTAATAATGAGCATATGATCACTAGATCGAAAACGTTAAGTAATTAACATGCATGAGCTATTTTCTCGAAAATATTCTTAAGTAAGGTGTGAGAATGTATATGGCATTGTTTAGACAATTACACGATCTATAGAAATCACGAAAAGAAAATTGAGAGTTTCTATTGCAAAGGATCGTCATTTTTTTGACTAATTCTTAGTTAGTCATTCGGATTAACTTCGAAAAAATGAATGCTGGAAAATTAATTTTCCAAAAGAATGTGTACTTATAGAATAGGAAGACTGTAGACACTCTTAGTTAATGGAAGTCAGTTTTAACCTTGTTCCTTTTAGCCTTGTTCTTTCTATTTAGCTAGCAATTTCACTAAACTCTTTTAAAATTTCATTTGATCAAATTTGATTGCAAAAGTTCTCATATTATGATAATTCTCTAATAACAATACTAACCTTATATTAACTAGGCGCTTTTTTGCCGTTAAAAAGGTAACATTGTTACCGAAACACCTATTGGCATAAGTCAGATAAAGTGTGTGGTTTGGATACACCGTTTAATAATAGACCTCAGTTCTTGCATCTATTATTAGTCATAATTTACTGTTTGATTTCTGCATTAGATGACATCCTTAGTATCAAACATTACAATAAGATTAATACCTAACGACCTTGTTTTTGCTAAAGACCGTTGCATTTTTGCATTATATAATAATATCCTTATTTCCAGCCTTGCTATTAATTTGATTTTCAAGCTTTCTAATAAGACCTGGTGTCCTTTTTGCTATCGACTGCAACACCACTTTTTTCTTTTTTTTGCGTGCATCTATTGCGTTTTCTTATACCACAAAATTTACGTTCGGTGGATCTTTCAAGACATCGATATTTCCTATAATCGTAGGAGATTCTGATCTTATTATTAGGATATACGAGTAAAGTTGTTTAGTTCTTATATTCTTGTTCTTACTAATTTTAAAATCGTACCTGTCGCGCTCAGACTTGGAGGTGGAGGTTGTTTTTTGTATCGGTATAATGTTCTTGAGCAGCATTCCATGTGTTCTACAAGTATAGTGGACATAACTCAGATTTCAGAGCAAGTTCTGCTATAACGTACATTATCTTAATTCTTTTATTCGCCAGTTTACTCCAGTAACGGTAGAGCAAATTCCAAAACTGACATTTCCTACATCGACATGCTCGGAAAGAAACGATACGGACTTTTCAGAAGCAAAGTCAAGATCGGTTTCCAAAAGAAGCTTTGTGAGATACATAACGTGAAGGAAATTTTGAAAAAGTTGTACGATTTTAAACCACCATTTTGCTTTGTTGTTAACAAATATTGTTGACTTCTTTGAATTTCACAAAAGGTTTTATTAAATTACAAGTGGGCAATAACTTAAACAAAGTCACTACTATTCATCTATCATTTGATCTAAATTAAATAGTAAGAGGAAAGTATCATCATCATTTTATTTAGATAACACCCGAAAAGTAATGGTTGGAATGCAAAACCTGACAGAAACTATATTGGGCTTCTGGTCGACACAGTAAAATCCGTTCTGTAATGGCAGAATGACTCAGACATAACAATCATTATGAAGTCTACTGCATCCTTATCAAGACTCATATTACAGATATAAATATTACAAATAGGGAAGAAGATTGAGTTATCTTAGAGTGAGATTTAGACAATATCTAGAGTTGATTTATAGCGACAGAGGAGAAATTGACTATAAAATAATGTCTATATATTAAAAATAACATTACAGCCTGCTATTGATTTGTTAGACGTATAAGTATTTCCACTGGGCAGTCGTAGACAGATCGATGACACAAAATTCTTATCCAAATATGATTGTTGTTTTAATTAGGTAGTCTGAATACTTTTGGAAAACTAATTAATCTAGATATGCTTAGTAGACATTTTCATTTTTTTGCGATAAGACAGTATCAAAAGAGGCCTCTATTAAAGACATTCCCAAAAGCTAGCAATAGAAAAAAGAAGCTAATCCATTCCATTATTATTAACAAAATAAAAAAAACAAATATCCATAATCAAACAATGACCGTAACCAATGTTGGGGTATTTAATAAAATCGACAACACATTATTTAAAAGAAAGTAACGACAAAGATAGAAATTGAGAAAGTTGTAAGAATTATGCTCGCAGAGTATTTTTCAAGAACGCAACTAGATCCGCTTGCTAGCCTACTTTTTACATATAATTTAATTAACATGATATTTCAATGGACGTTCTCGCAAATTTCAACAAATCTTATTATGTAATATACTTGAACAATATGGTTTTGATATGTGTCTATATATGAACATTAAAGAGAAACCAATCACTTTAAGCAAAAAGATTACGGAATAATGAACATTTGAAGCAGTGGAAACACTAAAGCATGACCATTGCGCAGTCGCATTCACTTTTAATACGGTGTTGCCAAATTATATAAATACCATTAACAAAATAAAGTTGGGAAATATTGGAAACAATCTTAAATATGAATTAACATAATTTCTGACTATACTTGTTTATATTATATATAAAAAACCTTAATGGTAATTTTCAAGTTACTGTAATTCACGAATAGAATTTTTATTAATGAAGGATTTACCAAATAATAGGTCCAAAAGTGTGAATTGATTAATATATTGTAAATTAGAAAAAAAAGTAGAAGCAATAGTATTTTCTACGTAAATTAATAAGGTTTAATAAGTTTTTAAAGCGTAATGCTGTATGGTATATGTGGCAACCTAGGTAAACGTAAAAATTCAAATAAATACGGCGCGAAGAAAAATAAAATTCAATGTAATTATGATATATAAGCGTTATAAAATTTAATTGTAACTAAACTTTTCAAAACAATAGCTACTTCTTGCAAAATCTCAATTGATGAATTATACTAATTGACTATAAAATAAAAAAAGTTTTATGATTGATTATCACCAATTATTTCTGAAACAGATTTTTGTATGGCAAGAATTTTAATGTTAATTAATAATTTTTAATAAATATTCAAATCTGCATAATACGTTCAAATTATTAATGATAAAAGTGAAATGTAGTTACATATACCGTTTATAAGCAGATTAAATGATCAATCACAGATTTATATTAATTTAAAAATACATACTTCTAATAGATAAAAGATAACTAACCTGGCATTTTTTAAAAATTGTCCTGGAAGGCGGCGAAATTCCAAATTTAAACCGGGCACAAGAAGCGGAAGTTTTCCTTCGAACTTGCGGTGATAGTCCCAATTGGCACAATTTCTCTTGCACCCGAACTACACAGAGCCTACTAGACCCTAAACAAGCCATCGTCAAGACTGTTGTGAGACGGTGATTGTAGACCGCGTGAAGGAACGGAAAGCGCCTTCTACCAGCACCACTTTTTGGGCATCTACTACCGTCCCCCTACAGCTGATAGGAAAACGTGTTGATCATGGCTGCTTCTTTAATAACCCGCGTAAACATTGCATTACAACGACTGGACCATGCCATTGCGGCGTTTTTTGGTAGAAGATTTCCGCCAGGTAAAAGTCATTACATAATACATGCAAAACAATGTATCCTTACGATCATATCACGACCATTTACACCACTTAACCTCACTTTTATTTTTTTGACAGATGGATTTTGTATTGCGGTCTCAAATTTGGAGGTGTATGAAGAGCCTCCTAAGAATAATAGTGCCATAAAAGACATACTTGGTGATGGATTTCTATGGGCAGTACCACGTAATCGTAGGACAATCGAAAAAAGATGGAAAAGGAAATTCGGACATCCAGATTATGTTTTAAAGATCTTACTTCCTAAGAAGAATCTTCGAGTTTGTAATGTCTGCGGTGATGATCATGAAGTTGGAGTATTATGTCGTAAGTTTAATTATTTAATTTTGTATATTTTCCATATAAAATATAAGCCAATTAAACTCGTTTACAAATCTATGATGAAATTATAACCTAAATTTTAAGTTATAAATCGTATATATTTTATTAATCTATTGAGGTTTTAACTTGAATTTATTTGACTAGAAAATACTTATTACTTTATACCACCCCACTGAATTTTTTTAATAAATTAATACAAAAATAGGATTTCTTTATATTTAATAATAAACAAATTACACAACATGACGAGTTCTTTACTAAAAGTTACAAAAATTAACGCATAGTTAACCTCAGTTTCTAATTTTTAAAATAAACGCTGCATATTGCACTTATTGCCAAGAAATCAAATCTGAACTTTTCTTTCAAACTGGGAAACAAACATTCCAATTAACGAAACAACAAAAAAAATTTTAAAATTTGCACTTATAAATAAATAAGTAATAATTTAGATGAAGTTCAAGTTCCTAATCGTATAACTTTTTCAGCCACGTGTTACAAGAAAGTTATCGATGAAACTAAAGAAATGCAAGATACAATTCAAAAAGAACTAAAATTAACACCCGTTGAAAAAGAAGTTGTTGTTCTTTATGATGGTGAGAAGAATGATAAACCTTCAGAGTATTGGGAAGGAAAACGAATTGTAGAAATGAAAAAGCCAAGACCATCCTGGTTTAGCAAGAATTTGTTACAACAAACAACACAACAATCAGCAAATACCACTGATGTAGTAAAACCTTCAGAATTAGGATAATGCACATTTATTTAACCTACTTTTAGAGAAGACATTCTTATATAGGTTCTCGTATTTAATTAAAAAAAATAATAAATGATAAGTAGTAAGAAATATTTTAAATTGTAATAATAATGTAAATAAAAGATTGTTCTAGTCTGTTTATTTTTTCTTTAATTGAAATGCAAACTATTTAAATTGGAATTCTTTGTTGTTAATGTGTGCCTGTTAACACAGTTGCTGCCACTAACATTGTAAAGCCTCTTGTTGATAAATTCACAAGTTCTGTAGACACAATTGTAAATACTCCACTGTGAATCTATTGTAATTTTGTTTTTAGTAAACGATGCAGTGGCAGATTAATCACTAGACAATTTCCCAGGGCTTCAGGGTAGGCCCAACCTCGTCATGTTAACAACACTCACTGTTTTTATTATAATTATTAATGTTATAATAATTTGATTGTTTTATTTAATGTAATAAAAAAGGACATGATGAGAAAATCTGCGTAGGTCCCAGCAAAGCCTTAATCTGCGATTGACAAGATGATCAGAATTGCTGGCAGTGAACGTGTTGCATTTAATTGACCTTAAAATTTGGAGAAGTACAAGGGAAAGTTTGTTCTAGAATATCCTTGCATATGCAGTTTAATTTAAAATCATTTGTTAAATCCAAATCTTTAATCTCTATATAATGTGATTTGTGTTCAGCAACTACTGTATGGTGCTCGGATTATGCTGTCAATGATCTTGATCTGTTATGGGAGCATACAGATTTGTTATAAGAAGATGCTATTGTAAGCGAGCTAGTCAAGAGGCGGCACATTTTGAAATGTTTCGTCTTAGAACTATACTATTGTGTAATTTTAATAAGCATGAAAATTACATCAAAATTGGAATTGAAATTACACCTGGGAATTTAATTCTACAATTTGAAATTACAAATTTCTTTTTTTAACTTTTCACCTTTATATATTTAACCCATTTAAAACCACTACTAATAAAAAAACGACTAATTATTATTTTTTTTGTTTTAATATCTTTATTAACATTAACTAAAACTGTTTAATACAAAAAAGTAAATAATATATTGGAACATAAAAAACTAAAACGTTGCATAAACGTAACATTGGGAGGATATACTATCTAGTCTTATATTCTATGGTAGGTTGAAAAGCATTTGGAATGCAGCGGTATCTGGCGTTTTACACACATTTTAATGTTGATTAAAAAATTTTAATAAATATTCAAATCTGCATAATACGTTCAAATTATTAATGATAAAAGTGAAATGTAGTTACATATCGTTTATAAGCAGATTAAATGATCAATCAAAGATTTATATTAATTTAAAAATATATACTTCTAATAACAAAAGTTGTACTATGGCACGCCCTGCACCGTCTTCCCCAACCTTCTGAATTCTTTTCAATTAGATGACCTACCCCATCAAGTCTTATTTCCCTCAGCTGTCTGCCTCGACCACGATTAAAATTTTGTTTGGTTGTTTTTCTTTAGCAGACACATTACTACTTTAGAGCGGAAATCTATCATTGGAAATGGGTTTTCTTCATAAACTATATTATGAATTTTCCATGCGTTCACAATTGTCGAGTCCAGTAAATTTACGAATACTGGCCACCACCACTTTTTTCCTTTTATTTTTATGCGATAGTTACCTACACTATTTATATATCTGGTATTTCTGCCAAAATTATTAGAATATTACAGTGATTATATAGCAATGCACAGTTACAGGTGAAATTAGGTAATACTCTATCAGAGAGAATAAAGATCTCTGAAGGTGTACTTCAAGGAGAATTACTTAGCCCCCTTCTGTTTGCTATCTTTATTAACGATTTGGAGGACTTTATTCGGTCAAACGGGCTATATGGAATTAGTATAGACAGCAAAAACGATCTAATGATACTAGCTTACGCAGATGATCTAGTCATTCTAGGTCATTCTGCCATTGATATCAATAAAAAACTAAAAGTTTTATATGAATATTGTGAAATAAATAAATTGAATGTAAACACAGAAAAGACAAAAGTTATGATTTTTCACAAGGGTAGAAAACCAAAACATGATCCAATATTCATATATAACAATGAAATATTACAAATTGTAAAATCGTTTAATTATGTAGGCACAGTTTTTACCACATCAGGTCGTTTTAACAACGCAGCATTAAATAATTTTAATAAAGGAACATTAGCAATACAAAGAACAAAAAATATATTATCGGTTGGTAGATCCACAGGTTGGACTGAAAAAGTAAAACTTTTAAAAACGGTAGTGAATGCTACTGCTCTCTATGCATCAGAAGTATGGGTGCTCAACTTAACACATACTCTTGAAAGATGTCAACTTAATTATTTAAAATCAATTTTTCTCTGCTCAAGAAATACACCTGGTTTTCTACTTAGATTAGAAACGGGAGTTATACATATAGCAGTTGATATTTGGGGCAGGGCCTTAAATTTGTGGAAAAAATTAATTCATATGGATAACGGTAGATTTTCAAAAATAATTTTTAATAGGCTACTAGAATTGGACAAACTGAAATCAAATAAAATAACCTATAATTGGGCCTCTCAAATTAAACATTTTCTAATTGAACAGGGATATAATGAAGTATGGGAATCACAATTAATTAGTAAAACACTAATTACAGAAATTATGGATAGATATAAACAATCACTTATAAATGTTGACATTGAAAAGGCAAATCTTTCAAACTATAATCATCATTACAAATTGTTGGTCCCTACCGACGAAACAGAAGAGTATTTAAATTTCAATATATCCATCCACAAAATCCGTACCATTATGCAATTAAAACTAGTGAGTAAAAAACTGTTAATAATTAATTATAAAAATATCAAATATAAAATTATGGGAGAAAATGAATGCACAATTTGCAACCTCCACCGACCTGAAAACTTATATCATCTTTTTATTGAATGTCCATTTTACAAGTCACTTAGGGAAACATACTTAAATTCAATAATTACAGAAATTCATAACGACAGTGATATATATAAAATATTTGTACATTTATCTGTAAATAAGATAAACATGATTTTTTACTATGTTATTAATATGTTAAAATTAAGAAGCTTTGCTCTAAATGAATAAGGGAAATCATGTAACTTCTATATAAGTAGTGTGTGAAATATGCATGTTGTATTATTTTGTATAACTTTTTAGTATTTATATTTACATATTTTAATTATTATATTGTTACGTAATGTATAACGTCTAATGTATGTGTAACCTGCGTCTCCATCATCCTTTGTAATAAGATTGTAATCTTTAATACAAATACATATTATTATTATTATTATTACCTACACTATTATCATGTAAATCTACACCGCCCATGTATTTATTACACTGTCTAATTAGATGAGGTTGTGGAATCGCAACTTTTTTTTTTCCTCACGATTGTACCTTTTTGTGCTTGATAATGGCTCAACTATGTGACAGTTGCTGATAACAGTCACGACTGAATTATCATTCCAGCGAACTACACTTATGTCATTTTCGTGATCATACCTTGCGGCATAGGAACCACGCAACATCTTTGATAAATTCTTGGTTGTTTCTAAAAGACAACGTCCAAGGCGGTTTTCACGAACTATGCCAGTCGCAAAATATCCACTTTGTTTCAACCACACAAGAAACCCATAACTTGTAAAAAAGTTATCAAAGAAGATTTTATGGTAATTTGGTTGCTCTACGACACGTAACAGGTCTATTATTACTTCTCCCCCTAAACCAAATTCCCTCTGATTAGGTTCAAGCTGTTTTCCAGCGTAAGGACTAAACTGATAAAGATACCCATCGCTTGATGCTAAACACCAAATTTTAAACTCGAATCTTATTGGTTTTGATTTGATAAACATTTTGGCAGAATGTCTACCAAAGTAAGGTACCATCTGCTCGTCTATAGAAAGATGATGATTGCAAATTCCAAATTGCATAAACTTGGTATTCAGTTCATCAAAAATAGGACGAAGCTTTATAAACTTGTATTTATATCCAAATTCTGGTTGTCAGAAAGATGGATGTTTTGATTTATTTCCATACATCTATTTCTTGACATACTCTTTTTGACCAGTGTCACGCCCTTATCTTCATCTGCATGTCGATTCTTATATTAGTGTATTTTACAGAATAATTTACAATAGACTGCAAGACATCATCATCAAAAAATAATCTGAATAATTCAAATGGCGTTTTCCATGTAAATCTTCTGATATTTTTTTCTTGCAATAGTTTTCATTATTTTCAGGAAATGAATCTAAATCTAATGGTGTCTTGTACCAAACAACAGCTTCTTCTCGCCTCTTCTTGGCTTCATGTGCAAGTTTTTGAACTTTATTTCGTTTTCTTTTGCCATCAGAATTTGAACTATCAGCTTCATTAACCAATACATGAAATGTTCCTGCTAAATCGTACGGTAAATCATTTGTTTCTGTCATATCATTCTCGTCAAAGTATTCTTCATTGGTAAGAGGATCAACATCTGGTGGAATAATAGCCACATCTATTTCCTCAGCATATATATCTAAATTAGCCACAATTTCGTCCAACTCTTTCATTGTTAGTGCCCTATACAGATCATCCTGATGCGAACTCTACATCAATAATAACAATGTAAATTTTACCTTGCATCGATTTAATAAAAACCATTATAGCAGTTAGTACTTACCATTTTTCAAATATAAAGCAAGTACTTGCACAAGAAACAACACTGCAACCACAACAGACTGAAAGAGACTGATCATTTAACACAAGAAATGCAGGAATTAACAAGTAGAGACACGATTTTTAAATAATGTCAAGTATGTACATTTTTGTACGACCATGCTATTTCGGATTGTTTACCATACTTGGTTTAGAACAGTAGGTTATATTTACTGGTTACTAAGCAACAACGCGTCGGTAAGTAATTACTTACCGTTCAGTTCTGTCAAAAACAGAACGGTAAGTAAATTATATGTAATTTATAAAATAAATGCATGATCTTTAGATGTCTCTTTCGTGAAAAATCATTTATTTTCAAAATAATTGTACTATTTAAAAAATGTATGTTTTTGATTTAAATTTACTGTGACAAAATACCCAATAAATAATAGTAATTACAAACCTATCCATGGTAACGACAAAAATATCGTGACATTCAAAAATAAAATTACAAACGTATCCATGGTAACGACAAAACCTACTTAATGTTTGGTGGATATACATTATACAGGGAAAAAATAAATTATCTATTTTTTTACCATTTTCGAGATATTTCCTTAGTAATATCTTTGTATTCATAATGGTCGTACAAAAAATAGTATAAGCATCTCAAACAGTAAGGAGTTTACCTATCTCCTCCAATATTGGCGACTGAGCGAAGCGAAGATTGATTGAGTAAATCGATTATTTTAAGAAAATAATTTTAATAAATTTTTCTTAAAATAAATTTTAAGAAAATAATCATCGGTACAACTAATCGATAAATTGATTAATCAATCAGTCGATTTAATTGATTGCTTTTTTATTATTGATGTTCATAATCACACAACCCTAGTTGCTTCTCAAACTTTGGTTAAAGTATCTTAATATCTTCCTTTCTCATACTTCTTGTTGATTTCTTATTTCTTTAGTTAAAACCCATATCTGGCTGGCAAATGTTACAGTTGGCCAGTGTAAAGTCTGGTTTTTAAGATTCTTGTCTTAAGTTTTGTCTGTTAAAATGTTATTTAAAGCACCCACACACCTTGATCCCGCAATTATTTTGTTTTAAGATTTTCACTATGTCTATTAGTGTTTTGATACCCCAGATACACTACACTACTTTTTTGTTTAAAACTCAAGTTCTCCATGCCCACTTTTATTTTTAAAACTTGATTATCACTTTGATTTCCATATCCCAATATCATATAATCAGATTTCTCTTAAATTATTTCCAAGCCAGCAGTTTTACTTTATAAAATTTTGTTATTAGATCTTTTAATTCTTTTGTTTTCGCTAGTACCACTATGTCGTCTGCATATGTGAGTCCTTGGTATGAATGCTTTATTGCTCATAATTATTCCACTTTTCCTAAAGACATTTTCTAATACAATATTAAATAAAGTAGTGGTTAGGGGGTCTCCCTGTTTTAGACCTCTTGTACTTTTGAAAGTTCTTGAATAGTTGCCCTTGTAGTATACTTTACTATATGTCGTATCCAGGGACATAGTCACTAAATCAATTAATTTCGCACTTACATCCATTTCTCCCATAGCTCTTGTTATTGTTGATCTTTTAATCTTGTCGTATGCTTGTTTAAAATGTATAAAAGCTACGTGTAATGGGACAGTTTTCTTACTGCATTTGCTATGTAATTGGTTTATTACAAAGACGTTGTTTATTAGTGACTTCCCTTTTCTAAAACCTGTCTGAAACTGCTCTATTTTCTCATCTGTTTCTATTTTTAATTTTTTATTTATTAAATGTGCTAAAATCTTGTACATAGTATTTAGGACGAGATAGGTCTGTAATTTTCTGCATTGCATTTACTCTGTTTTTTATATAAAAATATACTTTAGCAAAATTTCAGAAGACGGTACTGTTTATGTTAATTCAGAAATGGCTTTATACCAAAATATAGAAGACATGAATTATCAAAACAAGTGCTTTATTGGACCTTCGATTAAGTTTTTAAATAATCCATTAATCAACTAATCGGTTTTTTCTTTAAATCGATTATTATCCACACTTTAAATAAGTGTTTTTTGAGATGCCTGTTCTCCGACTATGTAGGGAAATTTAAAGAAAAGCTCTAATCTTGATACGTCTTGCAGTAGGTTCCAATAGTCAGGTTCATTAATTATGATCACTGAACTATTATTTACTAGAAACTGCATATGATAGGAATATTTGTAGCCCGGATAACCTCTTTATTTGTTTACAGCGGACACAGCTTTCGATTGGTTTGTTCAGTGAGGTTACGTAAATACGACCAATCAGCAACAGCTGATTAGAAATAATTTTTATTTTCAGTTATTTTGTGTAGATTGACACAATTGCCATAGACCTTACATGAGGATTTTACCTAAGTTGATATAATTATATCTTTACAAACTCATTGCATAATGAGAAGAATACAATTCATATATTTTATTGAAACAACTTACATTACTATTTACACAGCTACTAATACTAGTACAATTATAAATAGTGAAAAATTAACCAAATTACTACTTATCTAC
The DNA here is from genome assembly GCA_929113105.1 of Agrypnus murinus. NCBI lineage: Eukaryota > Metazoa > Arthropoda > Insecta > Coleoptera > Elateridae > Agrypnus > Agrypnus murinus. Next base: position 96,609,158 of record OV816024.1, on the reverse strand, counting down.
CACAGCGCCACTGGTGCTGTGGGAGATGTAAACAAACATATGTCAAATTTAGAGGTTATGATGGCGACATCTGCTTCATACATAAGTAATGCCTCTTCTAGTAAATAAGAGTTCAGTGGGTTCAGTGTTTATCATACAGTTGGTAATTATCTACAATAACTTTACTTATACAGTTGCGGCCGAAAAGTTTTCAACGGTAATTTATCAAGTTAGCACATTTTTCTGATATTTATATCGAATGAATCTGGCTTGTATGCCATTTATGACTAAAGAATAGAGAGGATAAGAATGGAAGGCTAACGATCTCAAAAATAGTAACGCCATCTAGCGTGTTGGATGTTAACTGATGGGAAGATGATTATTGATTATATTTTGACGTAAGTTTGCATGCTCACATGCTGTTGAATTAAATAGGTTAAGAAAAGTAAACATTTCGCGATTAATAACACTTGTTAGATAGATCTTTTTATTGAAAGTATTATATATTGTTTTTTTATGTATTAAAATTTTAAAAATGTCTAGCGATTATTACGCCACCTTTACGTGTCAGGTGTTAAATATTACTGTGAAATAAGGTCGGATTTTTACATATAATTCTTATGGAGCCTTCCATTCTTATCCTCTCTATTCTTTGATTTATGACATTTCAGATGAATAAAAGTGACGTCTCTTATGAGAATTGAAAAGTCGAAATTACGCAGTCGCAATAAACCGTTGAAAATCTTTCGACCGCAACTGTACATTTGTGTAAAAGTTTTTTAACCCAGTTTGAAAACTAGACCACTTTTTTCATTTAAAATTAGAAAAAATATAAAGTTTGTTATTGATTTTCAACAATAACTACTAAAACCGAGATGTAATCGCATAATTTCTTTCTTTTGAAGATGCAAGTATCTTTTTATGTGCGCGCTGCACCTGAATGTTTTCTTATAGGCAACACATCTTGCTAACAGCCGTAGTATGAAAATGAAGTAAAATGAGAATACGGCAAAATAAAAATAAGGTAAAAAACGTCATAAAGCTTATTTTAGGTTAACACTTATCTAAGAGTTAACAGCTACTATAACCTAACGAATAAGTGGTAGCAATAGAAAACGATAAATACAGAGCTACCAATATGAAGTAAATAAATACCGATTCTTTATTTTGCATTATGATTAAATGAAATAGGAATTTGAGTAATACAACGCATAGTATGAACCAAAGGTGCGCTTTATAGCCTTTTACGTTCAAAGCTATAACAACATTCTGTACGACTAAATCAAACTAGCTAATAGAATTATTTAATTAACCTATTCAACAGGAAACCATCGGACACTGAGGATACTAAGATTTATAATTTTTAACCTAAAAGTGACTCGAACTAACTCGATTTAATAACGGTTCGATGTGAAAAAAACATCTTTTGGGTAAGGATGGGGGACAGATAAAGATAACGGTCCATGTTGAAACTACTATTAATATTAATATTGCAATGGTCACTTTTGAGCTAAAGAGAAAACAATATGAGAATTTGCATTCGAGTATAAACTTTGGAGATGTATTGTTCATTTGAACAACAATTCAAAAAAGTCTGTGGTTCTTGAATATCATTAAATAAAACATAAATAATGTCTTAACGTAGTGCTCAGATTAGAAAACTTAATACAAAATTGAAGTACGATAAATCAAGTTGGAATAGTAGTGGCGTGCGGTGAGAATTTAGGCTAGGGAAGCAACCACGATTTTAATTATAATACACCCCTAATAGCACACCGACGTCCGATGGACGTTTGAGCAATGTCCTCGGCGGACTTAATAAACGTCCAACGGACGATCGGATATAGTCCGTGGGACGTTATATGAACGTCCATGAGAAGCCCAAATGTCACAAAGTTGGACATTATTAAAACGTTCCAGACGGACGTTTTGCGTACGTCTTCCAAAAACTTGACGAACGTTTTAAAAACGTCCATATTATGTCCAAGGGACGTAATAAACGTTCGATTTATACTACGTGGGACGTTATATGGACGTCCACGGGAAGTCCAAATGTCATGAACTTGCGACGTTCTTAAAATGTCCCGGGCGGACGTTTTGCGTACGTCTTTGTATGTCCTCGGAGGACTTAATGAACGTCCAACGGACGATCGGTTATAGTCCGTGAGACGTTATATGAACGTCCATGGGAAGTCCAAATGTCACAAAGTTGGACATTATTAAAACTTTCCAGACGGACGTTTTGCGTACGTCTTCCAAGAAATTGACGAACGTGTTAAAAACGTCCAAGGGTGGTAATAGACGTTCGATTTATACAACGTGGGACGTTACATGGACGTCCACTAAAAGTCCAAATGTCACGAACTTGCGACGTTTTTAAAATGTCGCGGGCGGACGTTTTAAAAGCACCACATAGATATTTGCCGCCGACTTGACGAATATCCCAAAGATGTTTTACAGTCCTCCAGTGCACGGATCTAAAATAAACAAACCACACAAGAGGAAATAAAAGAAAGTTATTTTTAAACGTCATATCCTGTACAGAAAAGTAATTTCGATTCCTATATAAGGTTTCTCTTTCAAGAACGAACTTTTAACTTGGGACTTCAGTCCCAAGTTCTTCCAGTCCTTCTATTCATAGTTATTTCACTTTATTTAATAAATAATTACAGGTTGATTGGTATCAAAAATAAATTCTTTAGAAAATAAACTGGAATTAGACATTACAATTTTAATTCTAGTTTACTTACCATTCCTTCCAGACTGATCTCTTGCACCACTCTGGTTCATGCCTTGAGCCATATGTGGTTTGGGGAGTGAGACCTACATGGGGCGACTTTATGAAGAGACAAACATACTGACAAACAAATTTTGGATTTTAGTAAATAGATTTTAGGTTTAGGTAATAAATATTTTAAAAATTGAATAATTTTTCGATTTATCTAACTACGTTTTTTATCAGTATACATCCTTTTTTTTAGCACAATCTAAACTTATTTATGTTACAATATGTACTTGATAATAATAAAAAATTATAAAACTGTTAAAGGGATTTAAGGACGGCTTTCGTTGGAAAAATCAAGTTTTGTAATTTCATTTAGAACACCAAAATCTACAAACTCTCAAAGTTGCAAAACTTTCAGGTTGTTTCGAATTATATAGGAATCTAATTAATGGCAAGCTAATTATTGGTAAAAATCAATTTTTTAACAAATATAAATCCTTTTTCTACAATAATATAATTATTACATAGATTATATGATGTAAACATACAGCATAAAAACTTAAAATAAAAAGTAAATTCAACTGTTTGGAATCATTATCAAAATTTAAAAAATCCAAGTTCTTCTATCTTCACTTTTAGCCACTTCAGAGGTTCTTTTCAAGTATCTTTTGAAAGTGTCTTCTATTTTCTTTTCGGTGTAACTTTTCAGCAACGGTTTTAAAGCAGCACCTAAAAATAAATGCAGATATAATTAATATATTGTGCACATAGCTTTTATCAATGCAATACCAGCATTCAAGATTGAAAAATGCCATATGCCTAAACCAGTCACGGTTTGTACACTTTTGGATGTTCTGTTAGCAGACGGCAAGTATATATTAACTGGTTGCTTAGCAGCCGATTACACGGGTTGTATCCGTGATGCTAACAGAATATCCAAAACAGTACATATAGTAACCTCTGCTGGCATCGGGTCATACATGGATTTATTTAAAATCCAAAAATACAATATAAAACTCAGATGTTTTATTTGAAAAACATAAATCTTAGATCCGTAGCTTTTTTTGGCAACTTTGTTATTATTAAAAATATGAAATCCATTAAATTAGCAAATGCTTTTATTTTTTCATGCTAGATTACGATAATAAAAAAAGATTGAGCAGTGTGATATTGTTATATCACAGAGACTTGCACTTTAATGTTAATAAGTTACTCTGTATATTATTTTGTTTTTGAATTCCTACTTTACGATCTTTGAACGACCACAAAGAGAAAACTGTTAAATCATCGGGAAATGAATGCCCCTTCCCTAGCTTTTCTAATCCTCTATCGGCAGGTGCCAATTTCCCGCAATTTCCAGTCCGTCCAGAACTTTAAATTTTCATACTTTATTTAGTTAAATTGAAAGGAGCACAAGTGAATAGAAAATTGAGATAGGGAAGTAACATTCTCACCTCTACCTTGGATTTCTGAGAAAACCGAAAATTTAAAAAATTTAAATCTTTTAGAAATCAATAATATGCATATTCCCTATGTTAACAACTGCTTAGCATCTACTCTGTACATTTATTATCATCTTTGATCATAAACAGAGCGAGGCAGACCTTGCTAAAGGGCAGTTATCTACGCTATCCTGTGCAGCTGTGTCTATAAAATTATGATGTAATGGTCGCTCTTCAAGATTTTATACGTGCGACTGCACAAAATTGAATATCAACTATTCATTTGGCAAGGTTACGCTTCCCTCTTATCATGATACATTAAAAATGTTACTTACCCTTAATTAGTGTGGCCATAAAAAGAGCAGAAAAGTTCTTATGTTTGAAGCCTATTCAGAAATATTTCATTTTTTATCATGATTTGTCAGCAATCTTTTCCAAGCTCTTTTTACAAATTCGTTCGCATTGTCTCCTCCAACTTTGGAAAGCAAATCAGTCTAAAAAAAATCAGACACTCAGTAGTGTTAAATAAATTTGTGCTAAAAAGAAGAAAGAATTATAGAAGAACTAAAAGGTCTGTATGTGCAGGATGTTATGACATGATATTGCGAACATAAAAAAAATATAAGACACCCTACACATCAAACTCACTAATAATATCACTGTGCATTGATTTTTTGAGTAAGATTTCTGCAACGTTGCAGAAAGTAAAATTTACAAAAAGAATTAATCCTCGAAGGCAAATTCAGTATCATACGACATATACGGCAAAATAAGCATAAAACACTTGTTTTTACACCAATGAACGATTTCTGAAAAGATTTCCACTTTTTAATTTTTTTCAGGTAACATATACATAGATTTTCAAAAAAACTGCTTGTTGCCATAAATGCTATCCAAAGAGTTTTTCTATTGACTTTGTACAGTGATATTCTAAAAAGTATTACTTACAGATTTTTGCATATTTAAGGGATCTCCCAAAAACTGTTCAACTTCCAGTAGAAGTTCATTATTTTCACATAGTATAGGTAAATTCAAGTTTTCCCATATATTTTCTGATTTCTTCATTATGTTGTTTTTTATATACCTTATATTTCATTTTTCAAGTGAAGAGATTATTATTTCAGTCATGTTCAACCTTCATATAATTTGCTTTAGATATCCTGAAAATAATAATAAATCCTTATTACTTAACAATCTAAAATACTATAAAATGAGTTACTCATTCAACTATTTATTACCGTTGTTACTGCACAATAATAATAATAAACGAATGAAAGGAATGTGATAAAATATTAATAATCACCCTTGCACTTCACACTATTTACTAAAAACACATAACGTAAAAGACTGATTAAATAGATGTTAAAAGAGCATATATAAATAATTGGTTCAAACAGAAACTGCAAGACAAAAACGATCAGAACAAATACCGAAAACCGAATGGCGGCTTATAATGGCTTTACGGGGATTTACTGTTGGCACTGAGTTTGCGTAGTACGTCTTTTATGACCCGTGCATACTGAGGTCACATACATGCTGTCTCATTTTTATATTAGCGGAGAAATTTAAATAGCTGTATTAATTAAAAAGAAAATATTTTTAATGAGTTTATGATGGTATGAACGTATGAAATATATAATAATAATTGCTACAACCCATAACCAGGAAACCAGGCTCCAGAAGCTATAAGTTGTGCGGGAGGGAGGGGAGCGATTATTATTATTATATTAATATACTTTAGTATATTAAAGAGTATTCCATAAAGTACAGAAAATATAATTAATTTAATACACGGGAGAAGCAATTTTCGGATATTCCATAATAGTTTTAAATCTTTGTTTAGAGAACTACATAATGTAGTATTTAATAACAATAAGAAAAATGTGTATTCATAGAGGTCCTTGTTAAGCTCTCAAAATTATATGTACAGCGTTTCTATAAAAGACTGTCGTCAAAGTGTGCATTGGAAATATTCGTTTTGCCGCTCTCTACATAAAAAAATTAGTCAAATTATTTGTCTGTCAACTGTGACATTATCATAAATAAAGAGTTGTGTTGTGTTTAGAGAATAATGGTGAACATTTTGAACAGTTTTTGTAGTTATTGTTTCTATTTAATTTTTTTTCTCGTTACATTATCCAGTTTATGAAGTACCTTAATCTTTTATTAAAACTGTTTAATTGGTTGCATAAGCATTAATTTATTTCTATCCACTATAGAGAGCAGGAGGCACAATTCATAAACCACTAGACCGGACAATCTTTTATAGAAACCCTGTACTATGGCTTGCAAAAAAATCGCATACACTTTAAAAATCAAGTAACCGAGTTTTGATGTAGCTTTTGCTATGTAAACGTGACCTTTCTGACTTTTAACATTACATTTTTGACAGATAAATCTGTCATTACGAAAATAAAACAAAATAAGTTTAACTGATTGACACTGACAACTTAAAAGTTAAGACTGACTTAATACAATAAAAAATAGGTGTACGCGAATTTTTTGCAAGCCAGTGTACATGTAACAGACTATTCTTAAAAAAGATCCTTATCTGCAGTTCAGACCGGCTTTTTTATGACTTTGAAGTCACGGGCCTACCATGATCTAAACTGAACGTCCAGTGGACATCTTTTGTTAAAATAGATTTCTAGAATAATTGTTAATCTTAATCTACAAATTGTTTGTTTGTAATCATTTTGTAATTCCTATTAGAACGTATTATGGACCCAAATCGAACGTCTGCCGGACATGTTTTGTTGTACTTCTGTAAAACGTTCCCCTATGAACGTCCTTTTATGGACCCAAACCAATCGTTCGCTGGACGTCTTATGCTGTACTTCTGAAAAACGTTCTCATGTGCACGTCCGCCAGACGTCTGTACCATGTCCTGGGACTCAAGGGCCCGTTATGGGCCCAAAACAAACGTCCGTTGGACGTCTGTTCTTGTACTTCTGAAAAACGTCCGCGTGTGAACGTCCGCCAGACGTCCTTATTATGTCCTGGGATTTAAGGTTCTACTATGGACCCAAAACAAACCTCCGCTGGACGTCTTTTGTTGTACTTCTGAAAAACGTCCTCGTGCGAGTGTCCAGCAGACGTCCATTTTACATCCTCGGACCTACAGTACCTACAATGGACCTAAAAAGAACGTCCATCGGGCAATGTGTGCTATTAGGGACCTAGGTACAGGCGCAGATTAACGGGGAGGGAATAATCCCCCCCCCCCAATTTAGAATTAAGTTTACATAGAATAGAAACAAATAATGTTTGTTTAATTATTATTTATTAAAACAACTATTTTTCCAAAGATTTCCCCCTCAAAATACTTCTCTGGATCCGCCCTTGCTAGGTACAATAAAAAACAGTGTTATAATTATTAAGCTTAAAAGTTTTTCAAAGAAGCACTCTTACACTTTATACTTATGGAATTTGTTGACTATCATTCTTTATTTTAAAAAAACTACTACTACTTATCAATTTTCCGGTCTTTCTTAGCAAAATACCGGTACAGGTTTTAATCTTTGTTGTTAAATATGAAAGTTTTGGTTTTGATCTGCCTTTCTTAATAATTTGTAATTTCTCTCCAAAACTGTATGCGAAAAATTCCTTATTAATAATTTACAAACTGAACAAAAAATCGTCCCGATTCGGCTATATCGAAGATACTCGAACCTTTTACCGAAGCAGTTGAATTTGCAGTCGCGACGTTAATGCAATTTTAAATTTGCATACAGGCAAACTAAATAGAATTATTTGTCTTTAAAAAATCCAACTTATAAATTAAAATAATAAAATGCGACAAAATACAGTCTCATTCGCAGATTTACATTACTTAAGTAACACTAAATCGAACAAATAACCACATTGTAATAAATAAACATTTGGGAACGAAGCACAATAAAAATAACGACCAAACAATGTTATAACCAGCCAAACAGCATCCGTCTAGGCGTCTACTATATCCCCCACACGCTCGCTGATTCACGCCAAAATTAAAAGAAGAGCATTTGTAAGCAGTGCTTATATGCAGTGTATGTAACATTTGAATCGGTATTACCTTTCCGTGAAAGTTTAATGAGCCTAATTTAAAATAGTACTCTAAATAATTATACTTTTTGCTGTACAGAGTTGATATTGAGCTTTAATTTGATAAATACTTCAATTTAAATAAACGATAACCATAATTTTACAAAAGTATTTTTGTTAGCATTGTTTTTATTTTTAATAAATTCTCAAGGCAAGCATTGCTTCCATTGCTTTCATGGACCGCACGCCACTGTGGAATAGCATATCTTTATTAGAGTACAAGAGTTTATAATATCAAATACAAATCAGGATGGTAAGAGAAAGGAGATCTTAGTCAAAAGTCAACCTGAAAAAGAAAATTTTATTTATTATTTGTTTATTTGTTTTTGGGCGAGGAATCAGGATGGCGGAGCATCCTTCGTACCTCATGGCATCGATTGCTATGATCATTTGGCCGACCCTACTAGAATTTAGCCGAATCTGGGGGAATTCCACCCCCAGTAGGGATTTTTAACGTGCCAAACATCGCATCGACACGGGACCTACAGTTTTACTTCCTATCCGAGAAGAAGGCATTTTTTTAATTTTTCTCCGCTATGAAAAATTACCAGCTCGGCCGGGGCTCGAACCTGCGATTCTTGGATTATGAAGCAAACATGCAAACCACTAATCCACCGAGGCTGGCTAAAGAAAATTTTGTACATTAATTAAGGATATCAATGGATCGTAAAAAAATCAAGACTGCTCTTTCAATAATAATGCAAATTTTAAATTTTAAATAAAGAAATTAGTTGTTCATAACTATAGAAATATGCATTATTGTTGAAAGGGTAGTAAGAATGATCAAAGAAATGTGATATCTCTGATAAAAATTAAAATAAATGAAATATAGGTTTCTCAGAGAGATAGGAATAATAAGCTTTTGTTTGTAAAAAAAAGATGGTTGTTTTGTAAGAAGCTCTTAAAAAAAGAAGTTAAAAAGTTAATAAATATAGAATAAAAGTCTTATGTTTTATTTGGAAAAGAAATAGTTAAGTGTAAGAAGTAAGGGAAGATAATAAATTACTAAATAAGTTTGGAAAAGAGAAGATAGAAGAAAATTTAGAATATACCATAAAAGTGGGGGTAAAATTTATCATAAATAATAAAAAGAAGAGGATAGATATAGAAGAGTAGATTTTAAGTAGTTCCAGAAAAGTAATTAAACATAGGAGTGAGACAATTTAAGATTATCAATACTTAATGTGGTGTGGAAGATTTAGTCAGTAGCAGTTCCTGTTGGAGGTATACCAGTAGATTGAGAGGCCAATTCAAGATTAACCGAAGAGACTTACCGGAGGTGCGGAAGGAAGTATAAAGTTACCTATTCAACAATGACCGATAGAAGAGTTAGTAGGTTTGTGGTCCATCATCATCATAGAGTGCAGAGGTGGTCTTCAGATCCTGTTCAACTTCAGTTGTCGGTGTGTCTTGGAGGAAGAGTGAAAATTGCAAGACGTGTATGTGCAGTGAAAGTGCAGTTAGATAAGAGGAAAAAGGAGTGGTTTTATCCATTAACATTCTAGGAAGGAATAAATGTAAGTTGAGTGGGTAAGGTTTCTTTCTTTTAACATCCAAAACAAAAGAGTAGTAAATAAAGAGGTTAAATAAATAGAAGTAATTGATTTGTTATGCTTACTTGATTTTATATGCATTAAGTTGGGAACTGTCATGTATGACAGTACTGATATAAATGTCAATGGTTATCTATAACCTTACTTTATTTAATAACATTCAATAACCACAATAAGTAAAATTTAGATCATATAATAAAAGAACCTATGGTTATATGATTGAATGAATAGTCTCATATTAAGAACATTAAATAAATTCAGTTGTGCGACCCTGAGATATCATAAAGTAATTTCTTTCAAAACAAAGAACAAATAAGAATTTTTATATAGAGAAATAATTTATAAATAAACCTCACTACAATATGTTAATTATGATTTAAATAAGATAAGTGTTCTTGAGATTTCTGACAACAACATGATAGTGTTCCAATGCCTTACACGGTTTCTGCGCAAAGCTGAAGCTGTTTTGGCTAACTTTTTGCAGGATTCGAACGTTGCTTAAAGTTATGCTAAAATGACCAACCAATGCTGATTAATGCTTTAAATCGGTGATCCTCCATGCTTTTTCTGTATTTATCGACTTATGTTAAATCATATTCTTTTATATGATAATGTGATAATTTTATTTGGATTAGTTTCAAGTTGGATCCTCTGAGCAGAAATTGTTACATTGTTGTGTTGACTATTCTCAAGACTTTTTTGGGAACCGTTGCCTCTCGTTCAGGTTGCTGGCGATTCGGTAGCATTTGTAAACGATTGGTTGTATATTATATAGAATTTTATTTTGCCTCTCGAAGCTGATTCCATGGAAGCAAACATGTATTTTTTTGAGCAGGCTGCCCTGTGTCCTGTTTTTGTGATAATCTAAATAGTGGAGTAACGCTAAGCAAAAAAAGAGCCTTATCTCGGAACCGGTCCAAACTACTTCGATTTGAATAATTTTTTTTTAAAGTCTTGTAAATATAAAATACTAAAACTTTTACAAATTAGAAATTGACGCTCAGAAAGGGAAATGTGGTGAAACTCGAATAACCTAAAACCATAACCAAGTGGTTCCGCACCGGTTGCTCTACCATCTCAGAATAGGATAATTTTTGGTGTGTTATCACATCTATGTATTGGTAGTTCGAAGCCTCTATTAATTTAGTTTTATTCCTTTTGGTCTAAATACGGCAGCCATATTTGTTTCGTGGTGCACGACGTTTCTTGCACTTTTCTATGTAAACGAAAATCTTGATATCTCAAGAACAGTTGGTCGTAGAAAGTCGCAGTAAAAACCATTGCATTCTTCACGCTTTTTTTGCAAAATTTCCGCTTTTTAGAGTGTCATATTTTCAGACAATGGTTGTAACGGGTACATTTTCACCGGTATTTAGTACATAGAATTTTGTATTAATTCTGGTTAAAAATCCTAAGTTCGGTCCTGTGGACGTCGCTTAATTTAAACTAGCCTGTCATCAAATAAACATTTTAAATAAAAAGCATTTATAGGAAGGGAATGTTTAATATTTGCTATAATGAAATAATGTAACGTCATATTAATGTCGTTTTTTGTATCTTGCAACCTGGCATTTTAAAAAAATAATATCAATTTCTTCAAAAAGAAACCTTGAAAAGAAACCATGAGAAGCGCTTCGTCATCTCATTTAAATGTTTCGGTAAATATTTTAAGTGTATACGATTCGTAAATACACTTTCCTTTGTCTGTTATTTGCGTTTTAAAAATTTTAAGTCAATGCGGCGTAGAAATTCTCGTCTCGACAGTAGCAGTATTGCACACGTGCTTTTCCAGCGGGAAAGAATTTTGGTACTATTTTTTATACGTAAGGTCTAAAATCCTATAGTAGGGCAAGTAACAAGCACCCTTGCCGTCTAAAAACAGATGTTGAGACGCGGAGTAGCTTGAATCGAAGTTTATAAAAAGGCTTCGCTCGGTTTTGACCAGACACAAACAGACAGATTTTTGAGACGGGGAGTTTGTGAACAGCACCCTGCAAGCGAACGGTCGATATTATGATTCGACCTGGGTGCGCGGTTATATTATCGATCAATAATGATTGATTGCTTTTAAATTAGTGCCAATGGATTACAGTTCTTTAATCCTAAAGAATTGCGAGAAATTCTATCTACCGTTCCGTATAGTTTTACCGATCTTTTATGACTTGTGAAAGTTTTAAAGTTAAATACGTTTCACGCTATAGGAAGAATTATTTAAAGAAATCCTAAATGTAGTGACCGATTCCTGTGCTTTTGTGAAATTAAAATTCCTCTTAAAGAATTTGAGTGCAGTTAATGCAATCAGTGAATTAATATAACTGGATGCTTCAGAACAGTTCCATTAGTTTTTTTGGGTGAAAATTAAAGACGTTATTAACTAAGCACAAATTAAAATGTTGGTTATTTTTCGTGCTTGACTTTACTGGTTTATGAAACTATATGAGCTGTTATTATCAATTAAGATTGGATCACGTTTTGGTATGCAGAACCTATACTTCGATGCAACGCCGAGATTTTTCACAATTTCCTCAAATGAAAAGCGAATTTCCAATTTCTACTGGACTTGATGTGTGGTATTTTATGAGTTTAATTAAGGAAAATGCAAGGTACTGTAATATTAAATAGGTATTTGTTTGTAATTCAAGTATTAAGAATGTCATGGTAATGAATTTTCTTTAGGGAGAGCTCTCCTTGATAGTTAAAAATCTTTAAGCTTTAACTTAATTGCAATTCATTTATATCGATACTGTTGAACTGATATAATTTGCTTAATCTCCTTTAGAGATTTGTTTATAAATTTTTGTCCAGGAAAAGCTCAGTCAATACAAAGGTTAATATTTAAATTAAGGTGTTTTGAACAATTTTATGGTCAATCCAATAAGTTTTCCTGTTTGTTTCCTTTATTAAATGAAAAGTTCTTGGTGAATTTTTTATTGATTAACTGTTGAACATAATTATAATCCAATAAAATTAGATTGGATTAGTAATAAATATACAAGGTGTGTTTTATTTGTTTATCTTTGTATGTGTATTTTACCCATTCTTTTGTTAATAAATGTTATTATTGCAAAACTGATGGATCTACAAAACGGAACCATATTGGTTATGAAAGCTTAGTTTCATTTCTTCAACAATTGTAAATAAACAAAATTTTTTTGTTTCAACTAAATATTTTATTCATTTTCTGGTTAATGGATTTAGTAAATTTTAATGCTTATTCAAAATAACATCTTTGATTGGTTAATTTATAATTAACTTAAAGCATCAGAACCAGATGGCGCCCTTTTTGAGTTTTTAATTGTGTTTAAAACCCTTATCTATTCCTTTTCACAATTCATACAGCTGTGGAACCAATACCTACGACTTGAATAATTAATTTGTAAGAAGGAGTTTAAATCTCAAGCTGAGGCAGACATATGAGTTTTTAGTTACAGTAAGTAGGAGTGTATTTTTATAGCTTTTATAGTTATTTTTTCTTGGCGAAAAAAGCTTTGTTTCACTGGCGCCCAATCGCGGGGCCTAGTTTTGTTGGTGAGTAATTTAGTTAGTTTATTGTCATTTAGCCTGACAGAAAAAAGCTTTGTTTCACTGGCTATGCCAACGTGTGGCTCGAATAAAATATTGTTTCCACAGTTTAAGAAAAGGTTTGAGATATTGGTTGATGAATATTTTGAGGATTTTAGGTGTTTGTGTATTGTGTTTCCAGATAAGGATTCTTGTATTGGAATCCATAATATTGTAGGATTTCTGTAAAGAAATTGGAAAGCCTAATTACAGTTATCGCTTATTTGTGGCGAAAAAGTAAGTTTTATTGTTACGGTATTTTTTTTCAAAATGGAAGTTAACCATTTGAAAGGTGATGAATTGAAGTTTGAGATTCTCTGTCGAGGCCTAAAGCCTGTAAGTAATTATTTGCAACGTCGAGCACTTTTGAGAGGCAGTTTAGCCAAAGAAAAAACGTTAAAGTCGGTTTCACTCAAACAGCCATATGATTTCAAAACCAATGTAGCACAAATTAAGGAATCATTTGTTGATATCGAAAAAATATTTGGGAATTCAGAGGAACTAACGGAGGATTTGGGTGATGTAGTTTATTCTAGGCTTTTGCATTTAGAGAACCGTATAAATTTATTAGAAGTAAGTGGGGATGAGCAAGTTGTAGTTAAAGATGAGTTTGAAGCACAATTATTAGTTTTGCAGGGTTTACTGATAGAATTTCGAACAAAAAATAATGAAACTAAAGTTAGTGATGCGAATGCGTTATTTTTGGAAAATTCTTTACAAGTACAGCCAACGGTTAAGCCTGTACCTGTTTTTAAATGGAACTTGAAATACTCTGGCCAGACCGGACGCGACAGCGTGATGGCATTTTTAGAAAAAATTAATGACTTATGTGAGGCTCGTCGAATTTCGAAACATGACTTATTTGTTTCAGCTATAGATTTATTTTCGGGTCCAGCTTTATTATGGTATAGAGGTATTAAGAATGAAGTTAGTAATTGGAATGAGTTAGTTAAATGTTTAAAGCGAGACTTTTTACCTATAGATTATCAGTTAGATCTGTTAGATGAGATTAAAAACCGAACGCAGGGTCTTAATGAAAACGTTTCGTTATACATAATGTCAATGGAGGCTTTGTTTAGAAGATTATAACATCCTAAAACCGAACTTGAAAGGGTAGAACAGATAGTTAGGAATTTAAATCCTTATTTTGCAGAGCGTATAGGTTTGCAGGACATAAAGTCCTTATCGTCATTAAAGGATTTTTGTAGAAAAATCCAAGAATTAAAAATTAGATCGGAAAGGTATCATCCACCACCTTCCAAGCGTCACGGGTTGTTAGAACCTGATTTAGCGTGTCTTTCATTAAATGATTGTCAGGCAAGAAAACCTACGGAAAATAAAATTAATATTTCTGAATTATCCAGTGCAGATAAATCCTGTTTCAATTGCGGTCAGACTGGACACTTACATAGGCAGTGTTCTAAACAACGACGTACATTTTGTTATAGGTGCGGTAAGATTGGTGTATATTCCAATTCTTGTAATGTTTGCAATTCAAAAAACGCCAAGGGAGGTATCGTTGCGGATCAAGTAGTGATGAATCGTTCAACCGGGACGGTACCGAAGACAAAAACCCCACAACCCAATTCACGTTCGCGTGCAAACTAATTTCTCAGCCCAAACAAACAACGAAATGTAATTTCTCGCTTTCTTCAGAAGAATGGAAGTCTTGGTTAGATAAAGTAAAAACCTTTATGTCTCCCAAAATAATTGCACCTCTTTGTGTAAAAATGCCGTATGATAATCGTCCTTTTATACTCATTAGGATTCAACGATTTCCAGTTATTTGTTTATTAGACAGTGGTGCATCAAATACTATTATAGGCTCTTCTGGTTTACAGTTTCTGAAGGAAAACAAAATTCCTTTTCAAAAGAAGTTAACAGCTGCTCGTGTTACTACAGCTGATGGTACCATCCAACCTTGTGAAGGCGAAATTATTTTACCGATTACTTTAGATAAGGTTACGAAACATATCAAATGTTTGTTAGTTCCTTCCATTACCCAAGCTTTTATTTTAGGAGTAGACTTTGGTCATCTTTTTAAGATAAACCTAAATATGTATGAAAGAGCGTATGACTTTGCAGTAGAACCCTCCATAAATACCATTTTTACAGTTGAGAATTCCGTAAACCACACTTCCTCCATGGAAGCTACGAAAATTATCGACCAAGCTTCTTTAAGTTCTAAACAGAATTCAGTTCTAAAGAAAACAATTTCAGCTTTTGAAGAATTAGTTTCCGATAAGTTAGGGTGTACGAATGTATTGAAACATTATATTGATACCGGGGATGTTCAGCCCATTAAGCAAAGACAATATCTTCTGTCGCCTGCTATGCAGACCCATCTTCATAAAGAAGTTGATGATATGTTGAGACTTGGGGTGATTCGTGAGTCAAATAGTCCTTGGAGTAGTCCAGTGTTGTTGGTTAAGAAAAAAACAAATGAACTACGATTATGTTATGATGCACGAAAGTTGAATAGTGTAACCAAGAAAGATGCTTTTCCGTTACCTCGTACCGATGCTATTTTAAATAGACTTCGAAATGCTAAGTTTCTGTCCAGTATAGATTTACGTAAAGCTTTTTGGCAAATCCCTTTAGAGGAATCTTCTTGTGCAAAAACAGCTTTTTGTGTGCCTGGTAAGGGTTTATTCGAATTTACTGTAATGCCTTTTGGTTTATCGAACAGTCCGCAAACAATGCAGAAATGCATGGAAAAAGTTTTAGGTCCACTTATGTTGGATGAGAAAGTTTTTGTGTATCTTGACGATATTATTATTGCGTCTTCTACTTTTGAGGAGCATATTAAGATTTTGGATCTTCTACGATTAAGGCTGAAAGATGCTGGTTTTACGATTAATTTAGACAAATGTCAGTTTTGTCGTTCTTCTTTGAAGTTTTTAGGTTTTGTTATTGATCAAGAAGGTTTGCGAACTGATCCAGATAAGGTGTCAGCTATTTTGAATTTTCCTACTCCTAGCAATACTACTGAAGTTAAACGTGTGAATGGTTTAGTTAGCTACTATCGACGTTTTATTAAAGATTATGCTGAACTTTCCGCCCCCATTACCGCTCTTATTAAAGGTAAAAAGAAAGGAGATCCTATTCATTGGACTTCCGAAGCAGAACAATCATTCCAAAAGATTAAGCAGCGTATTAGTTCCGCCCCTGTGTTAATTTCGCCAGACTTTTCGTCTCGATTCTATATACAGACTGATGCAAGTGACGTAGCCTTAGGTATTGTATTGTTTCAAATTATGAACGGTTCAGAACATCCAGTTGCCTATGCAAGTCGAACTTTGACTTCTACCGAAAGAAAATATTCAGCTACTGAGCGTGAGCTATTAGGAGTTATTTTTGGTATAGAACACTTTAGAGGTTATGTTGAGGGTACCCCTTTTACAGTTATTACAGACTGTGCAGCAATTAAGTGGCTTCATAACATTCGTGAACCTACAGGTCGTTTAGCTAGATGGTGTATGCGTCTTTCCCAATTTGACTTTGATGTACAGCACCGTCCTGGAAAACTAAACATTATTCCGGATGCTTTGTCCCGATCTATTTCTGTAATAAATATCGATACTCTCGAACCTGATGAATGGTATCTTAATATGATAGAATTAGTCCAAGCTTCTCCTGAAAAATATCCGTATTTTAAAGTCGAAAATAATCGACTATATAAGTTCTTGCCTTCCTTATTACCGCTTGAATCTAATATTTCCGACTGGAAACTAGTATGTAATTCCAACTGCTAATAGGAAGCAGATTTTGCAGCAATGTCATGATGAACCTACAGCTGCCCATTTTGGAGTTTCAAAAACTCTATCCCGTATTTCCGAATTATATTATTGGCCGAAACTTAGATATTCTGTCAGTAAGTATGTACGCAATTGCAAGATATGTGCGAGTCAGAAAAGTGAGAATGTTTCACGTGCAGGCCTTATGGGTAAAGAAAAGAAAGTTAGCTTTCCTTTCCAGTTAATTAGTATGGATTTGTTAGGTCCGTTGCCGCGAAGTAAGTCTGGTAATCAGTACTTGTTTGTTGTTACCGATTGGTTTACCAAGTATGTCTTAATACAGCCATTACGTAAGGCTACTACTAAACCCATGATAAAGTTCCTGAAGGAACAAGTTTTCTCAATATTTGGCGTACCCCAGACCGTTATGTTTGATAATGGGTCGCAATTTATTTCTAAAGAGTTTCGAGATTTTCTGGATAGCGTTAAAATACAGAATGTTTGGCTGAATGCCCGCTATCATCCTCAAGTTAACCCTACAGAACGAGTTAATCGAGTTCTGGTTACAGCTATTTCCTCATATATCAAAGATTCTCATCGTGAATGGGATAAACATATTTTTGATATTGCCCAGGCAATACGTCTTGCTAGTCATGATTCGACTCAAGTTCCTCCTTCTTTCATGGTCTTTGGTCGACATGTTCCAGTTAGTGGAGATTTTTATAGTCCTATTGACCCCGATAAACCTTTAGAGATTGCAAATAAACTCTTTTGGACCCGTGAGCTAACTCAGCTTCCCGAATTGTATGAGGATGTTAAGTCCAGATTACATAAAGCTTATGAGCAGAATTCTCAGTCAGTATAATTTACGAAAACGTCCGCTCAAATTTTCTGTTGGAGATATAGTCTGGAACCAAAATTTTACTTTGTCTGATGCTTTTAAAGATTACTCTAAGAAGTTAGCCCCTAAATATATTCCCTGTAAAGTTACCAAAGTTTTGTCCCCACTTGTTTACCATTTACAAGATTTAGATGGACATTCTGTTGGCAATTTCCATGTCAAAGATTTAAAGGAAAATCATTGTGATTTTTCTAAGCAATAAATTTCTAATTCTTAAATAATAGTATAGGTCTCGTCCAACTAACGACCTTTATCATGTTTAGTTTTGCCATCTTTCCTAAATACATGTTTTAACCTTATTCTTGGTTTGGTGAATACACTTGGTATGATTGAATGTGAATGTGGCACTGAAAGTCGATAAATGATTTCGTTAGTACGTAAGAGGAGTCTATTCGCCATTCTAATAAAATAATATTGACTAAACTTCTGTTGGTATAATATTCCTTCATGGTTCTGTCAGGTCAGTACTGTTGTGTTCTTATTCTCTTTTAGTTGTGGAAGTTACATAAAACAATGATTGCGTGATTTGTTGAGTGCCCTCTTCTTATTTGAGTGACTGAATATCCTCTTGGAAATCCTGTTTGGATTTGTGTTGGCGTAGAGTACCGCAGGGATATTTTATCCCTTGGGTGTTTCTTGGTAGGTTGGTCGGAAAGCACGCAGGGTGTAAGACAATTTTCCCGAGTGTAAGACAATTTTCCCGAGTGTAAGACAATTTTCCCGAGTGTAAGACAATTTTCCCGGGTGTAAGACAATTTTTCCCTATTGTGTCCAGTAAATATATTTACCGATTTTGACAGTTCTGTCTATTTAGAGATTTGTGTGAAGTTATTACTTCATTTTGAATATTCAGAAAACATAATAATCTGTTGGGATTTTGTGTCCTTGTACAATTTAAGTTCGTTGAACTTCCATAAGCTTTTTCTAAAAGCTAAATTATAAATCTGTTTGAGATCTATTAGGTCTTGTGGTTTTGAACCATTTTGAAGTTAGGTGTGTAAGGTTCTGGTGATGCTGTTCAATTTTCATTTGTACCGTTGGCATCCACCATTAACCGATTTTTGTATCGTTTGTGATACAGTTTGTAGTACAGTTCCGTACCGTACTGCACTTTTGGGAGACAGTTTCTGTCTTTTTATCGTATCGTTGGCATGTGCCATTTACCGTTCCGTGCCGTTCAGGCAATATCGTATCGTACCGTTTTGCAGTGCCGCTTAGTACTGTGTTTTTGGAGGCATTATGGTCTCTGTTCCGTACCGTTTGGTGATTTTGATCACCGTCATTACCGTCTTGCTTTTTGAAGTATATGGTGCTTCGTATGTACCGTCCAGTTTCGTTACAGTTCGCTGTGACAATCCAGTATGAGTGTTCCTGTGTTGGAATTTGTATGATATTTGAGAATTTGTGAAGGTCTTAGTGACCTTATGGTGTCCAGCTTTGTGTTATCGTATCGAGTTTTGAGGTCGTGTTCTTTTCAGAACAAGCTTTCGGGTTTTGACTTCTTCTGTTTTAGACTTTGTCTATTATAGCACGGTGGGAGGCGCTTTAGAAATTCCTTCACCGATGGCGGGTTCCGGTAAGAGTCCGGTAAAGCATCTGTGGTCCTTCCTACCATCCTTTGACCACTCCTCCGCTAAGGACTTCTGGTCCTTCGAGTCACTTTGTTGACCAATTCAAATTTGTATGTTTCTTTTACGAAATATTCTTTCCCTCTTGAGAAACTTATATTTCTCCAACTTTCTGTTTTAGACTTTGTCTATTATAGCGCGGTGGGAGGCGCTTTAGAAATTCCTTCACCGATGACGGGTTCCGGTAAGAGTCCGGTAAAGCATTTGTGGTCCTTCTCTTACCATCTTTTGGCCACTTTTCTCCTAAGGACTTCTGGTCCTTCAGGTCACTTCGTTGACCAAGTTAAATTTGATGTTTCTTTTTTGAAACTGTTTCCCCCCTTATAGAAGTTTATATTTCTTTAGACCTTCTGTTTTAGACCTTGTCTATTATAGCGCGGTGGGAGGCGCTTTAGAAATTCCTTCACCGATGTCGGGTTCCAGTAAAAGTCTGGTAAAGCTGAGGTAGTCTTTTTTACCATCCTTCGACTACCTTCTTTGAGGACTTTTTGTCCTAACGGTCTATGTTGACCATCCAATCTGTCGGTTCTTTTTGGGAACCATGCTCTTAGTGAGACCTTTTGCTTTATGCGCAGTTTGTGTCATCTCTTGGGAGGTTCTGGTTTTGTGGGATTTTGACCCACTACCCTACCTCTTTGTGGGATTTTGACCCACTACCGTACCTTTTTGTGGGATTTTGACCCACTACCCTACCTTTTTGTGGGATTTTGACCCGCTGCCCTACCTTTTTGTGGGATTTTGACCCACTACCGTATCCTTTTATTGGGATTTTTGTGTTACAGTTGTTTGTAACGTCTTGCGTTTTAGTGCATTTTGCGCTCTATTTTAATGTCGTTCTAAGGGACGAACTAGCAATGTTGGAATCTGTTCTTTTTAGAACAAAGCACTATTGTGCTTCCTTCTTTGTCCGTTTCAGTAGAGCTGATACAATTTGTACAATTGGACAGCTTTTGGTTGTTTTAGTGTGAGCTTCTTCTGTCCGGTGACATAATGTTTTGGAGAGGCTGATACAATTTTTGAGCCAGATAATACGGAAAGGGTTATTAACCTTTAACCATCTATTTTATAGTTGCAGTCGGTAGGCTCCTTGAAAAGGTTTTCAACCTTCCGCTATATTGTCCTTCGTTGAAGTTAACGGACTTCAGTTATTCTGAATAGGTTTATTAACCTCCAGTTCTAAATATGAATAGGTTTATTAACCTTATTTCTTTCAGTTAATAGCTACGACCCAATATACTTTGGAGACTATTTGAAAAGGTTCTAGTAACTTTAAGTCGTCCAATCGTTGGTTGGGATTATCTAGTGTTTCATTGGTAAATACAATAAGGGTTTGTTAACCTTAATTTATCCACTTGTAAATATTTAATTTCGAAGAGGTTTATTAACCTTGATTCCTTAGTTTGCAGTTATTGCGTTATATGAAAAGGTTTACTAACCTTAACTTTTTAGCTTGTAGTACAGGCTGAGGACTTTTCATTAAGAATAAGATGAGGTTTCTATATAACCTGAGGAGTGTAATTGGGAGAGGTTTTATCAACCTTAAGTTCTTAGCTTATAGTTATGACTAACTTATTTTGGGTTTGAATTCAATAATAATTTTAGTAACTTAATATATATATAGGCAACCTATCTTATGTTAGAATTTGAAAAGGAGTTTTAGTAACTCTATACCGTTTGACTTTCAGTTATGGTTTACGTCATTTCGTTCAAGTATTGAACTTGAATTTCACTTTTGGTATATCGTTTGGTATATACTTACCTTGTATAGGTATTCAGAGTGCCTGTAGTGATGAATGGGTAGTGTTGACTACTTTCTTAGTTTAGTGACGTTCTTCTGGTGGCGGTTGGTGCTTTGTTTTGGTAGTGGTTGGGCTTGAACCTTTCCTGACGGTAGAAGGAGGTCCTAACGCTGGACGGTGGGTGTTTTGTGGGGGAATTGGTTCTTGTTCTGGCTTCTGCTGGAGTGAAGTATTATCTGTGTAGGTTTCCTTTTCTAGCTTTGTTTACTATTCTTTTATTTCTTTCTCTTCCTTCTTTCTTCTCGATCTGTGAAGGCTCAGTCAGTGCCATATCGGACTACTGTAGACCTGAGATCTCGGGGTGTTGTCGTTTGGTACCCTAAGCGGCACCTTGCTGTTGCACTCTCTTGTGCGAATACTAGAATCAGTATAGGTAGCTTTTGATACAAGTTATGATGTTGGTGAGTGTTTTTTGAGATTGACTTTCCTAGTATATGACTTATGGGGTCCCCGTTGGTGCGTCTGGCATCTCCAACACCTTCGGTTTTGCTTGAATGTTCGGTGAGGACATTTTTTTAGGGTGGCTTCCTTTCAGCTCTATTCGGCGCTCCTTACCTTTGTTCCTTTCTATTTTCCTAGCCGGGTAGTCCCTTTCCTTTCCTCTTTCCTTTTTTGAATGTTTAGACACTTTTGGTCTTGTAGATTTGGGCGTTAAGCACTTTTGGGTGTGTTCTGGTTTTGATACCGGTACGGTATTTTCGTAGGCCTTTGGCATTTCGTTAGTTTCGAGTATAAAGACAAGATGGGCTTCATAGCTTTTCTTTTTTTTATTGTTTTTTTCTTTTTCATTGACGAGTGGGCGAGTGTAACGGGTACATTTTCACCGGTATTTAGTACATAGAATTTTGTATTAATTCTGGTTAAAAATCCTAAGTTCGGTCCTGTGGACGTCGCTTAATTTAAACTAGCCTGTCATCAAATAAACATTTTAAATAAAAAGCATTTATAGGAAGGGAATGTTTAATATTTGCTATAATGAAATAATGTAACGTCATATTAATGTCGTTTTTTGTATCTTGCAACCTGGCATTTTAAAAAAATAATATCAATTTCTTCAAAAAGAAACCTTGAAAAGAAACCATGAGAAGCGCTTCGTCATCTCATTTAAATGTTTTGGTAAATATTTTAAGTGTATACGATTCGTAAATACACTTTCCTTTGTCTGTTATTTGCGTTTTAAAAATTTTAAGTCAATGCGGCGTAGAAATTCTCGTCTCGACAGTAGCAGTATTGCACACGTGCTTTTCCAGCGGGAAAGAATTTTGGTACTATTTTTTATACGTAAGGTCTAAAATCCTATAGTAGGGCAAGTAACAAGCACCCTTGCCGTCTAAAAACAGATGTTGAGACGCGGAGTAGCTTGAATCGAAGTTTATAAAAAGGCTTCGCTCGGTTTTGACCAGACACAAACAGACAGATTTTTGAGACGGGGAGTTTGTGAACAGCACCCTGCAAGCGAACGGTCGATATTATGATTCGACCTGGGTGCGCGGTTATATTATCGATCAATAATGATTGATTGCTTTTAAATTAGTGCCAATGAATTACAGTTCTTTAATCCTAAAGAATTGCGAGAAATTCTATCTACCGTTCCGTATAGTTTTACCGATCTTTTGTGACTTGTGAAAGTTTTAAAGTTAAATACGTTTCACGCTATAGGAAGAATTATTTAAAGAAATCCTAAATGTAGTGACCGATTCCTGTGCTTTTGTGAAATTAAAATTCCTCTTAAAGAATTTGAGTGCAGTTAATGCAATCAGTGAATTAATATAACTGGATGCTTCAGAACAGTTCCATTAGTTTTTTTGGGTGAAAATTAAAGACGTTATTAACTAAGCACAAATTAAAATGTTGGTTATTTTTCGTGCTTGACTTTACTGGTTTATGAAACTATATGAGCTGTTATTATCAATTAAGATTGGATCACGTTTTGGTATGCAGAACCTATACTTCGATGCAACGCCGAGAGTTTTCACAATTTCCTCAAATGAAAAGCGAATTTCCAATTTCTACTGGACTTGATGTGTGGTATTCTATGAGTTTAATTAAGGAAAATGCAAGGTACTGTAATATTAAATAGGTATTTGTTTGTAATTCAAGTATTAAGAATGTCATGGTAATGAATTTTCTTTAGGGAGAGCTCTCCTTGATAGTTAAAAATCTTTAAGCTTTAACTTAATTGCAATTCATTTATATCGATACTGTTGAACTGATATAATTTGCTTAATCTCCTTTAGAGATTTGTTTATAAATTTTTGTCCAGGAAAAGCTCAGTCAATACAAAGGTTAATATTTAAATTAAGGTGTTTTGAACAATTTTATGGTCAATCCAATAAGTTTTCCTGTTTGTTTCCTTTATTAAATGAAAAGTTCTTGGTGAATTTTTTATTGATTAACTGTTGAACATAATTATAATCCAATAAAATTAGATTGGATTAGTAATAAATATACAAGGTGTGTTTTATTTGTTTATCTTTGTATGTGTATTTTACCCATTCTTTTGTTAATAAATGTTATTATTGCAAAACTGATGGATCTACAAAACGGAACCATATTGGTTATGAAAGCTTAGTTTCATTTCTTCAACAATTGTAAATAAACAAAATTTTTTTGTTTCAACTAAATATTTTATTCATTTTCTGGTTAATGGATTTAGTAAATTTTAATGCTTATTCAAAATAACATCTTTGATTGGTTAATTTATAATTAACTTAAAGCATCAGAACCAGATGGCGCCCTTTTTGAGTTTTTAATTGTGTTTAAAACCCTTATCTATTCCTTTTCACAATTCATACAGCTGTGGAACCAATACCTACGACTTGAATAATTAATTTGTAAGAAGGAGTTTAAATCTCAAGCTGAGGCAGACATATGAGTTTTTAGTTACAGTAAGTAGGAGTGTATTTTTATAGCTTTTATAGTTATTTTTTCTTGGCGAAAAAAGCTTTGTTTCACTGGCGCCCAATCGCGCGGCCTAGTTTTGTTGGTGAGTAATTTAGTTAGTTTATTGTCATTTAGCCTGACAGAAAAAAGCTTTGTTTCACTGGCTATGCCAACGTGTGGCTCGAATAAAATATTGTTTCCACAGTTTAAGAAAAGGTTTGAGATATTGGTTGATGAATATTTTGAGGATTTTAGGTGTTTGTGTATTGTGTTTCCAGATAAGGATTCTTGTATTGGAATCCATAATATTGTAGGATTTCTGTAAAGAAATTGGAAAAAACGTTAAAGTCGGTTTCACTCAAACAGCCATATGATTTCAAAACCAATGTAGCACAAATTAAGGAATCATTTGTTGATATCGAAAAAATATTTGGGAATTCAGAGGAACTAACGGAGGATTTGGGTGATGTAGTTTATTCTAGGCTTTTGCATTTAGAGAACCGTATAAATTTATTAGAAGTAAGTGGGGATGAGCAAGTTGTAGTTAAAGATGAGTTTGAAGCACAATTATTAGTTTTGCAGGGTTTACTGATAGAATTTCGAACAAAAAATAATGAAACTAAAGTTAGTGATGCGAATGCGTCATTTTTGGAAAATTCTTTACAAGTACAGCCAACGGTTAAGCCTGTACCTGTTTTTAAATGGAACTTGAAATACTCTGGCCAGACCGGACGCGACAGCGTGATGGCATTTTTAGAAAAAATTAATGACTTATGTGAGGCTCGTCGAATTTCGAAACATGACTTATTTGTTTCAGCTATAGATTTATTTTCGGGTCCAGCTTTATTATGGTATAGAGGTATTAAGAATGAAGTTAGTAATTGGAATGAGTTAGTTAAATGTTTAAAGCGAGACTTTTTACCTATAGATTATCAGTTAGATCTGTTAGATGAGATTAAAAACCGAACGCAGGGTCTTAATGAAAACGTTTCGTTATACATAATGTCAATGGAGGCTTTGTTTAGAAGATTATAACATCCTAAAACCGAACTTGAAAGGGTAGAACAGATAGTTAAGAATTTAAATCCTTATTTTGCAGAGCGTATAGGTTTGCAGGACATAAAGTCCTTATCGTCATTAAAAATTTTAACTTTGTTATTATCGTGAGGACAGAGTTATACTCAGTTGAAAACTGTAAATTTATACAATTTCCATTAATACGTATTACTGAGCAAATGTACTTTATTCTGGTGCTAATATTGGTTTGGGAAAGTAAAATTACTATTATTATATATAGTTATATGCTAGTGATAAAAGTCCTTGCAGTGATAACTAAAGTTATTAATATAACAAGGGTGCTTTTTCTTTGTATTTTCTTCCGTGGCCGATTTCCCTCTCTATCCGTGTAAATTGAATGACAATAGCAATGACTAACATGAGCATAACTCTGTTCTCAAGCTAATATCAAAGTTACCATTTTCACCATAGTTTACCATCATATACTGCTTCATATCCACCTAATATAAAGAAAATCCATTTATGCCTATTAGAGATATTGAGGTCCAAAGTTGCTCAAAAATGAAGAAAACGAGAATTTCACAAGCCCATAAATACTAAAATAGTGAAGTTTCAGATTTGAAATATTTTAAACATAAACTAGCCTTAATTGTGTACTTTTTAAAAAAAGAATGAGCGCTGATACGTCACCATTGTCTGGAAATATGACACTCTAAAAAGCCGAAATTTTGCAAAAAAGCGTTAAACTTCGGACTTAATTTGCGCCAGTAAAGAAGCATCTTACAAAATTTATGTTTAGAACAACAAATGTAGGTCGAAATGTGAAGAATGCAATGGTTTTTACCGCGACTTTCTACGACCAACTGTTCTTGAGATATCGAGATTTTCGTTTACATAGAAAACTGCATGAAACGTCGTATTTAAACCGAAAGGAATAAAAATAATTAATAGTGGCTTAGAACTATCAATACATAGATGTGATAACACACCAAAAATTATCCTGTTCTGAGATGGTCGAGCAACCGGTGCGGGACCACTTGGTTATGGTTTTAGGTTATTCGAGTTTCACCACATTTCCCGTTCTGAGCGTCAATTTCTAATTTGTAAAGGTTTTAGTATTTTAGATTTACAAGACTTTAAAAAAAATTATTCAAATCGAAGTAGTTTGGACCGGTTCCGAGATAAAAACGTAAAGTTACTTCACTAAAAGTAAAAGCTGTTGCACTCAGTTTACTATTTTCCGGGATGTATTGCAATTGCTTGGATATCCAATTTCCAGCTCTTCTTGTCCCTAAATCCCACATCTTTAAAAGGATTGAACTTGATATTGTACTGTTTGAAAAAAAATTATTGTAAGTTTTTAGCTGCACCGTTTCAAAGGTTTTTGATTACAGATTCTTTATAATCAATTAAATGTATAATCCTTCAAAATTAAAGCTAGTCCAGGAGTTGTTGTATTTCCGTCAATTGGATAGTTTCTTTGTATAGTATTATTGTTAAATTACATTTTATTTCATTTACGTCAATGCACGAACAACTTAAATAACACTGAACAGCAATTAAATTGTCAATGTATGGGTATCTTAAATTTTTTATATAAAAGAATGATCAAACAAGGTCCGTAAATGTTTAAGCAAGCTTAGAAATATAGGTCGTCGCCATACCATCATTTTCGCTATACAGTTGCTATACGACTGCTATTGAAGCCGACACGATTGTCATATTATGAGGTGCGTGACGTTCTAAAAAATTGAAAAATATTTTGCAATTTTAATTTTGATAAGATAATTTTAAAAAAACTAAAAAAAACACTCCAACTTTGAAATTCAATTAAAAATTATCCCACAGATTCTACTAGGCAAATGTAGTATCAAAATGCTCAGGTGAAACAGATCTTTCGTAATCTTTCATATAATCTTTCGAATGGCACTACCCATCTCAGTAGAAACTGCGCAATAATTTTCTATTGAATCTCAAAAGTTGCCAAAATTCACCACAAGAAAGCATGGTTCACACTGTGTATTTATGTGTAGTGAAGCAACGAAGTTGCAGACGCGCAAGTCTTCGGCAGGATATGGATCTAGGGATAGCAGTCGTTCACATGGACTACGCAGAGAACTTTAGCTTTACTTTAGCTAACTTCGCTC
Source organism: Agrypnus murinus (assembly GCA_929113105.1). NCBI lineage: Eukaryota > Metazoa > Arthropoda > Insecta > Coleoptera > Elateridae > Agrypnus > Agrypnus murinus. The sequence goes on along the minus strand of OV816024.1, from coordinate 96,581,700 downwards.
ATATTCAAGAGGTAGCATACTTCACGGATGGCTGTGCAGGCCAATTTAAAAGTTATAAGAGTTTTTTCAATTTAATTATGCACGAGAAGGACTTTGGGATGAACATTACATTTTTTTCGCGACTTCACATGGAAAGGGTGCGGTAGATGATATTGGAAAGTTTGCGACGGGTCGACGGAGGCTTTATCATAGAGCCGAGGCAGCTTTTCGAATTTTTATCTGCTACAAAATCTAATGTTGAAGTAATATGGGTTTCAAAGGCAGACGTAGAGGAAACTTCAGTGAACTTTAATCTTGAAGAGAGACTAGGAACCGCTATTATGGCAAAAGGCACAAGAAGTTCTCATAAGGTAGAAGCCGTGGATATTGTAGCGTGAAACTTAGCCGAACATCCTTTCATTCATACGTGCTGTAAGGAAACTTGAAGATGACGTAGTCCAATTTGAAGATAAAGTTGACAGGTATGAGGATGGCGAATTTATAGCTGTTGTGTACAATACCAAGTGGTACCTAGGGAGAGTTGTAGATCTCGCCGAGGAGCTAAAAAAGGTAGAAGTGAGTTTCTTAACACCAGAAGGAAGAGCAGTACAGTACAGATTTGAGGAAAAGGTTGATGCTGAGACTCAGCAATGTTGGGTAGAGTTATGAGTAAGGTATTAGGCAAAGTAAATATCGAAGCAGAAGGACGAGAAGGACACAGTAGTTGTATAAGGTTTCGGATGCGGATTTGGACACAGTCGAAGTTATTTGAAAATAGTAATAAGAAGTAGATTTCTGTTTCAATGCTGTTAGTAGTGAGAGAAGTCGTTTTCAAGCAGCCGAAAGCGGTAAGGAGTTATTTTCTTGAAATCTCGAAGTGTTTGCTTATGTCTATAATCTTGTTCCAGTTGTGTGGAATCTACGGCAGTAAAGGGCGAGTACGAAGGCAAATCCTTTGAGCATAACTTAGGACTACTATTCCCGGAAAACGGCTAAGAATTGTTAAGTTTCTACTACCCCATATAAGATTCTAATACCATCCGTATCGTTTTTGGTAAGTTTTTTTAACTTTATACAATGTTTTGGAAATACGGAAAAAACTCAAATCTGACACTTGAGGTGGTTAGGCCCATTTTAGAACAGAACCACACAATGACTTCCCAAAATAATTTTAAATTCCTACATTTTTATACTAAAACAAACGGAAATTAGACATTTTAGAAGCTTTTGAGATATACAAACACAAACTCAGAGTAGGTAACTTTAATGAATGAACAGATTGAGCGCTGTAATTTTCGTTACTAAAAGTGTTAGATGTTTAATTTTTATTGCTTTTATCTTTTTATCTAGTTATCTAATTTTCTATTTACCCTAGCGACACGTTTGTTTAAATCTATACATAGATATTTGTTTATATCTACCTTTGATCATGACAGCTTAGCTGTCAAAACAATTGTCAGGTAGATTCTAATAAAATTGTGAAGATTTTACTAATCTGTTTTATTTATTTCATGATTATGGAGTTTCACCATATAAGACTAGAAACAATAAACAATAATAACAATTTAAATTAAATATAGTTCTTATCTAAATTTTTTGACACTAACAATTATTATCTTTTTCGTAGTCATAACTCTAATATTATAGAATATTCTTCTCAAAAAAAACTCATTTCTTTGTTATGATTATATAACATTTAGTGATCTAATAGGAAAATCCAGCAACGAATGACCATCGAGAATAAAAATATACTGTTATTAAAGGATGTCAACAGGTAATCGATGCCTCGTCTGTTTACAAAGCGTAGTAATTCAAAAGGTAAACATATATTTGCCAATATCGCGTCTGCGCTGTAGTTTCAAATGAAAAATCAATTGTTACGCACATGATGTGCAACAATACGACAGAAACACCGAATAATCGGTAAAATATGGCCTTAGAGTTTACGGCAACCTATAAAATATTAGTACTTGGTGATTCGAATGTAGGAAAAACTTGTATGGTACATCGCTTCTGTGATGAACGTTACTACGATACATATATTTCCACGATAGGTAAGTGATTTGTTGCCCGTCTTTATAAACCCCCTGTTGCTATACATGCATTATACATAAATCAATTGACTTGTGGAAGGTCTGGGATATCGTCATCTCTATTTACAGCTATTTCTATATTTTTCAGGAATAGACTTTAAACAAAAAATAATAAATCTAGACGGTGTGCCTGTAAAATTGCAAATATGGGATACCGCTGGACAGGAACGATTTAGAACTTTAACTACTGCCTATTATCGCGGTGCTATGGGTATATTATTAATGTATGACGTTACAAACTTAGAATCATATAATCATCTAACATATTGGTTGAAAAATATAGAAGAGGTAATGGAAGAATACAGTGTGAATTTTAAATTATAGAAAATCATGTTTTATTTTATTAGAATGCCTCTTCTGATGTGGTTACCGTTTTGGCGGGAAATAAATGTGAAGCAACTGACAGGTGTGTGGATCTAGCAAGTGGCAAAAAGGTAAATTTTAATAATGCTTATAACTGAATTAAATTACCATTAAAAATTATTACATATTTTTTAAAAAGGACTTTCCTCTTGACAAATTTTAATGCTACCACATAAATAAAATACATATATTTATTTCATACTGTATCCTATTATCCATGTTTACGGTAGCGATTACAGTCCGGAAAATGAGATTTTACGGTCTAGTATGAATCAAGGTCCATTCATGTGTATGTATTCCTATAAAATATTGGTTTTATGTGAAAGTTAAATTTACAATAGAACATTTTTAGAAATGAATTGTTAATTCATTATAAATAATGGCACTTCGAGAAATGCTAGTATAAATAATTCCCAAACATTTTAAAAAATTTCAGTTTTATGATAAAATTGCCATTAAAAGTTCGTGATTGCGATGTTTGTAAACGCATTTATTCTGTCTGTGAATTATTAATAAAACAATGAATTTACATACAAACATGCTTTAAGTAACATCTTTGGCACAAAATGTTTTATACAAAATAGAAATGCAGATTATAGATCAATATAAATATAGAGCAGAAACTGCAACTACTAAACGAATACAGGATACAAACGAAAACTATAAAATATGTACACACGTTGAATTACATAATAAACAATCAGAATCCGAGCTCGTTGATGAATCAGATTCATTTTCCAAATTGATAATCAATGGTTCGATCACAATATCCGCTGCTAAATCAGCTTCCCACATGCCCTATTCTACCAGCATGGTATGTGATATCGCTTTCTTCCAATTTTCGGAAGAAACATTAGCAACTGCAGTAAGTAGTAGGTTTCGTACATCTTGAATTTTAAAGTTGGTATTATTTCTTGCTACTTCTCCTTTTATTTGGGCCCATATTAATTCTATAGGATTAAGTTCGCAGTGATATGGTGGCAATGGTAAAATTTTACGATCAACTGCTGTAGCTAATTCGTCAATAACATATTTCTTTTTCGCCGGTGCGTATTGTTGCACCAGTGTTAATAATTCAGCTCTAACTATATCGGCTTCATATGTAACAGAGTTCTTACTTAACCAAGCTTGAATCTCTGCCTTTTTTGCTGAAGAAGAAGGAACTTTTTCTACTTTTCTGTTGTGATATGAGGCATTATCCATAATTATTACTGCTCCTTCCTCCAAAGCCGGCAATATTGCTTGGAACCACTTTTCAAAGACTTCGGCGTTCATTTCTTCATGATGGTCGCCAGTCTTTTTGGATTCATTAAAAGTAGGCCATTTTCTACAAATCCTTCCTCTGACCCAATGTGCAACACAATAAGACGTTTTCCTTTGCCAGATGGATTCTTCAGTCCTGTAGATAACCCTTGTAGGAAAGCTTGCCTTGCTGTAGTTATGGTTGTGTCTTGCCAAATTCTTTGCACTGTATGACCTGCATTTACCCACGTTTCATCTAAGTAATAAATTTGTTTCCCTTCTGCCCTCAATTTCCGCACTTCCCGGAGATAATGTCGTCGCCAAGCCACAATTTCATTTTTTTCCTTTAACATTCCATTTCTTGTTCTTTTGCTATACCTTCAACAATAATAAATTTAGATAATGACATAACATTACTTATTGTATATTTACCGAAATCCAATTTCCTTCAGCAATGCCGTCAAAGTAGTTTTTTTGAAATTTGGCAGTTCTTCGTTATCATTAATAGCAAGCATTATTTGTGCTATTGTTGGTGGTTCGTTTCGTAGATAAAATTGGTGAATTATTCGTCTGACTCCACTTTTTATGCCCTCATCAATGGTGTCCAAAATGGGTTTACGTCGATGATATGACTTTGTTACAAAACGAATTTTTCATGTTATTTTTCCTAATTTGCAAATAAAATAGCTTTTTAATACAAATAAAATCAATTTTGCTAATTTAGGAAATTTTGCAACGGTTGGTGACACTTTTATTTCAAAGCCTCCATTTAAAACAAAATTTTAAATTTGAATCAAGTAGACTCACTATAAATGTCATTTTTTGCAAGTTAAATTCGTTGAAGTGCAAAATTAGTTAGAAGATGAATTCAGAAATTTCTTGCACCCCACCAGAAATACGGCAAATTGCAGAAAATAGTATGCTAAATTTATTGCCCGTGAAATCTCATGGCAAATATAAAAAACAATTTCAACATTTTCAAAAATGGTGTGCCGAGAATGGGATAAATGGGATATCAGAAAATGTTCTGTTAGCATACTTCAATATGCAACGAGACAAATATAAACCATCTACGTTATGGAGCAGTTATTCAATGCTGCGAACATGCCTGAATGTCCATAAAAATGTGGATATTTCCACTTATAAAAAACTTCAAGCCCTATTAAAACGCTCTTCACAGGGATATGTCCCTAAAAAATCAAAAATTCTTGAGGAGAATGATATAAAAAGATTCATAGCGGAAGCCGATAATAGAAAATACCTGGCTATGAAGGTAGGTTTCAAATTTTGCTTTTCAAGTGTCACTATAGGTTTACATTGTAGGTTATCCTTATAATGGGGTACAACGGCGCCTGTAGGCGAGATGAACTTACAAATATGTCCCTGAATGATCTAGATTTTAAATCAGATTCCATTCTCGTAAATATACCTAAAACAAAAAACTATGTTCCTAGGATGTTTGCCATAACAGACAAAAACTGGATCAAATTGATTAAAAAGTATAACAGTCTCCGTCCTAAGACTGTTAAACATGACCGCTTCTTTTTAACCTACCGCAACGGTTTATGTATTAATAGTCCCATTGGTATTAATACCATGGGAAAGATTCCGAAAGAAATTGCTACCTTTCTTCAGCTCCCAGATCCTCGCCTATTCACAGGCCATTGCTTTCGGAGATCGAGTGCTACGCATGTAGCAAACAGTGGCGGTGATCTTTTGACGATTAAACGCTTTGGAGGATGGAAAAGCTCAGCAGTTGCTGAGGGTTATGTTGATTCATCTTTAAGCAACAAAATTGAAGTTTCAAAAATGTTTGTCCAGGAAACAAACGTTGAACTCCCTGGCTGTTCCACTATCACTAATTCAAATGACTCTGAAACAGTATTACAGAGAACAGAGAACACTCCAGCACAAAACGGCCAAGTCACTGTTGGGGGGAATAATACCCATGAAGAGAATGTTTCCTCAACTCACGGTATAATTATCAACTCCACTGATAGTTCTACTGTCAACATAAATGTTTATAATAATTGTACTTTTGCAAATAGTAATTAAAACTTAAATTCAATGATTTCAACGATTTCTCTGTTGTCTGGCTTGCAGCCATAACCTGTAACCACAAACTCATACTGACATCTGACATCCTGTACAATTTATGTCAGTATGTTACCAACCGAAAAAAAGTCCCTAGATTTCGGGTTTGGGAATGGTTCATTTCCACACCCAAAATGGATGCGGAAATAGCTTTGTTAACACAGCAAATTAGGAAATGAATATTTACAACATTGATATTGAAGAAATAACACAATACGTAATAAGCAAAATAAAATTACAATTGCCTACCTGCCGATTTTGCAGTAAATTCGACGTTTTCAATTTTCGAATTAGTTGGATGTTTTTCTTGACACGCTTTAAAAATGTTTAGGATGGATGCTTTATCAGACACCGAAAAATGGATTCGCGGCCGTTTTTTTTGGAGGAGAAAGGGCCATATCTCTTGGATTTTAAAACAACAACAGTAAATAACGAAATAATAAAACACAAAAAAATGAAAACGGGAACACTCAAAACAGAAAAGAACGGAAAACTAAACAAACAAACAAATACAGAATATCGACAATGAATGAACGAAAATTTTAGTTATACAAGCGTCACGCACAACTAACAAGTGATTGCTGGATATTTGACAGTAAACGAATTGATATCTTTTTGGTACAATTAAACATGCCTTTCAATTTGAGCGGTATATTTGAATGCTACCAATAGAAAGGTTTTTTACAAAGAGGGGGTAATTGTAGGCGTTTTTTATTACTATATCTGTTCAGGGGCCCAAGTATAGTACACATACATAGGTCATCTCATCAAAGTTTAGACGGCCATATTTGAGCCCAAGTTCGATCTGTCAGTTTCTGACATAACCTAACATAGGTGAATCGTCGAAGTCTTTTTCCCAAAAACTGACTAGTTGTAGTGCACCAAACTGTTCTAGCAACTCCTGGAATGGTAAAGGTTTGTTTCTTTTTCCAAAAGATACGAAAATAAGATAAATTTAGTTAGATATGCGTAGCTGTCAGAATTGGAAATTACTGAATACTCAAGATTATGCGAAGTAAGCAAGTTTGAGTCTTAATAAAATTACATGTAAAAATAATAGAGTATGAATTATTTAAGCATAGAGAAAATGTAGTTTTTAGATTACACACTCTTTTATTGCCGTTTTACATTTCGACGACATTTAACGGCAACATCTGACGAGAAAGAAGAAAGTAATAACTCGGAATGAACATGAAATTGGAAAGGAACATGGAAATAAATTAATAGCGGACCTCGAACGGAAAACCATCAATTTATTATAAAATGCGAAAAAGAAATTTGCATCACCTCAAAAGAAACAGAGACACTATTCACTTCAGGTTAAAAAATACTGATGTGGCCGCTGGAAATTTTGAAAATGGCAGTATAAATACGATTTGCAGGTTAATTTTCAATTACATTTTAAATTGCAGTTACCTACTTAATATATTCTTAATTTTTAGTTGGTTGGAAAGGTTACAAATATTAAAGAAATAGTTATAGCACCTAGCATCCATTTCCATCATATTCCATACTGCGCAGACATTGTCAGATGTTAGATTTCCGTCCACGGCTTTTATATATTTTTTAACTTAAATAATGTTTGAAAGAGATACCTACCACCTACCATTAATAAATTAATTAGTATCACAATTACAATATTCTCTTTAGTTGTTATTGTTGTTTTGTTCATATAACTAATAAATCTTCGGTATTTTAGACTATCATTTTTTTGTGTTAATGTTTTCGTGGTATTATTATTCAGTAGTAGTAGTTAATATTAAATAGCAGAAAGTAATTTGAATCCCCAAAAATTTTGTTTGTTAATAAGTTAATACATAGTAATATTGATTTGTTCTAATTAAAATATTCGTAACTTTCTCTGTATGTTATGTAAATATTTGATTTGACAAATTCATGACAATTTAAAATTGCCGCCAAAATGACGCCATTTTTGTACCCATTTCAAAAACCAATAGTGGAAATGGGTGGGACAAACTTACTTTGAACATAATATGCATGCATCAACGGACCTTGGTATGAATGTAAGTTTTTTTATTTCATACTGTCCGGTAAAAGGGTATTTACCGGACTCATTTGAGTCCGGTAAATGAATTATTACGTTACAAGGCCGGTAAAAAATTTTACCGGACTGAAAATCCAATTTGAGTCCGGTAAAAAATTTTATTTCATACTGTCCGGTAAAAGGGTATTTACCGGACTCATTTGAGTCCGGTAAATGAATTATTACGTTACAAGGCCGGTAAAAAATTTTACCGGACTGAAAATCCAATTTGAGTCCGGTAAAAAATTTTACCGGACTGAAAATCTAATTTGAGTCCGGTAAAAAATTTTACCGGACTGAAAATTTTAAATGCATTTTTTTTTTAAATGAACAATGTGAGGCAGTATGAAATAAAACGCCTTACGTCATACTTCCGGTAAACCATTACAGTAGCTCGTTTCAACATTCGAGACTCGGCTCCTTCGTCGCCTCGTCCCGAAACGTTTTCAACTCGCTACTGTAAACTTGGGTTTACCGGACTTATAACGTAATATACTATTACAGTCATACTAGACTGTAATAGTTATTTACATTCGCGTGCGGTAACTTCCATTTTACAGCGCGAAATTTTGAAGCACGACACGCAGCGGAGTGCTTTAATGATTGAGCGCTGTAAAATGGTTACCGCACCAGATTTGTATTAAACTTTTTGGCCGACAATTTTTAAATAGAATTAATTATTATATTTTTCATTATTTCATTACTGCCACAAAGGTGAATGCAAGGGTGAATGGCATGTTTGGAATTAATCGCAATATCTAAGCACGCATTTTCTTTTATTCATTTGTTTCAAAATAAACGTCAAACGTATCTTGTGTCAAACAATAAAAGAGCTTTCTCTTACTAGACGCTTGGAAATTACAATGTCTAGTGATGATAGTTTTACGAGTACACCCCCAGAAGTGCGACAAATGGCTCAAAATGTTTCGGCTCAATTATTGCCAGGAAAATCCAGAGCCCGATATGAGGCTCAATTCAACGTTTTTACCAAGTGGTGCGAAGAAAAAGGAGCAAAGACTTATACAGAAAATGTTCTTTTGGCCTACTTTACAGATTTGGTAGGCAAAAATAAAAAGAGTCTTTGGGCAATTTTCTCAATGTTGAAGTCCTGCATCATGTTGAACAAAAATATCGACATATCTAAATATGCCAAGTTAATTACGTATATAAAACGACAAACTGAGCACTACAAAACCAAAAAAAGTGAAATTTTAGATAAAGAAAACATTACTGCATTTCTCTCGAAGGCTCCCAATGACAATTTTCTACTTATGAAGGTAAGCATTTAGTTCTTTATAAAAACGTTTGAAACACCTAAAAATTAAAATTAACGAACTAAAATTGATCTATTAAGTTTGGTTTTACCATTGTTCCAGGTCGTTTTGATAATTGGAGTGTCTGGGGCTTTACGTCGAGAAGAACTTACCAACATGGTTATTAAAGACATCCAACAGAAAGACGATATTATTGTTATTACAATCCCCAAAACTAAAACAAATGTAAGTCGATCTTTCGTTATAACAAAAGAAGAATGGGTGGCCACTGTCCAATTATATTTACAAATTCTACTAAAAATTACAAAAATTGCTGGCCGTCTGTTCTTAAAATATGAAAAAGGAAAGTGTTGTGCTGTGCCTGTGGGTATAAACAATATCGGCAGCATCCCATCTAAAATTGCTACATTCCTTAATTTGCCAAATCCTCGCCAATTCACTGGACACTGCTTCAGGAGAAGTTCTGCTACTTTATTAGCTAATCGAGGAGGAGATCTTCTCACTTTGAAAAGACATGGCGGTTGGAAAAGTGGCAGAAAGCTATGTTGCCGATTCGTTGAAAAGAAAAATCGACGTGGCTCATATGATGGCTGAAACCGTGCCTTCAGAGTCAAAGAGATCAACATTTCGAGTACATTCTGGTTCTTCCACTATTTCTGCAGAGGATTCAAGCATTGAAGTTGGGTACACTACAAACAAAAGCACAACTGAAGTAAATCAGCTAATGCCAGGTCTATTTTCTAATGTTCAAAATTGCACAATTAATGTTAATATCTACAATAACTGCAGCTTAAATAAATAAAGCATTTAAATTGTAGTTTTTACTTAATTGTATATTAACTTAAGTACAATAAATAAAGGAATTGGTAAATATGGAAATGTTCTTGTAGGTATATAAAATAATAATAAGACTTTTCTAAAGACAGGAGTCAGGAGTCAGTATTAGGGTGATTCACAATTTCTTCAAGATTAGTTCATTAACCTCCAATATTCGCATTCTCAACCTAAAATGAAGTTAGGAAAGATAAAGGATTGAATTACTACAAGAATGTATTTAATCCGACGTTACCTTTTTCGTTTTGATTGGAATTTCACATTCCATGGTTAATTCGAATGAAGTCAGATCAAATCAAATGAAATTGAATAAATGTATCAATCCCAGTCGTAGTGTCGTACTATGGTACTGAGCTGTCAATAGTGTCAATATCGGAAATGGTACCCAGGTGGCACCCAAGATCTTGAATCTTGAAACTAAAAAATATTCTATTATCTTATATTATCTTTTGCCGTTCAACAATAAAAGAGTTATGTATCTGGCGTTTTAATAGATATATTTTCGTTGTATAAAGAGATTTTTATTTATAAACGAATCTGAAGAGCAGACAATTTGGGCAATTTTTACGCACGGCGAGTGGCAAAAATTCAGGCGACTGTAAAAATGATGTTTCCAAAGATGTCATTTGAATGTTAATTTGACGTTTACATGCAAGGTCAAAAAATTTTTTACAGTCATACTAGACTGTTAAATCGCATTTTCTGGACTGAAAAGTTTGATGTAAAACTAACAAATGTGACACAGTATGAAACAAATAACTATTACATTACAAGCTTACCAATTTTTGCGAACGTTCTTTTTGAATGGCCTCTATACAGTGTTATTTATTTAGTATGAGATATAGGTAAGTGGTATAAAATAACGTGCTGTATAATTGGTTGCCTATTCTGCCGTGCTAAAATCAAACGCGGTATCTATAAAAAAAATCGAAAAATGTTGTTTTGTGGTTTTAGTATCTTAACGCGTTATTCTATCTACAATTTACCAAAAGAAAAATGCGGTATCTACTTTGGTTATATTAAAAACACTATACATTGTGTCGTATCCTTTCAAACTATTTACCTTTTTCAAGCACAAATGTGATATCTGCATCTTACTTAAATGCATGATATCTCGATTTTGTGCCACTAGTAGATATCACATTTGATTTTAGGACGGCAGTATGTGTGCATAATGCTTTTACTTGATTATTTTGAAATGCAACATAGAGTAAATTGCACATATTACATTTTTATTTAATAGCACTGTATGAATGTACTATCATATGCGCTACAGATTATGAGGGGCGTGCCACATAATCGATGAACTCAAAAACATTTACTAATTTAGAATATATTGTAACTCTAGTGGTGAATGAAAGTAATACCAGCCCTGTCTCACTGAAGTTCTCTATTTTTGTTATTTAAAGAACGCCCCGCATTTTTTCTTTGATATACGCATGAGCTGTTTCTTGTTGTTACAGTGAAGTACTGTCTTTGCATTTATTCCATGTTATTTATTGTTTCCAGCCTTATTTTGTGGAACTCCATAATCATGAAATAAATAAAGATTATTAAAAGTTTCACAGTTTTATTAAAATATACCTGACAATATTGTTTCGACAGCTATGCTGTCATTATCAAAGGTAATATAATTATAAACAAACACGTCGCTAAGGTAGATACAAAATAGGTAACTAGATAAAATAATAATAATAATAATAAAAATTAATAATAAAAATCATAATTAAACATCTAATACTTCCAGTAACGGAGAATTACTGAGCTCAAGTTGTTCATTCATTAAAGGTACCCTGAGTTTGTGTTTGTAAATCTCAAAGGCTTCTAAAATGTCTAATTTGCGTTTGTTATTACAAAAATGTAGGAATTTAATATTATTTTGAGGAGTCATTGTGTGATTTTGTTCTAAAAGGTGTTTGGCGTAATTCGATTTTTCAGGATGTTTATTTTTGTAATGACGTACGTGTTCTTTATATCTTATGTCAAAATTTCGAAGTGTTTGTCCAATATATACCGAACTACAAAAAGAACAATTTAAACGGTAAATGCCCGATTTCATGATATCATGTGTTCTGTCTTTAGCATTAAATAAAAATGAAAAAGTGTTAGTGTTGGTTTTAAATGTTATTTTATAATTGTTGGTTTTTCTTAGTATATGTGCAATTTTTTCTGATATTTTGCCAAAATATGGTATAGATATGTAATTTGTGTCTTCTGTTTGATTGTCAATGGGATATATTCTTTTGATAGCTAACCTATAATCTTTTTGTTTAATTAAAGTGTCAATCATGTTCGGATTATAATGATTTGCATGTGCTAGTTGTTTAATGGTTGATATCTCTTTGCTAAAATCTGATTTTGTTAGTGGAATAGTTAAAGCTCTGTGTACTAATGATCTGTATGCTGCTATTTTATGTGTATTGTGGTGACAAGATTCATTTGGTATTGTTATGTCTGTTTGTGTTGATTTTCTGTATATGGAAAATTCAAAAAGATTGTCTGCGTTAATCTTGATATTTAAGTCGAGAAAGTTTATAGCCCTGTTTTGTTCTGTTTCTAGTGTAAATTTTATATTAGGATGGATATTGTTTATAAGAATTAAAAATTCATTGATAACCTCAAAAGAACTGTCAAAACAAGCTAAAATGTCATCAACATAACGAAACCAGAAGATAATGTGTTTAGAGAGGTTTAATTCAAATATTCGATCTTCAAATTTGTCCATAAATATGTTAGCTAATAGAGGACTTAGAGAATTACCCATAGGTAAACCATCCTTTTGTAAATAAATTATGTTATTAAAAGTGAAATAATTTTGACTTATACAAAGGTCAAATAATTGAATTAACTCTAACCTTTTAACTAATTCTATATTACTATTGATCAAGAAACTATCTAATAAAGGAATACATTCTTGTGGTGGTATTCTGGAGAACATGTTGCAAATATCAAAACTAACAAGTTTTGAATGTGGTGGAAGATGTATGTTTTGCAGCTTATCTACTAATTCTAATGAATTTCTAACAGAGTATTTCGATTTGTAACCTATATTGTAACAAAATTCCAAAAAGAAATAAAACAAGGTTTAGAAAACTGCAATATCTGCTTTTCAGAATTAGAAAAGCAACAAATCATTAATAAAAACCCACAAATACCTAAACTGTATGGATTAGTGAAGACCCACAAACAGAATATGCCAATAAGACCAGTTGTATCATACATCAATGCACCTAATCACATTTTATCCAAAAAACTGATCCAGATTATTAACACGATAGGTTACAAATCGAAATACTCTGTTAGAAATTCATTAGAATTAGTAGATAAGCTGCAAAACATACATCTTCCACCACATTCAAAACTTGTTAGTTTTGATATTTGCAACATGTTCTCCAGAATACCACCACAAGAATGTATTCCTTTATTAGATAGTTTCTTGATCAATAGTAATATAGAATTAGTTAAAAGGTTAGAGTTAATTCAATTATTTGACCTTTGTATAAGTCAAAATTATTTCACTTTTAATAACATAATTTATTTACAAAAGGATGGTTTACCTATGGGTAATTCTCTAAGTCCTCTATTAGCTAACATATTTATGGACAAATTTGAAGATCGAATATTTGAATTAAACCTCTCTAAACACATTATCTTCTGGTTTCGTTATGTTGATGACATTTTAGCTTGTTTTGACAGTTCTTTTGAGGTTATCAATGAATTTTTAATTCTTATTAACAGTATCCACCCTAATATAAAATTTACACTAGAAACAGAACAAAACAGGGCTATAAACTTTCTCGACTTAAATATCAAGATTAACGCAGACAATCTTTTTGAATTTTCCATATACAGAAAACCAACACAAACAGACATAACAATACCAAATGAATCTTGTCACCACAATACACATAAAATAGCAGCATACAGATCATTAGTACACAGAGCTTTAACTATTCCACTAACAAAATCAGATTTTAGCAAAGAGATATCAACCATTAAACAACTAGCACATGCAAATCATTATAATCCGAACATGATTGACACTTTAATTAAACAAAAAGATTATATTGTTGTTTATTGTTTATTTTAAAAAAAGATTATAGGTTAGCTATCAAAAGAATATATCCCATTGACAATCAAACAGAAGACACAAATTACATATCTATACCATATTTTGGCAAAATATCAGAAAAAATTGCACATATACTAAGAAAAACCAACAATTATAAAATAACATTTAAAACCAACACTAACACTTTTTCATTTTTATTTAATGCTAAAGACAGAACACATGATATCATGAAATCGGGCATTTACCGTTTAAATTGTTCTTTTTGTAGTTCGGTATATATTGGACAAACACTTCGAAATTTTGACATAAGATATAAAGAACACGTACGTCATTACAAAAATAAACATCCTGAAAAATCGAATTACGCCAAACACCTTTTAGAACAAAATCACACAATGACTCCTCAAAATAATATTAAATTCCTACATTTTTGTAATAACAAACGCAAATTAGACATTTTAGAAGCCTTTGAGATTTACAAACACAAACTCAGGGTACCTTTAATGAATGAACAACTTGAGCTCAGTAATTCTCCGTTACTGGAAGTATTAGATGTTTAATTATGATTTTTATTATTAATTTTTATTATTATTATTATTATTTTATCTAGTTACCTATTTTGTATCTACCTTAGCGACGTGTTTGTTTATAATTATATTACCTTTGATAATGACAGCATAGCTGTCGAAACAATATTGTCAGGTATATTTTAATAAAACTGTGAAACTTTTAATAATCTTTATTTATTTCATATTCCATGTTAAGTTTCATGAAATTCTATTGAATGGTTTCCTCACGCCGCCCCTTCAACTCTGCGGATGCAAAGATGCAGTAAGGGGGATCCCCGCCTCAGTAAGATTTAATAAAACGTGACATCAAGTAGGTGCAGAAGCAATACCTTATTTAACAATAAGGAACAGTCACCTTGAAGACCATAGAAAATTTTGCGAAAAAGGTTGTGGGATGTACTTTGTTTAAAAATATAAAAAATAAATACACAACGAAATATAACAATAAAACAACATAACTTATAATATAGGAGGTTACTACTTTACTCTAGCAACAAGAAATAGCTTCGAAAAACTAAAAAAATCCGGGATGAAAGTTGCGGGGCGCCATTTAACAGAAATACAAGTGTGCGAACTTCAACGAGACAAGGCTCGTATATTTTTTGTAATTTATTTTCATTTACATTGAATCTGTTACATTCTGAACAGAGTAGTTATTTAGGTTACAAGTACTAGAAATGGAATTTTACAGTCAAGTAATATGTTATGAACAAGGCGACGAAGGAGGCGAGTCCGGAACATCGAAACGAGGCTGTAAGAACATTTCCAGGACGTATGACTTAATGCGTTTTATTTTATAATGCAATTATTGAATTATTGGTTCAATTTAAAAAAAATTATAAAATAAATTTCCAAATTTAAAATATGGACATCTATGAACAACGAGCATCTATGGCAACCATTAGTTGAATTCAAAATATAGAACGATTTCAAAATAAAGAATTTACATACTAGACCGTAAAATCGCATTTTCAAGATACCATAGTGTTAAACCTGCTTTAACAGTATCCTCTCCTCAATTGATACATATGTCAAAACGGCCACGGCCGTTAAAATATATCAGCCACGGCCGTTATTTATTAACGATATTCCACAACAATTTTTATTAACATTTTAATAAATAGCTACAGAATTTTAATCACAATTAATTAGTATGATGACAACAACTAAAATTAAAAGTGCAATTGATATTGCTAAAAATATGTAATATTTTCTGAACTTCGTTTGCAGGATTGTCCGTTTCTGATTTTGATGTAGTATTTGAACCATCTTCTTGTTCAACAAGGTTAGTACCACTGGTGCAATTTGTTGAGGTTGAAGCACTATCGGTTGAATTAAAGAGCTGCTTGGAAATCTTAATTTTTTTAACAACCGATTCTTCAACGTACTGTTCCGCCACTGCTGACGATTTCCAACCGCCAAATTTTTTCAGCGTCAGGAGGTCACCCCCATTTTCAGCCAACATACTAGCAGCAGATCTCCTAAAAGTATGACTCGTGTACGTTTCAGGATTCTCCAAATTTAAAAACGTGGCAATTTTTCTCGGAATTCCTCCAATTTTGTGAATGCCTACAAATTGTCTTGTGCATTTGCCGTTTCGATAGTCTACAAAAACACGTTGATTTTCTAAACCGGAAGGTCGAAGCGCTGCGTATTTTCTATATAAGATACAACCTTTAAAGGGTGTATCGTCTTCCGTTATAGTAAACTTTCGACAAGACTTATTTTTTGTATCTTCTAATGTAACAATCAAAAGTCGACCCGTATCTTCAATATTATCCACACGCAACTTAAGAAGTTCCTCGCGGCGACAAGCACCAAAAATTCCAAATACAGTAATAACTTTTTCTAATAAGAATTGCTTATCTGGTGCTCCTAACAGATATCTGGTTACTTCTTCTGCTGTTAGAACTTTTGCTTTGTTTGGCTTGTAGCATTCGGATTTTCTTCTGAGCAAAGTAAAAACTTTTCCATACCTGTAACCAAATAACAAAGTTGTAACCATACTAAACAATAATTTATTTTAGTACTAACCTGGAGATGTCAATATTTTCATGTATTCGCAAACATGTCTTTAGCATTGAAATTTTGCTCCACACACTGTTCGGTGCAAATTTCTTCGTTAATTCTGACGCATAACACAGTAAAATATCCTCATTTACACCACCAACATTCTTGCTCTTCCGCCACGTTGTAAAAGCTTCATATTCCTTCACGTATCGGTCCTTTGTTTTGGTGGGTAACAGCTCACAACTTGCTGCAGCTGCTTCCTCGCGTATATGATCAGAATTTTCGAAAAATGTTGCATTTTCTTCCATCGCGTCAAATTTTTTCAACGTATTGCTGCTTTTTAAACAACCGTTGCTATAGTATTATGCAATTAAGCCACAGATCACTCGTAAATTTTATTAGTGATGAAAAACGAATCATTCTCAAATATTAAATATTCATGGTATCATGAAAAGTACTGAACGCCATACGGCCGATACGCAAATAACAGACTCGGCTGATTATAAAATCTCGGCTATCGCCTCGATTTTACAATATTCAGCCGCGTCCATTATTTGCTTCATATCGGCCTTATGACGTTAATAACTGTTTCCGGACTGTAATCGCTACCGTTAACATGGATAATACGATACAGTATGAAATAATTTTATTTTTAGATTTTTTCGTTGGTTCTTTAGTTCATAGGTGAATAATAATTTAGTATATTATGTAATGAGCACAAAATGATGCACATTTTGCACGAGTTTGAAAGTTTGCGACACGAGCCGAAGGCGAGTGTTGCAATTCAAACGAGTGCAAAATTGCTATTTTGTGCGAGTTGCATACTATACTTTTTCTACGACAACGACAATTATAAAAACAAATATGCAGATATTGGATATGCTGGACCATGAAAATACGAAATTATCTATTCATTAGCAGAGCCTGGACAGCAGTGTTCAACCAATTAAGAAGAAGAATTATGAAATAACTTACGTATTTTATTTATTGTTAAAGTTAAATATACATGTACAATTATTGAAAATCATTTTTGGAGAACTTGTGGAATGCTGGATACTAAAATTTTCTTGATATTGACAATTTTCCATTGTCGAAGTAGATGGCATTTCACGATTTCCTATTCCTGAAGCCGATGGTATATTTGAAATGCTCTGTATTGCATTTACAATTTTATTAGCTGTGTCAAATTTATTTTTCTCCGATGTATCGATATATCCCTCGGCGACTGCCGTGGACTTCCAGCCACCGTGACGCTTCAAACTAGTTATGTCACCACCAGCATCAACAAGAATTGTTGCTGAAGATCGACGAAAGCAGTGTCCGGTGTATAATTCGTGGTTTGGCAATTTTAAATATTTAGCAATCTCTTTTCCCATGCCTCCAAGCTTATTCACGCCCATTCTTTGGACGGTGCATTTTCCTTTTTGATAATTAATGAAGAACCATGGACCATTTACATTTGAAGGGCGGAGATTTGCATATTTTTTGTAAAGTTCATAGTAAGGACTAGTTACAGTAAAACTGCGAATAATTTTGGTTTTAGTGTCTGGTATAGTTACTAAAACAGCTGAACCCAAATCATTGAAATGAGTAATTTTCATTTGATGTAATTCATGTCTTCTACATGCACCCATTATGCCCATAATTAATGCGACCTAAAATATAGACTAAATATATATTTCATTACATGGCTATATAAAACTTACTTTTGTCGCTAAATAGATCTCATCTGGGGCTTCTTTAATAAATTTATTGATGTCATTTGATGTAAAGATCTTCGACTTTTTGGGTCTATAGCCGTCGGACTGTTGCTTAAGGAATGCTTTCAGTTTTAAGTATTTTCCAATATCTATATTATTATGAATACTGAGAGTCGTTCGCAGCATTGAGTATTGTGTCCATAATGTGGAACTTTTGAATTTTTTTGCCAAGTCGCCAAAATAAGCCATTAAAACGTTCTCGGAAAACGATTTTGCGTTTCGATCTCCTTTCCACTCCAAAAATTGGTTATAAGCCCGTGTATACATTTTCTTCGATGTTTCCGGCAACAAATTTAGTGTTGTTAAATTTGCTGCTTCTGTTATACTTGGAGGTGTCAATTCCAAATCATTGTCACTATCACTTTCCATATTAATTATCTGATTTCTTGGAAATAACTACGAAATTATTTGTAATGCACAAACTGTAACTAACTGATGACATTTGTCGTTCGGCGTTATATTCTCTAAGCCACTTTAGTTTTTGTTATCAAAAACAGCAGACCGAACACAAAATATTTCATATTGCATTTGTTGTCTAGCAACTTGCCTAGCAACCGATGCAAAATGAAATTCAGTACAAAATGTAGCTTCCTATGATTCAATTTACACTCTTGATATGAACATTTTTCGATGTTGTCGTAGAAAATAGTTATTTATGTACCAAGTCAGTAAAGTGATTCTTTATCAAACGAGTCTGAGATTCTGAGACGAGCGAGCGAGGCGAATAACAGGCGAGTTCGATAATAGTTATTTACGATACGAGTGCGGGAACACAATGTTCCCGCGTGAACGCAGTTTTGAAGCACGAGCGACCGAAGGGAGCGAGGGCCTTCATATGCGTGAACGCGGGAACATTGTTCACGCAAGAGAATTGTACAATACTTTTTGAAACGAACGTAGTCATTGTTATAAATGTCAAATAAAATTTTTATCTGATTTCACAACTTTTATTTAAAAAAATAAACCAAAGCAAGTCATGACTGCAATTGACAAATGTGACAGATTGTTTTTCGGCAGAAATTTTGCAGTAAAAAAGGTATTTAAATTTTGCAAGGGTTGGCAGTTGGCACCACTGAGTGTTTCCCGGTTTACTTAACCGGGAAACAAGTGTTCCCGGTTGACTAGACAGTGCGTCGAACACTGCTTTCTAGATAGTGAGTTCAAAAAGACAATTTACTAGCGTGGTGCATACAAAATTTTATCGCCAACCTATTTGCGGCAGGTAAAATGCTTGATTTGTACAGTAACCATATTTGCGGCAGGTAAAATGCTTAATATGTATAGTCAAATAAAGTGTTTGTTTACTTCCACAAATCGCTATGGTAATGCATGGCTTTATTGATGGTTGGCGATAAAAATATTTACGTATTACGTATCAACGAAATGTTAATAAAAATGCTCGACTATGGTTTAACGAAAAATAAAACGAAAAATAATTTAGAAAAGGAAGTTATTTTCATTTCGTTCGCATAAATCAGAACCTATTATGGTAATTTAGTGTAACTTTTCTTGTTGCAATAGCATAAACCAATCAAATCCTTTTAGAGATTAACAGTTCGAAAGTTTTTTAAATACAGAATTTTTATTCAAAATTATTTAAATTTTGGCAATTATTTGATTATTAATTATTATTAATTTATTCTGCGTGTGTGTTTCTTTAAAAAGTAAAACGTTCTTTGAATAATAGGAAGTTGTCATCATATTACCACGAGATCATTTGAATTTATAATTAAAGTTGGCTGTGATTTTTAAATTAGATTGGCAACACTAACTGTTCACTTCACAGTTTGATTTGAATTGTCAAAGTGACGCTCCAAAATGTTTAATCTAGAACATAAAATTGCATAACCTCTAATTTACACAGCGAGTCAATTGGCAGGATCGCCAAACGTATAAAAAAATTCCTGCCTACTTTAATTTTAAATTTAAATGATCTCACGGTATAATCACAAATATGAAGTATACTAAATTCAGTTTTTTTTTCATAATAATAATAAAATCAATAACATGATTTTTTCACAAAATAATAGAATCAAAATTGAATCCAGTGGCGGCTCGTCCAGGTAGGCAGGTTAAGCAGTGCCTACCCTGGGAAAATTGAGTGAAAATAAATCAAAAAAGGACAAATTTGTTCAAAAATTTTGTAATATTTTTAATAGTAAACCAAAATAGTAGAAAAAATAATGTTTTTATTTTGTATACATATTTCCTTAATACTGAGCATGCTATATCAAATATTCCGCTGAATTTGTTTGCTCGAGGTAGATGCAAGTGAGCGTACAGGAGTACGTATCACTGGCGCAGACAAATTTACAAATTTACCCTTTTATAATCTTATATTCTTACAACATAATTATTATAAGCTAAGCATTACTTCCAATAAAAATATTTTATAATCATTCAAAGTATTTGGTTATAATTAGGTTTTTATAGTTTTCAATTTAATGTGCTGAGAAAAATATTAAATTTATTTTTTAATGATAGAAAATAAAGGAAGTTTACAGTTATTAAAACAAAGTCAGGTAGAAAATGCGATCCAATTATGTATATTCTTTAAAAAAGAAAACACCTAATGCTAATAAAAAGATAATTAAAAAGATATAACTCAATGTTCAACACAACGTTTATTCAAATACTTTTTATAACTTCCTAATAAAATAAGAAATAGTTAGAAATACTTCATGATCTTTAAAATTCATGTGTCGTTATAAACTATTAAATAATTAAATTATTATTTTATTATTGAAGTTGGATTGCATCGGAACTTCCTCAGACCCGCCATGCCCTGGGTTAAAGATAAGCCCCTAGCAAGATTCAATTCTATTAGCTACTGTCGCCGTTATTATGTCTGCTGAAGTGCTCCATTAAAAAATACAGATTAACTATTAACATATTTAAAAGTTCGTTACTGAAATACATACATTTTTATTTCATATTCAGATAGAGCATGAAAATGTAGTAAAAGACCTATGACACCAGTTTCCTGTTTCGCAGTGAAAAACTAAAAAATTAAAATTTGTTTTCTCGTGCTCATGCTTTTGAGTTTGGTTCCGGCATTACAACTTGTTTACTTTAGATTTATTTTTCAAAAATAGTTGGTCCTTTAAAACGTAGTCAGATGTAAGTCGAAGATCAATTACGCATTGATTGCTAGTTGTCAGTAATAACAGGAGGTTTTAGTGCACTAGGAAGAACGAAAAAGACCGTTATTTTTTATAAAGTTTTATAATTGAATTCGTGAAATAAGTCATAGTTATCATATGGGTCATTCCATGCGAAATCGATCACTAAAATGGGTCGATCTCACGGATCTCAATGAAAATAAATTATGAGGTAGTAATTAACTAAAGAACATTAGCTTTCGTTCATCAATTTGCTAGCTTACGCAGAACTTCGGAAATATTTAGACTGAAAAAATTATCAAAACTGCTTGCACGCCTTTAAAGAAATATAAATATCTCGAAAAGTGTTTATCCTAGAACAAATATTTTTATATATTGCTCGCAAGAAGACGGGCTTTTTGGACGTCCTAATAATCTTTTGTTACCAAACGTATTTTTATTTTTTTCTAAACGAATTATTTGAGAAATGCAGGAAAATCGTTGTGGTCACATTTTTAAAAATCTGAAAAAAATTGTACAGATTCTTTGAACAGTTCTGTATTTAATTGCAAAATGGCAAGCTGGACGTTTTCATAGTTTTGGTAGGACAAATTTTCAAAGACCGCAGCAGGCAGCCGCCGCACCATTGTTCTATAATGCGCGGCTATTCTATATTATTCTAGTAAGTAATAATACCAGTAATAATAATAATCCATATTACCAGCGGTTAGTCTTAACTAATGTACGTAAGATAAATGTATATCTGTGTAGATATGATTATACCTACTGATTAGTTAATTACTTATGTATTTAAATCGATTTCTTCGGGTGTGTTACATAAAACATTTTTCTTGTGGCCGTCAAAGACGCTAAAATATTATAATGCGATAGTTTAAATACCATTTTTGTTTACAGAAAATGAGTTCTTTTTGATCCTAAATAAAATAGATATTTACTGGGTTAGATTGGGTGCTATTGAAGGTAGCAACTAGCAACCATTCACCAGTTTGTTGTATTATGTTATTAAAATCCAGTCATCGGGCTAGTGTCAAATTTATTACCATCAAACACTACAGACTAAACTATAGGTACATTGCAAATTCAATATTTGAACTTGTGGCACACGTCAGTTAATGATATCATGCACTCCAAAAATTATCATAATATCTTAATTAACTCTCTTGTACCATAAATAACTATTATTGATCTCTATTGTAGGTTCTGATGTTTAATAAGGTCATTTGCGGTAATTGGAGCGATGGGGTAACTGGAACTTTGCTTAATAAAAGATAAAACCATCGTTAAACGTCTATGAGAATTACGTGAATTTTTATCGACTATACCCTATACACTCTTCCGATTTAGCTGCAATAATTCCTGAACTATTACTACAACAACCCTAATCTTTGGGTACATTTTAATTAATATCCTTAGAGTGTCCCAGTTACCCAGAGCATATTATAAAGTAATGTGAATATAAAATATAGACGATGGTTCCATTTACCCCAATCTATTGGGTGATTGGAACCACCTAACATGTGTTTTTAAAAATAATTTTTAATACAGTAGTTGGCATTAAAGCTGCTTTATTTTACATTTTCTTTTAGAAAATATATTGAAGATATTATAAAAAAAGTCCTACACTTATACAGGGTACGTCAGTGAAGCGGGAAAATCTAAAAACTTGGTAATTCATTTGACGTTTGGGTGAGGGCGCTGAACTTGATAATATATTATCAGTCATTTATTGCCATTTAGTAAACATGGAATAGTCGTTAGGTGCACATCGTGCTTTCTGTGTTAAATCATTTTATAAAAATGGTGATTTCGCGACAACTGTACGAAGGTTATTTCGCAATCAGTTCAATATTCCACGTCATGGGCAGGTAGCGTCTGATCATGCAATTAACTTATGGGTTAAAAAGTTTGAAGAAACTGGGTCCACAATAAATTTAAAACATAAAGGAGCAGCAAAAAGTGTTAGAACGCCAGACAACACGCAGTCCAAAACGTTCTGCGATATCAGCGAACCATCGATACGTCGAATCTTGCATAAGGATTTAAGTTCTCACCCCTATAAAATTCAAATTGTTCAGGAATTAAAAGATGCTGATTTTGTTGCTCGCATGAATTTTTGTCAAGAAATGTTGCAGTGTTTGGATGGCGATGACAACTTAATCCATCATATGTTTATGTCAGATGAAGCCCATTTTCACCTGAACGGCTACGTAAATAAGCAGAATAGTCGATATTGGAGCGCTGAAAACCCACTTCAGTTACATTAGAAACCATTGCACAGTCTGAAGGTCACAGTGTGGTGTGCACTTTCGTCAGCTGGCATTGTTGGACCGTTCTTTTTTCAAGACGATCGAGGAAACGCTACAACCGTTACTACAGCACGTTACACAAGCATGGTCACAACATTTTTGAGGCAAGAATTGGTTCGATTTCCACAAATTACGTGGTTCCAGCAAGACGGTGCTACAAGTCTGCTCTGTCTCAATACACTCTAAAAAATTACCGGTGAATTATACCCTAAAAAATGGAGGCAACTATGTTACCTCCATTTTTTGGGGTAAATTTACTTCAAAGTGTAATTTTCATAGGAAGTGAAAAATTTCAACATTAGGTTAAGTTTGCATTGTAATGTTTCCTTTTTAAGTAAATTTACAGATTGAAATTACAATCTCAATGTAATTTTACATTTTAACATTAAAACACCTGTGTAAAGTTACATGACAAAGTTAATATTTCATGGCAATAGTACTTTTCAGGGTTAAAATACAAATGTGAAAATACTTCTTGAATGTAACGATGACTTGCGAAAGTACTTGCAAATTCAATCGTTCCTCTGGGAATTGTATGAAACAAAATAAAATCAAAGTAATTTTTATTGAACGTATGTACTTATATAAAATATAAGACATTAACAGAACTTCTTTTCAGGGGCTTTCGGAAATATTTGGTCTCTCAAAGACATTCAGATAAAGTTTCGATTCCACCTAGAAAATTAAAAAATTATAAATTATATAAACAATTATACACGAGTACCTTTCTCAATTACAGTTATGCTAGTTTATTTCGAATTCTTCAATTTTTGATTCATCCTAGAAAAACATTAAATTAAATATTTTTATTTTATTGGTTTAAATTTGTAATTTTAACATATAGGTACTTACCGATTATTATTTTTTAACTTCTACTATAAAATAAAATTCTTCCCATCTTCGGTCATACGTGTAAATATTTGCCTTTAATAAATCCGCACTACACTACAACGAAAAACAAAATATTAATGAGCAATGAACACTTCGTTCGGTATCGATAGAGTACGCCTCGCCGAAATCATAAAAGAATGGTACACACCATTCCGACCATTCCCCAAAAAGCCTATTTGGACTGTTCATAATGGATTCCTGAATTCTTTCACGAAACGAAGGTCACAAACAAGTGCGATCAGCGAAATAGCATCTCAACGGTTAAAAACATATTAAGGGTAAAATTACACTATTCTTGTTCAAGTTCATCTTATCTTTAATATTACACTAAAAATGAATTAAGTTATTGAGCAATTATACATTTGTAAGGAAAAAATTGTCTGAGTTATGTAAATTTATATTATGGATAGTGATTTTAACCAGTTCAATGTAGTAGAATTACTTATATTTGTATAATTTTACATAATTACAGGGCATTTTACCACAAATAGTAAAACTACTAAATGTATTGGTAAAATTAATTTTAGGGTAAAAATACCGCAAATAATAGCGAAAAGTTACCTCTTTCCCAAGGTAATTTTACCTCATTTTTTACAGTGTACTGCTCGTGTGTCTATCACTGCTGTAAGAGAACTCTTTCCGAATCATGTCATATTCAAAAACGGGGACATTGTTTGGCCAGCTAGATCTCCTGATTTGTCCGCATGCGACTTTTTTCTTTGGGGTTTGCTCAAGGGCAAGGTGTATGTCGAGCGACCGCATACGTTAGCGGAACTAAAATTAAAAATTCAAGAAGTTGCACGCATTGCACCGGCCATGTTAGGGCGAGTAATGGAAAATTTTCGATTAAGACTACAAGAGTGCGTAGATCGTAATGGTGCCCACCTGCCAAGCGTTATTTTTAAAAATAAAGTGGCGTCTCTTACTTAACAGAAAATTGTAAAACATTCATGCTAAAATAAAAACTTTTTTAAATAGAAGAGTTTTAAATTTTCCCGCTTCACTGACGTACCCTGTACTTCATGATAAAAATGTTAAATAAGAGTTTAAAGCAAGATACTTGTAAAGCTATGACCCAATTACCCCAACTGACCTAAAAACTTAAATTTAAAAAACTGTTGCATTATATTTTAAGGTCTTTGACAGCCGCAAAAAAAATTTTTTATGTATCACACCCGAAGAAATCGATTTAAATACAGAAGTAATTAACTAATCACTAGATATAATTATATCCACACAGGTATACATTTATCTTATGTATACCAGTTTTAGTTAAGACAGATCGCTAGGATAATGGACCGTATTGTTAATAACTAGAAGGTAGCGAATGCGGGTTGCGCCGGCTGGCCGTGAACAATGCTGCGCTGGCTGCCTGTAACACGGTCTTTAAAAATTTGTCCTGCCAAAACTATTAAAACGTCCAGCTTGCTATTTGGCATTTAAATACAGAAATGTTCAAAGAATTTGTACAATTCTTTTCAGATTTCTAAAAATGTGACCACACCGATTTTTCTGCATTTTAAAAATATTTCGTTTAAAAAAGAATAAAAATACGTTTGGTAACAAAAAACTACTAAGCCGTCCAAAAAGCCCGTCTTCTTGTGAGCAATATATAAAAAAAATATTTGTTCTAGGATAAATACTTTTCGAGATATTTATATTTCTTTAAAAAGTGCAGTTTTTTCAGTTTAAATATTTCCGAATAATCTAGCAAATCGATGAATGAAAGTTATGTTCTTTAGTTAATTACTACCTCATAATTGATTTTCATTGAAATCCATTAGATCGACCCATTTTAGTGATCGATTTCGCATGGAATGACCCATATTTGACCATAATTATGCGCTTATATTTTCTTTATGTATACGTACACATTTTGGCATAGACTATTACTGTATCAATTGATAAGTTATTTGTTTCAGATTGCAGAAAATTTCGATTTGCCCTTTATTGAAGTATCATGTAAAGACAACATAAACGTAGAAGAAGCATTTTTAATGTTAGCTCGAAGAATTCGCGAAGAAGCAGAAAAGAAGGTGCGTTTCTAAGTACTATAACTCTATAGGTATATTGTAATACATTAATTCAAACCAAGATTGTAGGCAAGTGTATAAATGAAAGCCGATACTTAATTATTTCAATTTGAAATTATTAAAACCTTTCTTAAATCACAAAGAGATCATACTAATGTCGTTATTTGCTTTTTATCCTCACTGACTCAAATAAATCTCCATACATAAACAACATTTTTTATTGTTCCTTCATATTTTATGTTATATGGTACTGACAAGACAAAAAAAGATAACAAAGTTCAGAATGATGATTATGAAAATAAGATAGTCTTACAAAATCAAATTTTATTCTAGCAAAGCAGAATAACAAAAGAACATAAAATGATAGTGATTAAATACAGTACAAAAAAGTTTCCATACACCAAAAAAATGAATTAAATAATATTAATATATAACTATATTTTTAAGATTAATAGGATGTAGTGCCTCCTCTTGCTTTTATGACCTGTAACATTCTTTTTTTTTCATAACATTTACCAATTTCCTTGTTACTTCCGGCTGAATAGATCTCCACTCTTATATTATGGCTTGCTTCAATTGTTCTTTGTTTCTAACAGAATTTTTTCTGATTTTCCTTCCTATTTCATCCAACAAATGCTCTATGGGGTTCATGTCTGGGGATTGTGGAGGTGTATGAAGCTGTTTTGGAACTTTATATAGCAACCATTCTTTAACCCGTTGTGCTGTGTGCTTAGGGTCATTATCCTGTTGAAAGATAAATGACTTTCCAAGCCGCAACTTTTCAACACTGGGGTATACATTTTTTTTCAAAATATCCAAATAAACATACTGATTCATTATACCCTCTATAGATTTTAAATTTCCAACCCCTGAAAAACTCATACACCCCGTACAAGAACATTTCCACCACCATGTTTCACAGTAGCACATAGATTTTTGCTTTTGAATTCTTCATTCTTCTTTCTCCATACCACCATTCTCCCATCTGACCCAAAAATGTTTAATTTAAATTCGTCACTAAAAAGGACGGATTCCCAAAATGCCTGAGGTTTATTAACGTGAGCTTTTGCGAATTCGAAACGTAACGCTTTATTTTTCTTACTAATGTACGGCTTCTTTCTAGGAACTCGTCCATGAAAATCATGCTGTCGCAAAACATTTCTCACTGTTTCTGAACTAACTCTTATTCCATAATCACCTTCTATCATATTTGTCAATTCACGAGCACTAGTTTTAGGGGTTTCGTTAATTGTTTTAAGGATAGTTCGCCTATGAATAGGTTGTAATTTTGGTGGTCGACCTGAACGAGGTCTATTTTCAAACGTATTCAGTTCCTGATATCTGTTTATTATATATTGCTCTGTTGCATGTGATTTTTTAACAGTTTTTGCTATTTGTCTTAAAGATTGCCCTTCTTTTTTTAAACTAATTATCAATTCACGAATTGGTACAGGTACCTCCATCCTAATGTTATTTATTTACTTACTTCACTCTTAAAGACTGCATCTAACTGAATATTACAAATATAGCACAAACTGTTATTGTAACAGATCATTTCTAAGTTAACTAGATGTATGAAGACTTTTTTGATCTTTATTTGTTAAATAAAGCCACATTATTGATAAAAGATAATGTATTTGTGAATAATTGTATTGAATTCTATTTATTTTAAGTTAGTAGAACATAACTATTCACATAAGATTTTACAGTACAGAAAATGAACAATATAAAGTCGGACAATTAGTATCCCAATGAAGTGTATGGAGACTTATTTGAGTCAGTGTAGGTGTTCTAGAGATTCTAGACTAACCGTCAGCATATGATATAAATATAGTATCTGTCTACATCAGTGGTGGCCAACCCGCGGGCCGCATGTGGCCCGCCTTTAACATTTTTCCGGCCCGCAAGATTCATCACACTTTTACAAAATATATTTATTTTATAATGGCCAAAGTAGTGAAAACCAATGTATTAAAAAAATACATTATTTGTGCATTCATATATTCAAAAATTAACTGTCGAAATTATGAGAAAAAATTAACTTTGATTTTAAAATAATATTCTTGCGAATATATGATAGATATTGCCTGTTTTATTCATGAGTTTACAGTTATGAGTTCGCAGAATAATTAAATATTCTAATAACTCATTATGTTTCAATTTCTCACTCCAAAAAAATGTCTATAGTGTATCTAAATCTAATATGGGGATATATAATTTTATATGTGGCCCGCGGAGTTATGATGCATTTCCAAAGTGGCTTGCAAGATCATTTGGGTTGGTCACCCCTGGTCTACATAGTAAGTCTTGGCTGTTTTTACCACGTTGTTGGTCGATGGTCAGTGCTTAGTAATGGCACAAACTTACCCTTACCACATAACGCACTAACTTTAAATACTATACTTGCCGTCCGTCATGAGAATGTTTGTTTGCAGGATAATGAACCCGTTGATTTGACGACAGATTTTTTAGTAATAACTGCAGATCTTGCATTAAATAGTGCAGATTTATCTTGATATATACCCCATTACAGCCAATAATCTGTTAGCCCCATTGCTGAATAGTTTTTCGTGTTAATGTTTCTGGTTATCAGGTACGAGTAATAAATACACGATTCCAACTAATGTGGCGTTTTGCATACAGTAAACCTGGCCACCAGGGTTTATCACCAAGGGTTTCCACACTTAGAATATGTACTTTGAAAGGAATCTTCTTGGAAAATGCTAGATGCAAATTAATTTGATATTGCCACTTTCTTTTTATAACATCCTTCATGTTAATTTCGTAAATGCTTATTGTCCTGCCCAAGCACGACTGGTATGAAACTTATGAATAAGAATAAACTTAATTAAGAGCACTTAGTTATTGTTTCCACGATTTTTCAAAACTGAAAGGATAGCTTCGTTTATCAATATACTGCATGGTTGTTGATATTGCACATAATTCTTCAGTCCTCAATCAACAAAAGAAACTGATGCTATTAACAACAACTTCGAAATGGCGTATCGAAATCGTAAGAAAGGTATAAATAATTGATTAAAGGCACATTCCATGTGAAATAATTCCATAATGGTTCACAATTTTCGAAGAAACTATATTTTGCACAGATACGTGCATTCTTAGATTTTCTGCTCGGGCTACTTTAACCTTCTCTTATCAAGGTGCACGTTAATTTTTATTCTTTTAAAGGTTCCCAAGATCATATCTGGATAATCGATATGTAACCTTTAAGAGCTGGTTCAATGCGAACCGTTTTCAAAGATTTTTTAAGGGGTTAGTAAACTAATTAATCTTTGTAAAATGTTATGTGGGATGTAATGGCCTAAAGTAACCCAAAAACTTCAACTAATTATTACTCTCGTCAAAATTGACCTTCAAAACCGACTAATACTTAAATATTAGTTAGCGGAATATATTTATCAAACTATGGGCAATTGTGATGGATGTCTTTAATGTATGCTTAAATATTTCACATTTAATTTGTTACAGGGTGATGCATATCAAGATGCTGATAAGGATGGGATTCAAAGCATTTTGAATCAACAATCAGATGGTGGAAAACAAGCTTGCTCAACATGTTAAGCGTAAAGCATTCTACCCCAAATGAATCAAAATCGTGCAATCTCTGTCTAAGCTTAAATAGATAGAATTTTTCAAAAGACTACGAATAGGAATATTAAGAATCTTAAATTTTTGCAGCTCTTCTTGTACTCATTAAATAAGGATTTTAGTTTCAGAATACAAAATTAAAATAAGATCTTGTCTTCAAAGCTATTTAAAAATAATCTTGATAGCTTCTAGGAATTTATAGCTTTGTGAACAACTGAGACAGTAAACGAAACTGTGCATAATTATTTATTTAAAAAACATATTTTTGTAAACGAATACGAAAAAATTATGTTCAACACGCGTTAATTTTTAGATGGTAATTATCAGATTCCGCTAACGCAGCGTGCTTCGAATGTTGGTCTCACGTCTGAAAACTTATGTACTTGTATTGAAATGTACTATTCCGGGCGGTTTTTCACTTTTTGTGCTACAAAAACTATTTAAGAACTTAATTATTCCTATTTAACCTTCAATGTGATCAATTAGAATTTAATGCAATTATTAAGAATAAATTACTTTCAGGTATTTTGTACAATGTAATGAAATAAATGTTTGTGCTACCTCTGAATTTGAGAACATTTATTTCATTTACATTCTATAATTTTACTTATATTTATCTACAGTTTATAGTTAGTATTCAATTATTTTGCTCAATATTACATGGGATCATAATTTCAGAAGATTGTATGATCAAAAAATATTACACGAGCTGATTGTATTAATTTTTTAATACATAGTAATAATGTTATTATCGTTAACTGAATAATAGACAATAGTATATCCCGCGTTCATAAACTTCTATCTTTACTGTATTAGATCGATAAGGATTATACTCAATTGATACAACGAGAATATAAGATATAAAATGAGTTGTATCGAGACGACCTCGGTTGTATTGAAGTAATATTTTTTGATATAACTGACAAGGTGTTTAAGTTACATTACTGTTATATGTATAATAGTAATAGAGTAAGAGGGAAGGGGATGACTGCAACCACCCCTTCGCCAGCCACGAGAAATAAAATATGTTAAACTAAGCAAACTTTCAGTTATTTTCGCTGATTATTTACGATACCAAGATTTTTATTATTTTTCTTTAAACTGTACTGGCTAAACATTAAAGACATCATTAATGTGCGACTACTTCTCTCCTTTCCAACAGTATTTTTGCCAACACTATAGATACATCAAGATTGCGTTTTAAACATTGCTGGTGATTAGCAGGTTATGTTTTAGGTTCAAGTCTTTAGGTCCAAGTGTACAAAAAAGTAAACGGTAAACGGTCAAAAATTTTAAGAAAAATCACATTGGATCTTATTTATATTGTGAATAACTATTGTTTTCCAACATTGTAACTTGTAAGTCTAGTTGCCAGAGAACCTGGTTTTTTAGAATAACTTGAAAACTGCACTTTCAATTTTTTTGAAACTAGGTATAGTTGTTTACAATATAAATAAAACCTACTGTGATTTTTTTAATAATTATTAAAGTACTTTTTATTTTTTATTGGGTACACTTGGACCTTAAAGAACAAATGCATGATAAAGGTAGTCTATACTTTGTTCGTTCAACAAAAATAGTTAAGCCACTTCCTAAGCGCAGATTGCGCGGCGGACAGATAACTTCGTTTTGGTAGTTACAGTTATCAGTGTGGAGAACGATTCTTTTTCATCCAAATTATAGTCGGATTAATTAGTCTTATACATATTATAATTTCTAATGCGACAATTTGTATGTTCTTAACTATGACAAAAGATAAGCCACCTGGACGCAAATAGCTACAAAATTAGAATTAATAGGTACTGCTCATTGTGCTACGCAAGCATAAATTTGTGGGGAGTGGCTTAGCTATTTCTTTTGGATGAACAATGAATAGTTATATTAGATTGTTGATGATTCTTATTAATATTCTACTTGGCCATGCTATTGTTTTTCCAGTAGTGACTCTAGTAGTCCCTACAGAAGCTGCGTAACATCAATTTAACGTGCTTAGCTCAAATTTTAGATTTACATACATAAATATACAAATGTTAAATACTAATCTTTCGTGCATTATCTACCTTTTTTTATTACAAAACTTTTCCAAGAATCAAACAATTTTTTATGTATGCTTACCGCTTAAACACCTTGTTATAATCTTCTTATTGCTAGATATTTTGAAAGCTCCGTTTTAAAAAACTACGCGCACAATATTGCACAACAATAGATTATTGCTGAATTGTGATGCAAAGCAACCTCTCTGAATTCAATGTTTTGGTTATTATTTTAAATACTAGTTTTAGAAATTAACGAACTGAAATAGGAATTAATTATAATATAGCTTTATGGTTATTAAGAAACAATTAACATTACCAGCAAAGTTTTAAGACTTACTAATAACATAATATACTTATGATCTTTTGTTAATAGATTATGTAATAAATCACTCAATCATAATAAATTAATTTTTTATGCACTGGCATGGAAATTACTTGTTTACTATCAACAATATACTTATTAGAAAGATAGACTTTGATGTAAAAACACGTTAAAACTGTAAAGTTATAAACAGAAAACATCACTATTTGAAAATTGTTACCTAAACTACACAAAATCATGACATCACTACATAAAACTACAGTAATACGGTATTTTCATTTTCAAAATAAATTTCCATACTAGTGTGCATGAAATATTTTACTCGACTTGTACTGAACATGCTTTTGGGTTGTTCATTTGAGGTGTATCAGACTCTGAGAAGCATCTTCTCCTCCTCCATAGACATCTTACGCATATTGTTAAACACAAATATCTTTGCGGGTCAGATATCCACAAGATAGACAGAAAGGAGGGACGAGCACTATAAAGATAGGAATATGTAGTAGCACAGTGAATGTCTCCACGATGAGATTCCCCATTTTAAACTAAAAATCCATGTTTTACAAAAGTAAGATAACAAAGTATAACAATAACATTACGAAACAAATAACAATAACCAAATAAACAACAATGACAAAAATGAAGTGGATACTACAATAGCAGAAAACAACTTGATACTTTTTCGCCGACTGTATAGATTTTACGCATTCGAAAGAAAATAAAAAAATTAGCTTCGCTTTCCATTCCATGAGTTTTTTAATTATTACACTAGATGAGACACCCGCACAGATATTTGTGCTTCACTTTCTGTACTTTTAACGTAAATATTATTGTTTAATTTATAGATTGCAACGACTGCTGTGCATACAGTTATTGTATTCTTTGAATTTTATGTAATTGTGGATAAACAGTGTAACTTCAGCTTAAATCTTGCTTTTATCACTTAACTTAATTTCCAATCAATCACAACAGACCATTTAATATTTATGTCAAACTCCAAGCTGGCCGAGCGATCAAGGGTAAGTTCGGCATTCAGATCTATTTAACTCAAAGAGCTCGGATTCCATTGTATCCATTATTGCAAATAATTGTAACTATGACAATAGAGTTTTTGGAGCAAAAAGAGTTACAATGCCGAACTTACCCCAAGATGTCCTCTGCTCTGAACTATAGAGGGTAAGTTTGGCATTGTAACTCTTTTTGCTCCAAAAGCTCTATTGTCATAGTTACAATTATTTGCAATAATTGATACTATGGAAACCGAGCTATCTTCGAGTTAAATAGATCTGAATGCCAAACTTACCCAGAGTATATAACTTTTATTGAGCAAAGCCATCCCTGACTGACATGAGTGAGCCTAGATTTAGAAATAATGTTTCGTCTCTAGAATCAAACTCATTGGGCCATGGTCTCGATGTTGGTGCCCATAAGAAAAATATGTTAAACACGTTTTATTTGCTGGCTTACAATTTTTTATCGTAAAAAGCGCATTGTTGTCGTTGCAATGTTAATAATTTTAGATAGATCCATGTGAATGAATAAAAATATTTTGAATTCATTTTTAAAAGAAATAAAAACTAATTTTTACAAAACATTTAAAATTTAAACCGTTTCCAGTAGGTATGTTGTGATAAGCATTCATACCTAAATATTAATAGATATTTGTATACCTCTTGTAATTATAATATATGGATTATTATGTTGTACTAATAATTACTATAAATAACTTATTTGCAGGCAAAGCCAAATTTTATTTTTGTTTTTATTCATTAAAAAGTCTCAAAAATGTGATATAAATACAAGACAAGCTTTAATGTAAAGTGTATGTATACCTAAATTGCTGACCAATATATAATTAAATTACGAAATTGTGAATATTTTATTTAATATCCAACCCTTGCATTGAGTAGGTTTTGATACAATGCTATATATTCAGGTTTCTAGATAAATGCAACTCACACAAATTAAACAATAGTATATTGTACAACTAGTGTTACAATGACGATGTTTGTAATACGAGTATAAGTTAGGCGGCGAGTTAAGCAATATACGAGTATTACAAAAAGGAGTTGTAACACGTGTTTTACATACTACTTTGTCTATTTCGCCTTAATTCACAATTTACTTTAAAGAAATGGGAAAATGTACACGCGGGTATTTTCGATGCGATAATGTTGGTAATAACTGGTAACGCATACAATGACATCCACTGTCATTTTGAAAAAATCACGTAGGCAGGAAAAAATTCAAGTTTAAAAAAGGTGACAGCTTAGTAGTTTCTTCTGATATAAGATAAAAAATGTTTATTGTAATAGAAACAGTAAAACCTTGATTGAGTACATGATTGTCTTATCAAAATAATTATTTACAATAAAAATAAGTATGTTTCATTATTCTCGCTGTTATTTCTGAGCATCATAACATTCAAATTTTCAAAACGGCGCCAGTTAATGAATACTTATTAGTACCTATCACAGACAGACTGACAGAGTAGGCTGGCAGGCGAGATTTCTAAACCTAATGGACTTTCTTATGGATCTACATTGTAGCGCCGTGATTGGCTGTTTACGTTCCCACTAGTGGACGGCCTTCGGCGCTCCGAGAAGTTTCATAACCGGCTTGCCTTCATCTTTACAATATAAAAGTCACAATAATTGGTGTCTAGTATTTATTAAATACTGTCGTGTTGTTGCGCTATGATTGTTGTGTGTTAATGATAGTGTTAATCGTACGTAATAATAATGGTACGTGATTTCCAGTTTTATGCTTTGCTAGATGCTACCCCTTATTAATATTTCTTATAACAAGTGCTATAATACACGAACTATAATTTATTTTAAAGAGCTTTACATTAGATTTCCTTCTTTTTTAATTTAAAATCCTTAATAATGTACTGATGACATTTATATTTTTTGATATATTCTGCAAGTTTAAAGGCTTTTTCCTTGCAAGCAGTGGTGATTAACTTCGAAAATTATTTAAAATATTGATATTTATGTCACATTTAATATTAAAATTAGTCCTATTTACATAATAAATTTCTAAAAATGTGAATGACCACAATCTTCATAATCATTTGAAAGAGATGATGGGTTCTGATAATTCTTGCAAAAAGTTTAGTCGACCCTGCTGTTTAAATTATTGTGACACAGTATTCGACAGCACGAAATCGATTATATTATTTATTTAAAATATCAAAGCATCTTTTAATAGTTAAACCTTTAAACATCTATCGTTTTAATTAATTCTAATTAATTAAAACGACTTATTAATTAAAGTATTATTAAGTCACAAAAAGGATTAATATGAACTCTACTATAAAACAACATTGAATTTATCTAAACACGTCAGTTGTTATGATAGTTTTCATTTCATATTTGTGCGCCACAGAAGCTGACCAATCACGGCGCCACAAGAGCGCGTCTGTAAGAAAGTCCATTAGGTTTAGAAATCTCGCGGCTGGCAGCAAAATTTACTTACTGCCATCCTTACAAATAAAAAAATCACTACTTCCAGTTGCACAAAGTAGCACTTTGTGTAACTGTTTTTCACAAAAACAGTGTCACAAAGTAACCTTTGTATACGCGAAATAGACAAAAGATTATTTTATTACTATGTGGATACTAAATATGTCAGAAATTGTTGCCTACTATCAAATGCAGAAGTTTTGAGCTCCGAGTTTGAATTCGCATAGCAGAAAAAACTACGGGGCCAAAAATAAAAGTAGAATATGTTTTCGATAGACAATTTCAGGCTCAATTATAGACTAAAAAAGTGAAATGTATCAATTAGACGTTTTAAAAGCTACAATTTAGGACACTGAAACAAGTGCAGCTTTTAAAAGGATATCCACAAGAATACTTATTTTCAAATATTAATAACTCTTTTATCATTGAAGTAATCTACTTGAGATTTATAACACTTAAAGGCCAAACGTTAAGCTTTTATTTGACGTAATTAAAATTGAGTTTTGATTAATTACTTCTCATAGAAAAATAAAATATGAAGTTACAACAATTCAGATATGAATCATTATAATAAAACTCTGTTTGCTTTAAAATATACGTAAATATCTGTAAAACAATAATATTTAATAATATTCTTAATATATATATTACTATTTTGTAGTTTTTCAAAGTTTTATTATGTTAATATGCTAGAGAGAGACGAAAGTATTCGAAAACGCGCGACAGAAGACATGTTTGCGATCGAGCGGCAAATTCAACTTTACGCATAACCACTACATCCTTTCCTATGCTACATAAGTAAATAAGATGGTATTTTTGTATTGAACTGGTATGCAAAATATACACAATAATGTAAAATAAAATCAGCGACGTTTATTAACATAATCATTCAATCCTGTTCTTATAACACCCTTTTGCAATAAATAAATTATTGAACATATGAATAGAATTTAATTTATAGAGATCGATACACTTAAAATATTTATGTTTAAATAAAGTATAACTTTAACATTACACAGACTTACAACGTTACAACAAAACAAACAAAATAAAGCATTTAAGATATTCCCGACATAGAACGACATCGAGAATGGAGAATTTTGCCGCCTGCTTTAAATTAACCTTTACTACTAGTCCTACCGCACCCCACCGCACGTTTTTAACATTTGCATTGGAGACGGTGCATATTCTTAAAAAATCATTTACTAATAAATTCGTGAATATTTTTTAAATCTTTTGACGCATTTGTTGTTTTATTTAAAAACATAATTTTTTGTAAAAAGAAATATTTTGATTAAGGTACCAGAACACCAAAATGCATTACCCAGTGTCGGCCTTTGGGGGGTGCGAGGTCGGCCGCCGCCCGAGGGCGCTAGGCTGTTTGGGACACCAAAAGTAGTAAAATCATTAAAATCATTCGATAACAGTAACTTTTTAAAGTTAATAAGAGCGCTCTGAAGGACTCTGCCCGAGAGCGCCAAGAGGTCTAAGACCGGCACTGGCATTACCCTCTATTTTATAGAATAACTTAAGAAATAATCCATACATCAAATTACAAAAATTACCACATACATAAAATACTATTAGCTACTTGCATATAAAATTTCATTCAATTTCATAAGGTAATTATTAAAAATTAATTATTAAAGACACGCTTTACGTAAAAACTCGCAAAAAACAGGACTTTTTGTAACATAATTCGAGAAAATTCAAAAACCATAAATCTACAAATTTACTATTTTATACAAAAATAAACGGAGCCAGACGTTTGGGCTGGACCGTTCAGGCGGGGTCATTTGGGCGCGGCCGTTTCTGCGCGGGAACTTCGACGTGAGGACACTTCCGCGCAGGGACACTTCGGCGCGGACCACTTTCTCTTCTTCTTTCAATCAATTTCTTATATTGCTCATCAGTAGGTATAGGGTCACCTGAGCGTGGGAAAATCTTTATGCAAATGACCCGCGATCTAATTAATATTCAAATGAGGCGTGGTCTAATTAAATGCGCGAATTAAATGCGCGAATTAAATTAATTGATCTAATTAAATTAATTCACGGTATCATTTACATATCTCCTCTCTCATTTACATATATAATTTCTCATATGCATGCGCGAACATATCTGCCATTTTGTATCTTTCATTTTCAATTTGTCATCTAGGATTTCCCGCCCTTAGATTCAAATTTTTAGTACTACTACTGCCATCTATCGGTGACGTCATATGATCGGTATAGTAGATTTCTATGCGCCTGTTGATAGGCAACCCGCTATATTTTTTATAAAAAACCAATGGAGCCAACAGGATTTGAACCGGGGACCGCTCGAATGGTAGTCAGCCAATGCATCCACTACACCAACGAGGTAATCTATTAAAAGACTGTAAAAGTTGTATTTATTAAATAGATACGCGTCACCGTTAATCTTATACGAACTAAAATTCATATTAAGCATAATTAATCTATATGATTATTTGACAGTTACATCATTAAATGCGCGAATTAATATTCAAATGAGGCGTGGTCTAATTAAATGCGCGAATTAAATTAATTGATCTAATTAAATTAATTCACGGTATCATTTACATATCTCCTCTCTCATTTACATATATGATTTCTCATATGCATGCGCGAATTAAATTAATTCACGGTATCATTTACATATCTCCTCTCTCATTTACATATATGATTTCTCATATGCATGCGCGAATTAAATTAATTCACGGTATCATTAGCGTATCTCCTCTCTCATTTACATAACTGATATCTCATTCTGTACATCTCATTTTTATATATTATTTGCCATCTCTCATCTCTCTCTCATAAATTTATTTTAAAATAAATCAGTCCTATTTGATATTTATCTATAGGTCGTCATGTAATTCTGCGAAAACAATTTAATATGAAACGTAATAATAAAAATTTATTTTCAACTATACAAAGTAACTCTAAAGGTACTGTCAATCAACTGTCGGATTATCTATGGTACATTTTGACCTGTTTAAATATACGGATAAACAATTAAAATACGGTAAAACAATTAGGGTCGTTATGATTTTATAAAATTTTATTTAAATGAAACGTTTAAGAATATAGAATACTGTAGAGCATTATTTTTAAAATTCAAAAACATTATCTATAGCTAAAACTGGTTAAGAAATAACTTTCAAACTAAATGTTTTTGCATGAAAATACGTACAAACTAATTAGCCAGGTTGTCTTCGACATTCTTTAAAACTGCTTTCAACCATAAATAAACAAACGTTCTTACGAATGACTGACTGAAAGGAATTTAGATTTTATAAATAATTTGTTAAGAGATCATCATCTTAAAACCGGCATAAAGTATTGTTTTAAATGACAATTACTCACTCCTGCTCTATATAAAACGTCATATATAAAATTAGAGATTATCTCTATTTCATTATTATTATCTTAGCATCTTTTCATTTACAATTATCTAGTAAAAATGTATTGTTTAATACGACAGACAAAGGAATTTAGTGAGTTAGTCATAAAGAAACTTAAAACAACTATTATCAACACAGCTATCCAGAGTTTAACAGTGTATATTTAATTTAATCAGGTAAGTTATTATGATTTTATGTTTAACGATCTTTCCACTACTGTTTACCTGCTATATCTATAATATGTAAATGTTCTACATTTGTTTATGTAAACTAATCATTTGAACTTTTAGATTACATCTCATTATCCTGTGTTCGAGGTCGATCATCAAAGTATAATTTCCTGCTTCTTTGAAATCAATCATGTAAGTTGCTTTTATGTTAACGATGTTGTGTAAACTTATTTTGAAATTTATTATAGACTGACTGCAGTTTTCCAATCTGATAGAATGTCTGCTGAAATTATCAAGTTGACAGTGGTGATAGCGACGTCGCCGACAATCTCATTTTTATATATTATTTGTCAGCTCTCATCCCCCTCTCTCATAAATTTATTTTAAAATAAATCTTATGTTGTCATTCCTATTTGAGGATATCCATCGTTTGACTAATGTCTATTTATTAAAACAAATAAGTTATGAAATGAAGCAGGGAGTCTATTCAATGAACATTACCTAATACTTTTTCTGATTCTTCTTCTATCCTATAGATCTGCAGTTAGAAACACGGGCCAACGAACTCCATAGCTTAACCCCGAGATCACGGAGCTTGTCTTTTAAATTACTAACATCTAACTCTGAATGTCATACAGAGCTATCAACTAAATCATATACAGCTTTTGCTTAATTGCACGAATAACTCGTTCAACTATTGAAGTCTTAATCATGGAATACGTAGAGTAATGATTTATGTTGTATTCATTCATTAACTTTAACTCGATATATGCGAATTCATATATGAGAGAAATGTTATATAAGTCAATACAGCTCTATAACTATCATTTATTGAGCTACACAAAGAGATTTATATCTACGCTAAACTAAAGATTAATAGAAGTAATGCATTCCTGATATCATAAGATAACGATAAAACACATGATTATTCTTAGACTAAGGCCTAATTTAGGTAGTCAAATTGTAGGTAGTCGAATTGTAGGTACATATCATGATGTGGTATCATACAATTATATTCTAGTAAGAACTGTAATAAAGTCACTGCTATAAATAACAACATTCTTTATCACGATCATCTATCATTATCAAATCATCTAATGTCATGCAGAGTTAGCAGCTAGCTCCTAAGTTCGTATATGCGAGAATCGGTATTATATAACACACACACACACCAGTCTACATTCATTGTTCTAATATTGATAGGAACTTTCTAGAATCTATAAATTATTATAAATGTCTTAACAGAATAAAAAAGGATGAAATGAATATAACTTATAGGATTTAATCAAACTAGAAAAATATCGATATATCCTACGTTGAGAAAACAATTATACTATGTAAGCATAGATACGCTACATATGATTGCGAGCCTGAGTATAAGCATAAACCCTATACTACAGATTTTTATCCTTTTTCATTATATCTACTACAGACGAGGTGAAGAATAGGTACATTTAACATGCGTATGCTACAATTATCTAATTTCTAGTTTTCTAGACGTAATGTAATTTTGAACGGATTTTAACCCTTTTCGATATATCTACTACCCTCGTAAGCGATTTCTACATATACGTTCTTATTGTTTATACACCATATAGATATTCGTAGCATCTAAAGTAAACTCTTATTTAAACGTTATTTTACAATATATCATACATTTCAGCAGCTCGTATGATTATCCGTCTCTATCGTAACCCGGTATGTAAGGACATTATGTTAAATACTATCTCATACATGTAAATAAACATTTCTTTAAAGAGTTTGTTAGGTCACCTAATCTGTTATAATATTACTATGATATTAGATCTCACCGATTACAGTTTTACCATTAGGACATACTTAGTAGGTTATATGTGCTAAGTAAAATAATAAACAGATATTTCGAAAATTTTATGCATTCTTGAGAGAACAGGGTATAATATTTAAAAACACACTGTAGAAAACATATCAGCAGAGAAAGGGAATACATAAATACAGTATGTTTTGTATGATGAGTTGTCGTCAGTTTAAAAGAAATAAGTTCGTCGCCATATTTAAACGTTATTTTACAATACATCATACATTTTCAATAGCTTCGAAATACGCAGATATGTAATAATATACTATATACTCTTGTAGGTTATTTAACGTATCTATAGTAAACTCTTATGATTAATAATAATAATCTGTAACCATTTTCGATACCTTCGAAATATAAGTCTATAACATATGTTTGTAATACGTCTTTATAACTTTTGAAACACAGGGTAGTTACCTCTTGCAATATCTACAGTTATGAGAACCCTGAAG
Source organism: Agrypnus murinus (assembly GCA_929113105.1). NCBI lineage: Eukaryota > Metazoa > Arthropoda > Insecta > Coleoptera > Elateridae > Agrypnus > Agrypnus murinus. Next base: position 96,539,715 of record OV816024.1, on the reverse strand, counting down.
ACTTAACCTGGAGAAATAAATCAGATAAATATTTTACTTTTTATTGAAACGATAACTTTGCGTACTAATATATGAAAATAATATAATGTATATCGCCTGATAAATAAAATTGAAATTATTCTTATTCTTTTACAATAAAATGTGTTTTGAAAAAACACGATGAAACGTTATGTATATTAATGCAGGAGTACTGTTAACGCATTCATTATTTAGAGATTCACTTATAAGTACATTATCTATTTAGCTGATTCAATAAAAATTTCGTTATTTTTAAAATTCCTAACGAGGGACCTACTGATAAGCGTTATATTATACCAGGTACGTATGATACTCTACTGCTGATTGCATACCTGATGAACGCAGTTGTACAAAGTAATATAGGATATACGTTACAGAGAAGTTTAATTTTCCGTGCAACAAATGACCTATATATATATTTTATGTACAAAGCTGACATTAACATATTTAGCGCATACCTGTTGAACATAGCTCTACAAAGTAATATTTAAAAGGCTTAAAAGGCTTATATTTTAGAGATCGGATACAGTCGCATATATTCCTGTATATTACCTCTAAATTTTACTTTAACAATACATGTAGTCAGGTTTGGTGTAAATAACAATTAGGGATATCAAATTCCATACTAACTGAACGCTAGCATAATATACTCTACAGGTCAAACTCAATTAATTAACCCTGGGGTTATACATCCTTAGGTTAGAAACAGTCTTGAAACAAAAAACGGCTGAGTCCACCCTGTTAGACAAGAAATCAGAGTATGGGCGTGATAAATAAAACATATAAAGTTATTTTACAAACATTTATTTAGTATACATAACATAATACAAGAATATAGATTATAAGTTGTTTTCTATGACGACTGTTGTAGTTCTACGGGTCTCTGAGTCGTCGTATGCCCTCGCAGAAATACTAATACGTATAAAGTCCGACGACTGACTCATTGGAACTGTACCGGTAGCCCTTTCCTTGTTCAACTCTTCGTTACTATCATAGTTGGTAAACGAGGAACCACATTCATCAATACCCAAATGCATGGTTGAAGTCATATCTTCTTCTTCTTTTTCTTCTGTCTCAATGATATCAGTAGGTCCATTTGCTTCCTTTACCAGAGCTGTCTTTACAACATCTGCGTTATTATGTACGTTTTTTAAATGCCTTTTATAGCTGTCGATACGTGAAAGATATTTGAAGCAATTAGAACACCGGACCTTGATTGATTCGTGAACGCTTTTCGTATGTCTTGTTAAGTTGTCAGAGCTTGAAAAAGTTTTGACACAGCTAGAACAACAGATTCTGTTTTGATCGTGTATGGTTTTTACGTGTCTCTTGCAGGTGAATGGCCTCGCGAAAGACTTGAAGCAAACCGGACATTGTATTTTGCAATCCTGTCGACCAGAGCCATTCTTCTTCTTACGTTGCTCCATCTCGACTAATGAAGGAACAGGAACACTACCCGTCTATTTATACTGATCGACCAGAGCAATCGGTTGTTCTATCCTACGTTGAGAAAATAATTATACTATGTAAGCGTAGATACGCTACATATGATTGCGAGCCTGAGTATAAGCATAAACCCTATACTACAGATTTTTTATGCTTTTTTCATTATATCTACTACAGACGAGGTGAAGAATAGGTACATTTAACATGCGTATGCTACAATTATCTAATTTATAGTTTTCTAGACGTAATGTAATTTTGAACAGATTTTAACCCTTTTCGTTATATCTACTACCCTTGTAAGCGATTTCTACATATACGTTCTTATTGTTTATACACCATATAAATATTCGTAGCATCTAAAGTAAACTCTTATTTAAACGTTATTTTACAATATATCATACATTTCAGCAACTCGTATGATTATCCCTCTCTATCGTAACCCAATATGTAAGGACATTATGTTAAATACTATCTCATACATGTAAATAGTTACAACAACAAAATAGAAAAGTATACTTGAGGTAAAAAAGAAGTCCTGGACGCGGCTATCTATAACATATGTCATATGTTTTGTAATACGTCTTTATAACTTTGAAACTCTACGTGATTTCCTCTTACAATATCTCTAGTTATGAGAACCTTGAAGACTTAACCTGGAAAAATAAAACAGATAAATATTTTACTTTTTATTGAAACTAGTTAACTTATATTCTAACATGTAAATAGTTACAACAACAAAATAGAAAAGTATACTTGAGGGTGAGAAAGAAGTCCCGGACGCGGCTGTCTATAACATATGTCATATGTTTTGTAATACGTCTTTATAACTTTGAAACTCTACGTGATTTCCTCTTACAATATCTCTAGTTATGAGAACCTTGAAGACTTAACCTGGAAAAATAAAACAGATAAATATTTTACTTTTTATTGAAACTAGTTAACTTATATTCTAACATACAAATATACAACAACAAAATAGAAAAGTATACTTGAGGGTAAGAAAGAAGTCCTGGACGCGGCTATCTATAACATATGTCATATGTTTTGTAATACGTCTTTATAACTTTGAAACTTTACGTGATTTCCTCTTACAATATCTCTAGTTATGAGAACCTTGAAGACTTAACCTGGAGAAATAAAACAGATAAATATTTTACTTTTTATTGAAACTAGTTAACTTATATTCTAACATACATATTTGAAACTAGACAACTTATATTCTAACATACAAATATACAACAACAAAATAGAAAAGTATACTTGAGGGTAACATTTTGTATAACCATTATCTTTTATTCTATAATACCTTCTTCTTTAAGCTCAAAAATAATTGAAATAATCTCATCCTAGTTTTCTAAACTACTGCTACCCCTCTGTTTTAAGGTATACAGTAGACGAAGCCTATCGACAACTTGATTCCAATACGGCGTTTTGTTTTTGGAATTTGAAATTGGTAGCTTGAGGTTAGAGCCTACGAATACATTTTTAGGACAGAACGTTGGGAGCAGAGTAAGTATAAAACAACATACTTTCATACACGAACGTTTATTAATACGAGTAGTTTCGATGCTACTTAAAACATAATACATAACTTAAATATATAATATCTATTAAAATAGACCAGACCAGACCAGATCAGACCAGACCAGACTAGACTAGACTATAGATGATAGACAGTAAAATCATGAACAATTATACCGTCTGTAATATAATAGAGCTTACTTGATATTTTAAAATTAATGGCTGAATCTAATTATTACAGAAATTCAATTGTAGAAACTGAAGATGTAATCTTTAAAACATCTAAAGTTAGAAGTTTTTAGTAGTCAGGTTAGATTAATAGAGGGTGTTATAATCAAATCTTTTTTAGAAACTATTTGTTTTGTAAGATTGGCGCCGTAAGGAAAAACAACATAGCTGTAGTCTTGATTTTGAAATTGAGATAGCTCGGGACAAAACGATGAATACAAAGTTTAGAAGTTTATTTCAAAATTTTTGTGATAAAAAACATTAATTCTTCTTTACTTTACTTTAAAACCCAAAATTGCATGATAAATCAATATAATATTAATATAAATGATTAAATTAAATGAAGCAATCTAGGTTAGACCCCCAAAAAATTATATTAAGGTTATAGATTTTAGACTCCGGTTGTTGCAAAGATTCAAGAATCTCTATTAAGATTAGTTTATAAAGCATTTATTAGGTTAGCGCATGTAGCTCTAACCTAATAAATGCTTTATTCATCGTTTTGTCCCGAGCTATCTCAATTTCAAAATCAAGACTACAGCTATGTTGTTTTTCCTTACGGCGCCAATCTTACAAAACAAATAGTTTCTAAAAAAGATTTGATTATAACACCCTCTATTAATCTAACCTGACTACTAAAAACTTCTAACTTTAGATGTTTTAAAGATTACATCTTCAGTTTCTACAATTGAATTTCTGTAATAATTAGATTCAGCCATTAATTTTAAAATATCAAGTAAGCTCTATTATATTACAGACGGTATAATTGTTCATGATTTTACTGTCTATCATCTATAGTCTAGTCTAGTCTGGTCTGGTCTGATCTGGTCTGGTCTGGTCTATTTTAATAGATATTATATATTTAAGTTATGTATTATGTTTTAAGTAGCATCGAAACTACTCGTATTAATAAACGTTCGTGTATGAAAGTATGTTGTTTTATACTTACTCTGCTCCCAACGTTCTGTCCTAAAAATGTATTCGTAGGCTCTAACCTCAAGCTACCAATTTCAAATTCCAAAAACAAAACGCCGTATTGGAATCAAGTTGTCGATAGGCTTCGTCTACTGTATACCTTAAAACAGAGGGGTAGCAGTAGTTTAGAAAACTAGGATGAGATTATTTCAATTATTTTTGAGCTTAAAGAAGAAGGTATTATAGAATAAAAGATAATGGTTATACAAAATGTTACCCTCAAGTATACTTTTCTATTTTGTTGTTGTATATTTGTATGTTAGAATATAAGTTGTCTAGTTTCAAATATGTATGTTAGAATATAAGTTAACTAGTTTCAATAAAAAGTAAAATATTTATCTGTTTTATTTCTCCAGGTTAAGTCTTCAAGGTTCTCATAACTAGAGATATTGTAAGAGGAAATCACGTAAAGTTTCAAAGTTATAAAGACGTATTACAAAACATATGACATATGTTATAGATAGCCGCGTCCAGGACTTCTTTCTTACCCTCAAGTATACTTTTCTATTTTGTTGTTGTATATTTGTATGTTAGAATATAAGTTAACTAGTTTCAATAAAAAGTAAAATATTTATCTGTTTTATTTTTCCAGGTTAAGTCTTCAAGGTTCTCATAACTAGAGATATTGTAAGAGGAAATCACGTAGAGTTTCAAAGTTATAAAGACGTATTACAAAACATATGACATATGTTATAGACAGCCGCGTCCGGGACTTCTTTCTCACCCTCAAGTATACTTTTCTATTTTGTTGTTGTAACTATTTACATGTTAGAATATAAGTTAACTAGTTTCAATAAAAAGTAAAATATTTATCTGTTTTATTTTTCCAGGTTAAGTCTTCAAGGTTCTCATAACTAGAGATATTGTAAGAGGAAATCACGTAGAGTTTCAAAGTTATAAAGACGTATTACAAAACATATGACATATGTTATAGATAGCCGCGTCCAGGACTTCTTTTTTACCTCAAGTATACTTTTCTATTTTGTTGTTGTAACTATTTACATGTATGAGATAGTATTTAACATAATGTCCTTACATATTGGGTTACGATAGAGAGGGATAATCATACGAGTTGCTGAAATGTATGATATATTGTAAAATAACGTTTAAATAAGAGTTTACTTTAGATGCTACGAATATTTATATGGTGTATAAACAATAAGAACGTATATGTAGAAATCGCTTACAAGGGTAGTAGATATAACGAAAAGGGTTAAAATCTGTTCAAAATTACATTACGTCTAGAAAACTATAAATTAGATAATTGTAGCATACGCATGTTAAATGTACCTATTCTTCACCTCGTCTGTAGTAGATATAATGAAAAAAGCATAAAAAATCTGTAGTATAGGGTTTATGCTTATACTCAGGCTCGCAATCATATGTAGCGTATCTACGCTTACATAGTATAATTATTTTCTCAACGTAGGATAGAACAACCGATTGCTCTGGTCGATCAGTATAAATAGACGGGTAGTGTTCCTGTTCCTTCATTAGTCGAGATGGAGCAACGTAAGAAGAAGAATGGCTCTGGTCGACAGGATTGCAAAATACAATGTCCGGTTTGCTTCAAGTCTTTCGCGAGGCCATTCACCTGCAAGAGACACGTAAAAACCATACACGATCAAAACAGAATCTGTTGTTCTAGCTGTGTCAAAACTTTTTCAAGCTCTGACAACTTAACAAGACATACGAAAAGCGTTCACGAATCAATCAAGGTCCGGTGTTCTAATTGCTTCAAATATCTTTCACGTATCGACAGCTATAAAAGGCATTTAAAAAACGTACATAATAACGCAGATGTTGTAAAGACAGCTCTGGTAAAGGAAGCAAATGGACCTACTGATATCATTGAGACAGAAGAAAAAGAAGAAGAAGATATGACTTCAACCATGCATTTGGGTATTGATGAATGTGGTTCCTCGTTTACCAACTATGATAGTAACGAAGAGTTGAACAAGGAAAGGGCTACCGGTACAGTTCCAATGAGTCAGTCGTCGGACTTTATACGTATTAGTATTTCTGCGAGGGCATACGACGACTCAGAGACCCGTAGAACTACAACAGTCGTCATAGAAAACAACTTATAATCTATATTCTTGTATTATGTTATGTATACTAAATAAATGTTTGTAAAATAACTTTATATGTTTTATTTATCACGCCCATACTCTGATTTCTTGTCTAACAGGGTGGACTCAGCCGTTTTTTGTTTCAAGACTGTTTCTAACCTAAGGATGTATAACCCCAGGGTTAATTAATTGAGTTTGACCTGTAGAGCATATTATGCTAGCGTTCAGTTAGTATGGAATTTGATATCCCTAATCGTTATTTACACCAAACCTGACTACATGTATTGTTAAAGTAAAATTTAGAGGTAATATACAGGAATATATGCGACTGTATCCGATCTCTAAAATATAAGCCTTTTAAGCCTTTTAAATATTACTTTGTAGAGCTATGTTCAACAGGTATGCGCTAAATATGTTAATGTCAGCTTTGTACATAAAATATATATATAGGTCATTTGTTGCACGGAAAATTAAACTTCTCTGTAACGTATATCCTATATTACTTTGTACAACTGCGTTCATCAGGTATGCAATCAGCAGTAGAGTATCATACGTACCTGGTATAATATAACGCTTATCAGTAGGTCCCTCGTTAGGAATTTTAAAAATAACGAAATTTTTATTGAATCAGCTAAATAGATAATGTACTTATAAGTGAATCTCTAAATAATGAATGCGTTAACAGTACTCCTGCATTAATATACATAACGTTTCATCGTGTTTTTTCAAAACACATTTTATTGTAAAAGAATAAGAATAATTTCAATTTTATTTATCAGGCGATATACATTATATTATTTTCATATATTAGTACGCAAAGTTATCGTTTCAATAAAAAGTAAAATATTTATCTGATTTATTTCTCCAGGTTAAGTCTTCAGGGTTCTCATAACTGTAGATATTGCAAGAGGTAACTACCCTGTGTTTCAAAAGTTATAAAGACGTATTACAAACATATGTTATAGACTTATATTTCGAAGGTATCGAAAATGGTTACAGATTATTATTATTAATCATAAGAGTTTACTATAGATACGTTAAATAACCTACAAGAGTATATAGTATATTATTACATATCTGCGTATTTCGAAGCTATTGAAAATGTATGATGTATTGTAAAATAACGTTTAAATATGGCGACGAACTTATTTCTTTTAAACTGACGACAACTCATCATACAAAACATACTGTATTTATGTATTCCCTTTCTCTGCTGATATGTTTTCTACAGTGTGTTTTTAAATATTATACCCTGTTCTCTCAAGAATGCATAAAATTTTCGAAATATCTGTTTATTATTTTACTTAGCACATATAACCTACTAAGTATGTCCTAATGGTAAAACTGTAATCGGTGAGATCTAATATCATAGTAATATTATAACAGATTAGGTGACCTAACAAACTCTTTAAAGAAATGTTTATTTACATGTATGAGATAGTATTTAACATAATGTCCTTACATACCGGGTTACGATAGAGACGGATAATCATACGAGCTGCTGAAATGTATGATATATTGTAAAATAACGTTTAAATAAGAGTTTACTTTAGATGCTACGAATATCTATATGGTGTATAAACAATAAGAACGTATATGTAGAAATCGCTTACGAGGGTAGTAGATATATCGAAAAGGGTTAAAATCCGTTCAAAATTACATTACGTCTAGAAAACTAGAAATTAGATAATTGTAGCATACGCATGTTAAATGTACCTATTCTTCACCTCGTCTGTAGTAGATATAATGAAAAAGGATAAAAATCTGTAGTATAGGGTTTATGCTTATACTCAGGCTCGCAATCATATGTAGCGTATCTATGCTTACATAGTATAATTGTTTTCTCAACGTAGGATATATCGATATTTTTCTAGTTTGATTAAATCCTATAAGTTATATTCATTTCATCCTTTTTTATTCTGTTAAGACATTTATAATAATTTATAGATTCTAGAAAGTTCCTATCAATATTAGAACAATGAATGTAGACTGGTGTGTGTGTGTGTTATATAATACCGATTCTCGCATATACGAACTTAGGAGCTAGCTGCTAACTCTGCATGACATTAGATGATTTGATAATGATAGATGATCGTGATAAAGAATGTTGTTATTTATAGCAGTGACTTTATTACAGTTCTTACTAGAATATAATTGTATGATACCACATCATGATATGTACCTACAATTCGACTACCTACAATTTGACTACCTAAATTAGGCCTTAGTCTAAGAATAATCATGTGTTTTATCGTTATCTTATGATATCAGGAATGCATTACTTCTATTAATCTTTAGTTTAGCGTAGATATAAATCTCTTTGTGTAGCTCAATAAATGATAGTTATAGAGCTGTATTGACTTATATAACATTTCTCTCATATATGAATTCGCATATATCGAGTTAAAGTTAATGAATGAATACAACATAAATCATTACTCTACGTATTCCATGATTAAGACTTCAATAGTTGAACGAGTTATTCGTGCAATTAAGCAAAAGCTGTATATGATTTAGTTGATAGCTCTGTATGACATTCAGAGTTAGATGTAGTAATTTAAAAGACAAGCTCCGTGATCTCGGGGTTAAGCTATGGAGTTCGTTGGCCCGTGTTTCTAACTGCAGATCTATAGGATAGAAGAAGAATCAGAAAAAGTATTAGGTAATGTTCATTGAATAGACTCCCTGCTTCATTTCATAACTTATTTGTTTTAATAAATAGACATTAGTCAAACGATGGATATCCTCAAATAGGAATGACAACATAAGATTTATTTTAAAATAAATTTATGAGAGAGGGGGATGAGAGCTGACAAATAATATATAAAAATGAGATTGTCGGCGACGTCGCTATCACCACTGTCAACTTGATAATTTCAGCAGACATTCTATCAGATTGGAAAACTGCAGTCAGTCTATAATAAATTTCAAAATAAGTTTACACAACATCGTTAACATAAAAGCAACTTACATGATTGATTTCAAAGAAGCAGGAAATTATACTTTGATGATCGACCTCGAACACAGGATAATGAGATGTAATCTAAAAGTTCAAATGATTAGTTTACATAAACAAATGTAGAACATTTACATATTATAGATATAGCAGGTAAACAGTAGTGGAAAGATCGTTAAACATAAAATCATAATAACTTACCTGATTAAATTAAATATACACTGTTAAACTCTGGATAGCTGTGTTGATAATAGTTGTTTTAAGTTTCTTTATGACTAACTCACTAAATTCCTTTGTCTGTCGTATTAAACAATACATTTTTACTAGATAATTGTAAATGAAAAGATGCTAAGATAATAATAATGAAATAGAGATAATCTCTAATTTTATATATGACGTTTTATATAGAGCAGGAGTGAGTAATTGTCATTTAAAACAATACTTTATGCCGGTTTTAAGATGATGATCTCTTAACAAATTATTTATAAAATCTAAATTCCTTTCAGTCAGTCATTCGTAAGAACGTTTGTTTATTTATGGTTGAAAGCAGTTTTAAAGAATGTCGAAGACAACCTGGCTAATTAGTTTGTACGTATTTTCATGCAAAAACATTTAGTTTGAAAGTTATTTCTTAACCAGTTTTAGCTATAGATAATGTTTTTGAATTTTAAAAATAATGCTCTACAGTATTCTATATTCTTAAACGTTTCATTTAAATAAAATTTTATAAAATCATAACGACCCTAATTGTTTTACCGTATTTTAATTGTTTATCCGTATATTTAAACAGGTCAAAATGTACCATAGATAATCCGACAGTTGATTGACAGTACCTTTAGAGTTACTTTGTATAGTTGAAAATAAATTTTTATTATTACGTTTCATATTAAATTGTTTTCGCAGAATTACATGACGACCTATAGATAAATATCAAATAGGACTGATTTATTTTAAAATAAATTTATGAGAGAGAGATGAGAGATGGCAAATAATATATAAAAATGAGATGTACAGAATGAGATATCAGTTATGTAAATGAGAGAGGAGATACGCTAATGATACCGTGAATTAATTTAATTCGCGCATGCATATGAGAAATCATATATGTAAATGAGAGAGGAGATATGTAAATGATACCGTGAATTAATTTAATTCGCGCATGCATATGAGAAATCATATATGTAAATGAGAGAGGAGATATGTAAATGATACCGTGAATTAATTTAATTAGATCAATTAATTTAATTCGCGCATTTAATTAGACCACGCCTCATTTGAATATTAATTCGCGCATTTAATGATGTAACTGTCAAATAATCATATAGATTAATTATGCTTAATATGAATTTTAGTTCGTATAAGATTAACGGTGACGCGTATCTATTTAATAAATACAACTTTTACAGTCTTTTAATAGATTACCTCGTTGGTGTAGTGGATGCATTGGCTGACTACCATTCGAGCGGTCCCCGGTTCAAATCCTGTTGGCTCCATTGGTTTTTTATAAAAAATATAGCGGGTTGCCTATCAACAGGCGCATAGAAATCTACTATACCGATCATATGACGTCACCGATAGATGGCAGTAGTAGTACTAAAAATTTGAATCTAAGGGCGGGAAATCCTAGATGACAAATTGAAAATGAAAGATACAAAATGGCAGATATGTTCGCGCATGCATATGAGAAATTATATATGTAAATGAGAGAGGAGATATGTAAATGATACCGTGAATTAATTTAATTAGATCAATTAATTTAATTCGCGCATTTAATTCGCGCATTTAATTAGACCACGCCTCATTTGAATATTAATTAGATCGCGGGTCATTTGCAAAAAAATTTTCCCACGCTCAGGTGACCCTATACCTACTGTCATCCAAGATGTTTTCCTTCAATCTTTCCTTCTATTATATATTATACGAAATAGCGCCATAGATTGTCGGCCTGATATAGAAAAAATAAACTTGGTAAAATATAATAATTTTTATTTTTCAATATAATCTCCCCTAATGTCAATACACTTATTACAACGTGGAATTAATAATTCAATGCCTTTGTAAAAATAATCTGGAATTTTTCCTTCAAAATGTTCAGTTACAGCTGCTTGCAACTCGTTCTCGTCCTTAAAACGACGTCCCCTAAGGTTTTTATTTAAATTTGAAAATAAGTAATAGAAACTAGGAGTCATATCCAGACTGTACGGTGTATGATCCAATGCTTCAAAGCCGGATTCGCGAATGGCAGCTTGTGAAATTGCGCCAGTATGAACGGTTGCATTGTCGTGTAATAATCGAACACCTCTTGTCAATCTTCCTCGACGTTTTTCACGAATATTGTTTCTTAATTTATGCAATAAAGACGCGTAATATGTACTGTTAACAGTTGTATTGCGTTCTTTAAAATAAATCAGTAAAATGTGGTCACAATTTAACAGGTTAAACAGTCTTGGTAGTGTAATGGCTGGCGTGCCGGACTTTCACCCAAGCGGCCCGCGATCGACTCACGGCGCCGGCAGATCTGGTTAAGCTTTTCTGCAGTTTTCCTTAGCTGTGACACAAATGTGGGATTTGCGCTGTTCCATCTGTAAGTCGGCTGCAGCCGCACATTGGGCCTACATAATAATAATAATCGCCCCCTCCCTCCCGCACAAGCTTATAGCCTCTGGGGCCTTGGTTTAGGCTATGGGTTGTAGTAGTTATTATTATTATTATATTTATTAATCCCAGAATATTGTTGCCATAACTTTTTTTGTCGATTGAACGACTTTCGCCTTTATTGGACGAGGTTCATCGGGTCGATCGCCATTCCATCGATTCCCTTGTAGATAGAGGATCATAATACAGAACCATTGTTTCATCTCCAGTGATAATGGACTCGAAAATCGGCTTTGGGTCGTCTCCACACAAGTTTAAAAACGAGCTCGCACATTCGACGCGACGTTGACGTTGAACAGCAGAAAGAAGACACGGTACCCATCTTGCACTAATTTTATTAATACACAAATAGTCATGAAGAATTCGGCGAACACTTGTTTCCGAAATGTCAGACATCACTACTAACTCCTTAACTTTCAAACGGCGATTTTCTTTTTGAGGCGTTACCGCTTCAATTGGCCGACCTGTGCGCTCATTATCTTTAAGAGATTCTTGCCCCAAACGGCAGCATTTTGACCACTTTTTTACATATCAGTGTTAGATAAACACCATAAACGTCGTATAAACGTTGTTTGATTTGATTAGGCAAGTGCCCTTCTCTTTTTTTTTATTTAATGACCGCGCGGTACTCAATTTTCGTTAGCTGCGACATTTTCATGCACTCGTCACGAAGCTTGAGCGGCTACTAAAATTTATTACGCTTCTAGCCGTAATATATATAGTGTAGGCCTCTTACATGTTCAACTATGACGCAATCAACTGTTCGAACATGTTGGCACCTGTAGAAGCCTGCCGGGCCGAGAATTTATGGCGCTTACCTCGTACATTCTATTTTCATGTCGTAATATGTGCCCAATATAGAATAGCACCCTTTTCTTTATGTTGTCTACTAGTTCCCTTTCTGTTCCAATCTGTCTTAAAACCTCGTCATTGCGCACTCTTTGTGTCCAAGTGATTTGTAGCATTCTTCTATATGCCCACATTTCGAAAGCTGCTAACCGATTAGTCATGTCCTTTTTGAGGGTCCATCTTTCACAGCCATATAATAAAGTTGACCATACATAGCATTTTAGAAGACGCAATCTTAGATTTAGATTAAGGTGACGAATGCTCAATATCGTTTTAAATTTAACAAAGGTTGATCTTGCTATCTCTATTGTTCTCATTTCACCTTTGCACTCAATTTTTAAGTTGATTGCACGGCCTAAATATGTGTAACTATTAACTTGCTCAATTCTGATGTTGCTACTTGTAATATTTGTGTTGATATTGTTCTTGCTTATGACCATGATCTTTGTTTTATTAACGTTTATTTTTAATTCCATATTAGTACTTTCCTCATTTACTCGATCTAGTAAATTTTGCAGATCTTCCTCACATCCAGTGGCGTGCGGTGAGAATTTAGGCTAGGGAAGCAACCACGATTTTAATTATAATACACCTAGGTACAGGCGCGGATTAACGGGGAGGGAATAATCCCCCCCCCCCAATTTAGAAATAAGTTTACATAGAATAGAAACAAATAATGTTTGTTTAATTATTATTTATTAAAACAATTATTTTTCAAAAGATTTCCCCCTCAAAATACTTCTCTGGATCCGCCCCTGCTAGGTACAATAAAAAACAGTGTTATAATTATTAAGCTTAAAAGTTTTTCAAAGAAGCACTTTTAGACTTTATACTTATGGAATTTGTTGACTATCATTCTTTATTTTAAAAAAATTACTACTACGTATCAATTTTCCGGTCTTAGCAAAATACCGGTACAGGTTTTAATCTTTGTTGTTAAATTTGAAAGATCTGGTTTTGATCTGCCTTTCTTAATAATTTGTAATTTCTCTCCAAAACTGTATGCGAAAAATTCCTTATTAATAATTTACAAACTGAACAAAAAATCGTCCCGATTCGGCTATATCGAAGGTACTCGAACCTTTCACCGAAGCAGTTGGATTTGCAGTCGTGACGATAATGCAATTTTAAATTTGCATACAGGCAAACTAAATAGAACTATTCGTCTTTAAGAAAATACAACTTATAAATTAAAATAATAAAATGCGACAAAATACAGTCTCATTCGCAGATTTACATTACTTAAGTAACACTAAATCGAATAAATAACCAAATTATAATAAATAAACATTTGGGAACGAAGCACAATAAAAATTACGACTAAATGATATTAACCAGCCAAACAGCATTCATCTATTATAACACCCCGCGCTCGCTGATTCCGCCAAGGTTAAGAGAAGAGCATTTGTAAGCAGTGCTTATATGAAGTGTATGCATCACATTTGAATCGGTATTACCTTTCCGTGCAAGTTTAATGAGCCTAATTTAAAATAGTACTCGAAATAATTATACTTTTTGCTGTACAGAGTTGATATTGAGCTTTAATTTGATAAATATTTCAATTTAAATAAACGATAACCATAATTTTACAAAAGTATTTTTGTTAGCATTGTTTTTATTTTTAATAAATTCTCAAGGCAAGCATTGCTTCCATTGCTTCCATGGACCGCACGCCACTGCTCACATCCCGCTATTAGAGCCGTGTCGTCAGCATATTCTATATTATTCATAACTCCCTTTACTTTTCTGTTTTCTGAGTTTTTGCAAGAGCGTTCTCTATTATCTTTTCTGAGTATACATTAAACAATATGGATGAGAGAATACACCCCTGGCGCACTCCTCTTCTGATCTCTACTTCATCTTTGAACTCAAATATAGATTTTTAATTATTTGTATCTCTTTCATCCAATCCGATTTGGTAAAGTATCTCTATAAGTTTGTGGTGTATCACTTTATCTGAAGCTTTTTTGAAGTCAATATAGCATATGTGCAGATCCTGTCTCATGTCTAAGCATTTCTCAGCCAGAAATATCGAGCTAGGAAGTGCTTCTCTAGTACCCATACCTGCCTTGAATCCAAATTGCGTATTACTTATATTTTCCTCGCATTTATTTTTTATTGGTTCATAAATTACACGGAGAAATATTTAAGCATATGGCTCATCAAGCTGATGGTTCTGTAATCGTTGCACTTACTTGCATTTGTTTTCTTGGATACTGTCACAAATATCGATTGTAGCAATTCATTAGAAAGTTTGCCTTGCGCATAAATCATGTTAAAAAATTTGGTGAGCGATTTGTGTTCCTTTTTCTCCATATGTTTCAGAAACTCTGTTCTCATATCATCTGGGCCTGGAGATTTTCCCTCTTTGTTGATTTTTATTGCTTTTTCTATTTCTGAAACTATAATTTCCGGTCCTTCATATTTACCATCGTCGACTTCTTCCCTGTCAATTTCTCCTCTCCGATTATTACTATTGTCAGAAAATAATTCGGTTATATAGGACTTCCATGTTTCTTTCTGCTCTTCAATAGTTAGCAAAGGTTGGTTGCACTTTAACACGTTTGTTTAATTGCTATTCATGGTGTTTCTCTTGAATTTCTTTGATCTTCTGACATTCTTTCATTATTCAATTTTCTTTGGCTTCTCTTATTTTATGTTTAATTCTTTTGTCAATGTGTTGGTATCTTTTATTGATTTGACTGCTTGTATCTTCTTCTTTCCCTACATTAGATGAAATATCTCATCTGTCATGAAGCTATTATTGTAAGTTTATGTAAGTGATCTAAAATTATGTAATTCCGGACAAGTTGCCTTACGATGTCTGCTTATAACCTGAGAAATAGCAAATTGTACATAACAGATAAGATATTAACATGTCTTTATTACCCTGTTTGTGGCTACTTTTTGTCCCTTTTGGTTTTTAATTAGTAGACACACATTTTTTTTAATAAGGGGTTTTTAATAGACTATCTAACGAAATGTAGGGATACTACATGCCTATAAGACATATTAGCAATTTCTGTAGGCCTGCTTTAAGATTTTTTCATTATAAGAAAATTAAAAATTGCAAAAGTGTCCATTTTTTGCCCCGCTCGACCCTATATTTCTTCATACGAAAAGTCAATTATCAAAATTTATACATATTTGAATTTTCAATTAAATATGAATTAAATATTCAATATAATTATGTTGTAGTCGTGTTCTTAGTTATATTCTTTTATTATGCCATGCACAAGGAAAACTCGAAATTATCAAATATCTATCGACTATCACCTACAAAACTTTTTGTTAGAATAATCAATAATGAAAGAGAAGATCATAAAAATTCTACACCTAAAATAAATTAGGAAATAAGTACCAATGTATATCGATACCATACAATCTTAATATGTTTCTATGGCAACTTGAATGTCCACAAAACTTTTCTATTGTGTGTTAAACATTGATACCAATTTGCTTCATCAGAATTTATAGTAACATAGAGCAATACCTGCTGGCAGCGAGTGCGCTTTTCAAATTAATTTTTCAAAATTATGGTTTCACGTAAAGATTACTTCGAAGGTTATGAAAGAATTAAGGCGATTGGGAAAGGTAAGGATTTTAATAATCAAACAAGTACACACACTTGTTGATTTTCCATCAAATCTTAATACCTACAGGTGCATTTGGAACTGCTGTTTTGTATAAAAGATTATCTGACAACAAAGATGTGGTCATAAAAGAGATTTTTCTGTCGGATATGTCGGATGCGGAAAAACAATTGGCTTTTAATGAGGCTGACGTGTTGGCTTCACTTAATCATCCTAACATAATTAGGTTCGTATGTATTATGTTAATATTTAATAATTTTCATACGGCAACAGACGTACAACTATTGGCTATTTATTTTCTTATATTCCGATTATATATTTCAGTTATGATCAAAATAGATATAATAATTATTATTAATATCATTTACTAGGTAACCAAGATAGCTTCAATTGTTAATATATAGTAGTTACTACATATATTTTTCTTTAAATGCAAATTAAAGCAAAACAATATCTGAAGAAATCCGTGACTGCTAGGCACTTTGTTGAAGTTTTTGGCATTTTTAGTTACAGTATCGGTTATTGAATGAATTGGTAAACAATGTAGTAAATAATCATAACAGTTCTGTTATTTTGTTGTTGTTGTATAACTTACCAAAAGAGTGTTTTAACATTTTTTCAACAAAATTTGGCTCTGTTAACGTTTTTTGTTATTATAGTTCAAACGGCGACCGCAAAACGTTGACAGTCATCGAACATACGACTAATTTATTAAAAACGTGAAAGTAGACATCAGTGTCAGGGACGAACCTAAGGAGTTTTTTTGGAGGGGGTAACCTTAAAATTGCCAACTTATTACGATGAAAATACCAACTACTAGTAAGAAAATATTTTTATTTGTACCTAACATTATATGAAGCAAAATTAGTATAAATCTTATTTTTATTTAAAACTCTCCAACGTGTAGGTATGTATGGCAATTAGATTAAATTTAAAAAAATAAATTGTTTTGACACATTTTCTTATCTTCTTATTTTTCTCAAATTGTGAAAACTCTCGCTCAAAATTATCAACTTTGAGGGGGGAGCTTCCCCTCCCATCTCCCCCCCATGGGTTCGTCCCTGATCAGTGTAGGGAACACTGAACCTCTTATAGGCCTATAAGCAAATCCTGACACCAGTGTCGGACTGGGCCGCCGGGCAACCGGGCAAATTCCCGGTGGGCCCCCTTGAAGACCGAAAAGTGGGCCCCCAAGACCTCAAGAGCAATTTGCAAAATTCAGATTTTATTAATTTTGACGAATAGCCAGGCATCGTGAATACAAGAATGAAATTGTCTGTTAAAAATTTAAATTAAATTAATAGTTAAATAATAAATTAGTAATAGTTGTTGAAATTGAAAAAACTTTACACACTACAATTACACTTTACAAATTACAAAGAATTAGACCATTAGTTTTTCTTCTTGATTCTATACCTTTCTATAGTTAAGTGTAATGCCATATGCACTTTACTGTTCTTTCGTGCACTTTTCTCTCCATCCTTTTCTATCTTATTCTCTGTCTGGCTCTTCTTTGATTGCCTCCAGTTTTCCTTTTCAGTTCTCACCATCCATAGTTACTAGTGATGGGAACGTTGGTGTGGAGTGTCGTGATACTGTTCGTGGTCGTGACACTTGAAGTGTCGCGACACTTCGTGTCGAACAGTATAGCTCTTATTAGAGTGTAATTCGAAGTTGCTTGATCATTCTTACAAAGAAATTAAAGGCAGATTTGTTGAACTGACCAACAAGCATTGAATGAGCCGTACATATAAAAATATTTTGTTGCGGATTTTTTCTTTTGTATTAGTATAATATTGACGGTGATAATTTTATCTTGGGTTTTCCGCAAAATAAATTAAAATCAATAATTGAAGTTGAATAAGTTCCTCATGTACCTAATTATTATTTCAGCTTCTTATATTTATACCTTATAATGTATTTTGAAGAAAGACTACTGTCGAAACACGTGTAAATAAATACAATGATCATTAATTTTAATTAATTCAATTTATTTTGCTGAAAACACAAAATAAAAGTATGTATCATCTTCAATCTTAACAAAAACACGTTCTCTAAAGACCAACGTCATCAGCGAAATTACATTTTTAAATAGTTTTTATAATAAATCCAACCAATCTAGTCTATTCATTACAAGATATTTATAGAATTTGTTTCTTTTCTTTTAAATTTCTGTTTCATAATATGTATGTGCTTTTATAAATAATTTAATGTCTTTTAATGTACTTAATGCATAAATATATAACCATAACAGAATTTACTCATATAATTGTTTTTTAATCCATAGTTTGCTTATGATTTATGTAGCTATGAATCTTGACTGCTTCTCGTTTCAATTGGATTACATTTACACTAGCGCGTGCATGATGTAAAGGCGAAGTGTCGTTAAAGTATCATGAAGAGTCGACACTTCTGACGTCATAATGGTTTCGACTCTCAAGTGTCGTGACACGCGGGTAGTGTCGAGAACCCGTCACTAATAGTTACTCTATATATTCTTCTGGTTACCAAACCATCTGCATTGTCCTTCTACTAACTTTTCATATATTGGTTTGATTTTGAATTGTTCTCTGATGGTTTTGTTCTTAATTCTGTCTCTTGTTTTGTTTGCTATTTTCCTTAAAAATCGCATGTCCATTGCATAGATTCTTGATTTATTTCTATTTGTTATTGTCCATATTTCATTGCTATATAGTATTCTCGATCTGGCTATTTTATTGATAACTTCTGTTTTTATATATTTTGGTACTTCTCTTTTACCCAGAATCGTTGTTTTCATTATCTTGTATACTTTCCCTGCTTTTCCCAGTTTTTCACTTATTTCTTTGTCAATCTTACCATTTTCTTTTATTACTGATGCTAAATACTTATAGCTTTCGACTTTTTCAATTCTTTTTCCCTGTATTTTTACGTTAAGTGTTTTCTTTATACTTGATATTATCATATTCTTTGTTTTGCCCACGTTTATTTCCATACTATACTTTTGTAATTTCTGGTTTAATACGTTTAAGTTAAATTGTAGGTTTTGTTCTGAATCAGCTAAAATGATCATGTCATCTGCGAACATTAAATCTGTCAATTTCACTTCCTGCATCTTCCAGTATCCTATTTTTAATTTTTTTCATCTTGTTTCTTATTTCTTTAATTAACTCATTCATCACTAACGCGAACAATAGAGGGCTGATGACACATCCCTGCTTCACTCCTTTGATTCTTTATTGTTTGTTCTTACTATATTTCTTATTTTGAACTTGCGACTTTTGACTCTTTTCTTGGTATTTTTCATAATGTCCGGTCTGTTTTGTACTTAGGTATTTTATAATTCTTTTCACTTCTTTATTCCACGATTCCGTTTTTTTTACATTTGTCTTTACTATTTTTAATGTCCCACGGCACTCTTTGGCCGACCCTAGCACATTTTCTTAAAAATTATTCCCATTTCTCATCTATTCCTTTTTCTTCAAATAGTTCTTTCAATTTCTTACCTTCTGTTGCGTGGCATTTCTCTATAATTTATTCGTTTTTCAATTTGTAACTCCTTATCTTTTCTTTTACTATTTTCCTTCTTTTGTCGCTTTGTATCTTTTAATGTTTTTAAAACTATTAGTTTACAAATGGTTTAATTCTTTATAATTTGTTTTTGCATATTTTATTGGGCAAAAGTAAGACGGGAATGTTGTTGAATGTCAGCTGTGTTAATGAGTTGATGATTGAATATAGACCGGGGTCATAAACACCGTGATAATATTCAATGAAGATTCTTAAAAATTGAATTGAATTTTATGAATGAAATAAAGTTAAATTCAACTTCTTTTTGATTTCTGCAAATTAAACTAAAAACTATAAACTAATAAATAAAGATCTTAAAAAACCGACAAAACAAAATACTCAAATAATATAGAGAATACCAAACCACAATAAAAATTATTTAACATATGCTATTAATTTTCAAAATTTTTCATCTACAGGAACTTTCCATAATGCACTACGTATCATTATTTCTGCTAAATCTTGATAATTTTGCAAAAATAACCGTAATATTTATTAAGTTATTGAAGCGATTTGACATATGTACAAATTACTAACAACAAAAAAGTGGGGCCCCCACCGCTGTTTGCCCGGTGGGCCCCAATGTCTCCAGTCCGACGCTGCCTGACACGATTGCAGTTAATGATCTAATTAAGTCTAATTGATTAGTATTTCGCGTCCATTACATAACATCCAGATGAAATTTACAGGATTTGTAGAGAAATACCAGTACTTCAAGAATATCTGTGTCAGCCTTACACTGTAAAAAATGAGTTGAATTTACCTTGGGAAAGAGTTAACTTTCCTCTCTTATTTGCGGTAGTTTTACTCTAAAATTTAACTTTACCTATACGTTAATAGTTGTTTTACTATTTGTGGTAAAATATTCTTTAATTGTGTAAAATTACACAAATATAAGTAATTCTACTACATTTAACTGGTTAAAATCACTATCCATAATGTAAATTTACATAACCAGAAAATCTTTCCTTGGAAATGTATTATTACTCAATAGCTTGATTATTGATTTCATTTTTAGTGTAATATTAAAGATAAGGTGAACTTTTACAAGTATAGTGTAATTTTGCCCTTAATATGTTTTTAACCGATGAGATACTATTTCGCTGATTGCACTTGTTTGTTGATGAGTGGTGACCTTCGTTTCGTGAACGAATTCAGGAACCCATTATGAACAGTCCAAATTGGGCTTTTGGGGAATGGTCGGAATGGTGTGTACCAATTCTTTTATGATTTCTTGTTATAGGTTTCGCAATCGGCGAGCGTACCCTATCGATATCGAACGAAGTGTTCATTGCTCATTAATATTTTGTTTTTCGTTGTAGTGTAGTGTAGATTTATTAAAGGCAAATATTTGCACGTATGACCCAAGGTGGGAAGAATTTGATTTTATAGTAGAAGTTAAAAAGTAATAATCGGTAAGTATATGTTAAAATTACAAATTTAAACCAATAAAATAAAAATATTTAATTTAATGTGTTTCTAGGATGAATCAAAATTTGAAGAATTCGAAATAAACTAGCATAACTGTAATGAGAAATGTAGTCGTGTATAATTGTTTATATAATTTATAATTTTGAAGGTGGAATCGAAACTTTATCTGAATGTTTTTGAGAGACCAAATATTTCCGAAAGCCCCTTAAAAGAAGTTCTATTAAGAGCGCGCTTCATTACGTGCAGAAAGTGTCGTTTCGGACCAATTTTCGTTAGAGTTCACACACCTTCAGGAATGAGATGATGATTTGCTCGAGGTCTTAAATTGTAGATAAAGGATAAACCTAGGGCTTGACATATTTTTCAAGGGTGGATATTTTGTAATAATTGATACAGAGCCCTTCAAACTTCGGCAACTTTAGGTTGTTATTTTCTACAAGTTTAAAAGTTCTTCGAAAATTAAAAATATGTCATACCCTTGGAAATTCAATGGAGAATGTGTTTATGAAAACTGCATGTCGCTATCAGCTTTGAGTTTTGTGATCAACTCTAACAAAGTGCGCCATGTTCCTGACAGCGATTTATACAGTTACTCCTAATTTTAGGATAGCCAACTGACAATTGCTGTAAAAAAAAACATCCAAGAGGCGATAAGAAGTTGAGGTATTTTCCCACTAGGGGCGCTTCATTCGTATTTGTAATTCGAGCAGTTGTGATGTTTATATAAAAAAATTCTGACATAGAAAAAAATATTGGAGATAAATGTATATATTTTATTAAAACTCTATTTATATTAGTGTATAATATTTCGTTCATTCTTTTTCTTCTTAGAAATAAATTTAGAATTAAAATATTTTTATGGAATAGAGAATGGGAATTTTAATTAATAAATATCCTTTTGAGCACATACGTAACGTATTTTGTAAGAAGTAAAACAACAAAATTAGTAAATAGTTAAAAAATACATCAAAAATAAATGTACAGTATAATTAAATAATAGCTATTTATGTAACAAGTACATAATGTAGGACATTATAGACAAGCCCAGTTTATGGCCGAGCGAGCGAAGCGAGCAAGGCCTATAAAAAGGGCGAGTGTATAAGGTCCGATTATGTAAGAGTTGCATACAAAGCTTTATGTTCGATTCCTAAAATTGGCTAATTATCAAAAAAAATCAGTTTATGACATCTATTCTTGACAGAAGAAAATTTGACATGTAATATACAGTTGTCATACTTTATTTTACTACTACCACTTTATTTTACGAGTAGGTACAATAATAAGCCAGTTCACTGCCGCAAAACAATACAATAAACAGTACTTTATAATGCAATCGGACATAAATGTATTTATTTATCTGTCGCAAATTTCGCTACAGCATAAAAAATTAGATAGAATAAGTGAATAACCATGCAAGGTCTTTGTTTCAGTAGTTAAACTTGTCTATGAGGATAGATTAATTTCAGTGCTTGAATACTTTTATTTATGCGAGAGGCGAGAGTTTATATGTATTTTTCATATAGGAAGGTAGGTATTATCTAGTATTACTGAAACTGGCTTAATAAAAAAGTATTAAAATTATTTCTTCTAAATTGGAAAATCGTCCAGAAAATTCCATTTCATATTTTGATATTATTAGCAAAATCTGCTATGCTATTACACTTTAGACACGAGTGTAAAAAGTGAATTCAATAAATAAATTACCACAACAACAATTGTTGTTGTGATAATAACAACAATGGTTGTTCTGATAGACGTTGGTTCGTAATTATAAGCCATTCGGTCTTTGCATTGCAATTTTGTATTTTTATTATTTTTTAATCCCTTTAATAGGGTTTGTAGACAAAATAATGTATGAAATACGTGTTAAAAGTGAAATTATTTTGTTCGAAGAGATGACTATCTCTGCTGGCGCGTATGGGGCAACATTCATTTTTGACGCTTTTCTATCATCATGATTTCAAAATAGTCAGTTAGGGGGTGTTAAAATGTTAAAAATCAAAATTTTCCTTATGCTGGGATATCTTGTTCAAACTAGATATGTGAACGTAAAATGTAGTTAGAAACATTTTTCTTAATAAAATATTTTCCATATTTTAACAAATAAGGTCATTTTTCGTTGATTTAAAAAATTGCGAATTTAACAGATACCTACCTATATTGCCACCTGTCACCTTTGACATGGCGTATTTTATATTATTGGAAGCAGAGGTTGTTGCCATGCATAGTTGTTTCCAATCAGAATATTAAAGAATTTTCTCATGTGGAATGTGGATCCAACTTTACGAACACACTGTAAACTAAAATCTAAATTTTTAGCTTCTTTTTTTGATAGGAATAGGGATCCCATAGAGATCAGTTAAGATGTATTAGTCTTTATTCGCAAAGAAGATAACAACTGATTTTTGAGGATTGATAATTAAAGAGTGCTGTTGTGACACCATATCTATAGCATTGAGACCGACGTTAATATCACGTATAGCATTTCGATGTACTTACTTTTACGATACGATTACGAATTACTTAGACAAAAGGAATATAGAAATTAAGAATCGTCAGCGAACATTTTCAACTTACGTTTTAACATATGTATGTGTGAAAAGTGGAAGTATAAATTATAAAGAGAAGGGGTCCCAATATAAAACCATGAGGTACTCCTCTTACTACTGGTGAAAAGCTAGAAATTCCAGTGTTTATTGTTTGCATTGCATTGTTATACACTGTGCACGATTGGCTAATTGTTTATTGCATATAATGTTAAATACAATAACGCAATAAAATACTATTAAAATCTTCACTAAAATATTTAATTATAAATTATAACTGTCGTTTCGCTAGTACAGTAGCTTCTTCAGATAAAGACTGGTTATAACTAAAACTAAAACCAGTCTTTATCTGAAAAAGCTACCGTGTAGCGAAAGGACAGTTATAATTTTTAAATAAATATTTTAGTGAAGATTAATAGTATTTTATGGTGTTATTCTGTTTAATATGGATCTTCATCAAGTACAGGCCGAATCAATGCAATTGATATTATGTTACTTTTTCTGCATGTCGCAAAGGTTTAAAATAATCTTTTCTTACTCCTGAACATGAGTCGCCACCTAAAAGTTTAAACTACCAAGGTATTTTATGTTATACACTTCTCCAAGAAATTAACGCACCACCAAAAAATAACCAAAAGTTTGAAGTTAATTTGTGTCTAGACCATGTGTCCAATTTCAATGATTCTTTTTTTGTATGATACGTTTTTTATTCAAAAACATCAATGTACCAACTGTTACAATTGTTTTGTCAAAGAAATTATTTTTTTATGAATACAGTGTGTATCAATTGCGACGTGTTTTTTTATAAAATTTATAACACTCTGTAACGTTTAACCGTTACACCAGCAAGTTAGAAATCATACCGTACACTAGCCTTATCGTTTCTTAACATTTTCGCTTTTTGATTCACTTTATTATCCTATTAGTACCGGAAAACATAATTTTATAGCATAACAGGATTTATGTAAAGTTAATATCAACATGTCCATTGTCCATTCTTTTATTAGATATTTTATATAACATATTATGCATTCATATATGTCAAGGGATGCTGCGTAATCGTATACATTTAAAATACATAGGTGCTGTTTTAGAAGTTTGAAACCACACTTCCAACGTTTTAAGGTATCAAAAATTCGAAATTTATAATTCCAATACTGTGTATTTCAAAGATAAAGAGCTTTACAGCCCAGAGATGCGGCTTTGAAGTTTCAAACAGAAATCTTTCAGAGGTTCACAATTACAAGTTCAGAATTACAACAGTTTTTAAAGCATTGATTATAGAACTTCGTCTATGTTTTAAAATCTCAAAAATTATAAATGAAATGAAATGGCTGAAGATTCTTGAAACGAAACGTCATCTGTCACGTAGTGAAAGGTATTCCTAGAATGTTACATTTGGGTGTTTTAAAGTCCAAAAATGAAGATTAAATCTAAAACCGACATAGTTTTAAAATGTAGTTTAAGAAGTTTAAATTTTAAAGTCTCAATCTTAAGGTTTTAAAATTCGAAATTTCAGAAATTTAAAATTCAAGTCACAGATGTCACGTTTTAGCTTTCAACTCTAGTCACCTAGGCCAGCTGGTCGATCAGAGTAACGCAAACCGCCGCCATTTGTATTCTTCATCTTGGCATGATTGCTAATCGATCAAGTCAACTCGGCCCCGAGAACAAAATTCTTTTAAAACTATAGGTTTAGTAACCAAATTTGTTTGTTTCGATTTTACCATTTCTTTTCTTAAGACAAATTTCACACGATTATAGAAATATCCGAAAACAGGTCGTGGAATCTGATCTGATTTTAAAGCAAAAATCATTTTATCTCTAGCACCATGACCCAGTGAAATATGTGCCGAATACAATATTTCAAATAAGTCGTCTTATGGTGTCACATAGATAATATTACCATGCTTTCCGCGGAATAACGCATTACACCAAAAGCCAACGACATACAAATATGTTTAATAAATATTTTCTCTTAATTGTTTGATTTTCTTGTTTAGAAAAATAAATACGTATGTATTCCTTAGGCCACCCTGTATAGTAACCTCTAACTGTGTCTTTTAACAAAATGTAACTCCTGCATTCTATGCTTTTTTTTAATTGAAACTTCCACATACTGAAAAATTGATTTCCACTAGAAATCTTGTATTTTAATAATAGCTAGAAGTATGTATTTTAAATAGCTTATGCTATTATAACTTAATAGTTGATAAGCATAATAGCAATAACCTTGACATCCATAGGTGGAATTAAACGTAAACCCTTTAATAATATGAAACTAAATTAATATTATTAATTTATTTCGTAATTCTTAATAATATAATAACAAATACTTTTAATTTAAGGAAAGAGATTTCAGTAGACATTCAATAATGTCTTTCATTTTGATAAACAGAAAAATGAACAATTATAACTGACGCTTATAAAAATTAAAATGAAACCTAATATGTTTAGTCGTTGTTGTTTATAACACAGTAATTTACGAGCGGCCTGGTCTGAATATTTGGGAATTCCAATGTTGAATTAGTCATATCTTCTGTCTGAAAGGAAAGAGCCCAGTGTAAGATGGGTTATCTAATTAATTTTCTTTTAAGGCGCAATGGAATTTATAGTTTCGCGTTATCAAGCGCTCTCTTAATGTCTTATATTTTATATGAGTACATACATTCAATAAAAATTACTTTGATTTTATTTTATTTCATACAATACATTTACCAATGTAAGTAATATTCAGAGGAACGATTGAATTTGCAAGTACTTTCGCAAGTCATCGTTACATTCAAGAAGTATTTTCACATTTGTGTTTTAACCCTGAAAAGTACTATTGCCATGAAATATTAACTTTGTCATGTAACTTCACACAGGTGTTTTAATGTTAAAATGTAAAATTACATTGAGATCGTAATTTTAATCTGTAAATTTATTTAAAAAGGAAACATTACAATGCAAATTTAACCTAATATTGTAATTTCCCACTTCCTATGAAAATTACACTTTGAAGTAAATTTACCCCAAAAAATGGAGGTAACATGGTTGCCTCCATTTTTTAGGGTAAATTTACCGGTAATTTTTTATTGTGTACCCCATCCTAATAGAAGGGCCCGGCTGATCACCGCGAATAGGCGGTTTTGCAGCGTCTCACTTCCGTGATGGAACATCCAGTTCCTTTTTTTTAATTAAAGGTTAAACTGCCCAAACAAACAAAAGTTTTGTCAGCCTAAGCAAAACTTGATAGAAATTTATTATTTGGTGTAAACAGTATTGACGTACTCAAAAATCAGAATTTGATTACCCTATATAGACCGTTAAGTAGTACTCCCAAATTCCACCAAAATACGGAATACATGAGGGTGTATAACCTTCCACTCCAGACTTCTAACATAGTTTTAGTGACGAGGTTCAACTTCAGACAAATATTTAGCAGCGCCAACAAAATCGTCTCTGCAGTCAAAAACGACAGTCTTATAAACTTTGTTATACAAATGCAAATCTGTTGAGTGCAACCAAAAACGCTTTTGTTGGCAAATCCGAACACATTTCAAGATAAACAGCTTCAGTACTCAGGCGTTCAAATAAACAGGTACGATTTGATTTGTTAATCTTGGATTTTTTACATAAACTTTCTTTCTGATGCAAAACGATTACTACAGAGTATACCAACATTTAAAAACGGTTTAAAAGTAGTAACTCAAATTGTCGGCAAGTCTCCCATTGTTAAAGTCTAGGTTTAAAACACTGCGAGCAGAAATAGTGCAATATTTCCGAGAAATTAGACATTGTAATTGTAAAGTACGCGGACCAGCATGTAAATAAACTAGTATATGATAATATTCCATCACCACAGTAATCAGAACAGTAGACTATAGCAATAAAGCAGGTTTTTGAAGAAGTTTCCTTTATTTTTCAGAAACTTTTCATAACTTCATCTAGGATTTTTCGAACTATCGTACATAACTTGGAGCACAGAAAGTGAAGATTGTTGATTTACGTTCAGGCGACCAGTAATTATCCCAAAACTGCTGTGTACAGCAAAATTGTATTTCTTAACTAACAATTTATTTTATTTTTAAAAACCTCCAGTAAAACTAATTATAATAATAAAATTATAATAACCAACTATATACATTTGTATTTATAATTTTGTTTTAATTATATATTTTAAAACTACCACACGTCACACTAAACCCCATTTCCACACTTACCCCGATTGTCCCTATGATTTTCTGCGAATTGAAAATAATCGTAAAAAAGTTTGTAAAAAAGATAATTAACTGATTTTTATCTTTTCCGATTTTTGAACAGCTTTTGGAAAATGTAACACAAGATGTCGAAATATGCTCAGACATGCTCATATACCTTACAGATCTTATGAAACTTAAGACATATGAAATACCATATTTTGTTTAAACTGTCCCTTATTCTGAATTACTCACGATATATTATTTTAAAATTCAATTCAGTGATCAAGACATATACATTCACTTTTTGATAATTTGTGAAGCGGATTCTAAAATTCCCTTCAAAATATTAAAAGAAAAAAACGTTCGATCGAACCGACACTAAGTCAGGTTAAAGAAAAATTGATACACAGTATGACGTTTCATATGTCTGTGACCATTTATCCGTTTTAAGTTTCGTAAGCCCTATTGAGCAAATCTCGACATTCTGTAGGTTTTCCGAAAAGTTTTCGAAAATCGAAGATTTCGATGCAAGATTTTGCCATATGGTGTTGGAAACTCTCATTATTAAAGGGTGCACCTCATATAAATTCCCCCATTTAAATTTTAAAACTTTCCAGAAAACTTTTTATCAATCTCTCGAAGATATTTTCAACGAACGATTTATACAAATAAATTCAAAATAATGCACCGTTCAATTAGTGTTGAAGTGATGTAGAATGTCCCATATAATTTTTTTTCGCCTAAAAGTAGCATTGATGCCCATTAATTCTATAAAAACAATTTTTTTTTTTTCAAAAATTTGTCCCAGTGGTTAAATATATGCATAAGAATTGAAAAAAAACATGTATTTTAAATGGTAAACTTCTCCTCATTACAGCGAATGATTAAAATAGAGATTGGAAGTTCGTATTGGTTTTAGAATTTTCATTTTTTTTTAATCAAATTGGCACCCGACAAAACCGAAATTCCAAAATGACCCAAATAAAAACCACTCTAATAAGTATGTTTATAATTAATTGACCGCATCTAATAATCTCCAGATATATGGGTAGTTTTCAAAAAGATGGATCCCTGCTAATAGAAATGGAATACGCAGATAATGGTAACTTAGCCCAATTAATCAATTTACGCAGAGAACGTAAAAGAATGTTTAAGGAGAAAGATATTTTGGAAATATTAACACAAATTACTGCAGCAATAAGTTACATGCACTCACTTAAAATTCTGCACAGGTGGGTATCATTTTTATGAAATGTAAGACACTAAATGTTAAACAATTTTTAGAGATCTTAAAGCTGCAAATATATTTCTAAATAAATGTGGAGCAATTAAAATAGGAGATTTTGGTATTTCAAAGATAATGATCACAAAAGCACAGGCACAAACTGTTGTTGGCACGCCTTATTATCTAAGTCCAGAAATGGTAAATATTCTATTTGTGCGTCTCTCTTCATCAATTTATATTGATATTTCTTTGAAGTTTTTATGTTGTTATGATTTTCTAGACGGCAAATAATCCACATAAAAAATTCATAAGATATTCGTATAGCTATAGATTTATTTCTAACGGAGATTAATGCTTTTTAAATATTAAAGTAAGGGTAATGATTTGTCAATAGCTATTAAGCTTAGCCAAACAAGTTCTTTGACAAAAACAAAGCACTTCGAATACGAGTAGGCTTGAAAATCTTGGTTTGCATTTAACGTAATAATTAATTTAAATAAAAAAATTGTACACATCTGGCACAGTATGTTATTATACCTTTTCAACTTCGAGAGTAATTTGAATTTTGGAAAAGGTAAATGCAGTTTCGGAAAAAGTAAATTTAATTTTCGAAATAGTAAGTTTAATTTTGGAAAAGGTAAATTTAATTTCGGAAAAAGTAAATTTAATTTCAGAAAATATAAATACATATAATTGAATTCAAGTAACTTATTTAGCTATTTATGTTTTCTGAAATTAAATTTACTTTTTCCGAAACTGTATTTACCTTTTCCAAAATTAAATTTACATTTTCCGAAATCAGAATTACCTTCTCTGAAATTATTTTTACTTTTTCTGAAATTGAAGTTTAAAAGGTATAGTTACTTCATAAATTGAATAGAATTTCATAAAATGGTACAATTTGCTGAGGCTACAATATATTCATGGTGACTTATTTACTTCAAAATAACATTAATTTCATGTTTTAGTGTGAAGGTAAAGACTACGATGAAAAATCAGACATTTGGGCAGTAGGATGCATTTTATACGAACTTGCGTGTTTACGTAAACCGTTTGAAGCACCAAATTTACCAGCATTAGTGCACCGAATAACTGCCGTAAGTAATAAATGCAAACTTCCGTTTTCGTCAAAAATTATTTAAATTTCCAGTGTGAATATGATGAAATTCCTGACATATATTCTAAAAATTTGTCGCAATTAGTATCACAAATTTTGCAAAGAGATTGCATGAAAAGACCGTCTGCTCAATATATGCATGATCATATAATTCCTAGTTTCCCACAATTTCCGAATCTTCGTAATGAAAGCAGACGGCATTCCCTGACTTCTTTAACAGAAAAAAGGTAATACTAGATTTACGTTCTGAAGGTAGCGTTTACAATCTGTTTGTAGCAGCAGTATTCGTGAAAGATCTGTATTATACCATTTAAATGGATTTGGAGATAATTTAGAACTGTCTCCTGTCGAACTTCCAATAAAGAAGATCATTAGCTTTTCAGTCAGTGTGACACATTTCATAGTTGTTACGATAGGTGAAAATAGTAAAATATTAAAAAAAAACACAAAAATATTAAGAATATTCCATTTAGATAACTTGGTTTACACTTGGGGTAAAGACTTGTACGGACAGTTGGCTCATGGTGGAACGAATATTTGACGCAAGCATCCTATTCGAGTAGAATATTTAAGAGGGAAAAATGTTGTAAAGTATGGAATAAAAACTTTATTTACAACTTAAGTTTGAGTACATTTTTTTAGATGTGCAGCTGGTGATGGTTTCAGTGTGTTTTTAAATAAAAGTGGATTAATATACACTTGCGGAGATGGCCGACAAGGTTGTTTAGGACAAGGCAATTGGAATACTATATTGAGACCAACTATCATAGGTATGTAAATTCGTTTTTATCAAATTAATAATGGCTTGGCAATTTAGTTTAAAAAATCTTTTTAAATAATTTCTTTCTAAAATTAAACATTTACACAATTACATGCAAGCTTTCATTATGTATTCAGTCTTACTTTTTAATATAGATTCTCTAATAACTACCAATGTTACCCAAATAAGTTGTGGTTCCAAACATATACTTGCATTAACTGCAGAAGGAAAAGTATATTCTTGGGGTTCTTCATCAAGTGGCCAATTAGGCTTGGGACATGAGAAGTTTTGGTAAGCCATAAAGAAGTGTATTAAAATTCTACATTGAATAATTGGATTATTTAACAGTTGCATCCCTACTCTTATAAAGTTGCCAAATGAATATATTATAACCAATATTTTTGCTGAAAACAACTCTTCAGCACTTCTGGATGATATTGGCAGAATTTTAGTATGTGGTGACAATACCTACAATAAATTAGGTGTTCGAAATGATATCAAGCTGCTCAGTTTTCAAGTGTTAAGAATATTAAAAGATAAAATTATAAATGTAAGTATGGGAATCAATCACACAATCTTAGTTACACAGAACGGAAAGACAATTGGAATGGGAAGGAACACTGAGGGACAGATAGGCATAGGAAACTATACAACTTACAGTTATCCCCAAACGGTCAATACACCACAAAATATTGTGGTAAGTTAATCATGTGAATTTCAGTTGTAAATAATTACAAATAATAATGAAACAGAAAAATTTGAAATATCTGTTATATGTATGTTTAATCATCTTAAGCTTAACGCTATAATAATTGTAGTAAAAATATTAAAATTGTATTCATTATTATAGTCTCCTAAATATACAGTAACTTTATAATTTAATACTGCAATAATTATTCACAGATGGTAACCTGTGGAACCACATTTACTGCTGCTGCAACCGACAATAATGTGGTTTATTTCTGGGGTACTTACTATAAAGAAGATAGTTCAACTCAGTTTTCAAACATTCCTGAAAAATTTCCACACAGTTACTCTGCAATAACTCCCAAAGCCAATACAATAGAAAAGGTGAGATGGATTTCATTGAGTTTAAAAAACATTTTATAATAACAGAGAAAAGTTTACAAAAATTAAAAAATAACTAATACAAAATACACAAACGTGTATTAAAAAAGTGAGTTCATATTGAATATAAAAGTTAAAAATTGTTAAAATTGACGACTGTTATACTCACTTTATAATGATATGTGTATAATCCACAGACGGCACCCCAGGACAGCTGTTTCGAGCTTTTTTCGAATTATACACTCACACCCGAGCTTATATACCAGCGCGGAAATAACATTAACACCATCAAATAACTGTGGTACCTCCTTCAGGAGGTGCTGTCCCTAGCTGAAGAGAGCCAAAAGCTCGAAACAGTTGTCCTAGGGTACCATCTGTGGATTATACACATATCATTAAAAAATGAGTATAATAGTCGTCAATTTAAACAATCTTTAAATTTATATTAAAAAATAACATTTAAGAAACGAATTAACGTTTGTGTTATTCAGAGTGCAACAGACCTCATTAACCAATAAATCTTTAGAAATTATAAGAAAAAGATTTATATAGTGTAATTATGACTCATAAAATATAAAATATAGTTTCTGAGGCAATATATTGTTTTGTGAACCTTTAATATCAAAAAGGTTTAGATCAAGATAAACAAACTATTTGGTGGAAAAGAAATTATAAACTGCTATATATTGTTGATACGACAAATTTATTAGCGTTCTTCAAAGAAATAATTTGTTTGTTTCAGTTAATTTGACTATATAATTAACAAAACGGTCTGATTCGTTACCAAAAGAAGAACTTACGGTATACTAGTTACGATATGCTATATTTTCTGGCTAGAATATTGTGCCAAAATTGATTTTTTGGTATCAAGATTTTCCTCTTGATGTATAGAATACAATTATTTTAAGTACTATTTTTTACATTAGTAGTGAGGTCACTACGTTGGACCGAAGGTCAATTATAGGTAATTTTCAAATTTATTCTCAAAGAAAAGATAAAATTATTCCCAAATTAAATTATTTGATACCAAAATGTTTATTTTTGACTAGTAGATTAACAGTATGTACCAAAAAAGGTAAATTTTGGTACCAAGAAATCGATTTTGACGCAATTAACTCGCAGGATATGATTTAAACATAGCATACCATACTTTTACGTAGTTTTGACGTGGATATAAGTATACAGAATACTTGGCACTTATTCTCCAATCTCCGCTAATAGAAAGCAAAATCAACTACAAGTTGCAAACATGACATGTGCAGATTTCTCAAAAATGTTTGTAAAAATGATTAATAAGATGTTGACGGAAGAATCATTTTTGACAACTTTAAAGAAGAATCTTTGAAATCACAGACACGAGCAAAACGGACAGCTGGTTCTAGTTAAATTTAATTGTACATTACAAGTTATATTCCCAGCCAGCACACTGACGTTATAATCACGTTATTTTTAAGTGATTATTAGTCGCCGACGTCATATGACTAATAAATGATGTCCATAAGACGTCATGCTATGGGACGTACGAAGATGTCTTCAAAACGACGTCTTTTAGCCGTACAATAAGGTCGTTTTTAGACTTCTAATATTATTATGATCTATCTAGGTAACCAAAAAGTGATATATTCCATAAAATATTTTTTATTTTTACATTTTCAGAATGTAAATAGAACACATTATTTTAATGTTTTCAATATTCAATTACACTATTTCTGTATTGTCAGGTCCACTGATGTACGAGAGATAAATCTAGCAACACTGTTTTACTTGCCACATGCCGCAATACAAACAGCAATAATGTCTATCGTGTAGTATTTATTTTGCTCTTTAATTAGTAACGCTTCTACTTATTATTAAAGTTGTTGATGTACCTACATTTATAGTGTATGTGTAGGTGCAACTACTGCATAATAATTGTGTGGTTTGTCACAAAGAGGGTGACTATTACTACATAACCTATACAATTTTACCCGTTCGACGATTTTGTGAGATTACTATTGGTAATAAATTAATACTAATGCAATGGTTTCTTAGTACTTACTAATATTATTTTAGTATCATCAATTACTCTGCATATTGCTTTAGCAGATTTTCAGTTAGTAAATGTTTACTTTTGTTTAATAATTATGAGATGTTGAGTTAATAGAAGAGATGTATGTTCTGTTATTGAATGTTTACTTTTGTTTCATAATTATGTATGAAATAGTATATAATAAAAATTATTTCCAAAATTCAACTTTTATTTATAATTCCTGTCCTAGTCCTGGTATAGGACGTTTTAATGGCGTCATTGAACGTTTTAATGACGTCGTTGAACTACATTTTAATGACGTCTTATATTGACGTTCTTGGTCTGTGACATAATGCTGTCAGTTTTGACGACAATTTGACGTCATTTTAATACGTCATTTGACGTCGTTACTGCCTAAAAAACGACGACATTATGACGTCAGTGTGCTGGCTGGGTTATAGTCAGAATAATCTCTATTCTGAAAATAACAGTCTTTATTTAACTTACATAAGTAGATGTACAAACAGAGGCAAATTAAACATAAAATAATATACAAACAAAAATGTCATCAGCAACTTTTACTTCAAAAGATAAAATTAAGATCAACAGATGTGAAATTATCTTTTTCTAAACCGCACGGAAGTTTTATTGCCCAAAAATTAGTTTTGATATATTTTATCTACTGTGGTGTTAATCACGAGACATTGAGTAAGTTTTGAATTAACTTAAATGCCAATCATTTTACATTTTAGATTCCGGAAGTTGGAGCTTCATTAACAGACTTAAGTAGCATTGTAGACGCTGCGACGCCACAAATAATAAAGAAACCCAAAAGTGTTTTAGCGTAAGTACGTTCTTTATTTCATCAAATCACATCATGGTTTAATTTTGAAATGAATTAATACCAGACAATTTTCATCTTGGTCCTTATTCGACATGCATACTAAATCATAATGAACATCAAAAAACAAGAATTCATCGGCAATGTATATTCATATTCATCAGAAACACGGGCTTGTTTTAAATCAATTGAGAAACATGGAGAAATTTTTAATGCATTCAAGTTAAAAGTCGAAGCTATCTAGATTATTAACTACATTTAAAGATTATCAAAAATTATTGTTAACATTATTACTCAAATAGACTCAACTTTCATGAATCATTTTCTGTTACAATTTATACATTATACTTTATATTTATACTGGAAAATGTCGTATTAAACAATTATTTTACCCAAGGCAACGTAATCAAGCACAGCAGGATTTTTAATAATTATCCGCTTTAGTTAATTTTCAAATTTTCCACCATTTAAATTTTCCTCGGGTTAGCAGGATACAGAAATAATTTTCGTTGTACCTGATATGTAGTTATAAAGCTGGGATTAAACCATCTGCTAATCTTTATTTTAACTTGACATCTAACATATTTAAAACAGCCAAAACTGATTTAACTTACAATATGCACCCTTTGTTTGGTGGGCCCATGTACACTGAATCGGAATAAGACGCTCTCAACGTAAAGGAACGTGAGTTAAACAAAGAGAGAGGTGTCGGTGAAATATTCTGGAACTGATGCAGCCGATGCAGGTATTTTCATTTTGCTCCAAGTAATAACTCTAAAGTCAGAGTCAGCCAATAATAACTGCGAGATATAATTTGACTCACGGACAAAATATTATCCTATTATTTGATGCTTTTATTTTTAACTTTAACTGGAATGGAAATGTTTTTTCTTAGATCATTAAATTTTATTGTAATGGTAAATTTGGATTAAAACTCTATTAAGATGCCAGAAATAAACCAAAATCAGTTTAATATCAAATTTACTTTAACAACCAAGAAATAAATCGGAAACGTAATGATACAGAGTTCATTTAACAAATCACTTAAGACAATTTTATCAACGAAAAACAAACCGTTATACAATAAATCCTTTAAGAAGGATCTATATAACTCGTGCATCTAGGTCCGGTCAAAATAAAGTACGCACTGAATGCTTTTTAATCATTGGCAACAGTCTTTCTGGAAACATTCTTTTCAGTATAAATCTGCATTCAAATTTTCTGGCGTAAATGAAGAGCTAGATTTTATGCCGCATTCGCAAATGGCTTATCATATTAAGATCTTTCTGCCATATTTTTCCACAAAATCGATTTATTTTTTTTTCTCGCATATGCATTTTTCTCAGTAGTGTAAAACTGGGGCGTTGGCAATGTTTTATAATCAAATTTATAATAAGTCTTATCATTCATCATAACACACTAATACAGTCTTTCTTTGTTAAGATGTTGTACAGTTTTCTTGTCTGTTTTCTTACAGCTACAGATTGTTTTTCGTTCCTTTTAAATTTGTTTGTTTTTAAATTGTACTTTATTTGTTGAATCATTCTGTTTGGTGTTTTTGCTTTTTTTCGCGTACTGACAACATTGATTTACTTTTAAAAATCTTCAACACCTTACTACTTAGATGGCTATTATCCAGGCATAGGCCTGGATTAGAGGGTCATTTTTAGGACTAGATTTCGGCAGTTTTCCATACAAGTCTTGCCAAACTTTTTAATCAATTTATGACACTTTCATGGCCAACATTGTAATTTTTAGTCAACTGTCTTAAAAAATCCCTTTTATTCTGCACTACTCGTCCAAAATTGCTTTACTCCAGTAAAGTGAGGATTCAACCTCGGAATGAAAGTAAGAAGCTGTATTTTTGCATGAACTTTTGTTTTAACGTTCTGAAGACTGGCTGAAAAGTCTTTTATAATCTCGTGTCTGCGTCACAAGATATTAAAGGTCAAAAGTCACGAAAATCGTTTTTTTCGCAATTATCTCGTTTTCTATGCGTCATATGTCATTTAAGGTCCGTATAAAACTTGTAGATCATAAGATTATCTACAGTTTTTATTCCATACATTTTGTCGTATGATCAACCGTTTTCGAGATATAGCGCTGAGAGTTGCACGCGCGCATTCGCGTATAGGATAATGCTATGTAAACTGCGGAACCAGGTATATAGTTCGATATACAAAGTTGATATACGGCTCAAGATTCCTCTTGTTCGTCGTCGGCATCTTCTGGTCGCCCAAATTCAATTTCCGGATTATTATCATCATCTTCGTTGTCCGTCACATTTGACTCTAAAACCTCAAGAATTTCAAGGATAAATTCACTTTCTTCATCGAAACCATTTAGTATTGATGGAGCGTTGAGGCATACTTGTCCGTTACACTGGCCACAAACTGTGGAGAATTGCAGCCCTACTTTTCTGCAGCCACAGTTGGAGCTTGTCACTCTCCGCGCTATATATCTCAAGAAAGGTTGATCAACGACAAAATGTATACAATAAAAATTGTAGATAATTGTATGATCTACAAGTTTTATAGTAACCTTAAACGACATATGACGCATAGAAAACGAGATAATTGCGAAAAAACCGATTTTCGTGACCTTTGACCTTTAACGCAGACACGAGATTATAGGAAACTTTTCAATCAGTCTTCATAACGTCAAATAAAGATTCATACAAAACTACAGCTTTCTTACTTTTATTTCGAGTGAAATAAGGGTGTTTCACCTTATGACTGATGTACTACTTTTCTTTCATCTATATTGTGATGATATTTTAGGGTAAAAATTATTGTTCAAAGGGTTAAAAATTTTAATCAAAATTCAAGATACATTCCAGATTTTAAATACAAAAAGGGTGATGGTATTTAATAATACAAGAATATTGTAGGGATAGTATGGATGAGTTAGCTATAATATTGTTGATGAGGTATCTTGTAAATTGACTTTTCTTTATGAATATAACGTCATATGAATCATCCTTGGGTTTGCACGAACTAAAATAAAAAAAAGGAAATTGTATTAGATTAACAAATAAAATAATAATCATAAGAGATTTTGACAAAAAAGATAAAACTTAGACAACATAGAGGCAAACGATTATTGATAACATCACCATATTGATAAAAGATAAAGGATGAGTAAAAAATATTAATAATCGTTTCCTTGAGAAGAATATAAACAAGAAAAATTTAAATATAAAATTTTTTCGAAGAAAAATTTTGTTAAAGAAATTTTAATGATAAAAGTTATGTATTAAATGTGAAATTAATGTTTATTGAAAGAAAAATGTGTAAAATATATAAACTATTGTGGTTGTACCGGGTGATTTTTTAAATTTCTGATCTAGAAAGCCATGACATAATTTTAAAACAAAAGATGCGGAAAACGTAGGGCGTAGTTTGAATCGTTCGATTTGTCACAACTGTCAGATTTCAAAAATGTTGACATAAACATAACCTACTCCAATAATAAATGTAAAAGTAAGTAGTCAATTTGTCACATAAATGACATTTGGAATAGCAGTGTGGTCAACGCTACGCCCTACGTTTCGGTGACCTTCGATACGGCGTAAAAATCACGACTTACTAGATCAGAAATTTAAAAAATCACCCGGTACAAGATTAACAACAAAAAGGTTTGGAAATAAAATAATACTACATACCTGTAATCCTGTAAAGCATATCTTGTGTATTATTCATCAATATCATAAAAAAAATCGAAGAATAGGTATCTCAAAAAGAAAACATATCTGGATCATCACCTTCATGTGAGTTTTGGAGACGACATATCTAAAAGAAACAAGGTAAAATTGTAAGTGGTAAGAAGAGCGGAACAAAAAAAGGTAATCAAGTGATAATATGTGTGTGTTATAAAAGCAGAGTAAAAGTGTACACGTAAAAGCATCAGCAAAGAACCATATAAGCAAATCAAGAAGATAAATTTTACTTACTCAAAATAAAACTTTTAGAAGAGTAGATAGTTTAATTAATAGTAACAACAATGTGTTTGGTAAGTCGCAAACCATGATTCTAAAATTTGCCTAAAAGGGATAAAGGAAAGTTAGATAAAACTCATAAAGGAAAGTAATACTTTACCTGTCACACTAATAATAAAAAAATATATTTTAAGGTTAAAAGGAATTTTAAATAGTATATTAAAGAACAAGTTTTATAAGGGTTGATTTGGCGCACGAATCCCTAGTTAGAAAACGAGCCGCAGGCGAGTTTTTCTATGGGATGAGTGCGCCAATGCCCTTATAAAACGAATATTTTATGCTATTTTTTCTAATTTGCGCCCCCTTTTTTCTTATTTTAATACAAAAAAAATATTTTGGTCTAGAGAATTTTGTGTTAGTTGGTAACACTCGGCGCCCACTTGATTTTTTGAATCATTTGTCATCATCTGTCACTTCAAATAAAATTTTTCAAAACACTGTTCAATATAATAAAAAAGACCGGACAGTTTAATTCATTTAATAACAAGTTCACAAGTATCTATCTAACAATAAAAGTAAAAATAATCCTCTATTATCAATTATACATAATCTAGGTGGGTATCAATTTCTTGACATTTTTGAACTTGGATGCTTCATATTGCTTGAAACGGCTACAATATTGGGTGTCATCGGCACTTGTTTCTTTTACATAGCAGAATTTGTCATTCGAGTAGCTACTAGAAAAGAAAATAAAGAAGCAAAGATGATTAAATCGATGATACGTGTCTTGTTTATAGTACCATAAAATTACAAACATGAATTGGACTTACTGATATGTCCAAGCAGATTTGATGTAGGTACGAGACTTGTTTATGTTACTAATTAGGAATATCCAAACCTTCTTTCCAAGTAAAAATAGACCATAACTTCAAGTGAAATTTCATGTAAGTAACAATCAACAAACAGCGAACCAATTCAACGATATTAATTAAAAATTGATCGGAGGTTGACAATTTTGACAGATACTTGTAGTTTGATGTTGTCACATTCCACGCATTACCCATCCAACCCTTAAAAACTAAATAACCCTATAATTCATTAAAGTACAGTGTACTTTTATAGATAGCATAAACGACTCCTACTGATAGACGTTAATAAACTATTACAAACGCAAATTAGAAAAAGTAAATTTTGAATACTTACGTCGAAAAGGGATCTAAGTGTGTAGAAGTTGTCACTTGTAACTCAAGATATATCTTGTTGTAACTTATGAAATTGACACTGTTCATGAAGAGAGTGAACGCTGCTATTCATGATACAAAAATTGTGTTCAATAGTTATTAAAAGATATTAGGATTTGTATATAATAAAAATAAATACAAATTATTTTATTTAAACATTTATTACAGTATAATATATTTAAAACACAAGACTTATTTTTGTTCCAGTTCGTTTGAGAGATCCACCTGGCCGATCTAAGCAATTCTTTTTTTACATTAAAGCTTTCGCTGTGTAGATTAGTCAACACTACTTAATTTTTATATTTTTTTAATGTTTATATTTTTAATTTGAAAAACTCTGAAATGCTTAATTTGAGACGGACGAATTGGACATTAGAGTTCCTGTATAATAATAATAAATAATAATATATAATTATTATACAGGAACTCTATCGGACATTCACTTGGGGCGCCCTCTCACTTTCTGCAGTGGTAAGTTTCGTAACTATACTCTCGCTTATAAATATAAAAGGGTGATGCAGCCGTCCACTTCCATCATTAATAAGCGGTTAACACGCGGTTAATTTTTAAAGAATTGTTAGGTTGCGTAGACAAAACCCGCACAGTTGAGAATTACGGACAAGAGACAAATTATACAAATAATAGCTGATGGCAATTGCATATTCAGAGCAGTTTCATATTGTTTGTATAAAACGCAGAAAATTTGCCAACACTATGTTTATGTCATGTTTTTGAAATATGTACTAATAGACGTTTTCAAGAATGTTTTGAACAAGATCGAGTTTTGATTTTATTCTTATCATTTCGTAAGGTAGAATTTCCGTATATGTATATAGAATAAACCGGCGGGGGGGGTAAGCCAGAGAGGAATATATGTCGGAAGAGAGGAGGGTAAGCTGGGAGAGAGGAGTGCTAGGCTTAGAATTTTCAACTGGTTATGCGTGGTTGCGTTTATTTATTATTCCAATGTTGTAAATAGGGTCATAGGGAAATCCTTCAATGCTTTTGACCGTCATGTCTTGACGAGGTTTCCCTAGTTTATATTAATTCTCATCATTTTCAATAAACAAATTATTATCGATATTATTTTTAAAATATTTTACAGCTTGTTTTTGTAATTATTTAAAATTGTCAACTATTTCTTTTCGATACAGTCCTTAGCATATCAATCTAATAATTACTGATTTATTTTAGTTTATATGCTTCAAATGAAAGATTAAAGGCTGGACAAAAAATATGGTTGGAACAGGTACAAGCACTACAAAACAGTTTGATGATTTTGGTTCACACCACTGCACCACCACCTTTAAAGAAAGCTCAGAGTGTCGATTCAACTTATAGTAGCCACCGTCATAGCAGCAGCAGTGCTAATGTATGTATTTACATAGTTGAATTGTGAATTCAGAAAGAAACCTAAGACATAGATATTATAAATGATTCAGGTCTCTTTCTGAAATATACTATATTTTTTCAAAATAGTGAATTTTAAATTTCTACAATTTTCTTGCATTGCATTGCATTTGAGAACCTAACAAAAAGCATTTTCTGTCTAAAAATGTCGATCAAACAATTCACTGTTGAATCCAAGGGCATTTTTCCCTCGTGTGACAGGGAGAAAAGTTTATAAAGTGATAATTGTGATTCTGTATATGTAGGCCAAACAAGAGTTCCTAAATATGAACTGTCCAACTGTGTTACTTATAGTTAAGTCATGTATGTCAAATTCTCCTAGTAACATTTCATATTTTGAAGCTATTTCTTAGAAGATTGGCAGTCTAGATTTATAAAATAGATTAAAAATTTAACTAACAAGTTAATACTTTATCAAAAACAGTCAGAAATTATTACATATAGCATTGACGTAAATAAGATTATAAATTAATAA
This sequence comes from Agrypnus murinus, assembly GCA_929113105.1. NCBI lineage: Eukaryota > Metazoa > Arthropoda > Insecta > Coleoptera > Elateridae > Agrypnus > Agrypnus murinus. Next base: position 96,497,610 of record OV816024.1, on the reverse strand, counting down.
ACACAATTTCTATAAATAAAAATTTTTTTCCTTTGCTAAAGAAGAGGACGAAGACCCCAAAATGCATGCATCAGCATTCCCACTTTATATAGAAAGCTAATTCGTTGGATAAGGTAAAGTTTTAAATGTTGGTCTTCATTCTTTTGATTTAACAATTTTCAAAAAAAGTTAACTAAATATTTTTTTCGTTAAGTCAAGTTAAAACTATAAATATGATTTTCGATTTTAATGTTACGATATTGGGCTGGTTTTCTTTTAGAAGCTAGTTCTGCAATGGCCACTTGCTACTAAAGAAGTAAAAATAGTGTGCGGAAAGAGCAAAAAAGTGTTAGCTCATGTTGGATCCCAAACAAGACATTGGCTTCTTAACCAGAGAAATCACAGCATAGTTTTAAGTGGGTACAGTTCGAAATAAAAAGCATTTTTTTAAAAGGAAATATCCTGCATGAGCGTTTATGTAAGACAAACCTCATATCATAATCACCTCATGTCATAATTAAAGGTAGGATGGTAAGAATGAAGACCAAAGGGCCCATAGGACAGCCCTCTTAAACTCCTGCTTGTAAAGCTATTATTTTATCTCCACAAAAAAAAGGAGACGAATAATTTTGTCATATAAATGGACATAGCAGAAACAGTTTTTCCTAAGCCCTAAATCTCCTGATAACGCAAGAAAGGGATCAGAAGTACACCCACCATAGGCGACATACTGACGGCGGTGTGAAAGATAGGAAGTAAACCACAAAACCAAAGCATTCGATAAACCAAAGTAATGTAATTTAGAAAGTATTATACTATGGCTGATCTGATTGAAAGCTTCGTAGAAATCTAAATATACGGTATCGACTTGCCCTCCTTGATCCACCACATTTAAAACGAATTGTGTGAGTAAATAGAGCAAGATTTTTTATTGTAGAGTTTGTTATTGTAGACCTTCTATAAATTCATGCTGTAGCATATTGAGATATCTTTTGACATATGAATAGATTTGACCATACATTATCATTTCAAATACTTTAGCAAAATTACAAAGAATGCTAAAAGGTCTGTGCTAATAGTTCTTAAACTTCATGAATCCTCTTTCGTAAGTGTATAGCAATTTCATATCTTTTATGACTAGTTGTAGTTGAAAATCACAGTTCATGGGAACAAATGAGGATTTAAAGGGCGTCTTTGGCTTTTGTGCAACATATTTCGGTACTTCTAGATTTTGACAACTTGTAACGGCATTATTGCCAACTCCTACAAGGATTTTTGAATATCTTTTTTGTGAACAATAAAGATACATAAATTAGCTACATCTCCTGACATAGTTATCCACCTTACCTCATAGCATGAGATTGCATAAGTGAGTCACAAAGTTCATCAATCCTTTTTCGGTTTCACCAGTCGAGAACCAGACAAAATCTGTAAAGTGTAGTCTTAATCCATTGAGTCCAAAAGCAGAGCCATTCGAAAAGAAAAGACTTCAGACAGAGTTTGAATCTTGACCGAAAAAGAAACATGAACTTCTGCTGGTGTAATAGGAAAAGTCAAGATTACAAGATGGACTGGGCATATCATAAGCAGCTGTTGATAAGTATGTTCAAGAATTTACATCGCCTAAGAAATCTTCAGAACAAGAAGCCATTACAGCTCCCTTGATAAAGAAATATAATACCTTTTCTTCAACTTGCTTCTACAAAGATGCATTTTACTTTGTGATGAGATTTTAGGAAAACAGGTGAGTTTACCTGTTTTCCTAAAAGTTTATGTTGTCTTGAGCTAAGGTAGTAAGTGATTTACTAGACTGCGAACAGTCAGTAACATGTAGTGCTAAATTTATGGGAAGGTTTTGTCAGAAAGAGGCAATTATCAGATAGTTTATCTGCCAAGGACAAGCTCCTTTAGATATTTTTTTCAAAGTTTTTTATTAGAATTCTGCTAATTGTTTTATGAAATTACCATCTTCATTGTTAGCTTTTTGTAAAACCTCCATCATTTAATCGACTTCCTAAATTCTGCTATGTGCCCATTATAGATATGTATGTAGATAGAAACAGGATTTCTAATTACATTACAGCAACTTAAACTCTGCATTATACGAATATGTCGTTTGTCTGTAAGGCTTATTTCAATTCAATTCAAAAAAATTCAAAACTTTTTCTCAAAATCTTCAACCATCTTAATTAAATGAGATCTTTATTCTGTTTGCTTCCATTGTACATTTCGATTAATCGACATGTTACGATTAGTCTACTACTAACTGGTCATCAGAAACACACTAATTTGCCAGAAATAGAGAAAAAATTAATATGTAAAATCTTCAGAAGCAATAATACAAAGTTATTTTATATACAAATTTTTTACTATTTTCTTTATATTTTATTTTAATTTTTTGTTTTTCAATAAAGGAATACATGTTTGATATAAAAAAGAAAAAGATATATAGGTATATATATATATATATATTGCTGTGGATTTTAGTGTCAAAATTTTGGAAATTTTGGAAAATTTTGGAAAATTCTAAAATCTTCGTTGAAAACTAACACTTTTGAAATATTTTTATCAACTTTTCCTGTTAAAAATAAATTTAAGTTATTTAATGGAGTGTCATTGATTTTGAAATCAATGTGTATACTTTTTAATAAGGTTAAATAATACATGTTTCTATTTATTATCAAACAGCTTACTCACCGATTACTTAAGTATACGTAACATCCAGTTGTGCGCAAGTTATTGTTATGATGTAATTCAGTTATGATAATTTCAAATGTGTATATCGACGGGTTATGTGATTCTTTTAAGGTTTTTTGTTCATGTAAATAGTTCATTGTTATTGCAAATGTTGTGTAATAATGTGTAATAGATGTGTCACTTTTATAAAGAATATTAATCTGCTATTATGTATTATATGAGTGTACAGTTTGTATTAGTTCGTAAGGTGACGTCAGATTGTGTAATATAATTATGTAAATAGTCAATTGTATATAAGCTTAGAAAATTATAATTTTAGGGACAGTCAGTAAAATAAAGCGACGCAGTAAAGTCGTGTTAAAGACAATAATAAAATGTAAATAGACAATTCATGGTAAACAACGACGCAGTAAAGTCGTGTAAGAAACATAGTACAAATGTAAATAGATAGTTAAGTTGGTTGGTGAATGGAATACAGCGAAAGTATTAAAAAGGTTATAAGTTGTAAAAGTGTATACGTTTATAAAGAACCGTTTAAAGTTAATTTACTTGCTAAGTAAGCAAGATAATAAATCTTCGATTAAAACCATCAATCGGTGTTTTATTTAATTAAACACAAAAAGAAAATACAAGTTCTTCGAAAAAGGGATATAGTGCCCGTTATTAAAATAAAACAAAAGTGAGTTACCAAAACCAAGAGTGTGGATGGTGTTATGTGGGAAAGCCATGCAAAAGGAAGGAAGTCAACCGGAATTGGAAATGGGCACTGGGACAACATAAAGTGACCTGCTCTGCCAGTTGGATTTGCGAAAGGATATAACAGAAAGGAAGAACCATCGCTATATAAAAGGTAGGAAATATTCCTTCTGTATTGGTATCTTGTGAAAGAAAAGACAATTTGTGAAGTGCAATTAAGTGGATTGAACAATTTAATAATAGTTAAACTTAATTTAGATTTCAATTTTAAAAAGTGTTTTCAATTTCAATGTGTATATTTTTAAAACCTACAGGAATCCACATTCACCCTGAGATGAGTTATTTTTATTAAATTTAATTCTGTTAATTTAAGTTATTTAACTGGCGCCCAACTCTCTTACGTAAACTTGAGTTAGTCAAGAACTAACGTAACATTAATTTTATATAACCATTGCATTATTAAATCTATTAAAAGGTATTTTTTTGAATCATATAAGAATTTATAAAAGAGGGAAGTTGAGAAGCATTTCCAAAGTACACAGTTTTTTTTTTAATTTAATTTATTTATAAATCAACTATTTACAAGCTAACAGCAATTATTCATTATTTGAATGTATTTTTGAATATAAAAACAATATTTTATTTTTAATTAGCCAAATTCATTATATATATTTTTATTTTGCTAGCCGAGGTGGGAAAAGAAATCAAAATTATTCTGTTTATGCCAATTCATCGCAATATATATATATATATATATATATATATATATATATATATATATATATATATATATATATATATATATATATATATATATATATATATACACATTAGGCGGCATTACCAAGCCTAAAACAGAGTGTTCTCCTATCTATACGAAGCCCGGCACCAACTTACGCAGCCCGGTTCTGGGCTTCGTAAATTTTATGTGTATAATAGTGTTTTCTTGATTAAGCATCATCAGGAGATGCGGAATCTCGATTTTCGAAATGGCGGGTAAAGACCGTCATATATCTCAAAATACACACGTTTAGTTCAAGGGAAATAAATATAGGGGGCCAACGATCGGTGTTGTATATATACTGTAGACATCAAACTGACCTTACGCGCGATGCAAATTACACGCATTATACGAGTCCCAGCGATCTGGCAATGGGGCTTGAAAGTCAAGTGTTTGGATTATTGATTTTTCTATAACTTTACACATTTTTATACCATAAGAGTGGTTATGTAGGGGGACTGGTTCCCGCGCAAATTCGTTTCCTGCATATTTGTACATTTGCACACATTTAATATTGATTTTTGTAACAAACTTGTATTTTCTTTAAAATTATTTCCTAAGTTTCCGTTTCTTCATGAAAATGTTTAATTTATTATTATATTAATTTGGTAGTTTGTATAGCTATTTATTATAAAAACAAAACCCACACTATAGTATTTGTAGTTGCAGATAGGGAATTTTTAAAATTTCTAATTATACATTTTATATTTTCGTTGATTTTTTGGTGATATTAGGTACATATTTTATTTCTTGAACAATATCTCTCATAAAATAGGGTGATGTAGGCATTTTGTAAGAATTCTACAATAATTAGTTATAATTAGCTACGTAGATTTTTCGCTGTGATTAACTTTTTAAATAATAAAGTGAAGATTGAAATGTTTTTATTTGAAAAAAATACCTGATAATTTATGAAAATTGGTAAATGGGTAATTATGAAATAAAATTGAAGAAACTACACGCAATTTGTTTCAAAGATTGATTACAAAATAATGGGTCATGTGAATAAAATGTAAGGTGTTTTTACTATTAATAAAAGATAACAGTTATGATTTTTAATTATTAAGAATAAAATAGATGTATGTATAGTAAAATAAAAGCTTTTGCCACATCTTAATCGCATTAATTACATTTTAGATTTCAGATCATGTTCTACATGCGTGATTAAATGAATATTAAGTTACCTAGGAAATCGCCTTTTGCGCACCGATTTTGATGATTTTTTTAAATTGTAGGTAATCGACTATATTTCAAAGTCTAAATGTTAGATTTGTCCGCTAATGCCCTGTTTAATTGTTGTTAACAAATTTTTATTTTTTCCATAAGGGGCTAATTAATAATTAAATATTTTTTATTATAATTGAATAAAGTTGGCTACTTATAGGTTTTTAGGATCGTAGATTACGAATCCGTGGTCCAAATTGGTCCAAAGTGCAAAATGGTGGCTATAAAATGGCCGCCGGTGTCAAAGCTTAATATTTGAAATTTCGTATGAAAAATCGTACCAGGGGGTTTTTAAAGTAGCAAATTGTGCTGTTAAGCTAAAAACTGACCCAGATGCAAAATGCTTGTCACAAAATGGCCACCGAAACTAAATATGAATAAAATTCAAAATGTTTAATCTCTACTACAAGTTTGTTTAAGATGGATTAATATAGTAGTTACAATTTTAAGATTGTTGCAATTATTATTTAGTTAAAAGTCAAATTTATGGAATGGAATTCCATAATTTAACGAGATTCCGTTTAAGTCTGAAACTTTAGTTATCGTCAGATTTAAATAAAGAATATTGTATTATTATTTACTTGTGTTTCTTGTGTAAAGCACTGTTAGTTTCTTCATCTACTTCTGGCAACGTAAAAAAAGAATGTGCTCTTTAATTTTTGAAAACTGATTAGTAACTTTTTTTTGGAAGACTAAATTCTTTATTACGTGCTCTTACTAGTTGCGACACTTTATCAGCGTTTTTCGGCAAAGGGAAAAATAAATTTTTCTCTTTGCCCCTAAAAAAAAACTTTTTGAATGCAAAACTGTTTCTTCTTATTATTATTTTGAAAAGCATTCTTCATCAGAGAAATTTTCATCTAAATCTTCTTTTTCATTAATGTTTCCTACGTTTGGATATTTCTAAATATTTGAAGATTTCAGTTTTGTTTTCGACTATGCTTCAAAATTGGCTATAAGTGGATTCGAAGATGCCAAACATAAGTTGAGAATTTTCTCATTAGTTTCTTATCTGGAAGATTTGCATGGATGACCTGTTCTAAATTAACTAATCAGCTTTATTTATTTCTTCTAAATAGCTTGAAATCTTTTTTCTCGCTTCTTCGCTAACTGTTCATCTGTATCTTTTTGATGGATCAGCATTTTATGCCTCGAAGGTTAGTTAGAGTACCATAAACATTTTCTGCAGTTTCCTTGGTTGAATGGTCTTGAGCTTTTCAACATTTATTTCATATCAACATGCAACTGTTTGCATAATATCAAATCTATTAATAAATTATCTCTGTCTTAATTTCTGTAATTTCTGCAGAAGTCGCAAGCGCTTTGAAAAAGCACCTGGCAGTATTACTGTCGTTGGTACTATGTCTCTCAATAGCAGTAGAATTGACATTAAATAATGTCATGTTTTATGTTATTATTTATAATAATAATTACCCAATAAAACATGTTATTTAAATAATTAATTTATTAACGTGTTCGATTTACTAATGTCAAACTAGTACAATGTTTGTTTATCTATCTGTAACTAGATCCCTGTATTACATCTCTCTTTTACTAATAAAATAAATAAATTACACATCATTCATTTAACAAATAACATATATCAATCACAACACATCAACTAATTCTGCAGTTATAAATTCAGTCTGTTTGGTTTCTTAATTACTCTACCATATCTTGATATAAGTATATTGTTGTTGAAGAAATTGATCATTCGTTGCTTGTGCTTTTGGTTCTTGATTTGACACACTACTGTCAACTGCTGTCAACATCATCGCCATGATTTATTTATTGTAGCTCTGGGTGATTTCTTTTGATGAACCATGAATTTCTTCGATATTGTGTACCATCTGGTGTTTGTACAATAGGGTGGTCCAACAAAAAAGCAAAGTCGGAAATCCTATGCTCTCACCCCCTAGGATTATTGTATATCGAAAAAAGAAGTACCCCTATTTTTTATTTTGAAATCGAACGATGTTTAGGGGTGCCTCAAAGCCCTTAAAGTTTCCCATGTATTTTATATGAGAAAAAAAAACACGTTTTCGTAGATTTGGCATAGAATCCTAGAAAATCAATATTTTTCAACCGGACTACTGTGTTTCTCTTCAGAAATGTTTAGAGAATGACATCCAATAATTTATTTGTTAAATTTTTTATATTAACTATTTTTTACAGACCCGCAAAAAACCCCATAAATGAAAGAAACAGAAAAATCGTTAAAAATATTCATTACTATTTTTTAATATAAAATATTTTGATAAATAAATTATTGGATGTCATTTTCTGAACATTTCTGAAGAGAAACAGAGTAGTCCCATTGAAAAATATTGATTTTCTAAAATTCTATACCAAACCTATGAAAGAGTTTTTTTCCCCATATAAAATACATTGGAACCTTTAAGGGCTTTGAGGCACCCCTAAACATCGTCCGATTTCAAAATAAAAAATAGGGGTACTTTTTTTTTCGATATACAATAATCCTAGGGGGTGAGAACATAAGATTTCCGACTTTGCTTTTTTTGTTGGACCACCCTATTGTACAATCCACGAGCTTGGTTCTTCTGCCTTCTTTACAACTGTTGCAGGAGTCCATTCCTTGTGTCTCTTTCTAATTAATACTTTTTCATCATTTTAAAATTCTGGTAAATTTGCTTTTGCTCTATCTGCACATTTCTTCTCTTTTAGTTTAATATTTTTCAACTTTTCAGAAACATTTTTAACTGTTTCAGGTAATAATAACTTTGTATTAATGGGAATGAACGTTTTAGTTCTTCGACCCATTAATCTTTGCATTGGAGAACCTAGGGTGTCTCTTGGTGTGTTTCTGTGATGTAAAAGGGCTAACTGGATATCTGAATCTTCTTCTATACATTTATCTAGTATCGATCTTGCTTCTTATACATATCGCTCTGCTAAACCATTCGGTCTGGGAAACTGTGGACTGGAAACTCTATGTTCAAACCTCCATCTTCTAGCAAATTCTTTAAATTCTTCAGATACATATTGTTTTCCTCCATCTGTACGAAGAATATCAGGTATTCCAAATGTAGCAAACCAACATCTAAATGCTCGAGTTATTGACCTGCTGGTTAAGCTTCATAATTGCACGAAGTCAAAATAACCTGAATAGCTATCTGCCATTAGCAAGTATTCCTTGTCCTTCAAATGATAAATATCAGAAGCGAATATTTGCCATGGCCGTTCTGGATATCTTCATAAGTTGCTAGGTGCCTGTAAGACCAGTATTTTCTTAGAGAAGCCGGAACTTCGCTTATTCTGTCGGGCCATCCTACAAGTATTTGCTGTTTTAATTCCACCAATTCTATATCTGTATTTGTCTCTTGTTTTAACTGCTGCAATCTCGTTTTACTCATTGGTATTATTACACATGTCTCAAATGAGTTTTCATCCTCGTCATCATGAACATTTTTTGCGCAGTCTCTGCTCAGTATATCAGCTATGTACAACATCGTTCCTTTTTTGTACACAATTGTGGGATATGGCAGTATTTCAAATAGGATTCTCTGTAGTCTGGGAGGCGCTTCAGTCAATGGCTTCCTGAATATGGTTTCTAACGGCTTATGATCTGATTCTACTATCAGATTTTTGTTTCCCCATATATAAACAGGAAATTTCTTGCAAGCCAGTAATATGGCCAATGCTTCTTTTTCAATTTGACTATAATTGATCTGCGTTTTAGTTAAAGATTTGGAGTAATAAGCTATTGGGTGACCATTCTGAATTAATGCCCCACCATATGCAGTACTAGTAGCATCTACAGATAATAAAATAGGTAAATTTGGGTTAAAATTACCAAGTACTGGAGGGTTTTTTAATATTTCTTTTAATTTACAGAATGCTTCTTTTTGTTCATTCTCCCATCTCCATTCATCATCTTTTTCTAACGGCACTCTAAGTGGAGCTAATAATTCTGATAAGTTCTTAAAAGAACTTAGATAAATAAGTAATTAATCCAAGAAAGCGTTGAAGTTCCTTGACGTAACCATCTGAGAACGATAGTTCGGAAACATATGTCTAGCTAGTTTACCCGTAACGGAACCAGACTTAATGCGCAATCACAAATCACAGAGACATGAGGTCACTAGACCAGTCCAATTCTGAACAAGAGTCACAGATGCCTCGCCTGACATTTTTTCTATCGTTAGGTGAAGTTGGGGCACGCTACTTATTATGCAATAGTAGTCAAACACGATGCAAAGCTAAAAACGAATAGCAAAATTTACGCACCAAGCGCCAAAGCAAAAAAGCTGTAGAATTAAGAAACGCCAAAATTGTCAACCCTGTTTATGTAGTGTATGCATGCTATTCTTCTATTGGCGTTTTGCATTCGTAAGGTAAAAAGCAATTCCTGAGAAACCCGGTTTGAGTTAAATTTATGAGGCAGGTATGGGTTGGCTGCATGGCGTACGAATGAAATTCGAAACAACAACATTTGACCTGATTGGAAACAACCTACATCAGATTCGTAATCTTCATACCAAAAAGTTCTAGAAAAGCTATATGAAAATCTGAAAATTTCTTCTGTGCGTACCGTGTTATTTTTTATCATTTGTTTTATATTTTGCCAGTGTAAAATATGTATTACATCAGGATCCTTATGTTGTTCAAAAAAATTTAATGACACGCCTATGGCTTCAGCAGTTTGTCCATAAAGTACTTTCTTCATGTTTAAATCATCATCACCATCACTTAGAACTTCTTGATCTACTTGAGAGGTGTCGCGTGGAATTTCCCCTTCCTCCATTATTGCATCTCCTGTCAGTACTTGGTAACCTTGTTTTTTACGATCACAATGTTTTTAAGCTTCAATGTCGGACTCTTCTATCTCTTTCATATCCTCGCTCTGATTTGCCAAACTACCAATACCTTTAGAACAAATTACGTCTTCAGTAACATCTTCGCCTTTAACTTCTTTTCCATTATTCATAATTGTAAAAAACGTTTTCTCGATTGTCAGTTGTTTAACATTGATCCATGCAATAGCGAAAGCAAAAATTGCATCTTTGATATTAGAGAACTTTGAAAATAGCATCATATCAAATGTTTCCAAGAAATTAATCGAAACGGTACGTTTGTAAAATCTCTTAGGTGTTTCTTATATATTCTTGGTCCGTTGGTTGAGTGATAGCAGTTACATTAGGTGAAAGAAATAGAACAAAGTTGTTCTCATCTGCAGATCTTAACACTGTCTCATTTGAATGCGAAGGCTGGCTGTTTTACACGAGAGAATTCCTTAAAAAAGCTGTCCGAACTGTAGGATTAATGCTTACTAAATAGTAGTAGTTTAGAAATAACAATGGAATAATGTAAGTAACCTGCATGTAAACAAGTTGAAAAATAAATAATATCGGCCTGTAACCGGGTATTTTATTTCTGCAATCTTCTACAGAATTGATTTTCTTGTTGGAAAATGTTCGTAGGTGTCCCCTGAATGTAACGTGTAGTTGGCGGGACGGGAGAGATGAACGTTAGCAGCCATCTTGGAAAACACGTTTTATCAAATATCTCGTGACTGTGCATCGTGCCACAAAAATAGTAAAAAAATCGTTTTCGTAGATAATAACATTTTCTACAACTTTTATTTGAAACTTTTTTCTGTATAGTGCATAAGTTTATATTTATAGCGCGCCAAACTTTTTTCAATATGGTTATTGCTAAATATATAGTTAACGGTTGATGATAAATTTGTAGAACACAAAATTTCCGATAAAATTTATTTGAAGTTTTTTTCTATAAAATTGATACTTTAAGACTTATAACGCTGTAAATGCCGAGTTTACGCACAATAGCCACGAAATTATACACTATATATAATCATGCGCCTCTCAATGCGTCCATTAACTCTCTTCGCTAAAAATGCTTCGCAAATTTGGCGAGTAGCACCAAACTAAACCTCTCACTTCTACCTCCAACCCAAGATACGGCACGTTACCATTCTTTTAGAACCTACCACCAGGTTCAAACTTGGCTTGGATTTTACCATGATCCTGAAGAATGGGATTGGAAGCGGACTACAAATGGACTTCAACCAATTCGAACTACTATGGCTCCAGTACCCTCAAGTTTGCTGAAAATAATATCTTGCAAATGCACAACAAATTGCGGGGCTGCCTGTGTATGCCGAAAAGCTGGCTTAAAATGTTCCATTATTTGTTCGAATTGTGGTGGATGCACATGTGCCAGATACATTGGAAACCATCGAAGACGGAGTCGATGAAAATGAAATTTTCGATTCACCTCCTACGGATATATCGGTGGCAGAAAACAAGGATGTGGAAGACGATGAGTGACTTCCTTCATCATCGAAACAGGTGAGACTTATGACGTAAAAAACTTGCCACTTTTTGTATAAATAAATGTTTTAATCCGTTTTTTATTTCAAAAAATTAATTTGCATTCTTTGAACTCTGTTATCCTTTTCTCCACCTTTCCCTTCTCATGATTATTATTATCATCATGATTATTATTATTTTTTATGATGTACGTGATGTACAAACTATTATATCTTGCTACATTGACAGTTTTTTATGATAATACGTTCTACCCATGCAATTTAAGAAAGATGTATAAATTATGAGTACTTCTTGGCACTATTTATAAGATTAATACATTACATTCACTACACACTACACAGTGCTGTCATTTTTCTGAACACTTTTCGCCGTTTTATGTGTTATGAAATGTTTACCGTGTACTATGACCAACATTACCACTGATAATTCACGCGGTGCAATGTCTTAAAGTATCAATTTTATAGAAAAAAAACTTCAAATAAATTCTATAAGAAATTTTGTGTTCTACAAATTTGGTTATTACCATTTTTAATGTATCATCAACCGTTAACTATATATTTAGCAATAACCATGTTGGAGAAAGTTTGGCGCGCTTTAAATATAAAGCTATGCACTATACAGAAAAAAGTTTGTAATAAAAGTTGTAGAAAATGTTATTGTCTACGAAAACATTTCATTGCATTATGAACCTACTTTTTTGCTCTTGCTCTTGGACTAATAATTTAAAAGTCATATCATAATTCTTTATGAAGTATTAAATAGCAAATTAGAGGTACACTGCCGCCCATTTGAAAGTACACGATAGACCCGATTTACCTCGGTTATGTTTTCTATAACTTGCTCTAAGCTGATAAATTATTTTAAACAAGTATTTGAAAATAATAATAATAAACCTTTCATTCCGCTGCAGCTGTTATAAACACAGCCCATGGAATCCTGACTTACACGATGTCATTTTGGAATATTACATATAAAGAGTCGTGCACTTTCAAATGGGCGGCACTGTACATGGTTAGTGAATAACATAACACGAACTGGGCACCTATCTGTCAGTCTTCCCTTAGTTCCTCTGTCAGTTTGTGGATTTGTTTAGGTCGTTCTTTTTGGGGAAACGGATTTACAAGATGAAACCTTTACTGATTGAAAGCTCATATCATAATAAATTAATCTAAATCCGAAAGTCATCAAAACTTGGAACGGACAAAAAGGCAATACTGTCAAAAATTTAGACTATTCCACCGTCTCATATAACGGGATTTTGCTACAAAAGCTGACAAAATGTCGAAAGAATTAAACGGCTAAACTAGCGGTCTCTAATAGGTATCTCAGACATGTATTCACATGTTTTCAGCTCAGTAAGGTTTGCAAAACACCCAGTTCATTCATTTTTTCTTAAAATGTTTGCCAGTGAATCACAGTTACTTGTTTATTGTTTGATACACAGATTCACGATTTTTTCCCACATGGTTTACAGTTTTAAAAACAAAGAAAATATGAAGCAATGTGCTTTTTCAAAGCGCTTGCGACTTCTGCAGAAATTACAGAAATTAAGTCAGAGATAATTTATTAATAGATTTGATATTATGCAAACAGTTGTATGTGGATATGAAATAAATGTTGAAAAGTTCAAGACCATTCAACCATAAAAGCTGCAGAAAATGTTTTAGTAAAATGTACCTACGGTACTCTAACTAACCTTCGAGGCATGCTGGTCCATCAAAAAGCTACAGATGAACGGCTAGCGAAGAAGCGAGAAAAAAGATTTCAAGCTATTTAGAAGAAATAAATAAAGTTGATTAGTTAATTTAGAAGAGGTCATCCATGCAAATCTTCCAGAGAAGAAACTAATGAGAAAATTCTCAACTTATTTTTGGCATCTTCGAATCCACTTATAGCCAATTTTTAAGCATAGTCGAAAACAAAACTCAAATCTTCAAATCTTTTAAAGTTTTGGAAATGTCCAAACGTAGGAAACATTAATGAAAAAGTTTAGATGAAAACTTCTCTGATGAAGAATGCTTTTCAAAATAACAAGAAGAAGAAACAGAACGCAATGACTCTGAAGATGATATTATACAATATGGGATTTGTCAAATAAAATAAAATTAAATCAATTTCTTTTAGTTGTATTTTCATGCAATTTCTAATAAAAAAGTTCCATTTTATTTATTTTCTATATATCTTATCTTGTCTTCAGTAACCCTAACTATTTCTAAAAATTATAAAAACACCTATAAAATTTTGCATTCAAAAGTTTTGAAAAATTTATTTTCCCCTTTGCCGAAAAACGCTGTTGAAGTGTCGCAACCAGTAAGAGCATGTAAAAAAGAATTTATTCTTCCCAAAAAAAAGCTTACTAATCAGTTTTCAAAATGTAAAGAGCACATTCTTTTTCTACGTTGCCAGAAGTAGCTGAAAAAACTAACAATGCTTTACATGAAACACAAGTAAATAATAATTAACACAATATCCTTTATTTAAATCTGACGATAAATAAAGTTTCAGACTTAAACGGAATCTGGTTAAATTATGGAGTATTAATTTATTTTAACACTATTCATACGGAATAACTCCATTCTATCAATTTGAATTTTAAATAAATAATAATTGCAACAATCTTAAAATTGTGTTAACTACTATATTAATCCATCTTAAACAAACATACAGTAGAGATTAAACATTTTGAATTTTAATCATATTTAGTTTCGGTGGCCATTTTGTGACAAGCATTTTACATCTGGGTCATTTTTTAGCTTAACAGCACAATTTGCTACTTTAAAAACCCCTTGGTACGATTTTTCATTCAAAATTTCATATATTAAAGTTTTGACACCGGCGGCCATTTTGAATTTTAGACCAATTTGGATCCCGGATTCGTAATCTACGACCCTAAAAACTTATAAGTACCCAACTTTATTCAATTATAATAAAAATTTGATGAAATGATTTAATTATTAATTAACCCCCTATGGAAAAAATAATAATTTGTTAATAACAATTAAACAGGGCATTAGCGGACAAATCGAACATTTAGACTTTGAAATATATTCGATTACCTACTATTTTAAAAAAATCATCAAAATCTGTGCCCAAAAGGCGAATTCCGAGGTATTTTTTTTCTAGGAAACCGTCTAATATTGATTTATCTTTTTTTAGAAATAATATTTTTATTTATATTAATTTAATTGAAAACTGTAATTTTGTTCTTGCCATTTTCTTTCAAACTAAAATATTTAATTGGTAAAGTCTGTACTGTCAAAGGTTTGAAAATTACTGTTTAATTGTTATTAACAAATTATTACTTTTTCCATAAGGGGCTAATTAATAATTAAATAATTTCATCAAATTTTTATTAAAATTTTGAATCTACGACCCTAAAAACCTATAAGTACCCAACTTTATGCAATTATAATACAAATTTGATGAAATTATTTAAATGTTAGTCCCTTATGAAAAAAGTAATAATTTGTTATTAACAATTAAACAGGGCATTACAGGACAAATCTAACATTTAGACTTTGAAATATAGTCGATTACCTACAATTTAAAAAAAACATCAAAATCGGTGGCCAAAAGGCGAATTCCGAGGTAACTTAATATTCAGTTAATTATGCATGTAGAACATGATCTGAAATCTAAAATTCCATCTTCTTTTCATAAAGTTCGTTGTATATAATTGTCTGTGTTACTATGCCGCGAGAAAGCTAAAATAAAATCGATAATAACCAGATGTAGGACCTTGACTCAGGCTGTTGGCGAGAACAAAAGTTCCGCTAGGATACTCCCAACTCGGCATTACCATCACATAAGAACGAAAGCATTCGGGAAGTCTCGGTGACTAACCGTGGTTTGTCCGACATTCACAGCCGGCGAGACAAATTACACGATCAATAATCTTACGTTTTGCTGGTAACAGTAGCGGCAACCCTGCGTGGCTTGGTATAATGCGTGAAATATCTATTTTTATACAAACAGGACTGCTACAGTACCAATAATATATGCGGTCTCGTAAAAGCTGTACAGTATATATTCATTTGTATGTAAAAATAACTTACCCCTCGCAGGTTGCGCTTAATAATATGAAATTATCGGTTCGATTGAGGTAGAATACACAGCTGAAACTCTACAGGAAAGCCCGGGCTTCTGAGTGCCTGCGTAACATAGCGGGCTTGGTATGGATAGTTGGGCGTGTATATATATATATATATATATATATATATATATATATATATATATATATATATATCTATAGAGGCCTACCATGCGTCCGGACCAAAAGCGTAGCGCCCAGCGTCCGGCGTATATAAGTGTATATAAATGATGGTATCAGTCAGCGTCTTTTGCAAGCTATAGGTTTATTCAGCGTCTGTTTATTTTATGCAAGCTATAGGTTTATACAGCGTCCATTTATTTTTTCAGTATTGGCCAGCCTGCTTGAATTCCTTTGCCTGTCTGCGGTGTCGAGTTACTCTCTGCATTTCTGAGTAAAGATTGCGTCATTTAAACTGGCAAAAATAATTCTATTTTATTAACGCTATGTAATAAATACTTTTAGTTTCGTTTCTGTATGTGTATGAATTTTATTTAGAAGGCTTTCAGATTTAAAATATTATATGCATAAAAACATCATAAAACTCGAAATATTATTGGATTTATATGAAATTTTATAGAAAGGGATTTTTGAGGTCGCTGATTTCAAATTTGTTGTCATCGTTAGCAAATTTTGAAAGGACGTATGAAATATGTCGTCCATAGTAATTAAAATCTAAAATACTAAAGTATTTTAAAACATTTTGTTTCCGTTTACATTTTAAAGTTTTCCATCGACGGTGTCCAACAATTACTGCTGTAGAAATCGATTTACATATTTAAGCTATCATCTTTAGTAATAAGTTCAGTGAATAGTAGAAAGTAATTATTACAGTTTTTACATGCATGCAAACACAGTCTGAAATTCTAGCCATTGTCCATTACCCTAATATCCATCGTTCGAGAAATTATTTTTTTAAATAAAATCTACACATTTTTGAAATGTCAACATCATAACGTACACTTTTAACATAACTAGATTTACGGTACAAAATCAGATTTTTAGCTCTGTTCTTTGCCGAAAAAATGTAAATGTTTTCAAAATTCTTTAAAAATTATAAAAAGTACGGAATTTTTGGCAATTTCCCAATTCTGAATCTGTTCACTAACTGAGAATTCGAATTAAGTGTCATTTGTGAATTAAGTGACACAATAATCAGCATTTGTTTTTTACGTGTGCTAGAATTGGTTTTAAAGTTCGACTACTGTTTTAGTAGAAGCAAATCGACCAGCTATCGTGATTCCCGTATGAACTGAAAGGCAAAAATGTATGGATGTTTTTATATGATAGCCTATGTATTGGGGTAGAAGTTCCGACAATTCGTCAAAAAATCGTCCTGTGCAGGGGTGCTGTAGGGGTGATTTTAGATCAAAATCGACAATTTTTAAAATCCACACTTTAATATTTATATCGCAATATCTTGGGAACTAATTGCGATATCGTTGTAGTTCTTTTTTTAAATTAATGCTCAAACATGAGCGCTTCTAACTATATAAAGCAGATTAATAAAATTTGTTTAATTAATTTAAACAATATGTCTGAACTTGAAATTTAGCTTTTCGTGTAATGTAAATTACACTAAGTGACAAAGTTTCTTATCTTTGGAAATTTTCCTATACATCCTGCGGAAGAATTAACGGTAAAGGTTTCAAAAAGTTTTTAAAAAAAGAATTATAAACTTATGTTTAATAGTTTTGGAGATATCGATTGTTTTGTGAAGCGCTGTGATAGCGCGTGGCACAACTCCTTACAGGCTTCGTAAATACGTGCAACGATTCATTTATACGAACTATTTATGTTTGTAATTTTGTAATGTCTTCATACAAACGTAATATAAGAGTTTGGAAAAAAAGAAAGCAAGATTGTTTAAAGTATAGAATGTTTGAAAAGCCAATAAATAGCGATTAAACAGCCAAAAAACACAGTTTACTACAATTTATATTTAATATTAAGTTGAACCGTTACCAAGAGTTTCCTCTAAAAGGTCAATGTTGTTTCCAGCAAATTGAATAAATCTTCCTCTTATTAATTGTGATGGAACAATGTTTTTTCATTTTCCTAGAATTTCAGATTGTGCAACGGAGTTTCTAATTCTCATGATATTGATATTCCTATAAGGTAGAGAATGCCCACAGGAATGAAGGGTTTCGATGATTTGCTTGATTTAGTCTCTTGATGAACCAGTGAACCCAAAGCGGCGTGTTTTGGAGTATGCTTTTTAAAATTGGAATGACAGTAAATTATGTCTTGACAAATATTCAGAACAACATTTTTTTTCCTTTCATCGTCTGAATCTTCGACTAGCAACTGTATTAATAAAAACAGTTTATCTGGAATGTACTCTCTAAAACTATTGCTACTTAAATCTTTGTAGTTGTCCAATCGCTTTACTTGTGACATATCACTTTTAATGCTGTTGCAGAGATTGACGATCTCAGATATTTCAGAACAACCAATTTGCAAGAAATCGTAAGATTGCAGATCATCTTTCTGTTCGATCTCAATTATCTGTGACTTTCACAAGATTTAAACAAATTCTCTGCTATATATTTAGCTTGAAAAGTTTTAATATTTTTTTACTTGTAAAACTAGAGTAACACCTTTGATGCCAGTCTAACTCATGACTTTGAGAGGAATTAATAATGCCTAGAACTTTATTTAAAAATTCATCATGACCAGGATCTACATTTAGCTGATTTAGCCTTAATTGAACACTATTTTTAAATGTTAAGAATGATTTTGGAGCACTTGAAACTAAATTGTCCGCTTGTTGACAAGTTATGCAGGTTTTCTGTTTTTTCTTGCGATATTGAATCGTTTTTATCTTTGATTCTAATTCGCTTTCCGAGCTACTTGTTACTTCCATGATTTCCAATTCTAAAATATAATATTCGAACGAAATAAAATAAATGACTACTACCAAATTATGTTAAACTGTTGTTTTGAGTAAGAACATTATAAAATGGTGAAAAATAATACTTACAATTATAGGAGTTCAAGGTAAGTAAACAATGTGATGCAAAAACAGTCTTATTAACCTCTCGAAACAGACACACTTTTATTTAAAGAAAGCACCCTTCAAACAGTCACCACAGTTTCAACCACTGAATGACAAAATCAAACTAAAATTCCAGACTAATAATTTCACATCTGTCAGGGTTTTCATAAAACTATAATAATAAACACAAGCATACGTCTAAAATTCAACGGTCCGTTTAAAGTTATGGGAAGATATAATTAATAAATTATTAACCTACCATAACAAATTTAAATGGGTCAACTAATAAGTTACCAACTTTTGTAACTGCTTATACATATGTACACACAAAGGATTTTCCAATTTATAGCAGTTAAATAATATATTTAATAACAAAGGGTAAAAAATATGAATAGTAAGAAATAACAGGAAGCATTATTTGATGCATGTATGGATAGTTTGTTGAGCGCTGCGGTGTACGGGGGTATACGACGTTTTAAGAGGGGGAATATGCAGAGCTTTACGTTTCATCAAATATCTCCCTTATTAAGAGAGATAATTAAGAAAATTAAAAACCATCAGATAGCGCTACTATTGAGTAATAATGTTTATACAGTATGATTTTTTGATAAAGTCGACGGTTTTCGAGAAAATTGAGTGCAAACAAAAATTACAATTTACAGAAATTGCCGCTTTTGAGATAATCGCTCTTGAAATATTTCTCGCCCGTATACTGCCGTGTTAAATTATTTAAGTCTTCTTAAACATTGTTTATTTCTAATACTCGCATTTAATTACCGATGGTACCATCAGAAAGCTTATAATAAATAGAATATTACTACAAAAAATCAGAAATTGATGGTTTTATCATAAAACCACCCCTAGAAGACCCCTGCACAGAACGATTTTTTGACGAATTGTTGAAAGTTCATCCCCAAGACATAAACTATCATAAAAATGCATGCATACATTTTTACCTTTCCGTTCACACGAAAATCGTAAATAAGCGGCTTTTGTTTCATATTTTCCTCTACTATTTATTACTGCGAGAATTGTAGGTAATACAGACAAAATTAGATTTATCATAAACAAGTAATAATAATAATGCAAGTTCTTAATAAAAAATAATTTAAAACGTTTATTTTCAGAGACATTAAAAAAAGTAAAATGACCGTGGAAGCAACTATGCTAAAGTATAATAGCATATACAGGATTACGTCACTTTATGTTAAAATAAACAAAGACAGAAATTTTGGGAAATATAATCCATAATAATGCTTGTCACCTACATAATATCGCTTTACACGGAAATGGCGTAGTGCAAAGGTTTCTTATTTTGCTACGACTTGTTATTAATAAACAACAGCATTTTTATAGGAACGTCTTTTATGCTTATATTGAATTATTCCCGATACGATTATTTTTTATACATGAATTACGTACTTCTAATTTACTAATAAGTATTTATAAGTTTATAAGATTTGCCGAAGTTGTTGCTAACATTCTATAAGAAGGCAGCACCTTAAGGAAAAGAAGTTGTAAAAAAGGCCGCAAAGTTAGAAAATGTAACAGTTTTATCGACCTTACTGAATATTTCTGAATTTGTTTTTCGTCATGCAGTTCTATGCAATATCGACTCCTTTGCCTTCTTCAACATACCAATACAAATCAGCTTGGGACAACGTATGATAGCCTAATAAAAACAGGATGCCAATAAAACTGAAAAGTTCTTGCCTTGTAAATATAAAATCGTGTGTATTATTTATCATGAGCCTACTTTACAAAAAATGGCAATACTATATTTTCAACTTCATCATCAAAAAGTTTTAGAAAAAATATCCAGCGGTGATTGACCTGCCAAATGATTTTTTAGCTGTTCAATTTTTTGTGTTCTCTTCGTCGGGCAAGTTCTGATACAAAAAGAAACCATCTCTGCACTTAGGTTTCTGGTTATTTGTTTTGAGTAAACTTGAGAATGTGAAAAGAAGAAGAAAGCATTTAAGTAGAAAAAAACTGAAAACAATACAGTTAAGAAAACACCTGAAGAAAAACTAAGGTCCATCTCTGAATAAAAAAAACACAGGGAAACGTTTTGTTGGACTTGAACCTGGAAAAGGAATAAGCAATGAGAAATAAGCAATCCGTACTCTAGTTTTGCATGATTCGCTGGTGAAACCTTGGAGAGTTGTTGGAGGTCGAAAAAACCAACGGAAAAGATTTTTAAGTACATTGTTGATGTCCAATGATATACACTACCGTCTTTATAGTTTAGCAAATAAAACAATTGGCATTGCACACAAAACAAAATTGTCATACAAAACAAAAATATTCTACAGTACATTCTCTCGATGCCATCCCTATGTTATTACCGTCTATATCAGGGATCCCCAAACCGTCGATGGCGAGGTACTAGTAGCTCGCGGGGACATTTTCGGTAGATCGCGTTAACGCTCCGGATGGCTAACCATGATTCCTCCACTGAGCTGTTGATGACAAAAAAGAAGTCCATCCTTCTCATTAAAGTTAATAAGTCTGATAAAAAATCTGTTATTACATTTGTTATTTATTACTAGCAATACTTCAATTTCTTTCTTATGTACAATTCAATTTCAGTTTCTTTTTGTTATATACAGTTTAATTAAAATTGATTTCATATTTACTAGAAATGTAAGTTTATAGGCAATAAACAAATGTAAGATTTTTTAAAAAAGTTGGTAGTTCTCTTGACTAGTAGCTCATAGTAGGATTTAAAAACGGTGCAGTAGCTCAGAAGCTTCATAAGTTTGGCGACCACTGGTCTATATTATGTATGCAAACCTAATGAAATAAACAGAGCTACCTGTTTGTACAAGCAACGCGCAAACATAAGCTTCAAACCACAAAAACTAAAACCACTAAAACTTGTAGATAATGACAATTCCTATGAACTCCTGTAACATGTAGTAACGCATTGTGTATGTATGGCAGGTGTCTGAAATGTCAAAATAAAATGAAAAAATAGTTGAATTTAATGTTAAGATTGCAGCTACTTCCTTCTTTCGTCCACCAATAAAATGATTTCTCCCGTCATCCATTTCTGTTTTGCTCTCGGCTCTTGGATTCCCAATTCATTTTCTTGTACTTCATGTATTACGTTTTTAATAGACTGCCAAGAGTTTTTCATTGTTTCTGTTGTTTCCAATTGTACTTAGTTTCCTTAAATTTACTATTTGACACTCTTACTGTTGTTATTCTCTTACACTTGTTATTTCCTGTTTTATCTCTCTGGTTCTCCCAGTTTCTCAAAGTTAGGCCTTGTTTTGTTTCTTTCTCTTCTGGATTTTCTTCAATTTAATATCAAGTTTTCCAGCTACGGCGTTTGCGATCAGATCCGATGTATGATCCAGGATAACTTTTTACACCTATAATCCCGTTTCTATATCGTTTATCAATCAGTATGTAATTTATTTGATTATCATTTCCTATGATATTTCCTTCATTGTCTCTTGGTCCTTTCTAAGTGTATAATCGCCTTTCTGGGAATTGGAACCAAATGTTTGCTACCATTAAGTTTTCTTCATTAAAGAACTGTACCAGTATAGGGATATACTGGTACTCCTGTCGTTCCGTTTGCCAATACCATAGTCTCCAACAATATCTTCAACTCTTCCTTTACCTATCCTTGCGTTGAAGTCGTTCATGATTACATCCGCTTCATTCTTTTTGGTAATTCTTAGTAGGTAATTTTTACATCATGAATGAAAAACTCATGCAGTATGGAGTATTTTCGAGCAACTTATATTAAGATGAATAGATGGTTCCATATCTTGGACGGCACTCATGCAAAATGTTTCTAAACGTAAAACCGGTAAGATTCTATTGTAGACAAGAACCATAACCATAATATTTTCCTTGACAACTTCTTTTCTTTTATTCAACATGCACGCACTATGGTGCTGAACCATTGAAAACTGCAAAAAGATATGACGGAAAAGAAAAGAAAAAAAAGTACTTTACTGCTCAAAAGCTGCTGTACTATCAAAACAAAAAGAAATAGAGACGTTAACGCAGAAAATGAAGTGAAAGCCTTCCCAAAGATCTCGTATGGTTTCTCTATTTCTTAGAAAATCAAATGTAACTGAACTAAAGGGTTCAGTGTGATGTGATGAAAAAGTATATCACATGCCCAAAGAAATTCAGTTTGCTAATGCAGAAAAAAATCCAACCTATTGCTTGGGTTGGAGGGTTTTATCTCCTAAAAGTGGTACTCTCATGTATTGGACTGAACCTCAAAGACTGTGGTGCTTCGAAAATCCTTGTTCAGACATTATAATTGGAATGCTTTGTGAATGCTGTTTTCAATTTTGAAACGTTTACAGTTATACCAGTGTACGAATATCAACGCTTGTTGGACAAAGTAAAATTGCTATAAAACAACATCGAGTGACATTAAAAAATATTTTGAAAGACTCATAGAAAATGAGAAGCAGAAAAGAGCTGGATCCTACGTGCATGCAGTATAAGGGAGTGTTTATATGATGTGTCATATTACGCAGGTTTTAAAGTTTTTTTAACTTTGTTATATAATACTTCAGATATTGTAGCAAATCTGGGAATGTATAATATATAATGTTACAATGCGTTTTCTATATTAAAAATTTTTAAATTTAGCACAACATTTTTTTATGTATGCCGTAGATACATAAACGAATCGTGAAATGGCAATGTAATAATCACTGTTATAAAAGATGCATGACTTTTTATAATAAAAATTGGTCAGACATAAAATCTTATTTGCCTTTTAATCTACAACGGTAGTTTAGTTGCATTCGTTACTATAAACAAACCTTGAGGAACAAAAACAATTAATTCTAAAGTTCGCATGTTGACTATATAGAATTCTTAGAACGTGTTTATTTTAAGATATTTAATTTTTAAATGATCCGAATGAGTGCTGCATAAATAAATTATTTTTTACAAGTACTTTATATGAACTACAGCTGTAAGGTTTATCAAATTAATAATTGCAAAAGAGAACCTATATGGAAAATCCCTAAAAAACGAATGTTAAAAGGAACACGTTTAAAAATTTGTAAACATAACTGACCTTGAATTTGTCAAAAATAGTTTACTTTCATTAAAGATAGGAAATATATATTTGTCTTCTTGAAAATGTTTTTCGTAAATTTTGTAAATATTGTTACTACAAAACATATGATAACTATCCAATTAGGCATTGTAATCACCAGGCTCTGCTTATTATTGTTAATGAAACTTCACTCCTATCAAGAAAAAATCTTTCTAGTCTTGTATTCTTACAAAACATTACTAATGGTCGTATACAGTGTTCTGGTCTTCTTAGTCAAATTTACTTTTATGTACCTAGATCTACTAGCCGATCAACAAAGGTCTTTTATTATAGAATACTAAACACTTTTCACCATTATAATAGTCCCATGTTAACTATCTTTAAATTATACAATTGTTTACCTAGTAACAGATTTGACATATTTATAGATGTTTTCACATCGAGAGGTACTAGATCTAAGATAATTAGTATTTATGAGCAACCACATAACAGTGCAATTTAATGTATTATTATTAACTAAACTATCTCACTTTGGCATATTGTTCACACACTAGTTCTATGTTATTATATTATTTTTTATGATATTATTTTATGTAACATCTACTTGTTCATGTTATTAGTATAATGTTGTTGTTAGCTTATGTTTCCACCATAGGCATTTTGTCTGTTGGGAAAAATAAATATTACTATTACTATTACTATTACACAAAACTAAAGATTTAAAAAAATAATTACGAGTACAACGAAAATTGCAATAAACAATATTACGAAAACTCACAGACCAGGAGCAGACTTGTAACACAGCCAACCCGTCTATAGAAGGGTTACCTGTCCTGAAGTTTCATTTTTATAACAATATAGCAAAATCTTTGAGTAATTTTAAGGTCCAAATGTACCCAGAAAAAATTGAACGGTACATTAAAAAATCTAAACAAAACCACAGTGGATTTACTTATATGTATTGTGAATAACTATTCCAAATTTAACAAAAAGTCAGTACAAAGAAGCCATTTAGACACTCAAATACGGTGCATAAATCTTAACCGCATGATCAATAATCGTCGTTTTTTCATAAATAATCTAATAATGTGATAACTGTGGTTTTAAATGAATAGTCTTGGAATGTTAAAACTTGCTTACCTAACTTGTTTTGAAAAACGATGTTTATTAATTAAATTATTTGACATTTTTTATGTGAAAAATAAATTTTGGAAAAACTGTACATTCAAAGTTAACCAAAAAATACAGCTTAAGTCTCATAGTATTTGAAATTTTTTTTCCAAACTTTTAGGAAAGTTGTATGTCTAATGTAACTTGAACGAACAGTTTCTCTAAAATTAATTTTTCACGTAAAAAATGTGACATAATTTAATTAACAAACATCGTTTTTCAAAACAAGTAAAGTAAGCAAGTTTTAACATTCCTAGAGTATTAATTTAAAACCAAAGTTATTACATTATTATATTATTTAAGAAAAAGACAAACACGTTTTTTGCGTACACTTGGACGTTAATCAGATATACTTCCATTTATATAAAGCATTAAGCAGAATTTCAAAAAAACGATCAACACTATTCTTGTCGTACGATGCACGGTTCACGAGATATTTGATAAAACATGTTTTACAAGATGGCGGCTAGCGCTCAACCGCCCCCGTCCTGACAAATTCATTCCCAACCGTTACATTCACGGAACACCTCCGAACATTTTCCAACAAGAAAATCAATTCTGTAGAAGATGCAGAAATAAATTACCCGGTTACTGGCCTTCTATAACTATATAAAATTTCAAGTTTGTATGTCATATAAAAGTTTTACAACCCCCAATGTGAGTGGGGGTTGTTTTACCATTGTTTATTTTTCTTTCGACAAGAATTCTAAACTCTATAACTATGTCAAAATCTCAAGTTTGTACGTCATTTAGAAGTTTTATAACTCAAAAGGGGGTGGGAGGGTTGACATTTTAAAATTTTGGACTTTTCTCTTTAGGAAAATTTTAAACACTATAATTATACCAAATTTCAAGTTTGTATGTCATATAGAAGTTTTACAACCCCCAATATGAGTGGGGGTAGAAATTTTACCATTGTTTATTTTTCCTTTGTCAAGAATTCTAAACTCTATCACTATGCCAAAATCTCAAGTTTGTACGTCACCTAGAATTTTTATAACTCAAAAGGGGGGGGAGGGTTGACATTTTAATATTTTTGATTTTTCTCTTTTGGAAAATTTTAAATACTATAACTATACCAAATTTCAAGTTTGTATATCATATAGAAGATTTACAACCCCCAATGTGAGTGGGGGGTAGAAATTTTACCATTGTTTATTTTTCCTTTGACAAGAATTCTAAACTCTATAACTATGTCAAAATCTCAAGTTTGTACGTCATCTAGAAGTTTTATAACTAAAAAGGGGGTGGGAGGGTTGACATTTTAATATTTTTGATTTTTCTCTTTAGAAGAATTTTAAACACTATAACTATACCAAATTTCAAGTTTGCATGTCATATAGACGTTTTACAACCCCCAATGTGGGTACGGGGTTAAAATTTTACCATTGTTTATTTTTCTTTTGACGAGAATTCTGAACTCTATAACTATGTCAAAATCTCAAGTTTGTACGTCATCTAGAAGTTTTATAACTCAAAAGGGGGTGGGAGGGTTGACATTTTAATATTTTTGATTTTTCTCTTTTGGAAAATTTTAAATACTATAACTATACCAAATTTCAAGTTTGTATATCATATAAAAGTTTTACAACCCCCAATGTGAGTGGGGGGTAGAAATTTTACCATTGTTTATTTTTCTTTTGACAAGAATTCTAAACTCTATAACTATGTCAAAACCTCAAGTTTGTACGTCAACTAGAAGTTTTATAACTAAAAAGGGGGTGGGAGGGTTGACATTTTAATATTTTTTATTTTTCTCTTTAGAAGAATTTTAAACACTATAACTATACCAAATTTCAAATTTGCATGTCATATAAACGTTTTCCAACCCCCAATGTTGGTGCGGGGTTGAAATTTTACCATTGTTTATTTTTCTTTTGACGAGAATTCTGAACTCTATAACTATGCCAAATTTCAAGTTTGTATGTCATCTAGAAGTTTTACAACCCCCAAATAAAGTGCGGGGGTTTACTTAATAAAAAAAAAACTATATTTTTCTTTTCGACAGTCTTAAACCCTATAACTATATCAAATTTCAAGTTCCTGTGTCATCTGCAAGTTTAACAACCCCATAAGAGGGTGCGGGGGATGATATAATAACATTTTTTTTATATATTTTTTACAATAATCTTAAACTATAACTGTACCAAATTTCAAGTTTCTGTGTCATCTAGAAGCTTTACAAACCCTAAAGGGGTTGCGGAGGGTTAACATAATAACATTTTGCTATATCATTCTTTACGAAAATCCTAAACCCTATAACTGAACCAAATTTAAAGTTTCTGTGTCATCTAGAAGCTTTACAAACGCTAAAGGGGTGCGGAGGGTTAACATAATAACATTTTGCTATATCATTCTTTACGAAAATCCTAAACCCTATAACTGAACCAAATTTAAAGTTTCTGTGTCATCTAGAAGCTTTACAAACGCTAAAGGGGTGCGGAGGGTTAACATAATAACATTTTTCTATATCACTCTTTACGAGAATCCTAAACCCTATAACTAAACCAAATTTCAAGTTTGTATGTCATCTAGAAGTCTTACAACCCCCGAATGGGATGCAGAGGTTGACAGAGGAACATTTTTTAAATATTTTTCTTTACAAGAATCTTAAATCCTATAATCACGCCAAATTTCAAGTTTCTAAGTCATCTAAAAGTTTTACAACCCCTAAAACGGGGTACGGGGTTGACATAATAACATTGTTTTATTTTTTCTTTACAAGAATCCTAATTCCTATAACTGTGCCAAATCTCAAGTTTGTATGTCATCTGACAATTTAGAAGTTATAAAGTTTATTTAATTTCAATATTGTAATACATAAGAAGTTCCATTGGAAATGATGTTACTGTCTGCCTCACAAACATATGAGTTTTAAAAGTTTTAAAATATAATATGGGATAAGATAGTATTTTAAATACCCAGATTTATTATTAGCTAACAGCATCTGTGATTGATTAAATACTGATTGGTAATATAATAACGGTTAAATACCTCAGACGTATTTTGTGAACGAAAGAATGTCCTTACATTCTTATCTATCTTATTAAATCTTACGGTCTTATTAAAATTATCGCCCATTTGTAATAGCAATCAAAACAGTTTTAAAAAAGAAATTTAAATGACGCATAAATGAAACGTAAAGTGTTTATTAAATAGCTTTAACAAAATATAATATGTAAAAATTTGTGTCACCTTAAATGACGTAATCTTTACTCAGAAATACAATGCATAAAGTGAAGTGCCGTTGAAATGACGTCAGTGTCTAGCCACAAAGCCATCAGTGTTACCAACAAAATTACTGTTAAGTATGCGGACGCAGGGTAAACCTATGCCAAAAATGTTATATACAAATGTATACAATCGCGCGCTATTAGCGCTGCGTGTGGCAAACGCTCAAACTACGATTTTATACACGAATCAGAAATGGGTGTCAAACTGCGCAGAGCTAATTTTTACATTTTCGTCATCTAGACACTTTAAGCTTCATGTGGTGCAATTTTGAGGCACAAGTCACTCAGCGTCCGTATATCCGGACGCCGAGTGACTTCGGACGCTGCTTGAACCTAAGATTTTACATGGGGGGACGCATAGTGGTGCCCTATAGATATATATATATATATATATATATATATATATATATATATATATATATATATATATATATATATATATATATATACATATACAAGAAAGTGTTATAATAATGGGATATCGCGCAACAGAGAAGAAAGAAATCATAAGTTGCAGCCGTCTACACGTGTTTCACACTTATTAGTTAGCTATCTATTATAAATGTATTATGAATATATAAGTTTTTAATTTTTGCATTCAATAAACATTATTATTATTATTATTACTGTGCGACCCTAGGGTGCAGCTAGTTAGAAACAATAAAAACACAATATATATATATATATATATATATATATATATATATATATATATATATATATATATATATATATATATATATATATATATACGTGCTTATCTATCTTTTTCAACTCCGACAGCCTATAAGGCGCCCGCGACTCCGGCCTTAAATATACAGATACGGACAAACTAGTTATTGCCATTGCTTTATACAGCTTTGTTGATGATGAGCACGTCGAGAGGGGAATTTTTTTTTTGTAAATTCTTTATACTTAGAGTGAACAAATTACCGTACCATTTCGCCTCTG
This sequence comes from Agrypnus murinus, assembly GCA_929113105.1. Taxonomy (NCBI): domain Eukaryota; kingdom Metazoa; phylum Arthropoda; class Insecta; order Coleoptera; family Elateridae; genus Agrypnus; species Agrypnus murinus. The sequence continues at coordinate 96,468,430 of OV816024.1, read as the reverse complement.
AATCTTTAACATGCGCTTTTAACTCCTATTTGTATATTTTATATATGACAACCAGTTGCGTTCGCCTCCAGCGGCGTTGCTATTATTTCGGAGTCGAAAATGTATTATTTGTATCTCTTAGATATTATAACCATATTACTAAAACACGCACGGTTCTTCTGTCCTTGTTGTTTAACAGCTTCGCTGAGTACCTCTGTTATAAATAGTATTATTTGCATTGTTGTCTATAAGTCGTCTGCTTACTAATGATAATATTTAATTTAATAGAGATATGCCATATTTTAGAAGGACGGTTGATTATATTTGTATCGTTGGCGTGTAATATTATATCATTTTATCACGTACTTTCATGTATTTAGAGTTAAATGAATTGGTTAAAAGATTTAATTTAATTAATTTAATTTAAAAAGCTTAAGTTTTTGTTAGAAGTTAACTTTTTATTTATTCAGTTAGGGAAGTACATTTATTTATTCTTCAAAAATGACTACTTTAAGCATAAAGGACTAATTTTCCATTAATTTAAAATATTTAATTTAGCAAGTGCAGCATACAAGGTGTAAAATCGCTTCACGCACGATACAGTTTTATGTGCATTTTATTTCAAACCCTAATACTATCTCCCCTAATTATTTTACAGTAAAAATATTCGGGAATGTTATAAAGAAAAGAAATATATATGAATCGAATGATACCTTTGGTTACTGCAAAAATAGCTAAGCCTTGGAAACATTGGAACGATCAGAAATCAATTATACCTTGAAAATATTAGAATATTGAATAGATTACATTTGTAGAAGAGTAAAGAAAATAGAACTTCCGTTTCTGCAAAACATAGCTATGCTTTGGAAATATTGCAACGATCAGAAATCAATTATACCTTGACAATCCAACTCGAAAATTTTTAACCAATCAAATTACAGAATTTTTCAAATTGGGACCAATGAAATTAGTTTTATAGTGAAAAAACCACTAGTGGTTTTTTCTTAGTGAAAAAATTTATGTCAAATTTAATTAAATTAATATTAACTACACACGCTAAATAAAAATTTGCTCGATGGATTGCCAAGCCGAATTCAACTCGTGGTCTAATTTTTTCTTGCAAAATTTATCGTTTAAGACATTCGTAGCTTTTGCTTTTGGAAATTAGTTTTCGTTGCGAAAGCTATCTGAAATGACAAATTTTGTCGGAAAAAATTAGACCACTTGTTATATTATTAATGAAAATATTAGAATGATAGAGGAAACATTTGCGCCATAGTCAAGATTATTTTAACAATCCAACTCGAAAATTTTTAACCAATTAAATTACAGAATTTTTCAAATTAGGACAAATGAAATTAGTTTATAGTGAAAAAACCAGTAGTGGTTTTTTCTCAGTGAAAAAATGTATGTCAAAATGAAATGTCAAATTTGCTCGATGGATTGTCAAGCCGAATTCAAATCGTGATCTAATTTTTTTTGCAAAATTTGTCATTTAAGACATTCGTAGCTTTGCTTTTATAAAATTACAGTCGTCTCCTTCGTCGAATCGTGTAGTTTTAGTTGCAAAAGATACTCATTTCTGAAATGACAAATTTTATCGGAAAAAATTAGACCACTTGTTAAATTATATATGAAAAATTGAATTCGTTCGTGTTTTGCAGTATTTTTGGATGTGAGATAGGACAAAATGTAACTCATATCGGATACAGTGCAAATTATTTAACCTTTGTTATAATAAAACAATCGTATTTTTGTTAGAACATTGTGAAACCAAGTAACGCAATTTCCTTTTATAAGAACCGTATTAGGACATCTTATCCGGACCTTACGAGGACTGAGGTTGTCTCTTTGGGGCCTTCGTGGGGGCCTCATCGGGCTTTCTTAAGTTATTTAATTGTAAAATTAGCTCAAATTGCCCCTTTTGAAATTCACAACGATCTTAAGTGGTTCCCCTATGTAGTTTAATCCAGAAAAAAAACTGTAGCTATCCCGATCTGGTCTTCATGAGGTCTTAATCAAGCTTCCCTAAGTAACTTATCCTTGAAATAAATTGGGGCTGACGTAATCGAGTACTCATAGGAACTTGATCGGGCTTTCCTAATTAGGGCTATCCTCAAATACACCTTATGAGATTTCTAGACTAAGTCGGGTAAATTTCCAATGTCGAGTTGTTTTGAAAATAAAAATCTTTTATGTTTCACTTACATATTATTCTTTGTTTATACCTGTGATACGAACTATATAAACAACTGTATAACAACCAGGGCATTATAAACGAGCGTTATAGTCTATAGCGCCCGCTCGTTGTATCGTATACTTTGCAATCGGGTCCGGCGTTCTATTCATAGTAATTTGTTTGTAATAGTCAATGTTTGCGTACGAGTGTGTTGCAACACAACAAATAACGAGTATTTGCAATGTAGTTTCTGGGCGCGTGATCCGCGAATTCTTTTGTGCCGAATTCTGCAGAAATTTCTTAAATAAAATTAACTTGTTCTTTAGATGACATGAGTGCTATACGGACTTTTTTTGTTTTCATGTTGGTAACAACAAAACATTTGAATTTAAATTGTCATATCTCTGTTTGACTTTTGTAGATTTAGTAAAAGTTGTTACCATCCGACAAACAAAAAAAATCCCTAGCTTTATAAATTACTAGGAGTCTAGCTCCTACGCTTAGTTAGTAGATTTAGTGCTAGAACAGGGTTGGTTCCAACCTCCCCTTGATTGTACTTGTTTTGGAGGACATATACGTCCTCACAATATGTATCAATATGTCAACATGTGTGTTAACCTTTTGTACTCTCTTTATTGTCTTTAGTATATAGTTGTTTTTTACAACTTGTGTTTAATTTCTCTCTACCTCTGACTACGTCCTCCAGTCACGAAAACCCCACGTGACAATCTCCTAAATTAAACAAAATATCGATTTCAGCAAAAACACGTCAATTTATTTTTCGATGGGGACATTTAAATACAGAATTGTCAAAATGTTGCATCTCACACCCTTATCCCCACTCCACCAACTTTTTGACCCCCCCCCCCATTGTGACAGATCATTTTAAAGGGAATGAAAAAGGCGAGGGGTCTCTCACTCCCAGAAATTATGTACACCTATTGCCGCTTTACGGCAATAACTGTCTTTATTCCCGTATTCTCACTTGTTATTCCCGTATTGCCGTTTTTATTCCTTTATTCTTGTCTGTATTGCTGTATTCCCGTCTCGATTTCCGTATCGCCGTATTTATTTCCGTATTGCCGTTTTTATTTCTGTATTGCTGCATTAATTTTCCTATTGCCGTGTTTATTTCCGTATTCCATGCATGATTTTAGCAGTGGGTGTATTTGAATGAAAGATGTTTATTATTGGCTTTTTTGATAATTTTACAAAAGGTCGTAGCTCCACTAAGAAAAATGTAAACAAAATTCCTCACAAATAGAAAATGATCTGTAAAAAAGTAGTTTTTTATTCAATCATAATATATGTACATCACATTTTTAAGTGCTGTTAAAGTAACTGCGAACCGAATACGTGAAACGAAGAACATATATATCAGATAGATCGACTCTAAGAAATACAAAAAAAGACACATTGAGATAAATAACAAAAATTTATTTGAAAAGTGAGAATCCCAATGCACGGCAGTAAATAAAATTCAAAAAGAATTCCAGAACTCCAGTAAGATTTACAGGACTATAAAATATAAATTCCGAATCTACTTTCTGAATGTCGTTTTCCTTGGGCTGTATGAAGTTTTCCAAATCTTCTTTCAAGAATTTTTCTTTATCAATATCCAAAATTCGTCCAATGTACCATCGGGTGTCGTAAAACATTACATAATATTTTTCTAATTTTAGCTTTATCTTTCATTTTTTTTCTTGCATGTTTCCTTCCTCTAAGTCTGATTTTTCTGATTCAAAAAATTCTGATTCTGATGAAACTGAAATTACTTCAAGAGATTCGCTTGATTTCGGTGTAAGTGAACAATCGGTCTCGAGCGTATAGAAATGCATCGGTTACAAATAACTCTTTTAAAAATATAAATAATTAAAAACTTGCAAAACTAAAAATACCTGGCAAATCTACACCATAAAACTTTTAACTTGCAATTGCGCAGATCGGCCCAGTAGAACTCTCAAACGAAGCGTAACAAAAATAAGCCTTGTGTTTTAAATAGGTATAAAGTATTTTAAATTCATGGTATAAAAATCTAAAGAAAATAGAATATCAAAGCGGTCTTGGAGAGGAGAGGCGGTAAAGGAGAGCTATGGCGGCATGCAAGGGTTTGTCTATACATCAGATCAATTCGAATATTAAACACTCGATGATGGATGATGAAAGACTAGACTGCTAGGGCTGCAGCCACCGACATGCCCTAGCTATTCCTAGCATTTGTAATTAATTTATTGTAGCACTTTTAAATACTGCCCGCGTTTAAATACAGAAATTATGAGAATCTAGAGATCTTGTTTAACAAATTTCTTGAACACGTTTATTAGTATTTCAAAAACTTGACTGATGAAAAATATGTGTTTGAAATTGGCAGTCAAATATTTCGTTACTGTACATTTTTATGCAAGTTGAAACTGTTACTTCAAACCAAAATTGTTTAGTTACAAGAATTATTAATAAACAAGTAGATGTTTATAGCATTTTGTTGCAAATACTATTTTATACATACGTTTATTGCAGTTTTTATAGTTATGTTCGTAGTGAACTAACCTAAAAATTAAATATTGTCGTTTTAAATTTTCTATAACTTCACAATTCAGAAAATAATTATTCTTATTCTCTTATCATTCATGTGGTAAGCTTAGTACTATTTTATCTATTTTGAATTGATTTTTGTTTACTATTATAACCACTAAAATATAAAATTACAACTGCTAGAAACAGCTACAGCTCATATAGGCGACTTCAACACCTAGATGCTAGTGATAGAAATGGTTTGTCTAACAAACAAGAGGCCGCTGCAAGTGGATGGCTTTTCTAGAAATAATTTTTTTAATTTTTGGATTTAAAAATTAAAAAATATAAAAAATACTAATGCACACAGTGGAAGCTTCACTGTAAAATAAGAATCACGTAAATCGGCCCAGTAGAACTCTCAAACGAACTGGAACAAAAAACAGTCTTGTGTTTTAAATCGACTGCAGTCCTTACAGTCTAGCCATAGCCATCATTGAGTGTTTAATATTCGTATTGTTCTGATGTATAGACAAACCCTTGCATGCCGCCATAGTTCTCCTATACGAGTTCTACAAGACCGATTTGCTAATTGTTTTTCATAAACTTTGACACGAAAATAATAATAAGAGTTGAAAGATTAATTATTATTTTCGTGAAAGTTATCACATTTGGTCCTCCAAATTTCAAAAAATACTAAGTTTAAATACCACATATGGGGTATTGCTGAACTCAAAAAAATATATACTTTTCATTTCTAGCAAGAAAATAAGGGGGTTCCATTTAAAATCATCGGCCGTGATACAGTAGCAAACTAAAAAATTAAAATTGATGTCCATAAAATTCGCAGGAAAGAAAATAAAATTCACGTGGTAATACAGAAAATATGAATTTTATTCCATACTTTATTTACACACTGTATAGTATAAAGAAATCCTTTATTCAATTAGCCTTTTAAGGGTAAGTGTCATATCACGATTCTTAGAAACGGTGAATGATTTTCAATGTTCAAACAAAAAACAATTACTTGCCGTCATTATTTTTCCGCGCACACTACAACATATACTCACTTCTTCAGAAGACCACCTAGATTTTTAAACGCGTTTGAGATAAAACGCGTAATGGAGATCGAGAAGAATGGAGCGTGTTATTTCTATTGCCGAGTTTATTTCTCAGTATTGCCACGTATTCCCCATTGATTGCCGCGTATTTTCTATTTATTGTCGCTTATTCCTGCGTATTCCCGTTTATTTCTGTTTATTGCCTCTTATTCCTTTGTATTCCCGTTTATTTCCCATATTGCCCAATATTGCTCATTATTTCCGACTCATAGCAATTTATTCCCGAGAAACTGTACACCTATTGCCGAGAGTGAGAGACCCCTCGGAAAAAGGAATCTTTGGAGCAAAATAATTGAAATCGGCCCATGGATTGCTGAGATACAGAGATAAGTCTTTTAACAACCCATTTTCAATATGATTTAAATTATTTCACATACAAACGTCTCACACGTTTCACATACAGACTGGTGCCAAATTGTGGCAGTTCAGTCATTTACTTACAGACAACTCAAGTATATTATTTTAAAAACTGATCTTGTTATTGAGATACCATCTTTTAGAGCCCCATCCTTCTGAAAATGTAACTGATCATCATTGACCATCATGTTTCCTCATGTTCCATTCATGTTTCATGTTCATGAAGTTGATTTTTTAATTCTTCAGTTATCAGTTATTAGTGGATCCTTTGTTAAACAAAGTAGGTCAATAATGACATTACCTAGAATTCCCTAGAGATCCCCCAGCTCGAAAGTCCATTGGGAACCTTTGAGAGTTATTGGAGAGACGAATTCGATAACACTACATAACATTCTAAGCTGCTATAAAAGAAGTGTTGGATGAAGAATGGAATAAAATCACAGCCGGAGAAAACCTAAATTAGTTTTAAATATAAAAAAACGTTAGAAGTAATTAAACAAAAAGGATATTCTACAAAATCCTGAAATTTAATTTTATACTTTCTTTCAACATTTATTTAGCATAATTTTCTACTCAGACTCAGACTTTTTTGTTATTTATAAGTTTAGTTAGGTTTTGTTTTAGTTTTTTTTAATATATAATAATTAAAGTTTTAGTACCTCTAGAGTCATTCGTGAAATAATTTTCAATATTATTATAATTTCATTGATTATAAATTATCTGAATCTCTTGCAAGTGCAACTGATATACAAGAATTTTTTCGAGTTGTTATTGTACCAAAGTAGATTTACTAAATTACAATGGAGAAGATGGTTATATGTTTATGTAATGAGCAAAACGTGTTATTCCAATTATTAACGTTTTTAATAATAAATATTTCACTTTTTTCTCAAGTTGCTTTTTATTAAAAATGTTAAATTTCGAATATAAATATGAAATCTTTAGTCAAAAATGTAATTATTCCCTAAAACCATTTCTCACAATTAAAATGTTATTATGGACAATACGATGGGGGCCTCGAATATGGTAAATCTGTGCCTGGATATTATACAATAAATTATTAAAGAAACGTTTTAGTATGATCAGCCTTCATACATTGTTTCTGCTAATATGATTAATTGATTAATATGAACAAAAAACGCAAGTTAAATGCTCGGAGACATGTATACTTAAATAAATACTTATCGTACTCTGTCAACTCCTATTAGTATATATTGTATGTAGTTATCAGTTGTGTATGCCTCCAATGACGTTGTCTTCTCATAAGAGCCCATAAGGAATGATGCGTATACCATATGTATGTATGTAAGTAGATGGATTGTGTGAAACCAAATAATTAATAACATCTTAAATAGTAAATATTGTGTTACTTTATTTATTCATTGTAGTTTTAATTAAAAGATACCATTAAATTTCTATAATAGCTTAATTTTTTCACAACGAAATTTTGTTATTCTTGCTTACATATAATGTGGGTTATTTACAAATTAAAGGTTTGTCAGTAAAAACATTCATTCTTAATCTTTGGAAGTGATAATGGTTTATGTAACAGCGTTTTATTAAGACAGTATCCCCCCAAGAATGGCACTTTTTATCGTTAGAAAATAATATAATTATGATAATTATAAATAATAAAAATAATTAAAAAGACGTAGAAAGTTAAATTATTCACATAATAGCATTTTATTGGATACAACAATCGTTGATTCGGCGATGGCCAGTAATAATAAGGTGATACGTAGGTACTGCTGAGTTTGTATTGTTCTTCTTAAAATTATGAAGTCATCGTAAAATACTGCGCCTCTCTAGTTTTGACAGTATCACTTTACAAACTGTTGCTAAAACAAACAATTTGTGACAAAGCATTCTCAAATCGTGCTAAAATGTTTATGATTGTTTGGATTTAATCATAAAATGCAGAAGAAAACGTCTAATATAGCCTAATTACGCTTACAATTTTAATAGACATAAATATTAAACTTTATTTCATAACGAACAAAACTTTTCTGACAATGAGGTATTTAAAATGATTTCCTAAATTCATTTCTATACTATAATAAACAAACGAGCAGGACGCGCGAGGGCATTTGCATTGCAAAAGTATTTTGATTATTTTTAAAATACGTTTAAAGTGCCAAGGAAGAAATAAAAAATAATATCATATAATTTTTTTATAAGTAAATAATGTATACCGATAATGGATATACGAATAAACGGGGTCATTTCATAATAATTAAGAATTTTGCTAATTTTTGAAACAAGCTTTTGGTCGGTCTACATTCCTCAGAAATTTAAACAGGTGTTTTTGAAATGTGATTATAAATTTATGTGTAAAACTATGTTTTAATATTTACATAAATTACCCAAATCATACATAATGCAAGTAACCAATTGTAAAGCTTTTAGTAACAAAATTTTAGTTTCATTTTAATTTGATGATTTTATGAAAAATCTATTTTTTAATAAATTTGAAAGCCCATGGTCAAGTGTATACAATAGAACAACTTCTTGAAGATGCACATAGGTAGGTTTCGCCTCTACGCTGTGTTGCCGCTAATATGAACAAAAAATGCATGTTAAATGTAGGGAGGTGTATAATGCTGTAACTTAAGTTAAGACGTATCTCGTATACAGCGAAGGCGCCGCCTAGAGTATAACACGATGTACTAAAATGTATCTATGACTGGGTGAATAGGTATTTTTCGACTCCGACCTAAAATTTGGGAAACGGCATAATAAATGATTTCCAACATTTTAAACTACATATACACGGGGATTCGTTTTCGCCTCCGTTTTTTCCACTTCGCCTCCAAAATCGGAGGCGATCGCTATGAACAGACATATATTCGGAGGCGTATCAGTGCTTTCTGCATGTATATATATATATATATATATATATATATATATATATATATATATATATATATATATATATATATATATATATATATGTATGTCGATTGTTAAGTTCCGAGACTTTTTTTTATGCGTATCGACAAGTTCCAGGACTTTTGTTGAGTTCCGGGACGGTCTCGGAACTTTTTTATGTAATTTGATGAGTTCCGGGACGGTCTTGGAAGTTTTTTATGTCAAATGATGAGTTCCAGGACAGCAAGTTTTTATAAATGATTTTGATAATAAAGTGATAAAAATTTAGTTTTATCAGAGATTAAGCAACAATGTTATGTGTTTAACATAATTAATAATAATAAGTAAATGTTTATGAAATTTATATGAAGGTTATAAATGACCTTACAAATATACCTTTGTATAACATTTTATATATGGTACCAAACGTTATTCAACTGTTATACATTCCATTAAATGTTGTTTTAATACTTTTAATAAGGAATATCTTGATGTTGTGTATTGCCAAAAAATAAAGATATAGAAATTTTTCTCTATTTTTTCGGTATTTAATCTATTAAACGGTATCTATTTAACTTCGAAAATTCTAATAAAAAGTGCGTATATTTACTTAATACAGATTATGATTATTATTGAATTATCAATGAATTATTCATACCATTAATAATTAGGTAATGTTTCATAAAATTTTTTTTGATAAGTTTGAAAATGGTAAATTTGATGCTTTCATAGTATATACCCTGTAAAATAAGCAATAATTACGTTATACAACTAAACCAACATTAAAACCTTCCTAATCTTTTTTCACGGTCCAGATTGCAATTGTATATGAATAAAAACACATTTAATGTAATGTATAACAATTGAATAACTTCTGTTACCATAAGTATATAAAATGTCCTGGAAATCTATACGTTTAATAGCAAAACGAAAATTAGAAGGTGCTTCATAATTTTGTTTCACTGTCGAGATTGTAAGTGTATTATACATGAATAAATACTTAATGAAATGTGAAATAGTTAAATAATTATTGATGCCATATTTAAAATGCCCTGGAGTCTACGTTATACAACTAAACTAAAACTAGAAGATGAACCTTGATAATTTTGTTTTTACTGTTGAAATAGCAATTGTTTATGAATAAAACGCATTTAATGGAATGTGTTAATCCAGTTAATTAACATGGATATTGTTTTATCCCGATTCGCAGGAAATATTTCAAAAATAAATAATACATATTTTCTAATATTTTTTCTATAATAAGATAAATTAAAAGGCTTTGAAGTTGTGTACCGAATTGGTATAACGGTCAGGGTATCAAACGCTCAATCAAAAATCGCGCGTTCGAATCCCACTCTCGTATGTATTTTTTTTAATTGAATTACTTAATTGTTGCTTATTATCTTACGAACTTGATTTTAGTTATTATTACAATTGTTGTTAGTTTTCTTATTATTAGATATTTTTGTTATAAGAGTTTACCGTTAGTTTTTGTACAATTTCAACTATAAGAAAAGATGATGAAAAAGGATATGAAACTAAAAAAATTGTATTAATAAAATGATTAAAATTCAGTTGTAAAAATAATAAATAACAATTAGTAAGTAATGCAAAGAAAGATTACGAGTCTGATACGTTAACCATTACACGAATTTCTTTTTATGATTATTTTATCATATTTATTATGGAAGCCATTAAACCAACATGTTTTTTAAGTATTTTTCTGAACAGTTTCTGATTTTTTCTTCATGTTTGGATGTAAAATAAATTCTTCTTTCGGTTAATACCGAAATTTTTATTTACATTTGCAAGTGTACAAATTTAGAAGGAGAGTGATAAAGAACAGCAAAAGAAGTGGTCGACAAGTATTGCCCTCTGTTTTTGACTATATAAAATCAAAAATTAAAACATAGCAACTATGAGAAATGGGAAATACTGGTTTGCAAACAAACTTTCGGTTGATGCTAAAATCATTTACAGCCTCCGGCAAGTTTTATGATCTTACGAGGGTTGCGCTAAAAATTGTTAGTTATAAAAAGACCGTTGCATCTTTTAACAAAAAATCTTTATTGTTTTTCAAAATAATCTCCATTCAGATTAATACACTTGTGCATTCTTCGACACCACTTTTTAAAACATTCGGAAAATTCATTTTCTGAAAGGTCCTCAAAAATTCTTTGAAATTCTGTAACTGCTGCATCTGCGCTGGAAAATCTTTTACCTAGCATCATTTTTTTAACAGTTGGAAACAAAAAAAAAGTCGCACTACGCCAGATCTGGGCTATACGGAGGATGAGTTATCAATTCAACTCCCGTATCTTTCAAAAAATCCAATGTTCTGGCAGCAGTGTGGGAGGATGCGTTGTCATGATGGACTAAGGGCGAGTTGTATAAATGTGGTTTAGCTTTTAACCTGGCTCAGTTGCTGCAGTAACGATTGTCAGAACAATCGTTGTCTAGGATATTGATCCTAGTTTAAAGTTAAGCTGTGTTTGTACAACCCGCCCTAAGATGTTACGCAAACCGGTCCTTTGGCGACCTGTCTGTAATTTTGCAAACATCTGTGGTAAAGCCACTTCGCAGTACCATTCAGAATTAACAGTTCTGCGATATTCAAGTGGAATAACAGCAACAGGACCACTTCGGCGGGAAAAAAACAGCAATCATTTTCTTATTGACGCTTATGCCACGAATGACTTTTGTGGGCAAGTCTTCATCTTCGAATATCCAAACACTAGACTGCTGTTTAGTTTCAGGGTCGTAACTGTATACCCAAGATTCGTCACCAGTTACAATGTATGCTACTTGCTTGGAAGCTCCTCCGTCAAATTTTTGCAACATAAATTTACACCAGTCTACTCGAGCCTGTTTTTGACTTTCTGAGAGCAAATGCGGTATCCAACGGCTTGCTAGCTTTCTTACCCAAAGACTTTTATGCAAAATGGTATTTACCACCGAGGATCCAATCTTCACTTCCTCCAGAATCTCCCTATGAGTAATATTTCGATTGGACTGAATTCAGCTTGCCACACGATCAACATTTTCTGAACAGGCAGCTTCCTCAGGTCTTCCAGGTCTTGCTTCGTCTTCTAGCAGCTCTCGCCCTCGTCGAAATTCGCGGAACCAATGACTAACAGCGGATAATGGAGGGGCAGCATCGCCAACAGCTGCTTTAAGATTTTCATGTCTTTGCTGGTATCCTAACTGTCTTTTATAGTCGTAGAAAATCATAGCTCTAAAGGCAGTTCGCGGAATGCTCATCTTAACTGAATTAAAAATGCACAACTACTTATCTTACAAAATTAACTACGTTTCACAAGGAAATCGGAGCGTTTGACAATTGTGGGTAACGAATGTCAACTAATGCGGCATTCAATTGTTGCAATTGTTTCTAGCCAATTGAGCTTCCATGGCCTGCTACTAACTATTAACAGAGCATCCCTCGTATTGTAAAAGTATAAGAGGAAGAAAAAGGTTTCCAGGTAAAGGAGGGTTTATTATATAGATAAATGAAAGATTTTTAACATTTTTGCTGTACCTATCACAAACAATTCGTTTGGCGCATTTTGTAGCATTTTAATTAAATAAATTACAATTAATATAATTTATTTATACATTATGTAGAATCTCTTCACGCACAATACAGTTTTACGTGCATTTTTTCAAACCCTAAATAGTTATTTTACAGTAAAGATATTTCAGTACTGCAAAGAAAAGAATTAGGAATCGAATGATACCCTTGGTTACGCCTTTTTTAATTGAGTTGCTATTGTTTCTGTTGTATACCAGACCAAATTTACAATAAGATGGATGCTACGCAGACATTTTGCATTTATAACAGTTTATGGGAGATATACCTATTGTAAAATTCTTTGGCAATTAAAGTTTTTACAGCAAGCATTCTTGCAATGATTGCTGTGCACAAGAATCACTCCGGTTGGATAATTCTTCGTTAGTTTTCCCAGCTACAATCAAAGTCAATCCGTAACCAAGGGCATAATTCGAACCTTAATCATTTTATTCACAGTACTCCGCAATATCTTTATTGTAAAATAATTACGTACCTACATGTACATACATATATTTTCCCTGAACTTTTAAAGTTTTGTTACTTTATAGAACGAATGCTCTTTTCGGTAACCTTTCATGTTTTATATTAATTAATTTCTTACATATACTTAAAGTTTGATAGTAGTACAAGCACTAAAAAAATACCATACGAGAATATTTGACTAAAGAAACGCTTAAGTTTTGGGTTTTGCGACTTTGCAATATAAATTTGACACGTGTTCACCATATGTTTGTTTAAAATCACGATGAGCCTGACGCAAAACCATTTTCATATAGCCTGGTTGCGATAGCATTTTTTTGGCAATTTTTTCGGTTGCCATAGCAATTTTTTAGCAATTCTTTTAAAGATCAAAACTTCAAGTTGTGCTTTAATTAGCTTCGTATTAGGATATCACCTGGATAAGCCTTATTGGTCAAAATCAATGGTTCAATCATTCCTGTCTTACAAATTGTATAATACATATAAGGGATGGAAAAGTACCAATAAGCAAGTTAATTAATATCGTAATTTCAATACAAATTCGAGCTTGTGTATCGATGATCCTTACTTGATTACTTAATGTTGTTTATTATCTTCGAACTCTTTTAATTATTATTACAATTGTTATTATTTTTTTATTATTGGATATTTTTGCTACACAAAATCTAACGGTAAAACCTTACCGTTATTATTTGTACAAACTTAACTATGAAAAAAGCAGATGAAAAAATGGAATAAGACCAATAATAATTGTAATAAAAATGATTTAAATTCAAGTTCTAAAAATAATATACAACATTTAGTAAGTAATACAATTAAAAAAAGGGTGAACTCCGAACCCGCAATTTCTGATTACGAGTCTGAAATGTTAACCACTCCACTAATTCCTTTTAATTACAAGCTTTACAACAATCAATTAAGCTTATAATCAATTAACAAGCTTTTTAAAAAACTTTTCTGATTGTTACATGTGTTTTTGGCAATAAATGAATTTTTTTTCCTTTAATACCGAAATTTCTACTTACATTTGCAACGATATAAACTTAGGAGGAGAATGATAAAACTCCATTGGATGTCCTGTATTATCGCTTACAAAAAATACACTGTACAACTAAAATCAAAACGGCTTGGTATTAGAAAATGCAAGAATTTTTAGAGATCATTGTTTACATATGGCATAACCTAAGTGTATATAGGTGTTAATACCTACGAATTGAAATTAAAATGTAAAAATAAGAAAAGTTCTGGAACTCATGGATATATAACAAAAACCAAAACGACTTGATACAATTCAAAAATTCAAGAATTTTTAGAAAGCATCGTTTACATATGGCATATAAACTAAATGTATATAGCTGTTAACGCCTATGTAATGAAGTTCAAATGTAAAAATAAGAAAAGTCCTGGAACTCATCGATATATAACAAAAACCAAAACGGCTTGGTATTATTAGAAAATTCAAGGTTTTTTTAGAAAACATTGTTTACATATGACATATAAACTACATAATTATATATAGGTGTGAATACCTATGTAATGAATTTGAAATGCAAAAATAAGAAATGTCCTGGAACTCATCGATATATAACAAAAACCAAAACGGCTTTGTATTATTAGAAAATTCAAGGTTTTTTTAGAAAGCATTGTTTACATATGACATATAAACTACAAAATTATATATATGTAGGTGTTAATACCTATGTCATTAATTTGAAATGTAAAAATAAGAAAAATCCTGGAACTCATCGTTACATAACAAAAACCAAAACGGCTTGGTATTATTAGAAAATTCAAGATTTTTTTAGAAAGCATTGTTTACATATGACATATAAACTACATAATTATAATATATAGGTGTGAATACCTATGTAATGAATATGAAATGTAAAAATAAGAAAAGTCCTGGAACTCATCGATACATGACAAACACCAAAACGGCTTGGTATTATTAGAAAATTCAAGGTTTTTTTAGAAAGCATTGTTTACATATGACATATAAACTACATAATTATAATATATAGGTGTGAATACCTATGTAATGAATTTGAAATGTAAAAATCAGAAAAGTCCTGGAACTCATCGATACATAACAAAAACCAAAACGGCTTGGTATTATTAGAAAATTCAAGGTTTTTTTAGAAAGCATTGTTTACATATGACATTTAAACTACATAATTATAATATATAGGTGTGAATAGCTATGTAATGAATTTGAAATGTAAAAATCAGAAAAGTCCTGGAACTCATCGATACATAACAAAAACCAAAACGGCTTGGTATTATTAGAAAATTCAAGATTTTTTTAGAAAGCATTGTTTACATATGACATATAAACTACATAATTATAATATATAGGTGTGAATACCTATGTAATGAATATGAAATGTAAAAATAAGAAAAGTCCTGGAACTCATCGATACATAACAAAAACCAAAACTGCTTGGTATTATTAGAAAATTCAAGGTTTTTTTTAGAAAGCATTGTTTACATATGACATATAAACTACATAATTATAATATATATGTGTGAATACCTATGTAATGAATTTGAAATGTAAAAATAAGAAATGTCCTGGAACTCATCGATATATAACAAAAACCAAAACGGCTTGGTATTATTAGAAAATTCAAGGTTTTTTTAGAAAGAATTGTTTACATATGACATATAAACTACATAATTATAATATATAGGTGTGAATACCTATGTAATGAATTTGAAATGTAAAAATCAGAAAAGTCCTGGAACTCATCGATACATAACAAAAACCAAAACGGCTTGGTATTATTAGAAAATTCAAGATTTTTTTAGAAAGCATTGTTTACATCTGACATATAAACTACATAATTATAATATATAGGTGTGAATACCTATGTAATGAATATGAAATGTAAAAATAAGAAAAGTCCTGGAACTCATCGATACATAACAAAAACCAAAACTGCTTGGTATTATTAGAAAATTCAAGGTTTTTTTTAGAAAGCATTGTTTACATATGACATATAAACTACATAATTATAATATATATGTGTGAATACCTATGTAATGAATTTGAAATGTAAAAATAAGAAATGTCCTGGAACTCATCGATATATAACAAAAACCAAAACGGCTTGGTATTATTAGAAAATTCAAGGTTTTTTTAGAAAGAATTGTTTACATATGACATATAAACTACATAATTATAATATATAGGTGTGAATACCTATGTAATGAATATGAAATGTAAAAATAAGAAAAATCCTGGAACTCATCGATACATAACAAAAACCAAAACTGCTTGGTATTATTAGAAAATTCAAGGTTTTTTTAGAAAGCATTGTTTACATATGACATATAAACTACATAATTATAATATATAGGTGTGAATACCTATGTAATGAATTTGAAATGTAAAAATCAGAAAAGTCCTGGAACTCATCGATACATAACAAAAACCAAAACTGCTTGGTATTATTAGAAAATTCAAGGTTTTTTTTAGAAAGCATTGTTTACATATGACATATAAACTACATAATTATAATATATATGTGTGAATACCTATGTAATGAATTTGAAATGTAAAAATAAGAAATGTCCTGGAACTCATCGATATATAACAAAAACCAAAACGGCTTTGTATTATTAGAAAATTCAAGGTTTTTTTAGAAAGAATTGTTTACATATGACATATAAACTACATAATTATAATATATAGGTGTGAATACCTATGTAATGAATATGAAATGTAAAAATAAGAAAAGTCCTGGAACTCATCGATACATGACAAAAACCAAAACGGCTTGGTATTATTAGAAAATTCAAGGTTTTTTTAGAAAGCATTGTTTACATATGACATATAAACTACATAATTATAATATATATGTGTGTGAATACCTATGTAATGAATTTGAAATGTAAAAATAAGAAATGTCCTGGAACTCATCGATATATAACAAAAACCAAAACGGCTTGGTATTATTAGAAAATTCAAGGTTTTTTTAGAAAGAATTGTTTACATATGACATATAAACTACATAATTATAATATATAGGTGTGAATACCTATGTAATGAATTTGAAATGTAAAAATAAGAAAAGTCCTGGAACTCATCGATATATAACAAAAACCAAAACGGCTTGGTATTATTAGAAAATTCAAGGTTTTTTTAGAAAGCATTGTTTACATATGACATATAAACTACATAATTATATATAGGTGTGAATACCTATGTAATGAATTTGAAATGTAAAAATAAGCAAAGTCCTGGAACTCATCGATATATAACAAAAACCAAAACGGCTTGGTATTATTAGAAAATTCAAGGTTTTTTTAGAAAGCATTGTTTACATATGACATATAAACTACATAATTATATATAGGTGTGAATACCTATGTAATGAATTTGAAATGTAAAAATAAGAAAAGTCCTGGAACTCATCGATACATAACAAAAACCAAAACGGCTTGGTATTATTAAAAAATTCAAGGTTGTTTTAGAAAGCATTGTTTAGATATGACATATAAACTACATAATTATATATATGTAGGTGTTAATACCTATGTAATGAATTTGAAATGTAAAAATAAGAAAGGTCCTGGAACTCATCGATATATAACAAAAACCAAAACGGCTTGGTATTATTAGAAAATTCAAGGTTTTTTTAGAAAGCATTGTTTACATATGACATATAAACTAAGTGTATTTAGGTGTTAATACCTATGTAATGAATTTGAAATGTAAAAATAAGAAAAGTTTTGGAACTCATCGATATATAACTAAAACCAAAACGGCTTCATACTATTTGAAATATTAAGGGTCTTTAGAAAGTATTGTTTATATATGGCATATAAACTAACAGTACCGATGTAATAAGTTTGAAATGTAAAAATAAGAAAAGTCTTGGAACTCATCGATATATAACAAAAACCAAAACGGCTTGGTATTATTAGAAAATTTAAGGTTTTTTTAGAAAGCCTTGTTTTCAATTTGATCATTTTGTATACTTTTTTTTTGATAAATTGTTCTTCAGTTCAAAACTGCAAAAATATAATAATTTATTAATATAAATTAATAGTTATGTGAGAGAAAAAAAATTGTATAATGCTTACAAGTTTATTGTCTGTAAGATTAAATTATTTTAAACGTTTTAATGTTTTGTGTTGGAATTAAACACCACTTGATTCTTGTTATTCCATCGTTAATTAACATTGTTATTGTTTTTATTTAAAATGAATTTATAATTATTTGATATGAATTATAATTTTTCTAATATGTGTTCTTATTGAAACACTAAAATTTCCTTATTCATTCTGTCATTTTAGATAAAAATATTTATGTAAATGCACAAGTCTATTAATGATTTATTAATTCTAATTTTTACAGATGCCAATATTCTTTCTCTAACCAATTTTTGTAGTAATATCAATTTATTTTAAAATTTAAAAAGAGAAAAATAATAATTGAAGGAAATAATAGTTAAAGGAAAAGAATAAGTGAAAAACATTCTAGTTTGTTTTATTTAAAGAACTGAATTAATATTTTGTTATTAAGAATAGTAAGTAAAAAAATCATAATTTTTCAATCAAATAAACACAATTTGTGTTTTTAATTAGTTAAGTTTAAATCGTACGTTTGTTGATTGTCTCTTGTTATTAAGAAGTTAAAACAGCACCTTTAGTTTTATTTAAAAATAACGATACAATAGGAAAAGTCCTGGAACTCATCGATATATAACTAAAACCAAAAGGGCTTGGTATTGTTTGTAAATTCAAGATTTTTAAAAAGAATTGTTTAAATATGTATTTAAACTAGGTGTATATAAATGTTATACCTATGTAATGGAGTTCAAATTCAAAAATAAGAAGAGTCCCGGAACTCATCGATATATCCCTAAAATCAAAACGGCTTTGTATTTTTAAAAAATTTAAAGAGTTCCGAAAAGCTTACATTATATATGGTTTAATAAACCTGGTGTACATAAGAATTTTTTGGTGTCCCGGAACTCGTCGATCGACATACATATATATATATATATATATATATACAGTGAGAATTTTATTTCACTGAACATAGGACTATTGACATTCCCTATGTTCAGTTTTAAAAAAGCCAAGTCAATGCATTGCGAGCAATTAAAACATATCCAAGCAACCTATAAAACAATTGCTATTCGTAGTGTCATTAGAAAGTGTCAAAACTGTGTTTTTTTTTCAAAGTTTTTGCCAAGACAGCTGCAGATCCTGACCTGACCTGAAGCTGTCTTTGGCATCAGTGAGGACTTTATGCCTTTATTATGATTAATTAATGAATATTCGTGTCGATAATTATTGTCAAGGATTACAATCATGTCGCAAACATTGTCGCTGGGTAGGCAACCAAACTTGCAGGTCTGCTGGTAGCTGGTGTTTTTTTTATTGTACATTCTTTTGACACAACTGAAATTATTTAGTTTTAGGTTAAGTATAATTACATCCAAATAACAAGTTTAAACAGAAACTTTTATTTAAATTACTTTAACAAATGTTCAAAGTGACCACCCTCCTGTTCCAAACAATATGCTAACCGATTGTAAAATCCTTGTACACTATTTCTAAAAAAATTTGGATTTATTTCGTTGCAGGCGGTAAGTATTCTATTCTTTAGCTCTTCTGTATGCTCTATTACTCTATTATTGTAGACTTTGGATTGGATATAACCCCAGAGAAAGAAATCATTTGGTGATAAATCTGGGGACCGAGGTGGCCAAGCTATGGGGCCAAATCTTCCAATCCAGCGATCCTGGAATGTTTCGGTTAGGAAGCGTGTAATAGGGCCCGTGGAATGTGGTGGAGCGCCGTCCATTTGAAACCATGGGTTTTCAATATTTAAAACTTCTAGTCGTGGTATAATGTTTCTCCGCAGAAGTTCCAGAAATTTGGCAGTGTTTAGGGTGCCATCGATAAAAAATGGACCAATAAGGGTACCGTCAACTATTCCAGTCCAAACATTAACACTCCTATTGTATTGAGTGTGTGTTAAATTTTGAACGTGCTTGTTTGTACGTGACCAATACCTGTAGGAATTAGCAAAGAAGGATAAGGAGAAAGGAGAGAAAAGTGTTAGATACAAACCGATAATTCTGTTTATTGACAGTGCCATCTAAACAAAACGACGACTCGTCTGTGAAAACTATTTTTTGTAGAATATCTTCATTTTCATTTAGTAAATTAAATACTGTTTCACAAAAATCTGTTCTTTTAATTTTGTCAATAGGAAAAAGCTGCTGGTGATTGGAAAATTTGTAGGGTTTGTATTTATACTTCTTGAAAGTTTTAAGCACAGAGTCTTTCGAAATGCCAAATTGCTGTGCTACTATCCGCGAGGGGGTAATGGGATTTTCTTCTGCATAACATAATATTTGTATTTCTCGTTCTTCTGTTAAAACGGGGCAAGCTTTTCTTCTTTTTTTATGTGAATTTATTACACAACCTTCACCATTAAATTTTTTAATTATGCTATGAATAGTTGCGACAGATGGTATCGGTCTTTCGGGATAACTTACGGAAAACAAATCGCGCACTTGTCTCATACTATTATTGGAATTGTACCAGTTTACAATGGCAATCTTTTCATCTTTTGAGTACATATTGCAAAGCACAAGTTGAAAAACTTTTTAAAAAAACAGTTTTGACTTTTTAATGACATTAATGGCAATTGTTTTATCAGAGGTTGCTTGGATATTATGTTGTAATTGCTCGCAATGCATTGACTTGGCTTTTTTAAAACTGAACATAGGGAATGTCAATAGTCCTATGTTCAGTGAAATAAAATTCTCACTGTATATATATATATATATATATATATATATATATATATATATATATACATATACAAGAAAGTGTTATAATAATGGGATATCGCGCAACAGAGAAGAAAGAAATCATAAGTTGCAGCCGTCTACACGTGTTTCACACTTATTAGTGATCATCAGGACGGCATAGCAGATGGAATAAATATAAAAGCAACTAACTCAGAAAGATGTAACAACACAAGGTTTCACTGATAGCAGCCAACCGCACATTTGCAGTATCGGCCTGAAGACACTGAGTTTTCAGTGCAACAACAAACGTCACTACGGAGGCAGCTAAAGCCACTACCGTGAGACAACCTAATCATCGATATATATATATATATATATATATATATATATATAATATATATATATATATATATATATATATATATATATATATATATATATATATATATATATATATATATATATATATATATATATATATATATATATATATATATATATATATATATATATATATATATATATATATATATATATATATTGTGTTTTTATTGTTTCTAACTAGCTGCACCCTAGGGTCGCACAGTAATAATAATAATAATAATAATGTTTATTGAATGCAAAAATTAAAAACTTATATATTCATAATACATTTATAATAGATAGCTAACTCTAAATTACATTCAAAGGGAGAAAGTTC
Organism: Agrypnus murinus; assembly: GCA_929113105.1. Lineage (NCBI taxonomy): Eukaryota > Metazoa > Arthropoda > Insecta > Coleoptera > Elateridae > Agrypnus > Agrypnus murinus. The sequence goes on along the minus strand of OV816024.1, from coordinate 96,446,886 downwards.
GGCAAAGCCGATTTTCACAACTCCCAAAAAAATAAAAGATCTTAAGAGTTGCCTCCTGTATTATTCTGATCATCTAACAATAACTTCTTATACCTGTTTTTGAACTGAGTAAATGATAGGTTTGTATCAAATAGATCAATATTATTATTAAGTAATGTAGGAGCAATATACTGGAAACAACTCTCAAATTTACTTGTTTTGTGTCATGGAACATTAAATGTATTTACATTTCTTAAATTAACATCATGTACAGTTGATCGCCTAATTAATAAATTATACAGATAAGATGGTTCTTTGGTTTCTAAGACTTTGAATAACAAAGATGCATATAACAAAATAAACCTGTTTTCTAATTTCAAAATTCTAAAGTTATTATAATAGGGTGTTATATGCTCCCTGCGATTGATTTCGTACGAAAAACGCATACAAGCGTTTTGTAAAATCTGCAACTTATTTTTCAAGTATGTAGTTAGGAAATAGAAATAGACAGAACTCCCAAAATCTAGAATGCTTAAGATAAGAACATTGACTAAATTCCACTTTACATCTCGGGGTAAAACATTTTTAAATTTCCACAGCAGTTTTAATTTCGCATAGCCTTCACTACACTTCTTCACAACGTGATTTTCAAAATTTAAATTTTTGTCAATAATTATACCTAAGTTTCGGACATTATCACTTATTTCCACAACAGTATTATTTAATTGAACCGATATTTGAGTACACTGATTTATTTTACTGATGGTTCCACTAGAACCAATACGTAGAACAACAGTTTTTTGAGGATTCAATCGTAGGCCGTTTTTCTCAGACCACACCCTAATTTGTTCAAGATTTTCATTTAGTTCACTAATTAGATTGTTAACTAGATGTGGAACACATGATTTGTAGATTTGTGTGTCGTCTGCATATTGGTGGATATTCCATTGATGTAATAAAATGTCAGAAAGATCAGCCGTAAAGAGTGCAAATAAAGTAGGACCTAGGATGCTTCCTTGAGGTACTCCATATTCAACTTGTAGTTCACGAGAAATGTCACTATCGATCTTAACGGCTTGAAATCGATTTAATAAATAATCAGAGAACCACTGCAGCATCTCAATTGAGAAACCATAGTATGGAAGTTTAGCTAGTAGTAGCTGTCGATGTATCACATCAAACGCTTTACTATAATCTAATAATGTCAAATAGGTTATTTCGCCATTATCAATATTTGCAGTTATGTCACTAGTTATTTTAAGCATAGCAGTAGTCGTGCTATGATTTTTGCGAAATCCTGACTGCGTATTGGGTAATATTTTGTTGGCGGAAATGTAATTGATTAAATGAACATTCACAATTTTCTCCAATACTTTAGACATAGTGGGCAATATGCTAATTGGCCGAATATCTCTTAAATCGGTTGCTTTACTTTTCTTAGGTAATGGATTGATCAGCGCTTTTTTCCAGAGAGATGGCACAATCCCATTAGATAGTGAGAAGTTAATTATGTGAGTCAAACTATATTTGCAAAAAGGTAATACCAATTTTAACATTTTCAAATTAATGTTATCTATACCGCTTGCATTAGACGTTAGTGAATTAACAATTTTTTCAACGTCATCACCTGTTACTTGGCTGAGATTCGGAGTCTGCAGATCAGCAATTACACTATTGTGAAGATAGTAATTTAGCGTTTCATTGTCGATAATCACATTTTGGACACCATTTGTTACGAAGATATTTATTAAATTAGCATCTTTGATTTGCTCCGAAATTTGAGACTTAGGTTTTGAATGAATATTCCACGAAACAAAGTTTTTCCACAACATACGGGGGTGTCTTTTATTGCAGTGTAGTTGATGTTTAATGTAGGCCGATTTTTCACTTTTTATAGCGGTTGACAAATAATTTCGCAGCTGTTTGTAATAATCTAAATCAGTTTGTAGTTTACTTTTCTTGTATTTAGCGTACGCTTTGTTTTTCATTCGTATAATCATTTTCAGGGTATCTGTAATATAAGGACGATAATTATGCTGTATCATTGTAGTTTTTAATGGAGCATGAACCTTGAACAAAGCCAGGATATTAGAGTTAAGATAGTCTACTTTATTGTCAATTCCCTCCAAATCCTCTACATACCTCCAGTTAATCATAGCTGCGTCTATGTCAAAGTTAATTAAATTGAAGTTTTTATATTACAGTATCCCCCAGGCAAAAGCACCTGGATGCAACACTGAAGCAAATAACAATAATGGTTTGAAATCTATCACTGAATTGAGTGTGAAATTGGTTTTGGTTAAGATTGGTTTTTAAACTAATCTCAATCAGGAACCAATATGTTCGAAACAGTCTTAACTATTAACACTCTTTGCCAAGTACTAACATTGATCTAGTTTACTTACAAAATGTGATCGCAAATACAGGAAATGTAACTGTAAATTTTAATACAGCTATTGGAGGAAATTAAGTAAGAAGGGGTCGTTTAACATTACATCTAAGTCATCAGTCAGCAGCAACACAGGTTTTAGTCCAATAGTTCTGTCGCTTAAGTTACACCTAGTTTTGTACTGTGAAAATAATGATTATAGAAAAAAGAGTAACCTCTTGTGTCTAAAAAAGTAGATAAGCAGATGCACTGCTATGTCGGCATGTACATAATGCACATCTGTTTTAGTCAAAACAGAATAGAATTTACTAATGCAAGAAGCACATGGGAATTGATCTCAAGGACTACGCCCAGTCAAATGTGTATGATCATTTCTTTACTTGCTTTGATAAATACTATAATGGCCATAATTATATAATCAGAAACTAAAACTAAGATTAGAATTCACAGTACTGTATTTGCAACGAATTCTGAAAATCTCCAGAAGTGATTGAAATATTTGTTGGAATGTCAGAATTGGACTTGTAGCAAGACTATTTTGAATGGAATTAAAAGATTTATTTTTAATTTTTGAGTGTAATATGATAATTTTAATATGTATTTATTGAGCCGACAGTAAACAAATAACATGAGTGCATGACTCTTAAACCAAACATTAAAAATACAACTTGCGGGGGTCGGTTTTTCTAAATTGGAGAATAAGACCGTCTCTACTATGGGTATGTGTGATCGACGAAAAGGCATTGCATTATTTTAAATATTTGATTTAGAGATATGTATTTGATTAACTTTGCCAGGATTATCTACTCACCCACATACACATTCAAGCATAAGAACAAACATGAATTCCCATTCTAGATTCACTTTTAGTCTGGTTAGACTGCCAAGTTCAATCGTTGCATCACAGCAATCTGTATCAGGTCACACCAGCAACAGAAAAGTGTCATGGTGACTTGATCTAGCAGTTAAAATCTTTACTAATAATTTTTTAGTCGACTTATTTTATTCTGTAGTGGATTAGAATTATTCTATTTCTATAACAATTCATTTTTAGGTTCCAGATTGGATGGATACAAATTTAGAGTACTCCGCATTAACAACTTTGCCGAACACTGCGGAATTTGCCTGACCATCATTTACTCTAATTGGCTATGTACAATCTATGTATAAACAATGTACAGTTTGTCTTGTTGCAGAACTACACACCCCTAAATCTTTTTTATTTATAATCAGATTAATATCAAATTTTTGTCAATCCTTATAGTCTTATAAAATACTCTAAACAAAATCCTATAGACCTAAAACAATTTAATATGGGAATTTCTTGTCAAACATCGGAATTTGGATAGATTTAACTAGTCAGGATAATACTTCTTAACTTGTTTGAATAAAATAAGGCCTACCAACTTTTCTGCATTTATTTAAGTAATTCCAATAAAGTTAGTTCTAAAGATATTCATTTTATCCAATTGTATAACTTAACAAAAATTTAGTATTAATCTGTACCAATTAGTGTAATTTTGAAACAAAGCACACCTACGTGTACATATTAGTATTTACTGTATTACAAATATTAGTAAATTATTTGTATTAATAAAACATAGTTAACTTGAATTAAACCAATATTAATTATGTGATGTAAAGTATTCTGTATAATTTATTTTATTCTAGTTTGTTAGTGCATCCTCAAGATATTAATTAAAAACAATAGTTACATATTTTCCAAAGTGTTCATTGGTGTACAAAACATAAAGAAACTGTAAATTAGCAACATTTATCTCTGCATGCAATTTCTCAACAGAAAACATAGTGAAGAAGAAATTTTCTAGAAGCATCTTCATATCATTAATGCAAGCGTTCGTTTTATTCTTCCAGAATGGATATGAAATGAAACAGCCATCGAATTAAGGAAAATTTATTTTTCAATATAACCTCTTCGCTTTAGAATGCAGCAAGTATTATAACGTTTTAATAACAACTGTAAACTTTCACAAAAATATTCTTTTGGTTTTTGCTTCAAAACGTCTCTCAACCGCTGCTATAAGTTCATTGTCGTCTTCAAATTTATGAACTCTAGATCCTTTTTCAGATTCTGGAATAAAAAGTAGTCGGAAAGGACTAGATTGGGACTATAAAGCAGATGGCCCAGTACTTCAATGCTGTAATTGCTCGTGACAGTCTTGTCTGTTTTTGCCTTATGCGCAGTTGCAATGTCGTGCAACAGCAGCATGCCCTTGCTTAGTTTCCCTGCCTGTTCTGTTTAATAGTCTCTTAGATTTATTCTCTGTTTGACCCCTTTTTAAATAACCTATTAATAATATTCTAATATATACTATTAATATTCAGAAATTGGCATAGGAAAATAGAAAATCCGAATGAATGGAGAAAAGTTGTTAACCAAGCCATGAACCTTCAAGGCCATTAGTACTAACATGTTGCGATCTTCTTTATACAAATCTAAAAGTAAATCTGAACTCAGTGATGCATTTGGAACAGCTAAACCGTTCATAGCACCGATCTTGCACTTACTTTCGTCATGCCTAAATATTCATATAAAATTCTAAAACAGTGGTTTTTGACACACCAGTTAATACTGTTGTCTCATTTTTAGTCTAGCATCTTTTAGTACTAAAGATTTTACTTTATGCACAATGCCTTTTGTAATTGCTTCTACAGAATGACCAGGTATTGATTCATCTTCAAGTGATTCTCGACCCGATTTCGAACAGTTTCGACCATTCATATATTGTAGATATTGAAGGACAGGAACTATAGTTTGTGGTTCTTTCCTTGTTTTGTAAGGAATTCTATAACTGCACGATATTCAATTTTGTTCATTTTAACGTGACACTTCAAAAATTAAAAGAAAACTCATCTGTAAATTTGACAGTTGTTTTGTAAATTGGAATAATCGTCGGCTTCACATGAAAACTGCACAAGTCCGAAAAAACTGTTTACAAGAAATGTAACATTTTTTATGTTGCCTGTCAATGCTTTTTTACTTGCATTGATTTTATTTTTGCTATTTAAGCAACTTCTACTAATTATTTTCGGAAGTTCTCATATTTATTTTATAGAAAAAGTAATAACGTTAAAATCTCAATTTTTTCAATGTTGGCACTTACTGAAATGTTGGCACTTACTATGAAGCCGACGAATATTGTTTAAAGGCATAAAATTTTCAACTAAATTAAAAAATGCCTATTCTAAGAATATAAATCTGACCACTCGTAGCAACTGTTCTTACTGATACCTACCTTTTGAATGACTGATTGATGTACCCCCATAAATAAAAATCTTCATCAAAGGTACATATATTGGATATTGGTAGCAAGATAAACTGGTTTTGGCAAGACATCTGGTGCTTGTGTCAATAGGTTAAAAGAGCTCTTGTAAACTTATTAGTGAACTACTAGAATTACCACTTTATAACACTGCCAAAGACTACTTCTCCCCTCAAGTGCTAGTAATTTATGGACGGCCTCAAAAGAGTTATCCTTATCTGGAGCTTATCCTCCAAACTATTTTAAAATTAGCTGTTATGGTTTGCTACTGTAGTTTATTTTGTTTTGGATTAAATATCTTCAAATGAATTATTAGACATTATTAAGTCCTTTTTTGCAAGCATACCATTATTGTCCATTCACTTCTGGGTGGGACAGTAAGCAATCATCAAATAAAGATATAAAAGACAGTGTCGGTCATTCCATCTGAAGCCGTAGTGTAAGATAGCACCCAAAGCAAGAGAACCGAGGAAGTTGAAATACAGTTGGCACTATCTGTAATCTGTCAGTGGTGACATTTGGAACAAAAACATTATCAGATTTCTTCATTTTCACAAAATATTTTAGATTTTTTGGCAATGATCGCCTGTCAAATGACCATTTAAGAGTATACTTTCAACTGGTAGACACTACGAAATATATTAAAATCTCCCTAAGTCAAACTTATCACTTGCCAGACTAGTTTGTTTGACTCAAGGAAAGGTTTAGTTATAGAAAGTACAAATTATCTTCAGGTTACCTTAGTGTATTGTTTTATTAAAGAACAAACAGCACAAAGATAACCAATAATATTTAATGTGGATAATAAATAGTAATAAAAATTAAAATAATAAAAAAATTAATAGCTATTTATGTAACAATACATAATGTAGGACATTATAGACAAGCCCAGTTTATGGCCGAGCGAGCGAAGCGAGCAAGGCCTATAAAAAGGGCGAGTCTATAAGGTCCGATTATGTAAGAGTTGCATACAAAGCTTTATGTTCGATTCCTAAAATTAGGTAATATAAAAAAAAATCAGTTTATAAATTTGACATCTGTTCTTGACAGAAGAAAATTTGACATGTAATATACACTGCCGTGCTTAGCTAGAAAGCAGTATCTCCACAGTAGCAATTTAAGAAATGTACCATGTTTTTATTAGCATTCATTAGTATACCACGCAGTATATTTCTACACAGCAGTTCTGGCAGATACTGCTTTCTTGCTAAGCACGGCAGTACAGTTGTCATACTTTATTTTACTACTATATACTTTATTTTACTACTATCACTTTATTTTACGAGTACAATAATAAGCCAGTTCACTGCCGCAAAACAATACAATAAACAGTACTTTATAATGCAATCGGACATAATATAATTAATGCTGCATTTAACACAACCGCATCGCAAAAATTAAAAACAATTTAATGAGATTTAATAATAAGAGAATAATAAATGTTAAAAATGCTGAAGTAGTAAAAAATAATAATGGTATTAAAAGGCTGGTCCTTAATTGTAATATCATTTTACATAAACAGTAGAAACTCTTTAATTCGAACCTATAAATGCAAGGCTAAATAGTATTAATGAGGAATTCGGATTACTGGATTTACGAATATTAACATCATTTTATGTCATGGTATTTTATTATAAAGAACTTAACTTATATAACTTACTACTTTTATTACAAAATTTTTATATCTAATTAAGAAAATCAGTAATTTTCTTTTTGCTTTAAGTTTTCTCTTTCTCCTTTTATAGCGATGTGCTCTCATTTCATGGTCTTAATTTAAGTGTTTTTCTATTTCCTGTACCTTTGTCAGCAAACCAGACATATTCTAGGATTTTAGTTTTGTTTTTCTTTATATTGCTGACTGTCGATTTTACCAACACCATATTTTAAAGCAATCGTTAAGCACTAACCCAACATTTAATTGTTGAATAATAAATGTTATTATACAAACAATTGCGGCAAAGCTGCACTGTCAAAACATTTAGGACGCCTTGTGATTGCTATATTTATAGCTTATTTTTTACATCTATAACCTTCAGGATTTTTATTGCTCTTTATATTAATAACAAAAGCAATTGTTGATTGATCTTCGTAGAATTTGTTTACACCTGTCGGGTCGTACCAGTATCAGCCAAAAACTGCATCAGCAATCTGCTATAATCTCATTTATAATTAATATTCACCTTCTAAGAACGCTACATATTTCATTTTAGTAGTATGTACATAGAACTTCCTTGTTCGGATTAAAGAGATTTGTTCGAATTAAAGAGGATTTCGGATTAAAGAGGTTTGTTCGGATTATAGCTTGTAAATGTTGCTGTTCGGATTATGGATTCCTACTGTATATTTTACATGCTTTCAAATTTCTTTAACTAATAAAACCGATAATGTTGGATACATTAGTATAAATATTTCAATTGTTCAAAAAGGCTTTATAATATCTACGTGATTTATCCTCTTGTTGATCAGAATGAAAGAAATATCATGTCAACACATTTGCAATAAACAAAGTGTGCTTCTCAGAATGTATTTACAAATCGGGAATTTATAATTAATTTTTTTGTTCAGCTTAGAGAAATACTTTAGTAAGATATTTTAATAGCACACACTCTATGAATTAAGAGGCACCTTCCGAAATTCTATTTTCACATAATAAAAATTCTTAATGCTATTGCCAAATGAAATGTTCAAGATAAGCAAAAATTCTAATTAAAGAGTTTTACTGTACTGACAAACCAGAATAGATAGTAGCGTCAGAAAAGTACTGCTAGGTTGATTCATCAGTCTATTGTAATTTATCAGGTACTTCTTGCATTGTCTACTAGTTATATACTACAATCAGTAGTGTACAGTGCATACAGCTAAATGATTAGAAGACTTAAGTTTTAATTAACAGTGAATATACTTCTAATGTGTTAATTAGATAAATAAAGATTTATAATAATTATTTTTGTACATGTATTTATAAGTTTGGATCATATACAAAACAATAACAAAATGGTATTTAAATTAATTACAAAAATACAAACTATTTAAAAGATTGAGAAAATAAGACTCATCATGATTTTTCTGATTTAACCTTTTTCTTAGGATTACCATCTCTGTTCTCTGCTTCTGTCCTAAAACAAATATATTTCAATATTTTATATACTTTTGAGCTCAAGTAAACATACTTTACACCAACATTAGCAACAGTCCCAAATTTATTTATAAATGTTTCAAGAAACACTTTTGATTTGCCAAATACATTTACAAAAAGTTGGTCTGGTGCATTTTCAAGAATAGCATTTTTATCAAACTTCTTTGTTACCAAGTTTTCTAAAAATTGTATTAAATATTGTTGAAGATTAAAATTACAATTCAGTAGAAGCTTGATTTATCAAATTTATTTAATTATGATGCAGAAAGTAGAGTTCGCAGAATTTGTAGTTTTAAACAAATTAACACAGTATATTCGAAAATCAAGTTTCTATTATAAAATAATCATTTGTTTCATCTGTTATGTGACTATACAATTTTTGTGAATACAAAAGCTTTAATAGCTTTCTTCCAAATGGCAACAAGAGGCAATTACACTAATTGAATAAGTCACTATCATAGGCGTCACTTTTCAAAATTTTAATGAGGGCTGGCCAGTTCACAGTTTTACAAACCACATTAAACACAGTCTGCATATAGGTATAAGTATTTTCAAAGGATTTATTAATTAAACTTCTACATACAATAACAATACAACCTAAAAAACCAAAATACCCAAATCAAATTTAAAGATTAAGCTGTAGTTTTAAACAATCATCTGTAAGATCTCCCCAAGTAAATAAAATTTTGTTTATTAGTTTAACGGTAATCACACCCCGAAAATTAAAAAAAATAACTGTTTCCAACTGGCATGCTACAAACATGGTAAAACCATACCATGGTTAGTAGAACTCATAATAGAATAGAAGTATTAATGTGCATACAGACACAAACAAAGGAATAATAATGAGAAATTGCGCAATGATCACTAAGTGTGAAACACATGTAGACAGCTGTGACCCACCCTTTTATTTTGTTCGATTTCCCATTATTATCCCTCTGTTGATAATAGCTATCTCAATATCAAGAAGGTTTCAAATTAATGTAAACTTTTTATTTAATGTCCAAAATAGGACTACATTCATTCATTTTTTTAATAATCTTGAATGTTAATTTTCTAGTGTCAATAGAAATAGCTTATTGGTATATTTTGTTTTCATAAATATTAGTTAGTCACAACAAGACAAGACTATTGGAATAATACAAACTTCTAGATATTTCTCCTCCTTCTAGTTGATGTTCTTGTATTTCTCTATCTTTTTTCTCTAATAAATCAAATAGTTTCTTTTGGCGTACTTCTAAATACTGTACACTTTGCATTAAAGGAAGTGTGAATTCATTAAAAAACTAGAATTTAAAATTATTATAAGACTACATCAGTGTGGCCAAATCTGATATATACATTACCATATTTGCATCTCCAATTAATAAATTAAATTTGTATTTAATAACAAATTCTTGAGATTTTCGTTTTAATTCTAATATAATTCTTTCATTCTCTTTTGTTAATAATATTTTAGTTTCTAAGTGTATATCATTTATTAATGATTGTATGTGACTGATGATTTCTGCGGAACTAATGGAACTGGTGTCAAACAGCGGGTTTACTTCCTACAATAATAAAAAGTTGTCAAGTAATTGTAGTTAATATTGTCGAACACTGTTTTATTAAATTAATTTAATCAATCAACGATAAACTATCATTAAATGGAGTGTCTTAAATGACACACAAACAAAATAATAATTATGGAATCCTTCTTCAAGAACAGACTAAAAGGATTCTAAGATCATTTTGTTCTAGGTTATCATTTTATCTAGGACCGGAGCACGGTGTTGGGGAGAAATAGTGAATGGAATGATGCAGGTATAAACTAATATAACTAACTATTGGGCTAGAGGTTGTGTACTCATGTTCAGAAATAGAATACAAACAACGGACTTGTTTATAGCTTTGAAATATCAATGACTATAAGTTCATCAAAAGTGAGAGCCAGAAAACTGGCTGGTCCTGTTCGTCTATTCTACATCAACACGCTGGCGTGCACAACCTCAAGTAGCAAGGCTGTTGTGAAGAAATGCAGTTAACTGTCCCAACCACCCTACAGCTGAGACTTGTCCTCCAGTGACTACTACCTGTTCACAAAATTGAAATCTGATTTTTAATTCTGATCTGATGAGAGGTCCAAGTAGTCATTTATATCCATTTTGCAACCACAAAAAAAAAACTTCTTTTTTTTAAGTATAGAGATGCTGCCAAAGAAATGTGATTTGATATATTTTATATAAAATTATAATTATTTATATAAATATATTTTATTTGAAAATACATTTTCAATGACCTTCAAAGTTTTGTGCTTTGATTCATGACAGCATCCTCCGTAATTAAGACTTGCCTCACCTATTTCTGCTAGGCCTACCATGTGAGCTGATCACCTGATAGCTTTAATGATCAGATCACAATTGTTTTTATGTACGGTCGAAATCATAAAAAAAGAAACGATTTTTATTCCATTTGTACTTTGAAAATCTATATAGTATATAAAAGAAAGTCGTGTTAGTTACACTATTTATAACTCAAGAACGGCTGAACCGATTTGACTGAAAATTTGTGGGGAGGTAGCTTAGAACCAGAAGACGGACATAGGATACTTTTTATCCCGTTCCCGTGGAACGTGACATAAAACGTGGTATAACAAAACGCAACTGAAAGCAAAACAAAAAATTAATCAGTCAAAACATAGCCGTTCATTTGTTAAAAATGGTATAACAAAACGCAACTGACATGGAATAACAAAACACAACTGACAGCTAAACGTAATGTTGTCTATGGTTAAGTATGGTTGAAAATTTTATAATTTGAAATTTTGGAGTTGACTGGTTGATGTGTTTGTTTCGAGTTTCAATTAGCTTATTGTGCCGATATTATCATTAACAATACCATGCCGCGACCAAGACGATCAAATCTTTCTCGGCAAAGCCGTAATGCAACTAGGATTCGAAACATTGTGAATGAAAGGACTGAAGAAGAACAAGAAATTGCACGTAAAGAGCGCCGCATTAGTATGGCTCGACTTCGTGCTTCTCAATTATATGTGGCATGTTCACAGGTCGGAAGACCATCTGCGTTAATTGTTCTTGCGCCTGATAATAAAACGAAAAATGTCGTCTATCACAAGGTACTTCACTGAAGAGTGCAACCCATGCACTAAAATACATGGCCAATAAAGAATCATTAAAATACTTTTTTTTTTATTTATATTTATTATCCTAATAAAAAATTGAACTTAATAAAATCCAAAATATGCTCATTTATTGCCTCTAAGGCGGAACAAAGTTCGCCAGGTCAGCTAGTTACTTATATATTACTCTTAATGATTAATCATTGTTAAAATTCATAGTAATTGAAATCAATTAATATTAATTACATATTTGATACAAGTCGTTTCTTTTTTTTTAATCTGACTGTACATAAAATAAAATGTTTGTATCAATATGAGTTTGCTTAAATGAATGTAATCAGAGCTGTTCCTGGACATGGTGTTTGTGATGCAATTGCACCAGGGCGGTCAAACATAAGGGGCAGCCAATGAAAGAGAAAAATCGACTGATAGCGCTGTGACTCGCCACCTACACTGCAAAAGTTTTATCAATTTTTGGTTTTAAAAAGTGCAACGAGTATCTTTGACGAATAATTAATTAATGATTAGCTGATTTAAACTTATTGCTTGTAAAAGCAAAGAACATTATTTACGTTACGAACTATTATACTCTATGCTAGTAGTAATATGCTACTTGTTACTTTCATAAACCAAAAATGTCTGAATTTCTGAGTTTATATATAATAATAATTATCAGGAAAATAAGACTTAAACTTCCCAACAAGCCAGGACCTTTTTTGTAGCACATCTTACGAGCAACATTTTTCATAATAACCACTTTTTTGATGAAAACCTGATGGTTTTCGAGATAATTGGAAAACATTAAATTTCTTCCCCCCCCCCCTATAAAAAAGTTTGACTCTTAAAAAGACTTTTAAGAGTTTGGTTTTTTCGACATTTTCCTGGTCTATTTAAAGTATGTCAAAAATAATGCTAAAATTTTTCTAAAATATGTTTAATGCTCAACTTATACAACCTTAATAGACCTTTAGATGGAAACAACAGAAAAGTCTTGTAGGGGCGGTCACTTTAATTTTGCACCTGGGCAGAAAGCACCCCAAGAACGGCCCTGAATGTAATCTATCATCTCCATTACTATTAACAATATTGTACAAACTGACTATACTATAAGCAACCTAAAACCTAAGCAACTAGACCGCAACTATACTCGTGTTACAATAATGGTCATTATCACACTTGTTTTTCAATATACTATTATCATCTGCAATAGAAATGTTACAAAAAATCAACAATCACAACTGAATACTGTACAGGTCTCCAAATTTTTTACGTAACATTGAACTATCTGTGAGTTGGGTAAGATATGCATTTACTGAACAATAAGCGAGATAAGCAATTATTGTAGTCTGCAGACGATCTCCCAATTTATTTTTAATATTCCCTAGTGGTTAAACATACATAAGTATGTTTCAGGTTATACCTATTTGTCGTTATATTTCCTTGCTAAAGTTTTATAAATACCTTATAAATAAATAGATTTTTATTAAATATCTTCTAGAATTATGTCATGGAAGTTAAACAAATATTAATTTTCACAGTACTACCAACTTAAAATAAATAAATCAGGACTTGCTCAGATATTTTATCATCATAGACGTGTTTACAAAAACTGGATTGTACGGTATCTACTGCGTTCCCAGCAGTAAACAGATAAAGAAGTTAAGATAAATAGATGTGTTAGATAAGGTAGATGGAACCTGTATATGCATTTCCGAAACGTTTACAATAACAACATAACCTACAAAACAATATGAGTGTCCATCTGTCCATTAAAATGTTTTTCAGTAATGTGCAAGTCTCCTTGTATACACAAGTAGACACATTATTCATATTTGCTGTGGAGATAAATTGTATTACAAATTGTAAAATTGAGATAAATATTTATTTCTTAATTATAAAATTTTAATTTCTGAAGCTAAAGAGATCGCTAAGGATATAACCCCTTTATTTTCAAATAGTAGCAACAACGATCAAAAGCACCAGAACAATGTTGGCAACATTAAATGTTACCAGATGACATTTTCTCTTACAATAAATCTTAGGTTTAATAATAATCATGCATAAAAATATTCATAATTTAACATTAATTTGATAATGGACATTCATGTTCTGTAAAAACAAACATATTAATATGACATATATCTCCGTAATTCTAATTTTTAAACAACTTTTTTTTGTAATAACAAACGCAAATTAGACATTTTAGAAGCCTTTGAGATATACAAACACAAACTCAGGGTACCTTTAATGAATGAACAACTTGAGCTCAGTAATTCTCCGTTACTGGAAGTGTTAGATATTTAATTCTGATTATTATTAATTTTATCTTTTTATCTAGTTACCTATTTTGTATCTACCTTAGCGACATGTTTGTTTATATTTATATTACCTTTGATAAAGACAGCTTAGCTGTCGAAACAATATTGTCAGGTTATATTTTAATAAATACTGTGAAACTTTTTACTAATCTTTATTTATTTCATAACTTTTTATTAAATTTCCGCAACACCATGCATGTAGTAATTTTTTGTTTATTAAAGTTTGTATCAGATTTGCTCCACGATGTCGCTATTATTTGAAATAGAGGGACTATAGCTAAGAAAGTAAGTAGCTATCTATGTATTTCTGTAATAATCAATTCGTTTATTTCAATTAAAGCATTATTGGAAATAATGTCTAGGTTATGTTGGTTAATGCGTCAAACTTTTTGTGTTGAAAACTTTAAAAATGTGTTCAAATTATTCACTTTCTGCATAACGTCAAGACTGAAGATAGAATATCTATACAAATATCAGATTGATGATACTTAAATGGTGATTTATTTTGAAATATTGCGTAACTGTGAAAAGAACACAGATAATAATAGCAAAGATTTGTGGAAAGTTTTGAATGATAGATTGTTTTTATCTTTAGATATCAATACTATGTGTAAAATATTGATAAGTTTTTGATAATTATTGCTTTTTGTCTAAGAGGCGTTCCTAAGCGGATGATTTTAGACAACACCAAGATAATGCCAGCTTCAGAAAATTATGAAAAGTTTCAAATGGTTAGTTTTTCAATGCTTAAAAATTCTACAAATCAAAAAACCCTATTTCGTTCGTTCACAGAAAGAGTAATTGTTAGTCTTTTGATTTGTAATGTTTCTAAGAATTTCAAACTTTTCGTAATTTTTTGATGTTGGCATTGTTTGAAATTCTCCTGCTAAGGAACGTCTAGACAAAAAACAAATACCTACTTAATTATCAAAAACTTATTACACATATTAGAAATGGATAGAATTAATAAGTACAAATAGATATCCAAATGTAAGAACAAAGTTATCCACAAATTTTTGGGATTACTGCTTCAAGAATATCACTGGGTGGATATTCTATCTTCAGCTTTGACGTATAGAATGTGAATAATTTGAATACATGAAAGATGGCCAGTCTCGGTGGATTAGTGGTTTGCATGTTTGCTTCATAATCCAAAGATCGCAGGTTCGATCCCCGGCCGAGCTGGTAATTTTTCATAGCGGAGAAAAATTAAAAACATGCCTTCTTCTCGGATAGGAAGTAAAACTGTAGGTCCCGTGTCAATGCGATGTTTGGCACGATAAAGATCCCTACTGGGGGGTGGAATTCCCCCAGATTCGGCTAAATTCTAGTAGGGTTGGCCAAATGAACATAGCAATCGGTGCCATGAGGTACGAAGGATGCTCCGCCATCCTGATTCCTCGCCCAAAAACAAACAAAACAAACAAACATGAAAGATGAAGCAAAAGTTTGACAGAAACCAACATAACCTGGATATTATTTCTGATAACATATAATTGCAAAGGTGTTGGCGTAATTCACACTATAAAATTTTTGCATGTTCCGAGTAGTATTGCACTAGAAAAATCACTAACTCTGTTTGCTTTAGTTACTCTTCCCGAAAACGAATAGATTATATGTATAGAATTTTCAGGAAATATCTTTACTAAATCTGTAAATCTCAAATTTATGCAAATAAGGATTAACCCACTACTGCGCCAAGCCCTTCAATTTATTGTTTATCTAGTCAGTCTGATGTTCCATAAACAAATCTGTACAATTCTGTAAATTATTCTGATTACTAATAATACAGTTGAGGTTATATTAAATACCTGGAATCTATCCAATACAACATCCTGTGCAAGATTCTCTATCCATACATGTTTAAAATCTGTAATACATATCTTTAAGGACGAATTATCATTTATGCATTTTATTAAATAATTGTCATCGTTAAAAACAAAAGGATTCCACATTATTGTGATATTGCATTTGAAAGATTATAACAAAATCAGCTGCTTCCACTCTGCTTTTTTCTGTAATTAATCTATTAATATTATGTTATTCATAAAATAATTCTTCTTTAGTACTTATTAGTAAAACACATCAACAAATCTCTAATAAAAATAGTAGTATAATTTTAAATATTTCTTTTAGGTTGGTAGGTAGTTAGATTGCTGGTCTCGGGAGGCGAAGAACAAGTAATAAACATTGTTGCCAAATAAAAGATTATTAAGCTGTCTGACACAAAAGTGTAAAATAAACAGCTTTTTAAATAATCCTTTTTATTTATTGTTTGCGCATTTTAAAATAAATCAACATCATATATTAATGTTTTTTTAGTTTATTAGAAACTATTGCGTTTCTTGCCCATTTATACATTTCCTCGGATTTGTTTTTAATTGGAGATTTGGCAACGATTGGAGAAAAATGACATGCGCCTCGCGTCCAGGCGACACTAAAAGTAACACCGGACTTTCTGTCTACGCATGCGCAACGGAAGAGATTTGAGCGCGGAACATTGTATGAAGTGATACAATAATAAAACGTGTCATTCTTTTAGTAATAATGATGACGTAATAATGATAACTATATCAATAATAACATAAAAATGATAGTTGAGTTCGAGTGAAATCTCTTAAAGGCAGTGTTTACTCGCAAATCGCAATTTAATAATAAAAGAGTTAGGCATGTTTCATTAATGTTATATTAGATTATATTAAATTTTAGTTTATTGATAATAGATACAATAATCTAAAATATAAAAATTAATTAAGCCATCAGCCATCAGCAATTTTTGTTTTCTCATTATCTCTTTAGCAGTCACAAGGTGATCTCTTGCCTCTTCCTAACTGCAATAATGCAAAATTACTCAATATATGATTCAATAACACAATAAAACACTATTAAATCTTCACTTATTTATATTTGAAAAATATTATGACTGTCGTTTCGCTACACAGTAGCTTCTTCAGATAAAGACTGGTTAAAACTAAATCTATTTTCTAAGGTGTAAAAGGTACAAATATATATACAAACAGGTATTGTTAAAGGATTACAGCTTGTACCTAGAATAAGATACAATACATTTACAGTTAGGTGAGAAGTTCTAGGTATTTAACAAATTATTTCAAAGAAATAAATTTAACAGTGGTGAATTATTTATATCTATTTGATCATTTAACATGTAATCAGATTTTTTATTTTTATTAATTTCTAAGGCTTCTAATAAATTAAGTTTTCTACCTTTATTTTCTATGTGTAGAATCTCTAAACTATTATTGAAACTATGGTGTTCTTCTATAAGATGGTTGGCAAAAGTAGATTCTTGTTTCTTATTTCTGAAGCAACTAATATGTTCTTGTAATCTTTTATTAAACGATCTACCTGTTTGACCTAAATAGATCTTTTGGCAATCACTACATGTTAACTTATAGACCCCTGACTTATTGTTTTTATCGGTTTTGTCTTTATTATTTTTGATAAGCTTTGATAGCTTATTATTTGTACTAAAAGCTACATTTATGTGTTGTTTTTTGAGAAATCTTGAGATTTTAATAGAAGGAGATCCTATATATGTTATTGTTTTAAATTTAAGTGTTTCTGTGCTTTTAATTTTTGGAAAAACCATGTTAATGGCTTTATTGAATAGTTTTTTGGAAAGTATTTTGTCTATTATTTTGTGATCGTAGTCATTATTGACAGCTATTTGTTTAATTAAGTTTAGTTCTGATATAAAATTATTTGTAGACATAGGAACATTAACAAGTCTGTGGATCATAGAGTTATATGCAGCTAATTTATGTTGTATTGGATGCAATGAGGAGTTATGGATGGTATTGTCGGTGTGTGAATCTTTATGGTAGATTGAAAATTCTAGTCTATTGTTGGTTCTTTTAATGTTTAGATCTAAGAAATTAATGCTCAATGCTTAATCAAGTAAAGGCCGAATCAATCCAATATATGATTATTATAAATAAAAATATTCCTTACATAATTAATTACGATGCGGTATTACATTCAAATGGCTTTTCTCCAGTATGAGTTGACATGTGTCGTTTAAGTTTGCTCTTTTGTGAACTTCTGTAATCACATATATTACATTCAAATGGCTTTTCTCCAGTATGAGTTAACATGTGTTGTTTAAGATAACTCTTTTGGGAACATCTATAATTACATATATAACATTCAAATGGCTTTTCTCCAGTATGAGTTGACATGTGTTTTTTAAGATGATTCTTTTGTATACATTTATAACTGCATATATTACATTCAAATGGCTTTTCTCCACTATGAGTTGACATGTGTTGTTTAAGTTTGCTCTTTTGTGCACATTTATAATTACATATATTACAAGTAGAGCAACAAACTGTTTTCACATTGGAAGGGTTTTGGGATGAATCCATGATTCACAAAACACCATGTAAGTACAAATATAAAAACGTTCAGTTAAGGCACAGTCTTTTAATTTTTACACACATACACAACAAAAGACAAACAAATCAAACGTTCGAAAGTGACAGCTGACACTGCTGACAGCACAGAAAGTGACAGAAAAAGCACTAGTTACTACTCATTCCTAGCTCAGTGTAGCCAACTAACAGATGGTATGTCTGAAAGTCCGGTGTTATTTTTAGTGTCGCCTCCTCGCGTCCATGCTTGTTGAACATGTTTTTGACGTTGAAGTTGTCAACAAATTATTTTTAAAAACCGTACGACTGTTCTAGAGAATATCATTTAAGAAAAGTTGTGAATTATATAATTATATTTAATATACTACAAATGGAAAGTAATAGTAATTTAACAAAGCTCTACGGTGTTTTTGGTTACCTTGCGGAAATCGTGGGTGATCTTTCAAAAATTAAATATAAAGCAGGTAAATTTGTGCATTCTAACCTATAAGATCATACTTGTAACAATGTTTTTACAGGAAATGAAGAGAAAATATCTCAAATTATTGAAAATGTGAAAGATTACTTAGTTCTTAAAGATTTTCTAGTTAGCAACAAACCTAATATAAATTATAATAAAGAATTAGAAAATATTTTAGCTTTACTGATTGTCAATACCGAGTTTAAAAGTATTCATAGTTTATCAACTATAAAACAGTTTTCGCATTTCATAAAAGCAGTTCCTTTAATTTCGAAATGTGTGCTTGTGAATATAATTGTTGTGTTGGATCTAGTAAAGCAATGTTGCTCATTGATTCCAACATTACCATATACTGTAGGACAGGAAATCTTTGACGAATTTATTACTTGTTCAAAACAGTGTGAGCCACCAAAACTATTAAATGATTCGTATAGTATTTTAGACATGATTATAAGAATGCTTATTAACTTGGATGCAGAGCAAGATCAACAGGTAGGTAGTTGTGATTCCTCCAAGTTTCATAAATGTTACATCAGCAAACAGTTATTTTTGTGATCACTAAATAAAAATGATAACTTTTGGACATCAACTTTTGGATACGAATCATACACAGTCCAGTCGCCAGATTGTAAAAATAGGGCTTGCCTTGCGAAAGGTCATGTAGTTTTGATTTTTGGGTATATTGTATGTACCTCGGCACTGATTAAAAATCAGAAGTTTTCGACCTTCTTGCACCTTCTTTGTGCATGTTTCAGTACGGCAAAAAAACACTTAAGTTTTTTAACTTTTTTTTGTTTTTGCCCAATAACTCTTTACCATTGCGTCCTGCAAAGAAAACCATTCTTGCGCTAATTTTAAGGGAAAGAAGAAAGAGAAGCTATAAACAATTGTGCATCCGTACGTTAATAAAAGGCTATTAAATAATACATTTTATAAAAAGTTTACTCTTTTACGGAATCATCCTCCGAAATTTTTTAATTATTTGAGAATGAGTTGCAAAAGTTTTGATAGACTATTGGTTTTGATTAGACCTCGAATTACATATCAGAGTACTTCAATGCGTAAAAATTGTATGAACGAAAACACTGCTGTTTATTATAAACAAGGCAAGGGATTACTAATCGTCTAGAGTGTGCGCACCTTCATTAAAACATGTGTATTCTATTTGGTAGGGTTGTGCAGGGCGATAATTGCATCGCCGGCAAAATAGGTCCAGGCGTAATTTTTTAATCGTCATGACTTTATAATCGTCCGTGCGCTTACACTTATTTGCTTTAGTGCAATTAATTTTAGCAGATTAAAAATTGCCTGCAAAATATCCCTAGTGTGCTATAGGCCTAACTTTTTTGTAGCACAGGAAATTGCTTCAATTTACCCCCCCCCCCAATAACATTTTTTCTAAACCTCATATGTAACGAAGTACAGAGCTCCAATGGTACGAAAATTCTGCAAGAGTTACGGAAAAAACACAGTTTTTGTCATTTAACTGTGATCTTTTGTATTCATATGGAGTACCATTTGGACAAGGGAAGATAAAATTCTGCAGTGCTCTTCAGAAACACCCTCATTTAATTAACATAGTCGGTGGATTCAGGGAGCCAAAAGCTACTTCTGACCTAATTGCTGAAGTGAGAAAGGAGGAGGGTCGATTTCGGCGGTTTTTGTCCCAAATTATTTTTGGATGAAAAAATCAGAAAACATTTTTTTAATATCTACTAACAATAATATGTCGATTTTACCCTAAACGGACGATCCCCCACCCCTAGTCTCCCCCTCAATCCTGAATATGCCATCACTTGCTAACAGCGTTCTTGGGGAGATATATCGCTTTCAAACTTACATTTGGTTGATAAAATACCATACTAACTCCCTTTTAACTGTGTCTGCTCTCATTTATCATTTTTTCTCTTTTTACCTCCCCCCTAGAGGGTGGTTTTACTATTTATTTGTTTGCAGGAAATATAAATGCAAAATATCCAAGCTTGCTCACCAGACTTGACCAGGGTATCCTGGGGTTTTTGGGGTCACTGATTCCGAACCCAAAGTCCGTTAACCTGTATCACATCAAGTTTAAGGTCATTTGAAGGTCAAATTGAAAAAAGATAAAAACCTCTAGATGATCATAAGAAATGAAAAGATCTCCTGAGTTGATTTCAGCTACCTTGAGATGTTAAGTTCACCTTGAAACTACCTCTAGCTGATCCCCTGATTCAGCTACCTCAAAAACCAATACATAAAGTGATTCAAATTCATTACACGGCATTTTCTTCAGCTTCACTCTAGCATAATATTGATTTGACCATGAAATGACCTCTAATTGACGGCGTGCGATTGAAGAAAGCCTAACGTAACCTATATACGTATACCTAAAAACGTATTTATTATTTTTCTGGATTTCTTTGTTATCTTTTTTTCAATTTGACCTTCAAATGACCTTAAACTTGATGTGTTATGGGTTAACGGACTTCAGGTTCAGAATCAGCGACCCCAAAAACCCCAGGATACCCTGGTCAAGTCTGGTGAGCAAGCTTGGATATTTTGCAATTATATTTCCCGCAAACGAATAAATAGTAAAACCACCCGCTCCACCCCTCTAGAGGAGAGGTAAAAAGGGAAAAAATGATAAATGAGAGTGGATACAGTTAAAAGGGAGTTAGTATGGTATTTTATCAAGCAAATATAAGCGATATATCTCCCCAAGAACGCTGTTAGCAAGTGATGGCATCTTCAGGATTAAGGGGGGGTGGGGGATCGTCCGTTTAGGGTAAAATCGACTTATTATTGTTAGTAGACATTAAAAAAATGTTTTTTGATTTTTTCATCCAAAAATAGTTTGGGGCAAAAATCGACCCTCTTCCTTTCTTTTGTAGGGTGGGGACATAAATACTCAAACACAGAATGATCTTCACTATCAGCTATTTGCAAAATCAGAGATAAAAAGTAAGTTTGACCTTGCCAGACTGCCACCAACACAGGACGCAGCCCGGTATCACGACATTCTGCGCCTACTATAAAGTCCAAACATGGTTAGGGAGAGAAAAGAATCCTTTGGTTTGGAGCCGGACACGAAGCACACAAGGTCTGACTTCAGTTAAAACTACAAAAAATGCAGCACCTGAGTTTTTGTTGCAATTAATTTCTTGCTAAAATGTAAGAAAGGGTGTACTAGGGCCTGTACTTGCAAAAAGGCTGGTTTGAAGTACTCTAATATTTGTAAGCAGAGATGAGATTATTCTAAGAGAGGATGAGACTGGGCCGGTTGCATAAAGTAAGTTAACTACATGATTATTTAGACTCGTTAATACATGTGATTGGTTAATTCAGCGCAAGTGTTGTAGTGTGATTGGTTCTTTTAAACCTGTTGTTAAGTTTTATCCAATCGGGTTGCTTAACAGCAGGATCAATTTAACAGCGTGGTTAACTATGCTATATGCAACCGGCCCAGAGCACTGATGTCAGAATCAAGCCGCTTTCGTTGCTTCCTCTGACCAACTGGAGCTCCACTACGTTCCCTTCCACCGCACCCACCAACGGCAACAGTATTCATTGACGTTCTTAATAATTTTTTCATTTCTTCAATTTTTAACATAAGTAATTCGCGTACAAAAATAGCAGAAGCAATGAAGGATATGCAATACAAGCAAGAAAAAATAGAACTAGTGGAAATGACACTTAGGACAGTAAACACAGTAAGATTCAAAGGGCAGAGGTCATCTCCTTTCGAAAGTGATGTTGGTCTGAAACAAGGTGACCCTATGTCGCCACTCATTTTTAATATAATGCTAGAATACATCATGAGAAAAGCAAAACTCATAACAAATAAAAATATTGTGTTGGCTCCTTTCAAATACTGGCATATGCGGACGACATAGTAATGATGGCAAGAACCAAAGAACAGTTGAAAATCATGATCCAACATTTCGAGGAAGAATCGTGAAAAGTTGGACTAAGAATTAATACAAACAAATCACAATATATGATCCTGGGCAACAAAATTCAAAAAGAAAACCAGAATCTAACTGTAGAAACAAAACCTGCAAAAGAAAAATTAAGATTTCACATAACAAACACGGCTACTTATCTAGGAGTGGAACTGAATAGTGAAGGAAACCAGGTACAAGAAATAAATAAGAGAATATTAAGTGCTTCAATAAAACAAAAGTGAATTAAAACTAAGTTTGTATTAGACAATAATAAGTCCAGTGCTATTGTATGGAAGAGAGACGTGGGTGTTAACAAAGCAATTAGAAAATAAGGTGAATAGATGGGAGAGGAAGATGCTGCGTCGAATTTTTGGAGGGTTTAAAGAAGAACAGAAGTGGAGGAGAAGGACGAATAAAGAACTTGAAGAACTTTACCAGGACACAGACATAGGTAAAAGGATAAAGCAAAACAGACTAAGGTGGCTGAGACATATTATGAGAAAAGACGGAAAAGATCCCATAAAAAACATTCTACAGCAAGAACCAGAAGGCAGAAGAAAAAAAGGCCGGCCAAAAAAGACATGGTGGCAGCAAGTAGAGGTGGACCTACGAGAAGCAAACATCACAAACTGGAAAATACAATGTTTGGATAAAAAGAAATGGAAAAAATTAATACAAGCTATTTAGAGTTAGGAACTAAAACATAGTTATTAAGTTATATGTCTGATATATTTTAAGTACTATAGGGTTATTGTATATAATTTTGTATTTTCGGCTAAAGCCATAGGCCTTAAGCCTGGCATTTACTTAAACTAAATCTGGAGTTGCTGTAGGACAAGTTGCATAACTACTACTAATACCAATAAATACAAATGTCACAATAAGGAATTTCATTCTAAACTTATTTTTCAATATTTATCTGGGCGAATGTTGGAGTGCAGGTACCTCCTGCAGGACGGTTAAGAAGATTCTTCCACACAGGAAATACAATTTTTGATATTTCTAGTAAACTATTCACTCGATTTACTTCCTTTTTAAAATGTTGCTTGCCTAATAAAAACTCTAGGAGTCATTTAAAAAAAATTTAAAAAACTTAAATAACAATTTTTTTAATTTAATTTTAAACTTTTTAATACAAATCCATTTGTTATGTAGAACAAAAAATGTTATACATTAAAATACAAAAGTCAATAATAAAAGTTTTGGAAAAAACTAATTTTCGGTGTCGATTGCTGCAAATACCTTGTGGTAGATGGTATATTATGCGGAACAGTGTCCCTGTCTAACCTTCCTTCAGGCGGCCGGTCCATTCAGTTAGCACAGTATGGCAATTTAGATATTCAAAATTAAACATTTGGTAATATCCCGACTTATGTGCACTCAAGTTTACTTCATTCACTTTTCTATCCTAAATACATAAATTTATTATACTTATGGTATATTTATTATAAAATATAAATATAAATAATATAAAATTGCTTAAAAATTTTACAATTATAAAAAAAATTCACGATTTCATTGTCAAATTGTGGTATACCTAATGGCTATACCAATTACTGTATTAATATGTATCTGTAATAAGCTATAATTAACTTTTACTTCAACTTGACGTTTACGAAGAAATACAAGAACATGAAAATGGTTTTGTGTCCAGCTCATCGTGATTTTAATGAAACATAATCTAGTGAACACGTGTCAAATTTACATTGCAAAGTATATCTTTTGTAGACTTGTAAACTAACCCCAGGAAATTTTGTTTAGTAAATACAAAACAAAGTATTTATTATATTCTTATTTTTTGAACAATTCTGTTTTAAAGTTTTGTTGTGCACAAATATTGTAATAAATATTTAAACAAATAAATATGAACTGTAACTATACTGTACACTATTTTTTAATTAAATTTAAATTTCTAATTAAAAATTTAAACCTAACCTAACCTAACTTAATTTTTATTTGTGTACATATGTACGATTTACAAATCTTTTGTAATGATAGTGTACAATACACTACTTTTATTATTAGTACCTAGTCCCAAATGCAAACCGGCACATTTCCTTGAGTTTCATTCATTGAGAGATCGTAATTTATTTTTGCTAACTTGAGTTTGACAGTAGAACCTTAGGTCAATGTGGGTTATAATTTAGTTTTAGGGTATGGGACAACCAATGACATTTTTCATTCCGTATCGCTTATCATAAATTTGTATACAAATGTACACTATATAGAGACAAAGAGATCTGTTCTTTTTCTGAGGTTATAAAACCTAAAATTATATTTAGCTTATCATATATATGTTATTTCTTTTACTTTGAAGTTCATTCGTTCATTCATTAATATCTATATTCTATTTTTTTGCCTAATGAATGAATTTAATTGCCTACCGGCTAGCTAAATAGCTTTTGTGACTCAGTTTCTTGAAACAAGTCAAAACAAACTGTCACTTTCTCTAAGTATTTCCAATAGCAATTTTCGTTCGGTCTTGATTGTTCGTAATTTGTGTTGTTACATATAAATTAAAAAAATATGGGAAGCAAACGTGGTGCGTTGTCCAAACCAAAAAGTCGTAAGAAGCAGTTAAAACGGGCGCGTTTATTAGAGCATAAGAAACAAGTTGATGTTTTAGTGATTCAAGTGCTAGTGCTAGTAATTGTTCTACCAGCGAAAATACCGTAGATACTTTTATTGAAAATAAGAAGTTATCAGCCATTGCTGAAACATCCGAAATGTTTTCTGATGAAGAATTGCCGGAGTTGTTCGTAGAAATAGAAGAACCTCAGGAATCGTTCGATTTTACTGGACGAAGAATAGTAGATATCCAGTACCTATTGAAATCTCTGCAATCTTTTAAGCATCGAAAAAAATTCGAAACTTGGACTACAAACGACGTGCGAAAACGGAAGGTATGAGACCAACAAAGTTATTTCATGCTGCAGATGATGATGGCGATTACGGAGAAAATGCCAATATTGAAGATATGGAGACTGAGATCTATTTAGAAAAAGAAACCAAATTCCTCGAGCAATTAAAAAATGAAGACCCAGCAGAAATAGAAAAATTAACTATAGGCCAAAGAAGTAGTTCTTTATGGAAGACTATGAGGATCAAACGATTAACCTTACCCAATTTTGATAAAGTTGCAAAACTAAAGAAAAACACTTCCACAGCGAACACAGTGAAGGCTCTTCTTTATCAAGAATTTTTTGGATCTTTGGCAACTCAGTACGGCATACAAAACGAAAGCAGAGCAATTGCCCAATTTCAAGAAATTTCTGGATTAGAAGTAAATGTCAACACCGAAGGAAGCAACTGAAAATAAGGTTATAAAATTTTTGACAATTGATAATAGCGGTGGTCTTCAATTAAAGTATAATGATAATTACATGCACCAAGTACAAGGTCAGTTGAATATTGAAAAGTAAATGTTACTTTGTTGTATGGATGCCAAAAGACTTGTTTTATCAAATCATATATAAGGATGAAGATTTCTGGGCGAGTCAAGTTCCCAAGCTTATCACTTTTTATCAAAATGGAATTTTACCTGAATTAATCAATCCCCGTAAAGTTAGAGGTCAGGAATTGCGTAAGATCCATATTTAAAAATGATTGATCATATGAATAATTGATATTAACTATCAAAAAATTAGTCACAGAATTTCACGGTAATAAGTGATTAAATTATAGTCGATGTTTTAATGATAACAAACATTGTGAAAAATACGAGCAAATACTAGCAGCTTCAGCGGATCTTCAGAAGATGGTAATTTACCTGGTAATAGAGGACCTAATGAGGGTATTATGGCTATTGACGACACCCCTAAAAAAACGACTGGATTCGATTACTGCTAGATCAGTTGGAAACATCGAAACAATTTTGTATATAAATTTGTTAATTCAGTTTTCTATTTTATCTGTACCTATTTGTTTTATATTCTTGGTTACTATACAGTCTGTATATAAAGTAAGGAATAAAATTCATATTTTTTGTATTATCACTCTTTGGAAGAATAGCCCGGACACATCAATTTTATTTTTTTCCTGCGTACTTTATGGACGTCAATTTTAATTTTTTAGTTTACTACTGTGGGGTCTATAACGTCATCGACTTTTGTTTTAAATGGAACTTTCTTATTTTCTGCTAAAAATGAAATAGTTATTTTTGATTCTAGGTATCGCTTTTGCATTGGAGAATGGATTTTGTGATAATATAAAAATATAAATTTTATTCCTTACTTTATTTACACACTGTATGCGTAATATGCAGTAAATATTGTTATTTTGTAAAATAGACAACTATGTATCTATGTTTTTTTTCTGTAAAATAAACCACTGGATGCAATATTATTAAATAGTATTTTTTACACTATGCACATACTATAATACTCCTAGAATTACTTTTGTTGACTAAAATATGATCTTATGTAAATAAAGTTACAAAGTTTTTCAATAAATAAAATCTTAGCTACCAAAGCTGTTCTTTTACCTGCTCTTCGACTTGACCTTTTTTTACATATTTTTACAACCATACTGACTGTCATTCAGAGGGTGTCAGTTGTCAGTAGCTAGTAATTTATGTAGCCTGCTGCCTGCAATAGCAAGGAGATTCCATTATAGTGGCCCAGTGATTTAAAGTTTTCTGGGAAATGGCCCGGGCTATTTGTGTTGCCTACAACTAAATTCTAAATGCTAGTTTATACGTGTTTTTTTAAAAATCTTATTTCCATTTTCTAGAAATAATTCATTTTGATAAAAGGGAATATGTGGCATTTGAAAGAGGGTGGTTATATCTACCTACGGTCATGAGATTTTTTCAATATCTATATATTTGTAAGTGGTATTTGAAAATTTCGAAGTGAAATAGACTTGTACATTTTCTAATACTGAAAAGTTATTTTTTAGAAATTAAAAGAAATTGACCTTCCAGTAGATTAATAAGACTTAAAGGAATACAAAAAAAATCGTCCGCCTTCCCAACTCTAAAACTGGCTCTAAAAAAATGGAATAAAAACCTGCTTCAAATGGAGTATATTTCGAACTGTAAATTCCAGCGTTAAGGCCTGAAGTGCTGTAATATATATAATTCGCTGAGTTTGTAATAATTTTTAAAATTCCGTGCGACAGTTAAGATAATGGAAGTAGTTCAACAAACGTCGCTGTTGGTCAAGTGTAGCCGAAGGTAGCTCAACGAGAGCATGGTAGGAGCTACAGCTGATCAGGGGAAGGAACGACAGTGGCTTGATTCTGACATCACTGGCCCAGAGCAAAAAAAGGTTTCTATAATGACCAAATGATCACCTAAGCGAATAATGACATTGAAGACTTTACCTTCGTTATAGAAAGGGATGAAGGTGATACTCCATCTGAACCTAAAAGATCAAAGTTAAATGATAAAGACTGTTTTTGTTGATAGCTTTCCGTAACTTTTGAAAAATTTTCATACCATTGGAGTTCTGTATTTCGGTAAGTATAAGGTTTAGAAAAAAATGTTACAGGGATAAATTGTGGGAAATCTTCTGCTCTACAAGAAATATGAAAGTGGGCTTTTTGCCATACCGAAGTCCGCACATGTACGAGAAGGTTGAAAACATTTAAAGGATTTTTAATTAGTGCCTGGGTACATACAACATACCCAAAAATCAAAACTATGTGACTTTTTGCCAAGCATTATTTACTTGGCGACTGGACTAACATGACTTATGATTATGTTAAATCACATTCACATAAGTTTTTTTCTCAAAATGTACCACTGTACAGATTCATCTGGTGACAGAATTTTTTATTTTTATTCATTTACAGAGCAGAGATACTGCAGATAAATTGGGGGATATAGCTTCAGAAATGTTAAAAAATGTATCCTGCATAAATGGAGATTGGGCTCAGAAAATGAAAGCAAGACAAATACATGAACATATGGGCTATACACTATTTTACTTTCTTAAACTTTTAAGATTTTGCCCTCTACACATCAGTAGTTTGAGCAGAATAGTTCAAACTTTAGTAGATGTTTCTGTTACAATTATTATGTCAGTTACCATAACTGTATTTTGTACTTGGGCTGAGGTAAGACTACTCATTGTACAAACAAATGTATTTAAATGCATACTTATTTTGAAATATTATTTTAGGTGAAATATGAGAATGATCAACCAATGCAGATTGTTATTGCTGGTGAAGCTTATATGGTAATGGAACATTTACAAAAACATAAACCTGCTAAGCAATTAATAGAAATGCTTGGTCCAATGGCAAGAAAACCAAAAACAATAAATGAAATTATACTTGAAGCTGATGTTGAAACAATGATATTTAATATTGATAAAGCTGATGAGAACCAACGGTTGTGGTTGAGAGGTCTAATAAATACTAGTGTCTTTAATAATGAAAAAACTATGAACTGTTTAGATAAATGGGCACATTTATGTACAAAAGATGATGTTATGCGACTTTTAAGCTTAAGTGTTCACCATAAAGAACCACAAGTAAAAGCATTAGTACTCAAATGTATAAAAGTATTAGATGTACAACAATTGGAGTTTGTTGCAACAAGATATTTTTGTGAATACAATACCAATAATTTAGATACAGGCTGTGTCAAAACTGATTTAAGGTCTTTAATAAATAAGACTCAAAGTGGCTCTGAAGTAGATGATGAATTTATAAGAAACTTATATTTATTACTACTGCAAAACCCAGAGGTTCTGTTATCTGCTTTGTATCTTGAATGTTTCAAGACAGATACATATGCAAGTTACCTAAAAAGGGCATTTTCTAGTATAAAAATGACAGTTGAAGTGATCGCAGGTCTTGCCAAAAATACATTTGTTAAGGTTTTTAAAGATAATCCACCAACCACAAAAACTATTATTTGCCACAAAAATCTTTTAAATATGTTGTTGGAATTAAATTATTTTAACACACGTATAATCTTGAATGAAGTGTTTAAACCTCGATTAGAAGAATTCTTAAGTGATGATTATTGTGAAATATTGTGTATTCTACAACTACTAAATGTATTGATATTATATAGTCATGTAATTTTTAAATTAATTTCTATTTTTTCAGATTATTTCTATTGAATATGTATTACATGAAGATATTTTAGAAGTAATAGCAGTATTGAGTCAAGTCTTAGAAAAGGCCAGATGCAAGTTTGTAAATTTTTCAATTATAAAACAAAATATTGTTCAAGAAGTTTTAGATGTTCTAATTAAATATAGTTCTTCAAATAAACTACAGCACAATATGAAATACAAAGGTAACGTAATACACCTAGTAATTTGTAAGGGGAAAAAGTGCATGTTTGGTAATTGTATCTGGAAATCAGTTGTTACATGTCTTAACAAAACAATCAGTGGTACATTAAATTACACATAAAGTTTTAAACTCTTGAAAATTAAGAAGCACAACCTTAAATTACATATCTACATAAATTTAATTTAAAGCTTCAATTTGGTGCAAAAATACGTATGTTCCTGATCGGGATGCAAAACAAAATTGCAAGGCGAAGGCCCTCGCAAAAAAACTGTACACCAATCTTTTCACGAAAACGAATTGTGTAAAAAGAGACGGCGAGACGTACGTCAAAAATGACTTTCAACAGTTTCCCGGTCAAGAATTTGTTATTTGCAAACAACTTTGCGAAGTTGACGACAAATACAAACAAAAGAAAATTTCGGAATCTTCCAGAAAATATTTGATGTGGTAAGCGACTCGCAGCCTTTGCATTTGCGGGCGAGAAAGAAGTTCAAGTTTTGTATTCTAGTTTGGCCAGATCTGGCCACATGTCACTATGCCAAACAAGTCACTGACTGGCATGCAAGGAATGGGATCACTTTTGTACCTAAAGATAGCAATCCACCAAACAGCCCCAAACTGCGGCCGATCGAACAATACCGGGCTATTGTAAAGCATACACTCAAAAAACCAAAAGAAACTGCTAAAGATATTTGACTATATATGACTTTTAGAAAAAGTGGAATTACGCAACAAAAAATCATTAATACGGCTGTACAAAATTTGATGTCTGATGTGAAACGAAAAGTTAAAAATTTTAGTTATAGACAGTGATAATGTACAATATATGTACATATGTTTCAAAAGCAACATATATGTTAAGAGTTAATAATAGTTTTAAATAATAAATAATTTCAGAAGACCCTAGTTTGTTGATGTTTCTGTGGCCAGATTTTTTCGTGCACACCCTTCATCTCGTGTCTAAATTACAAACAAACTTACAAAATTACAAACTATAATAATAATTATAATATTGCCATCAACCTTTGTGTAGGAAATTTTGTGTTTTACAAAAAAGTTCAATATACATATATACAGTCAAGTCTCGCTAATTCGGACTAATTAAAACAGGGATAATCCGAATCATCGTGGTTTCCGGATTACTGCATCTGCAGAGTTACAATGTTTTATTTGTACATAAATGCAATTAAAACATTCTGCAAAAACATTTATTTAAAAATAAATAAAACTAAAAAAATATTTACGCAAAAACTGTTTTAAAAACACAAAAAATAATATTCCGCATTAATATGTCATTAATCAAAAAAGGCGGTGATTTTTGCTTGTTTCGTATTTTTTGAACTTAATAACGTTAGCGTTTACTGTCTCCAGCCTTACTTTGTGGAACTCCATAATCTTTGTATTTATATTATATTTCATTAATAATGTTAGATATGATTTTTCTTTTAAATCTTCCGGCATCACAATTGTTTCAAATTTTCTACCGCCCATTGCAAAGCCACCGCTTTGCAACTGTTTCTTAAAGGGCTTCATTGCGTGCTAATCTTTGAACAGGTTTTCTCCCGCGATTTTTAACACACGCAAATTGTGTCTTTTTAAAATTAAGTATCCAATCTTTACTTGCCCTGATGTCATCGTTTTGAAAACATCTTTTATAAAGTCACAGCAGCATGCAGAGTATATGAAACAGTGGAACCAGTCGCGATACGACGTATGTGCTATCACACTCGTACACATAGCGTACGAGTGTAATAGCACATACGTCGTATCGCGACTGCTTCCACTGTTTCGTATGCACCGCACACTGTTGGATAGATGCTTTGCCTTTCCGGCCAAAATCTCGGAGGATATCGGTGATATATTTAAAACCATACAAACAACTTTTCTTCCATCTCCGGATATTTCACATTAACGTTTTTTTTAACTTTGTTATATGATCCTTCAGATTTTGTAACAAATCTGGAAATGTTTAATATTTAAAGTTAAAAATGCAGTCTTTTTACATTTAACAATTTTTAAATTTAGCACAAAATCGTTTTATATGCAGCCTTTTGTATACCGGAGATACATAAATTATCAGTTATTTTTTAGCATAAACCTTTGTAACAAACATGAATTATAAAGTAGCAATGTAACCACTTTTAAAAAATAGTGACTTTTTATAATAAGAATTTGTCAGACATAAATATAACGTAAACATAAAAATAAAATAAAATCTTATTTATCTCATGTACAACGGTAGTTTTGTATCAAATTACACATCTGAATATCCATTGCATTCGTTACTATAAACAAAACTTGATGAATAAAAACAATTAATTCTAAAGTTCGGATTATCAAAACCTTAAATCCGGATTGCAATGTACTCAATGTAAATAAATTGCTGGTCCGGATTATAGTGGTATTCGGATTAACGTAGATTCGGATCAACGAGTCTTTACTGTATTTTGCTTTATATATTTGCCTTAGTTTATGCTGCATAGAAAATTAATGTTCACAAGCACAATTTTGAAAATTATAACAATTTTTATAACTTGTATAAACAATTTCTACAAGATTTCCTTGTAGTACATACATACATATTTAGATATTTTAATTAGTTTTAAATCAGCTTTAAAATCAGTGCAAGCAAAATTTTAGTTTGAGTCTACTCGGATTCATTATTACGTTCTGATTGAAATTTGTAAAATAGATAATAATATAGACCAATAAATCCAATCCCTTACAGTTTGTTTTGTAATTATGCAAATTTTAGTTGTTGGTCTGCTTTGTAATTTTAATTTTAAAATGGCAACTACAGGTACAATTTGAGACGTGGTGAACACTAAAAAAGACATTGTATATTGTACAGGGTGGCAGCAGATACGACACGTTAGTTTTAAGGGGTGATAGAAGACATCAATAGGAACAAAAAAGTCTTATACAACTTTGTTCTAGAACGTACTACTTTTTTAGAAAAAAATAATAAAGTTGGGAACTTTAACATCATTTTGCGGCGTTAATAATAGTACTTTAATTATGGGGCTTTGTCGGCAGATGCATCTCATCTATCACAACAACAAAGCTGAACAACTGTTGGGTTTTCGTTAGTCATTTAATTTGGGGATTCGGTATTTTAAATTTCCCGCCATGCAAATTCAGATTGCGCGTACGCGGAGTTTATTTTTAGTTCAAAATTTAGTAGTTAGTTGTAAACTAAATGTGGGAAAAGTTCGGTCATAAATGACAGCAGGAATAAAATAAAATAGTTAAATTAATAATTGAATTTGTGAAAAGTATGAAAGTGATATAAAACTTCGTTCATCGACTTCCCTTTTTCCTTCTCTCCTATCCTTCAGTTACGAAAAACGAAGATTTGTGGTAAGTTAAACGAAAATTATTAAAATTAAATACAGTCCGCTTTTCTTATTGAATTTGTTAGAGATTTCACGGTACTGATCTCAAATAAAAATAAATTGGTTTTGAGACAGCCGGGTGCTCACATTTATGGTCCTTCGAGCCGGATTTGGCGTTTAAAAAACCGCATTTAGTAGTTTAATAACTGATTGGGTTATTAATTTGTTAATTGAGCATGTGGGAAGTTTAAAAGGCGATTTGTCGAAAGTTGTAATTTACGGCGTATTTATAAAAATATAAAGACGCAATAATAATTGGTATTTTTGGTTAAAAACTCAAGTGAAACCGATTAATTCCCGCATTTTGCAACGCAACGGTTTTTATACACGAGTTTAAAATTTCATATTGGATGAAAATTTGTATTGTATTCGCAGGCGCGCTGCTCTTATCGCGTTTGGTTTTTTGGAACAGGTGCGAAAATAAAGATAGTATTTGAATAGTGAATTAATGGGAAAATGATTTTTTAGTGGATTTATTTGAATTGATTAATTGAAATATTTTATTAAAGTTTGAATATTAATAATTAGATTAGAGTGACGGGGTATTTAACTTATAGGATACTTTGTTGTTTATTTTGATAATTGAGTTGTAAAATCATGTCACTAGCTACTATGAAATTAAAGAGAAGTCGTGATTTTTCTCGTCTTAAAGAAATGTTGGCTATGGGTAAATTAGCAATGCAAGATGATAAACAATTGTCACAGTTTATTGTACGTTTGGAATTAGTTGACAATTTATATAAAAATATTGAAGAGATTCATAATGAAATACTTAAAGCTTTATTAAATCAAAAGGATTGTACCGAGGAATTAACAGATGCTGAAGATAAAGTTTTAGTGAGTGTTGATGAGATTTATTATGAAATCAAATCTATTGCACTAGATTTAGGTGTTGGAAAAGGCGCTATAACAAATAATGCAAGTAATGTTAAGTTACCAAAAATTGTGCTACCGAATTTTGATGGTGATTTAAAAACATGGCCAACCTATTTTGATTTATTTAATATGTTAGTGCATAAAAATAGTGCTTTATCCAGTGTGGAGAAATTTCAATATTTAGTGACATCGCTTTCAAAAGAACCTTTAACACATGTGAAAGGTTTGCCATTAAATGCTGCAAATTATGAAATTGCGTATAATGGACTTGTTAAAAGATATCAAAATAAGAGATTATTAGCAACTACTTATTTAGATGCAATATTAAATGCACCAATGATAAAAAGTGAATCCAGTAATGGGCTTTGTCAATTGGTAGATACATTCACAGAGAATTTATCAGCACTTAAGTTCTTGCAGTTTCCTACACAAAATTGGGATTTTATTGTTTTCAATTTACTCTTGAAAAAGATTGATGCTACTACTCGAGTGAACTTTGAAAAAGAATTTAGTGGAGAAGAAATACCTTCTTTAGATAATTTACTGCAATTCTTACAAGCTCAATGCAAAGCCTTGGAATCTATTCCTGGAAATCCAAAAGTAAAATTTGAAAATGACATTTCTTTTAATAAAACCAAGAAAACACATGCGTTTTTGGCAAACACTAATAAGTGGAAGTGTTCTAAGTGTAACAGTAATCACAAAATCAGTAAATGTCAATCTTTTCTTGCTCTTTCCCCACAAGAAAGATATGATTTTGTAAAGAAACATCAGTTGTGTGTTAATTGTTTAAATCCTGGTCATCAATCTAGATATTGTACGGGTGCCAGTTGTTCTAAATGTTATCGCAAACATAACTTATTATTACATTTTGAGCATTCAGAGAGTCCTTTGAGGTCACAAGAAACTTTGAACACTACTTTAACTAATAATGTTGAATCTAGTCCCTCAAATGCAGTGAACAGCTACTCTAATTCTTGTTCATTAAACAAATCTGTGTTGTTATCCACTGCAAAAATTGGTGTGCTTGATTGTAATGGCAAGGAACAAGTTGTGCGCGTTTTATTGGATAGTGCAAGCCAAACAAGTTTTATTTCAGAACTTTGTTGCGCTAGATTGGGTCTTAGAAAAATAAAATCAAATAC
The DNA here is from genome assembly GCA_929113105.1 of Agrypnus murinus. Classification (NCBI taxonomy): domain Eukaryota; kingdom Metazoa; phylum Arthropoda; class Insecta; order Coleoptera; family Elateridae; genus Agrypnus; species Agrypnus murinus. The sequence goes on along the minus strand of OV816024.1, from coordinate 96,411,218 downwards.
TAAAGTTTTTGGTTTAGATCAAGCCCCAGTAGCATCTAGTGGTTTTGTGGAGTGTGTTATTAAAGGAAATGAAAAAAGTGGGTTTCATTTAAACATTAAAGCATTAGTGATTAATAAAATTTCTGCTAAAATGCCTTGTAATACTATTGATATTGGAAAGTGGAAATATATCGCTAATTTGAAACTGGCTGATCCTGGTTTTAATGTCTCTGGGGAAATTGAAATGCTACTTGGTGCAGATGTATTTCCATATCTTTTGGAAACGGGACGACTATTGGGTAACCATGATCAACCGGTGGCTCTAAACACAGTGTTTGGTTGGATATTAATGGGTCCAATAGACACTTCAGTGGAAGAAAATATTGAATCATTTCATGTTTCACTTGACGAAACATTAAAACGATTTTGGGAAGTTGAGGAAGTAAGGAATGTGGTTTGTATGTCTCCAGAAGATAAAGTGTGTGAAGACATATTTGTATCTTCACATCAAAGAATGGTTGATGGAAGATTTATGGTTAAACTTCCGTTCACTAAAGAAGATCCTTATTTTGAAGGAACTCGAAAACAATCCTTGCATAGATTTTATTCTTTGGAACGACGTTTTACAAAGGATTCAGTTTTTGAATCTTTATACAAGAACTTTATGGAAAATTATTTGTTGTTGTCATATATGGAAAAAATACCTACTCCCACAAGGGATTGTGGCAAATTTTATTATTTTCCACATCATGGTTTGTTAAAACCGGAACGTACTACGACTAAATTACGTGTCGTGTTCGATGCTTCCATGAAAGACTTGCATGGAAATTCACTCAATGAGGTATTGTTGATTGGAAAAAAATTACAATCGGATATATTTGGTGTACTTTTGAATTTTAGACTACACTCAATTGCTCTAACAGCAGACATACGCCAAATGTATTGCCAAATATTAGTGCACCCTTCCCATCAACATTATCAACGAATTTTGTGGAGATTTTCACAAGAGGAACCTGTTCAGGACTATCAATTGAAAACTGTCACGTTCGGAATAGCTTCAGCACCGTTTTTAGCGATAAGAACATTGAGAGAATTGGCAGAGAGAGAAAAAGAAAATTGGCCTTTCGCTGCAAAAACCCTTACATCCAATATTTACATGGATGATGTGGTTACTAGTTGTGCAACCTATGAAGATGCCAGTTTTTTGAAAAAGGAATTAAATGATATGTGTCTAGCAGGTGGATTCGAGTTGAGGAAGTGGACCTCGAACATTCCATTGTTGAGTTCTACAGATGGTTCTTGCTATTTAGAGTTTGATGATCATTCGCCAACAGTTGTGAAAATATTAGGTTTGAAATGGCAACCCATTGATGATGTTTTTCAATATAATGTGGAAATATCAGAAGAGCTTTGTACCAAAAGAAGCATTCTTTCAAATGTGGCGAAAATATTTGATCCGTTAGGTTTCATAACTCCATTAACATTTTTTCTAAAGTTTCTTTTACAGCAACTGTGGTCTTTGGGATTGAATTGGGACGAAGAACCGCCTGATTCAATTAAGGAATGTTGGAGAAAATTTAAATTTGAATTAGATCTCCTCAAAGAAATTAAAATTAGTAGATATATAGGATTTGAATTTGAAAAACATTATGATCTTCATGGTTTTTGTGATGCTTCGGAGCATGGGTATGCTGCGGTGGTGTATGGTAGAAAATTGGAAAATGCAAATAATATTAATGTCTATTTGATTTGTGCTAAGTCCAAGGTAGCTCCTTTAAAACGCATTACTTTACCAAGATTGGAACTGTGTGCGGCAAGTCTACTGGCAAAGTTAATGGGTTATGTAGTTTCAGTTTATGAGTCTGAAGTCTCATTTAGCCGAATATATTGTTGGTCTGATTCGAAAGTAGCATTATCTTGGATAAAATCCTCCCCACACCATTGGAATACTTTTGTGAGTAATAGAGTTAGTTTCATTCAGGATAAAGTGTCGGCAGAAAATTGGTTTTATGTACCTTCAACAAATAACGTGGCAGACTGCGCTTCTAGAGGACTACTTCCAAGGGCATTAGTGGAGAACAAAATTTGGTGGAATGGGCCTGAATTCTTATATTCTAAATTAGAATTTTGTAATCTAGATAGTGACAAAATTTCAGAAGATAATAATGTAGTAGCCGAAGAAAGAAAAAAAATAGTATTTATTGCTTGTAGAGAAATGGAACCCCTAGACTGTTTGCTGTCAAGATTTTCTTGTCTTCGCAAGATACAAAATATTATTGCCTTTTGTAAAAGGTTTATACATAATTCTAGAAATCCAGGGAAGAAACTAAATGGCCCTCTTCTGGCAAAAGAGTGTTCTGGTGCATTAATAGTCCTGGTACGTTTTGTACAGGAAAAATGTTTTGCCGAAGATATTTCTAATCTTCTTAATGAAAGACCTTGCTCCAAGCCTTTGAGAAAGTTGACCCCTTTTCTTGACGATATGGGTGTTCTCAGGGTGGGCGGAAGGTTAAAATATTCTGACTTGGTATTCGAAAGTAAGCATCCAGCCCTTCTTTCACAGAATAATTTTTTAACAGATTTAATTATTAATGAATTTCATCATAAATATTTGCATCCTGGCATTCAAACATTACATTTTTTAATAGCTCAACAATTTTGGATTTTGTCCGCTAAACGAGTCATTCGCCGAAACATTTCAAAATGCGTTAAATGTTTTCGCACCCACCCTAAATCTTACCAACCAAAAATGGGTGACCTACCTGTGGATAGGGTATCACAATCAAAACCCTTTCAGTGTGTTGGAGTGGATTATGGTGGTCCATCTTTTGTGACTTTAGGGAAAAGTAGAGGTTGTAAGTCACAGAAAGCTTATATTTGTATTTGTGTATGCTTTTCGACAAAAGCAATACATTTAGAACTGGCTTCCGATTTAAGTAGTGAAGCTTTTTTAGCCGCATTGAGAAGATTTATTGCCCGAAGGGGGCGTTGTTTGAAAATCTTCAGTGACTGTGGAACAAACTTTGTTGGCGCGCACTCTATTTTGCAAGAATATTCCAAGAAAGCAGCTCAAGTAGAATCTATAGAGTGGAGCTTCAACCCCCCTTCAGCTCCTCATTTTGGAGGGCTGTGGGAAGCAGGGGTGAAGTCGGTGAAAACTCACCTTACTAGAGTTATTGGAGAACAACGCCTTACGTTTGAAGAATTCTACACTGTTCTAACTCAGGTGGAAGCAGTGTTGAATTCAAGGCCTCTGTGTGCCATCAGTACTGACCCTTCAGATTTAACTGCGTTAACTCCGGGACACTTTCTAACTTTGCAACCGTTATCTGCCCTGAATGATCCCGATTTAACAGCTGAATCGATTGGTAGACTTAATAGGTGGCAATTGTTGCAGCGAATGCATCAAGATTTTTGGAGACGTTGGAGAATGGAATATCTCCATACTTTACAACAAAGAAGCAAATGGGATAAGGATGATATTCCTATTAAAGAAAATACTTTGGTGTTGATCAAGAATGATACGCAACCTCCATTATCCTGGCCTTTAGGCAGAATTTTGAGGCTATTTCCTGGTAAAGATGGCATACCTAGGGTTGCAGAAGTTAGATGTAAATCTGGAATATTTAAGAGACCTCTGGTTAAGCTTTGTCCATTGCCTAATCAGTAGCTCTTGACATGGTTCGATGTAAATTTAGTTATAGTTATTTTGAATGAAAACTTTTGTTTTGGTGGGCGGAATGTTGGGTTTTCGTTAGTCATTTAATTTGGGGATTCGGTATTTTAAATTTCCCGCCATGCAAATTCAGATTGCGCGTACGCGGAGTTTATTTTTAGTTCAAAATTTAGTAGTTAGTTGTAAACTAAATGTGGGAAAAGTTCGGTCATAAATGACAGCAGGAATAAAATAAAATAGTTAAATTAATAATTGAATTTGTGAAAAGTATGAAAGTGATATAAAACTTCGTTCATCGACTTCCCTTTTTCCTTCTCTCCTATCCTTCAGTTACGAAAAACGAAGATTTGTGGTAAGTTAAACGAAAATTATTAAAATTAAATACAGTCCGCTTTTCTTATTGAATTTGTTAGAGATTTCACGGTACTGATCTCAAATAAAAATAAATTGGTTTTGAGACAGCCGGGTGCTCACAACAACATTTTATCGTATCGTATGTCGTTTCCGCGTAAAATTGAATTCTTTTTACAATTAAAAATTCATTTTACTCAATTAAGAAACGTGACAACCCTGTAAAGTTTGTAATAAAATTTGCTCTACATTCGCACAAAATGCTGATGTAGGAAGTTTGTTGAACTTGGAAAAAGGCACGTTTTGTTTACAACCTTACAATTTAATGAATATTTGGGTCAATGCCTGATCACAGCTGTATAAATACAGTAGAAACTTTAATCCGAACCTATAAATGCAAGGCTAATTCGTATTAACGAGGAATTCGGATTACTGGATGTACGAATATAAACATTGCTTTAAGCCATGGTACTTTATTATAAAGAACTTAGCTTATGTAATTTACTAATTTTATTACAAAAATATTATTTTTAATTAAGAAAATCAGTAATTTTTTGCTTTAAGTTTTCTCTTTCTCCTTTTATAGTGATGTGCTCTCATTTCATGGTCTTAATTTCAGTGTTTTTCTATTTCCTGTAGCTCTGTCAGCAGACGAGACATATTCTAGAATTTTAGTTTTGTTTTTCTTTATATCGCTGACTGTAGATTTATCAACACCATATTTTAAAACAATCGTTAAACACAAGCCCAACATTTAATTGTTGAATAATTTCTCTTATAGTTTTAATAATGTGTGTTTTTGTTTTGACATTTTTTAATTGAATTTTGAACGCCACGAATACAAATTGTGTATTAACAAAATTGAAAGAAAAAGGTTTTAAAGTAGAAGATGTCATATACAAACATTTGCGGCAAAACTGCAACGTCAAAACATTTATTAGGGCGCATTTGTAATAGTATCATTACTACATTTACAGTTTATTTTTTACATCTGTAGCCTTCAGGGTTTTTATTACTCTTTATATTAATAACAAAAGCGTTTGTAATCTTCGTAGAATTTGTTTACACCCGTTGGGTCGTAACAGTATCACCCAAAAACTGCATCAGCAATCTGCTATAATCACATTTATATGTTATTAATATTCACCTTCCAACAACGCTACATATCCAATTTTAGTTTATACAAAGAACTTTCTTGTTCGGATTAAAGATATTTGTTCGAATTAAAGAGGATTTCGGATTCAAGAGGTTTGTTCAGATTATAGCTTGTAAATGTTGCTGTTTGGATTACTGGATGTTCGGAATACAGTGTATTCGGATTATGGAGTTCCTACTGTAATACCCTTTTAGAGTGAGATAATGCTGATTTTGTAGTTTGTTAAACTGAAATAATATGAAAGTATGTTGAACTTTGTTTATCTAATAACAGTTTTTAATGATTTTATAAGAGAATATCCTTTAAAGAGAAGATTTATCTAATTTAAATTAGGTAATTAATTAGCTTAAGGGCGCGTTATCGCCGACAGTGTTAATAATAGGAAGCTTCAGAAACTATAAACACCTAAAGATGGCGCTACAGTCTGCAAATGGGAATTAATTTAATCGCATCGCAGTTCTCTGCTCAGTGTTGCCAGACATGCGTGAACTTTCAAAGTATTTTAAGTTTAATTGAAATTTTTAATTTTTAAATGCCAAGGAATAATTTAAGGTAGTTGAAATTAAAAAGGGGAATATAAAACTGCTAAATATCTAAATATCAGTTGTTCTTGCTGGTTTTAGGAAAAAGAAAAGTATTTCTATATTAAAATATTGAAAATATATATTCGTTTTAAGAAATTAATCAGGACTAATTAAGAGTGAAATAGTTTATTCAAAAATTAACCGTCACATGCTCTTAAGTAAAGAAAATCAACATTTACTTCCGGAATTTATTAAATAATAGTTAAAAGATTAGGAAAGTTAAATTACTTTTAAATGTCCCGCGAATATTACCACCCAACACTTCCTGGTGCAGAAAGCGTTCAACTAAAAATGACTGATTTTCGTGCTGCCAGTTTTAAATTTCCGCTCCATGTACATCTATTTTATTTCAATTAATACTAAATAAGTAAGCAAAAACATTTATCCATTGTCATAGATTTTGCTATTAAACAGTGTTATAATGACTGTATTATGTTTAGTTTGGTTATTTTTTAGAAAACTTTAATTCTACAAGATTGGCGATGTTCGACTACGATTATAAAATTGATTTTAGATATCTACTCCTTACAAACTATGATCCACACTACCTTAACAGTTTAGCAATCGACATCAAACGTTATCTTTCTAAAAAAACGATTATTAAAAGAAAACTGAATGAAAAACGTGAGCTATATTTTGACGCTAATATTTTGCGTCAATAACGCCCCCTTAAGGGATTTTGATGACACCTTGTTTTGGCTACATTAATAAAATCTTTAATTTTATGGTAATTAGGTGCCTTAATCAAGTTTTTTTTTTACAAAAGATAGTCTTTTTTAATAGAAAAATAAATATACGTCAAGAAATTTTGTAAATATTCCGGAAATTAATAATTATAGAATGTAGGTCAACTATTGTCTTATTTTTACATTTGATTTGTTATGAATCAGCGGTTTTGCACGTACAAATTTTGTGTACGTGGTACAGTGTTGATTACAATTTTCATAGAATTAAGTCACCCGACTAATTTGCTTCTAAAACAAGGTCAAGACCCAACTGTAGAATGCGATTATACTTAAGCAAAGTTGCCAGATATGGCAATGGGTTTTTCTAAATTACTCGAAAGCTAATTAACATAGAAGAAAGTTTATTAAGACTTTTTTTGTTCCTTTTATCTTCTATCACCCCTTAAAATTAACGCATTGTAACTGCTTCCAGCCTGTATATTAAAGAATAAGTTCAGCAGTTTGAGTTTTGTAGGCAAAATTTTTATTCATAAATTAAAACCATGTCCGAATATGAAGAATTTAGTAGTATCTAACAATCGCGGCAATAGTAGGCTTTCCGTTCAAATTGGTACAATAAATATAATTGATTAACAGGAAGTGAAACAGCAAATAAATTATATTGTTGAGATTGCTTACTTTTTACAGAGAAAAACTCAAAATTCTTGCTATTAAAAATTGAAATTGCTATTTACAAATAATAGTACATGTTAATAAATAAAGTAGGATATTCCAGATTAAAAATTTAAAACCCTTTTTGAATATAATTGAATAGAAAGTACAGTTTACTTATTGAATAAGCTAACAGAAGCTTCTTCCTGAAACTAATCTCTTTCCCTGTATTGATTGTTTGAGGCCAGTTGAGAATAATTTGTATGCCTTTGAAATAGTTATTTAAGAAAATCAACAATGTAAGGTGACACCCTTGTTTAGAACTGCATTTTTTAACTAATAATTTGCTCAAGAAATTAAAATAAATAAATCCTTAATTCTAAAGTAAGAATTTTAATTGAATATTTTATATACAAAAGTCCGTGTCTCGAATTATTTTTCTCTGCACTCAGGACAACAAAAAACCCTGGGACTTGTGTACTGGAGATTTCTCAGGTCAGGCACCCTAGTAAATACGGGAATTTTTTCCAGATAAAACAATTTCTCATGCAGTCATTAAAATGCAAAACAAATTAATTATCGTAGTTGCATTAAACAGCATTAAAATGACATATAGAGCTGAAAAGTTTTTGCAGCACAGAAGAATTTCATCCGGATAAGACTTTTATCATTACTACTCACCCGCTGCCAATGACCACGAGCCGCCATTGATTAATTTATTACTTCCTTGTGGATCTCCATTAAATAAAATAATGTTTAAATTTTTCAAAATAATTTTGACATTTGAAGCAATACCTATTTCCTCTGTCATTCTAATGTTTTCAAAGTATAATTGACTTCTAATCATTTCAATGTTTCCAAGGCATAGCTACATTTTAGACTTTTTGCATAAACAGAAGTTTTATTATCTTTACTTTTTCTGGTTACAATAAAATACATCCAATTAATAATTTTTTATTTATAGCATCCCTTAAAATCTTTATTGTAAAATAATTAGGGGAAATAATATTAGGGTTTGAAATAAAACGCACGTAAAACTGTATTGTTTGAAAACAAAAGAGTTCACGCATTTAATCATGCTAATTAATAGTGTCGCACTTTTATTAAAACATGACCACTAGATTTTGATTGTGTTTGTCCAATTTTCTTAATTTCTCTATGTAAAAGGCACTCAATTTCACTAAACCACTCTACATAATGTTTTCTAATTTCCACAGCCTCTCTGTCTTTTAAAACTTGCAATATCTTACAAGAGTATTTCTTTCTTCGTCTTTCTTCATGACCAAATAAAATACTTCTACGGCAAACTTAACAATTCTTGTAAAAAAATCAGTCTTTTTAAATATTGAGTTTTCTCAAAAAATTCCCGCCCATAATCGCGAAATACTATTAGCAGTTGTTTCTTATCTTCAAATAAGATGCTTCTCTTGCCTGTTAACAGATTATCACATTTAACGCACTTATACTTATTGATTATTTTACGTGCTATACTATAAACAGGTACATAATAAATTGAACAAGTTACCAAAGATTGGTCAAATTCTAGCACAGATACCATATCTACATCACTATCTGAACAAACGCTTGCTGAAGATTCCCGTTCCAATGTTTGTTGGGATTCAGATACTGTAAGTGGCATTTGCCATTCTTTTCCTTTCTCGAGATCTAATGGAACATTATCATCTGTTTCACAGTTCTTTGTTTCTGGTGGTTGTTGTAACCCCATAAAAATATTAAATTGCAGTGATATTTGGACGCTAGCACAACTCGGGTTAAAGTTAAATCTTCCTTTGCTTCTTATCGCAGAAAAGGATCTTGAACCCGAGATGTAAGCAGAAAACTGTACCCTTCTCATAAATCATCTCATAATTGTAATATACCTTTGACTGAGTGCCGAAATCCAGCTATGCAATAAATGTTTTTTCTGTCCTTATCCTTTTTTGCACTTACTACTCTTCATTTACTTTTAATGATACTTTTAAAACATTTTCAACCTTAGAGGTACAGAAAGTGGTCGGCGATATGGGTTTTCATCTTTTAGAAACTGACTGTTGCATGTGTCAGTTAAATTATTATTTAAAAAAAAAAAACATGTTACGTATTTTTTTTTTGCAAAAACCGCTTATTAACTTTTTTCTTGTAAATGCCCTTCTTAATAACAAAATAAAAATATACTTATTATTTTAAATTAAAAATTAAATTACAGTTACTACTATAACAATGTAAAAATCTCATAAAATATTTTTGCTGCATCTAAAAGATAATAATAATAATCAAGTGTCTCGTCTAGCCGACTACCTGCAAACTGTGACCGTCGTAGAAGTGGAGTAATGTGAGAGTAAACTTAAGTGTCTCTAAGAAAAGAAGGGCATTATTCACTTAGAATCCCTTAAAAATTAATTATGCTCCCACTCTTGGAAAATGTTTGTCAATTGTATGGTTGAAACGACTTTTAATAAAGAACTCGATTTATTTAGGACGGCTAGCAACCACCGGTGGTTACTACCCTTTGGATGTTTTGCTAGCAAGCAGAAAAGTTGTATCCATGTAAGAAGCTGCCATGAAGCAAGGAGTTGCTTGCCGCTCGGTAACAGAACATACAAAAGGAACATACTAACTGTCATTGCTAGTAACCTTTAGCGATACCAATCAGATCATGCGTTTTCAAATGTAGAAATATGTGAAGGATTTTCTGTTTACCTGAAGTCTATTGCTTCTCAAGTCATTTTTTCCTCTGACCACTTAAATGAAGACAAAATTCTAAGCATCAAAGTAGATAATTACTTTTAAATTGATTAATTAAATTAGAAAATATGATTTTCTCTTTTTACAGATTTTCTGGATAAGCTTGAAATACAGAATCTATTAAATAGGTATTACATTACCAGGCTGTATCAGAACTTGGACAAACATTTTTTAGATTATGTACATCCTCAGGCTCATTTTAATGGTACAATTGATGATCGTGATATATTAATAAAGGTGAAAGATTTTTGTTGTAGAGTTTAGACTAGTGGTAAAATATTTTAATTGCAGATTTTACCGTCTTGCGTTGGTTCAGAATGGAGTTTAGTATTAAAAGAGTTGGATTCTTGTTATAATAATTATGACTTGCTCCTATCAAGATTTGAAGAAATATTAACCCTTATTAGTGAAGCAGTTCTTAAAAGTCCTAAAAATACCAACATGCAGGATAGTTTAAAATATTATTTACAACAATATGGAATTGCTATTAAAGTAAGTCTCAGATTGAGTTGTCTTCGATTACTTAAAAATATTTTATTTTTGTAGGATGTCTTAAAACCAAAATACAACACTTTAAATCAAGAAATATCATTAATTAAAAATATATGTTATATCCTGAAAGAAATGCCTGATAACATTAAGAAAGCAGAAGGTTTACAACTCATTAGCTTGTTGTCAGTTGATGCATTACGTTCTTTAAAGGATAATGAAAATTTTATTTTGTCTCTTGTTTCTATCAAAGACACTAAGATTTGCCAAATTTTAGCTCAAAAAATGTTGTCGACATGATAATTAATGTTTCTGAATGTATTTTATTCTTGTGTGCCTATTTATACCATATGACGAATAAGAATGTTACTAGAGATTAATTCTGAATTTTTTTTAAACATTCTATGAACAGAACAAACAGATAACATGGTCGTGTAACATGACAGCTCTAAATTTCTAACTTAACTTTACCAAGGCAAAAAATTAGCAAATCTTTTGTTTTATTTTTTAAAATCGTATTTTAACGTGATTAACTTGTGTGCTATGTATTTATTTTTGCTTAGCTAAACAGCTGCTTTTATAAGGTATTCACTGGAACATTAATATGATAACATATTAGTGAAAAAAGTCGGGTATTTTAATTAAGCAGCTAAATAGTAACAAATTTTTGTTTTAGATGCAAGGAAATGATCCCCGATCACGTGATGTGTTTACTAGAAACACCATTTTTAAAACATAATGAAATAGAACCGCTACAAATTTTAGAGCAATGTTCAACGCCAAAAATCATGTTATGTCTGCTGACAAATTACAAAATCGGGCTTTTCATATTTATTCTTAGTATGAAATGCCATAAGTGACTATGTGGCAGTAGTTACTGGGAACTGTTAAAAATGTATGGTTAAAACAGTACAGGTTATAATGATTGAAAAAATTTTACAGTGGCGTAAAAAAATTGTAACGATTCAAAAGAATGTATTAAGAATTTTCTAGGTTTTAATAAGCTATTGAACATAATGCTTCTACAGTTATAGAAGCTTTGCAAGAACACACAGATTTAAATAAAATTTTATACGAGAATGTAAAAAAATTGGCAACTTAAGTCTTATTTAATTGACATTACAATTTTATTAGGCAATAAGAAAAAGCCATTTCGGGACTATGATGAATCGACTACTTCAGATAATCGTGGCAATTTTAAATAAATATTTGAGTGCTTGATTAAGCGCAAAAATTAATGAACATAGTGAAGAAGTTAAAAACACTTGATGGATCAGTCAAAAACTATTCAAAATCAATTAATTTTTGTTGCGAGAATTATTTAAGGGAGTCTATTGACAGTGAAATTATTAATGCAAATTATTTTGCAATACTTCTGATAATACAACAGATACCTATTGGTGAAAAATCACAATGTTTGTAAATAATTGAAATTTAAAAGAACGATTTTTAGGATTTTCTGACGTAAGTGTTGATAGAACTGCAAATGCATTATTTGATTGCATAATAGCTAACGTTTTAGAACCCTTTAATTTTAAATGATAATTAGTTGCCCAATGTTACAATGATGCTAGCGTTATGTTCGGAGAGTTAAATTGCCTGAAATTAAATCTGGTGCACCTTTAGCATTATTTATACATTGCACTGCCCACAGATTAAATTGTAAAAATAAAAACAAAACAATGCTAACAAAAATACTTTTGTAAAATTATGGTTATCGTTTATTTAAATTGAAATATTTATCAAATTAAAGCTCAATATCAACTCTGTACAGCAAAAAGTATAATTATTTCGAGTACTATTTTAAATTAGGCTCATTAAACTTGCACGGAAAGGTAATACCGATTCAAATGTGATACATACACTTCATATAAGCACTGCTTACAAATGCTCTTCTCTTAACCTTGGCGTGAATCAGCGAGCGCGGGGTGTTATAATAGATGGATGCTGTTTGGCTGGTTAACATTGTTTGGTCGTAATTTTTATTGTGCTTCGTTCCCAAATGTTTATTTATTATAATTTGGTTATTTGTTCGATTTAGTGTTACTTAAGTAATGTAAATCTGCGAATGAGACTGTATTTTGTCACATTTTATTATTTTAATTTATAAGTTGTATTTTTTTAAAGACAAATAGTTCTATTTAGTTTGCCTGTATGCAAATTTAAAATTGCATTATCGTCACGACTGCAAATTCAACTGCTTTGGTGAAAGGTTCGAGTACCTTCGATATAGCTGAATCGGGACGATTTTTTGTTCAGTTTGTAAATTATTAATAAGGAATTTTTCGCATACAGTTTTGGAGAGAAATTACAAATTATTAAGAAAGGCAGATCAAAACCAGATCTTTCAAATTTAACAACAAAGATTAAAACCTGTACCGGTATTTTGTGAAGAAAGACCGGAAAATTGATACGTAGTAGTAGTTTTTTTTTTTAAATAATGAATGATAGTCAACAAATTCCATAAGTATAAAGTGTAAAAGTGCTTCTTTGAAAAACTTTTAAGCTTAATAATTATAACACTGTTTTTTATTGTACCTAGCAGGGGCGGATCCAGAGAAGTATTTCGAGGGGGAAATCTTTGGAAAAAGAATTGTTTTAATAAATAATAATTAAACAAACATTATTTGTTTCTATTCTATGTAAACTTATTTCTAAATTGGGGGGGGGAGATTATTCCCTCCCCGTTAATCCGCGCCTGTACCTAGGTGTATTATAATTAAAATCGTGGTTGCTTCCCTAGCCTAAATTCTCACCGCACGCCACTGCTGTTCTTTAATCTTTGAATTCAATCTTTAGCCATCTACAGTCGTCTTTGTTGTTTATCACGGTCCTCACTTCTTTATTATTAATTTTTTTTATTGTTAGATATTTGTTAGATATATGTATTCAAGTATACGTTCGGTATAGGCAGGTAGACTGGCTGACACCTTTTGGACTCGGTCCTATTTTTTATTATGACGGTCTTATTTTTTTATATGAATTAAAATTAGGTAAAAAAAACTATATCACTTCCGGTCTAGACAGTGAAACGGGTTGTTAATCCATGATATAATGAAGGTCTCTGACAGCTCGCCTAAGGGGTACAAGTTAGCGAGAGTACCCCCGACACCTACAAGATCTGCACAAAGATATACACCACGCTATCCATTCACACCAAAATAAAACAGGATGTTGACCACATTAAGATCGATACGTTATCCACTATATGGCTCTCAAACAGGCGCTTAATAAAATTCAAACCAGAGCGCCTGGATGAGAGTCCTATAGTGGATAACGTATCGATCTTAACGTGGTCAACATCCTGTTTTATTTTGGTGTGAATGGATAGCGTGGCGTATATCTTTGTGCAGATCTTGTAGGTGTCGGGGGTACTCTGATGTCTACCTGCCTGTCTAAAAGTTATACATAAAAAATCTGCTAATGTGTGCTTCCCTAGGCTAAGCAGTTGTGTAATAGTTAGACTGTTGAGCTATAAGTGGAAAGCTACCTTTGATATGCAGGACATTTCATAAAACTAGCTTTAATAATCAATTATAAACCGAATTAATCTAAACGATCTTTTCTCTCATTTATATGAAATTATACTGTATTACATAGAAAACCGCAAGCTGATAACACTCATACACTTTGATTTTTAAATTTTTCAGTATACTTACGTGATAGTTTTATCGATATAATTTATATCATATTGCAATCCCTATCTGTACGAATGAAGGTGAATCTATCTATCTTAAATGGTCTATCTAGGTGATACCTCAAATGAAATAAGAAAGTTAGTCCGATAACTTATCGCTAGAGAAAGCGAATGCGATCTGCGGAAATAATCTTACTTAAAAGAGAGCTAATGTACTAACGCTCATACACTTTGATTTTTCGGTATATTCACGTGATAGCTTTATCGAAATAAATTTATATCATATTGCAATCCCTATCTGTACAAATGACAGGAAATCTATCTATCTTAAGTGGTCTATCTAGGTGATACCTCAGGTGAACTAAGAAAGTTAGTCTGATAACTTATCGCTAGAGAAAGTGAATATGATATGCTGAAATAATCATACTTAAAAAGAGCTCACGTACGATAATCATGATCCTAATCATACGTATGATGTATAGATATTGCTTACATACCTTTAATTCTGTAAATTAACAAAAGAGAATATCCTTTATGAATTGAACAAATTTGATTATTTTCCTAAAATTAGTATTGTTAAGAAACAGCTTGGGGTTTAGTTTTAATAATGTTCGTCTTATCTATTTTTTAATAGATAAAGCGCTATGGAGTGTGCTGATTTTAGTGTATTTTTTAATAGCTTATCTTAATAATTTGTATTAATAATTTTAATATGGTTTTTCTTTTGTTTTATAAATGGGCTTGAACATACTTTTTAAAACTTACTAATGTTTTATTTATAATGTAGTGAAATCGATAGAATATGATGACATCTTTACAACTCGAATGATAAAACCGCAGACTTCCTTAAGATAAGTCTTGTGGCATTTAAAAAATTACTTCATGAATTATAGATTAACATTTTTAATAATAAAAAAAGATAATTACATTTAATCTTAATTTATAATAGTACCGGTAAATATTTAGTAAAAATTGCTTTAGCATAAAAAAATAATACTACTTATATATGAATAAATTTTACAAATGTGTTCACTCCTAAACGTCTATTTATCGTTTCAATATCCTGCAAAAGCTGATTATACGCATTGAACACATGTTTGAACCGATGCCGTTGTGTATTGTCTTGAATGTAATAACACTTCCCCATAAGGTAGTAATAGTTCCTGCTCAACTCATAGCAGCGCTGCTACTGACATCGGTGTGTCGCCTACATTTAAGATACAACGGCGAAATTGCTGATGTAATTCTAACTCATTTAGACTGTATTCGACATCGTTGAATATGAATTCATCGTCGATCTCGTTTAATGATGATAATGATATGGTGTGAAATATTGATGATGCTCTGTTAGTTTTTTTCTCTTAAACACATATACTAATCAAGTAACTATTAAACATCTGTACTATGCACCGCCTTTTTATTCTAAATCTACCTGAGTTCTCTCGGTGGTGCGTGTGTTAACCGCTACAAATCTTCACCTGGAAGTAAAATAGCTCTTGCCCTACTATTAACAATTGTAAGACCTTAGTCCTCATGAGACTTTGTTTAAGCGTCTGTTTGAGAGTCCTATAGTGGATGACGTATGCTCTTTGTTGTACAATGCGATCATCAACTCCTTTTCTTTTGAGTCGGGTAGCGGGGATATGTCTTTGTGCAAATTGTGGAGGTGTTGGGGTACTCAATGTTTATCTGTAATAGGTGCTCCTTAGATGAGGTGTCAGAGAACCTGTTTCATTGGCTAGACCGGAAGTGATATAGTTTTTTCAACCTAAGTTAGTTTGCATAAGAAAATGAAGCCGTACCTGCCTAAAAGCTGTCTAGCCCGTGTATAGCCTGTCTACCTGTCTGTCTAAAAGCTGTACCGGAGCTGTACAGAACCTGTCTAAAAGGAGTGTAGATGTATGAAAGTAGTGTACCTATCAGCATGGATGAAAAGTCTTAAGATAATAAAGCGACATCTCATTAAAAGTCCGCAAAGACATTAAGAGAAAGTATATGGTACTTAAACAGGGTAAGCAGGATACCGAGTGCCTTCTTGAGGACCTTTACAAACCGATAGTGACCCCGCTGAAGCAAATCACTGAGAAGAGATCTGTACGGCATATGCATACCGAAACGGTGCCTGTACTTAAAAAACATATGCAGACTGAACCTATCAAGCATGCCGATGTTGCTACAGAGACCAAGCTTCCTCAATATACTCAGGAATGGGAGTCTTCCGGAAATACAAGAAGAAGAAGATGACGATGCATTCATATTAGATACTGATGTAGGCGAAGAGTTCTTGAATCAGTACGATCCTTTACCTAGGAAATATGTTGAAATCACGATAATCTACGGCATACTACAGATGCTGTTATAGCAATATCTCCTAACCCTATAGATATTTGCTTGGTAAAGGATTTTGATGCTATGCTGATCATAAATAAAAAGGTAAATCTGCTATACTATCAATAGGTTTGGTCTATACCTTTAAGAAAAAGAAAATATGGATATCCTATGTATATTCCTAAATATGTTGAAGTCATGATAATATGCGGCATACTACAGCTGCTATTATAGCAATATCTCCTAATCCTACAGATATTTGCTTGGTATAGAATGTTGATGCTATGCTGATCATGAATAAAAGGCTGTATCTGCCATACATTTAGCAAAGAGAGAATTTGGAGCTACTATTTATATTCCTGACTGGCTTAGATTTATCTGAGGTTTAAGAAAATTAATGGTGTATTGATATTTGATTTTGAGGTCATTCGATGATCCTTTTTCTTAACCTTATAATTCAACAGTATATATAATCTTTAAATAACAATGATATTTATGTAACTTTGAGGTAAATGTATAGGTATGTGTTTTATATTCATTTCTATTGGCACTAAACGGTCTTCCGGATCCTCAAAGATAATAGGAGGACCTAGTGGCGTCAACATAAGGCTGTGTGGCTGTAATATGTGGCGGTGTGGAGGTAATATGTGGATGTATGGCTACAATATTGGTTGTGTGGCGGTAATATGTGGCTGAAATATGTAGCTGTAATATATGACTGTGTGGCTGTAATGTGTAACTGCGTGGCTGTAATGTGTGACTGTGTGGCGGTAATATGTGGCTGTAATATGGGGTTGTGTGGCGGTAACATGCATCTGTGTGACGCTATGTAGATGTAAATGATAAATAGAGGTAGTAGCATCACCTCATTTATTTCTTTCAAGATGAAGAGCCGTGTCTGTAATGTATGCAGTAAGAGTATTCGACAATCTGATTTTAGACGTCATATAAAAATTCATGATGGGTATAAAGTTCAATGTTTTAAATGTTCTAAGAGATTCTCTCGTCTCGATAGCTATAAAAGGCATATGAACCTGAAGCATGACAAAGAAAGCAATAAACATACTGTGAATTCCCCTATAGAATATGAGGTCAATGAGGTTGTAGCCCCTTCTTATGATGATGATGATGATTGGAGAACGTTTAGCGACTATTTAAGTGATGAAGAGCCTGAAATAAATTGGATGGTTGTGCACAGCCTAATCGACCGGCTTCGGCTTTATTATGGTATTTTGAAGGATAGCCTGTATACATACCCTATAGCTATTGAAATAATAAACGAATTGAACCACTCAGGATTATTTCCGTCCTTCGCTGCACCTCGTGAAATAATAAATAATCTTAAAGATGTTTTGAATATAAAGTGTATTGAATTAAAATAAAGAGATTTTTTAACATATATTGTTTAACTAACCTTACTTGAAAACTAGTTTTGTCTAGCTAAAAAATCTGCTAATGTATGCTTCCTTAGGCTAAGCAGTTTAACTGTTGAGCTATACGTGGAAAGCATGATCTTTAGGACATTTTACAAAACTGGATTTAATAATATTATAAACTGATTTAATTTAAACGACCTTTTCTCTCATTTATATGAAATTATACTACATAGGAAACCTCAAGTTGATAACACTCATTGATTTTTAAATTCTTTCGGTATATTTACACGATAGTCTTATCGTTATAAATTTATATCATATTGCAATCCCTATCTGTATGAGTAAATGCGAATCTGTCTAGCTATCTAGGCAATACCTCAGGCGATTTCTTAGAAAACAAATATCCTAAGTAATAAGAAGTATGAAAAATCAAATACGATATATAGAAATAATTTTCGACTTTCGTCAAACTTATGCTGGTAAACTATACGATGCTTTACAGGTGTAAAATGTAGGAAATTGATAAACGGTTTTTATTCGATTATGTAATAACTATAGTGACCATCTTCCCTTAATAATTCGTATTAATAATTTGTTTCCGAATAAATTATTCAATTTGTCTATCTTGTGTTTCTATGTTAATGATGATAAGAGCTTCCGGCTTCATGAATTTTTTAATCATATAAAACGACCTTTTAATACCTATAACTGCAGGCTGCCTTTTCATTAATTGAAATTTACCTTTTTTAATATAAATAATATAAACGATCAATTTTAATAATTCTCTTATTATTATAAGACAGAAGCTGTTGATAACCGATTTGAATAAAGTTTTATTTCATCTCTCAAAACCGCAATCTTCCTTTTTAGTCAAAAGTTAATTATCTTTCAATTTTAAGTTTTTTTTCTGAATGAGATAAAACATTCTTCTATAGGAAGTTGATATCCTCAGTGAGATAGTAATAAAATGTGTTTAGATTATTTTTTTTATTGATATAAAAGATTAACATACATTATTTCATGCACATATCTTGCATTAATTTTATAATCTGTTGGTTTCCCTTGTACATTTTGATATCATGTTTTAAGCGATTTAATTCTATCAGAAAAGCATTTAATCGAATTTGATAAATACATTGAATGCATATTCCTAAATTACACATGTTTAAAATAGTTTTGAATGTATATAAATGTGAGACCTCAATTAAACTGCCTGTATTGAGGGTTTTCACTGTATCTTTCAATAAGATCCTTATGTTGTGTAGAAGATTGTAGCGTTGATATGATTGCGGTCATACAGTAGGTTGAAAATCCTGATGTTTTCAGCAGTTCCAAATGACCTGAGATTATATCCTGGACCTCCCAAAATTATTCGAAAGAGCGTTCACCTAATGTAACACTCCTCTCGCCTTTAGTAATTTTGATTACTGGCATTGAATTGAATGTCGTGAATAGGATCTCGCACTCTTCATAGGATCTCGCACCTGTTAAAGTATACAGGCTCTGAATCTTGAGGCTTCACGAAATATTGTGATATCTGCCGTTTGTGTGTGATGAATCCCCCAAACTCTTCAGGTAGGTAGGTGTGGATTGTTTATCGCCTGTAATTTTCACTACTGGACTGGATGACTCTGTTGAGTTGTATCCTGTAGCAATGTACTTGATCCTTGATTTGTTTAGCCAAAAACTTTTTTGGGAGTTCAGTTGCGGATCCTCGTATTTAACTTCTTTCGACTCTTCATATTTACTCTTTTTTGCTGTTGGGAATTTATCTAAAACGTTATCGCTGTGTTGGTCCTTGGTTCTTGGTGTCAGGGACTCGCTAATATCAAGTTGACTCACTGAAAATCGAAATAAAAAAATATTAAAACATATTAGAAATCTTAAACATATTTGAAATCATACTTGCTTATTATTATGCTTCACTGAACTTTGAGATATTGCTTTGATGATTGTGGGTGATGAACTGATGTATTTCCTGAGAATGTCTCGTCTTTTTTATTCTAAATCTACCTGAGTTCTCTCGGCGGGGCGTGTGTTAAAATGTTTCAAATTTTGGGGCCCTATGTAAAATTTTAGAGCGGATGTAAAAGACCGTTACAAATGGCAGGATGTAAAAGTCTGTTAAATTTTGGAGCAGATGCAAAAGTTCGTTAAATTTCGGAGCGGATGTCGTATCCGGATCCGTACCGGATGCATCTGAAAATGTTTCTGGCCGGATGCTGCATCCTGTTTCAAATTTTGGAGCGGATGCAAAAGTTCGTTGCAACGTTCATGACGTCAACGGTCGGACTCAGACCGGAAGTGAAATAGATTTTTTGGGCCCATGTTAAATCCCATAAGAAAATGAGGCAGTAACGGCTTTGTTTTACTACTGGTGTTGGTGTTAGTTTTATAGGTTATTTTGTAACTGGTGGTTTTTCTTATTATAGTTGCAATTTGTTCTGATATCTTGCCAAAGTATGGTATTGATATGTAGTTTGTGTCTTGTATTTGAGTGTCAAATGGAAATATTCTTTTGATAGCTAACCTATAATCTTTTTGTTGAATTAAACTGTCAATCATGTTATGGTTATAATGGTTTGCATGTGCTAATTGTTTGATGATTGAAATTTCTTTATCAAAATGTGATTGTTTCATTGAAGTAGTTAAAGCTCGGTGTACTAAAGATCTATAAGCCGCTAGTTTATGCTTTTATGATGACATGAATCGTTAGGAATAGTGACGTCTGTGCTTGTGGGTTTTCTGTATATGGAAAAATCAAATTCATTGTCTGTATTAATTGTAATAGTTAAATCCCAAAAATTAATAGCTCTATTTTGTTCTGTTTCTAGTGTAAACGTGATGTTTGTGTGAAGACTGTTAATAAGAATTAAAAATTAAAAATTTCCAATTGACACTCAAATACAAGACACAAACTACATATCAATACCATACTTTGGCAAGATATCAGAACAAATTGCAACTATACTAAGAAAAACCACCAGTTACAAAATAACCTATAAAACTAACACCAACACCTTTTCATTTTTATTCAATGCTAAAGACAAAACACAAGATATCATGAAATCCGGCATTTACAGTTTGAATTGTTCTTTTTGTAACTCGGTTTATATTGGCCAAACACTTAGAAATTTCGACATAAGATACAAAGAACACGTACGCTCTTATAGACTTAAATATCCAGAAAAATCGAATTATGCCAAACACATTTTGGAACAGAACCACCCAATGACACCTCAAAACAACATTAAATTCTTACATTTTTGCAACAACAAACACAAATTAGACATTTTAGAAGCTTTTGAAATATACAGACATAAACGCACAGTACCTTTAATGAATGAACAAACTGAGCTTAGTAATTCTCCTTTATTAGAAGTGTTAGATATTTAGTTTTTGTTATGTATTGTATCTAGTTACCTATTTTCTGTATGTATTTATCCTTAGTTTGTTTATCAATCTTATCTACCTTTGATAATGACACAAAGTGTCGAAACAATATTGTCAGGTTAAGATATTAATAAAACTTGTGAAACTTTAACTAATCTTTGTATTTATATTATATTTCATAAATTAGTTCTGTCAATAAATGAAATCAATCTGTCAAACAATTCATAGAATTTATTACACAAATTATTTTGTTGTATATTTTGAGGTTATGGTACTGCCTTCTCTATTTTCGTAGAGCGGCACGTCGTGCTTTTACATGGGGAATGCAATGGTAACTTGATGAAAATCATTTATTTCCACCCAGTATTACTTACTACAATACCTATTTGTATCGTTACAAGGAATAAATTATTCTTTCGTCTTCGTCTTTAAACAGTTTTGATTCATTTAACATCAAGCTTCGGTACTACTGATGTAGTTATTTAGGGATTGTAAAACTGGACCATAATAGACTGTTTTAAAAAGAACTCATCATACCTCTTATTTTTATTAATCTATTTAAAGGTTGATTTACTAAGCTATAAAAAAATACTATAGAAATACAAAATTGTTTTATTCCATAACTTTTTTTATATATTATAAGATTAATAAACTTAGTATATTATAACAGCACTTTGTTTATTCTTCATAGTTTTAGTACAGCACGAATGCTAAAAAATGAAAATTACCATTAATATTTTTATCAGTGTTGTATTATTATTCTTATATACCTTTCTCCTGAATGCATTAACTTTATAGCCTGAGTTACATCATTCAGAGTTAAATTGTGGGTTATAAAATCATCAAGAATTAGTTTATTTTCTAAATATTGGTCCACTAACTTTGGTACACTATCACGACTTTTCCAACCTAGAATTGTATTTTGTACTAAGATTTTATAAATTGACCACTATTTAAAATTTACCTCCAAAAGCAGTGCCTTTCCAAACACGTCCTGTAACTAACTGGAAAGGGCGTGTACTAATTTCTTGTCCAGAACCAGCAACACCAATTATAGTTGAAACACCCCAACCTTTATGACATGCTTCTAAAGCTGCTCTCATACATTGTACATTGCCAATGCATTCAAATGTATAATCTAATCCTCCATCAGTTATTTCAATCAAAACATCTTGAATTGGTTTTTCATAATCTTTTGGATTTACAAATTCGTTACATCCAAACTTCTTTGCTGTGAAAAACCAAAGATTAATTTTATTTAAAGCCATACTCTATTTTAAATTTTAGGATATTTTAAATTGAATAGTATGTTTAAACCAATAATATCTTTAAACTTTACATACCAATTTCAAATTTAGAGGGATTGATGTCTACACCTATAATTCTGGATGCGCCAGCAGCTTTGCAACCCATAGCAACAGCTAATCCTACTGCTCCAAGACCCCAAATAGCACAAGTACTACCAGGTTCTACTTTAGCATTGTTCAAAGCTGCTCCGTAGCCAGTTGAAACACCACAACCAAGTAAACATACTTTATCCAATGGTGCTTTATCATTAATCTATTAGAATAAACAGAACATTAATTCTAATTAATGTAAGATAAGAATAAATACTATAAAGCTTTCAAGTAAAATTAATAGTTATTTATGTAACAAGTCCGGAAAGTGTTAAATTACAGAACAAGTAAGCAGTTCCAGGAAGAGTGCATGTTCGTTAGGGTGGCCGTTATTTTGCAAAAGTTAGATTTTTTTAGGTCCCCCCCTCCTAGATCTCTTTAAAATGTCAAAAAAATGAGCTGTGCAAAATTTCAGCCGATTTGATCAATATTAACCCATGCTACCGAGAGATTAAAGTTTTAAATGGGATTTAACATGGGTTTGGTGCACTGCTAGAAACTTTGTGCCATAACTATTTTATCTTTCTATGTTTTAACGTGAAATTTTGTATACTTGTATACTATGTTGTTGAAGTTGCTTAACACGAATCTGAAGCCAAAAAACTTTAGTAATTCCGCGAAAATGCCAATTTTAGTGAAGTTGGCCGCTTTTTTGACAGCTGTAAACTGTCAAAAGTTTTTCTGACAGTTTGAATTTTATCATATTCGTGTTCAGCAGCTTCAACAATATAAATATATAAATTTTCAAGTTAAAACATAGAAAGTTAAAAAGTTACGTCACAAAGTCTGTAGAAATGCACCAAATCCATGTTAAATCCCATTTAAACTTTAACGTCTTGGTGGCACAGGTTAATATTAACCAAATCAGCTGAAATTTTGCACAGCTCATTTTTTCAGCAGTTTAAAGAGATCTAGGAGGGAGGAGCTAAAAGATTTTAACTTTTGCAAAATAACGGCCACCCTAATGTTCGTACATTTACTCTTCCTGGAACTGAATCATAGGTCCAGATTCGCTCGTGTATAATTATGTATACCTAATATTTTTCTGAAACAAAAAACTAATCTAATTATTTTATTAAAATATTTGAGGCAAATATCAAATCAACACTAGTAGTCCAGTTAATTTAGAACAAATTTTCATGAATAGCGGAAAATTGAGGGAAGTCCATAGATTTTTGCATAAGGCTTCCTTGTGGGTTGTTAAATAACTCTAGAAGTCAACACTGTAGGTGGTGAGCTCAAAAAGATAACGAGGGTAAACCATGCTAACAGTTTTTGTCGTTTTTCTCGAAAATGATTAGGTTTATCGATATGAAAGAGGTTAGGTAGAATAAAGCTCATTTAAATCTCTACTAAAAATGTCCAAATGCTTTTTCGTACCTCGCCTTCTTTTTGGGTTATCGAAGACAGAAGATATGTCATACATGGATCAGCAATTTGCACCAGTAAATTTGCTCAAGGAACTTTGGGGTGTAACGTTTTTGCGATCTCATATTCGTCATGTAGTAACTAAGAAAAATTTTTAGGAAGTTATTTAACAACCCACAAGGAAACCGTATACAAAAATCCACAAACTTACCTCAACGTTCCGCTATGGTTTCTAATTTAACTGGACTATAGCTAGTCTTAGTAGTCATTAATATTATGTTGCTTAGGTAATTAGAAACAAATGTGTCTGTTATTGTTGCATTTTCCTGAGTAGACATATAAAACAAAGCTTTCATGTTCTTAAAAGTCATGAACGTGTTCACTTTCCTAACACTTTCAGAAAAATTACCATTATTTGCAATAATATATCTTATATAAGTATCTTAAGGTTTTTAATTAACGTACTTTTGCAACTGATATGTCTGCAACAACAGTATATTCACTAAATGTAGAGCATCCCATGAAATGGAAGATTTGTTTGCCTTTACATGTAAATCTGGTAGTACCATCTGGCATTACCCCTTTACCTTGGAATGCACGAATCTTTTGGCACAAGTTGGTTTTTGGACTTTTACAGAATTTGCATTCACCACATTGAGGTGTGTATAATGGTATGACATGGTCGCCTGCAAAATGATAGAAGTTAGATACAGATAATAGTATATAATAACGGGAGAAAAAAAATCAAAACCTAACCAACCAGCCGCACTGTAAATTGTTGTACCCAGGCAGGATAAGAAAAATCTTAGCTGGAATTTGAATCCCCAGAGATTGAACTAAGGGGCCTGATAAGTCAGGAAATTTCTCGACTTTTTCTGGACTAGTGAAACGTCATTTGAAAAAGTGAGAGTATACAAACTTATTCGGTGAACTGTGAAGAATTTGTTAAGAACTTGAAAAATTGGAGGACACCTACATTTTGGGAGTGTCCTGACAATCAATCCAACAATGTTTGTCCAGATAGACTATCTGAACAGCCAGAGGTGATCTACTGCAAAGCCATAGTTTCTACTACGGTTTTTCTTGTTCTGCCCAGCTCCGACTTATGATACCGAAAAATTATTTTTTCAAATCAGCTGCTTGTTTAGGTTTTGACTTATTTCTTATTACAACTAAACAATACGATTTAATTATTAAATCCATAAACAAGCAGGACTCTATGAAACATCCACAAGTTCGCATTTAACAAAACTGTTACTGAATAAGCAGTGTTTCAACTATAACACAATAGATATGGACGGATGGATGGATAACTATGGAAGTTTAAACGCCGAGTGAATCGAGGCGAATTAAATCCATACAAAGTCACATAAAGTCATTTATACTCCAAATAAAATAGAATATTTTATTTTCAAACGATTCATTCTATAACGCGATATATTAAAATCGGAGTATTACAAAAAAAAAGAAATGCCTTGTCAATAATGGTAGTTGCTATGGATGACATCTTTAAAGATAATGTGTTATACTCCGCCGGGTATAAAAGTTATTATACGACGCTCAAATGTAGTGTCATAGAAATGCAACTTGTACCTTACCAACTAAGTCATATAAGTCCTTTGTTATATGACGTTTGAAAATAAAAGTTATTTTGATGTTAGTTACAGCTATAATCAAACATACTGAATTTTGTTTTTAAATCCTAAGAAACCACTTTAAAAAATGAGTGGTCACTTTAAAAAATGCTTTTCCTTTTTTAAGTTTAAAATAAAATGTACAGGGTGGCCCACGCAAGATGATCCTGTACCTTATATTGGAAACTGTAAGAGTTATGAAAAAAAGTTAAATATCATAGTTGGTTCGTGTAAAACAAATTTTAATTTTATAATAATTTTGTATAGTATACAGGGCGAGTCATATTGCTCCAGCTACTATAAACTTTTTTATTTTAAGTAGAACATCCTGTAGATTTTTATTGTTTTCGATTCTACACTTTATTTAAAGTATTATTGCCTTAACGTATTTTCGTTTTTGTATTGTTTTACACTACACTATTACAGCAAGAACAATCGAATATTATTTTACAAAGATTTGTAATAATCGTTAATTACTAATACCGTAGTTGATTTCTAATATTTATTAATCACCAGTAGTTGATTTTATCATTAATTTGTGTTTTTACAACTTTTTATTATGAGAGGACAACTAATTCTCTGGTACCGAAACAAACATGGCATTGCAGTCTTTAAACGCTGTTTTCTCGATAAAATTTTGCATGCTAGGTCCCTTTTTCATCCACAGACACATATACGGAATTCAGAAGAAGTGGAAATTTACTCCCTTATTGTATAAATAGCTATTGCTTTGTTACAGCAACCACCTGTTACAATTACATTTTACTTTTTAATCATATAAGAGTATAATTTTACTTAATACAATGAATGGACAAGCAAGCAAACAGAGGGGTGGCTCACAAGTTCAAACTTTATACATCATTATACCAAAACAGGTAATACCGGTATTATTTTGGACATAATACCATGTAATATCTAAATAATACGTATTATCTGTGGTAATACCTGATAATACCAATAACACCAATAATACTGGAATAATACCAATAATACCGGGAATAATACTGAGAATTATTAATTCCTGTTGGGTGTCCTTAACTGTAAATAAATAAATTATGTCAAATAATACCAATAATATAGGATAATAGCAATTATCTTCTATTTTCGAATAATTACATACCTGTATAATAACTATACCTGTAATACTTCAGTATTATTAATTAAAGTATGATTACTTATTAATTATTTTACAATATCACAATACACAGCTTTAAATTGTTACGTGATGGGAAGTCAGATTAAAGTACCCATATCATTTTTAAATTTACATAGATGTACTTTAAACAGGTATAAGTCTAATAAAATAAAAAACACGAAATTCATACAAAAAATAAAAATTCTTAGAATCCTAAGAACACCTACCAGTCACCACATGCAAAGCATGGCAAAATATGCGCTGGTGTCGTATCAACCCTCTGCATGAAAGACGATCGATAGCATTTCAAATGAATTTGAACTTAATTTAGATCTTAACAAATTTCTAATTCCAATTCTGAAGAAGTATCTATAGAAAGGATTAAACTTTGTTTATTCTACCATGCAAGAACATTAGGGCGGTTCTTATTTGGATCATGTTGGAATTTCGGTTTTGCCGGGTACCCATTTGATTCCAAAAAAAGTACTGAAAATTTTAAGACTAATACGAACTTCCTATCTCTATTTTAATCATTCGCTGTAACGAGAAGTTTCCCATTTAAAATACATGGTTTTTTTTCAATTCTTATGCATATATTTATGCACTGGGACAAATTTTTTTCAAAAATTTGAAAATCGATTTTATAGAACTAACGGGCATTGAAGCTACTTTTAGGAGAAAAAGAAAATTATTTGTCCCAATGGTCAAATATATACATAAGAAGTGAAAAAAAGCATGGATATTAAACGGGAAATTTCTCTTCGTTACAGCGTATGATTAAAATAGAGATAGGAAGTTCATATTGATCTTAGAATTTTCAGTTTTTTTTTTAGAATCAAATGGGCACCCGGCAAAACCGAAAATTCCAACATGACCCAAATAAGAACCATCCTAGAGAACATACACAACTATTAGGAATTTGTTTAGTTTAGCATCTTTTACATATCCTGCAATTATTTAACTTTCACAATGACCTAATTGTCTTCCTAATAAAGATTTTGTTCTTGCTACATGTTTATTTTCTTCAAGTTATACTACATATTAACATTTATCTAACTCTGTTTCTTTTTGTTGTTTTGCTTATGGAAATTAGTAAATAGTTAATAATTATATTGAAATAATGATCTTCATATTAATACCGATAATACTTGCATAATACCAATAATACCTCCGTAATACTAATAATACTTGAAATAATACCACGTATTACTGATAAAATAATACTCGTAATACTTATAGTATAATACGTACTTGGTATTATAATACCGGCAAAGTGTACACCATAATGCCTTCGTGAGCCACCCCTCGACTATACATTATAAAAACTAGAATTCATTAAAAATTTTAACAATACCCACCTGGCTTAACATTTGTAACACCTGCACCAATACTTTCTACAATTCCAGCACCTTCGTGGCCTAATATTGATGGAAAGACTCCTTCAGGATCTTGTCCACTCAGTGTATAATCATCTGTATGGCACACAGCGGTAAATTCAATCTTGATGCGAACTTCGTGAGCTTTTGGTGGTGCAACCTCAACATCTTCTATCTTAAGTTCTTGTTTAGCTGCCCAGGCAACAGCGGCTTTGCATGTTATAGTCTAAGATAATTATTAATAATTAAATAATTTAAAACAAGCTATTGTTTACCTTTCCAACAGTATCAGCCATTTTTAAGATTGTTAAAAGTGATCAAAAAAATGTACGGTTGTACTTTAACCTTTTAAAAAGGCGATAATATTCAACTGATAAATCTTAAATGATCAAAAGTAGCAACAGTTTGTTATTAATTATTACAGCCAATTACACGACTCTTTTTTATAAACCCGGCAATATATTAAATTTAAAATTTCTGACCGTGAAAAAAGTTTATTCAAGGTCGGCCCTTGGAGCAAGTCGCCAAATTAACGACATGGTTGCCATTCATTGGCCGCATTCAACTCAACAGACTTATAGTCAGTGCAGGATTTACGTATAAGCTATAGCTTAGGGCTCCCACTTTCTTGGCGGCCCCCAAGGATACTCTCTAGGTATCCGAAAATCATATTTGGATTAATTATTCGATATACCGACCCTTCTGAACCCAGGTAAAACAATTATACTCAGTTGTAGAGGATAACTTAGAGAACAATAATCCGAAATTAGGGCCTTTCGTTACAGAAATATTAGTGGCGCATGCGCCGCGCGAAAGTGAATTTTATGAATGTTTGCAGAAATGTGGCAACATTGGCGATTGCGATTAACTGACAACTGTCAAACGTATTAGGTTAAATGGTGAAAACGGTGAAAATAATAAAAATAATATTGCACTTGCTCTTGCACATGCATTAGTAATTCGCGATTCTTGGCAGTTACATAAGAAAAATGTGCATTAGTAATGTTTAATAAGAAGCAACAATTTTATACTAACCTCACAATCAGTTCGTTTTTATTTCCCCTTGTACAAACATTTCTACACTTTAAAAACCGTCGAAGCTGCAATTTTGTCAGTTCTGATGGTCTCTTATTTCCCAATGAAGCACCAGGCACGTCATTTTCATTTAAAGTAACACTATAAAAAGGCAAGGAAGTAGCCATCTTTTTGTTGTTGTGTTTGTTTCAAATGACAGTTGACGATGTCCTGCTGGACAATGTTGCCAGATCATTTTTTTGACTCAAACGCGCTCTATGAACCGTTTAGGTAACTATGCAGTTTCAACAACTGAGCATGCGCACTCGTTGCTACGAAAGGCCCTATTAATAAGAAAAAAAAATGTTACAACGGCTATTTTGAGGTTAGAATGTTATGCTGTTAGGTTACAGTTAGTAAAAAAGTTGGCTGTATTTACGTGAAAATGGCATAAAAATGGTGTTTGTGTCATCTGACAAGAAGGTTATATAATTTTTACCTGTTTTATGACGTTTTTCGAACGAAAACCCGTAGCGCTTGGTATTTCCGTATGTATGCATGTTCGATAGGGGTCGGTATATCGAATAATTACCATATTTGTCACTGATATATAATATCCGGACTTATAAAGAGCCCCATATCTCAAATAGCTTAGGCCTTATCAAGTCTAAATCCGGCCCTGATTATAGCTACTCGCCGTTAGATTTTAAGGGGAAAGTAACTGTATAAAAATACGCTATGCGAAGCCTCTGGATTTATATTATTTTAAGAAAGAATATATCATAATGTAACAAATGGGAAAACCCCCTATTCGCCGCCGTCGAATATTCGAGACTGCATGACTCATCAAGACGACTCATCAACGTGACTCATCAACACCTGCATGTATGATTCATCAACACCTGCATATGACTCATCAACACCTGCATGTATGATTCATCAACACCTGCATGTATGACTCATCAACACCTGCATGTATGATTCATCGTATGTTCCAGAACTTTATATGAAAGATATAAATTGAGGTCGCGGGGAGAAGGAGCTCAGTTAATGTTTAACCGGCGTAGTGAAATGTACTCTGTGTAAATTAGTAATAGAGTGTTAGTGAATAAATAAATGTTAATAATTGTTGTGATACATAAATAGTTCTTATATGAATAGCCTACTTTAAATTTGTAAATATCTAGTATTTAAGTTTGTTAAATAGTTTATAATTATAGTGTTTTTAATTAGTGTATGTAAATTAATATTTCTCTTATGAATAGACGATTTAAACAGCATTTTGGTTATTATTTTAAAAAGAACGTTACAGTGGTGTTACAGGTGTCGGGTTTTAAAATAAATACAATCGCGTAATAAATAAAGTGCTGTGAGAATAAATTTTTAGTGTTAAAAACAATTACAACGAATAATCAAAATGCCGATGAAATTATTAAAAGATCTCAAAGTAATAGACTTAAAACACGAACTTGAAGAACGAGATTTAGACACAACGGGCCTTAAAAGCGTGTTAATAAATAGGCTAAGAGTATGGCTTTTGGAACAGCAAGAAGACCCTGAAAGTTTCCTTTTCGAAATACCTGGACCCGCAATTGATACTAATTTGTTGTTAAGTAAAATGGAAGAAAGTTCTATAAAAGCCGATGAAAATTCTAGAAAGTCCAAAGAAAATGTTAGAATGGTAAAGCAAGAAGTGCTAGAAAAATTCGATGAAAATTCTAGAATGCTTAAAGGAGAATTATTGGAAAAGCACGAAGAGAATTCTAGAAGGTTTGCAGAATTATTAGAAAAGTCCGAAGAAAGTTCCAGAAGGTTTAAAGAAGAATTGCATGTCAAAGCGTTAGAAGATAACGTTTTCAAAGAATTGTTGGAAAATTCCAGCGGGTTAGAACTATTAGAAATTAAATTGGAGAAACAGGATAGGGTAATAAAGATGGTAGAAGAGAATGAGTCAACTACGGTTTCCCTCAACTTCTGAGTGACCGTTTAATGAAGTAAAGAAACAATTTAAAGAACAAAAGGGTCCTGCCGTAGGGATAAAAGTAAAACCACCCACGTTCGATGGAAAGATACCTTGGTCCACCTACTACAAACAATTTCAGGCGGCCGCTGGGGCCAACGGATGGACAGGCAAGGAAAAGGCCGTTTCTTTAACTGTGGCTTTGCGTGGAGACGCTTTGAACGTCCTGCAAACAATCCAAGCAGGACAGGAAAACGATTACCAGTTGTTAGTGTCTAGATTGGAGATGAGATATGGAGACGCACATCTTCAACAAGTGTATCACGGGCAAGTGAAGAATCGTGTTCAGAAGAATGGAGAAAGCCTTCAGGAGTTTGAAGCCGATGTTGCGCGGCTTGTCCGATTGGCGTACCCTATGGCACCCGATTCATTTCGGGAACAACTCGCTCTGCAGACCTTCATTGATGGACTAAGAGACGGAGAAACACAGCAGTCATTAAGGCTGGCACGACCAAGAACAACTGATGATGCGCTTGCTTACGCTTTAGAATTTGAAGCCGCAAAGCTAGCCTCCTGAGGCCACGGGAGAGTTCGAACCGTTGCCGAAGAAGAGGAAGATTCCAAAGATCGCCTAGAAGAGTTATTAATGAAAGTTCTTCAGAAGGAAGAGAACCGTAAGAAGAATCCTCAAGAAGTTCGAGGACCCCATTGCTGGAACTGCGGCGAACAAGGGCACATACGACGCCGTTGCCCTAAACCCAAACAAGTTCAGCCGTCGTAAAACTAAAGGGGGTCGACGAGAGGGGGCGAACGTTGACCTTGAGTGGAGCTGCCCCGGAGATCACCATCCATGCCGTAACATCAAAGAATAGTACCAGCAGTTTGTTCGTAGATGGGAAAATAGGGAAGACGCATATGTCGTCAATTGAGGAAATTCTTGCATTTTCATAAACGTCATTACTAAATTAGTTAGAATATTAGTTATAAATGCATTTAACAATTACCAATTTTAAGTAATTAATTTTTGAAAACCTTGAAAATTTAAATAAATTTTTGTACGACCATGCTATTTCGAATTGTTTACCATACTTGGTTTTAGAACAGTAGGTTATATTTACTGGTTGCTAAGCAAAAACGCGTCGGTAAGTAATTACTTACCGTTCAGTTCTGTCAAAAACAGAACGGTAAGTAAATTATATGTAATTTATAGAATAAATGCATGATATTTAGATGATTCTTTCGCGATCGCGAAAAAATCATTATTTTCTAAATAATTGGACTATTAAAAAAATGTATGTTTTTTATTTAAATTTGCTTAGGCATTTTCAATATCCTAATTATATTCGTTTTCAGATTCACTCCTTCTCACAAATTTGACAAATATCGTAACATTAAAAAATAATAGTAATTACAAACGTATCCATGGTAACGACAAAAATATCGTGACATTCAAAAATAAAATTACAAACGTATCCATGGTAACGACAAAACCTACTTAATATTTGGTGGATATACAGGGCAAAAATAAATTATCTTAAATCTATTTTTTTACCATCTTCGGGATATTTCCTTAGTTAATACCTTTGTATTCATAGTGATCGTACAAAAAATAGTATAAGCATCTCGAACAGTAAGGAGTTTACCGATCTCCTCAAATATTGGCGACTGAGCGAAGCGAACATAAAATAAACATTGTCGTCGATCGGTAAACTGTCCTTACTGTTCTTGATACTTAATATACTATTAAAATGCAATACTGGTGTCCTCTAATGGATGAAACTTTGTTACATCTTACAGTTCCAAAGTCGACCCACTGTTGGTGCTAATGTAACAGTTAAGAGTCCTGTATTACCCGTCACTTTGAAAAATGTTTTATTTTCAAGTTCAAATATCTTCTACTTATTAACGAGTAATTTATATAAGAATGTACGTTATGCTATTGTGTAATTAACTTTTATAATTAAAGTGGTGTAAGATATTTCTGTTAATATAAATTCAAAATTGGATTTTATCGGTGCCGTCTAACGGTTAGTAGATAGTCAATGTTGTTTTTTCTCATTCACAGCGGTACCTACTTTTTTACATCAAATAGCTTTGAGGGAAGCAGCTCAAGGCAAGATTCGGTTTTAAATGAGGAGAATTTTTAAATTTAATTTTTTCAAATAAATTGAGCGTTTTTAGAAATCTCGCTTATCTGGAAATATTTTTCTAACCAAAACGAACGAATACAAAAATTTAAAAAAATACGTGCGTCTTCCCTATTGCTAATCGAACTGTTCCACTACTCATTGATACGGGGGCGACCAAGTCCATTATACGCCCTAACGTTCTACGAACAAGTATGATGCTGTTACCGACAACTACTCAATTCCGCACAGCGATAGGTGAAGGTATACCAACACGCGGAGTGGCAGTGGCGGCTCCTCATAAAGAGCCAAGGGGCCATGGCCCTACCATTACAAATTATGGCAACAATATCACAAATTAATCATTGACAAGTCTTAGTTTTTCAAAAACAAAACGAACAAAAATTTAGTAGAATGTTCCTCATTTATTGCTAAAACTACAGTGAAAATTTCAATCCGATTGACTAAGTCGTTTAAAAGTTATTGCAATTTAAAGTAACTGTAATTTTACATGTGATCTTATGGAGATTCGCTCACATAATAGAATAAAATCACTTCAATTACAGGAAAAAAGCTACCAAGCGTCCCAAATTTTCCAATTACGTAACTTGAACTCCATAGAACCGATTTTGCATAGTTTTATAAACATTCACTAAACGGTTGTTGAGAAAAGAAATATAAACAAACCGAAAATCTGGTTTTTATTTTTCCATATTATTTGTATATTTGTTATTTTCTATTTCAGTCAAAATTATTAGTAAAAATTCCTCTTTTTTTAAATAACATATTGTTTTTTAGCATTGTAACTATTAATTTACTACGTAAAACGAAGATATTCATGAATTTCTAATTTCCAGTACTGTTACCTCCGAGTGCCGGGCCAGTTCTATCTGGCCCGGCACAATGCAGACGGTGCGCTGGTCTTTACGGGTGTCTGGAAGCAAGCGGAAACGATCAGAAATACGCGCGATTTCCAACACGTTCGGGCCAAGCATGTGAAGGCACGGCGTTCGTATTTCTTGCCAGTGTTATTACTGTTATTAGTTTTGCGGGGTGCATGCGTTTACGTTTCGTTGACAGTTGTAGTTTTTAAACTTTCATGTACTGTTTTTACTGTATCGAGTTATTGTGTTCTTGAGTGTATTTTTTTGTGTTACCAAAAATGAACAGCATCAGACCAGATGGAATTTTTATTCTCGAGGAAGTTAACACTGTTTATGAATACAGAAAAGAACTGATAGATGTCATGGAAACATTAGAAAACAGTGAACATATTAAGTTTGATTCCACAATTGAACAAGCTGGTGCCTACAAACTTCGACTGCAGAACAAAGACTTTATTTTTTGGTTAACAGTTTTTCATAAAATAATGCCACATGTGGAAATAATCTTTAAACAATTGCAGAAAAAAAATACCGACTCAGTTAAAGTTAAACAAGATTTACAACATTTTGAAAATGAAATTCAAAAAATACGAGATCAAATGGACCAGATCATTGAAAATATTGATTAAGAGTTTTCATTCAATGCAACACTTCTCCGAAAGAAATCTCGCACTCTTGTACCGTTTTCGTTAGAGAAAAAAAGAGAAGCAATTGAAATATGCGATGTTATTATACAACAAATAAGAACTAGATTTAGTTTTACTGGGCATCTGTTAGCAACAAATTTATTTTTATTAGAAAAGTTTGGAGATTACGGCAAAAAATTTCCCGAAAAACATTTTTTCAAGTAGTCGGTGGTTATTTTTTTGGAAAACATAGGTTAAAAACTGAACTTCAGATTATTTACGAAAAAGAAGAACTGCAGTGTGTTTCAGGGACTTTTTCTCTTTTATCATTGATTTCGCAAGAAGAAATGAGTGATACTTTTCAAGAAACGCGTAAACTTTTGGAAGTATTAATAACAACGCCAATGTCAACGGCCGAAGCAGAAAGATGTTTCTCGATGTTAAAGCGAATCAAGACATTTCTACGAAATTCGATGAAAGAAGAGTGATTAAGTGGATTAGGAATGCTATCGGAAGAAAAAGCTTTCATAAATAATATTGAAAATTTCAATCAACAAATTATTGGCCGATTTGCAAATCGAAAATAACGGAGAATGGACTTTAATTATAGTGCCACGTAACTTTTTATTTAAAACTTTAGGTATTTGGCATACGTAATAGTTTTAGTTTATAAGTTTTTAATACTTTAACATTCATGGTTTTGTGTGCGTGCTATTTAAAACTGAATTTGTGCAATTCCGACGAAAATACAAAACTACCTGCCACCTAACTTCAGACTTTGGTGAGTTTAGAATATTAGTTTGGGAATATTAGGACGTTGGGCCGAGGTTGGCCCTACCACTCAACATTGGCACGAGCCGCCACTGCGGAGTGGTGAATAAGAAGATTGGCATTGGAATATTTTAAATAATATATTAGCTGAATATTTAGACTTTTAGACGGATGTCGAAATGAATATTTATATAATATATACAGGGCGTATTATCGGTTTTGTTACATAGGCGAATATCATGTAAAAACACAATTTCTCAGATATTTCTCAGGCTCCCCTAATTACTTCAGAGGAAAAGTCACTAGAGAAAAATTGTAGGTCTTATTGAGTACTATTCAAAACACCCCCACTTTAGCATTATGTGTTAAATAGTTTCCAAGATATAAGCGATTTTCTGGTATAGGAAATTAACATTGTAAATGGAAAATTTCGCTAATAACATTTTCCACGTTAAATTTGGACATTAGGTGTAAATACAAGAATTATGAAGCACAGTTTCACGGAATAGAATCACTCATCAGTATGTTACAAATTGCTACAGGTGTGGAAGAAATGCATGAGAATTCTTCAAGAAATTTATTTTTATAAAATCTTATTAACCATGACAATAGTTGTAAAATCTACTGAGAGGTTATGTCATGCTTTTTTATTATAAATTTAAAATATGTTATAAGATTGATACTAATATAAGAATAGTTTATTAAAATACAAGTTGCAGAAGGGATCTATTCAAGCACGAATTTGAAATTCCGAAACGAGCCGCGTAGCGGCGAGTTGAGGAACAAATGAGTGCTTGAAGGACCTTCTGCAACGAGTGTTTTATACTATTTTTTCTATTTTGCCGCTTTATACCATTTTATAAATTAAAAAATAAAAATTTTAAATCTAGGGATTTTTTGGGTAGTTGGTGACATTTATGTGACGTAAATTTAGGCGGCTGTAAAAAAAATTAATTTGAAACGTCAGATTTTATTTTCGCAATTTCGCGTTGTTTGAAAATGAATAGTGAAGGAAATTTATCACTAACCCCGCCGAAAATTAGGCAAATTGCACAAAAAACGTTAGAAAATTGACTGCCCGATAAGTCCAAATCCCAATATGAAAAAGAATTTCAAAAATTCTCTGCCTCTGCTTTGTGAGATTTATTTTTTTGACGTATGTCAGTTGACAGTTCAACCAACGCTACCAACATCAATGCAGTAAATTTTACTAGCCTATTCTAGCACACCAACTGCTTATTCTAACACTCAAATGACGTCATTTGGGTGCTAGAATCGACTTATTCTAAACGCAAAATAGAAAAAAAAATTTAATCTTATTATGGTGTTGTTATTATTATTTAACAATTATAGTAATCTAACCAAAAACAAAATAGTAGATTACTTACCGAGGCGGGAAGTAGAACATTACGCGGAGAGCAATGCTGCTGCCCGAGGCGCGAAGCGCCAAGGGCAGCAATTGCTCGACGCGTAATGTCTTCCCGCCGAGGTATGTATACTATTTTATTCACAATCGTACATAATTATGTTCTTACATTGATACCTTATACTTGATATATGTAGGACACAACACCAGCGTTTTTATTCAGGTGGCGATAAAATGACAATTGCTGCAACAATTGTCAAAGTAAATTCGTGTCACTACTAAACCAAATTTAATTACATTGCTCCTAATT
The DNA here is from genome assembly GCA_929113105.1 of Agrypnus murinus. Classification (NCBI taxonomy): domain Eukaryota; kingdom Metazoa; phylum Arthropoda; class Insecta; order Coleoptera; family Elateridae; genus Agrypnus; species Agrypnus murinus. Next base: position 96,374,200 of record OV816024.1, on the reverse strand, counting down.
GCAATTTACACGATTTAAAATGTCTGATAGTGAAACTGATGTAAGTTGCACACCACCGGAATAGCGAGAAGTTGCTAAAACAGTAACTGACTGTTTGTTACCTGCTAAAAGTAAAGATAGATACAAAAACTTCTGCCATCTGTTGAGAATATTTAGAACGAGCAAAAGGTAAGTAATGGATATTACTAACCAAGAGAACTCATTACTAACCAAGAGAACTTATTATTGACTCTGATGTATAATAAACTACTTTCTAACTTTTTAAACGTCAGTAATGAACACATTATGTATCGATTGTGAATAATAGCATATTATGTATTAAGGGCTTAATTGAGTGTTTTAAAGCCCGCAGAGTGAGTTAAAGACGATTGAGTTAAGACGAGTTGAAAACGATAAAGAGCTCTAAAACACTAATTAAGTCCGAAATGCATACATTAGTTTATGTCCGGCCTAAGTTTAAATTAATATTTCATTTTAAAATAAAAATAATTTAAAACGTGCAAAACTTCAAGTAGGTAGGTGCAGTGATAAAACTTTAAGTTGGTAGGTGCAATGGTATATAATTATTGTTGTTACTATGAGACGGCGTAAACAAGGGTAACTATTTTTCTAGCGGGCTCTAAAAAGTCTTAGAGCTCTAGAGCTTTAATTTAGCAACTTACGCTGTAAAAACAGGCCACTAAATAGGTCACAATCGCTCGACCGGACATAATAGTAATTTATTGTATAAGGGTTTTAGATAGCATTTTATTCACGCAAGAATGTTCTTCTTCTTAAGTGAATAAAATGCATCTAAAACCCGTATGCAATACAATGTTTTATCCACAATCACACTCATTTAGAATCAGAATTGCCGAATTTTATCAAAAAATTATTTGACATTTTACTGCGACGGCGGATGTTACCTTGAAAATCATTATTCGTGTTCCATTTGTCGTAGTATCTTTGCTTTACTGGTTGCTAGTGTGTTCAACAATCATTATAATTCCATGTGTTTTATGTATAGAAACCCTAGAGTTTTATAAACCACATTATACGTTGGCAAGGAGTTCAATTATTACCTTATTATATAGTGATTGTGGATAAATTATAAAAGATGTTCATAATACAAACGCATAACATAACCTCTCAGTGATTTTTGAGATTAACTTGACAGCTATTGTCATGACTAACAAGATTTTATAAAAATAAATTTCTTGGAGAATTCTAATAGCTATATTTCTTCCACACCGGTAGCAATTGTAACATACTGATGAGTGATTCTGTTCCGTGAAACTGTGCTTCATTCTTGTATTTACACCTAATGTCTAAATTTAACGTGATAAATGTTATTAGCCAATTTCTCATTTACAATGTTAATATCCTATACCAGGTAATCGGTTATATCTTGGAAACTATCTAACACATAATAATGCTAAAGAAGGGGTGTTTTAAATAGTACTCGATAAGATCTACAACTTTTCGTTAGTGAATTTCCTTCTAAAATAATTAGGGGAGCCAATATCTGAGAAATTGGGTTTTTACATGCTATTCGCCTATTTAACAAAACCGATAATACCCGTATATATGCTACTGGGGTTAAATTCACCCACAGAAGACGAACGTTATTAACAACTTTTTGCACTCCGTAGACTAAAAGTGCCATTTTAATCTTCCGTTTGAAAGACTAAAGTGTCACTTTTAGTCCCGGTGGGATTAGAATTACTTTTAATCCCGGAGGGATTAAAAGTAAAACAAATGTTAATTTAAGGTCGAAGTTGGCCGCGAAACAGTCATTGTGAACATACCACAAAACATGCTAACCTTACTTTTGTAATGTCAACGCGTTATTATATGTCACACATTTACACCAAATTGCAATAGTAAGGTTAGGTGTGTTTGCGGCATGTTCACAATTAACGTTTCTGGAGGGATTAAAAGTAAACAAACAAATTAATGTTACTATGCCAACTAGTTTATTCAAAATACTAGTTTAACCAAATTCAAAATACAATATGAGCTAATTATTGTGATTTATATGTACAATGACATAGACATAAGCACAATTAACAAAACTAAATAGTCAATCTTCAGGTTTATGAAATAATGTGGAAGCTGTTAGATTATCAACCTTCACTTCTTCGAGTACAATCGGGATGTCAGGTTGTTCGTAGATTTACGGATAGAGGAATTTGTACCAGATCAAATTTTATTTTAATATTGAATCGTCTGGCAATACTATACTTAGCATTTCCAATCGGTTTTGTAATTGTAATTGCATTTATTTAACAACTATACAATTAGATTGTACATTTTTAACTCTTTTTTTATATAATATAACTTTAAGTCAATGTATTAGGCAAAACGGAGTGCAAGAAATAGCGTATATACCACGGAACTAAAGTGCCTTTTAATCCCTCAGGTGATTGTTGCCCTCGACTACGTCTCGGGCAACAAACTGCACCTTCGGGATTAAAAGAGGCACTTTAGTCCCTTGGTATATAATATACTATTTTGCACGTCCTATATATAAGGCTCTACTTTAGTCCCCCAAAAGAGGGAGTAAAGTAGCACTTTTACTCCCTAAGGGATTAAAAGTGTTTCCATGACAACAAGTAAACAACATAAAAAGTAATCGCGGTACATCCGGTACATGTTAGGATTTATTATCCTAAAACTATGTGATTTTGGCGTTTGCAGAGTTCAGTTGTCAGAATGACATGTAACGAAATTTTCGGAAAAAATTTTCGAAATTTTGAATTTTTGCGATTAAGTCCTTTAGGACGTGCAAAAAATAGCGTATATACTGTAATGAGCGCGGTCAGCCCTTTGAACTTCACCGTCGAATGTTCGAGAATGCGTGTGACTCACCCGCGTGCGTCATCGACGGCGCGAAAAATCAATAGACCTTCTAGAAGAATCTACAGTATTTTCTAGAAAAATGTACGGTATATAAAAGCCGGCTGGCGCCGAAGGGAATGCAATTAGTGAACCGCGAGCAATCAGACGTGTTAGTAGTCGCAAGTGGTAATAGATAAACATCTGAGTGTGTACGAAATAAATATTGTGATTGAATATAAATAATAGTTAATAGTTAGTTTATAATTGTGTTTTGTAAATTAGTTAAGATTGAATTAGTGTGTGTTAAGTGTGAATGTTTTCTCTTTATTAATAGATTATTTAAACAGCATTTTGTTATTATTTAAAAAGAACGTTGCAGTGGTGTCAGAAGTGGGATTTTAAAATAAATAAAATCGTGTAATAAGCAAAGTGCTGTGAGAATAAACTGTTAGTGTTAAAAGCAATTCCAACTAATAATTAAAATGGCGATGAAATTGTTGAAAGATCTGAAGGTAATAGACTTAAAACGCGAACTGGAAGTACGGGACTTGGAAACAACGGGCCTTAAAAGTGTGTTAATAAATCGGCTAAGAGAATGGCTTTTGGAACACAAGGAGGACCCCGAAAATTACCTCTTCGAAATACCTGGACCCGCAATTGATACTAACGTGTTGTTAAGTAAAATGGAAGAGAATTCTAGAATGTTAAAAGAAGAATTACTGGAAAATTCGAGAAAGTCCGAAGAGAATTCTAGAATGTTAAAAGAAGAACTGGAAAAGTCCGAAGCGAATTCTAGAATATTAAAAGAAGAACTACTGCAAAAGTCTGAACAAAATTCTAGAATGCTCAAAGAAGAATTATTGGAAAAGCACGAAGAGAATTCTAGAAAGTCCGAAGAAAATGTTAGAATGTTAAAAGAAGAGTTACTGGAAAGTTCTAGAAAGTCCGAAGAGAATTCTAGAAAGCTAATGGAAAACACTAAAGCATTGGAGGAAAAAGTTCTGGGAAATTCTAGAAAGTCCGAACAAAATGTTAGAATGCTAAAAGAAGAAATACTGGAGAATTCCAGGAAATCTGAAGAAAATTCCAGAAGGCTTAAAGAAGAATTGTTGGAAAATGTCAAAGCGTTGGAAGATAAAGTTTTCGAAGAATTTTTGGAGAATGCCAGCGCGTTAGGACTATTGGAAGGTAGATTGGCGGAACAAGATAGGGTAATAAAGATGGTAGAAGAGAAAATAGCCCAAAGGCAATTACCATCAACAGCTAAGAAAGACGACATAACCGATATGTTGGAAGATAGAATGAATCAACTACGGTTTCCCTCAACTTGTGAGCGGCCGTTTAATGAAGTAAAGAAGCAATTTAAAGAAGAAGAGGGTCCTGCCGTAGGGATAAAAGTAAAACCACCCACGTTCGATGGAAAGATACCTTGGTCCACCTACTACAAACAATTTGAGGCGGCCGCTGGGGCCAACGGATGGACACGCAAGGAAAAGGCCGTTTCTTTAACTATAGCTTTGCGTGGAGACGCGTTGAACGTCCTGCAAACAATCCCAGCAGGGCAGGAAAATGATTACCAGTTGTTAGTTTCTAGATTGGAGATGAGATATGGAGACGCGCATCTACAACAGGTTTATCACGCGCAAGTAAAGAATCGTGTCCAGAAGAATGGAGAAAGCCTTCAGGAGTTTGAATCCGATGTAGCGCTGCTTGTCCGATTGGCGTACCCTACGGCACCCGATTCATTTCTGGGACAACTCGCTGTGCAGACCTTCATTGATGGACTAAGAGATTGGGGAACACAGCAGTCATTAAGGCTGGCGCGACCAAGAACAACTGATGATGCGCTTGCTCGCGCGTTAGAATTTGAAGCCGCAAAACAAGCGTCCCGAGGCCACGGGCGAGTTCGAACTGTTGCAGAAGAAGAGGAAGATTCCAAAGATCGCCTAGAAGAGTTGTTAATGAGAGTTCTTCAGAAGGAAGAAAGCCGTAAGAAGAATCTTCAAGAAGTTCGAGGGCCCCGTTGTTGGAATTGCGGCGAACAAGGGCACATACGACGCCGTTGCCCTAAACCAAAACAAACTCAGCCGTCGGAAAACTAAAGAAGGTCGACGAGAGGGGGCGAACGTTCACCTTGAGTGAAGATGCCCCAGAGATCACCATCCATGCCGTAACATCAAAGAATGCACCAGCAGTTTGTTCGTAGATGGGAAAATTGCTAATCGAACTGTTGCATTGCTCATTGATACGGGGGGCGACAAAGTCCATCATACGGCCTAATGTCCTACGAACAAGTATGAAGCTGTTACAGACAACTACTCAACTCCGTACAGCGACAGGTGAAGTAATTCCAACACGCGGAGTGGTGAAGATGAAGATTGGCATTGGAAGTGAAGAACGTAATCATGAGGTGCTGGTAGCCGACATCACTGACGATTTCATCCTGGGAATGGACCTCCTGAGAAAATTTGGTTTTACATTGGACTTGAAGGAGGGCGTTTTGAAGGTTGGTAACGAAGAACTCCCTTTGCACCTACGAGAAGATCCTGTCGTAAGGGTGTTGCTGACAGAAGATGTGATATTACCAGGTCGGAGCGAGATAATTGTCGAGGCAGGTTTGGATGGAGATCTTCGGGTAGGATGTGTGCTAATGATGGAGCCTGTCTGTGATAAGAAGATCCATAGTGGCATACTGGTGGGAAAAGCGCTGATCAAGGTTGGGAAGACAGTACCGGTGAGGATTATGAACGTTAATGTGGATCCGGTGACATTAAAGAAGAGCACCCTTGTGGGACAGTGTGTGCCAGTATTCCGAGTAGCCAGGTGTATGGCTGAGGTTCCAAAACCAGTGCCCAAAGACCATGGTGGAAAACTAGTAGGTATGATTGCTAGTTCATGCGAAGACCTTAACATAATGGAAGTGAAAGAGGTACAGAGTTTGATTCACCGATATCAAGATATCTTCGCTCTTGATGATACCCAGAAGGGACGAACCAATATTGTGCGACATAAAATCAATACAGGGAACTCTAGGCCAGTCCGACAACAACCGAGACGTCTACCTATAGCAAGGCGAGCAGAAGCCGAGAAAATCATTACTGATATGGAAGAACAAGGGGTCATCGAGCCATCCAGCAGTCCATGGGCATCACCGGTGGTCCTGGTCAGTAAGAAGGACGGATCAACGAGATTTTGTGTGGACTATCGGCAGCTCAATAACGTAACCAAGAAAGACAGCTATCCCTTACCACGCATTGACGACACGTTAGATACCCCGTCTGGTTCACGATGGTTTTCGACTTTGGACTTAAAGAGTGGTTATTGGCAAGTTGAAATGGAACCTGAAGACCGGGAGAAGACCGCGTTCACTATTGGTTCCGGACTATGGCAGTTTACGGTTATGCCTTTCGGTCTATGTAACGCTCCGGCCACCTTTGAGCGTCTAATGGAGACCATTCTGAGGGGGCTGTCGTGGAAGACTTGCTTGGTATACCTAGATGACGTGATCGTGGTTGGAAAATCATTCAAGGAACATCTGAAAAATCTGGAGGAAGTGTTCCGGAGACTGCGTGCAGCCAACCTGAAATTGAGTCCGAAAAAGTGTCACATATTCCGAAAAGAAGTAAAATACCTCGGGCATGTCGTATCACAAAATGGAGTAGCAGCCGATCCCGATAAAATCTGTGCAGTCCAAGAGTGGCCAACACCGAGAGATAAACACCAAGTTCGTAGTTTTCTTGGATTGTGTACCTACTACAGGCGTTTCGTTCCTGGGTTTGCCAATATAGCAAAGCCTCTGACAAGGTTAACTGAAGATGGGCGCGAGTATGTTCGGAGCGGAGAGTGCGAAACCGCTTTCCAACAGTTGAAGAGTGCCTTGACAACAGCACCAATATTGAGCTATCCACGGACCGAAGGAAAATTCATACTGGACCAGATGCAAGTAATCTGGCCATTGGGGGTGTACTTTCTCAGATACAGGATGGACAAGAAAAGGTCATCGGCTATTTCAGTAAGGTTTTGTCGAAAGCCGAAAGGAATTATTGTGTGGCCAGAAAAGAATTGTTGGCTGTCGTGAAGTCCGTTGAGCACTTCTACAAATACTTGTATGGACGGAAGTTTTTATTGAGGACGGACCATGCAGCGTTGAAATGGCTTCTACAATTCCGTAATCCTGAAGGCCAGGTCGCAAGGTGGATTGAACGATTACAAGGATACGACTTTGACACGGAACATCGAGCGGGCACTAGTCATCGAAATGCCGATGCTCTTTCAAGAAGACCCTGTCCAACAGATTGCCGTCATTGCTCTCGTTTGGAAGAGAAAGTTTGCCAAGTACTGAGAACTACCATCGTCAACGACAATTGGTTGCCGGGAGAATTGCAACGTCAACAGGAGGCTGATCCCGAATTAAAGATGGTACTGGAATGGAAGCGTGTGGGAGAAAGGCCTGCCTGGGAGGTCGTCAGCCATTTCAACAGAACTCTAAAAGCGTATTGGGCCCAATGGGAGTCCTTGAAGGTGGAAAATGATCTCCTGAAGCGAGTGCTGGAGAGTGAAGATGGAACCACTATTAGGTCTCAGTTCGTGGTTCCTAGGAGCCGGGTGGCTACAGTATTGCGACATCTCCATGATGGTGCATCAGGAGGACACTTCGGTGTGAAGAAGACTCTGGAGAAAGTTAGGGAGCGTTTTTATTGGGTCAACTGTAAAGAAGACGTGAAGGAGTGGTGCCGGAAATGCGAACTATGTGCCACTGGTAACGGACCCTTGGAGAAACGAAGAGCATCTATGAGGCAGTACAATGTGGGTAGTCCTTTGGAACGAATAGCTATAGATATTGCCGGACCATTTCCCGAAACCGACGATGGGAATAAATACATCTTAGTGGCAATGGACTATTTTACCAAATGGCCAGAAGCATATGCCCTACCAAACCAGGAAGCCGCGACTGTTGCTGACGTACTAGTCAAAGAGTTTTTCAGTCGTTTCGGAGTGCCCATGGAGCTGCATTCGGATCAAGGCCGCAATTTTGAGTCTGTACTCTTTGGAGAAGTCTGTCGATTGTTGGGCATTCGCAAGACTCGGACCACACCGTTACATCCGCAGTCCGATGGAATGGTAGAACGCCTGAATCGCACAATGGGCAAATATTTGGCCAAGGTCGTCTCCGATCATCAACGAGACTGGGATCAATACCTGCATCTGTTCCTGATGGCTTATCGTGCATCGGTCCACGAAACAACCGGCCAATCACCAGCGTCTGTGATGTTTGGACGTTAGTTACGGTTACCATGTGATCTGGAATTTGGATCTCCACCTGCAGAGCAGGAGGTAGCCGGGAATGATTATGTCATCAACCTAAAGAAGAAGTTGGAGGAGATTCATGACCGAACCCGAAACCATAGTCGAATCGCGAGTGACCGAATGAAGACTTTGTACGATGTGAGAGCTCAAGAAGGAAGGTTTCAACCTGGACAGCTTGTTTGGTTATACAACCCGCAAAAACGTCGGGGCTATTCTCCAAAATTACAGCGAAATTGGGAGGGCCCATACCAGGTGAAGAAACTAATAAATGACTTGATTTATCGCATCCAGAAATTGCCAAGAGGGAAACCAAAGGTGGTACACTCCAATCGTCTGGCGCCCTATGAGGGAAAGAATGACGCAGTCCCGGATCTGGAAAATGAGGCCGAAGTGGCTGTCAACACCGTAAGACCTGAAGGTGACCAGCCAACCTTTGGAGAATTTATGGCTGCATTTTCCGGAACTAGAAAAGCGCGATTCGGAGTCACGACCGAAATGCATCAAGATCTCTTCCGGGTCCCTGTTGATTATTCCATTGCCCATTGTGTCTCCGAGGACCTCCGCATGGCAAGAGGGATCGCAGTAGTGTTTAGATATAAATTTGGACGGCTGGATGAACTCCGAGAACAGAATCCTTCTGTTGGCAAGACCTTACACCTGCTGGATCATGGACGGTCTATTTACTACCTAGTAACAAAACAGGCTTACCACCAGAAGCCCAGTTACGCGAACCTATGGAGAGCGTTATGGGATTTGAGGACCGAGCTACTTGCCAAGGGCATTAACAAATTGGCAGTTCCCAGACTCGGGTGTGGGCGGGACCAGTTGGACTGGAGGATCGTTAGAAACATGCTGGAAGTTATCTTTAGAGGTACGAACGTTAAAATCTTGGTCTGCAGTTTTGACCCACAGCCCGCATCAAGGCCAACGAAGTGTGTAGTCTGTTGCTTCTACCGGAATGGAACGTGTAGTCTAGGTGAAGACTGCCGATATCGTCACGACCCTTTCTACAGGAACCGGAGAGGTGCCTGTTCTGGGACAGAACAGACTTGAAGAGGGGGGCAGTGTAATGAGCGCGGTCAGCCCTTTGAACTTCACCGTCGAATGTTCGAGAATGCGTGTGACTCACCCGCGTGCGTCATCGACGGCGCGAAAAATCAATAGACCTTCTAGAAGAATCTACAGTATTTTCTAGAAGAATGTACGGTATATAAAAGCCGGCTGGCGCCGAAGGGAATTCAATTAGTGAACCGCGAGCAATCAGACGTGTTAGTAGTCGCAAGTGGTAATAGATAAATATCTGAGTGTGTACGAAATAAATATTGTGATTGAATATAAATAATAGTTAATAGTTAGTTTATAATTGTGTTTTGTAAATTAGTTAAGATTGAATTAGTGTGTGTTAAGTGTGAATGTTTTCTCTTTATTAATAGATGATTTAAACAGCATTTTGTTATTATTTAAAAAGAACGTTGCAATACTATTATTTAGAATTAGACGGTTTCATGCCGAGAAAAAGGTAACATCGTTACCGAAATATGTACGTATTGTCAATTAATCAAATATAATTTGTGGTTAGGAGACACAGTGGAGCGGATATAATAATGAAGGGATATTAAAACTAACGAAGCTAATCCATTACAACAATAACGATTAATTTACAATAATTTGATAATAAAATGTTTACAATATCATTCTTTTATTTGAAAATCGTAATTTTTGTACTATATGGAATCGTGTAATAGTTAATAATCTCTAATAATTATTATCGGAACGCACTGTATAATAGTGCTTTAATGTAACGTAACAATAACGTAAACGTACAGTTTATGTTAACAGTTAACATACGTGAGTAAATATTTTGTAGGTGACTAAAGCTGCAGCGCATAACCGCATGAGAGTTGTAATATCGAAAGCGAACCTACTTCGGGAAATTGTTTACTGGGAGTGTTGAATGGTCGGTTGTGTTGGGCGTACCTTTGTGTGATGTAGTTGTAGCTATGATTACAAAAATTTTAATTTTTTGCTTTTTCGCATTACATCGAACAAAAGCAGGTAATTTATATTATATTTTGAAATCTTTAAGATTAATTAACTTTTTGTTATCACTTTTAAAAAACTGTTATATCTCCAAAATGGCTGTTGCTATATCATATTTTGTTACTATTTTCAAATAAACAAATAAATAATAATTTTGTAATAAACTAATAAATCCCATAATTGTTTTTTGTTGAACTTTACTCTTTTGATGTATAAAAGTCTGTATGTGCACAAATTCTACCAAAGTAGTATTTTTTAATTAAGGTTAGGATGATTTATAAATGACTCATGTGCATTAATAAATTCTATTTATTTGAATTTCAATAAATTTCATTATCTTTCAAGTAAATAAGTAATTTAAGATATGTGATTATTTGCAGATATTTATGATGACTATGAATGTTTTTCACCACTTATGCAACGAGCTGCCTTGTCGGCTACATCATCTCTGAGAGATCGAGGACCAAAAAATGCAATTTTGTATGGTAAGATCCATTAATATAGAGAATTTTCTGAGAAAGCAGTGGTTTCTTTATATTTTTTTTAAAACAATTTACTTCATACAAATACAATTGGGTTTCCTGTGTTTATTGAAATGATATGGTAATGAACTATTTACTTATTCCAAATGTATAATGAACAGGAAAGACATAAGTTGAAATTGAAAGGTATTTTTCCTACTGAAAGAATCACTGCTTTTTATTTTTGTGCTTAAATCAGAATTTGTTAGGCAGTACTTTCAAGAATAAAGAGTGGTACATAGGAAGAATAAAGAATCTAGTCTAAAATTAATAAAATGTAATGCAGTCTTTTATGTAAAAGTGACTAAACTTTATTAGGTCTGTTAATTTTTAAACTAATGTTACTGGTAGAAAGGAAAATCTCTGATTGTAATTGATTATCATTAAATTATGTTCGCAACTGGTCTAATTGTCTTGTGTGTAAATTTTTAATTTAAAAACTTGCTATATTTCTATACTGTTAAACTTGAATGTTATTAGTTTTTCATCTAGTAGTTCATTAGTATTTTCTACCACTAACGTCATTTGATGTTGAAAGTCTTAAGCTTATGGGATTAGCCTAATTAAATTTAGTGACTTGACTTTATATTTCATAAAAGACATTCAGGAAAAAACAGGTAAATTTGCCTAATGAATTTCGATCATGTTCCAACGATATTTAAATGAGTAAAACAAGTCAGAAGTGACTTGTACTTATGTACCATCTTTATAAATAACAATGGATAGAATAAATATTTTATGGAATGAATAGTAGAACAATTAAAAAATGTTAAATATGATAAAGTCAATAAATTTTTAAGTATTAAATAGTAATGTACAGGTAGGTCATTCATAGAGTAACTAAACTGGCATAGCCTGAAATATACATTGCAGCCATCTGCTAGTGTTGCTTCTTAGTGACATGCACACCAAGCTGCTATGCTATGCTAAAATATAGTCTATGGAGGAATGTCAATCATGGCTTAGTTCTTCTAAGAATGACCCAGCTGTTGTTTAATCAATACTTTTATAATAATTGTACAGGGTGTTCTTATACAATATATCTTATTGATCAAAACTAAAAACTTCTCTGAAATTTAAGTTTATAAATACTCTATTATAGTCTTGTAAACTATATTTTATTTGCTTTCCAAATTGTAAGGTGGATTTATAAACTCGTTAACTTTTACTATTACCGTTAATGTTCTGGTGGAAGTTATCAGGATACCAGCTATCACCAAATATTTAAACTGATTTCATACCAAACAAATCGCAGTAATTCTTTATCAAACACTTGTAAATAGCAATTTTATGCTTCATTTTTATTTAAACTTCCAACAGCATCAAAAGTTTATAAATCATACTTGAGGACTGTGTCGAAAAGAAAGTTGACACCTTCACACTCGTATACATTTTATAATTATGCAATACTTTTAATAATTTTATAATAAAACAACTAATATCCAGAAAATTTAATAAGTTTCAAAAATATAAAAAAACATTATTTTACCAGTTCTTTCACTTTCGGGTGATTCCATATCAACTCAGGCAGGCAAATAGAAATCTGACAAACTCATCTCTCAGTATTTAATAAAATTTGAGTATGTTATAGACGGTAAAAAATTAAGGACTCCCTGAGTCATTCCACTTCAAATCACCCAAAATAAGGAAATTTTCTGCATTGATATCACAGAATGTCCTGATTTTTTGATATATTGTGAAGGTTCATGAGTAAGTTCACTGTGATTTTTTTCAAATGTTTTGGTGCTAATACAAGCCCAGTATCCTAAGTCAAAGTTTAGGGCGGTAGACCTTTTTTCGTCTTTTAGAATTGTGCATCATTTTCTTTAAAAGACTGTTGTCCGGTTTCATAAAAGCTTTGTTATAATTTAACACACTGTTATATTTTTAACAGGACATTATATCGAAATGTTTGTTTCACAAATCATTGCTAAGTTTAACAATGCGATAAACATCTTGTTAAAATAGCAGGTGCTTAGAGCACAGGTTAAATCTTAACACACAGTTAAAGCTTCTATAGACAAATAAAAAGCAGCAAGATTTCATTTTGTTTGTAAAAGTAATTTTTATTTAATATACTTTATTGTCAATGCGAAACGTTATAAAAAAAATTATAACTAGAAAATTTTGCAATACTTAAATATAAAACATTGTTAAATAATAATATAAGCTTATAAACAAGATTTATAACATAACACCTTTCTTGTAGTGCTCTCCACAAACGTAACCACCTCCAGTCTGCTTAATTTCTTTTGTATCAGTAAATCAAGGTACTTTACATAAAATTAAGTTATTGGAAAAATTTACCTTGTATAGGGGTCTTATGTGTAGTAACATTCCTTTTCGCATTCTGTTTTATATAGTAATAATTATTATAATTATAATACTGCTGCCCATTATCTGGCCTTTCAGGCCCCAGAAGCTATGAAGCTTGTGCGGCAGGGAGGGGCGATTATTACTATTACGCAGCCCAACGTGCGGCTGCAGCCGACTTAACAGATGGTATAGCACAAAGCCCACATTTATGTTACAGCTAAGAAAAACTGCAGAAAGCCTTAACCAGAGTTACGAACAATGATAGAAGTGGGAATTCTGTAGATCTCACTCTGTGACTTGCAACTTTTTCTTTCACAACTCTTTTTATGTTTGTGTAGCAGCCTTTCAGTTGGTCTGGATTTCTGCTCCTTTCAACAATACTGCTATAATCAATGGCTATATTTCTCCAACATTCTTGCTTTTCTTTATTTTTTGTAACGCCCTCTATTTTTTTTATTTTGTATGATATGCTTGTACTTCTCTAGCTCTACTAATTCAATTAGTAAGTTGTTCTTTTTCGTGTTGTGTATAATTATAATTCCTAACCGTTTTCTTTCACATTTTAACTTAAACAAACCGAAAAAATAATATAAGCATTTTGTAAACGTTTTAGATGCAAATAATAAATTTTAAATACTTACAAACTTTGAAAACTAGGGTAAACACAGAAGTAACACAAAGAATGCACCAAAAAAGGTGTTTATTTGGCGGTAATTTTACTGCCAAAATACAAATGAAGTTGAATCACATTGCATTTTATTGCCAACTTAAGATGGAAACATACTATTAATTTTTAAAATAACAGCTTACTAACTAATGTTTAAAATCATTCTGTTATTTTACAGAAATACTTATAAAATTTAATCGACTGTTAGTTTAGCATATCTGCTTACTAACTAATAGTTAATGACGGTTTTATGAAACCGGGCATTAATCTTTCTTATTTAGAAACCGATTTTGATGAAATAAATTTTCTTGAATGCAGAAATTTCACTTCTATTATTAGGTTAATCTAAACTAGAATCTGTCATTATTTAAGTGTTCATGTGTCAGTAAACAGGTTTGCATATTCAGATTGCAGAACAGGTGATAAAATAGTACCATGTTCATTAATTTTTTTTAATGACGCCCTCCTGACACCTTCGTAAATTTTTTTTGCTGATTCCTTGTGTCGTGCCCTTTCTTGAGAAAAAAAAAATAGCGAGGGTGTTTTTTTGTAAGGGCTAATTATTAAACATTTTATTAGAGGCACACAGTAAACCTGCATCTCTTGGAGAAAGTACATATAATAATAAAATTCCGATATTTATTAAGATTTATTGGAATAGAAGTAGTTCTACTCAGTGGCGTATTTCTTTGGAGGGGGGGCTACTCTTTGAAAATTCCGAATCAAAATACTTAATATTTTCACATAACATATAGATTTTGACACTATCAAAAAAGATTCGGGATGGGGGCTCCAGCCAGATAGCCCCCCCACAAATACGCCACTGGTTCTACTAGACATGTATAACAAAAATGCATTGAAAACTCAAACCCTCCAAAGTTTTACAGATCCAGTTTTTAACCCTTAATTTGACGTTGTATCCTATAAGATACATTAATTTAATATGTCTACAATAATTCAGAATTTCAAGTTTTACTTGATATGTTTATGTATTCTATCAAATTAACATTATTTCTTAAGAAATCGTGCAAAACCCTGCCACTTACTGACAAAATATATATTTTATATCTCAAAAAATAAAGTGACTCTGCGTTGTAGCTGGAGGAATCATGCAGAGTAAGTTGTTGGATGTCTTATTTATTCAATTAATTATTCTTGTTTCAAAATAAATGCATCAATATTGTTTATAAAGAATGCCTCTTTGATATTATCTATAAAATGATTCACTAAAACATTGATATGTTTTTGAAAAAAGCACTTTTTTACAATGTATCTTATAATCTACATTGCCAAATAGCCACAAAGAAATACTGTTCTGCTTTCGTATCTTAAAGTCCACTTTACAATGCTGCACGAAGATGAAGATTTATTTTTTGATACTTTCAGTGTTCAAGTTTGCAGTAGGTATTAACTGGTACTGATTTTTTCACACTCGAATGCAAATATACATAATACGATAACTCGAAAGGATAGAATCATCACTTTATTTCCACCACAAATTTCAGATGTGGATGAATCAAGTAATGATTATACAGAAGAGTTTTTACAAGATATTACTTTTGAAAAAAAATCATACTTCAGAAGATACATATTTATAAAAATCTGACACGGAAAAATGTTTGCAAAGTATTAGTTTTGATACATCAGATGCACCATCTCTATCTAAATCAGTTAGTAAAGAATTAGAAGATATTGTAGAAAGTAGATGATACATCCAGTACACAATAATTATTTCTCAAAACCCCAGTAAAAGTTCGCAAGCTAGAGCAGAAAGTGGAGATGATAGAAAGCAGAGTAATAAAGATAAAGTAAATCAAATAGAAACCGAAGAAGAAGATATAACAAAAGAAGACTGAAGAAAAGGTCGTAAGTGACAAACGAAAATACCAATGAACATGTAAATGCAACAGAAGATAAAAATAAAGAACCAATAAGAAAAACAAAAACTAGACTTATAAATGTTTAATGCGAATGCGAAATTACCTATTTATGAATATTAGTTACACTAATTTTTCATTTTTTGCATTTTTTTGATTTATATTTTGATTTATACTATTTAGTTAAACAATAATTTACTTTAAATTAGTTTTGCAGTAGAAATAAATATATATTATTGTCTAAAGTATTTGTTTTTTGTAACTGGTGAAACCGGTGATGTATCTGATAGGATACAAAACAGAAGCAACTAGCGTGTTCAATAAGTTGGTAAAGTATCCTCTGGGATACAACTCAGAAAACCCAGGTTTTCCACAAGATCTGTTTTTTTCTGCTAGAATATGTTAATTTAGATCATAAACAATACAAAAAGTCATAAAAGATTTTCATTTATGGTTTGAAAGACACTTTGCCAAATTGAGGGTTAACTCTTGACTTTTCTTAAATGTGTGAATTATTGCACTGGTTATTGTATCAGGTATATTGTACGTTCTTCTAGTGATTGTAGTAAAATAAAATAACAACTGCAAAATCTGCTTTCATTGCGTTTAGTCAACTCCAGGAGGGCACTATCATAAAAAAACATTATGTTTTTAAAAACATTTTTTTCAGATATTTTAGTATTTATGAATTATTATTAGTTTATTACCCAATGGATGGAAGATTTATGTTTCCAATGACGAGAAACTTAACAAAGTTTGATCATACATTAATGAAACACTGTGCCAATAAAAAATTAAAAATGCAAAGTTGGAAATTGTGCTTTTACATACACAAAGTAGATGATGTTTTGCACCTCCTGTGAAAAAATTAGAAAATTCTTTATTGGCGTTTTTGGGAAAAAAAAATTTTTGTAATAAAATATTTTGCCTCAAGTTGTGTTTTTACTCATCATTATCTAATATGATTCAAATGAAAGAGAAAAATGTGCTCTTTCAAACAAAAACTGCATTCAAATATCTGTAGTAGTAGAGAAAATGTTCGGCCTTGAAAATAACTACAGTTTTTGGAAAGCCTTTGACCACTTATAAGTCAGAAATGGATTTTTTTCAGAAAAAAAGAAAAAAACATGGTGTCTTAATTTTGTATCCTGTATAACATACTCAAATTTAATCAAATTCTGAGAGATGAATTTTCCACTTCTGTCTGTCTTGATATGGAATCATTTTTCAAGTTACGTATTAAGTTTTGGAGACTTATTTTGTGACTGCTTTGGCGGCCTTATTTATTTTTTTTTTAAATCTTTTAGGCTAGTTGCAGCTTCAACTTTTTCTAAAGATGTCGTTTAATAATAGTCCAATATCTTCAATAGGACGTGCTTCAGGGTAGTTTGGGAGATTAGGCTCTTTCTTGACAAAACTGCCTTTATGCTGTTTATACCATTTCCTAGTGACCGCTGCATAATGACATGCAGCTGCATGTCATTATAGGCCGAAGCTAGCTAGGTTCGGCCAAAATAAAGTAGGCGCTGTATGCTTTTTAATCATTGGGGGACAGTCAGTTTTTGGAAAGATTCTTTTCGGTATAAATCTGCATTCAGATTTTCTTGAATAACTCAAGGGCTAGATTTTATGCCGCATTTGCATATGGCTTGCCATACTAAGACTTTTCGCCCATATTTTTCCACAAAAATTGACTAGTCCTTTTTACTCACATATGCTTTTTTCTCAGTAGAGTAAAACCAGGGCATTGGCAATGTTTTAAAATCAAATTAGCAGTAAGTCTTATCTTCCATTATAACACACTTGTTTTTCCCTGTTAAGATGTTGTCGTACAGTTTTCTTACAGCTACAGATTGTTTTTCATTCCTTTTAGATTTTGTTGTTTTTTACAAGTTTTTAAATTGTACTTTTTCTTTATTCGCTGAATCATTCCTATTGATGTTTCTGCTTTTTTCGCAGTGTCGCATACTGACAACACTGATGTACTTTTAAAAATCTACACCTTACTATCTAATTCCCCTGGGATTAGGGGTTCATTTTTAGGACCAGATTTTGACAGTTTTTCAAACTACAATACTCGCAAAACTTTTTAATCAATTTATGACACTTTCATGGCCAACATTGTGATTTTTAGCCAAGTGTCTTATAAAATCCCTTTCATTCTCCAAAATTGCTTTTCTTTCATTTATATTAATTGTATATTATATTAATCGTTTATATTATATTGTACACAAACTTGAATTTCTTTTCATATCAAGCGGTTGTAAATGTAAGCGGTCAATAAACACATAAATATTTTTTTATATTTTTTTTTTTCTATTTTGCGTCTATAATAAAGCTGTTAAAGCACCCAAAACAGTGAGTTAATAGCTCATTTGAGTGCTTTAATAACCCAATTTTTTCAAAGTTGGTAGCATTGAAAAGAAAGGGGGAAAAACAGAAAATTGAGAAAAACTTCACTGTAAAAGCTTGAATTTTCAAATGTCACATCAGTGTTGTCTACTTCCACAAAATTCCCTAAATTTTGAAATGGCGATTTTTTTTATTTAAAAATGGAATAAAAGGCACAAAATACTATTATGGATATTATTTTAAAAATATTTCACAGCTTGCTTTTGCGATTATTTAAAAATGTCAACTTTCTTTTCAATACAGTCCATAGAACTTAAAATGCATTAAGGATTATAAGTTAGTAGCCTTTAGTTTATTTTTACAGGTGTCCTTTGCCTATGAACAAGACGAGTAGTTGACCAACACAGTTTTCATTATTAGTATTAGTTATAATATTAATAAACGCACTTAAACACTAGATCTATTCTAAGATAGCATGAAAATTATTACAAATATGGCTAATAAAAGCACCCGATGGATATTTAATTTTTCCAAGTGGAATCCCTCTGAGTCGGACATATTATTAGCTTCCGCTTGCGTACAACTCGAAGAAAAAGACAGATTAGCAAAATTTGTTTTTAAAAAAGATTTTAAATCATCACTCATCGGAAGATTAATGATGAGGAAATTTATAAACCAAGTAACATCCACACCTTACAACAATATAAAATTTGGCAGAGATGATAAAGGGAAACCTATATTATTATATCCGCCACCAGATAAAACTGTAAAACTGGCATTTAATGTTTCTCATCATGGAAATTATGTAGTTTTGGCAGGTGACGTTGAAAGCTCATTATTGGGTGTTGATGTTATGAAATTAGAATATACCGGCACTAAAAGTTTGAGTGAATATTTTAGAATTATGAAAAGACCATTTTCTGATGTGGAATGGGCCGAAATAAAAAGTGGCAAAAATGAAAATGAACAAATTGTTATGTTTTGTAGACATTGGTGTTTAAAAGAAAGTTATGTTAAAGCTATTGGTGTTGGTATAACTGTAAATTTACAGGATATTAGTTTTAAGATAAATACGCCAGCTTTAAGGAAAGATAGTTTTATTACAGATACAGAATTGTATGTAAATGGTATAAAAGAAAATTGGAAGTTCGAAGAAATATTAATTGATGATAAACATTGTGTAGCTGTTGCATCGCATAAAGATGACACAGTTAAAGTGAAAGAGACTAATATAACATTTCAGGAACTGCAATTTTTAGATATTGTTGAAAATGCAGTTCCTCTACTGGAATATGATGAATCATATTGTAAGCAATTTTTTGAAAAAGCTGATGTTCGTTAAAATAAAAGTACTTTCTTGTTAATTGTTAAAGCTATACTCGTACAATATGTTGATCAAGACTTCTATTCATTTTTATTTTCTAGAAACCTTTAACTTTGAAAGCCAATTGCTCATAAACTACCGAACCAAATTAAATATTTTAAAAACGTGCAAGTAGTAAATTTATTTCTACATACAACAGTAACATATTGTATTTCTAAATTGGATACTTTTGTTTTTATCGGACGATACATAATAAAAAATACCTATTTTTGGGGACAATTTCATTAAAAGCAAGTTAATTATTTTTTTCTTAGAAAGATTTATATAGGTTAGAAAGAAACATTGTGGTTCTTATGCTATTAATTTTCAGACAAAAAAGTGTTTGATTTAAGCTTTATATGAAAAAAATAGGGAACTATGTTTTCTTGTTTATTGATTGAGATACCGTTAATATTTTTTTGCTAAATCAGCACTTTTTAACAATGAAAATGTAGTAACAAAAAAACGATTTTTAGTTATTGGTGGTTTGGACAAAAAATGTTTTTTTTGTTATTGCACTTGAGGAAAATATGAAAAGTGTTGATTTAGTGAAAAAATATTGATGCTATCTTTATTAACAAACAAGAAAACATAGTTCTCTATTTTTTCATATAAATCTTAAATAAAACGCTTTTTTGTCTAAAAATTAATAGCTTAAGAATTAATTGCAAGGTTTCTTTCTAACCTCTACAAAAAACTTCATAGATATATGGCATACACTTTCTGTGAAAAAAAATGTAACTTTTAATGAAATTATCCCTAAAAATGGGTACCTTTTATTACCTATCGTCTGATAAAAACAGAAGTATATCATTTAGAATTATAATATTTAACTGTGATATGTATGTAGAAATAAATTTGCTATTTGCTGGTTTTTAAGATATTTAATTTGGTTGAGTAGTTTACAAGCAATACACTTAAAATAAATGTATTATAAGTTTTAATTTATAAATTTAGTTTGTTAGATTAAATGATTGCTATGGTATATCAGTTTGTTAAGGTCTGTAATTTTATCTTAGTCATTAGTCGAGACGTACATTTTAGGTGACTTCATGAGCTCATCTTTCATAAGCGTCGTCGCTACAAGTTATAGGACAAATAGTTTATAAATTTGAAAGCTGTTATATAAAACTTGCCATGCCACTGACAATTTCTTTAATTCACGTTGTTTATTTTAAATAGACCCCTTTCCAATTTAAGTTTTGGTGGCAAGGGTACTCCAAACGAACCATTTTCAACGCTTGTGTTTTATTGCAGTTTAAAGTGCTTTGCTCTGTTGACATAGTGGTTTTATGCTTTACTAAAATGCACTTCTCTAGTCATTAGCAATCAAAGTATAACCTTACAATTAGTAGTTATTATTTTTCCTTTACTGTAAGTTCAAAAGTACTAAATATAAGTAGAACGTATTTTGTATTAAAATAAAAGAATGTATAATAATGTTTACTTAATAAAACTATTCATTCCATAAAATATTTCTTATATCACTCAAAGCAGATAAAAGGTTACAATGTTATAACCTAAATCTACATACAAAAATATAATTTGAAATATTTATGTTGTAACTGAATAATGTTAATTTTATATTTTCCTCAATCTTCTTGTCAAATATTATTTCTTGTAAACAGTAACAGAATGTTTTTGTATGAAATTGAAAGTGTAAGAGGGTTACAGTCAGCTCCCCCAGATTGTACCAGTCTCTTTGTGGCACGAAATAATACGTTTTATATCACGAGCTTGCATGATATCTGTTATTTATTTGGGTAGAGTTAGAAAGTAGTATTTATTATTTTTGTGTTTGATTTGCATGATTTATATATTTAATTTTTTTCAGTAGTAAATCAGATGCTCGATTGTTTTCATTTGAATCCTTTCCCCAAAATCAACTTTGAAAATATGTTAGATGCAATAACAAAATTTAAAATCTATCTTTATAACTAGTGAGAATGCGCAGAGCTAGCATTGCCATGATGAACAAAAACAACTGTATACTTAATAAACTAATTTATTTTTGAAAACTAATGTTGACGTAACACATTAGTTGTCATTGTTCAAAAAAAAATTGTTGCTAAAAATGTTTATTTTTTCGTAAATTTTTAAAAAATACAAAATTTTTCATTTTTCAAAAATTTACCGAAATTTTCGGTGGTCATTTTGACCATTTTCCCGAAGAGATACAAAAAAATGATTCAACCAAAAGTTTCTTAGAATTCAATGTACTATAAGATTCCAAAAAGAAAAATTCAAAAAAGTCAACATGGAAAAAGGCGACAGACCGACAGACAGACTTCACGAATTCAGAGACGAACTTTTTGTTTGTCGATAATTTATGATAACTCTTTTATGATATACAGATATAGAAAATAGAGTTGGAAGTATGTACGAAACCATATGTATGATAAGGAACGTGTTAGTAAAATAAAGAAGGGTTTATATCGGGTCACAACTTCGCTTTTCTTAGTTTGTATTAGTATTAAATTTTCCCAGAATTAAAAAAATTATTTGGCAAATTTGGACCAAATAATCTCTGGCTTTTTAAGTAGCTTACAATTTTTAGCCATAATGACTGAAAATAAAATAAATATTCTTATAAAAGCATTACCAAAATAAAAAGAGAAACCTAAACTCCTAATCAAATTAATAAAACATTTTAAAAATGTAAGAAATTTTCTGCTTGATTAAAATAAATTAAAAATTCTATATGCTAATTGAAATTAATAATTATTTCCTCATTCATCTGTCGAGCGTGTGGTTGATCTGGTGGTTGGCATTTTTTACAGAAATTGTTAATACATCAAATTTTTCGAAATTTTGAATAATTTTAGTAATTGGCAAGTTGGTATCGGACGATTTTCAAATGCTACAATAAATAAATTTATTGTATCTTGAGTGCTACGGCTCCAAATACCATTTTAAAATTTGGGTTTTTTCTTCATTTGTATAAATAGCCGGCGTGATAACGAAAGTGCAAATACAACAACCACACCAATTGGTTTGTAGTTTATTAAAAAACTAATATTCCATCGAATATTCTCCCACTAACACAAACGGAGAAGAGCAAAGGCGTGGCCGGATATAAAACCTTCTTTATTTTACTAGTGCGTTCCTTATCATACACACATATGGTTTCGTACATACTTCCAACTTGTTTTTCTATATCTGTATAGTTATGTAGATTGGAAAAGAAACTAAAAAACTATAATGAAATTAGAAGAAACAATGGTTACATAATGTGGTCTTGAATTAAATAAAATATAAGATGTTTCTTACTTTTGACAGAGATAATATTTTATAAAAGCGTCGGAGAACAAGATAAGGCTGGAGACACACATAATTATGGTGTATCTGCTGTCTAGCAGGTCTTCTATCTGGGAATAATAAGTAATGACAATAGTACAACATTTAATAAATTAAAAAATATTTAAGATTTTATTTCATTTTAAAGAAATGTTTTAATAATAGCAGAAGTTCGAATAATTCCAAAAAAACTTTTTTTAAGTAGTTAATTTGTTTTGTTTTAAATAAATGGTAATAGTATATAACGTAATAAATATCCAATAACGATATTTTACATTTGCTAACCCAAAATTCACTTTATTAAAAACATTCAACTTAAACAATTAATTAGGGTGTTCAAAGAAATAACATATTTAAAGCAATTATTTAGACCCTAAGCAAAAATCATTAATAAAATTACTTAAACCTAGTGTACACTAGGTTTAAGTAATTTTATTAACTTAAATCTAGTGTACACTAGGTTGAAGTAATTTTATTAATGATTTTTTACTTAGGGTCTAGATAATTGCTTTAATTATGTTCTTTCTTTGAACACTATTTTGAACACAGGTGTATTTTGAATAAATTATTTTTCGTCTCAAAAATTTTATATGGCATACAGTTCACACATGTGCCCCTTTTAGACACAAAGAAACAAAAATACCTCTTTAAAACATTTTTTCTGGATAGGAAAAGTAAACCTAAAATTAAGTAAAGTAAGTATTGATTCATTCAGAACAGATATCCCAGATTAACTTCATTTTTAATAAAGATTGGTCTGTTCGATCATTTAAAAAAAATAAGTTGCACATACATGAATATGTACAGTTTCATTATATTTTGACCAACCTTTTATTTTTGTTACTGGATATCATTTTTTTTAATGGAACAATGTGTAATATTGCATTTTTAAATAGCTCTTTTTAAAACAAGGTGATAGTTTGAGCCCACTGTTGTTCATAATACTAATGGATAGATTAAGCAAAAATACAATGGTAAAATTAGTAAACCGACAAACAGTAATTGGATACAACAGATTGGAACCAGTAAAAATGGACATCTTACTTTACGCGGATGATATAGTATTGATAGCAGATAATCAGAAGAAGATGGAAAAATTAGTAGAAATATGGACAGGAGAAATAGAAAAAATAAATCTCAACATAAATGTAAAACCATGATCATTAACATGAAAGATGATAGAAACAATAATACAAAAACAAATATCAAAGAACAAACACTAGAGAAAGTATCAACATCCGAGTATTTAGGAAGCATAATAGCAGAAAACAGAAGGATAGACATAGACATAAACAATCGAATAAAGAAAACAAATAATATATACTATGCCCTAAATAAAATAAATTTTGGAAAAAAGGAAATTGACAATAATACAATGTTAAAGGTATATAATACAGTGGTGGTACCAGTCATAACATATGCTAGTGAATCATGGACACTTCAAAAGAAACAGGTAGGAAAAACTCATAGCAGCAGAAATGAAATTTGTACGGAAAATAGTTGGAAAAACAAAAAAGGACAGAATACAGAATGAAGAAATAAGACATGAAATAAATCAAGAAATAATAACCGCCGAAATAGAGGAAAAAAGCAGCTAAATTGGTATGCCCTTATACAGTGTCTGCCATAAAGTTGGATCCATATGGGAAATGTTTTTAATATTCTGGCTTGGAAAAAAACTTTGTGAGGGTTTTTAATGATTTCAAAATAATCAGTTACCGGAGTGGATCAAAAAATGTAAAAAAACCAATATTTTCCTTAAATCAGAATATCTTGTTCAAACTCAGTATATGAACGTAAAATGTCATAAGAAACATTTTTTCTTAATTAAATTTTTCTATATTTTGACAAACAAGGTCGGTCATTTTTCGTCGATTTGAAAAAACAATGGCGAATTTGACAGATAGCTAATGTCACCTGTCAATTTTGACATGGCGTATTACAAGTATTTTTAGAAGCAGAAGTGATTGTCCCAAAAAGTTTTTTCCAAGCAGAATATTAATAAAAAAATCCTATATGGATCCAGTTTATAGCAGACACTATGGTTAGAATGAACTATAACACAATAGTCAAAAAAGTATATGAAGCAAAGAATACAAATAAGAAAAGGAAAGGAAGGCCCAGGAAGAATTGGGAAGAAAGAATAGCAGAAATAAAAAGAAAAAAGGAGAAAACATTATTAGAAAACTGGATCAATCACTGAGGAAAAGCCAAATATCCGACGCTCGTAATGGGCATAAAGGATTTGAGAAGAAAAAGAATTCTTTAATCAAAGTGGAATATAGTGGGGCTAAAAAAGTTTTTTCCATTCACTGAAATTTTAACAAACATAGCCTACTGATCTTCTAATATGTATAGACTAATGGGTGAACCCACCAAAATCCGAACACAAAGATTAGACAATGCCGTTTTTAATTCAATTGTTAGGGAACTGAAATTTTGACAACAATTATCTAATAGGTTTTTGGAATAACATATGACAATCATGTTATGATTAATATTTTGTTGTCAATAGTTCTCAATATCAGAACTCAATGTCAGAATTAGACTGCTGAAAATTGATTTTTGCACATTTTTACACTTTCTCTAACCGCCAGGATACTTCAGAACAGTGCAAGATGAAGAAGCTTATGGCTTCTTATGGCTTGAGGAGCCGAACCTTTATGTCTATTGGCACAGAACATTTCCAACTTATGAGTTGGGAGGGGAGAGATTTTTGGAAAAATCGTTATTTTAATAAATAATCACTAAACAAACATTTATTTATTTTTATCCTATGTATATATTTATTTATAAAATTTGGGGAAGGGGAAATTTCCCTCATTTCTTCCCCCATGAATCCCCAAGCCAATCCCCCAGCAATTGACATAAAAACCCCTTTGGTTTGCGAAGAACATATACCATTTGATCACTTTGCAATTATCACTTATGTTTTTTTCTTCATTGGATCGTAGTCGCGTTGCTCCGGCGAGCGATTGGCCTTAGAAGTATGTACATGCAATCTATATTTTAAAATAAACTAAGGTATTTTACTTTTTTTAAATGTAACAATAATAAACATAAAAATTTTTATTTTTCTTTTATAGGAAACTTCGGACATAGTGAACCAATTTTGATGCATTTTTCAAGTTCACTGTATCTGAACTCCACTGCATTTAGAATTGGGAAAAAAGTACTATTTGAAAATGCAATAATATATAGGATTTTCCATTTAAGAAAATCATGGACATTTCGTATCACTGTTTTTTTCATGACATTTTAAGAAAGTAAGATACAATTCAATATGACACTTTTTTCAGCAGTAACAAAAATAAAGGGACAGTCAGAATATAATAAATATATCTCTGTACCTAGTCTTTTAACAAATGAAATTTGCTACTTTTCCTTTGATACCTGATTGATCCTTTAACGAAAATAGTATATTATATACCAAGGTTGTGAAGAGTTTTTTCTAGAGCCGAGCATTATTAGATCCCGAGATGCGCAGCATCGAGGGATATAAGATGAGAGGCTCTAGAAAACACTTCACAACCGTGGTGTATATATTATTTTTTTCACTACTAGTACTTTTATTCCTTTTATTCTTCTCACATAAAAAACGTACTATCGCGATCACGGATTTTTTCCTGGATGCCAGTGTATAATGGGATGAATTTTTGCCCCGTGTTACACTAAAATCTGGATTATTGACTAGTAGTCAATAATAAAAAATTATTTACCACTAGGCAAGAAGGCTAACTTCACAAGGTGACAACAGACTAGATAATAGTATGTTTTAAAGCTAGTAGTGAAAAAATATATTTAATCAAGGGTTGTGTGGCAAAGAATTTTAGAAACTATTATACATCTTTGCACATACAGGGTGATTCTGAAATGTATGTTACAAATAAAACTGGTAATGGTACTCAGTAAATGGTGACAATGGAACCAATATTACCTTTTAAAAGTTTTTTAGTATTCGAGAAAAAGATTTTTTATGCAAAATGGTAAATACACTTGTTGCTAGAGTGCCACTTCTAAAAGACTTCTAGAAGTACTATATACAAGCCTGAATGCAAATATAGTGACGTTTTCAATTAGGGCTAGTTAGAGCAAGTATATGATTCTTGAGTAGTATTTAATGCAGATGCCAGTATTTTTTTTAATTTAAAAAGTTTTATGAGGAATTCGTTTTAATATTCGGTGCTTCGGCAAATTCTAATGGCCAAATATTCAGTGATTTGCCCAAAAGCCGCTTCGGTGCATCACTTATAGATTAGGTTATCAGTCAATTTTGAATTTGGCTTCAAACTATAACTACAGTTTGTATTTCTAATTACTTGTATACCCAATCACGATAAATAAATAAATTCTTTTCATTGAAATTTTATACTGATAGGCTTTAGAATAAATTTGTTTATACAAATATTAGAAGATACAGTAAAGATTTTAGAGTTACAATCTTAAAATTGCTATAATTACAATAATAATAATTACTATATGTTAGCAATATTCTTTGTTGATAACTTAAATTGACGATAATTAATAAACTTTATAAATTATCAGAATTTACACTACTTAAAAGATAAGCATATTGATTTTAAATAATAATTTCTATTTTTACTGACATCATTGTTCAGAGAATTCCTAAAATCTAAATCATAAGTAGAAATAATAGGGATGCGCAAAAGACCTGAATTCTAGCAGAATTTTATTAAATCTGATTATGCGGTAGGATAATTGTCACATTGGAAGGTTTGAAGGTTATACTACTTATTCTTCGATTTTTGGATTTCCATTATATCTAGAAACAATATCTCCCAAGTATTTGGTATTTATTTCTAAATTACTACTGCAAATTGCAAAATTCAAAGCTCTGAAACCTTGGCCTCTCTGAAATTCTGGAGTCAAGTAACTATCTTAATCACAAAGTGTAATTCATAATCTTTAGTCCAAGCCTCAAAATTACAACTAATGGAAATCTGTAGAAGAACTTTTAATTTTAAGTTGTAAAAGTGACTTAAGTCTGTAGATTTGAAGTTCTTCCACCTTTGAGGAAACTCATTCTAAAGCATTTCCCAGATACCCTTAACCATCTGGTTGGAGTTCAGTTTCTGGTACACCGCACTGGAGGTTACGGGGGTATCAATAGGTATTCAATATTGGTATATATCTATTACGGTTTCTGGTTCTCATCAATTTTGGTATTCCCGGGACTCGAGACTTTTTTTCCGTAAGCCCCGGGAATCCCATTGGAAAATAACTGTAATTGTTTAATGAAAAGCACAGCAGTACATAAATAAATTCTCCTATCTATCATAAAACATCTTTTTTTTCTCTCTTTTATGCCAAAACCTTTCCTGTTTAATGTAGCCTTTATAAAACATTTTTCCTGAATATGAACATGATAAATATTATTAGCAATAGTTCGAATTGATATTCCATCTTCTGCGACCTATTGAGATATATACATACAATCTCACTCAAATTCCTTGTTTTGCAAAATTTTAAAATTGTTTGTTAATTTTTAATTCTTTGGAGGTACAAGGTACGATATCTTCTTCAATATTTTTTTAATGCGATCCGTACATGCATTCTAAATGCCGCATGAGCCCGCTAGAATAAGAAGCGTACACAAAATTTGTTTAGGACAATAATTACATTGGGTCGTTTCTACATTTTTAAAACGATTTCAACTACGATTTGATTTATTTGTAAATTTAATAGGTAAATAAAAGTCAGGTGAAACAAATTCATAAATCTAGTAAATACACACTATAAGCAATTAATTATGAAAGTGCACTATTGTCATTACAAAAACTACCAAAATCTTCTTGGAATCCTTTATCTATTGAAAACGACTGGTTGTTAAAAAGATTAAGACCATACTTCAATATAAATTTTTAAGTAAAAACATTCTGTTTAGGCTTTAAGAAGACCTGTTTATAAATAAGAGAGGAAATTTCGGATGGAGACATTTTTTGAATATAATTGAATAGAAACTACAAGCTTACTTCTAAAGAATGCTGTGGCGAGGCACCATACCTAACGGTACTTTCTTACTGAAACTAATCCCTTTACCTGTATTGATTGTTTATAGACAGGTTGTAAATAATTTGTATGAAATATAAAAATATAATGTATAAAAAAAAGTTGCTGCAACAAAAAAATTAAATTTTGGGCATTTAAATAGCCGATAATTATTGCTACTATCCTGGTCCAGAGTATTGCAATTTTTTACATTTCTATGTGGTTCTGCTAACTTTACGGTAAAGCTAGCAGAACCTTATATTAAAAAAAAGTTACTGCTGCAAAAAAATTAAATTTTGGGCATATAAATAGCCGATAATTATTGCTATTATCTTGGTTCAGAGTATTGCAATTTTTTTACATTTTCATGTGGTTCTGCTAACTTTACGGTAAAGCTAGTAGAACCTTGTATTAAAAAAAAGTTTTGAAGCAAAAAAATTAAATTTTGAGCATTTAAATAGCCGATAAAAAGCTGATAATTATGGTAATTTTGCATTCAGTTCTGCTGTTAAGTGCTTTCTAGCTTTACCAACGTCCTTTTGTGCCAGTTTAATAATAAATTTTTGCTTACGCAAACTTTACTACTATAGATTTTATTCCTAACTATTCAACCTATTAAAGAATAAATTTAATCTCTGCAGACACCACAGTCGACTATTTTTATTACCTATGCAATTTTCTATACTATATGTGTTAGTGTCAGTGTTATGCCGATGCTCATCACAACTTCAAAGAACAAAACTTGTTTCATTATGCTATTGCCAAATGTATGAAATAAATTTTATATTATACCGGGTGGGGCAATAGTGTGGGGAAGTCCGATAGCTCCTAAACGGTAACAGCTAGAAAAATCGTTCTAATACGGATGTAAACAGTGGATAGAGGCGCATCTAGAGAAATTATTTTCAAATATACAGGGTGTTGCAGAAAAGTGTGGCACACTTAAGGTAATTTGTTTTTAAATAGAATACCCCAAATATTTTTGCATATTTAACACCTCTCTTGGCAGGTTTATTCATATCTAAAATTTTAGCGCCATCTAATGACCGGTTTAGAAGTTATAAATTTTTTTTCAAAAAAATTGAGTTTTACATTATCCCACTTAACAGTTTACCGCTTTCACAGCCGCAACTGTAAAGACAATTTAAGTAGGGATTTTGTTGCAGGGGCTTGTAGGGTGCTCTTCTTTAAAAGAAAATGGACCCACCATGTACAGGGTGTTCAAAATTAATATTGAAATTTAGAGAACTTCAAAGCTAAAATTTTTCAAATGGAACACCCTGTATATTTTGTACCTTTGTGATGCAGAATCCACTATCCACTGTTTACATTTGTATTAGAACGATTTTTCTAGCTGTTAACGTTTAGGAGCTATCTGACTTCCCCACACTATTGCCCCGCCCGGTATACTGGGTGACAATAGAAATAGGGCCAAGATTACAGGCCAAGATCATCTTTATTTATGAACCAATTTACACGAGGTTTAGTACAGAGATATTAGACACAATTTTAGATTTACTGATAGAGAGAGACAAAATGGTCAACTTTCAGTTTCGCCAGAAATACCAATAACTTGGATTTTTCAAATGGAAACCCAGGCTTCGTATGTTTTACATTTTTATAATTTATCAGATTTTCATTTTTTATCAAAATTTTGTTTGTGGCAATTGTCAACGTGATTTTCAGGCTCAGCTTGATCATCAATTGGTAATGCGTATTTTAGTTTTTTTGCAACCTTTGTTGCAACTTGTTGGCATGAGAACTTTTTAAAAGCTAATAAACTTATAAAAGTCAGAAAGTGATCATTATATCAAGTGGTATTATATCAAAAATTAATCGGAAGACAAGGAGATTTTCTGTCTATTTGACAACCTTTAATTAATAAGTGCCATAACTTGCAACCCAGACGCTGCTTACTTCTGGTGTAAGTGAGTTAAAACAACAATGTTTAAAGACTTCCTGTAAATTTAATGTTTAATTAATTACTAGTAATTAATTAATTTTTTATAATTTTTTCAGTAAGTCATTGAAATAAGATGGTATATCTTGTACAAACTGTACAGTCAGATTCAAAAAAAGGAAACGACTCTTGTATCAAATATGTAATTAATATTAATTAATTTAGATTACTATCAATTTTAACAATGATTAATCATTAATAGGGCTTTATTTACATAATGTACAAATGTCGAAAAATATATAAAGTAATTTTTTAATTAATAATTTATGATCAAAGTACAAATGGAATGAAAATCGTTTCCTTTTTTATGAATTCGACTGTACTTTAGCTATGTCTACTCAAGCTGTCTGTTTATCAGTTTATCACAAATGCTTCCAAGCATTACATACTCTAGGATTAGAAATTATTGCATCTAACATTTTCCACATTTAAAGCCTTCTAGTTTCACATTTTACTCATAGAATAACTTAAAAAAAAAATTCTAATTAAAACTCTGCCATATACATAATCACTAAATTTCCCAAAATTAAATTTGTAAAAGTGATATTTAAACAATATATATGTTTACCTTCTTAATCATCACCTCTAATAACATAATTAATAGTAAGTTTTCATTAAAAATGTAAAATATTCTAAAGGTGGCAATGCATGGTCAGCTGAGAGCAATGATTTTTATCAACAACTAATTGTTGACCTTGGTCAAGTTATGAATGTTACACGTGTTTGGACACAAGGTAGATCCCACAGTGATGAATATGTTATGGAATATAGTATCAGCTATGGAACTAATGGTCTTGATTATGCAGACTACAAAGAACCTGGTGGTGATGTTAGGGTGAGATTTTAGTTTTTAATTTTTAGGATACAGAATTTATAAAGTGAAGGAAAACAATCAGTGACACCCAATTGAAAAATCCCTATTGTTTCTATCCTAGCCCTTGTCGTTTTTTTATATGAATATTGTTTTGCATTTTTATTTTTGTGTAAATTTGTTTTTAAAAACAAGCCTTTATTTTTTGTTTAATATGGTTTGCTGCTTATAATGTACATATTTGTTCCATGCGTGTTCACATTTATGTCTTGTCTATTCATGCTATAAATGTTATAATAATTAATGAAAATTCGAATTAGATTTATTATTAATCTGAACAACGATATTAACAAAAAGTAAAACAAATTCGTTAACTTTACTAAAATATTATAATAATGAATGGTTTACATCAAAATAATAATTTTGTATTAACGTTTATACTAATATAATTATATATAAGGTCAAGAATATGGCTTCTAGGGTAGTAATCTGTACATATGGTATGCTTTGAAAATGTAACTAGCAGGCATGCACACACTTATTTATCATCAGCTAAAATGCTTAGCTTTTTAGTTATAATTATGAATAATAAAATAATTATTGAGTTTATTTAATAGATATTAGGATTCTTAAAAGTAATAAAAATATTTGTAGTGGAGTGCACGATTCTATGCAGTCAACGAGTAATGAATCGCTCTTCGTTATTTTAATAGAATTTAATAAAGTTGAATTGATAACATCAGAGGAATAAGATAATGAGGAATCACCAAGAACAGAAAATTATTAATGTTATTATGCATAAATAATCATTCATACAGCATTAAAATATTATTTTTATTAGCACATATTACAGTATTTATCAGTAGTATGATATTCAATATTAATATGAATTTTCCTGTCATTTAATAGTAGTAACCTTGATACTTATTTGATTTTATAAAATTCTAGATTTTTCAAAAGTTATTAATGATAACATTTTTGTGCAATGATTTAATAAAAATTCATTTTTCTAAACTACTAAAACACTAAAATCAAAATTATTCCATAAATATTTGCATAAGGGAATAAAGATTAAAAAAACAAAACATATTTTTTATCAAAATATTTATAATAATGTTCTTATAAACAATAAGGATTTATAATAAACAAATTAAATTATTTATGTCTTCTTAATCGAATACATGTTCAGTACGCATAGGGACTGCGAAAGCACGGCCTATCGATCCTTTTGGCTTGAAGAGTTTTCAGCAAGAGGTGTCAGAAAAGTTACCACAAGGATAACTGGTTTGTGGCGGCCAAGCGTTCATAGCGACGTCGCTTTTTGATCCTTCGATGTCGGCTCTTATCATCGCAATGATAGGAAGATTGTTGAAGTTGAGAGTTGGAACATTTTCGTAGTCAATTTATATTTGTATACATTTAGTAAAATATTGCTGAAAAAAAATTTTCCAATCCAAATTTCCAATGACCGTCTATTCCAAGTATTCTTCAATAATTCAATAAGACACTAATGTAGTAAAGTCTTATTGAAGAATACTCGGAATAGACAGTTTACGATGGTGGCGTACTTGGGTGAGGCTACAAAAACTGCTGTAATTTCCTAGCAAATTTGTATCAGAAGAATTCTTGTAGGTAATGTTTTACTACTGTTTGAATATCATACCACTGATAAATACGTGGTCCACTTTTTTATGTAGGATTTACTGTATGAATAAATAAAAATATCCAAAAGAGTTAAAGTTGTTTTTCTAAATTGCATCACATACAAAAGTTATTTTATGTACGCACATTGTGAGGCAGTCTTGTTAGGCTGCCTCAGGTGGCTTTATTTAAGCGAAGTGGGAATTCGCTTTGCAAGAAATGCCTCGTGAGGTGGCCTCAGTATGTGCATTTGTGCATACATAGCTGTATATTTTTTATCAATATTGTTACTACAACAGTTTCATAATTATTTATTTATATTATAGTCCAGTAACTGAAGACCTGAAAATATGCAAAGCTGTCACTAAGTGAGTCCACATTTCCTTTGTGGCTTAATTCTTAGGTCTTGACGGTTGCTTCCAAGGGCGAAAAAGTTCTCCACGATTGCGACAGGGGAGAGGGCTGAAAATGGCCCCTAAAGTCCCAAAAAAATGGTTTCCCGCTAATATCTGCCAAAATATGCAAATTAGACAATTTTTGTTCAGATAAAAAATGAAGATCGTATCATTATCTACAAAAATGGTCCCTACCATTTTTTTCGCAACACGAATATTTTTTGCAAAAACGGCCTTCGAAAAATCCCAAATTTTTACACTGAATATATATGGTAGTTTCTTACCGAATTTCCGCTCGAGGGACTTGGAAATACATTGATTTTCATCTTTTGGACTTTGGAGACCAATTGTAGATGGCGCCAGCGGGATACCTCTGCTCGCGAAATTATGGGGTCTACAAATGAAAATCTGGGGACCAATCGATTTTTCGACAATTATTGGCGTATTTCACGTGATTTTTTTCTGTCGAAGCAGCGCTTGGGGTCTCTTAATTGTATTAGTAAATGTTCTGTGTAATTTCACGAGGATATGAGTTGCAAATTTACTAGAAAATTGCAAAAATTTATTTCCCCATGTGGCAGTCTTTACTGCTGTAAGTCATTACTTTTAGAAGGTGATGAATATTCAGCCGAAAAGGTCCTTTATATTTTCTGCATTTTTTGCAAATTTTTCGCAAACTTCTATCGGAACAGTATAGGTGCAGGATTTCGGAAAAAAATAAGAAAGTCTTATCCACAAGATCCTGGTTACAAAGCACGCATTTTGGAACGGAGTCCGCTTTCATTGCTGCAACAAGAGCTTTACAAAAATAGATTATTGAAATGTAACAAGAATTACAACAAATTTATATAGTTTATTGAAAATCGACAAAACCTTCTTTTCTGTTCCCCACAAACGAAAAAAAATTCTTGAATATTCCCTCTTGATGCAAGACTAGTAAGTCAAGAATTACGTCGAGATTTTTCACTTTAAAAACTTTTTTTGAATTAATTAATTAATAATGATGATAAAATACTATCAATATTTTAATAATCCGGGCAAACCAACGACTCCAAAAACAACAGATTGTATACCAACAAAAGCAGACGACTAATGTGGGCGCGTGGGTACACGTGGTTAGGTTATGTGGAATACCATGGATCTCTGGCGGAGAGCGTAAGAAATGGGGTACATAATTCTATCGGACATTAAATAACCACGCTCGAATATGGGGATCAATTTATATAAATGGAAAGGTCAGAATATAAGCTTCACTTCGGTCTGGGTATGATTCCTCAAAAAGTGAACAGTGGGGAACAAGAAGTATTTAAAAAAAAAGTCCGGTTTTCACCGGTGTGATCAATTTTCCCGATTTCTGGAAAATGATTGAACTTTATTCCAAATAAAAAAATACATTCGAAAAGTAGACACTGTAAGCTTTAAAACGGTGTGCATTGAATACCAATATAATGGAATATTAGTTCTTAATTCGTGCTTGGTTCGAAGATTTGGTAGAACTCCGAAAACGGCTGAAAAATGCAAGTCAACTAATCCATTTTTTATTAAACGCCAGAAAGATACTGAAAACAAATTTCTGAGATCATTCGAGACATCCCAAGATCCCATTTAAAAAAAAATGGGATAAAAAACCATTTAAAACAAAAAAAAAATTAATGAATTAATAAAATGCTCCAAAATATTGGGAAAACATAAATTTGACCACTTTTTTCAATGTTCTCGACAGGAAAGAACGGGCTTCAAGGCACATGTATCGATACCTACGGGTTTTCCCATTGCAATGAACTTTGAATCATCGAAAAATACCAATTTTTGCCCGAGTTCTGAAACAATTCGTCCGCCCGTTTACAAGTTAATGCATATAGACAGCAGAATTCCTAGAGGTCCAGCAGTGGTTGAAATGAAGGGAATTTAGGGGCGGTTATCTCGAAAACTATCGAATTCCCGAAAAAAATGATAGGGACCATTTTTGTAGATAATGATACGATCTTCATTTTTTATCTGAACAAATATTGTCTAATTTGCATATTTTGGCAGATATTAGCGGGAAACCATTTTTTTGGGACTTTAGGGGCCATTTTCAGCCCTCTCCCACCTCGCAATGGTGGAGAACTTTTTCGACCTTGGAAGCACCCGTCAAGACCTAGAAATTAAGCCATAAAGGAAATCTGGACAGACTTAATGACAGCTTTGTCCCTTCAGTTACTGGACTATTAGAAATGCAAGGATAAAAATATTTGGTATTCTAGTATCAGTCTGAATAGTTAAAAAATAAATGAAATAGATAAACACTATTTTCAAATAAAGAAAATTAGTTTGAATGCAATACAATTTAACCTTTACACATTATCTATTATTGTATATTGTATAGTTGTGGTTTCCTTTTAGTATTAGTTTTGTTAGTATTTAAAGGTTATGGAATTTTGAGGTTATGGAAAAAGCAAATAATAGGCCATCATTCTATGCATCCGTTTAAGCATTTTGTACTTATTCAATCTTGTTATCATTAGTATAGTATGTATAACAATCCACCTATTTTCAACTCGGCCTTAGTATAATTGTTTAATTGAGAAATCAAACATGCAAAATTGTTGATATTCAGTTAAACATTATACATTAAAAAGGTAATCAACATGCACATGTATCCATGTTATATTGCACAACTATTTCTGATAAAATTAATAATTTCCATTTGTTGCTTATTAATATTTTCTCAATCTATGGCTGTAGGGGACTCTGCTTGGGCCCCTAATGTGACAGATTACTTTCAATTTCTAACCATGGATTTGGGTGGTCGGTTTGAGATTCGGTCAGTTGCTACACAAGGGCGCAGTAGATCTTCCTCTTATGTTACGGAATACATAGTGCAGATATCTGATGATGGAGAGGGGTGGAGAAGTGTTACAGATCCTCATGGAGAAGCTGAGGTGCCATTTCTTTAATACTATATTTTTATAAATTTTTGTTTTGTATTAGCTGCTACAAAAAATGAAGGTTTGTTTTTTAGTCGGAAAGTCAATTTAACAGTTTTATTAACAGAGCAATCATTTGAATCGTGAGATGGTAAAATTAATTTCCGATTGTTCATTTATTTAATATAAACATTTCTTTATAATTTATGCCGAATTACTAGAACTCGATGATATTCTGCGAGTTTATTATGTTTTATTTTTGTTTTTAACTTTTCTGCATCTTATAATTTACTTATTGTCACATACTCGGAGAATGAATAACAAACTAAAAGACTAGGTGAATAGACAAGTGCTCGTATTTTTTCAAATGAAGCTGACACTGCCTATAAAATTTTAGAGTTTCAATATTGGAATTTTTAAGGAAGTTTTGTCACTGAATTAGACAATGACTACTAAACTTAAAATAGGTTAAATATAAAAAACAAAGGAAAGCTTTTAAATATGAAACCAGATCACAAAATTTTATTATAGTTCCTAATAGAATTTAGTTATTACCTGCCTATTAACTACTTATGATACCTTGTTATGATTTTGAAGAATGACTCTCCTAGGATATTGTTCAAGTTACTCCTGGAAATAATATGTATTGTTGTAATTGGAAGCGTTAACATGAACCTGCAATTATGTAACATCCACTTGGTAGAAAATTCACTCACTTGATCTTTAATCTCACAGAAGCATCTGCGCAAATAAGTTTATTATAAACAAAATATATCTATCATTGACCTAAACTTTTTTAAAAGTCTGTATATTTAGAATGTTGGTATAAATTGAAAATTCTTCTTAGAATGTTTATTCTGAGAATTATGAGAATTCTCTATCATTTATTTCAATATGATATTATGTGATTTTCTTTGATTGTACTAGAATCTTCATCCTGTTATGCTGAATCCATCTTCTGAATCATAGTAAAAATCCTATAATTTCTCTAGTGGTCTATTTTAGAGAGTTGATTTGTTTTGAAGGTTGACGAAAATCTTTAAAAGGCACATTTTGATCATTTATTTGTTTCCAACTAGATGACTACTAAATTATCATTTATTATGATGTGGTATACTGCTTTGAAAATTTATCAACATTCTCTGGATTTTGTTTGTTGTAATAGCTGAAGTTTCAGCCCTTACTCTTTCAGTTCAAGTCTTCAGTACTGTTACGGTACTTCAGTTAAATTCTATGCTATTTTTGGATTTAGTTATACAAATCTTACTTTTTAGCTAGACCCAAAACGTAGTCACTTGCAATTACGACTATGGAACATGTAGAATACCTAACCTAACTTTTTCCAGTGTTACATGGTCTGAATCTTTAGTAACCTTATCTGTATTAACAGTTTCTGCCCTGATAGTATAACCCAATTATTTAGAAGAATAATTTATCTTACGATGCTTCATATTTTGATGGATTATTCTGACATAACATAATGGCAGGAACATCTTAAAGTAAGTACTTATAATCCTGAGCAATGCTATCGCATACCACTGTGACTGTGATTGTTATAATCTACTTCAGGTTAACATTTGATTGTAAGCTATAAAATAGCAGTGTTTTTATTCATGTCGTTTCCAGAATTTCAAAAAAATTCTAGATATTTGTGAGTAACGAATGTTTTGAAATAAGATTTTATATATGAGAAGTGTTTTGACAGGTCATGTCGAAATATCCTGGAAATTGAACTAAGATCAATTTTGGTATCTACCTTTACATGATTATAGATATCTTCCATTCAATCAAAACCAATTATATGCAATATTAGGAGCAGTTTAAAATTGATATGTTTAAACATAGGAACAAGCTAAATTGTTTTCAGTTTTATTGGGCATGACCATTTGCATTTCGTTTTCCATTCGTTTTCCATTGGTAACTGGTTCTTAGTTTTAATAAGTTTATAGGCAAACACAATAAGAGTGTAGCTTCATGTGAAAATATATTTCTATAATTTTTGTTTAGTTTTTTAAATTTATTTGTAGTATGTGTTTTATATTAATTCATCAATTTGTTCTATACTTCTCTGTTTCAACATAATATATGCTTATAAGTCTTTTATTCCTTAAATTTGATTTTTATTTTGTATATTAGTTAAATTTATTAAAACTACAAAAGGTATCATTTTTTAATAGCTATTCAAAGGTAACACAGATGGCGATTCTGTACATAAAAATGAATTTGAAGTACCTATTATTGCTCAGTGGATTAGAATAAATCCTACAAGATGGAGAAATAGAATTTCCCTGAGAGTAGAATTATTTGGCTGTGAATATGGTAAAGTCCATCTGAAATTATTTAGTGAAAATATTACAAATGTATTTTTTTCTAGATTCTGAAATTATGTACTTTAATGGTACTTCATATATACGATTGGATCTTCTCAGAGATCCTATTTCAGCTTACAGGGAAAGTATAAGATTTAGGTTTAAAACTTCTGTGGCCAATGGTGTACTTCTGTATAGTAGAGGTACTCAAGGAGACTACATCGCTTTGCAACTACGGGATAACAGAATGCTTCTTAATATTGATTTAGGTAAGTTTACCTGTTATTGATTAATCAATTATGTAACATTATTCCTTTTTTTTTAGGATCAGGAATGTCGACAAGTTTATCAGTTGGTAGTTTATTAGACGATAATATTTGGCATGATGTTGTTATTTCAAGAAATTATAGAGACATTCTATTTTCTGTAGACCGTGTTGTAGTTCAGGGTAGAATTAAAGGAGAATTTGGTAAACTAAATCTAAATCGAGGGGTATGTAATTAAATATCTACAAATGTTTAATTACAGTATGTCTAATTATGTGTTTACTTATAGTTGTTTGTGGGTGGTGTACCTAATATGCAAGAAGGATTGGTAGTAGTGCAAAATTTCACAGGATGCATAGAAAATATCTATTTGAATTCTACAAATCTAATTAAAGATATGAAACAGTCCATTGATGCTGGACGTGCGTTACATTACACAAATGTAAATGCTGCTTATGGCTGCCTGGTAATATAAACCTAAACTGGTAAATTTAAAGATGTAGTTTTAATCTTAACCGATTTTTAGGATGTGCCGTTAATATCCGTAACATTTTTAACTCCTGACTCATTTGCTCGACTAGGAGGATATGAAGGTGTCAGTTCGCTCAATGCTTCGTTTGCTTTTAGATCATATGAAGAAGTTGGTTTAATGTTATTTCATTCATTTGCTTCTTCTGGTCATGTTGCAGTAAGTATTTAAA
Organism: Agrypnus murinus; assembly: GCA_929113105.1. Taxonomy (NCBI): domain Eukaryota; kingdom Metazoa; phylum Arthropoda; class Insecta; order Coleoptera; family Elateridae; genus Agrypnus; species Agrypnus murinus. Next base: position 96,334,639 of record OV816024.1, on the reverse strand, counting down.
TATTTTTAATTAGTATAAAATAATAGATGCTTAATATTTGTTTGATTACAATAGATATTCCTAGAAGAAGGAAAGATAAAAGTGGAACTTGTGACACCAAATAATCCACCAGTTATTCTAGATAACTACGATGAACAATTTAATGATGGCAGGTGGCACATAGTTGTGCTTACAATAGCAATAAATTCACTCACCCTTAGTGTTGATTATAGACCTATGAAAACTACCAGATTCTTAAAAATAACTACTGGTGGTACCTACATGATTGCAGGTATCTATACATAATAATCTAACATCTAAATTATATTTTCGAATGAATAAAACTTAAGTTATAAAAAATTATTGAATTATTTTTTATTTTAACGTACAAAATAAAGAAAGTTTATTCGTGCTGCTGTACTTTTTGAAGGTGGCATTCGAAATGTTACATAACTCTGCAAACATAGTGCTGATTCAATTCTCTGGATTTTTTGCAAATTCTGGCTTTTAATTGAAACAAAGTCCTAGGATATTCAATATGAGATAACTCTATAGGAAGAAGCCAGCAAGTGTAAATCGGGATCTCCTTGGCACTTGGAGATGATTCTTCCATTGAACATGGTTCGACCAGCCTGCATTGAAAGCTTTGTAGTATGCGCTAGTGCCCCATTTTGCTGGAAGCAAGCATCCTCGTTGAATCCAGCAAAATGTTTAAGTTCTGGTTGAACAAAAAGCAGTTCCTCCATGTGGGAGATATCCCTGAATCGAGGAAAGTAACAGATGCACTCATTCCTGTTCATACCATTACTTTGAGAAATTTAGAAGTTTTTTATGTTACTCTTGACGGTTTTAAGCAGGCCAATAATGGCAATTTTGCTGCTTATTATCTACTATCTTGATGAGTTATGAAAAGTTTTCGATCTCGCCATGAGGATGAAAAAGCATTGTTCTAAGTCACTTTCCCTTTTTTGTATATTAAAATACTAAGTAATTAAAAACTATGTTTAATAACTTTTATTCCTTCGGAAAGAGGAAAACATTTCAGGATACCTTGTATTTTATTTCTAATGTATTATGTACTTGTAATGTGTTTCAGGTGGTGTTAATGGAGCTATAGGATTATCTGGACAAAAACTTCCTGGTTTTGTGGGTTGCATGCGCACTATCAGCATTGATGGTAATTACAAATTACCAACAGACTGGACACTTGAAGAGTATTGTTGTAAGAAAGAAGATGTTATATTTGATGCTTGCAGAATGACAGATCGTTGTAATCCTAATCCTTGTGAACATGGTGGAATATGCAAACAAAATGCTCAAGAATTCATGTGTGATTGTGTCGGTTCAGGTTATGGAGGTTCAGTTTGCCATACATCGTTAAGTGCATTATCTTGCCAAGCATATAAAAATGTTCAAGCTGTAAATCAAAAAGCACAAATCAAAATTGATGTTGACGGTAGTGGACCTTTAGCACCATTCCCAGTAACTTGCGAATTCTATGCTGATGGACGTGTTGCTACTGTTTTGCATCATTCTAATCAACAAACAACACCAGTTGATGGTTTTCAAGAACCAGGAAGTTTTAGACAGGATATTGTTTATGATGCTGATAATGATCAGATTGAAGCTTTATTAAATCGTTCCACATCATGCAGGCAAAGAATTCAATATACCTGTAGAGCTGCTAGATTATTCAATTCACCTTCAGATGAAGGTCATTTCGATCCATTCTCATGGTGGGTGTCACGACATAATCAAAAAATGGATTATTGGGGTGGAGCATTACCTGGTTCTAGAAAATGTGAATGTGGTATATTAGGATCATGTATTGATCCTACTAAATGGTGCAACTGTGATGCAGGCTATGAAAGTTGGGCTGAAGATTCTGGTGATTTAACAGAAAAAGAAAACCTTCCCGTTAAGCAGCTTAGATTCGGTGACACTGGAAATCCATTAGATGAGAAAGAAAGCCGTTACACTTTAGGACCTTTATTATGTGAGGGTGATGATCTTTTTAACAATGTCGTTACATTCCGAGTAGCTGATGCTACAATTAATTTACCACCATTTGATATGGGACATAGTGGAGATATTTATTTTGAATTTAAAACAACTGTTGATAATGCAGTTTTATTACATGCGCGAGGTCCTACCGATTATATCAAATTAAGTATTTCTAGTGGAGATTTGATTCAGTTCCAGTATCAAGCTGGTGCAGCACCCTTAACAGTGAATTACAAAACGTCATACAGATTAGCAGATAATCGGTGGCATTCTGTTTCAATTGAACGTAATCGTAAAGGAGCACGATTAGTACTTGATGGAGCTGTAAAATCAGAAGTTAGAGAAGACACAGGTCCAGTACGAGCACTTCATTTAACCTCAGAATTAGTCATTGGTGCAACAGTTGATTACAGACATGGTTATACAGGATGTATTAGAGCTTTGCTCGTAAATGGCAATTTGATCGATTTAAGAAACTATGCCCGTCAAGGTCTTTATGGTGTAACTGAAGGATGTGTTGGTAAATGCTTGAGTAATCCGTGCCTTAATAATGGAACTTGCTTAGAAAAATATGATGGTTACACCTGCGATTGTCGTTGGACTGCTTTTAAAGGTCCTATTTGTGCTGATGAAATAGGAGTTAATTTAAGGCAGAGTTCAATGGTCAAATATGATTTTATGGGTTCCTGGAGATCTACACTATCAGAAAAGATTAGAGTAGGATTCACTACCACTAATCCAAAAGGTTTTTTGCTTGGATTTTCTTCAAATGTTTCTGGTGAATACCTGACAATTATGGTATCTAATTCGGGACATTTAAGAATTGTATTTGATTTTGGTTTTGAAAGACAGGAAATAATTTATCCTCAAAAGCATTTTGGCCTTGGACAGTATCATGATTTAAGGGTTTCTAGAAAGAATGGTGGAGCTACCTTAGTAATGCAAGTTGATGATTATGAACCAAAAGATTTTCACTTTAATATTAAGGCCTCTGCAGACGCACAGTTTAATAATATCCAATATATGTATATTGGAAAGAACGAATCTATGACTGAAGGCTTTATAGGATGTATTTCTAGAGTTGAATTTGATGATATATACCCCTTGAAACTACTGTTCCAAGAAAGTGGTCCAGCTAATGTGAAGTCTTTAGGAAGTAAGTATTTGAAAGACAAAGGCTGTGCTATGTTTTAATTTTATTTTTATTCAGCACCACTCACTGAAGATTTCTGTGGTGTCGAGCCTATTACACATCCACCTCCAGTTACAGAAACCAGACCGCCTCCAATTATTAATGAAGACAAATTAAGAGAAGCTTATAATCAAACTGATTCTGCCATTCTTGGAAGTAAGTTTATATTGGTCATTGTCTTCAGTGTGCTTTTATTGTGTTTATGAATTACAACTAACCTCCAATAACATTTATTTGTTAGTATACCAATTAATGATGCAATCAGGGGTTAAAGGTGTAAACGTTTAAACGACCGTGAAAATAGTAACTGTTTACTATATCACTAATGCAAAATATCCATGCACTTTTTTTTAAGGATGCATTGGCCCGGATTATTCATGTATATATGGTATTGCTTCAGTTGAAGTCTTTTAATATACTGTACGTGCACAATGGTCCTTAAAAAGTAAATTTTTGAATTTCATGCGTCCCACCCTCTAGATCGATTCTGTATTAATTAACAAAAGATTTATCAAAAAACTTTCCAAAAATATTAATATTAACCCATGCCCTACGACGGTTGAAGTTTAAATGGGGTTTAACGTGGATTTTAGACACTTGTGGATACTATAAGATATAACACTGTTGGTTTCAATGTTTTGACTTCAGCACATGTTTTCTAAGTGCTCTTGGGGATGCTGAATCCGAATTTGAGGTTAAAAATGTGTTTTGACACATGACAACTCAAAAATGCTGTCAACTTGAAAAATTTTAATGTAAATTTGCATTTTTACAAGTTTTCACTATTTTCAAGGTTTTTTGGGCCGCTAAATTCGATTTTCAGGCTCAAAATCGGATTTGATGCATTATAGCTGTCAAGAAATCTGTCAAAATGAGAAATTCCGATGTAGATTCGTATTTTGTATCTGCTTTTGTGGTTCTAAGGGTCACTAAATAAGAACTCGAGGTTAAAAATGTAGTTTGACATACTGTTGCAGTCAATCCTGTATTAGGTTTTTTGAAAAAACTTAACACATTTGTTATTATATAAAAGAATTTCGAGGTTTTCTAAAAATATTTTTCTATGAAATATGTTTCTCAAAAATGTCGTTTGTTTGATTATTCGAAAATCGCGCCTTTCCCAGTGTTTTGAAAGTCTAGCACTAGCATCGCCACAATATGTTCTCACGTTGTCTCATGTTAATATGTTTCACGATATGTAAATATAACCCCAAAAATATTCACGTGATGGTGGACTTATAAATCATGGAGCTGCCAAAATTACGCCAAAAAATTTTTTTAATCGGAGATTTCGAGGTTCAGATATTAGGCAATAAATTGCCAACAAAGTTACAAGCTAAGAATAGAGAGAATAAGAATGGAAGGCTCCATAAGAACTATATGTAAAAATCCGACCTTATTTTACAGTAATAGTTAACACCTGACACCTAAAGATGGCGTAATAATCGTTAGATATTTTTAAAATTTTAATACATCAAAAATACAGTATAATAATACTTTTCATAAAAAGATCTATTTTAAAAAGTGTTAATTAACCGCGAAATTTTTACTTTTCTTAACCTATTTGATTCAACACATATCAACAGCATGCAAACTTACATCAAAATATAATCATCTTCCTATCAGTTAACATCCAACACGCTAGATGGCGTTTCTATTTTTGAGGTCGTTAGCCGTCCATTCTTATCCTCTTTTTTTCTTTGGTCACACGCTTTAAAGGTGTTATTCTTTTATTTATGTGAAAAATATTTTTTAAAAACCTCGAAATTCTTTTATATAATAACAAATGTGTTAAGTTTTTTCAAAAAACCTAATACAGAATTGACTGCAACCGTATGTCGAACTACATTTTTAACCTCGAGTTCCTATTTAGTGACCCTAAGAACCACAAAAGCAGATAAAAAATGCGAATCTACATCAGAATTTCTCATTTTGACAGAATTCTTGACAGCTATACTGCCGTGCTTAGCAAGAAAGCAGTAGCATTCTTAGCTTGTAACTTTGTTGGCAATTTATTGCCTAATATCTGAACCTCGAAATCTCCGATTAAAAAAATTTTTTCACGTAATTTTGGCAGCTCCATGATTTATAAGTCCACCATCACGTGAATATTTTTGCGGTTATATTTACATATCGTGAAACATATTAACATGAGACAACGTGAGAACATATTGTGGCGACGCTAGTGCTAGACTTTCAAAACACTGGGAAAGGCGTGATTTTCGAATAATCAAACAAACGACATTTTTGAGAAAAATATTTTTAGAAAACCTCGAAATTCTTTTATATAATAACAAATGTGTTAAGTTTTTTCAAAAAACCTAATACAGAATTGACTGCAACCGTATGTCGAACTACATTTTTAACCTCGAGTTCCTATTTAGTGACCCTTAGAACCACAAAAGCAGATAAAAAATGCGAATCTACATCAGAATTTCTCATTTTGACAGAATTCTTGGCAGCTATAGTGCCGTGCTTAGCAAGAAAGCAGTATCTGCACAAACTGCTATCTAGAAATAGACTATGTGCAATTGTAATGAATGCTAATAAAAAATATGGTATATTTCTTAAGTTGCTGTTGTGGAGATACTGCTTTCTTGCTAAGCACGGCAGTATAATGTGTCAAATCCGATTTTGAATCTGAAAATCGAATTTAGCGTCCCAAAAAACCTTGAAAATAGTGAAAACTTGTAAAAATGCGAATTTACATTAAAATTTTTCAAGTTGACAGCATGTTTGACAGTTGTCATGTGTCAAAACATATTTTTAACCTCAAATTCAGATTCAGTGTCCCCAAGAGCCACTTAGAAAACATGTGCTGATGTCAAAACATTGTAAACCAACAGTGTGATACATTATAGTATCCACAAGTGTCTAAAACCCCATTTAAACTTCAATCGTCGTGGGGCACGGGTTAATATTAATATTTTTGGAAAGTTTTTTGATAAATCTTTTGTTATTTAATACAGAATCAATCTAGGGGGTGGGACGCATGAAATTCAAAAATTCACTTTTTAAGGACCACCCTAGTGCACAAGTGCCAAATTTTAATTTACCCACCTTTAAGGTAGAAAGTCACCCAAATCTAAAGTCAAGCTAGCTGCTGTATATGAATAAAATCAACAAATTTTAATTCACCTATGAACATTATAGAAAATTAAAAAATTATTTATTTGTTGTTTAGCACACAAAAATTGTCATTTTATATCAGAAAACAAATTAATAATGATAACATCGTTGTTCGCTTTACTAACGTAGTATACATTGATGCGTAAGATTTGGCAACGCAATGTATGATCAGTATTTGACGTAAAACCAAAGTGAGGTTAGAGTTTGGTAAAAATTATTGACTGCTGCACGTTAAATAGTTTTAATGCGGTGTTATGAATATGATTGTGACCAAAAATTATTTTTTGATGACATCATAAAAGAACAAGTGTGTGGTGTAGCTTCAATTTGGTCGATTCGCTGCACTTCTTGCCAAGTTGTCAAATACGTTCACAGATCAGAAACATACTCCCCCAATGATGATTCTACCAAACGTCATGTTTTGAATATAAAACTTGCAGCAGGTAGAAGATTCTTAATACTAATTCCTATTATCATTATAATTTTTTGTGTATAACATTAATTAATCAAAAATTGATCTTCAACGATGATGGATGCCGGTATTGGGACAAGTCAAATCAACGCGATTCTCACATCACTTGACATGTCTGCTGTGAGCAAAACAACGTTGAAGCAAGCAGGGGATATTATAGAGAAGTCAAGTAGCGAGAAAGCTTTGCTTCAAGAGCGGGAACTAACAATAAAAAGACCGTTGTAAGTTTATCACTGTTTTTCAATATTGCAGTACAGAACTTCTATCCTTTTTATACACATATAAACGGTTACTAATGAACTTCATATTTACTCACTTATTAATCAAAAATTAGACTGATTTGTCCACTCAAAGTGTCTCTTTAATATAGAGCACGCACTCAGTGGTCCGCGACCACATCGCCGAACCACGTCTGGGATCACGTACAAGTAATGAGAAAAATCAATGTTAATACAATTTTCATTTTATTTCATTCAATTTTATTTATTATATTTGATTTCATCTATTTAATTTATTTACGTATATCATTATTTTCAAGTAATATAAAAAATACCAACATAAATTCATCTAACATATCAAATTTGAATTTCCGCGCGAAGCAACGTTGCCAGATCATATAATAGGGTTTTGCATGTGCAGGGACTTCAGTCATCAGTTTCCGGTTACAGCTGAAATACAAGTTTATAATCGAAATATCTCGATAACTAAGAGGTAAACTGCAGTTTTTTTAACGTCAATATAAAATACAATTTCTAAACTATTGTTACATAGTTTTTCATATACATGGTGAGTTGTTTAAATATAAAACTTTCATGTTGTTCTTGGGCATACTGTGTAAACCCATATACATCAATGTATTTGACTGCAACTTTGTTAATCGTTTTCTCGGTATATACGTGGTGAAATGCCGTTTTTCGGGTATCAATCGAAAGAGCAACATTGAATTTACCAAATATACTTAAATTATGTAATTCTTGAGTTGTAAGGTTTGGGTGACTTTCTACCTTAAAAAACACGTTTTTTTACTTTTCGGTTTAGTTTTAGACTGCTTTGGGTTACATTGTTGTTTTTCTCTACATTTAAAAATGTTTCAGACCCCAGAATCTTTTAATGTTATCCCACAATATAAAAAAATATAATAAAAAATATACAATACAAAAAATTGGGTAATAAAAGCAAACAGATCTTATTTTTTCTGATTTATTTTTTTTATAAATTGTTTTGTAAAAAATTTAATTAAATATGTTATTAGGTATTAGTATACACCTATACAGGGTGTAGAATCACTTCACACACAATACAGTTTCACATGCATTTTATTTCAAATCTTAACATTATCTCCCCTAATTATTCTTCATTCTCCCCTTTACGAAAGTGTAACTTTCTATCGTAATTTTAACTTTTAACTAACCTCGGCTACGCATTTTGCGTGTCCTAATGAAATTTTTTAGAATACTGCAAACAGTAACATTTTATTTTTTAAAGTTGATATCACTGTTAGATAGCTGTTCTTGGAATGTCAAACTTATCTTATTTACGCAGTGAACTCTTATAACTGGAATGCAACATTCATAGTTCAGCATTTACTGAGTTATAAGATTTACACATAGCTACTACTGGCGATCTCATAAAGTAGTTTGTTCTTGGATTACCGTATGTGAATGATTCCGTTTTTTGTGTAAAAGCTACTGATACATGTATATTTATTAAGGAAAGTAAGTGTGGAACACATATTAGACCATTTACTATTTTATACAAGAACATTAATATGTCATGACATCGTCTGTTTTCAAGCGAGATATAACTCCATTGAGTTAGTAGATCATTGTAGTTTAATTGGCAAACGGTTCCGTGGTACCGATAATAACAATATCCGAGAAATATTTTTTGAATATTTTCAAGCTCTTTCTTTTGGTAACTATAAAAGGGATTCCAAACAACTACACAATACTCCATTTTGGCTCTTACATAAGAATTAAAAAGTCGGGTTAAAACGTTAACGTAATAAAATTCAGTTTTATAAAATTATATATCTTTACCTTATCCACAAGATCCAATGAATCATTATTTTTGTTAACAAAACTCATTCTTTGCTGAAAATACTATTGAATTTATACCTCATTAATTACTTTGGCAAATAAGGTATTTATTCTATGAAATGAAATATAATTATTCTTATTTCATCCAAGTTTTTAATTCATTAAGTAGCAATTATTTATGTCACAAATATATTGGCATACATTCTACTTTGAATTTATAATAATATTCAACATTACATATAATACACCTGGAAAATTCGAACGAGGTCCTGCTGCTTAGTTAGTAGCGGCCCGCTGCTAACGAGCTTTGTGTGTATATGAGACAAGAATGAGAATTTCTACGTCGCGCGGATTAAGCGAGGTTATGTAAAAAATAATTGCATTATTTCTAGTGTTGCCAACTGTTATGCGACTTATTTAAAACTAAGTAATTTTTTTAATTATTTAATAACGAACTAATGCAAATAGAAAAAATAGTAGAAAGTATTCGTTTCATAAGACGTTTTAGCGCACTTGTCCTCTTGTCTCGCACAACAACAAACTGGAACGCGTGCGCTAAAAACGTGTCTGATAAAACTAATACTTTAATATACTATTTTAATACATAAGATTTAAAATTTCTTGGTTTAGAGGTTTTAAATTATTATGAACCAAAAAATTTTAAATCTTACGTATTAATTGCATTAAAAGGTTCAAGAAATTGGAATTTTATATAGAATACATTTTAGAGTTATATTTACATTTACCTTTGATAATGACATTTATTGTCGAAATAATTGTAAGATTAAGAATTTATTAAAAACTTGTGAAATTTTAATTAATGTCTTGATTTTTATTATATTTTAAGAATACATTTTGTTCTATCTTACATCCAAAAATACTGCAAAACAACAAATTTAATTTTTCAAAATAATTTTGACATATTTTTTTATACACCTGTGGTGTCTGTCTATTAAAACTGGTCTATAAGACAACCATTAATTTTTTCTGATACTTTTAAAACTAAACTAATTAAATACCTAAACTAGCGTTCATTCGACGATATCCTTTATAGTTTTACCCACTATTAAACTCTCACACACGCACTATGCTCTGCTTTTCACTGCATTACACAAGCTCGAATGGTTTGGTCTCTTCAGTCTTCGAACAAGATATTGGTTGTCCAATAGCCAAAGAGCTGCGTTTTCGTGTAGGTGAAGCCTGGCTTCGGGTGTGCCAGCAAACCTTTTGATCTCTTCCTTGACCATTGGGATGTTAAGTTTAGGTGCAAATCAGAGTTAATTATGTACCATGGAGCATCTACTATGTTGCATAACAGCTTGTTATGGATGTTTGTATGATTTTTATGTTGCTATCTTTGGTACAGCTACAAAGCTTTGACTTCATTCAGCTTAATCTTCCATTGTTTGGTCCAATCAAGTATTGTGTTGCTAACTACTTGTAATTTTTCATTGGATATACCTTGTTCCTTTTCTACTGGAAGGATTGCAGTGTCGTCTGTGAATGTTGCTACTGTAATTCCATCCTGTTTTGACATATTACTCTTGTATAACAGAAATAAGATTTGCTTTTCTTCAAGGGCACGCTCTATTACATCAGTCATGCGATGCACCTGATCTATAGATGAGTGTTTTTGTCTAAAGCCAAATTGAAAATCCGGAATTAGTTTATCCTTTTGAGTAGTAGTTTTTCAAATAATTTTGAGATAATTGGCGCAAGGATATGGGTCTGTATGACTTGGCCTCAATTTGACATATGATACAAATCTTTCTCTGTCATTTTAATGTTTTCAAAGTATAATTGATTTCTGATCGTTCCAATGTTTCTAAGGAATAGCTGTTTTTTGCATACATACTTTTTCTGGTTATGACCAAATGTAATCCATAACCAAAGGCATCATTCGATTCGTAATCTTTTTCTTTACCGCACAGCTTAATACCTTTACTGCAAAATAATTAGAGGAGATAATATTCAAGTTTGAAATAAAATCCACGAAAAACTGTATTGTGCATGAAGCAAATCTACACACTGTATGTATTTGTAATTTGTTGTATTCACGGATTTATATAATTTTATGTTTCTCGGATATGTCTTTGTAACAATTTTTTTAACTTTTTTAACCTGAATAATGTCTACCTAACGATTATTGTCTTTTTTACATGGCTATGTCTACATTATCATTTTGCATCCATTTATTTACTTGTCTTAAACATATACTAGTAGTTGCTTACTCTTTTGTTTTTTGTTTATTCACACCTTCTGTTTTCTTAAGTACATTATATAATATTATATACTAACCTTTTTTATTATTACAGTTTCTATATGTGCATAATTTTTATTGTTACTTTTATGAATAAAATAAACATTATTATTATTATTATAGTTGCTCATACACTAGGTCAGTGGTGGCGAACCTATGACCCGCGGGTCAGACACTGACTCACGAAGGTTTTTTAAATGACCCACGCATTGATTTTTAAAAACCTTTTTTTTTGTATCATAAAAGAGAGACAGAAAATCTAAAATATTAAAAAATTAAAGTATAAATATCTAATGCCGAATTTTGCTCTTCACTTGCAAAAGTAAAAGTTGTAAAACAAAACGGAGACGTAAAACCTTTTTAGAGGATTTTAAAAATGAGAACAAAAAAGAAGGGGTCAACTGACAAGTTTTCTGTTAACCAATTTTTGATTTTTCCAAATTATGAATACTCTTTACCCTCCTTCCAAGTGACGCCATGACTTCGTGACCCACAGGCTAGGATTAAAAAAATAATGAACAACACTTGACCCACTTCTCAAAAAGGTTCGCCATCACTGCACTAGGTAGTGCTGGAATATTTTAAAAAACATAATTCTTTACTGAATTGCTTCACGTTAGTGCTTCTTTAGATCGACAGGTACGTAAACTCTATCTAATGGCAGTAGTGTTTAGATGCTCTTATTCATAACAAACATGTATACAAACATTTGTGTTGTGTATATGTGTGCATATGAAAAGAAGGCCAATTAATCCATAACTGAAGCCTCAATCAAGCCTGATCAAGAACCAGTACTATAGTAAAACCAAAAAATGAAAAAACTTTCAGAGTGAATCTAGCAGCCACAGACTAGCTGTCAGAGTCGATTGTGAACGAGCCTTGCTCCCAAATTGTCAAATTTAGACAGGTTGATATAAAAAAATAGACATTGCAATCTGTCAAAGTTGAGAAAAATCTTTTAAGCAGCAACTAATGTCGTGCACACTTTTGCTATCAGAAGGTTCTACTTCATAATAGAATTCTATCTGCTTAACACCACCAACTCATTAGTAGCCAGTAGCTTATCTAGGTTGAACCAAATTTAACAAATTCAAAAGAAATACATAGGGCTATTCTGCCGTGCTTAGCAAGAAAGCAGTATCTGCACAAACTGCTATCTAGAAATAGACTATGTGCAATTGTAATGAATGCTAATAAAAAATATGGTATATTTCTTAAGTTGCTGTTGTGGAGACACTGCTTTCTTGCTAAGCACGGCAGTATTGCATGTTTAATATTTGAGGTATTTGTCACAGTCATTATACATATAACCATTTCTCACTTTTTTTTTTCTAACTCTCTTTTCTCATCCTACCATCTTCTCAAAAATTGCAGAGTCTCCAAGTTTCAAAGATTTACATAATTTTAATTTCAAAACCGTCAACATTTCTAAGTTTAAAAGTATTATAGTCAGATATTAAATTATATTTTTGTTTAGGAAATTTTAAAAGAAATCCTTACTCTGAGTTTTAAGCTGAGTTTTATAAAAGAATTTAAATAAATAATGCCAATGAAAGTCGAAACAGAGAAAATATTTACCACTTTGCAAAAAGATGACGGTTGGCCATGACCTTTTGGCACAGTTCTCGTTAACTGTAAATTCTAATAAAATTTGAAGTGGGACATTTATTTCTGGACAGAAGGAGTAATTTATTAGGACTAAATAATATCTGTGGTAAACACCCTAATTATACAAGTTTAATTTTAAATGGTTATAAAGTTTCATCCTTTTTGCTACTGATGTCAGATCAACGAAAAAAGATAACTTGGCAGTGTTTTACTAATGGCAGTCACAGTAATTAGAAATAAGTCAATAATATTAGATAAAGTATACAGCGAATGTTATCACAAAATGCAGCAATGTCTGAAACTTTTAAAACTAAAATACAATGTTTTTAATTGTAGATTGATGCAATGAAAAAGTCGATCAGTTGTGCAATCAAGAAGTACATTAATACGAAGGTCTTTGCTTTTATCATAATGTTATTTTTTTATTGTTCGTTTTTATTATTTAAAATAAATCATTTCTTTCTGTCTTATATTTATTTATCTTACGATTTCTCTAATCTTAATGATATCATAGGCTTAAGGTTTAAGGTTAACTCTCATAAGGTTAAAGGGATATCGCTATTAGTAACAATATGATTTATTACTCAGGCTAGCCAACTACATATTTATTAGCTTTCATAGTTGCATAGACATCTATCAGTGTATAATTTCTAACAATATTGCCAACCTAAAACTACTCTCAGCTTTAATATATTTTTTTATTTTTCCAGGTGTTCTGGCAGTTATCTTCATAGCCCTAGTTATATTAGCAATATTAATTGGAAGATACTTACATAGGCATAAAGGAGAATACTTAACTCAAGAAGATGCAGGTGCTGAAAGTGCAGTAGATCCAGATTCTGCAGTAATTCATGGAACAACAGGTCACCAAGTACAGAAGAAAAAGGAGTGGTTTATATAGTACTGCATGAAAAGTACTGTTGCAAATTTTGTAAAGAGAAACTTAAATTAAGAAAGTGTAGGCCTAAACAGTACAATTATTAGACATGTTTTGTTTAAAGCTGATGTTTTTTAATAAGGTTAGTAAAGAATTTTTGACTGTGGCTACAAATCTCTTGAGCCAGTTCCACTGCCGCTTTATTAATAGGATATAAAATATTATTCCAAATATAAAATAGAAAACACATAAATTGCAATAGATGTTTAGGGAAGTTATAGGTTGCACTTTTGTCTATTTGCAAATTCTTAAATCAGGTTAGCTGTACTAATAAAATGACTTAGTCATTAACTTTCTTAAAGCATTAAACTATCAAATTTATATAAAAAAGAAGCTGCGTGTGTTATTAATAAGTATCCATATTTTTGTATATTACAATAATGTGTACAAACACGTAACAATATAATTGTTGTGGAACTAGCATAAGTAATACAAGTAAAAAATTGCTTTTGCGTATTATTAGATTAATTAAAATGCCAGGCCAAATTTCAAAAAGTACGTGTTTCATGATTAATTTATGTAGTGATATTTTATTTACTTTTAGTATAAATTTAAGTTTTATCTAAAAAGAGTATTAGTTGTCCGTCCATTTTTTTATGCCCGAACTCTTATTTTATAATTTATCTCATCTTTTTATTTTAGTAATTAACACATTCCTTTAAGTGTGTATATATATCTTTTATTTTATATAAATTATATTTTTTTGTTACACGAGATGATATTATATTGTATAATTGTACTGAGGAACTGATCTTCCATGTTTACTATGACAAACACAAAGTGCCTTTTTATGGCACTTTAGTATTAATTTATGTCATCTCTAGCAAAGTAAATGAGTATTTAAATAGGATTGAAGAATCATTGTATAAAAAAGAATCTCAGTTCTAATATTACATCTTAGAATGTATGACTATTTTGTTTTATAATAAAAATAAAAAGAGAAATCTTGTTGTTTTACTATTTTTTATCAGCGAGTGTAATTTGAATACAATTATTTTTTCGTAAAATAATGCTATTCAAAGCTGTTGATTGCTATTTAAAGTATGAGCAAAGAGTAGTATATTATAAGAGACGAAACTTCGCGAGGCGTCTTTGATCTCTCCACATCAGTTTCAATGACCTTGGAACGCTTGTCCCTTTAACTTGGATCAGCAGAAATGCGCGCCAAACTTAAATATTTACCACGCCTGAACTCAACCAGCTAACGTCCGGGGTTGTTAATTTCGTATGTATACTAGTTGGGCAGTATATAAGGGATGATTTTAATAAAACTATACACCAATTGTTGTCTTTATTCAATTTAATTCAAATCTTTATTGTAACACATCGTTCAATAAGTCCCGGGACTAACTAAGAAAAAAACATTTTTTTCGAAAAACTTACTTTTATTCATCAACATAATTTCCTTCAAGGGCTATACAGTCATTCCACCGCTTTTCTAACTTTTCAATACCGTGCTTGTAAAACAATTTGTCCTTGTCCTCAAAATGAGCCTCAGTGGCCCAGCCCCTCAGCCACAGATGGTGTTAGTAATATCAACTCGACTTCGTTTTCTGAAAGATATAACCTTCAAATGACACGGTCTGATTTTCACGTCAATCGGATCATAAACAGCAAAGTTACCGTGGTGAAACTGACGCTACTTTTGCATTTGTAGAAAAAATGGACAAAAACGAATTTCGAGTATTGATAAAACATTGCTTTTTAATGGGAAAGAATACCGTGCAAGCTCAGCAATGGATTGAAAAACGTTTTCCGCACTCTGCCCCATCGAAAACAACCATTTGCCGGTGGTATGCTGATTTTAAGCGCGGTTGCACGCATACAAATGATGCGGAACGCTCGGGTAGGCCAAATGAAGCAGTTACCCCAGAAAATGTGAAACAGTTTTAAAAATCGTGATGGATAACCGCAAAGTGAAAGTTTGTGAGATTGCTGAGATGGTGAACATATCAACTGGAAGTGCGTGGACGATTTTACAAGAAAAGTTGGGCATGAAAAAAGTCTGTTCCAAATGGGTGCCGCGTTTCCTCACAATGGAACAAAAGCAACGAGTCGACGATTCAACGAGCTGTTTGTCACTGCTTACTCCCAATAAATAGGAATTCTTGCGTAGGTATGTGACAATGGACGAAACATGGATCCACCACTTCACTCCAGAGTCGAAGCGGCAGTCATCTGAGTGGCGTGCAACCGGTGAAAGCCATCCAAAGCGTCCAAAAACATGAAGAAGAAAAAAATCATTTTTCATCAAGACAATGCACCGTGCCACAAGTCAGTCAAAACAATGGCCAAATTGAACGAGTTGGGCTTCGATCTGCTTCCCCACCCACCATACCTCCAGATCCATACCATACCATACCAAACCAGACCAGATCTCCAGATCTGGCTCCGAGCGACTACTGGCTGTTTGCTGATCTAAAAAAAATGCTGCAAGGAAAAAGATTTGGCTCGAATGAGGAAGTCATCGCTGCAACTGAGGCTCATTTTGAGGACAAGGACAAATTGTTTTACAAGCACGGTATTGAAAAGTTAGAAAAGCGGTGGAATGACTGTATAGCCCTTGAAGGAAATTATGTTGATGAATAAAAGTAAGTTTTTCGAAAAAAATGTTTTTTTCTTAGTTAGTCCCGGGACTTATTGAACGATGTGTTATACCTATAAAGTTTTACAAACATAAAAAGTTTATTACAAGTGATTGGTAGATACATATATGGTATTCTCTCTCAACAATATAGAATATTTAATAATCAACTAATGATAACATTTCGCATGAATTGCAGTTCATTATAGATTGATATCGAGTGTTTTTTTAAATTTGACGTCAACGTAGGCTGTGAATAGTCGATTGTGAATTATTTAAACACGTGAGTAATTTGAACGTTTTGACAATGACATTTATTAATACGATCAAGATCCGTTCACAATCAACTACCCTTAGCCGCCTTCGACCCACCGCCATTTTGGCATAGAACACATACAGTAGCTAAATCGGACCAGAGCAAATCGCTGCTACAGGAGTCATTTTTTGCATGGCTCTCTTGATAATGGGGCATGTGAATAAAATATAGCAAATGATTTTGCTATTATTAATAAAAAAATAACAGATATGATTTTTAATTAAAGAGAATAAGGTAGATATGAGAGTGCATTTTTACATTTGCGTAATGGGGGGGTTGCTGAGGGGCGGGGCTTGATAAACCAATCGTAACGTCTAGCTTGATGTTTTATTACTATAAATACCGAACTGGATTATTATTAAATTAGTGCTATTTGAGTTATTGTCATTTACACAAGTCAGAATGTGAAGAGATTTTCAATATTAGTAAAGTTGTACATCGTGCCGTTATAAATTTCTTGACAAAACAAGGAAAACCAGTGCAAACCATTATAGAAGAGATATCATTGGTTTACCAGGACTCTTGTCCTGGAAAAACCATGATATATAAGTGGCATAACCTGTTTAAACAAGGCAGAGAATCACTGGAAGACGATCCACGCCCCATCGAGGTGACCACGCCAGAACTTGTAGAAAAAGTTGAAGATTTTATATTGGAAGATGCCCGTTTGAAAAAGAAACAACTTGCAGAAATGATTGAAGTATCAGATACAATCATTTTTAAAGTTCTGCACACTCATCTCGATATGACAAAGGTCTGTGCAAGATGGGGCAAGAGAATGCTAACACCACTCAACAACACACGAACGAATGGCATGTTCGCAGGCGTTTTTGAAGCTCTGCAGTGAAGACCAGGATTTAGTATTAAAGTCGGATTGTTACAGGAGATGAAACGTGAGTTCACCACCATGAACCTGAATCCAAACAAGATTCAATGTAGTGGCATAAAAAAAGTACACCCCCGCCAAAGAATTTTAAAGTGCAACAGTCAGCTGGAAAGCTCATGGCGACCATATTTTGGGACACTGAAGGAATCCTGCTCATTGACTACAAAGAAAAGGGTGTCTCTATGCTATTATGCCACACTTTTAGAATGATTAAGGGACTCCATCAAAGAAACGAGAAGAGGAAAACTTGCCAAAGGTGTGCTGCTTTTGCACAACAAGACGCCTGTTCATTGAAGTCGAGTTGCACAAGGCAGGCTACCAGGAATTAAATCATTCACCCTACAGTCCAGACCTGGCCCCCAGCGATTACTATTTGTTCCCGAATATGAAGAAAGAACTTCGAGGAAAAAGATTTTCGTCCGATGATGAAGTAAAAGCTGCAGTTTCAGCATATTTGGAAGACAAAAATGAATTATTTTTTTCACTGGTATAAATAAATTAATTACTAGATCAGAGAAATGTATTAGAGTCAAGGGAGAATATATTGAAAAAGAAAAATAATTCTCTGTTTTTATTTACTTTCTTTACCCTCCCATACCATATAGTAAAAGCTTTTATCTACGACGACTATAGAAAGTTACACATTCCCCACAATCTAGTAACTGTGAAAACGATCAATTGCAAACAATCTCCAAACTGAACGGTAAAGATTGTGAGGAAGGAGTTCTCAACAATCAGTAGTTCCATTAAAACTCCATAGATGTCACCACTTTATATTATAATATTTATATTATTAATTATTTGAAATATTAAAAATTACGTACTCGTGTGATTGGCATCTTCATCTTCATCTTCACACTCGTGAGAAATTGGCACTTTTCTGCACTTGTAACACAATATACTATTACTACATTTTATTCACATGACCCAATATGTTAAAAAATATTGACGTATTTAAAAAAAATAAAAAAAGAGTAACATGCCATCAACTAACCTATAAATGTGAAGTATTGAAGTAAAGTAACCTAAAAAAAACTGTAAAATTACATAACCTCACCTTAAAACATGAAGTATTGATAAAAGCTAACCTCCAACAACCTAAAAATTGTCAAATTAATAAAACCCAACCTCCAAAACTATAAAAATGCTGTTGTTAATCTAAACTCTCTCCCATACCTCCAGATGATTGCTGCAGGACACACACAAACACATACCTTTGCCTATTGCTGTACTAATATTTCCTTCTACCGAGTTCTACCATACCTTTGTAATCATTAACTTTTATTTTTCTCAAATCTCTGATTTTTGTTTTAATTTTTAGATAACTGTTTCAAAAAACTCATTACTTGATAGATATAAGGCTTGAACACTTATACCTATTATATACCATTTTAGGAGAGCAAAGAAGTAGTTGACTAATTTATTTATTGGAACTAAAACTAACATGAACTGAAGTTAACAACTGCTCAGTTTGCAGTATTAATAAAATTTCTAATGTTACATCGTTTTCTCACATTTGGTTGCTTCTTCTGTTGCAGGGATTTTCAGATAGTGTATGTTTTTAGCAGTTTTCCTGTTTTCTCCAACTTCCCCTTCATAATAGCTTAATAGCGTTTTATTGGTTTAGTTCTGGAACATTGGGTAGATTTAGTTCCTTTCAAACACAACAGATCTGGTTCCTTAGGTACCACTCAACTGCTTCTTTGGCATAGTTGGTTGGTGCCAAATCTGTCTAGACTATTTATTTTTGGGCGAGATCGGGGTGGCAGGGCATACCTCGTACCTCATGGCACCAGTTACTTTGATCATATGGCCGACCGTACTAATATTTAGCCTAATCTGCCAGGGGAATTCCACCACCAGTAGATATTATATTATGCCAAACATAAACATACAGTTTTGCTTCCTATTCAAAAAGAAGACCAGTTGAAAAATTTAAAGAAATGTGCAAATCACAAGGGTGAAGTATTCAGTCTTCGTAAATTAACAAGTAAATTTAAAGTGTGTAAGAGTTGATCAAGTAAACTTTAAAATATCTTGGCTTAGAATATCATAAGAAAATTAATGCTCTTAATCAACTAAATTGTCTGAAAAAGAATGCCATGTTAATTTTGGAAGATGAAAAATATTTCACTTTTTCAATAGGTCAAAAGGCTAATATACAGAAAAACAAATAACTATTACCAGAAGTAAAATAAGGGTGGGGGGACAAAAATCTGCATAAATTTGAAATATGAGTAACTCCCCTTCACTATTGAGTTTAGATAAGCTGCAATTTATTAGCAAATGACGAGATGTTTATACAACAGAAACAGCATCTTAGAAAATTTATGTTTTCTTGGTTTTACCATTGCATGGTCCACTAGACTTGGGAAATTTAGAGTTTGTTGTAGTTTTTAGTTCCTTTTTCTTTTTAACAAACCCTGTCTTGAAATATCCTAACCTTTACAATGAATTTTTCATTTGAGATTTTTATAAAATCCTTAGTAAACCACAATTTTAGCACATTTTCTCTCATTTAAAATAAATTATTATAAGCTTTATTCAAAACATACAGGCAAAGCCTAATTACATGTTTCTATAAACTGTAAATATGTAAATAACAATGGACTATACAACAACAAAAAGAAAGACATTATATTTGATGTGCTGTTTCATTAAACTTAACTATTATTACGTACATATGTATAACAATTCAAGAATGCAATTGAAATTGTAGATATTACAAGAATATATTATTGTTATCAGATATATTTAGTTTTATATTATTTACGAATTATATTAACCATATGACTGTTACAGTACGAATATGATCACTTTCAATAATACTGGGTGGAAATAAATGATTTTCATCAAGTTACCATTGCATTCCCCATGTAAAAGCACGACGTGCCGCTCTACGAAACTAGAGAAGGCAGTACGATAACCTCAAACCAATAAATTCTATGAATTGTTTGACAGATTGATTTCATTTATTGACAGAACTAATTTAGTACTAAATCAAAAACAGTAGAGCGGTACAGAAAAATTTACATGTGAAACAATTCCAAAGGGAACTTGATGAAAATCATTTATTTCCACGCTGTATTTAATTTGTCTTAAACTGCTTTTAAAGATAGTTAAAGTTACTCCAAATAAATTCAACCGAGTATAGAATTTGTTTAATAA
This sequence comes from Agrypnus murinus, assembly GCA_929113105.1. Classification (NCBI taxonomy): domain Eukaryota; kingdom Metazoa; phylum Arthropoda; class Insecta; order Coleoptera; family Elateridae; genus Agrypnus; species Agrypnus murinus. Next base: position 96,314,065 of record OV816024.1, on the reverse strand, counting down.
TTGAGCAATAGTAAACACTGGGGATGGAGTCCTTCTGCTGTTTATAATTCTTGGAATACAGAAAGTTAAGGTAGGGCGAATACCATGTGGAGGCACCCGAATAGCAATATCAGACAGTAGAACAGAACAATCTACATAATAATTAAATAACTCGAAAGCAAAAATCGGTAGTATGTATAGAAAAAACTTTTTGATTTTGCACAATATTGTAAAAAAAAATAAATTTTATTTTCGATACAGCAAAGAAACATATGAATTAAACAATTCCTTAAATATGACAAAATACACTCTTCTACAATGCAAATGTTGCATTTGATGAAGATTTGATATGCTTATAGCTATACAAATAAAACTCATATTTAGAGAAATCACTTATGTTTAACATTTTTAAATCTTTAAAGTTATTAAACTTTTTTATGGAAAATTAAAATGTAACTAAAAATGATTTGTTTTTATTATTATATAAGTAAATAACAAAGAGAAAGTTATAAAGTAAAGTGATTATAAATATAAATATAGATGAGATAAATGCTCAGTAGGAGAAATAAACACTTATAAAACATTTTCATTTTTCACAGTTACTTTTCGTCTTTATAAATAAAATAATGTAGTTAATTAGAATAAATGTTTATCTTCATTTCAAGAGACTTTAGAGATCATGAAATCAATCTTACATAAGATTATACTTTAGAATTTCGCTCAGACAATGAAAGCATTTTATTTAACAGAGCAATTTAATTTTTTTATAAACTTTGTCATGACAATTGTGATTCAACTTTCTAGTTGGTAATATCCCAAAATGTACTATTTTTAGTTTCAGTTTGGGCATCAAGAGTCCTTAAAAGTCAATTTTATGACAATAAGAAAAGTATTATTGCGTGACTATTATTTTATACTTTGTGTAGTCATACTGAAATTAAAGATAACTGTAGTTGTTCATAAAGTATCCAATATAGGGTGAATCGCCTAAAGAATGAACAATAACCAGTAAATAAACATGGACCTTATTTTTTACCTAAAATGAGCAGATACTGCTACTTCTATGGAAAATGCACCAGAATTCAATATTAATAATTGTTCATTTACCTTGTGTTTATTTATTTTTAAGTGTTCCTTCACCTATTTCTGTTTTTTATGACATACTTTGAAAATTTCACTTTTGTATCGAATTTTTTATAAACAATTTACTTTCAATGAATTTGTTAACTTATGTATCTTATATGTCATTCGGAATTTTGTATACTTCTTAATACATTATCTATCTGTACAGCCTATACTAACAACTACTTTAGAAATACTAACCAATATAAAAATAATCTTATACAAACTATATGAAACAATTGTAAAAAAAATTTGACAGGACCAGCCGATTTTTAAGTCGCTGATTTCACATGATTTTAGCAAATGTACAAAATAACATTAGCAACATATAACCAGTAGCAATTTACAAAAAATACAGTATTTGCCAAAACCTAAATTCAAATTTTACTTTTATAAAAGATTTAACTAAAAATGGAAAGACATACATTAAAATGTAACATATCCATTGGTAAATCACTTGTTATTTACAAGTGCAATAAGTCCTATTGAAAACAGTATACCAATATCAGTATATTAGTATATAGGTATCAATATCAGTATATCCACACATTTGTGGATATACATAGTACATTGTACCGTGATATCAAAAATTATCTTGGTCAAGGGTGGTTATGGAATATAAAACGGTTGTCTTAGTTTGAGTTTTTGAATCTTTATTAGTCAATTATCATTATTATTAAGTCAAACTAAGACAACCGTTTTATATTCCATAACCACCCTTGACCAAGGTAATTTTTGATATCACGGTACTATAGAGCAGCAGCATGGAGAATTCCCGGAACGCATGTTTTGCTTATAAATAATTATAAACTTGATATAAAAATAGAAAAAGTAATTTTATTGATTTCAAGTAAGTACATATTCAAATATTATTTTAAAAATTTAATCATTTTGTAATTTCTATCTTACGTAAGATACTTTTGTAAGCAAAAATAAGGAAAAATTCACCCCCCCCTAAGCCTGCTTACGTAATACTTGAATGCCCCCAGTCTAGTAAAATCTAAACAGGCCGCTTTCGGATTAAGATGGTTATTAGAAATATCCACCACCTTGTTTAGGTTTGTAGTTGTTTAGCTTTGATCGATGATTCCCACATTTAAACACTTTCATGCAACTATGATCCATAATACCACTACCTTACTGGCAGTTATAGGCAAGCAATGAATGCAAAAACCTAAATAATGTAGTGCATATTTCTAAGATCTTAATCTGAAAGCAGCCACTTTTAGCTAGTTTTTACTAGACTATAAAATCAAATTTTGCTTGTTTTAATATCTCAAGCATTTGAAAATACTGTGCTTTATGAAATTGTAGCTTTAACAATTACACTTTTATAATTAAAAATAAATATAAATCATTTCATTTAAACAACAGGGTTCTTGCACTTTTTAAATTGTAAATTCCATGACTTCCAGCCCAAAAATTTCATTTTCCAGGTCAATTTTGCAAGCCATTATTGGAACAAAATTGGAATTTAAGATCATAAAAAATTATTGGTAGCCGGCAGTACGGCAAGGTGGTTATAGTGGATTTATACCGCTTAACAGAGTTAAGTCGAGTTTTCTCCGGAAAGTACTCGGATGGGTGAACCACGAGCGCAGTGTACTTGCCTACATGGCTCCGCTGCCTCGTCTCATGCCCACATATCCACTCTGTGTGCTCAGTGCGTCCGGAGCCTCGACACCAAAAGGTATAAGGGGTTAAAGATTATGTATAAAAAATTATCGGTAAATAAATTTAAATTTTCCAGTAAATACCGAACCCAATTTGAATTTTATTGTTGAAATTCCATGTATTATTGTCGAATTCCCTGAATTTCACCAACTTTCACAAGAATATAATAAGTGTAGTATACATGATCACTGATATGGTTTCGTAGATCAATCAGTGGAAGCGAGATGGTAGTATACAAAAGTTGTTGCCACCGCAGGTTCGATGCCCAGTTGGGAGATAATTTTTGTACAAACTTTATTTTCTTTATCTTTATTTACATTTACAACTAGACGTTCACCTATATATCTATAACTAGACTTGGATTTTTACGTAGATAATTAAACATGAGACTTTAATTAAAGATTTTTCGTCTTGAGGAACATAACGTTTTATTTAACAAATTCTTATTAAAAACTAATTATTATCTTAGTTTACTATAAAATTGTTTTGTGTCGAACTTGTTTATTCTTTGGACTCACAGTCGTAGCAAGTTGTTTTAGTCAAAAAGAATTGGTTGGGAAGAATTAATTGGTTCAATGTAAAATCTGGATTGGAATTGAATTTTGATCTAGTTTTTTCGAGGAGAGCCACCCGTTACTACTAAATTTTCGGTTTTTACAGTAAACCACGGTTTCGGTACATGATGACCAAGACTTAAAAAATTTCAGGGGGCTTCAGTCTGACACCCCCCTCGTAAATACGCTACTGATTGGAATGCTTACACAATTTAAGCAATAAGTTATTTAAAAATATCAATTGCAAACATGAAAAAACTTCTTAAATTCTTTAATATACATAGTATAGCCAAAAATTTTGTCAGTAGCACGTGATGAGCAAAAATTTTGTTTGGGAGCTGATGGCAACACTGCAGGCATAAAGTTCCAACCTTCTGTCATACAGTCAAGTAGCAAACGCATTGTCAGGTGGCCTCTTGTTCCTCATAGAGCAAGGACAGTACAAGAACCGTGTTGCGATTATCACGTTGTTTAAAGTACATTAGTGAACATTTTCTATATCGTACTATTAAAAAGTATAAAGAAACCAAATGTCTTGATGACAGACCTGGGTCGTCCTCGCTTTTCACGAATGAAAGAAGTTGTGAAAGTGGTGCATTCTCACATAAGCCGTAATCCTCTTCAAAAACAAAACGTGATGTCGCAGGAAATGGACATTGCTCCGTGCACTACGTCAAGAATTATTCGTGAGGATTTAGGAATGGGTGCATATAAAAGGGTTAAAAGTCATTTATTGCCAGAAAAACAGAAAAGTTTGTTAAAAGAAATTGTGGCTGGAATTGTGAGAGCAATGCTCCGTCGTTTATCAAAGCAAAAGATTGGCCATTTGGTAGCCCAGAGCTGAAGCAGCTCGACTATTGGCTCTAGGATAATTTAGAGCAAAGGTCTGTAATAAAAGGCACGCAAATTTTAAATCTCTGAAACGCGATATAGTGAAGACAGCATCTGAAATTCCACTCGCAAAAGTGCGTTCCACGATAGATGAGTTCTCTAAGCTTTTGAAGATGTGTTTTCACAATGATGGCGGTCATTTTGAATAAAATTGATATCGTTTTATAGATTTTCTTATGTACATTCTGAAAATATATATTTTGACTAGGCTGCATTGCATTGTTATTTTTTTTATTTACGTTCAATGTACTGACAGAACTTTTGGCCAGACTATGCAAAGAAAACTTACTTTGCCGTTAATTGGGACATTTATCTTAATTTCAGTTTTGGCCAGTACTTGCATTTTTATTTTAGCAATCATTTATTCTACTTGTAATTTCTAACCTTATTCTTCTACATTTAATAAAAAAAGCAACCTGATTTATGGTAAATCATGTGAAATAACTTAATTCATACATCATCCACGCTAATAATAGATACTACTAAATATACAACCAATGGAATCGATAATAAACTACAAAGCATAATGTAGAACATTGTATTGGCACTATAATGCTTATAGTCTATTTCTAAAGGAAGCATCTTAAAAAACAGAATTTAAAATGTAACAACATTTTCTCGGTTAAAACCTTAATCCACTATATTTGTAGAACTGCTGTAAGCACTGCTATCTGATTCATTAATCTGTGAGATTGCTAAATGTTTGACGTTTAATTCAAATTCTTCTTCTTCTTCTTCTAAACAAAAAGGAAAAAAAATAAATAAAATTAAAAAAACAAATATAATAATGTTATACCTGAATCGTAATAATCTGATTCTCTTGGTGATAGTTTGCATCCACGAGCTAAATATGATTTTAATAAATCTTTAGATGCTAAAATAAGACCCATAAATGGAGGAGAGGGAAGGAAGGGCCTAGATAAATATTCCGGATGGAATTGTACTGCTACATAATATGGATGATTTTCTAATTCTAATATTTCCATTCTTTCAGCTTCAGTATCAACTCCAATAAAATGTAAACCACCCTTTTCTAATTCTGATATATATTTAGGATTCACTTCGTATCTGTGCCTGTGGCGTTCTTCTATCTTTTCTTTGTTGTGATATAATTGTCCTAAAATAAAGAAGCATTAATTGTATAGCAACTTTTTAATAACACGTACAGCAAGTTTAATCATATTGCCTAAAAAAAATACATACTAATTTTAGAATCAGTTGAATCTTGTTTAAAAACTGTCACTCGTTTTCCTAACCGCATAGTTCCACCCATTTCACCGGTATTATGTTCAGGCATATCAATTATAACAGGATGGGCAGTTTCAGAATTACATTCCGTTGAATGTGCACCTTTTAATTTTAATACATTTCGAGCAAACTCTATGACAGATGTTTGAAATCCTAAACAAATGCCCAAGAATGGTTTACCATTTTCCCTACACCATCTGCTAGCTTCAATTTTTCCTTCAATACCACGTTTCCCAAAACCTCCAGGCACTATTATTCCCCTAGAAATGAAAAATTCTTATTTGTTGCTTATTATTATTATTATATACATATTAGGGTGTCCGTTATTTTGGCAAATTTAAAATTACGTTGAGTACACCTCAAAATCTTTTATAGAATGTGGAAAAACCCAATTTCCCCAAATACCAACTATTTTGGTCAACATTAACCCATGCCACCGAAGGGTTAAATTTTAAGTGGCATTTAACATGGGATTTACTCCTTTTCCTGCATTTTTAGATGCAATTTCTTCCAGTTACTATATTTTACTCTGAAATTGTGTTTCCCTACCCTTTTGGGATCGCCGAAAACAAATCTAATGGAAAAAGGATCTATGACACATTGACAGCTGTTAAAAAGCTGTCAACTACAAAAAAAGTGTATTAAAATAAGCATTTCTGGAGGACTATAATATATTGTTTTAATTTTTTGTTAGGTTCCTAACCTCGAATTCACTTTCATGAATGCATTATGACAATTTACAGCTGTCATTTAACTGTCAACATCAAAATATTGCATTTCTTGACAAACAATACCTTAGATAAAGATTTCTATGGTTGATAAACACAAATCTAATATCAAAAATGCATCAAATTTTTGCCAGATGTCAATATGTGATAGGTCCTTTTTGACTTTAGATTTGTTTTCAGAGATCCCAAAAGGTTAGGGAAACACAATTTCAGAGTATTGTACTGAAATTGTTGATGTACTGAAAGCGTTCGGAAATTGTATCACTGGTGCGCTACCGGCGTTCGGAAATTAGCCAGTATATACCCGTTTCATCTACCGGATCCATGATTCCTGGATCGAGGATTATAGTCGGTAAATAGAAATTTACCGGTAAACATAACCTAAAATTCAAGTTGTTTCGTGGGTGTGGGTGGTTTTTTATGTACGTTTTCATTCTCCACAGTGAATATGAGTAACGTGTCAGTGATATGTTCTGTCTGTGGTAGGTATACAAGAAAACTTAAACACTATCGAAAAACATTTTAATAAACACCTATGGTTTTGTAGGTTATGTTGTTATTAAAAACGCACCGTAAATGTTCGGAAATGCATATACCGGTTCCATCTACCTTAAGTATCAGCTGTTTACCGCTGGGAACGCGGTAGATACCGTACAATCCAATTTTCGTAAACACCTATAGTAACTATACCTAAACCAAAAAATGAAGAAACTAAACCGGAGTGAAACTAGCAGCCGCAGACTAGCAGTTGGAGTTGATTGTAAACGAGCCTTGCTCCCAAATTGTCAAATTTAGACAATTTGAAATAAAAGTTGAAAAAATAGACATTGCAATCTGTCACAGTTTTAAAAGGTTTTTCATAACTCCAATTGGTAATTATTAAACTACTATTAATAAATAACCTTCTGATAGCAAAAGTGTGCACGAAATTAGTTGCTGCTTAAAAGATTTTTCACAACTCCAATTAATATTTATTAATAGTAGTTTAATAATTAACAATTGAGTTGTGAAAAACCTTTTAAAATTTACACACATTGCAATGTCTATTTTTTGATTTCAAACTGTCTATATTTGACAATTTGGGAGCAAGGCTCGTTCACAATCAACTCCGACTGCTAGTCTTTTTAGTCGGTTTAGTTTCTTCATTTTTTGGTTTTACTATAGAAGAAGTTGCATCTAGAAATGCAGGAAAAGGTTTAAATCCCATGTTAAATGCCATTTAAAATTCAACCCTTCGGTGGCAAGGGTTAATGTTAAGCAAAATAACTGGTATGTGGGGAAATAAGTTTTTCCATAAAAGATTTTGGGGTGTATGCAACTTAATTCAAACTTTGCTAAAATAACGAACACACTAATACATATAATATATTATATATTAGGATACATACTCGCTTTTACACAGTTCTTTCCATGCATCATGGTAGGCAACAGGATCTGTTTCTAATGTTTCTTTTTCTAAATTTGAAGCTTCAATATATAAAACCCTAACTTTAAAACCAACACTATTCGCAGCATGTTGTAAAGCCTTTGTAACTGAAGTGTATGAATCTTCTAATCTAGTGTATTTACCAACTAATGCAATGCAAACTTCATGACGAAGATTATCAATCTTATAACCTAAATCACTCCATTGTTTCATGTGTTTTCTTGGCCAACTCTTTATACCTAATTGTAATCTTTCATTTAAGAATTCGACTATGCCATGCGATTCCATTAAGATAGGAACTTTATAAATAGAGGATAAATCAGGAATGCATATAACCTATAATAAATTGACTGTACTGATTAAATTTAAGACAATATTTACGATATTTACCTGGTCTGGAGCTACATGGCAAAAATTAGATATTTTCTCCTTAACATTTTGAAGAATGGGATTTTCAGAACGGCATACTATAAAATCTGGAGATAAACCCAAACCACGTAATTCTCGAACAGAAGACTGGGTTGGTTTGGTTTTTGGTTCGCCAGTAGATCTTGGCTGTAATTTTAATAAGATAAATATCATTTATTTGCTTGGTCAAAAAATATGTTCTAACCTGAGGAACTAATGATACATGTGCCACACAAAAGTTTTCTCTTTTTGCTCTAAATTGAAATTGACGAAATGCTTCAACAAAAGCAGCACTTTCAATATCACCAATGGTACCTCCCAGTTCAACTATACACACTTGGGGTATTTTCTTTTTTTCTGATACTGGTATTTGAGCTACTCGTTCAACCCATTCTTGTATTGCATCCGTTATGTGTGGTACAACTAAAGAAAGAGAGAAAATACATACACTAATACAAATAATCAATACACATTATGGCATTATAATTTAAAACTGTTTGGAATATTTGGTCATAAGATATTATTTTAATAGAAGAAACTTAAATGGTTTACTTAATTTTATCAAGAGAGATAGTTTCGTGTTCTAAAATCTTTATAATTCAATAATAATTAATTTGTCTATTCCTGTTATATTTTCTAATTTTGTGCTTTTTTTTTAATAACAATAATTTTCTTTTGTAACGTTGTACTTTGCAAAAATTGCTTGACTTCTGTGTTTAGGTTTGATTAGGTGTTTTCTAAAACTTTCATTCTTTTCCTCATTTGCCTCAAAATTGAAGAAAAGTTTTTCAGTTTATTGCACACTACATCGAATTGGAACAGAAATGATCGGAATTTTTTTATAACAAGCATTTCAATGGAGCCCTCTAACTTGGATCAGATTCGAGATGTCCTGTCAGTTTGAAGGCTTTTTTGAGCCACACATATTGGTATAAGATAAAAAGAATTTTAAAAGAAGGCATATATTTTTGTTTGGTCCAAAAACTGAGGTTTAGAAATTGATGCTTTTTCAACTTTCTTTTGATTTACACTAAATCACTTGCATTTGTTAGCTTTCCAACGAGGGTTACCACCAAATAAATAAATAAAAAAAACTAGAAAAGTAACTTTAATATGGCATACTTAAGAGTGATAGAATCCTAGATAGCTCATTTTAAAGTGCTGGGCTTCGATTGTTCTTCATTTTGTATATTATGTCTCGTACTTCATCTAAGGAAGCTCTCAGTAGTTGTTATTCCTACTTCTGTATAGGTTTGTTTCTTCCTTTTCATCATCATTGTTTTCTAATGTTTTTTTAATTAGCATGTAGATGATCTATTTGGTTAGTTCAATTCAACTATTTGGTTATGTGTTGTGTTTTAACTGGGTTGTCTTGATAATCATATTATTTCTCACCGCAAAATCAATTAGTCTCAGTCATACTCTATATTGCATTTTAAAATAATCCTCTCAAACCATTTTACCGTTTCTTTTTGTTTCTTTGTTTCTCCACTGGATGTTTATGCAACCAACAATGGATAAAAGCTCAAAATGTGCTAGCCTTTAACCTCTTTCATTTCACTTGGGGATAATTTAACACTAATTGAGTTTATTAAAAATACAAAGTAAACGAAAACAACATTGTAAAATAAAATATGCAAAGGTGTACTTTGTATAACAAACCATGTCTGTTCCTTGGTAAAACACATACGTACTTGCAACAACCAACCAATTTAATAGCACTGTATTTATTAGGAGTATTTATTAAATTAACTTTTACTAGACTGTCTTTTATTCTTGTTTTCTTTTTAGTGTAATTGATTTTTATTAGTTAATAACAATAATAATAATAATAATAATATGTATCTGTATTAAAGATTACAATCTTATTAAAAAGGATGATGGAGACGAAGATTACACATACATTAGACATTATACATTACGTAACGATGTTACGTAATTTTTATTAGTTAAATTTTTAATATACACGTTAATAAAGAATATCAAGCTGTACTGAAACAGTCAACAGTGAACGCATATTAACAACAATGTAAAACAGTATCACCTGAACATCTGTCTAGACAATTATGGCATATTTTGGAGGTAATATGCTTTGAAATATGAGGAATCGTTTAAAAGAATTTCAAAAGAAAAGGGGCATATAGACTAATATGCCTAGTTTTCAGAAAAGGCTCTTACATTCCAAGTACCACTTTTTTATGTTTTGTTGTTTCACATTGGTTTACTTTCTTATTTTTATTTCCGCCTTTCTGTAAATTCATAACTGTTGCCATTGCAGTTTCCACCAACTAATTCGGTTTGTGTTACCATTTCTGTCCCATCATTATATTTTAGAAGTATACTTTTCAAGTATACATAATTTTCAGGAAAATTAGAAATACCCCTTTTGAGGTATTCCGAAATCTCGAAAATTAAAAAAAAATGACATAAATACATCAAGAAAAATTTTAGGAGAATATCATCATCTTCACTAATCAAGGTCTCCTAATTCATGATCGGATCTTGGTACTTTTGGATACAATGCCTGAATACGCTCAAATATTTCAAATAAATTTAATATCACTGCTACCGGTCAGCTGGCTCGCTTATGACTCGCTTTCCTCGCCACTATTTAATATTTTATTTAATTTTATTTAATTAATTGAATAAAGCTCGCTGGAAGAGTTTACTAATAAACTAAGCAGCGACCAGCCGGTCGCTGCATGTCATAGTAGCTAGTTAACAATAATAATCCTTGATCATGGCTTCTGACTCGACAGGTCACAATTCTATTTTATCAAATGTAAATAATAAAAATAATGAGTACTCACAAATGGAAATTGGCGAAAACATATTAAAGCGGGGTCATCCCTCACCAGATGAAGAAACTAACAAGCGATATATGTTTGATGCCGATAAATTAATATCTCGAAACAAATTTTATGCACTAAAAGATAGTAGTATATCACAAAATCCAGGAAATGAAATTACAAAAGAAAATTCTAAACGTAAAGTGCCACCGATATTTCTGCACGATGTGCCTAACTACCGCGAGGTTCTTACTGCTATAGAAAAAAATGTTAAATCGGAATTTACTACTATTAATTTAGGAAAAATGCTAAAAGTTAATCTCGCTAGTATTGATGATTACAGAAATCTAACATCTTTTTATGATAAAGAGAAAGTGAAGTATCATACGTATCACAATCCCACTGAAGCAAATCTATCAGTAATCATTAGAAATCTACCTATATCATTACAAGTAGATGAAATTAAAGATCAATTGGTTTCACAAAAATTTAACATTATTAATGTAACACGAATACTCAATAGAGAAAAATTACCGGTTCCAATATGTGCCGTTTTACTACCGAATGATCAACAAGCCAAAGAAATATTTAAATTAACAAATTTGTTTCATTGCATAATTTCAGTAGAGCCTCGACAAAAAAGCGCTAATATACCACAGTGTCAAAGATGCCAAAGGTATGGCCACACAAAAAATTACTGCAAATTATCAGCTCGTTGTGTTAAATGCTTGGGAAACCATTTTTACAAGGACTGCACGAAACCTGAAGCTGAAAAACCGCAGTGCGTCAACTGTAGTAAAGAACATCCTGCAAATTACAAAGGTTGTGAATATTATTTACAAGAAAAAGCAAAATGATCACAAAATCAAACTTCCATATTCCCACAAAACAACAAGCCTGCTACTCATATCGTCAATCATGAAAACGTAACACCAAGCCGGACATATGCACAAATTACAGCTCAACAAAGAGTTCAACAAAATCCCAACGCAACTAGTAAACTAAACCTCGTTGATTTAATTATAGATATTATTAAACAAGTCATCACACCTATTATAGAAACAATAAAAACTCACATATCATTAGCTTTAACTAACATACTTCAAAATGCCTCAGTGTAACAACCGACTATTCGATCGCATGATTCTTTTAAACTGGAATGCAAACGGTGTTAAAATACAAAAAACACTTCTTACGTCATTTTTACATCAAAACAATATCGACATTGCAGCTATAACCGAAACACATTTAATTAATAACGAAAAATTTACAATTCCTGGTTATCGAGTCTATAGAAAAGACCGTATTGCTAACTTTGCATCTGGGGGAGTTGCAATTATTATCAAAAACAATATCAGACACAACGAATGCCCACTACCACAATTAACCCATCTGGAAGCGGTTGCAATCGAACTTACATTTAACCAGAATCAAACCGGCCGCCTAATCTCAGCGTATCTACAACCTAATCGTCGAATTGTAGCAAACGACATAAACACCGTATTTGATACTAACGATTCCACTCTTTTACTGGGTGACTTAAATAGTAAAAGTAACTTCTGGGGATGTCGGGGAAATAATCCAAATGGACGATTATTGCAAATTACTACTGATAATTATACATAAATATTATCAATAATGATGTTGTGCCTAACTCTGGAAATGAACGCATATTCATAAATGAAAATTTAACACCACATAATAAAAATTTACTTTGGAAAGCTACTCTTGTAAAAAAGGAATTACAATATAAATATTTGTGGACTAAAAAGGGAACTATATACATGAAAAAGGATAACAATTCTAATTCGATAAAAATTTTAACCGAAAGAGATTTACCTTCGCAATAAGGTTATCCCAATCCAGATGTGTATGTCAGTAAATGTTATCCTAAAGAAGAAATTTCGGTATGTTATCAAAACGTTCGGGGATTAAGAACTAAAACTAATAATTTCTATCTGGAAACATGTACTAGTGATTATTCAATAATTGCATGTACTGAAACGAACTTGGATGCAAAAATCTTCGACAGCGAACTATGTAATGATAGATATCAGGTTTTCAGGAAAGATCGCGATTTGTTAGCTACTGGCTTTCGTTGTGGGGGAGGCGTCTTAATTGCCGTTGTTAATAAATTTATGTGCGAAGAAATTCCAGTGTTGTGTTCCGTCGATACATGTGATATCGTTTGCGTTAAAATATCTATAAGTCTGCACACTCATTTTTATGTTATAGTTCTATATATACGACCACAAACAAATATACAAGATTATAATTTAATTTTTGATAGTATTTCAGCATTAAATTTTATTTTTACATCCCAAGTTCTAATCGTGGGAGATTTCAACTTATCTGAAATATATCAGTATTATATAAATAACAAAGATGATGTTAATATATCTCAATTATGTAAAAATCTTATTAATTTTGTGTCTTTTCTGGGACTTGAACAACATAATATCATTACAAATCACAATGGCCGCATTCTTGATTTGGTTTTATCTAATATGAACCTTACTGTTACTGAAGAGGTGAATGCTTTAGTACCTATCGATTTACATCATCCTTGTTTAAACATAGAATTTCAAATAGAGGTTTCTAGGATTAATGTTGTAAATTTTAACAAGGAAACTTATTTCAACTTTAAAAGAGCAGATTTCTTATTAATGTATAATCTAATTAGAGAAATTAACTGGGAATGTTTAGACAGCTATACGGACGTTAATGAAATGGTTGATAAATTTTATAAATTGTTGTATCATGTATTTGAACAAGCCGTCCCTAAGGCAACTAAAAGAAAAAGCAAATATCCACGCTGGTTTAATAGTGAAATAATTAAGCTTATCAAGTTAAAAGAAAAAAGCAGACAGCTTTTACGTAAAAATGATGATGTTCGGCATGCAAACGATTTCAAACGCTTAAGAAAGGAATTAAAGATTAAATTAAAGTTAGCATATTCTAATCATATTTACAATATTGAAGAAAACATTTTAAGCGATCCATCCAACTTTTGGTCGCACATAAAGTCTAAACGGGAAAACACGAGTATTACGATACCTATGGTAATGAACGACAATATTTTAAACTCGCCTCAAGATATCGTTGAAGGATTTTCGAAATATTTCAGTAGTGTGTACTTACCTAAATCATTTAATAATCTTAATAATTGCTCAAAAGATGTTACTTTTAATTCAGTTATGTTATCTAAAATCTCGGAAAATGAAATCAGAAAAGCGATTAAAAAATTAAAAAACTCCAAGTCTGTGGGACCAGATAATTTTCCAACTTACATAGTAAAAGGCTGCTCTAAACTTCTATGTCTTCCTTTATATAAAATTTTCAATTTAAGTTTAAAAACGTGCACATTTCCTACAAAATGGAACATTTCGAAAATATCTCCGATTCATAAAAGTGGAAAAAAGAATGTCGTAGGAAATTATCGACCGATATCTTTGTTATCGGTATTTGCTAAGATTTTTGAAACAATTATACATGATAATATTTTTAGACAAATTTCTTGCTTAGTATCACCAAACCAGCATGGTTTCATAAGCAATCGATCTACCACCACCAATTTATGTATATTTACTCAATATGTGTTGCAAGCCTTGGAGGATAAGTGCCAAGTTGACGTAATTTACACTGATTTTTCCAAGGCTTTCGATACGGTTGACCACTGTCTGTTACTTTCAAAATTGGAAACTTCTGGATTTCATAATAATTTATTGGAATTGGTTAATTCATATTTAAATGAGCTTCAACAGTACGTCTACTACAATGGCTATAAATCTACTGTTTTTTATGCTACCTCTGGAGTTCCTCAAGGTTCGGTACTAGGTCCTTTACTATTCACTATTTTTATAAATGACGTTTGTCAACATATCACATATTCGGAATATCTATTATATGCTGATGACTTAAAAATATTTAAAACTATCAAAGGTATAGAAGACTGTGAAAAACTACAAGCAGATATTAATTCCATTTACAATTGGTCAGTAGAGAATAAACTAAATTTCAATATTAACAAATGCAATGCCATGTCCTATTCCAGAAAACAATCAAATTTGATCTATAATTACAATATGAATTCAGTTTTAGTTACACGAGCGGTTTCAGTTAAAGATCTTGGTATCTTGTTTGATCCAAAACTTTCCTTTCAGACCCACATTGACGAACTCATTTCAACTTCATACAAGAAACTAGGCTTTATCATTAGAAATACTCAAAACTTCACTAATCCTACAGTTTTAACCCGACTTTTTAATTCTTATGTAAGAGCCAAAATGGAGTATTGTGTAGTTGTTTGGAACCCCTTTTATAGTTACCAAAAGAAAGAGCTTGAAAATATTCAAAAAAGATTTCTCAGATATTGTTATTATCGTGAACACGGAACCGTTTACCAATTAAATTACAATGATCTACTAACTCATTGGAGTTATATCTCGCTTGAAAACAGACGATGTCATCACATATTAATGTTCTTGTATAAAATAGTAAATGGTCTAATGTCTGTTCCACACTTACTTTCCTTAATAAATATACATGTACCAGTAGCTTTTACACGAAAAACGGAATCATTCACATACGGTAATCCAAGAACAAACTACTTTATGAGATCGCCAGTAGTAGCTATGTGTAAATCTTATAACTCAGTAAATGCTGAACTAGACATTTTCCACCTTACTATAAAACAATTTAAAAACAATCTTGTTAAAATTTGCAACACCTCGGATATGGCGAACTAAATACAAACTCATCTAGTTTTTCTTTCATTTTTATAAGTACCTAGTGTCTACATATGTTTTTGTTTTCACTAATGTATTCATAATTTTTCGTTTTTATAATTTGTTGTTTCTTTTTTTTCTAATATGTATATATAGATGTTTTTGTATTATTATTTTTGTCTTTATTCTGTAATTGAGCTCTTGAGCTTATTGAATAAAGTAATATTATTATTATTATTATATAATAATATCCAAGTAACAGCACCTACGGAGTACACGTACTATCCATATAGAGCTGATCACCAGCCGGATATTCTTGACATCGGGTTAATTAAGAACTTTAATAACCCATTAAATCATAATGTCAAGCAGAATTAGACTCTGATCATTTACCAGTCATTTTAACTTTCAGTCAAAAGCCAGAGCCTCTTACACAACCCCTAAGGTTAATAACTGGACCTATTAACTGGGATAAGTATGAAAACTATCTCGACACCCATATTAAAACTAGGAACCTACCGTTCACGGTCGATACCGTTGACCAATCTCTTACATATCTAACAACCACTATTGCTACACAATCTTCTGTTAAACCTAGCAAATTTAGAAGATCATCATACTCCTACACTCAACCAACAGGTCATATACTAGAACTTATAAGAATAAAAAACATTACACGAAGGCGATGGCAACGAACAAGAAACCCTCAAGATAGAATTCTACTTAACCAACTTGCTCATCGAGTAAGGTGGGAACTGGAACAATCTCGTATCAATTCATATAGACAATACATCTCTGAAATTAATACCAATGATTCATCACTATGGACTGCAACAAAAAAAATCATACGAAAACCAAGCAACATACCCGCCATACGTTATAACAATGTCAATTATGTGAAAGACTCAGAAAAATGTCAACTATTAGCTACCCATCTTGCAGACGTATTCACTTTAAGCGTTGATCCCACTAATATACAACGCACCGAACATATAGAAGAGGAAGTCACTAGAATCCTACCAATAAACGATAACGTAGAAGTTGAAACCACTACTCCAGCAGAAATTGCTGAAATAGTTAAAGGCCTTCCTAATAAAAAAGCACCTGGACATGACCACATTACCAATGCTTTAGTTAAACATCTAACAAAGAAATGCTTAGTGTATTTAACTACATTACTAAATATTTGTTTGACTATAGGCTACTTTCCCAATACATGGAAGCATGCCGAGATCATCATATTCTTAAAGCCAGGTAAAAACAAGAACAATCCCAGCAGTTATCGCCCTATAAGCTTATTGTGCACTCTGTCAAAAGTGTTTGAAAGAATAATACTAAATAGATTAAATCACATTATAATCCAAAAAAGCCTGTTTCCACAATTTCAGTTTGGTTTTCGATCCACATACTCTACAACACACCAACTTCTTCGATTATCCGAAATCATAATTGCAGGCTTCGAGAGAAAGGAACATACCGTTATAAGTTTTATTGATGTCGCCCAGGCCTTTGATAAGGTGTGGCACAAAGGACTTATAAGCAAAATGATTAACCAGCAAATCCCGGCATATATAATAAACCTAGTAAATTCGTTTCTGTCAAACCGCACCTTTGTGGTAAAAATCAACACATCCAAATCCGAGATTAAAACTATCAACTCAGGAATCCCTCAAGGGTCGGTACTAGGACCTACGTTGTTTAATCTGTACACAGCTGACATACCACAACACCCAAATAGTTGCAACGCCATGTATGCAGATGACACAGCCGTAATAACTCAGCACCATGATATTGATGAAGCATCACAATTGTTACAAACAGCCCTTAATAACCTCTGTAGCTGGTTCCTTGAATGGAATATGCAACTTAATCCCAGTAAGTGTGAGGCAAAGATCTTTACCCTTAGAAGACCTGAAGATCCACCATTACTACGTATTAATAATCATCAAATACCGTGGAATGCTAAGGATCAGGCGGTTAAATACTTAGGTGTATACTTAGACAGAAGACTTACTTGGGGTATACACATAAATAAAAAGTTAAATATATGTTATGCTCGTCTAGCTATACTATATCCTATGCTGAATAAGAAATCGCCTTTAAAGATCGAGTGTGCTAAACTACTATATCAGGGCATTATTCGGCCTGTGATTATGTACGCTTGTGTAGTGTGGGGTGGATGCAATAAAACTCATCTAAACAAAATACAAACATTACAAAATAAAGTGCTACGTATTGCTACCGGAGCAGAATGGTATATACACAACAATCAGTTACACAAAGAACTTAGTGTTCCTACAATATCCGAATTTGTCCGCACAACTGCCAAAAAGTTCTTCTCTACTATTTACCAATGTCAAGGGGCAGCAGACTTCAACATAGGTGTAAAATCGCAACATACGAGACTCAAACCACGGCTACCACAAGATGTGTTATTGTCGGATAGTGATAGTGATTAGTGACGTAATGACGCAGTTTTAAGACGATCATTTATGTATGTTTATACTTCTAAAATTGTAATAATCTACACTAGTACTATTTCACTGTGAAAAATTGTTATATCAGAACTGTGTGTAGCCCTTGTGTGCTGATCCAGTAAAACTATATAAAAAAAAAAGTGGACTTTGGCTAACTGATTTTCGATCGTGTCACTTCACCTGTGTACTGACTCATAACAGTGGGTCATAAACTTGTTGCTCATATTCGTAGCATCGTAGAACAGGGATGTAGCTCGCAGTGTTGAACTAATTGGCAGTTTTAGCGTACGCGTCTAGAAGTGTTTAATAATAACTTTATTATTATTTTTTTATTATTAAATTTTCTCATCTATACATGTATGTATATCAAGTACGTTAATAAGAAATTTTTTCTAAAATTATTGTATTCTAAATATATTTGTAGCCCTGTACTATGTCAGTGATTAAAAAAATAAAAACAAAAGCTACAAATTCCAGACCATATCAAACAGAATGGTTTGATAAATATGGTGTGATGATTGATAAATATGGTCTGTTAACAAATCTTCGGTGTTTCCAAATTATTTGTATCCTTTTTACCCACCCTCCAAGGATGCCACTGACTTAGTGACCCACGGGCTAGTATTAAAAAAAAATAATGAACAAAATTTGACCCACTTCTCAAAAAGGTTCGCCATCACTGGCCTAGAAGGTAAAACAGAATAGCAGCAGGGAAGAATCAATAAAGTTGTTATCATATCAAGTCTTCAGATATTTGACGTGAATTCTTAAATGAATCTCTGCCATCCTGATTCCTCACCCAAAAATATATAAAATAAAAAATAAAATAAGCTTTAACAGCGACAACTTTAAGTAACAAGAAATCTTTAGATTAATAATCGGCAAATCTACACAAGCTTTGACTAAAAATATTAAAAATCTATTTAAATTTTCTAAGAACTTAAAAACAAGAGAGATCTTATTAAAAAACTTATTCGGCTCATTTCTTAATTCAATACATGTTTAGGAAACAAAATTATAAAACAATCTTTAAAATTGAATTGTTAATAGGTAGTAAAATTTTATAAGTTGTTAAGTAGGATGGATTCTCTGACCTTTCTGCATTTAAATTTATTTGTTGGTTTAAAAGTGGTTACTTAACAAAGAAGCTAAAAATGAATTAATTAAAAGTCAGTTGTTAATTAATATGTAAACAAAATATATGTGGTTGGACTTTTTTTTTATTAACCAGGCTTATTTTAGGATTCTAAAGCATTAAACTACAAATTTCTTATAAAAAAAATTATGTACATTAAATACAGTATTTCAGTATTCTTAATAGCATGTACTCACCTTGAACAGTCTTTCCTAAATAATCACCTCGTCGTTCTTTATCTATCACCATTTTATATATTTTCCCTGTTGTTATGTTATTATCCCGGTGAAGAGTGATATTTAGAAATCTTTCATAATTTCCTAAATCCAAGTCTACTTCACCTCCATCGTCTAATACAAATACTTCTCCTAAAATAAAAAACAAATTATAAATATAGAATTCATTTTTATCAGTAAAGATGCTTATGCTTGCTAAGTACCAGAGTAAGTGTATAATGCAGAGCAATAATGACCATATGGGTGCTTTAGGTGCAAAAAAAAGTTACAAATTACAAAAAAATGAGTTATATAGGTCACCGACATTTGCTATAGCAAAATGCTCTATGAAGTTTGTGTTCAGGTATAGTTTACAGCAATTTCAAAGTAGTTTTCTGTAATTTCTGAAACAGTTTATAATGTCTGTGACTTGGTCATTTTTGCATCTAGAGCCCTCATATATAGTATTCATACATTACAGCCGTACTCATAGAGAAATTACACGCGTGTAACCTTAATATTTCTTATATGTTACACGCGTGTAATTTCTCTATGAGTACGGCTGTAAATGTATAGTGATCTGTGTGTTGGAAAAACAGAGTGTGCTAATTACAATTTTTTAATATCAGTGTGCGACAGTTCAAGATAAATGTTGTAAATGCAAGATTATCCCATTTATAATTAATTTAATGCTCAATATTTAAGTACCCCAAGAAAAATAGAACTCTCTAGTGACGAAAACCCCTTTATCACTGTTATCCATCTTAATCCTTTGTATGTGCACGCTCCTCACTTGCTCCACTGGTTATAATTGCCATTTTACTTATGTTGTGTTGTAAGAAGTATTAATAAATGTTAATGATAACTGAACACGACTGGTCCTTCTAAAATACTACAGCCCCTTAATAAACATTCTGGTCCTTCAAGTCGGATGGTCTATCAGGTATATCTATACATATCTATATGAACCAGCATTGGATTTACTACTTGGTAAAGTGTGCACAATCAAAGCTATTGAAAGTGAACTAAAGTTCAATTTGGACAAGTTGACTTGGTTAGTTGCTTCAAACCCCACTCCATTTTCAAACCCTAAGAAGAAAAGGATTATGACAGAAGGTAACAGTATTCGTCACTCGCTCATAGAAGGCAAACAAGACCTTCAAACACGCAACTGCTTTCTCAATTGCCACTCTCTGGTAGAAGACAAAGAAGTGTCTTCAATTTCTCAAACCTCAAGCAACCCCCCTCTTTCAAGAGATTACGGCCCTCAATAGTAAACATCACATCATTTTGCACCACGAGCGTCTTCAAACTGTTTGGAGTTCCAGGAGCTATTATAGCAAAAAGCTCACATCCTACGCTGAAATCAAGGTCAGGTTCTTCCAGTTTATTGTATTCTTAGTGTATTTATTTACTACGCTGGAAAGTCCTTCAACTGACATTATTCATGATGTTATGACATTATTCAATACGTCATAAAACTCTGTAGCAAGAAAGCAAGAAATTTGCAAATTTCCCTTAACTATAACTAATTTAAAAGTTTGCTCAGAATTATTTGTAAATATTATTTTAATTTATTGTTAGAAAGGTATTTAAGGTCATTATTAATTGTTAGGTGTATATTGTAAAAATGGATGCATTAAAAAAGGAGTGCGGATATACAAAGGGTACAATCACACGGATAGCATCATTTGTTGAGAAATTCACCTAGTGAACCTCTTAGATGCATTGAATTGCAAACTGTGATGTACGGTACGAATTATGCCCCTTATGTAGCTACTAGATGCCTAAATCAACTTGCAACTGATGAAAAGAACACTTATCCCATTGCTTCTCAAGCATTACTCAATCAATGTTATGTAGATGATATTTTAGCTGGTGCAAATACACTGGATGAATTGAAGCAATTACGCTGTGAGTTAGTAGACATGTTAGGTAGCGCGAATTTTAAACTTCATAAATGGTGCTTTAATTCCAAAGAATTTTTGGAGAGTTTCTCAGAAAATAACAATGACAGTATTAATAATGTAAAAATAGATAACTATCAAAATGAGGTCCTAGGAATATGTTGGAATTCGGACACAGACCGATTTAGGGTCACTCTTCCTAAAACAATTAATTTGGACATAGTTACGAAAAGAAACATTTTGTCGGTTATAGCGCAAATGTTCGACCCCCTCGGGTTAATCAGCCCTGTAATAGTTACAGCAAAGTTTCTTATCCAGAAAATTTGGGTTGCAAAAATTGATTGGGATCAGAATCTGCCTCCAGAATTACTTACGGAATGGAGAGGTTTTATAAAAAATATTCCCAAATTAACAAAGATAAGCATCCCTCGGAAATTTATTGTTACCCAATGAAATTTTGGAAATCCAGTTAATTGGTTTTGCAGACGCATCCATGAAGGCTTACGGCGCATGCCTTTATTTACGTGTTTTATACACTGACGGTACAATTTCTAATAATCTTATTTGCTCAAAATCACAGGTCGCTCCTCTAAAAACAATAACTCTCCCAAGATTAGAACTTTGCGGTTGTCTTCTTTTAGCAAAACTGACTCACAGAGTTCATTCACTTTTAAATCTAAATATATCAAAATTACTCTTATGGACAGATTCTCAAATTGCTCTCTGCTGGCTCAAGTCATACCCAGCACGATGGACTACGTTCGTCTCAAATCGTGTTTCTCAAATCCAGGACCTGTCTCAATGTTATCACTGGAAACATGTTAGATCAGGTGACAACCCTGCCGATTTGATATCTCGAGGACTTGACCCTCAAAAGATGGAAAATTGCAAGCTTTGGTCCCATATTCTTACATAATGCGATAGAGAATTTTGAAAATGATGAATGTAACGTTATTGCAAATCCCCCCGAAGAAAGAAACATTGCATTATTTAATACTCCTGCTTTCGAAATCAATCTCTTCGATCGATTTTCATGTTTTACTCGTTTGGTACGAACGATAGCTTATTGCTTGAGATTTGTCAAAAATTCTAGAAATAGTACTCATAAGCAATCTGGTTCTCTCACTGTGGAAGAGACTGATGGTGCTCGATTAAGGATATTAAAGGTTGTTCAAAAACAGCATTTTTCACAAGAAATTTCTCAACTTAAATCTGACGGTCATGTTTCTGATGGTAATATAATCCTACTTAACCCTTTCCTTGATCACTCAGAGTTGTTACGGGTAGGAGGAAGACTAGTTAACGCTGACATAACTTTTGATCATCCGATCATTCACAGAAACATCCGATCATTTTGCCTGCAAAACATCATGTCACACGCCTACTTTTAAGACTTGAACATCTCAAACTATATCATGCAGGTGCACAAACAGTTTTATGTAATATTCGCTTAAGGTATTGGCCTGCACAAGGTCAGAGAGATCAAGAAAATTATCAAGGAATGCGTCTATTGTCACAAATTCAAAGCATCGGCAACTCAGTAGTTAATGGGCGATTTGCCGCAAGATAGGGTTATGTCTTCACGCCCATTCTCAAAGGTCGGTGTAGATTTTGCTGGTCCTCTTTTTATTAAAAGCTCTAGACTTAGAGGTGCACCACTTACTAAATGCTACCTTGCAATTTTTATTTGTATGGTCACGAAAGCTGTTCGTATCGAACCAGTAAGTAGTCTATCGACTGATGCTTTTCTTCTAACTTTAAAACGCTTTCTGTCAAGAAGAGGTAACCCCTCAATAATTTATAACGATAATGCAACAAATTTTAAGGGTGCATTCAATCAATTAAGAGAACTCTATCAATTTTTTCACAATTCTCTAAATACTAACAAAGTTAAAGAGTTTTGCAGCACTTCGGAAATACAGTGGAAATTCATACCACCTCGTAGTCCTCATTGGGGCGGATTATGGGAGGCTGCAGACAAATCCACTAAATATCACTTGAACAGGGTAGTTCGTATTGCTCATTTAACTTTCGAAGAACTAGCCACTGTACTCGCGCAGATTGAAGCGATTTTAAACTCGCGTCCGCTTTGTGTTGTTTCCAATACTCTACTGATATAAATTTTTTGACACCTGGACATTTTTTAATTGGTACTAACCTAACAGCATATCCTGAAAAAGATCTTTCTGAAATTCCTGAATCTCGCCTATCATTTTGGCATCGCTGCACTAAAATACAACAATCATTTTGGAAACGGTGGAGAGTCGATTATTTAAATCGTCTTCAAAATCGACCTAAATGGTATAAAACTGAAAGCAATCTTCAACCCGGTATGGTAGTATTATTAAAGGAGGATAATACACCTCCATTAAAGTGGCCTTTAGCTAGAATTACTGAGGTCATTATTGGACCCGATTAGAAAGTTCGTTTAGTTAAGATAAAAACATCAGAAGGTATATTTACACATCCTATCACAAAAATCTGTCCGTTACCATTTGAAAGGTAATTTTCTGAAGCTTCGCTTCGGTGCGGGGAAGATGTTGGAAAAACAGAGTGTGCTAATTACAATTTTTTAATATCAGTGTGTGACAGTTCAAAATAAATGTTGTAAATGCAAGATTATCCCACTTATAATTAATTTAATGCTCAATATTTAAGTACCCCAAGAAAAATAGAACTCTCTAGTGACGAAAACCCCTTGATCACTGTTATCCATCTTAATCCTTTGTATGTGCACGCTCCTCACTTGCTCCACTGGTTATAATTGCCATTTTACTTATGTTGTGTTGTAAGAAGTATTAATAAATGTTAATGAAAACTGAACACGACTGGTCCTTCTAAAATACTACAGCCCCTTAATAAACACTGTGCTTGTAAGTAAACGATTTGGATGTTTTTCTGTACGTTGTTGTAAAAGACTTTTGAGCTTATCAGTCATCAGTCTTATCAATTTTGATTTTATTAACTATATGCCAGCCTAAATATTGTCATATGCAATCATTTTCAAGGTAATAAAATGTAAATATAAAACTGGTTCAATTCATGAAATAACTAAAACTGATTAGTTAAAGTTTCACAAATTTATTATAATGTACCTGGCAATTGTTTCGATAGCTAAGATGTGATTATCAAAGGTAATATAAATATAAACAAACATGTCGCTAAGGTAAATATGTAGAATAAATATCTAGATAAAAAGATAAAAATAATAGAAACTAAATATTTAACACTTCCAGTAACGGAGAATTATTGAGCTGAATCTGTTCATTCATTAAAGGTACCCTGAGTTTGTGTTTGTATACCTCAAATACCTCAATCTGTTTTTATATTATTTATAATGAATATAAGATATTCCAAAGATATTTTGTTTAGACCTCCTGTGGATATCTTGTACAGGATATCCAAGGGATATTTTGCATATTATATACCAAAGATATCTTGTAATGAATGTCCCGAGGATATATGGTATAGGATATCCAACGGATATTAATAATAGAATATCCGAGGAATATCCTTCATCGGATATCCTGAAGATGTCTATTTTAGTCTCATTTTACCATCCCACGGATGTCCGTAGGATATCTAACTGCTTTTCGTAGGACATCCTTCAGATATTCGTAAAGCTGCTCCAGGATATCCGTAGGACATCCAGCAGATATTATGGTGCTGTGTGGGATACCTTTTCTAGAGCTAGATACGCAACATATATCTTGTTATTTCTGCTTTTCTCTATTAACTGATTAATCGTGAATATGTGATCCTGAAATCCTCTTCCTTTCCTAAATGCACTTGGGAATTCCTCTAGTTGTGGTTCTATAATTATTATTCTTTTTTTTAAGATTTGCTCATACATTTTGGCTACAGTGCTGAGCAGGGTTATTCCTCGATAATTAGAACATTCCTTGTCTCTTTTTTTATATGCAGGTAAAATTATTCTCAGTTTCTACTCTTTCGGTATTTTCCTATTACTCATAACTTTCTCAGTGCTTCTCATCCATTATTACCCACATTATTTATCATTTCTTCAAGTTATGTTGTGTTTTGCCTCTCTTCAATGTTTTATCACTTCATTAACTTCTTCTGTTATTTCTTTATTTCCTGTGTTTGATTTTTATTACTTTTTCCTGTGTTTGATTTTTATTACTTTTTCTACATATATGCTTCATCATCTTGGTCTGGGTTTAAGATTTCATGTATTAGTTTGCCATTTTTATTTTCTTCCTCATAGTTTTGAGTACTGTATAGAGTAACTTTTGGTTTCCATATTTGTCATTTTCCATTTTCTCACCAATTTCTTTCCATGCTTTTTGTTTTGCTTGGTTCACCATTTCTTTTACTTTTGGTCTCTGCACTTTATAATCTTTGTACTTTTTAGCTGTTTCATATTGTAACGAATAGTAAACCCACATATGATGTCATCGAACATTCTACATGTATAAGTCATCAACTGTATGACTCATCAATAACACCTGCATGTATGACTCATGAACACCTGCGTGTATGACTCATCGACGCGACTTATCGACGTGACTCATCAACAGCTGCATGTATGATTCATCGGTTATGTTCTAGAACTTATGAAAGATATAAATCGAGCTCGCGAGTAGAAGCAAGGCAGTTAATGTTTGACCAGCATAGTGAAATGTACTCTAAATAATTAGTTAATAATTGTTGTAATACATAAATAGTTTTTATATAAATAGTGCTCAAATAAATTTGTAAATATATAGCATTTAAATAATAGTTCGTTAAATAGTTTATAGTTATAGTGTTTTTAATTAAGTGCATTGTAAATAATCTTTTCTTTATTAATAGACGATTTAAACAGCATTTTTGTTATTATTTTAAAAAGAACATTACAATATAATATTCATTTTATTTTTCCCCACAGTTCTTCTATAGATAGTGTATTTCCATTTGTATTCAGCAGCTCCATTTTTTTCTTCTATTCTTTTATTGTATTCATTTGCTGTTACTGTTTCTTGTATTTTGTAGGATCTTATTTTCTCTTTCATTTTCATTTTATATTTAGTAATTCTTGGGTTTTTATTATCTTCCCTTCCTATTTTTATTCCTAATTTCGATGTTAGGAGAACAATTATAATATATTATACACGGCTTTTGTAAGATCTCTGTTTGAATGTTATACAATAATCTGGTCACCTTTTTATGTATAACACATGAATGCCATATTGAAAAAGTGCAAAGAAAGTTCATTAAATAATTATGTTCCATATTTAATATACTCTTTGACAGGAATAATTATTAAAACATATTAAAGTATTTTATTCAACTTTGCCTTATAAAGTCATGTTTATTTGTTTGGATACACACCATTAAAGTAGTTGTTTATTAAAAAACAGAATAGAAATTTTATTCCTCTAGCGGTTTAAAATTCTTCTTTAGTAGGTGTTTCTAAGTAAATTTTTGGAAAACGTTTATTAAACTTTTTCGAATTTTTTGTACCATTTGTAAACATTCCTTCGTTGCTATGATACAACTACAACACAATCATGGCTATACGATAATTGTAATAGGGTCTTTGCATAGAATTTAAATTATTATATAACTTGTATATTTTGTCAGTATAACTGTTATCTAATGTATAGGTCCATATATGTAAAATCGATAAATGAGTAGGTAATGCGTCACTTGAGGCAGACGGAAATTGACATGCCATTTGGCATGCTAATGGCATGGCTCCTCCCCTTGCTTCTGATTGGCTATCCCCACTCCTGTAGACACGCCTACTTCTCTCTGATTGATCGACGCCATCTTGGATGACACGCCTACTGCTCTCTGATTGGTCAATGAAGTCACCCTTACTGCTCTCTCATTGATCAATGAAGTCACCCTTACTGCTCTCTGATTGGTCAATTAAATCACCCCTATAGCTCTCTGATTGGTCAATTAAAATAAGAGCGTTGTCCGGATTATTGATTGAGTTGATCGGCTTCGCCCCTATAGCTCACTGATTGGTCAATTAAAAATAAAGGCGTTGTCCTCATTCTTGATTGAGTTGACTGTCCAATAGAAACCTCTAGAAGGTATTAATTAAACATAATAATAATTGAAGGGTGGTGCGCGTTACCCTGCGTATTGATTTGTAGATTAGCCCAATAGGAAGCAAGGATCCACAATATTGATTTTCCCTAACTGTTGTCACATCCCTACGATTACGGAAATCTGTATTACCGACAACGTACTGAACTGCCGATAGTAACTGCCTGCCTGCCTGCCAACGTACTGAACTGCCATTTGTAAAAGGAATCGATATTACAGAGGACGTATTCATGCCAATTGTAAAGAGATAGTCACGTACTTTATGCACGTTTTCAACTATTATAATAATAAGCTTATATTCAAAGCATGAAAAATTCTTGTTTGAAATTACCGAAATACCAGTTGAAAGGGTTAACATATGGAAAGCTCACTAGTACTAACTAACTATAAACGAGATATATTTTAAATGTAAATACAAAGTGTGAAGATATTGATTAGTTGCAAAGAAATAAAAGGGTGTGAAATGAACAGTAACAAGGGGTAAATGCATAGGTTATATTATGATGTATCCGTGATTGAAACGTCAATTACTTACGTAATAATACATAGCTACCATTGTTGTTGTTATTAACAATTATGTTATTGGCTTTCTCTTGTTGGGTGTCACCGTACATGCTTATAGGTATACGATATTTATTTATCTTTATGTTTTGAAAGCGAATGAGCATATTTACCATAAAAACGTATGCAAAATACTTAGAAATGTATTATCCTAGATATCAAGTCTTTCAAAACCTTAGGTGTTTATATTGTATTAGATTATTACTAAATGTAAAGAAAAAAGTACATATTACATGTTAATAAAAGTATGTCGGGTGTTACTGTACATGCTTATAGGTATACGATATTTATTTATCTTTATGTTTTGAAGGCGAATGAGGATATTTATCATAAAACATATGCAAAATACTTAGAAATGTATTATCCTAGATATCAAGTCTTTCAAAACCTTAGGTGTTTATATTGTATTAGATTATTACTAAATGTAAAGAAAAAAGTACATATTACAAGTTAATAAAAGTATACAGCAGTAAGTCATATAAATCGTTTACGCAATGATAATATTTTGTCATCTTACGCAGATTTCTTTTGATCTTGTCGCTTATTTTCCGAGTGAGGTTAACATCAATTAGAAATTTATAACGAAATACACTTATTGAAAGATAAAATCTATGTTAACTTATTAACGTAGTTAGATCAAAATATTCGAGCTAAAATAAAAATATATTTATCATCTATATGGATTCACATCAACCGGTAATAGAGTACATAGTTTTACAATTGATATATGAGAGGAATTTTCACACCACGTTGCTTGATGATGATAGAGCCTACCAGAGCTGCTGACGGAAGGCAAGGTGGGTAGTAGCGTGGACTTTTTACTATTTTCGATCTGGGGCTCCAAGGGCTGTAAAGACAGAGAGAGAAACAAAATTATGTGTTAATATTAAGGACCCCTCTGTTGATTATTTCATTATCCAGGGGTAGACCAATACGCAAATAAAACTGCGTAACATCTTTTAAAATTAATACAATTTTATTCAATTACCTGAAAATGATACACAAAAAAAAAGAGATACTTACGTACGTTAATTAAGTAGAACTGTAACCCTCATCGACGTCATTCGAATCCATAACTTCAAATTCTGCTAGCATTGCATCGTTATACGGATTCACATCTACCGGTACACCGTTGATATGTACAAACATATTTTGAACAGCTATTGCTTCATTTAATAGATTTATTAATGAATCTTTAAGAACCTCCATTATTATAAAAGAGAGTACGAATTATTTCTGATCTGAAAAATTTCGCTATTTATATAGGAAATAATTCCCACCAACATCACCAACCCCCACCACCTTACCTCGAACAAAGCAGTGTAATAAATAGTATAAAATTATTACAAGTTTATTTAGCATGTATGAAGTTCCCCTATAACGGTACTATAAGAATAATAATAATTGCTACAACGCATAAGCTGGAAACCAGACTCCAGAAGCTATATTGAATATAATCAATTACTTTAAGCTAAGTTAAGTCTCTATACATTTAATGGTTTATGAATTTGTATGTAAAACTCATAAAATTGAATCACGATATAAATTCCAAATATCTGCGTATAGCAGAGAATGCATAAATTACATCAATAGTGTTTAGGTGAACAGGACATCATTCCCCTTGCATCTACTCTAATACTCTTGCAACTATGACCTAATTTGTGTGACAATAAGTATACCCTCTAAACGTGATTCGATTAACGTATCAAATAACAAATAATAAAGAACATTATTGAAATTTACCACACCATTTAGTTGCTCATATAGTATACAAACCTAAGTACTATCAATTCTCCCTTTTTTTCTGAATAAATAACAACTCTAATAAATAAGTAATAGAAACTACGTATTTATCATATCGTTTATGAGGTGTGTTAAGGTCTAAACAACCCACCGAATAGTACTTAGGGTGAATCTTACCTTTTCTAACTAATATAAGTGTAGTGTATTATGTATTATACATATAAAAACATCTTTATTAATATTAATCATATAATGTTATATAATAAAGTACTGATATCACTGACACGCTGGCTGACGTATCTAGAGTAGCATTATGCACATTCATTATTTGGCAGCGAATCGGCGAAGATGGATTTAAACTACATATACGTTGTTTTATTATGGAAGAGAAAATCAGAATAAACAAATAGGTAATTTATAAATAAAAGGATACTACAATAAGAAATAAATGTACAATTTTGTTCGTTTAAACTAATATGTTTAACGTCTGCACTTTAGTATTTTTAGGGTAGATATATTGATGTTCGATACCCCAGATGCAGTTTTAATTGAAGAGCTAACATTAATTTATAGGCTATAAGTTCAGATCGACCCTCTTATGAGTCAGTATTATGGAAGAGAAAATCAGAATAAACAAATAGGTAATTTATAAATACATAAGGATACTACAATAAGAAATAAATGTACTATGTTGTTCGTTTAAGATATTTATTTTAGTTCAGAGAGCATTTACAAACAATACACAATTTATACAAAGCAGTCATTCAGAACAGGGTAAGATAATTCGTATGATCTATTAAATTTAAAATAGTAATCTGCTGTTCAACTTGATTTAATTTTCGTAAATGTCTATATATTACAAACATACAAACAAAATAGACTTAAGTAAGAAACAAACGTATACATTACATATCTAAACTGTTACACACACGCGAGCACACACACTATACACGAATAAACTTCAAAAACGTAACATAATTTACTTCTAATTGCCTATTTTTTGTTTTGATTAACTGTAAAAGTTCTTCATATGCCTGTGTCACATTTTCTTCGTTGTTGCTTCCGTGAATGTGGACCGCCTCCGTGGTATACCGTTGAGTATTTATCAATATTTCACCATTCGGTAAAAATAACTCTGTATCATAACATACAATAGCTGAGATCGAGATTGTATTATACGCTCCACCATCTAAGATACAACTATGAAATTGCTGCTGCAATTCTTGATCGTCGCTTAGCTAGCGGAGAAAACAAAAACGTAGACAAAACTAGGTACGCTCTATATAACGACATCGATGAGTGGCGATTTGGTTGTTCGCGAGTACAGTTTCAGGGAAAAGATATTTTAATTAAAAACAAACTTTTCAATGGAACATCCGGCCTGTTTAATTTACTAATGCTTAAACAAATAAGCTCTCCTAGTCCAACAGAGGAAGATATCGACAACTATATGAAAATAATCTCACTTACTAATGCTCATATAGGTAAGAAAGTCAAGTCACGTTACGTTCAACGAAGCCAATCCCGACGAGTTTTCAAGGTCACCCGAGTTTAGCCGAACAATTATTACACAATTCTAATCATTCATTTTTCATAAACTGTTAATTAGATCAATAAATTTAATTCGCGCCTCATTTGCATATTTATTAGATCAATCAATTTAATTAGAGCAATTAACAGTTTATGAAAAATGAATGATTAGAATTGTGTAATAATTGTTCGGGTATGTTCGGCTAAACTCGGGTGACCTTGAAAACTCGTCGGGATTGGCTTCGTTGAACGTAATGTGACTTTTTATATCCGTATAGAACATCTATCAATAAGAAATAAATCACTATTAATTTAATGCCTTAGAGAAAAGTTAAATAATGCATGATGGTGTCGTAGTTCATTATGAAACCATTAGTACGTAATAATTTATTTTTCATTAAAGTGAAAACTTCCTATATTATCGGTAAATATGTACAACCTGTTTTATATAAAGAGATTTAATGTGAAATTTATAAAGAGCTGGTTGAATATACAAAGATTTGAGATTTATCCCTTTATAATTGATACATGTATGAATTCTTAAACTGTTCTTTACTATCAAACTAATCATAATGTAGTTATGTCTTTTTTTTTCTATCACGCAATCCCTATAATCAAGTAAAATAAATAATTTTTATCCGTTTTAATGTTCATATATTGTAGTTATAGACTTTTGATATAACAGTACATTCACTCCGGATAAATTTGTAAAGGAGTACTAATCAATTTAGTATCTTTTTAGATAAACGTTGGTATTACCTTATTTATTCCCATATATTTTGAATTTATATAGTCGAAATGTAAAAATTTAAAAGAATTTTACCTGCGTTTTTAGCACTCGGTACGGATCCCTTTTAAGAGTGTGCTTAGGTAAAAGATTATTATGTATGGATAATAATAATTTAATTTTGCCAAGAGAGAGAGAGAGGAAATATACACCAGCGGTCTGTGATAGCTGGAGAAATCCGTCTAAAACACTCATAGTATTATTATTCCACTGCCCTTACGAATATTAATTGCTTGCTTTTTCATCGAATCAATAATAACCATTACTACTAGTACTATTACTTCCTTCCTTTAACACTCTATAAAACACTATTTTTTATTTAATTTGACGTTAAGACTTGATATCTAGGATAATACATTTCTAAGTGTTTTGCATACGTTTTTTTTTATGATAAATATCCTCATTCGCCTTCAAAACATAAAGATAAATAAATATCGTATACCTATAAGCATGTACAGTGGCACCCGACAAGAGAAAGCAATAACATAATTGTTAATAAAAAAAAGAATTATTATTAATAAAACAGGCTGGTTGTAACGTAATAAAATTACGTTTAGTTATATAACCTATGCATTTACCCCTTGTTACAGTTCATTTCACACCCTTTTATTTCTTTGCAACTAATCAATATCTTCACACTTTGTATTTACATTTAAAATATATCTCCTTTATAGTTAGTTAGTACTAGTGAGCTTTCAACCCTTTCAACTGGTATTTCGGTAATTTCAAACAAGAATTTTTCATGCTTTGAATATACGCTTATTATTATTATAATAGTTGAAAACATGCATAAAGTATGTAACTATACCTTTACAATTGGCATGAATACGTCCTCTGTAATATCGATTCCTTTTACAAATGGCTCCGTCTATCGGTAGTTCAGTACGTTGTCGGTAATACAGATTTCCGTAATCGTAGGGACGTGACAACAGTTAGGGAAAATCAATATTGTGGACCCCTCAGTGCTTCTATCCAATTATTATTATGTTTAATCAATACCGGCTAGTAGGTTTCTATTGGACGATCAACTCAATCAATAATCCGGACAACTCCTGCTTGTATCCAATTATTATTATGTTTAATCAATACCGGCTAGTAGGTTTTTATTGGACGATCAACTCAATCAATAATCCGGACAACTCCCTTATTTTTAATTGACCAATCAGAGAGCAGCAGCGAATAATCAATATCTGCTGGTTCCGTACCACCTAACGAGACAAAAAGTCACTAGATTAGAGAGTGATCGACATAAAAGTAACCAGATTCGAGAGAGAGCTACGTAAAAAGTTGGTGGCGCCATCTGTTTTCCCCTAGCAATACCGTTACCATCTAGCCGAGCGCAGAACCACATGCCGGTAATACAGAATGTCGGTAATACAGATTCCGTACTTCGAGACAAAAGTCCCTAGATTAGAGAGATCGACATAAGAGTCCCCATATTCGTCGTAAAACGACACTGGCGCCATCTGTTTTCCCCTAGCAACGACGCTACTATTTAGCCAAGTGACGAACCAAATGCCGATAATACAGAATGTCGGTAGAGAGAGAGAGAGAGACAGACAAAAAGTCACCAGATTAGAGACAGACATAAAAAGTCACTAATTTTCCCACAGGGGTACCAACTGTAAACAAAAAAGTCACTAAAAACGTCTGGCCAAAGTGACGCATTACCTACTTAAATGCATTACGATAACTTAATAAAACGAATTTAAAGTTTAAATATTTTCAGTCCTTTTCTACACCGCTGACATCATATTACTATTACTTACATATTTTGTTTCAATACAGCGCATGCAAGGACTATGACGTTGTACTAAAAAAGGACAGAAAAATTAAAAGTGTAAATTGAATATCTCGCTAACAGCTGCGTTAAAAATCTTGAAAAATGGCTTCATTATTTTTTCAAACATCTTTTAAATTTTTCCCTGAAACAGAATTCCCAATTTTGACTAATTCATGGTTCTTTCCCGTTTTTTCCGGATTGTGCAAATTCCTGGTTTTCAAGGTTACCAGGTTTGCTGGCCACCCTATAATTAATAAAGACAAAGGTACAGGTCTACCTTTTACAATGCTATTCACTACAAGGATCAGTTAGCTGTTTAATATGTTAGAGTGTATGCTTTTATGGCATCCTCTATAAAGAACGGCTCTTACATTTTGATGTATTAATATATGAAGGTAATACAATTAAATCAAAACTGTAATACATAAAAATATTGAACTACATGATCTTCACATACTTTCTATGTATACATGACAAATTCAAATAACATTACATCAAATAGATGCGAAGCACTAAACAATAAGATTACTCAAAACTAAATAAAAAAGGTTTTGTTAAAAAAAAAATGCCAAATCAAGTATCCACCTGTTAAAATCTGACTTGCAGTCAACAAAAATGATACAAATTGTCTAGAATTGACCTGACTGTGTGCATGAGTCAATAAACTAATTATGCAATGAACAATAAAACGTACGAACAGTACGAGTTTTTATTATTTTTGACAAGGTAGTTGGCGATCAAAGAATCCACTATGTCATATTATATTAATAATTCGTAAAACAAATTGTACATTGGTATAAGTTTCTTTACTAACACAGTATTACCCTTGTTTATTAGTAGTTCAAATGATGTATGCCATATCTATGTCACAACTGTGTCACATTTTTCAACATTACTAAGTGAACTTGTGACTTAGTGGATAATTAGCAGAAAATTATGAATAAAGCAATATACAAATACGCTTATTCATTGATAGACAGTTATTTCGGCATAATTTTAATTTATTAGTGTCCTAAAGTTCATATTAGATAGAAATTATTAGTATTTATTAGTGATGTACCGAAACGGTTTTAGGCCTAATCACTGAACACCAAATATTCGGCATTTAGCATTTGCCTAAGCGCCGAACATTCGGCCGAAGGCCGAATCGCTTGGTGAAAAAAAAACTGAAAAAAGATGCTCTTCTTGACGAAAATTAATTTTCCATTCTTCTTTTTAAATGTATTGTCGGTCATTTTTAATTTTCAAACAAAATGTTTGATACCATATCTTGAAACTTTGGAAAACGACCTATAATTTTCGTTTTTTACTTATGATACTTTCCCAGTAAAACGCGTTTGAAAATTATGTGATTTTCAAGAGCGCCCAACTTCAAAATTTCGTAAATCCAATATTTTGAAGTAAATGGCAATAACAAACAAATACGTATCTCTTCATTTTCGATAAAGAATCGGAAAAAAACTATTCCAGGTATATTTATTTTATGAATGAAAATCTCATGTAGAATACTTCGTACCAGGAATGGCAACAGCTGTCATAAAAGTGAAACCACGAAATGCTTATGAAATGCAACTGTCTGAGCATTTTTTTGTGTTATATGTAGATATACACATAAATAAAAAACAATAATTTTGCTTAAATATTATTATTTACCTAAAATTATGTGCTCATATCATGCCCAGTGCTCACTTTCTAAGAATTTTTAATTAGAATGCAAATGAGATCATTATACTCAAAATTTTCCATCCTTGTCGGCTTCTAGTTGGGGTCTAATATATCTACATACCAGCGGCGGCTAGAGCACGTACCCCCCCAAATAAAATAAAAACTATTCTTTTATATCTATATAAATCTTAATTTTCAATAAATTTAATTGTTATCAATTACTGTTTGTTTTTAGTTTCGGTAACATGCATGGAATATTGGATGAAAATGTATCTAATAATGAAAATAAAGCAGAGGAAGAAGCAGAATTTGTATACCCCGTTGATGAAAGGTTTGTTTATTTATTGAATAATTTCATAAAATAAGTACTTGCATAATTGAAAAACTTATATTTTGTTGTAGAAATAACCATAAATTTGATCTTAATTGGAATGTTTCATCCAATGAATCAAGCACTGCTAATCTAAACAATGAATTGGATAATAATGCAGAAGTTAATAATGAAGGTAAAATAGAGGAAGAAACGGAATTCTTGTACTTCTCTGATGAAAGGTTTGTTTATTTAATTTCTTAAAACTAATATAGTATTTGAAAACATGAACTTTGCAGCATAAATAATTATCAAAATGAGGTCGAAGTTGTACCTCGTGATGATAAATTTATTATTGAAGGTAACCGAATAGTAGAACTTGGTTATGTTCTTGACAGAATTATTCAACTTCAATATGAACACCTACAACGGTGTACCTGCGGGAAGCTTATAGTCAGAGAAGAAGTTAGAAGGGGAATGGGTTTGAATAGCAAAATAATATTACAATGTTTTATGTGTGAAAAGACAATTATATTGCTTACGGAAAACCCAAAAAAGCAAAGAAGCACCATAAATATTGGAGCAGTGTGGGGTTCCTTAGCAACTGGAAGTTCCCACGAACACTTGACTGAATTTCTTAATTGTTTAAATATCCCCGATATGAATTCAAACTTATTTTATGAATTGGAAAATCGACTCGGAAAGGTAAGTTAAGTTTCACATTTAAAATTATAAATTTTTTATCATCAAGACAATCTAGGAATGGGAAGCTTCTTTGACAAGATCAATGGAAGCGGCTGCGGAGAGGGAGAAAATTATGGCAATAGAGAATAAGCAGATCTCGGACGATAATGTCCCGTGGATCACTGTCTACGTAGATGGTTCCTGGAGTAAAAGATCCTACGGCACCAACTATAACGCGCTCTCTGGTATGGCGGCAATAATTGGGAAAGCCACGGGGGAAGTTCTGTTCATAGATATACGCAACCGATTCTGTTCTATATGCTCAAAAGCAGAAGAGAAAAAGCAGGAAGTAAAACAGCATTGTTGCTACAAAAACTGGAACAATTCGGCTCCCGCTATGGAACCAAATATCCTGATTGAAGGATTTAAAGAAAGTTTACAATCGTATGGAATACGTTATCTTAAATTTATAGGAGATGGCGATTCCAGTGTGTTTACAAAATTAAAAGAGCAAGTGCCTTATGGCAATTCAATTAAAAAATGTGAATGCACAAACCATGCTCTAAAGAACTATGGAAAAAAACTGAGGCAGACCAAATCAGATATGAAAATAAGTGTCCAGGGTAGAAAATTACTCACGTATCAAAGAATGAATCTCCTAACCAAAAGAGCTAAATGTTCTATTTATGAGCATGCTAGAAATGGAAGAAATGCTGATGTTTTGCGTCTAGACCTCAAGCAAGGATTGCATCACGTGTTCGGTGATCATTCTGATTGCAGGCCAGAAATCTGCAATTCACCTCAGGACTTATCCAATAATTTGATACCCGAATTGAAAACCACTTTAATATATAATCATATTGCAGGTTTGTATTATTTCTCCAGTCTGATTTGAGACTCACATTTAATTATACTTATTAAAATCATGGAGATATTGATAAATGATTGGATTTTAGGAGATCTCGATGTTCTAATTAGGAAAACCCATTTGCTGATTGAAAATGAAAATAACAACAGGGCAGAAAGGCTTATGAACATAATATCCCGTTTTACTGGTGGAAAACGACTGAATTTGATTCAGCGGGGTTCTTATAATAGAAGAGTCTATTTATCGGCTTTACGTTACAATAGCAGATTTAACTGGCACAGCAGTCCATATAAACGCGTTACAGGAGAGAGCCCTGGCAAGTATTTAAAAAAATACATGGAAAAGAAAAGCCATGCTGCCATGGTTAAAAGTAAAAGAAAGTTGTTCGAAGATAATGGTGACAGGCCAATAAAAAGAAGGAAACCAAACGTAACACTTGAAAGAAATGTCGATTATGGACCACTGGGAGAACAACCCGAAGACGGGAATGTTTTAAATCATGAAGTTGAAGAGAAGATCAGTAGATTGCAGGTAAATTAGTATTTCTAGAAATACTTCCTTTGATTTCTCCCAGTACCTTCAGGCCTATAGGTACATAATAAGACAGAATTGACATTTTCCTAGTTTTAGGTGAATGAAATTGAAAGAAATTCGATTCAAGAGCTCTCAATAGGTCAGTTTGGAAATGAGACTTATGAGGAACAGCGAAGAAACAGACTGACTGCGAGTTTATTTGGCCAAGTAATAAAAAGAAGACTCCATACACCATGCCATAATTTAGTTAAATCATGCCTAAGAAGTGCGACAATTTGGATAGATGCTTTAGAATTCGGAATTTCTAGAGAAACAGTGGCAATTTCCTTGTTTGAAAAAAAAAACTAAAATGAAAGTGAAGAATTCGGGATTATGGATTGACTTTAAATATGGTTACTTAGCAGCGTCTCCTGATGGTGATACACCTACTTTTCGATTAAAACCAACAATTCTAGTCAAATAATTCTTCTTTATTCCAGGAATTATTGAAAGTGAAGACGCTTTAGTCGAAGTGAAGTGTCTTTTCTCGGCCTCAAAATTAGAGTTACAGACTAATACCATGGAGGAAATCATTCAAAAACTTAAGAATAAAATATGTCTGGAAGTTAAAAATGGAGAAGTTCAATTACAAAGAAATCATAATTACTACTACCAGGTAAAGATGATACAAAATAATACATAACTGATGTTGTGTTCAACTTTTTTTTACTAACGATTGCATCTTATTTTGTTTTTTGTAGATACAAGGGCAGCTCAATATTACACAAAAGACAAAATGCTTTTTTGTTGTGTATGTAAATGACCAGGTTGCTTTACATATCGAAGAAATCAAAAGAGATGAATCATTTTGGCAAGAGAAAATGCTACTGAAATTAACATTATTTTACAAAACGTGTATTGCTCCGGAATTGGTGAGAAAAAACCTCGAGAAGGGTTTGAAATGCGTAGATCCACCACACATTTTACAAGCAATAGCTGAATACAACAGTAAGCAAAACAAACAACTAAAAAAGAAAGTGGCTGAAGAAAGTGGAAATACAGAGGCAGAATTAAGGAGTTCGAAAATTACAAAAATCTTGTAGAGTTGGGGATGAAAATATGAGATATGAGGAAGAAAAACGGCATATTTTACAAAAGAGTTTTCTAATACGTGTAATTTTGTTAAAAGAAAATAATGTAACAGCCAAAAGGAATTCTCGAGTTCTCTATAAAAATCTCGATAAAGGTGTTTTCTAACAAAAATCATGGTTTAAATCAATTCCTTTTCTCTTAATT
The DNA here is from genome assembly GCA_929113105.1 of Agrypnus murinus. NCBI lineage: Eukaryota > Metazoa > Arthropoda > Insecta > Coleoptera > Elateridae > Agrypnus > Agrypnus murinus. The sequence continues at coordinate 96,274,982 of OV816024.1, read as the reverse complement.
TAAAAATCCAAAATATCTTTCCTGACTGTCCTTTGTTTAGGGATTATTTCTAATTGGGTAGAAAAACCCACCCAAAATGTATTATACACCTTTCTTTTATTACCTATTAAGCATTTTCTAAGAATATTCAAACAATTTCTATTATTCTACAAATAAATTTTAAAATGAGAATGTGCAAGTACAGTTTATTTGTTGGTATTTGTTTGTGTTTCAAAGAGAAAGTTTAAAAAGCAATATGAGCAAGTTTTGACACAGGCTCACTTTTTATTATTTATGCTAAATCTTATTTAAATATACTTTTAATCAAATTGTACAACTAAATGAATAAGAGAAGAACATGGCATTTAAATTTTCAAGAGAAATATTTGATGATTTTTCGAAATTAATAATTAAACTGCAAATTAAGCATTATAGGGGAAGTCCCACAAAAGAACAACCAAACGCATTCTAAGAATTAGTAAATTAGTTTATTTTATATAATAAGGTAACGTCATTAAAAAATATTTCCCATTTTAATTCAAAGCAGTAGATATGAATAGTTAATCTAAATAAACAAATTCAAAACGAGTTGATGACATTAACCCCAAATTAAAAGAGATGGAGATAGTTACGGTTGGCAGTACCTTATATAAAGATCTAGTAACCTTACAAGTCCTTGATAAGCACTGCCATCTTGCGTTGAATGAAACAAGTCGGAAACACGAAGTTTCAATCGCCCTGTAATTATTATCTTTCTAAGAATGTATTAAAATTTTAAAAGTGCATACTAGTTCCATCTTTTGGGTGTTTAACGACTTTAGCTCTTCTGAGGCCGCCGCTCTTAATTATAGATAAAATGAAATTGAGATAAAATATGATTTAGATACTTGGTGGATCATAAGATAAATAATATAAATTATGTATTGCAATTCCAATTATTGATATAATTACCGAGGAACATACTGAGATTTCGAGAGGCTATGATATAGTTTATTGACTCATATAAACAGGTACATACAAACTTGTTTCTGCAAGCAAGAATGTAGTACAACTTGCTTTATTTGGCATTCAATTCTGTTTGATAAAGGCAATTCAATGATAAAGCAATAAAGTAGGCAAATAACTAGAAATCATTAAAAATTGCCTAATGTATTAGTAAGAAAAACTTGTTTAATATGTTTTATCTGAGAACTTAATAGATTCAGATGTTATCTTAGCATTATTTAATGGAAAAACATGAAATCTAAAAATATACCATAACATAGTGCCTACACCAATAATAAAAATGTATTTATAGATTTTAAAATCCTACTGATTTGTAGTGTTTTACAATATCAAATTGAACATATCTAAGGAAAGTTTTGCTAGTAAAACAGGGATTTGCTCTCAAATAACGTAAATTATTCTATACCCAATAGGAATTAATTGTAAAATGCAAGCTATTCTTTGTCAATCATTACATTTATAAAGTAATAGTTACTTCTCTTTTTAAATTTTAGTTTCCAAACAGGCAATTCCGAAACTTAACTATGTTTAAAAGCTCCTTTGGTAAATTTTGGTTTACCTTCGCTATACTAATAATAAACGCATACAATATTTGAAGAACCACATAATGAGTTTAATGTTTATTTTGGAAAATTACCATATACATATAACAAGCGTATTTAAAAAAAACTCGTTAGATCTTTTGGGCCAAACTCAAACTAGTTATCTACCACATGGTGAATTAATTATTATCGTTATAGGTTAATTACATAAAGATTTTTTTTAGTGTAATATTAACAAGATTTATATTACCATGTTCATACGGAGAGAAAGTTCCAGCATCTAAATTAATATATGGATCTATTTTAATTGATGTCACTTCAATTCCACAGCTTTTTAGGATAGTTCCAAAGGAACTTGCTATAACACCTTTTCCAACGCCGCTGATAACGCCTCCGGTAACCAAGATATATTTCATATTCGACATTTTTACCAATATTAAACTATTTTATTATTGGTGTTACTGAAATAAAAACAAATTTACTGCGTTTCAAACAACGTGGTTTATTGCGTCAATCTTTTGACGACCACACAACGGTCTTAACCAAAAACCAAATTGTAAATTGGCGAAAAACTGTGCGCCTGTGTAATATATTAAAAATCCAAATCCAAACGATCCAAACCGAACGGCCGAACGCATTGAGCAAACGCGAGATCTAATTATCACTACATCTAATTATTAATGGACCAAAATGGAGAAAGAATTTCAAAAATACTACTGAAATACCTTTTAAATCTCCTTGTTATAACATTGTAATGACCTTTTTGTTGTTATGAGTATTAATTGTTTAAATAATTTTCCTAAACGTAACAAATTAACGCGACTGAAGTTAATAAAACGAAAACTGGAGGTGAGTATTAACGTAGTTCGAATATCATTCAAATAATAATTCTATGTGATATTAGAATAGAAAAGAATTGCTCGTAGATATTTATTAGCGAATAAAGCTATTATTAAATTTTAACATATGTGGAAATATCAGAGTTTCTACAAAAGTCCTAGCTGAAAGCTTTAAAAAAGGTCAAAGGGCCTACCCAGGGTATCCAAATTTCTCTCCCACTTCCAGAGTATCTGCCCACCCTTTGAGCTTTGACATTTGAAAGCGTCTGGCGGCACGTGTGAAAAAATTTCGAATAAAAAAAATATGTCACGAGGACCATTGAGGTGTAAAATAGGACCATCAATATTAAACGCCGATCTATCTCAGTTATATGTTGAATCTCAGCGATTATTAGATAGTGGAGCAGATTACTTACACTTGGATGTTATGGATGGACATTTTGTCCCTAACCTCACTCTAGGTCATCCAGTTGTTAAATGCCTAAGATCAAAAATAAAAACTGCCTTTTTTGAAACACATATGATGGTTTCTAATCCTGACAAGGTAAGTACTACAATAATTGAATTTTATCAATTATGTTGATAGTTATTCTAGTGGATCAGTCCAATGGCAGATGCTGGCGTAAATTTGTACACATTTCATATCGAGCCTGTTAATGAAATTCCCAAGATTTGTCGTCTTATAAGGGAGGCTGGAATGAAAGTAGGTCTAGCATTAAAACCGGGAACAGGAATTGAGGAAGTTCGTCAATTTATAGATTTAGCCGATGTGATATTAGTTATGACTGTAGAACCTGGATTTGGAGGCCAAAAGTTTATGAATGACATGATGCCTAAAATTCAATGGTTAAGGCATAATTATCCTTTATTAGACATCGAAGTTGATGGAGGTGTTGGATTAAATACTATCAATGCTTGTGCTGAAGTATGCAAGTAATTTTAAATTGTTATCAAAAATTAAATATTTGTTTTTAGGCAGGTGCTAATATGATTGTCTCAGGAACTGCCATCATCAGTGCAAGCAATCAAAGGGCTGTTATTGCAAGCCTTCGAGAAACAGTAGAAAGTTCAATTCATAAATGTAATGTTTAATTACTATACAACATAGGAATTGTTTTTACTATCAGTTTTAACAAGTGTTGTGCACTGACTATTGAGCTTATTACTGTTATTGTTATGATATTGTTAAATATTGCCTATGGACATTCCAATTGGTGCAAGTTCCAATATATATTTTTTATATCTTTTATATAAATCTTGTTTTTATTAGGTACACATTTTGGCCTATAAGTTACCTGACGTCTTCATTTTAACTATTATAGTTAAGTATACTGTTTTGTAAATTAGGCGGTTTGAATTACCAAATTAAAACAATCATCTGTTTGCTGGTGTATATAAATCATGGAGAATAAAATGTTTAAATGATGTTCGTAAATGTGCTTTTATTTAAACATTTTATTGCTTTGAAGGGGTTATCATTGAAATCAAATAAAGAAATTTTACTCATTTCCAAAGTGTTTTTTTTCCTTAAACAGGAGGTGAGTTGAAAGCAAAATTGGCATTTACTGAATTTTTCTAACATACATTAGCTAATTTGCATTAAATTGCATGCATGACTTTTCTTCTAGTAGCTAAACTAATTGTAAGTGAGAGCAAGTATCACTCAGCTTTGTTTCCAATACGTTAGCAGATACAGAGTGATGAATAGGGTTTCTGACTCGGGAAATTAGAATAATTTAAAAAATAGGATAATTCCCGGGAATTATTCTATTTTTTCTGGTCTCGAGTCCCGGGAAAAATCATTCGAGACACGGGACTTTTGTATACAAGGTGTTCAAATAAAATTCTTACTTTAGAATTAAGGTTTTATTAACAGTGTTGCTTTGCGCACGTATGTTTTTCTTAACCAGTTTTTTTTTAAATACTAAACAGTCTTTGCAAACACATACAAATCATTTACAACCTGTCTATAAACAATCAATAAAGGTAAAGGGATTAGTTTCGGTAAGAAAGTACAGTTAGGTATGGTGCCTCGTCAGAGCATTCTGTATAAGTGAACTTGCAGTTTCTATTATATTCAAAAAGGGTCTCCATACAGAATTTCCTCTCTTATTTATAAACAGGTGTTTTTACTTAAAAATTCATATTGAAGTTTGGACTGGTCGTTTCAATAGGTAAAGGGTTCCAAGAAAGTTTTTGTAATGACAATAGTTCGCTTTCATAATTAATTGAGTATTTACTAGATTTCTCAATTTCTTTCATCTGACTTTTATTTACCTTTACCTATTAAATTTAGAAATAAAATGTTTTCTGTTTAGCTTCAAGATGATAAATAAACCAAATCGTAGTTTGAAATTGTTTTAAAAATATCGAAACGACAATGTAATTATTACCTCAAACAAATTTCGTGTAAGGTTGGAATTCTAGAGGCCGCATGCAGCATTTAGAATGCATGCACGGATCACATTGAAAAAAAATAGTGAAGAAGATATTGTACCCTGTACCTCTAAAAATATTAAAAATCAACAATCAACTATAAAATTTTGCAAAACAAGCAATTTGGGTGACATTGTATATATCTCAATAGGCCGCAGAAGATGGAATATCAATTCGAACCATTGCTAATAATATTTATCTTGTTCATATTCAGGAAAAAATTCCTTAAAAAAGCTACGAATAACTTAAGACTTACCAACAAACAATACACCACTAAACAGGATGAGCCGTATTCGCATCTCGTTATTAAATTAACGGAATGTTTAATTACCATGGTGACCAATTCTAATCTTTTCCCACCTATTAAAATTAGATAAAGCTATCTCTATTCTTGTTGATCTTAAACGAAACTTTAGTTAGAGATACCTTTAATCGTGGCTCGTAATACGGCCCAATAGGTTTTGGCATAAAAGAGAGAAAAAATAATTTTATGATATAAGAATTTATTTATGTACTGCCGTGCTTTTCATTAAATACTTACAGTTATTTTCCAATGAGAACTTCTAGAAGAAAGTGATTAGAGGATTAATTAAAGCAATTTTGAAAATGAATTAAGGATTTTTGTGTAATGTACCTATGTGAAATTACATTCCGGGATTCCCGGGACTTTAGGAAAAACCCCAGGAATAGCAAAGTTGTCGAGACCCAGAAACCCTAGTGATGAACCATTCGATGACATGACATATGTTACTGGTTTGTTATGCTTAGCTGCTCTGTTGAAGGTAATCAAAGCTTAATGAAGGTTCTCTTTTTTTATAATGTGTGTATTATATTCTGTAAAAAATTTTATTACGAACAAATTTGGAATAGGGTTTTAATATGTCAAATACTAAGGAGATTCCAAAGAAATATCATGTAATCCAGAAAAAGGAAATTAGAGCAAGCTGTGACGAAGCTATTAAGATTGGTATAGTATGTCTTCTAACTAGCAACAATTTTGTTTGTGTTTCATGAATAGTAAATGCTATAATTATACTTCTGGTGCAATTGTTTAAGACTATCAGATAAACTATCCATTTATCTGAATCACTTTGTTAACGTTACAAAGGCTGATACGGTAGATTCTTCAACAAAAGTTGTGGTCGGTGCATACCAAAACGCAGGGCTACCGCAGTGCAACACGTCATTCAACAATAATCATACATATGTGCCTAACAATATTAACCACATGGCCAAGATGCAGATACCCGACTACTAAACATGGGCAAGAGTAAAAAGTTCTGCAATCGTACAAAACATTTATAAAATGTGTAATACAAAGTTTGATGTCTTCCGAAAAATTTATTTTTATACTCTACAGTGCAGTGGTGTGAAAGGGTCTTGCATAAATTCAAAAATTAAGGAGAATTAAACATATAATGCACTATTTTCATATATTTTTCGGCCACTTGTTGAATATGTTGCACAGGTACTTAGTCACAATCACCAAAAATTTTGATTAAAAAAAATAAAATCGGTAGGCAGATTTGCAAGATTGTATAGACTAGATAGAAGAAATGTTAGGATTATATAGACTAGAAGAAATAGCAAAATTACATAATATATTACTTACTAAATCTAAACTAATATTTGATTGGCTAGCCTTTGTTCTTGATAACTAATTCGCATCTTTTGGACATGAAATTTGCCAGTTTTTGTAACTTCTTTGAAATACATTCGATTACAAGTTTGAGTTAGACATTTAATTAATTCTGTTTTTGTTGTGCGTTTCTTTTTAAATATGATGTTTGCTATCCTTTGCCTAAAGTTTTCTGTGAAAATATGGCAATGGCAAGTTGATCCTGATAATTTTGCTGGTGGTCATCCAGGATCGAATTAGTTTTGCCCTATGACAAGGTGCATCATCGTCTTATAAAATAAAATCTTCATCTCCAAACAAGTCTTTCCCACTAGGCAACATGTCATTCTGCAAAATACTTCAAGGTACCTTGTGACATTCATTATCTCAGATATATGTAGTCTACCAACTCCTTGGGCATGCCCATACCATGACAGCGGTTGGATGTTTAATTGTAGGGAATACACATTTTGGTGAATATTCTTCAGGAAACCTTCTAAAATACGTATTTCCGGCATGATTATTGATGTTAAAAGTTGATTCATCACTAAATAGCACCATCAGCCACTGCTCTGTGGTCAGTGCCACTGCAGACAAAAGCATTGTTGCTTCTCAGAGACAAGTGGCTTCTTCCGTGATTGATATCGTATTAATCCACAAGCAAGATATCTTTGCCTTGCGTGGATGTACACACACTAACATTGATTGCTTCCCACCATAATTTACTCAATTCAGTGGAATTAAGGCTTGCATCGGTCAGACTTGTTCTTAGGGCAGCATCATCTTGAACTGAGATTTTCTTTGATGGCCCACTATGCGGTTTGTCAGCAATTTTTCCTGTTTCAGCATACTGGTACAAAAGAATAATATTTAGAAGGAAATGGTCTAAATTGCAGAATCTTAGATTTAGCTATTTATCTATTGAAGCAAGGTATTACTTCAATAGAGTTTTGGATTCTGGCAACTAGGGGTCAAGTTAGATGTGTTTGAAATGGTACTTTGTGCAAGGACCTAAAACACAAAATTCTGCTTTTTTCAACTTCATTTGGAAGGAATTCATTCATATTGTATGTCTGGTGTTTTTTTTTTCAAGCAAGGTATTACTTCAATAGAGTTTTGGATTCTGGCAACTAGGGGTCAAGTTAGATGTGTTTGAAATGGTACTTTGTGCAAGGACCTAAAACACAAAATTCTGCTTTTTTCAACTTCATTTGGAAGGAATTCATTCATATTGTATGTTTGGTGTTTTTTTTTTCAAGCAAGGTATTACTTCAATAGAGTTTTGGATTCTGGCAACTAGGGGTCAAGTTAGATGTGTTTGAAATGGTACTTTGTGCAAGGACCTAAAACACAAAATTCTGCTTTTTTCAACTTCATTTGGAAGGAATTCATTCATATTGTATGTTTGGTGTTTTTTTTAATCGTTGCTAGTACTAATGTAAAAAGGTCAAATCTTGAGGTACTTACTGTCTTGAGGTAGAACAGCAAAACCTCCAAAAATAAATTTCAAATGTTTCTAACTCGGCTCCTACTAACTAGAACCCAAAACCCTTTTGCTATTCTACCTGAGAACTACCAGTGATCATATGAGTGAACTAAATATGCGATTATTGCAATTTGGACCATCTCATAAACACATAAATAGGGTTGACCCATAACAGGATGTTTTAAAAAGAAACATTTATAATAGTTAATGACTGAGGTACATAATTTCAATAAATAATGTACATAATAACATTTCAATCACTGCCAACTTAAATTCGAAAAGTTCTTACTTTTAAGCATCTTTCCTAGTAAAATTGTAACAGGTAGCTTTTACATGTAAAAATTAACTTTTTTTAAAATTTGTAAATGCAAAACGAATTCGATTTTACGTGTAAATGATTGATCATACGAAAAAATATTATTGAGGTTTTTTGTTGTGCTACATGAGATGTATCGTCTGACAAAACCCCATAATTAAACTAATATTATTAACACGGCAAAATGATTATTTACTTTATTTATTTCTGATAAAAATGGTATGTCCTAGAAACAAGTTGTATGATACTTTTTTGGTCCTTTTGATGTCTTCTATCACCCCTTAAAATTATTGCTCTGTAACCCCTTCCACACGGTATATTCATACTTCAGTGGTTTGATAGTGTTAATTACAATTAACATTTTTACATATTTAATTTTGTTTAATTTGGTGGTTGGTCACGGACAAAAATGTGCATAACTGTTAGGTAAATTCATCTACAAATTTTCTCAGTTGTTTTTCTGGGAGATTAATAGTCGTAGAAAGTTTTGAAATACCTGTTAAAATACTGCGGTAATTACACAAAAGTTAAATTGGAAAAACCAGTTTTCAAAATTTTTTGAGACTTCTTTCTTATCTTAATACTACAAACTTGTTTACTTCAACTGCTAGTACTAACCTCCTCGGTTAGGTTAGGTTAGGTTAAAGGTGAGTGTGGCGTCCTGTCCGCCCCTCCACTGCGACCTCCTGGGTCTATTGTGGCTCACCCTCCAGTCCCATTCTTTTAAGGAAGGTGAGTAGTCTGGTGGGTGATAGGTTGGTCAGATCCTCAAGTTTCAGTTGCACTGAGCCAAACAGTGAGAATCTGGTGTGGTCCCCTGCGGGACAGGTACATATGACGTGCTCTGCTGTTTCCTCTGCCTCTAAGCATAGACGGCAGACAATCCCGTCTGCTAAACCTAGCTTATGCATATGGTATCTAAGACTGCAGTGCCCAGTGGGAAGGGCAGTTACGCTGCGCAGTCCTAGTCTGTTCAACTCTAACAGTGAGGTATGTCTGGTTTTGGATGGGCCCTTTATTGCTGCCTTGGAATAAGCCATCCCTGGGCGGCTATGCCACAGCTCCTGTGTACAGTACCTCATCCTGCCTTCAATTTTTTGAGACCTCTTTCTTATTTTAATACTACAAACTTGTTTACTTCGACTGCTAGTACTAACCTCCTCGGACAGTTACATTTAGTAGTGGAAATAAGTGTAATCTTATTTAAATCATAGTCAGAGGCATGTTGAACCTTGTACTGGAACTTTCTCTTTAAATAATAATTTATTATTTCATTTATCAAAGAATTTAAATAGTTTAGGAATAAATGCTCACATTGTTCATTCGAACTTTCAATATGAATAAAATGTATCTCTTCTAAAACATAACTTAAGCATCATTTGATGTTATTATACTTATTGTAAGCAGAGATAGTCAGTGTAATACGAGCTCTGTCTCATTGAAGTTCGCACACTATTTTTGTTATTTAAAGAACATTCATTTTTTTCTTTGATATACGCATGAGCTGTTTCTTGCTCTTAGAGTGAAGTACTCTCTTTGCACTTATTCCATGTTAAGTTTCATGAAATTCTATCGAATGGTTTCCTTATGCCGCCCCTTCAACTCTGATCAATCTGTGGACACAAAGAGGCGGTAAGAGGGATCCCCGCCTCCGTAAAATTTTATAAAATGTGACATGAAGTAGGTGCAGAAGCAATACTTTATTCGAGCAATAAGGAACAGTCGCCTTAAGGACCAAAGGAAATTTTGGGAAAAAGATTGTGGGTTGTACTTTGTTTTAAAATATAAGAGATAAATCCACAACGAAGTATAACAAAACCACATAACTTATAATATAGGAGGTCAGTACTTTACTCTAGCAACAAGAAATAGCTACTTCCAAAAACTAATAAAATCCAGGGTGAAAATTGCGGGGCGCACTTTAACAGAAAGAGAAGTGTGCGAACTTCAATGAGACAGGGCTTGTATATGTTTAGCAGCATATCTGTATACTGAAAGCCTCATTATCAAAAAATAATCTAGCAGCATGTCAAGTACTTATCAAGCTCCTCAATACTTACATAGCGAAGAATAGGAGCAAACTGACCATCTCAAGTAAATGCATATAATTATAAACATACTCATATTTTTGTATAGCAAAGGATGCATATAAAACATAATTAAATTCACTATCAACTGCTTTTAAAAAAAATACAATTATTTTTTACTCAGAGCTATATGACTAATTGATGTTTTTATCTATGTTCCCAGTGAAATTAGTTGCACCATTACTTTATTATTTACGACTTAGAAGGTACTGGTGACATCATTAAAATGAATTATTTACAGTAAACTCAATGCAGATCCTGCCAAAGTCGAATGTGCCGTATCAAAAATTCTATGGGTAGTGGGGATATGATTCTCTTTGCTAGTTTTGTAAAGTTCACATCAGTACACTCATTCATACAAACATTCATTTAAATATGTTTTACCGTCAATAACAAAGTTTGATGTCTTGATAAGTGGACAACTTGAGCCTTCCAGACTAGTAGCTATCCAGACTAAGACTTTCTTTTTTTAATGAGTTTTACATTAGAAGAGGCAGGAGAAATATCGTGGGAGGAAGATTGATTGTTTCCAATGTGTGAAGGAGTGTAGTATGACTCATCATATCATTAAGTATGAATAAAATTCACTTTTGAGAATTTTCGTGGTCCTTATACTGGAATTTTCTCTTTTGCATGTATCACAGTATGTTATGTTTTTTTAAAACTTTATACTTTAAAATTGGAAGCTGCAGTTCATATTGAGATACAGTCACTATTTTTAAACATCTAAATGCTAAATAAAGATTATTACTATTATCTCTTGCAGTTGCTTGATCTTGTTTTGAGTGAAGAATTTTGTTCTTCCAGAGCCACTGTGTCTTTTTGCTACTAAGCTGTAATTATACCTCTTGATGACATCGTTCATTGTTCCCTAAGTACGCCTTCTACAAAACGCCTTAAAACCTCTTCTTTCGGTTACATTTTCTTTATTGTAAAATATTTTTTGTGAGAATCTATAGTCTGAAAGTAATTATCAAAGCTCGAAATATATCAATTAAAGCTGAAACCAATTTGAATAGACATTACTGAAAACATGATGTCTATATTGTAGATTTTTAGTGGTCAAACTTTATAAATGTCGCAATAGTTATTTATGTATTAAGGGCATAAAGAGTCTTAATGGCCAGGAAGCATTAATTCTAGCCCAAGGCGTTAGCTGATTAATTCTTTTCTTAATGTCGCATTGTCTCCAGAAAATTCTCAACTGCCACACCGTTATTTTACTCCCACGATACTTACCCGTTCTTATCTGTGGTAATGTTAAAATAGTCAAAATATTCAACCCGTAAATTGAGGAAGTTGGGAGTCCTCAACCACCCAATCTGCCACGAACACATCAATTTGCTATGTAAAATCCTTATAGACACTATAGAATTTCTGTATTATGTTTATGTTGTACTACAAAAGCAATCAAAACTAGAAAACATACTATTAACAATAATTTAATCACATATATAAAATGAACAATAATGAACTTATTTGCAATAGTTTTAGTTCAGCAAGACATTTACATTATTACTTTATAGCGTAACTTCACCACCATCTTCGATTATTCCTTCCATTTCTTCATCACTTTCATCTGTATCTTCAGCAGCCTTTTTAACATTTTGTTTCTTACTTGCTTTTGTGAGTGATAAATCTTTTTGAACTAAACTTATGTCCTTTTCATCGTCTTCCATTGCTTCTGCCGCTCTACGTTGTTTCAATCCAGCAGCTGGTGATCTAATCAGTGATAGATCTCTTTGTACTTCTTTTATGTCCCGTTCATTTTCTACTTCTCGTCCTTTACGTAACCTCTGCATAATGTGTGCATTTTGACGTTTCTGTTTAATAGTTTCTACTTTCTTCATTGCTTCAATTGCCCTATTCCAAGTTGTTCTATCATATTTAACAGGAATATTGCGTGTTTTCTCAAATTCAAATGATGGATCAACAGCTAGTTCTTTTCCTACAGTTTTACGATATGCTTTTGTCCATTTGACTTTACGTGGATTCTTCTTCTTTTTAAATGCTGCATGACATTTTGATCGGCAAAACTTAAAAATCTGAAAGAATGATGAAACAGTTTTATTATCGAGGTATATAGTAAAGTGTCAACATACTTTGCAATCATTTCTAACAAACTGTATGCCATGTCCAGGATATATCCGAGACGAACAAAAATAACAAGTCTCAATGCGCATTTTTGATCTTTAAATATTTCTATCTTATGAAAGGTTTTCTGTTAATAAAATAAACTGTGTTATTAAACGCACGTGCACTATAATAAGCATTTACGTTAGACGTCAAGAAAAAGAAAGACGAAGAGGTTAGAATTAGAGAACGTAACCAATCTTATAAAGAGAAAGTTTCTAAATAGCGGCATTGTCAGATCTAGAGAAATTACCTGTCTATACAGTTATTTTTAATAAGCCCTGTCATTGCCATCTAAACTAGAGTTCCTTAATATAAACTGAGCTGTGTATTATTTAGACGAGCGTCTCGCGCCACATGCGATCCGACGTTAGTTTGACATCGCAGGATTTGTACCTAACCTATTTCAAAGTAAAGTTACATTTTCGTTTTATTTATAAGTGCCGTGCATGATTAATCAAATTTAAAATTAAGAAAGAGATTATTTGCGAAGAATGTGATGTTACATTCACTAAAAAGAGAAATCTATACGTTAATATAAGAAAAATACACGACAGGGATCACCTTGCATCAAAAACCATTGGGGAAATCTGTGATATATGTGGTCAACAGTTTAATAAATCAAAATTTTCCGTCATCAAAAGCAAATCCATAGCATTGGTGCTTCAAAGGAAGAACGTACCCGAAATTTCAGAATTAAATGTGGTTTTGAAAATTGTTCTGAATATTTCAGAAATTATGCAGATTTGAGAAAACATATGACCACTGTACATAAAGTGGAAATTGGGTATAATGAGTTTCAGTTTGAATCTTCTTCAGGTAAGCTCCTGGATTTGATAATAATAGATCAGATTTGTCATTGTATGTTCTGCATACTTCATTTAAATTATTAGCCGACGGCAGTAAGAAAGAATTTTACAACTGTCATTGCTCCTATAATTACATAAACAAGGGGAAAGGTGTAAGATATTTTAAAAGCAAAGGAACAAATACAATTGGGAAAGCTTGTCCTTCAAGGATGGAGGTTTTGACTAAAAGCGAGGGACTTATTCTGGTGAAGTTTTGGATAACCCATGTAGGTCACTCACTTGACATTGTCTGTTTTTTAAACAAAGAAACAAGAGCTAAAATTGCAAGTAATGTATATATGCCCTTATTTAAAAACCATAATTTAGTAAACAATTTTTGTTCTAGATAAATTAAAAGAAGGCGCAACTTTTGTGCACATATTAGATGATATTCGGGATGCTGGTTTGATAAAAAAAGAATTACAACAAATCCTGCTAAATAGTATATTACATGTTGAGTTGGTAAAGGATATCTTTACAAGCCAAGCGATAATTGTTTGACCGAGACGGTACGTCGAGGTCAAACAATATCGCGAGGCGTGGAAACTTTACCAACGAAACATGTATACTATTTTATTCACAATAATTAAACTTAAGATACTGAAAATAAAAAGTAATTTTAAATTTTAAAATACATTTTTTATAAACTGTCATAATTTCAACCAGAGCCATCTATCAACCAAAAGAAATTTTAAGTAAAGTTTCATTCTTCGTCGCTAGATGGCAATGTATGCGCTCAGTATTTTAAAATTAGAAATTAATTAATTCCATTGTAATTATTAAATATAAAATACGGAAAAATAAAACTAATTTTAAATAAAAAAATATGTTTTTAGCGTTAAATATATTTATAAAAACTTAAATTTAAATCGGATAAAACGTCCTGTTTTAAATTATTCAGAAAAAAAAGTTGGCCATAACTTTACATGTCAGTTTTACAGACAGTAAAGGAAATTGTTAACCACTTTGGTGTTGCTATAGCAATAGCTTACTTTCCAAGGTTTTTACAACATATGAAATGTACATATTGCAATATGATTGTGAATAAAAATATTATTTTGGCTAGTCTCTTTTAAATAAAACAGATGTTACTATAAACATTCATACAAGGTTCGACCATACATACACTTCGTAATTTGTTTTTTTTCTATTAACAGGAATGCTATAATAATATTAAGTAGTTTTAATATTTTTAATTAAATATTTAATATTTATGTAAATGTAATTATTGTTTTTGCCTGAATTGCTATTGTTGAATAAATGTATTCTCACTATATTTATATTTAATATTACCTATCCTGTTTTCTTAAACATATTTTTTCCCTTGATGAAAAAGGGGATGATAAATCTGATTTTTGCATATTGATAATACTGCCCTATTAAGGATAAAGGTCGTATCTGCATAACTATAAGTTTTGAGAAATCAATAAAAAACTAATTGTTATTGTGCCATACACAGAGTTTTTTGTTTTATTTTAAAGTTGTTATTGTATATGTATAAAGTTCTTATAGGATGGCACAATAACGATTAGTTTTTTATTGATTTCTCAAAACTTACAGTTATGCAGATACGACCTTTATCCTTAACAGGGCAGAATAATGAAAGTTGACTTTTCTTAAGCATTTTTTAATTATGTTTGTAAAAAACAAATTTCAATCTCCTCTGAGGTTATTTTCAAAGGATAGTACGTTTTTCTGATTTCTTTAACATTTTGCATAAATCCTTTAGGACAAGTTTCTCAACTTACCATATGCAAAAAAATATCGTGTGCAACACGTTAGAAAGTTTTTTTTCACTCATTTGCTTGATAAACACGTGGAAAAAGTATGACTTTCATAACTAGTTGTACAATATACTATTCTATAAGCATTTATTAATTTATATCCATAAAACAGATTTATTTTATAGGGAATTTAAAGTAGGTATTTTCTGAAAGCTATCGGCAAATAAATTTTAAGATTGGCGCTATTAATTTTGAATTTGACCTTGGTAGCAAACAAATTGTCAAATCCTGCGATGTGAAACAAACGCCGGATCGCGTGTGGCGCATACCTACTTAGAAGTTATGTATTTGACATAAGAGGGCAGTAAAAAGTTTGACATAAGAGGCCCGCAAAGAAGCCTTAAATGCCCTCAAAACAGGACATTTAGAAAGCACTTTCTGATCAGGTAGGCGAAAATAGTATATTAAGTATCAAGAACAGTAAGGACAGTTTACCGATCGACGACAATGTTTGGCGACTGAGCGAAGCAAAGTCGCCAATATTGGAGGAGATCGGTAAACTCCATACTGTTTGAGATGCTTATACTATTTTTTGTACGACCATTATGAATACAAAGGTATTACTAAGGAAATATCTCGAAAATGGTAAAAAATAGATAATTTATTTTTGCCCTGTATAATGTATATCCACCAAACATTAAGTAGGTTTTGTCGTTACCATGGATACGTTTGTAATTTTATTTTTGAATGTCACCATATTTTTGTCGTTACCATGGATACGTTTGTAATTACTATTATTTATTGGGTATTTTGTCACAGTAAATTTAAATAAAAAACATACATTTTTTTAAATAGTTCAATTATTTTGAAAATAAATGATTTTTCACGAAAGAGACATCTAAAGATCATGCATTTATTTTATAAATTACATATAATTTACTTACCGTTCTGTTTTTGACAGAACTGAACGGTAAGTAATTACTTACCGACGCGTTTTTGCTTAGCAACTAGTAAACATAACCTACTGTTCTAAAACAAAGTATGGTAAACAATCTGAAATAGCATGGTCGTACAAAAACGTTTATAACTATTTCTGATGAGCGTATGTGTTGGTAAAAAGTTTCTTTGCGTGAATTTTCATGTGTGAGCAAAGGAAAGATGGTGGATAGCAATTAGTTTGAGAAAGATAGATACATATTTATCGCCTACTTAAAAAAGTCTTACAATAAATAATTTCTTTGTAATGTTGGTGCTAGGTAATTTTGTTTAAATAATTAACATTTGTAAAAAACATTTCAGATTAGAGGGAAAAGTAGTACATATAGTTTTATACATAATATTAAATTTTCAGTTATGTCAAAATGACAAATGTCTAGTATTTTTAAGATTTAATTACCTAGCACCAACCTTACAAAAAAAATGTTACTATATTGTAAAGATTTGCAAGTATGCAAATAGCTCTCTTTCTCAGATCGTTTGATATTCGTATTTGCTATATTTCCTTTGCTCACACTTTAAAATTCAAACCCAAAGACACATTTTACTGTTGTATAAACAATTATGAGAGAGTTGCAACTTTGTTTATTTATTCATTATTTTTATATAAAATGGAATTTTTGTTTATTGTATATACAATCGCAGCCAAAAAAAAAATGGAAACGCCAACCTGGTCGTCACTTTTCTATAATTTTACCTAATGTAAGTGTCGGTTGCGTCTTACGAATTATTTAAATGTCATAGAAATTTCTATAATAAAGTTTACTAAGCACTTCTTAATCGCCTTTTCAATTACTTAAAAAACGTTGGCGTTTCCATTCTTTTAGCGGCGATTGCACTACTACTTGTTCTACACACGTCTGTGTTGTAATGCAGACTTTTGTTTATCACCATGTAAAATACGACTTAAATGAAACGTATATGTCTTACCTTCATTGTGTCATAGCGTCCTAAAAATACCTAAATTTTTGACTTAAAAAATCCTAAATTACTAAAATGATTACAATATATGAGAGTGGGAGCCCTGGACATGCGACCACCGCATTGGTGCTGATGCAACGCGTTTGATCATTGCGCTTGTCTGACAACTGTTTTCCAGTTTTTTATTACATAAACCGCTTAGTGATCAATTTTCAGCTTTTAGAAAACACTTAGATGACACTACTTCTTGTTACAACTTTCAAACTGCGCTGACGCCGAGTGTCCCCATATCTGAGTTTCTTTTGTGTAGGATATTTATTTACACCCTAAATATAAGCTAATATTAAAATATTAGCGTTTACAAAACTCTTACACTTTTTGGTCGCCAGCTCTTGGACTAAATGGAACGTATATCGTACTATCATGCGTTGCATTGCGACAGGCTCGGGTTTTTCATATGCTCTGGCCGCGACTGTGAAATTACTTTTTACACTTCGTTATTAGCTTATATAATTTTAGGACTACTTCCAAAAGAAGTTACTATTTCATTGTACCTACAGTTAGAAACTTGTTAGGTAGCAATTTAAAGTAAATCATCTTAACGGACATTACTACACCTCCTTAAAATAAAATGTATGTCCGAATTCTTTTACACCCTGTATAATATATAAAACATTCGATGATGTATGTTTATATGACGTTATTTCCAATGTTGCGCAATTTCACGGTTAGTTATTGTGGTTGAACAGGCTTGTAACAAAAATTGCCTAGCCGATATCGAACTACTCGAGTGTTTGATGGCGTTGAGTGCTGTGTGGTTGTCAGATACATACAAAATAATAATCAGAGAATTGTAAAATTATTAGTAATATTAAACAATTTATTTAAACGATGGCAGAAGCTGCAGTAGAGGATAGACCGCATCAAAAATTTTACTGTCACATTTGCAACGTACAATTTGAAAATGCATCCGCGGTTCGTATACACTGATCATACTAATAAATTGTGTAAAATTAGCTAGAGATTGTTTATAAATTTGGAATCTTTCTAGAACTTTACGTGTCCTCATTGTTCGGGAGGCTTTATAGAAGAACTAGAAGTTACTGCGGATAATCCAGCAGAGACTGTGGATGTCGATGTGACGGATGACGATGATGATGAACCGTACAATGTAAGTTTTATAATTATAGTAACCAGTCTACTGTCAGCAAAAGACGTTATCTTGTTAATTTTGCTTTGGAAATAATTACTGTCACTTTTTGTACCATTAGAAATAATAGTTATTTTACATTGTTAGTGGAAAACAGTTTGGATTATCCTTGCGAACAAAAACGAATGGAAGGAATTTTTGATCCCTTGTTTATATTTTGATTTAAAAAGTTGTGCTTGTATAATTTGGTTGTATATAACATTTTTAAAGATATTATATCCAAATGGTTGTAGTAATTAATGTTAAACCTAAATTTAACTTTATCACAGTTGTTAGAAGGGTTAAAGTGTGTGCACTCGGCTCTCTTTCCTGTATAAAGTGATGATTCTGCAAACCTGCATTGTTAATATTGCTATTATAAGTATGTAAGAAATGGTATGTAGGTTATGTCATCTGTCAGTTTTGATATTGACATTTGTTTTTATTATATAAAATAGGTTATAATAAACTGTCAAACTGTTGGATGAAATGAAATATTGCAGATAGTAGGAGTACACTATATATCTTTCAATAGTGAACCTATGCAAATCTGAACCATTCTTTTTATTATATTAACCTTGTCGTTATGTTGCTTTTTGTCATTTTCGACTAACACTTCGAAACTAGGGATGCAGTGTTTAAATATGTAAACTTTAGTAGTAATTTAATGTTTAATATAAAAATACACATTTAAATCCATATGTGTATGTGAAAGTATTTTTAATGGAACATATTATATGGAAAGAAATAATCGAATAAGAGCTAAAAGGCGACAATTTGCTGTCTCTGTGGTTATTCCCATTCGATGTTCAACCGGATACAGTACTTAGGGCAATAATCCAATTAAAATATGCAATGTAGGTGATGAAAAGTATCCAGTTCGGTATCGCAGAATACTTCTCATAAAACACAATTTATTATATTTATTTTATTTGATGAATTTGCTAGTGCACTTCATGATTTATCCTACCGAAGTGCTTGCGTAGCTCTTATCAGGGTTTGTTAGTGGCGATAGAAATAAACAGCAACGTCAGTTGTCCGCTTATAAATTAAAAATTAAAATAATACAGGATTATAAGAAGAATAGTTTAATTAATTTTTCATTCTTTTATACCTAGAGTATCTAGATTAGGGTTGCAACTTTTCTAGAAAAGTTGGAATTCTTGAAAAGTTCGGTCATCTTTTCAAGAAAAGTGGAAAACTGGGAAGAAAGTTGATTTGTTTTAGTAATATTATGATGTAAATTATGTAAATATAATAATTGATAAACATTGTCATTCTGAATGCTGATGGCGTCATTATTACTGGAAGTAGTTTCCTCTTCATCTGTCGAACTATTCTTTTTTCCTTTCTTATTGTGTTTGCTTCGTTTAGCAAGAATTTGGTGTGATTTTGAGCTCATAAACCTTTTTATCGGAACAATGACACGGCTGATATCTGATTTAGATGGATGGTTTGTTAGCAACTTCAAATTATGGCCAATGTAAACAATTTTTAAATATTTTAATTAAATACCTACTTAAGTTTTAGTTGCTAATAGGTAATGATTATTCCTTGCATATATCCGAGATAGGTTGGTGTCGTGGGAGTCATGAATGGACATGAAGTAATAACTTACTAAGGGAAAATTACCGAAAAATAGTTACCTAGTGAAAATGTATTAAAAGCATGTTTAAAAATCCTCTACACCCAACATTTCTAACTTTTCCAACATTTCCAACTTCTCCATGAAATTTTCCGAACTTTCTGACCGAACTTTTCTTTGATTGCAACACTAATCTAGACTGGCTGACTTAGTAAATTTGGATTTTTTTCTCCAGTAAGAACATTTTTTTTAATCATTTAAATAGAATTTAGGTAATCGGTTTTATATTTTCATGTGTAATTTGTATGATGTAATTGTGATTTATTATTCATTATTATTAATATTTTTTTTGTATCTTTGTTTAACTCTTTTTATTATCCATAAATGTTATTAACATGTACCTCGTGTCAAGTTTATGTAATTTATTTATAATTGGGCCTAAGCTCATTGATTAATAAATAAGAATAATAAAATCACTGAAATCAATTTTCAAACTCTTTCTACTGATAGTGCATACCCAGTAGGGTGGTCGTTATTTTACAAAAGTTAAAATGTTTTAGCCCCCCCCCCTATATCTCTTTAAAATATCAAAAAAATGAGCTGTGCAAAGTCTCAGCCCATTTGGTTATTATTAACCCATGTCACCGAGAGGTTAAAGTTTGAATGGGATTTAACACGAATATGATAAAATTTAAACTGTCAGTTGACAAAAATTTGACAGTTTACAGCTGTCAAAAAAGCGGTCAACTTCACTAAGATTAGCATTTTCACGAAACTGCCAAAGTTTTTTTGGCATCAGATTCGTGTTAAGCAACTTCAACAAATAAGTATACAATATTTCACATTAAAATATAGGAAGATAAAAATGTTATGCCACAAAGTCTCTAGCATTGCACCAATTACATGTTAAATCCCATTTAAACTTTAACCTCTCGGTGGCACGGGTTAATATTGGCCAAATGGGCTGAAATTTTGCACAACTTATTTTTTTTTACATTTTAAAGAGATCTAAGGGCGGGGGGGGGACCTAAAAAATTTTAACTTTTGCAAAACAACGGCCACCCTAATACCCAGCTACCTAAAAACATCTAAAGAAGATAAAATTCAAGAGTTTGTGATGCAGTTACTATATGTAATTGTTATTGTAGATGTTGAACTATGGAATGGACTTTACTGAACTGTTTTTGACACCTGGACCACCCGAAGTGAGACGTACAGGCCGACAAAGATATCCAAATGATGCTTCTAGGAGAAGAAGGTACGCAACTCTACATCCTCGTCATGGGATTGTTAGACCAAGGTTGGAAATGTTTTGTCACAATTGTTGCGTCTGCATTTTGTCTTGTATGTGTACCCAATAATTTTGTAGACTGTTAGGTTCTGCTATGAAAGCTAGGTGGATCACATGATGCATTCGACTGAGTTTGTTTACACATTTTAAAAAACATAAGTATTTTAAGAAAAATGTTTTGAAAGAAGTTAACAGATAGATGGCTAATATATAGATTCATTCATGCTTTGCATGTTTTTGTTAGTTTGAGCTGATTAGATTTTCATATCTTTATAGTTATTTTATTTAAAAACACGATAAAATTGTTAGAATCGTTATTACTTAAAATGACTATTATTTTCATATGTGTATGTTAGACTTATCCTTCAGCTAATAGTTGCACTTTAATTGGGTTTACATATTCATGTCTAATAAACAATATTAAATGAATTTATATATTTAATGAAACTTTTTAAATTTACTTTTAGAACGTTGACACGACTGTCATCTTCAAACATAAGGAATCCAAATCCATTTGAGAATCTAATACAAGAAGTAATATTGAATTTGGGAGTTGGTGTAGATTGGGCTGGAGGCGGTAATATGCAATTCTTCTTAGGAAATCCTGGCGATTACGCTTGGGGCCGAGAGGGTCTCGATGCTATTGTAACACAGCTACTTAATCAAATGGATGGCACAGGTTATAAATGTTTTTAATTTACTTACCTATTTTGTATTTGCATTTACATAGTATTACCATTAACAGAAAATAATTCAACTTCTTTACCATTTCATTATATTTGTGTTCTTGGTAAATTCTTGTATAATAATATGTAAAACAATATTTCTACATATTATCTATTCACTTTGTAAAAAGATTGTTGGAGTGTTGGCTATGACTTTTTGGTAGATTTCACTCTGTATAGACATGAATCAGAGTTTACTACAGCGCCCGTTTTGGACATAGCTATAAGTGCTAATAATAATAATAATAATAATAATTGCTACAACCCTAACCTGGAAACCAGGCCCCAGAACTGCTATAGACCATTTGGTCAAGCAGAGGGTTTACGTCATAATCTGTTACCAACGTAAATTAGCAACTATTCCAATACTTTCACGCCTAAGAAATGTAATTTATGTTGGTATTACGATTACTACGTTTATTTGCAACATTGTTTTACGTTGTTTAAATATATAAGAAGACCAAGCAAAAGAAGTTATTCAAAAATGATCCAATGAAGGAAACGGTTTTGTTTTGATAAAATATGGTACGTTAGTTGTTAGTTACAAATTGGGTTTCCTATGGCTGATGTATATTAAAGTTTGTAAGAGAGAAATTACACAAATTTCAATTAAGAACTTTATTTTATTTGCGAGATATCAATTGCAGTAAAAATTTACACTATTTATAATTCAATTTAAATATTCCACTTTTATTTAGTTGTAACTACAACCACTTTGGCGCTGTTTACATAGCCAAAATAAACCAAAAAATGTAAAATACACATCATTTCAAAAACACTCCTAACCTAACCTAATTTAGAAAATGAAATGTCAGAAATCATTGGCATTTTCATCTTAACATGTTTACAAAGTGAATCATGTGACTCATGACATAAGCCCTCTGCTTGACCGAATAGTCTATAGGTATAGGTATGCTTATATTATGGCCTCCTTGATTTGAGAGAAAACATATCTTACACGGCTGGTTGCTTTAAAAAAATTCTGTTTTTGACAGCTTTAGTATAGTGACGCCATCTGTCAAATCTTGTAGTAATTATTCTAACAAATTATTTTAATGAATTTAAAAATTTTGGTTGGAACTGTTTAATTTTATTTTTATAATTTCTAATTAGCATTATGGATACATTCCAGCTCTCTTGACACAGAAAAACACATGATTATGATGTCTTCTCTCCTACCAAGCACCCTTGACAGGCGTCACTTTTGTAAGCTGCTAAAATAGATCTAAAATTATTGTTTCCCATAAGCCCAAGTAAAATAATTTTATGTTTTATAATACACAGTTTGGTGTAGTGATGGGCGACAGGATTATTCCCGGTGAGGAATATTCCCCGCTGGGAATTTATTTTGGGAATTTATAAAAATCACCGATAAATTCCCGAAAAAGCAAATTTATTTTTTATGCTCCACTAAGTGAAACGCAAGTAAAGACGCGTCAAAGCGTACACTGCCTAATACAATTTTGCAAGTCCTGTTAGAAGCTATGGTAGATCAGTTGGTATGGCACATGACTACCAATCTTGAGATCCTGGGTTCGAATTTCAGGAGTGATACATTGGAATTTTTAAAATATCTAAGGCTTCCAGGTAGACTCAGCCTGTGAAAACGAGTACCTAGGAAATCATTTCTTGGGGTAATAATAGGCGGTCTGTGCGTAAAGCTATTTTACCACCCTTGAGTACTGAACGGCTCGAATAATAGCAGCCTACCCTATTATACCCCAATGGGCATTCATGGCCTGTAAAAGGGGACTATTATTATAAGACCTGTTACCAACACGTGGCCAGTTCTAGCGTTAATTTAATATGCTTAGTGTACATTTATCTTTTATGTGCATTGACGCGTCGTGAATTAAACTTTTTTCGAACAATTTCTCGATATTGGACCTTTTTTAAACCAAAATATAAATTCCCGATAAAGTGGGAAGTTCGGGAATATTCCCAGATATATTTCCAGGAATATTCCCCAAAAAATAAATTCCGGGAATTTACCCATCACTAGTTTGGTGGCAACCTACCGAGGTATTACCTTCCCACAAGCGGAAATAAAAAGCACATACATTTTCAGTTCGTATGAGATATAGACAGGTGTATTATTAGTGAATGCCAAAATTTTGTTTAACGTGGCCCACCTGCGTTAAGTTTAATTAGAGTTTTAATTAAGCCCTTAGGAGTCGACGAATTGAGTTGCGCTCAATTAGCACTTTATTTACTTTTGTAAGAGCTACCAGTATGCACTGGCAGTAGCAAAGTTGCCAATCAATCCTCTACTAGCTCTTCAGGCTAGTGCCGGAGCTATATACCTGCTCATCTATAGAAGTCCGTATCCGAGTTCCCATAACCCCTAGTTCAGCATGCGGATTTTCAGTTCCCGGACGAGTCCAACCTTAAGTGTGTCTGAGACTTACAAACTGGATATTCCAGACTTTAGCCACCACGCCCTATCATAATTAAGGCTTGGTGACCCGCGACAGCCCCATCCGACTACCTAAAAAGTAGAGACCCGGCCTAATACCAACTAGAAGGTGGGATTGTCTTAGAAGTGAAAGGCTGATAGTCGTATTCGCTCTATATTCGCATTAATTCCCCTTATAAGGTGATCCCCCGATGTAGCCTTCCTGGGATCAGCTAGCTCTGTAATTTTTAGGTAAACTCAAGCCACCGATACACCGCAGAGTTGCATCCACGTCGTCTAATCCACAGTACTGTAATGATTATTATTGTATTACTACAGTACCGAAGGTGGCTACGCCAGGTGCTTCAACTGGTGTTGAGACGGGTTCCACTGAAATGGCGACCAGGAAGTCATTGCCGGGATAAACCTTACTAGTATCACTCTCGTACTGGGGTCCAGCCTTGTTCTGGGATCATCCCCAAACTAAGGGGGAACTCTAATACCAGTCCAGTCATAGTGCAGCGATACAGAACGACGAACTGTACTATTAGTGTGGATTATATTATTATGTGTGAACCCAGCTAATCTTGGTGTGGTAACCTAGAGTTGATAGCATTGCACCCATACATGCCCCGCTTGGTAAAATAACTGCTGTTGCTTAGCATAGGAGAAATGTGCACTTATGGGGGGGTTGGGGGAAGGGGTGGCATAAAGGAAGGGAGTAAAGAGAAAGGTCTATCTTTCGAAGAGAACAAGATGTTTTGTGTATCATCGTCTGAAAGTTAGGCAAATCCAATGTTAGGCAGCACGACAACATAGTCCTGTACTCTGGGTAGATTAAGTCAGACACTGGTTGTGCAAATTCAAAGAATAATTCTATGATATTCTTATGTTTCTATCATGCATTTCAGGCTATATATCTCCCATGGAAAGCAAAAGCAGAAATTGATCATGCCCTACAAATGCGAGAAGTCTTCTGAGTGTAATTGGTTTGTGGTCTCCTATGCCTTGAGGAAAAGTATGAACACCCGTGAAAAGTTTTGCAGAAGATGTTTCAATTGAAAGTAGTGTAACGTTTTCAGTATAACCTCATCGGTATCTAGTATACCATGCAGATGTGAGTAGACTCAGCTCCATACCAAACTGCGTCAATGGCATGCAGCATGAATCGTTCATCTGCTTCATAAATTTATTTAAACAATCGGTCAGTCGGAAAATCCAAAGGAAACGAAGCCTTTTTTTGGTCACAACTTAAAGAATACTGAAAGAATTCAAGCAAAAATTTAAAGCATGCAAAAAAGGTTTTGTTTGCGTTTCTCAATGTCGTCCGTTTAATTTTTTGGCAAATGTGCAAATAACGGACATTTGGTCGCGGGCATATTTTATTTTGTTATACCTTTCTCAACGCCTTCCTTGGAGAAGTGTCTCACACTACGTCCATTCTTCTTCTAATATTCATTCTTGTTGTTTCGCTGATTATATTTTTGTAGAACTTTTTTTTGCAGTACTCTGAAAATGTCTTGGAAGACCGTGTATTAAGAATATTAGCAAAGTACTAGTTGGTGCTGCTATATGGCTCTGAGAATTGCAATTACTGTGTATAGATCGCTTGTGGTTCTTATCAGACACGTTTTTGAAGGTTGCTATTATGTTCAAGGACTCACAATTATTCGGAAATTACACTGCATTTGACACAAAGTGATAAAACCTATGTTTGGCCTTAATGAATGGCGTTATGAGACATTTGCTACGGCCATCCTGTGTTTTGTGATTCCAAGTTAGTTGCAAATGCTACCTCACATGAAAAAATAGCATACTTTAAAATTTCCTATCCATTTTACAAAACCGATAGAACACAGTTTAAAGTGAAATTGTTAAAAGTAAAGCACGGAAACTGCTCATTATACAAAATGTTTACTCATTAATAGAAATCCTAATTATAAATTTGGTGTATTGATTTTATTTAATAATTAGACAGAAAGCTATTATAGCACCGGCACAAGAAACATCTTGTGTTGTTCCAACAAAACCGTGCAAAAAGTGTAATAATGTACCATTAAGTGGACTGACATGCGTATCTTGTGGATCTCTAATGCACCCTGGGTGCGTGAAATATTTAAAAAACGTAACCATTCTCAGTGATACTACAATAAATTGTTGTGAAGGAACGGATTTGGTGACCACCAAAGAAACAGACACAGGCGTCGATGCTGAAGCACAAATAAATGTGAGTAATAAAGAAATTATTTATTTAAAAGAGATCATTATGCAAAAAGATACTACCATAGATTGTCTTAGAGAGATAATAAGCTCTTTAAAAGAACAGATAAATTTACTAAATGTCATTAAACAACCCATAACTACTTCTGTAATTTCTGATACACCACGTATTGACAGAAAAAAACAAATCAAACAAACGAGCTATGCTGGTATCTTAAACATAGACGACACAAAAGCGGATAAGTCAAATGCTAGTACAAATAAAATAAATGCTAAGAAAACGAAACATGTACCCAATGCTTCAAATGTGGTTTCAAATGAAGCAGGAGAAAACTTAAAAGCTTTCCAAAATGCACAGAAGCAGAAAATTGCTGAAATACTTCGCTTAAACGATGATGTAGAAATATCAGAGGGTAAAAAAGGAACAGATAGGTTAGAGAATAATCAAAAAGCCGATTCTGATTTTACCACAGTCACTCATCGAAGAAAAACGTATAATAAGACGACGCTCGGTACAAACACGGAAATATCCGAGATAGCTGCCGTTGTTAGCAGAAGATCAGTGTTTATTTCCAGACTAGAACTTAGTACTACTGTTGAACAACTGCAAAAACATCTAAAACGCCACCAGATAGAATTTTCTAATCTTGAAAAATTATTAATAAAATCCGAAGGTATATCTGCATTCAAGATAACTGTACCGACTCCAGAGGTAAAAAGTATTTATAGACCTGATATTTGGCCTCAGTACACAATCATTAGACCTTACAGACAGAATACAAATTTTTATGCGACCGCCTCCAAACCCAAATCCCACTAGTCGACATTGACAAAAACAAATCAAGTTATCTCATTAACAACAAAATCGCTAAACAAAATAAAACTACAGTTTCAATGTGTAATGAAGCTGTAAGTTCTTTATTAAAACAAAATTCAAATGTTTTCACAATTTTAAATGTAAATCTACAATCAATAAACAACAAAATAGAATTAGAGTTGACAGAAAAGGAAGTTGACATCCTAGCAGTAACTGAAACATGGACTACATTTGATACAATAAAAAGAATAAAATTTAACGAATATGAAATAACTAGTTTTTTCTGTAGAAGTCAGTTCGAACACGGCGGCATTTTAATAGCTACTAAGAAAAATTTAAAAGCAACGGAAATAAAAGGAATAAAGGAATTCTCGATCGAAAAGGATGTAAAAATAACAGCAATTTACATTTTAGACAGCAATATGATAATTATTGTGGTATACAGAGCACCTAGCAGTAACTTAGAAGTATTTTTTGAAAAGATTAATGAAGTTCTAACAATACTCCATCAGAGGTTTAACAATAAAACTATGTTCCTAACAGGAGACGTAAATGTAGATTACCTCACGCAATCAAATGAACGTATAAAACTAGAAAACCTTTTAAACATGCATGGATTAAGGCACTTATTCAACACGCCATCAAGGGTTACAAAAACTAGTTCCAGTTGTATAGACAATATATTTAGTAACATACAACTTACAAGAATACTTGATAAAAAGACCATTAACTTGCATATATCGGACCACTGGGTTCAAATCTTGAATTTTTATCTGCAACCTAAAAAATATAAACCACAAAAGAAAAGAATAAAATTTAGACAATATAATGAAGAGAATACTTACCGATTTAAAAGTATATTTCAACACATAGACTGGTCGTTTATTTCAAATTGTTCAACAGCCCAGGAAGCCTATTCAGTGTTCCATAATATATTTCATAACTCCTTTAATTATTGCTTTCCTGAAAAAGAAAATTATGTGTCAGTTAGATGTAAAACCAAAATTAAATTTACAGAGGATTTAAGGAAAATGAAACAAACTCTGGGTGCATTAGACACGGTAGCAAGAGTTTAAATTAAACCGAAAACCTCTAAAGATATATATGGCTTTACAACAACGCTATTGAAAAATGTCGCAAATGAAATCGTGCCTCCTCTAACACAGGTTATAAACAGATGTATTGATGAAGGGTACTTTCCTAACGAACTAAAAAGAGCTGTGGTAAAGCCTATACATAAAAAAGATGACATCAACGATACAAACAATTACAGACCTAAATGTGTTTTCAAAAATTTTTGAAACCGTTATGAAGAGTAGATTAATAAACTACTTCGAAAAAATGTCCTTATT
The DNA here is from genome assembly GCA_929113105.1 of Agrypnus murinus. NCBI lineage: Eukaryota > Metazoa > Arthropoda > Insecta > Coleoptera > Elateridae > Agrypnus > Agrypnus murinus. The sequence goes on along the minus strand of OV816024.1, from coordinate 96,246,478 downwards.
TCAAAACAACCAACATGGTTATAGGAATGAAAGGTCTACAACTACAGCACTATTACAATCCTTAAATTCAATTACAAAAGCTTTAGACAATAAACTGACAATAAACATGGCAATGTGTGATTTAAGCAAAGCTTTTGATACAGTACCACATACGATCTTACTTCAAAAGCTGGAAAAATATGGTATCAGAGGGCAACCTAGAAGACTCATAGAATCATATCTTCGAGATAGAAAACAGGTCGTGTTATGGAAGAGTACTCTTTCTAAAGAGGAAGATTTAAATTATGACGTTCCACAAGGTTCGATATTAGGGCCGATCTTATTTATAATCTACATCAATGATTTAACGTTAAACGTAAAGTGTACAGATACTTGCATATACGCCGACGACACAGCTCTTCTTATCAGAGGCTCTACGACAGAGGAATTAGACGAAAAAACTGAAACTAGTTTAAAAGACGCTAAAAGATGGTTTGACACAAATCTGCTAAAATTAAATGAAAATAAAACCCAAATCCTACAAATATCCGGCAAACCTTTTAATTCCGATAATAAGAAATTTTTGGAAATACACGTCAGCAACAACCTACGCTGGAAGGCACATGTATCAGAAACTAGTAAGAAATTATCCGCATCCATTTACACTATTAGACGTTTAAAAACGGTAGCTACTTACGAATGTGCGAAAACAGCATATTATGCCAATTTCCATTCGGTGGCATCTTATGGTATCATCCTTTGGGGCATGTCTGCAGAGGCCGGCATCATCTTCAAATTGCAGAAAAGGGCAGTGAGGTGCTTGTGCAACCTAAAATATAATGAAAGCTGTAAAAACTCGTTTTATGAAAATAGAATACATACCATTCCATCACTCTACATACTTACCTCTGCAACGCATGTTCATAAAAATAAAAACAGATATAAAACTAATAGTGAAAATCATTCGTATAATACCCGTAAAAATGAGCAGCTAATAATACCATTTCATAGACTGACAAAAACCCAGCAAACGGACTATTGGTGTACCAAAATATATAACAAATTGCCAGAAAAAATGAAAACCCTGCCAGAAAAGCAGTTTCGTAAAGATCTAAAGGAGATCCTGTTAAAGCAGACCGTTTATTCCGTGGAAGAATTTTTAAACTGTGATTATGTTAATTAAATTGTATTATAACTGTACTATAATTATATTACATTTAAATCTCTTGACGAATAATGACAATCAGAGATCATTTTAATATTTTCTTTATGTCTAACGTTCCATGTAATTTGTTGATGGTTAATAAATTTATTATTATTATTATTATTATCTGTCTAAAGATATAGGCAAATAAATTTTGGGTTGTTGATGGCACACCACTTAAGATATTAATATTTTCTTTTAGCATACACGCAAGTGCTTGTAGGACCAAAGAATAAGATTCGTATTCTGTTTTTTATTCTAAAATTTTGCCCATGATAGTAGTCAGTTTAAAGTTTGTTTTTTATTACTATAATTTTAGCTTGATGGTTTACTGACTTCAAAAGCGCCCAGCATGCTGTACTGGCACATGTTAAACATTTATGGCCGGGTCTTATGTTAAATGGTGTCTATAGACCAGACGTCGGTACCTGTACAACGGCAAGAGCAGCATTGTTAAACCAGACATTACATCACCACATAAACATTGAAAATAATTCGTAATGAGACATGATCTAGTTGTACAGGGTAGTTGACATTTTCTTGCTAGGCAACAACTATTTTGCGGGTTTTAATGTACTCCAGTAGCAATTACTTACTTATCTTCAACCTCTTCTACCATGTCAGTAGGAGTGTCAGCGCGATAACCGGGTAAAACACGGCTCCGCTACACGTGAAAGAGGAATAGAGGAATATATTTTGGGGTCTCAATATCAAATACGTCCTCAGAGTTTAGTAAGGTATGCACTAAGTGACATACTTGCACTCAATAATTCTGCCTTTCCCCCAATATCTTCCCATAAATACCCTACTAAATTGTTATTATCATTATTGTTGTTTTGTTAGTATTATTATTACATGAAGTTTCAGCACTTCTGTCCAGAGATTACTCCGATAAGTAGCTTTTGATCAAGGTCTAATGTCAGTACTACAGTATGAAAGCACTTCTTATCCAATTTGTTTAAATTGTCAAATAATAAAGCGTCAATAGATTTGGCATCAGCCCACTACATCAAAGCAACAATTGACTAGTATCTAAGGAACTAAAAGTTTGAAAGGAACTAAATTTACCCAATGCCCTAGAACTGAGATTAGTAGAACGTTATTGGGCTATTATGAAGGGGAAGTTAGAGAAAACAGGAAAACCGTTGTTACCAACATACAAGATCTGAAAATTCCTTGAACTAGGATATGCTTGCAAATGGGAGAAAGCGATATAAAACTGTTTATTAGCAGGTATTAGAGAAAAGATATTAATAGTGCAAACTGAAAAGCAGTTTTTATTTAAATTGTTAGTTTATTGCTCCAATAAATAAATTAGTCGAATCTACTTCTTTACTACTACTACTACTTTAAAATGGTTTACTTTTGGACAGAATATGGTCAAGGTTATGTTTTTGAAATAATTGCCCCTTCATCATTCTCATTACCCGTATATAACATTTATTCATGAATGTACGTGGTAGAATTACAAACATACTTTGTTATTGTTTTAATTTTTCTTATTATCGAGTTTCTCTGTATACTTGTCATAATTAGTATTTTCATAAATATTTTCATGAATCATATGTGGCAAACATAATAAAATATTTATATTATTCATGGAACTATACAAAGTAATAAACAATCCCTCATGTATGTAGTATTATGATAGATAAGTGATAACTAATCACTAGTTATTATTAGTAACAAGTAATAACAGATTAACAAATGTGTGATTTGGAGACATCGTTTAAATATCCTTAATAAATTAAAATACTAAATGTTCATAAAGACAGCACGGGTAGGTCATTCTCTTTATTTTATAAACTAAATGTATTGTAAGCTAGTGTTGGAAAATGCTTGAGCATTTATTTTTGGAGAATATTCCCAGAGTACAAACGAGAGTAAACCCTCAAAAGTGAGCAGGACTGGAGAATATACCTTTAACTTGCAAAGATATACCCAAATAAAGATAATTTCAAAAGTTCTTGTAATTTCTCAAAATGCTGAAAATGCTCGAATGTTCTCCAATTTTCCTCTTCTCATTTATAATGCTAGTAGTTGTAGTTAATTTGACTGTTGGAAAGTAATGTGTTGAGAAATAATGCAATAATAGAGAATTGGAAATATTAAACTCGTTGGGCCATATTTAAATCTCACTATTAAGTTAATAACGTGTTTAATTGCCATGGTGGCCAATTCTAATCTTTTTCCACCTATTAGAATGAGATAAAGCTATGTTTTTCTTGTTGATTTTAATTAGAACTTTAGTTCTTGAATTAGAACTTGATTCATGGCATGTGAATACGTCCCATTATATTTAGATAAGATGCTCAGGTATGCACCTTTACGGCTACCGGATACAACGTGACCGCGGACACTTCGCCGACCGCGGACACTACGCCGACCGCGGACACTACGCCGACCCTTAAAATGAATTTTGCCAGTGGACACTTTGTCGACCGTTGCTTGCGGCCAGCGTAGTGTCTACGGTCGGCCAAGTGTTCAAAACCACCAGTCAGCGTAGTGTCCACTGCCGGTGTCCAGTACCCAGCCACCGCATGCACAAGTAATACATGTTAAAAACTTTACAAACATTTGTCACTATTTGTATAAACAAAATATAACAAATTTAAATAAAAAGTTCATATATAACGAAAAACAAAACAGGTGCTTCCGGGCAGTAACCCAAATTTCTTGTCAATGATGCTTTCAAAGGCATAAATTGTGCAAACTATGCTTATAAAACTGTCTGTCTCTCTGAACACCCGACGCCGACAGCAGCTGCGAGTAACACGTGTACATTTTGCTTGGGCATGCTTAAGACCGTTTAGTTTCGGTATTATTCTCGATTTTTAACGTTTTAGTTTATGCTCGTTTGTGCTGTATTATTCTGAAAGTTCTCAAGAATTATTATGAGAACGTTCGTGAATGTGCTTGATTATGCTCTCCAAGAGAACGTTCTTTTGATACGGTTTTATTATGCGCGAACGTTCTCATCAGCATTTTCAGAACGTTCTCATCAGCATTTTCAGAACGTTCTTTCATTTACAACACTAATTATAACCTTTTTTTATTTGTTTATGGAACAATATTGTAAACATTCACTCACTTTACAGTGTGATGGTATGTCCTAATTATAAGCAGCCCCTTCCAAGGAGACAAGCTGTCTAGCAGCTCTCGAAGTCTACCGAAGTACCTCAAAAGTTGTTTCTTTTTTTTTAATTCAACTACACTTAATGCATAATAATATATGTAGCTATAGTGCCACTAAGCACATAGAAACCCTGAGGGGAGGAGCCGGCGCTACCATACTTTAACATTAAACATTAAAATAAGCAGGAAATTTAAAATTTAAAAAAATTGCCTATTTAAGACCTATATTTTAAATAAATTCAATGCTATCGAATGACAGAACAACTAAACGCAATTTATTTATTTTTATTTTATAAAGTAAAATAGTAATACAAGTAATTTATAATGTGATCTTAATAGAATATAAAGTAAATCTTATGCAAGTGTTTACTTAGTTTTTCCATTTCTCTGGAGTAACAACCTCCCATACACTGCTGTAATTAAATTTCGTATTTCAGCTTCTTTAAAATTCGCGTTGCGTCTAGCTATATACCTTTTCACTTCACTCCAAACCATTGTGATCGGATTGAGTTTACAGTGATAGGGTGGGAGGTTTAGGATCTACACATTGTGCCTTTTTGGCAATATCTTTTATGATGACTACATCAAGTAAGTAATTTGCATTTTAGGTAGTCTCTTCTAAAAATAGGTTCTTTTGACAGAAGCCATTCTTGAATATCTTTTTTTAGTGTTGAAATTTTTTTTACTTTCTGCTGCGTCTAATTGTCTATTACCACAGCAGTTTTTTCTGTCAAATTTGGTATTAAGTTATTGTAACATTCTTTTTAAATAATAATAAAGGTGCTGTTTTAATTGTCTATTATCAAGAGAAAATATTTACACTGACACTAATTACAAACAACTATAATGTATTAACAAACTTAGATTAATTTAACTTACACAAGTATTTATTTCAATAAAATATATATTACACTATTTAATATATATGCATCAATCTTTCTGAACTCAACCACCGGCTCAACCAAAGGCCAGCAGGGGCTCATTTTAAAGCTTGAAACCTTTTCGAATGTCACATGTCTCCTATATGAAAAAATTTATATTTGATCCCTAAAACAGGGCAAACATGTATCCAGTTCCAAAAAAAGATTTTAAAAGTTGAAAAAATTAGAAAAAGAAATATTTGTAAAAAATTTTTTAACGGCATCTCATTCTTTGTCAAAGACTACATGTCCACTGCGGTTTTTTCCTAGAGTGCTTCAATTTCGAGCAAAATTGGGAACAATTTGTCATTTTTGAAAGTTTACCGTTTTTTCCTCGAAAATGGTGTCAGATAGAAAAAAAATGATAATGATGATGAGTAAAGAATGCTTACTTTTACTCAATGAATACAAAAAAATTACATGAATGAATTACAGACCGATTTAAAGCGATTTTGAAAATTATGGTTATAGGTGTTGCCTATCTATGATCATGATGGCTTATGATTAAAACCTTCTAAAATGATGACAATTTTCAAAATTACTTTAAATCGGTCTGTAATTTTTTTTCGTATTCATCAAGTAAAATAAGCACTCTTTTTGGAACTGGATATGTGTTTACCGCTAGCCTTTCTAAGTTGCATTAATTGTTGGACCTAGCTGGTGGTTGAGTTCAGGAAAAATGACACATATACATATATTTTCTATTAGTACACGATGCGTGTATTTAATTAACGCGTTGTTGACTGGTGACTAATCCCCTCCTCTAGCGCGGTGGTGATTTATATATCCTATATAAGATATATATAGAAACTGGAACACGCTATATCCTTCTGTCAGTGCGTCATACATTCTGCCGCCAATCTCGAATGTAGGAGTTTGTCTCGTTCATTACATTATTTTCGAACCAATCTTTGAAGGTAGGTCCATCCATTTTGTCATGGTAGTTCAGAGTATTTTCTTTGCCAAAAAACGAGAGCTCAGCACTATCAACAAATTCACTGCTAGATCCTGCGTGCAATAATAGGAATCGTGGACCATGAGCTCAAACACAAAATCCATATTACCCAGCAAGCGATGCAGCATGTTACTTCCTTCGGCATTTACAACGGCTAATATAGAGTTTATTGTCGGTGGTATGTTGTCACGAAAAAATGTATACACTATTTTAGGAATATTTTACTTGAGGTCATGAGAAGTACCAATCTTTTGCTTTTTGGGCCTTCTCTTTGGAGGTTGTAGTCCAGCAGGTAATGAATATTGCTGTCGCACACGAAGCAGTCTTTTCGCAAACACCACTCATTTCTGATACTACTACACTTGATACATAATTATTCGCCAACAACAAATTACAGTGAAACCTCTCTATAGTGGACACTCTCCGGACCAGACAAGATGTCGACTATAGAGGGGTGTCCACAATGGAGAGGATATGATGTTATACAATAATACAACGTATATACAATCAATATATTGATATGATTACGTAGGTACTTACAGAAATCAGTCAAAAAACAGCTTCTAACATATTTATTTAAAAGATAGACACCCACACGTTTACCTAAAATATTTTACTTTTACCTTTCACTGTTATAAGTAGTCTTATAACAGTGAAAGGTATTTTCATTTTCAGAGAATTTTCAGAGTTATTTTTTAACTTTAAAATAAATACTTATTGTGTGTACCGTAAGCAAATGCTTATTTAATGCACATTTTATTATATACTACTGCTACTGATAAAAGATAAAAGTTGATAAGTTACTACAGTAGAAACTGCCTAAAGTGACCACCTTTGGGACTGACCCAAAATGGTCAATTTAAGCAGGTGGTCACTTTGTAAGTGTGAATTCTCTATACACTACAATTTGCCCAAAACAGCACACACTCGTCAGTATTAAAAATATCCTCTTATATAAAGCCCTTTGCAAATTCTGTAAAACGAATAAGAAAATCACTTACTGTTGCGGGATCAATTTCATTTGTTTCGTTTCTTAAATGATTCGAGCCAACCCGATGATGCTTTAAAATTAGGCAAATTTGACTGCTGAACAAATTTTAATGCTACTTCTTGTAACATTAGTCCAGAAAGTCTTGCATTTACACTGCACATTTTTAATAACCAATTTAAAGTTAATTGATTAACCACTTCAAATTCTGTTAAACGTCTTTGTCTAAAGGAGTCTAGAGTATCTTCTTGGTAAGGTTGTTGTTATTCTAATTTTCTTTTTTTAATATTATTTACTGTTGTTCTGCTAATACCAAAATGTTCCGCTGTTTTTCTTTCACTGTGGTTTTCTAAAAACTCGTAACACCTTTTATGTTAGACGACACTTCTTTTTAAATCATCTTGATCTCACTAATTAACACAATGGTTTCAATCAACAGATGAAACAAGACTGATTTTATAAAACAATTTTAAAACTATCCAAGGGTTACTAATGTAAAAGTTTGCAGGTAATGAATTTCTCAGAAGCAAAAATAAAGTCTTAAAACTTGGAAATACCTGAACCCAACTGGTCACTATTAAGGGATTATGATGCAATCTTAGAAATTCTTTGAATGCAATTTACATGTACATGCCTACTTAAACTTTTAGAAGATTAGTTATATAAGTAATCCCTTGGCTAATGGTCACATTACACAAACATTTTTAAACAAATATTTGAGGTAAATGTGGTCAATGGTCACAAAAGAGAAGTGGTCAGTTTATACAGTATAAATTACATTAAAGTAATGGGATTTTTGCAGGGACTGAAAAAAAGTGGTCAATATGACCAGATGGTCAGTTTAAACAGGTGGTCAGATTTACAGGTTTTACTGTATTAGAAACAAATAATGTAGTATTATGTAAGATTATTAGCAAAAAAAATTTGTAAATTACATAAAATTTTATATGAGGACTTGTTGAAATCTCCTGGATTCTGTTTAGTTTGAAAGATAGACAAGGGCATCGCTCACTGCATAAAACTGACAAAGGTCTGAGCGAAATTCCCATAAAGATAGCATTGCATATCGTTAGCACGCAGAATACTCACTTTGAGAAGAGCTATAGAAGTAAAACATAGGTAGTCACACAACAAAACCAGAACAAATTAGAAATATGGGAGAGGAAAATACTGAGAAAAGTCTTCGGAGGAAAGAAAGAAAATGGTGGTTGGAGAAGTAGAAATAACACTGATCTGGTGGAACTATATAACGAACCTGGTTTAAAGACAACAATACAAAAAAACATACTCAGATGGCTACGTCACGTAAAAATAACGGGAAATGAAAAGTTAACAAAGAAAACTTTGGAGTGAAAAATTGAAGATGTACGAAATACATGATGGGGAAAATGTAATGCAAGACATGACAAAACTTAGTAATCAAAGTCTGAGAAAGAAAACTACTAGACAAGAAGACATGGAAGCAGACAGTCCAAGCGATGCCAAGGGGCCTGAAGTGCTGCAAATATATCACACATTCTGCAAAAAGGTCAACCTCCACAAATAAAATTTAATATTGAATAATGCTTAAAAAAACTTAAATCAATGCATTTTAGCAGGTGTCAAATTCATGTTATAACGCAAATTAAAGGGTGTGCACGATAAAATCTGGCCACTTAAATATGACATCAAGCACCTCTACACTGCAGGTACTAAAGTGGAATTGCAACAATAGCTTCTTTGAATTGATATCTTGCTGTAAATGTCAGTTTCAAAGTATTTTCAAAATTCAAATTCAAAAGAATATGAGCTTTGTCAAAAAATATTGCGCAAACATTCTGAAAATCCAGCAATGTTATATTGCGCGATCGGAAAATGTCAAAAAATATCAAAATCGGCCGTAGCAAATGTTTTAAACAATTTCTCTGATCACTTAACAATCAATAGGGAGCCAGATTCCGATAGGAAATCGGGTGCAATATGTAAAAAACGAAGGTGATGCAAGCTTTCATGCAGAATTCGAACTTGTCAGTGGGTGATGTGACCTAAAAGGATGGAACATCTTCATTCAAAATGTTCATGTTCAAAAAGTAAAAAACGGGTGAACTGAAAACATTCAAGGTGCAGAAAGCTCCGGATCGGGATGCAAAACAAAATTTCAAGGCAAAGGCCCTCGCAAAAAAACTGTACACCAATTTTTTAACGAAAACGAATTGTGTAAAGAAAATTTCGAAATCTTCTAGAAAATATTTGGTGTGGCAAGCGACTCGCACACTTTGCACTTGCGGGCGAAAAAGAAGTTCAAGTTTTGTAACGAAAGGCACCATCAACACTGAAATCTATTTCGAAAATTTAAAAAAGCACCTGCTACCATTTATAAGAAGTCCTAATGTTTCTATTCTATTTTGGCCAGATCTGGCCACATGCCACTATGCCAAACAAGTCACTAACTGGCATGCAAGGAATGGGATCACTTTTGTACCTAAAGATAGCAATCCAGCAAACAGCCCCAAACTGCGGCCGATCAAACAATACTGGGCTATTGTAAAGCATACACTCAAAAAATCAAAAGAAACTGCTAAATTTGACTATATATGACTTTTAGAAAAAGTGGAATTACGCAATAAAAAGATTATTAATACGGCTGTACAAAATTTGATGTCTGATGTGAAACGTAAAGTTAAAAATTTTAGTTATAGACAGTAATAATGTACAATATATGTAAATACGTTTCAAAAGCAACATACAGTGTCTGCCATAAAGTTGGATCCATATGGGAAATTTTTTTAATATGCTGATGATTGATATGCTGAAAAACTTTGTGGGGTAATCACCTCTCTGCTTCCAAAAATACTTGAAATATGCTATGTCAAAGTTTTGACAGGTGACATTAGGTATCTGTCAAATTTGCCATCTAAAAAAAAGAATCGGCGAAAAAATGACCTGATTTGTGAAAATATGAAAAACATTTAATAAGAAAAAATGTTTCTAATGATTTAGAATACATTTACATACAGAGTTTGAACGAGATATTCCAACATAAAGAAAATTTTGTTTTTTAACATTTTTTGATACACCCTCGTAACTGATTATTTTGAAATCATTAAAAACACTTTAAATGAGTAGAAAAGCAACAAGTTGATAGCATATTTTGCTAATAGTCAATGATTTAGGTATTTTTGATAAACATTGAAATTATCAAGAAAAACATGGAAACGTTCTGGATTATTTTCCAATTTCCAAGAAAATAATTCATAATTTTATTAATTTTTTTTTTTATTAAGCCACGTTTGAGTAATACAAGAATTGTTGTAATCATAATTTAAGCAATTTAACACGAAACTAATACTTAAAAAATAGGCAGTTACGGGGGTGTATCAAAAAATGGTAAAAAAACCAAAATTTTCCTTATGTCGGAATATATCGTTTAAATGTGGCATGTAAACGTAAAATGTCATTAGAAACATTTTTTCTTAATAAAGTTTTTCCATATTTTAACAAATAAGGTCAGTTTTCGCTGATTGTTTTTAAAAATAGCGAATTTGACAGATACCTAATGTCATCTGTCAACTTTGACATAGCGTATGTCAAGTATTTTTGAAAGCAGAGGTGATTGCCCCATAAAGTTTTTTCCTATCAGAATATTTAAAAAAAGTTCCATATGGATCCAACTTTATGGCAGACACTCTATATGTAAAAAGTTAATAATAGTTTTAAGTAATAAATAATATCAAAAGACCCTACTTTGTTGATGTTTCTGTGGCCAGATTTCTTCGTGCATACCCTTTACAATTGCCACAGCAAAACTATGACGATAATGGCTTGTTTGTTAAACTTTTATGCAAAAATGTGTGCAATAGAATGAAAACTGTAATTACGGTGGTGGTTAAGGACAATAATTTAGTGGGTTTAATTTTAAATTGCAGTTCATTGTTGTTGTATAATAAAAAAATGTGTTAGACAAATAAAAATCGATTAAATTAAAAGAAATTGTGTTTGAACTTCAATAATAATATTGAATGAAATATTATTTCAATAATTTTTGGCATGAAACAGTACATAACGCATGTGACATTATGCGTAACTTCTTCAAGATTTAAATTGACCATTAAGGACTAGTGCATTCAATCCCGAAACATATTTTCAATCCCGATATTTTGGGATTGAAATTTTCGGATTCCAGAATCCCGGGATTGTATATATAAAACATTTAAAATAAAACTCAAAATAGTATATTAAAATATTAGTTTCATAAGACACGTTTTTAGCGCATGCGTTTAAGTTTAGAAAATGACCAAAAGAATACTGAAAACAGCAACATTTTATTTTTGACGAACAAAAAGTTCGTCTCTGAATTTGTGAAGTCTGTCTGTCGGTCTGTCGCCTTTTTCCCTGTTGACTTTTTTGAATTTTTCTTTTTGGAATCTTATAGTACATTATATTCTAAGAAACTTTTGGTTGAAACATTTTTTTGTATCTCTTCAGGAAAGTGGTCAAAATGACCACCGAAAATTTCGGTAAATGTTTGAAAATGAAAAATTTTGTATTTTTTAAAAATTTACGAAAAAAGAAAACATTTTTAGCAACAAAAGAAATTCGAAAAATTTTAGGACTTAGAATTTTAGTTTTTATGACGACTATTGTGTTATGTCAACATTCTTCTTCTTCTTCCTAGCCCTCATTCGTCCATTGTTGGACAAAGGCCTCCCCCATTCGTCTCCAGTTTTCTCGATCTTGTGTGCTGTTCCTCCATCCTAGTCCTGCTGATCTCTTAATGTCGTCAGTCCATCTGAGCTGTGGTCGTCCTCTGCCGCGCTTGGCTTCCCATGGTCTCCAGAGCTGTATCTTTTTGTTCCATCTGTTGTCGCTTTGCCTCATGGTATGACCACAAAATCTCCATTTAAGTGAGGCTATCTGTTCTGCAATATCTATTACCTTGGTTTTCTGCCTTATCCATGTTATTCTCCTGCAGTCTGTTAATTTAATATTTAGCATTTGTCGTTCCATTGCTCTTTGGCGTTAGTCATTTGTAAGCGTATGTAAGCAAGTTTGGTAAATCTTCTGGTTAATAGCAAGGCCTGATGGCTTGAAATACGGTTCTGATATGCCTTTTTCAGAAACAGCGATGTAGAGCATTACTATAGGCTCAAATTTCTTTTTTTAGTTTAGTTACGTTAGATGGCGTTTCTGATGAACCATCAGTATAATAAATATTATTTCCAGGCATTTGAGTTGCACTCAAGAGAAAATAACTTTCGTTGTCCAAAATCAAAGTTTTTCCTCTGTAATTTCGATACATCTATCGACAATTTGATTTGATTTTAGAGTTGAGATTTGCTCTGGTGTGTAACCTGGACAACGTTGTTTCTTTCTTACTGTAATTTTAAGAGTTTTTAAGGTTTTTGAAATGTACTGTTGAGTACAGTTGAACTTCTTTGCCTCATCATTCTGGCTAACATTGTCTTTGTTCAAAAATGCAGCTTTCAAACGTTGTTTATTCTTTTTTGTCATTACCGTTGGTTTCCGTCCAGATCCAGACTTTCGCTTAATGTGTTTTGATCTTAATATGTCGTAAATGGTAGATTTTGGGATTCCTTCTGTTTTAAAATGATTCACTGTAAAAACTTTTCCCCGCAACTGATATTTTTTTTGTAAAATTGTACAATACACGAACGCACAAGCTCCTTCTTTGATTTAATTTTTTCTACTAATTATTGTACAATTGTTTCCTAGTTGACATATCATAAGCGCCACGCACACTAGATTGTAATAGCAAAAAACTAATATCCCTTTTAATTTGTTTTGTAAAATAAACACATTCAAAAATCTTCCGGAATTTTAGTTGTAACCCATTATTATGAAACTAATACTGCAATATACTATTTTCTAGTTGGGTTAGTTTGTAATCATTTAAAAAAATGACTTAGTTTTAAATAAAATTTGTTAGGGATACTTTGTTAAGTAGTTTGATATCCAATAGATAAATGAAAATATTATTTTTATTATGAAAACATTGGCTTTCACCTGGTCTATTTTCAAATGTTGCAATAAATAAGTTAAATAATTTCTTATACAGAATGGCCACTATAATACAATTATTATTTGTAATTTTTCAGCATTACAGGAAATTTCCGTGAGACAATATATTTATCACCACAAATGTATCGAACATATTGCTTTCCTCTTACTGGATCCAATACTATGCTTCTCAACCACAGTCTGCCTTATTCTTTTTATATCATGCAACTTATAATCTAATCCTCGATCTTTTACTCATATTGTAAAATGCTATGGGCTAAAATAAACTTTTCTGTCTGTATGCACATGCATTTACTTGTTTAAAAATTATTAATAAAAATCTAAATTCAGATTTATTGTTTATGAATTTTCTATTAAGTGTAGAAAAAATTTTTAGGTCCACCACCGTTATCAAAAGACGTAATTGATGCATTACCAGTGGTAGAAGTAACTGAACAACAAGTAGATGCAAAGCTACAATGCTCAGTTTGTTGGGAAGATTTCATTTTGAAAGAATGTGTACGACAATTGCCATGCCAGCATATCTATCATGAGCCTTGTATACGTCCATGGCTAGAATTGCATGGCACTTGTCCAATATGCAGACAAAATCTTTCTTCTGGTGATAATGCCTCAAATGATGGAAATCAGGCATCAGGAAACTCTGGAGTAGGAAGTAAGTACAAGTTGCTATTTTTTGTTCTTGTATTATGTGTTTGAATTAACTATAAATAAAATCTAGGAAGTACTTATGATGCTTTGGAACAACTTTTATGGAATTCAGGAAATAGATCTAATAGTCCTTCTAGCTCAACTGCTACTAGAGGTTCCGATAGTCCAACTTCTAGTAATTCAAGTTCTAGTAATAGAGATTCCAGAATGTAGGCTTTTTCCTTGTAACTAATTATAGCTATCTTGTATTGGAAGTTAATCACACATTGGAAGTTTAATAAGGTTGTTGTTTAGTTTGCTTATTTAACATATTTGATAAAAATAAGAGATGATGGAAACGTTTATTTGCACTTATTTATTTAAAACAAAAAGTGTAGTATGATTACTTAAAATGTGTAAGTATTTGCTTGAAACTGCAAACAATACTATTACTTTTTCCCTCTAAAAAAGTATTCTTTAATGCTTACATATTTTGCGTAATAATTATTGTGAGACTGAAATTTCATTTAATAAATATTTAAAAGGTAGATACCTACAACAATAATTTATAGTCAGTGTATTTTTTATTTCTTTTTGTATAATATTAAAACTTTGTTCTTCTTCATTCTTTTCTACTTTTAAGTATTTTAAATTTTACAGTTTTTAAAGTTATTCAAAACTGTGTTCAGTCTGCTAAAGTAAATATGCATTTCACCATATTTTACAATACAACTTTAAGGTATTAGGCTCAGTTTCTACAGTTATTGTCACTAGTAACTAACAACTAACACTAGCCATTAAGAGGTATACTATGCCCTTCTTATTTGGTTACCATATTTTCCTGCTTTTTTGGTTGTTAGTTTTTAGTTGTTAATAATGGTTGTATTAACTCTGCTTTAGTTAGTAAAGGTTAAGATTGGAAATCTTCTGTAGTTATTATAGCACGAGAGCTGGCGACCAAAAAGTGTAAGAGTTTTGTAAAGGCCAATAGTTTAATATTAGCTTATATTTAGGACGTAAATAAATATCCTATCTAAGAAACTTTAGCATGCATTCGAAGGTCTCCTTCAGAGGATCTATATGAATACTTGACTTGAGTCGTGAATATGTACAAAATTAAAATTATTCATGTAGATCCTCTGAAGACCTTAAAAAGGTCGAAAGCATGCTAAGGTTATAAATAAACAAAAATGCAAGTGGATTTGAAGATCAATTTTCTGTTTTATTAAAAACCTGTTGTTCTTAATCAAACTTTACATGTAATTTTTAATAATTTCTTATTAATTTGTTTATTGAATTTTGACTATTTTTTTAATCCAAATTTAAAGCGTTTAAATCAAAATGAGTTTATCTTACTAAAAAACTCTTGCCTGGTAACATCTATCTAAAAATCCAGCGCGCGCTTGATATCGTTACTTCTGGGGACTGCTGACTAACTCGGTTCTATCAAAATGAGGTCTTGCTGTTTTTTTGATAAACTATATTCAATAAATTAACACTGTATCAATTTCAGCTTTTTCAAATCACTTATTTACACTGACCTCATTTTCATAGCAGTAATGCTGACGCAAGAACTGTTATCCAGTTTTTTATTACATAAACTGCTTAGTGATCAATTTTCAGCTTTTACAAAACACTTAGATGACATTACTTTTTGTTATAACTTTCAAATTGTGCTGACACGATGTGTCCCCATAACCAGGTTTCTTAATGTACGATATTTACCGTATTTACTCGAAAATAAGACCCCCTTTTTTTCTTAGATTTTTGCTCTAAAATGTGGGAGGGTCTTATATTTGAGTCGGGTCTTATAATCGAGTATAAAAAGATATTCAATAAAATGTGAAAACAATGAGTGTAACTGAGTAATGTTTACAGTATTTATAACAAAAATTGCATTACAATACAATAACATCTAAAATAGCGTTCTGTTGTTTAATAATATAACATCTCGCCCGGTTGTCTGCATTTTAGCCGATATTGATGCACGTAAACCTATGCAGCCATTGTGAAACCCGCGATAAGCAAAGTTTATTGACTGCAACAACTACAGTAATTACGAAAATTATGAAATCATATACAATTATTGTTAGCTTAGCACCTAGTCAGAATCGCCGTTGTCGTCATCACCCTCTGTAACACCCTTTATAATATATTTTTTTATAACAATGGTTTTACAAATTAAGCTTGACAACTGACAGGGTCGATTAGTGAAAAAAACCCAGTGATTGCAAAAACATTTCTAAGAAATTCATTTAAGCCTTTCATAGTACCGACAGAAGAATTGTAATCTCTTAAGCAGGGATTGAAACTGTAACGAAAATAACTATTTGAAACAGTTATTTATCGGTCATTATAAAACAATTATGAAGGCCCAATATTTATATTTCAAATCTGCATAACTGTTATTAAAGAACCGAAAAAGCAAATTTTTCTCCTTTCATAACTCTTTCAAAAAGGGAAGATTTATAATAACAGTTATCGTTTTAAAGCCTGAAAAGGAGAGATATAAAAACAGGATTATAAATATAGTACTTGTAACATTTCAATTAAGAATTGAAAGTGTTAAATAGTTTCAGATCATCTTGTTATTCATTCCTTCTATTAATAAGGAGTCTAATTTTTGTGTTTTATATATATAAATAAACAAAAGTCCTGGAGGTGGCCCAGATAATGTTTATTAGATTTGCTATAATTTATTGTGTAAACAACTTGGGCTTCGCGACTGTATAAAGTATTTCTTTATTAAAATGTGTTTAACAAAATGAAAGACATTATTGACTTCATAATAATTAGAAAAACAAGGTGTCCAAAATTTGTCTGTATTTATTTGTAAAATGTATACAAAATAATTAAATTTTGTATACACATGTTTTAAAGTATTATGGGTTTGCTATGAAAATAATTTAAGTGTAATTGATACCTTTACAGTC
This sequence comes from Agrypnus murinus, assembly GCA_929113105.1. Classification (NCBI taxonomy): domain Eukaryota; kingdom Metazoa; phylum Arthropoda; class Insecta; order Coleoptera; family Elateridae; genus Agrypnus; species Agrypnus murinus. Next base: position 96,229,716 of record OV816024.1, on the reverse strand, counting down.
GCACATTTGAATAGCGTATCTCAACTTCATGTATAAGAAACAATAATTAAACAGTTTGCAAATTTTATATACTTTTTCTTTTTTTCTGATTTGTCGGTTTGAAAAAAGCAGGTACTAAATCATAATTCCAGAAAATCCAAATCCCACCATTGTTTTCTGTTGTTACTACTTATAAATTTTTAAATTAATTTTAAAGAAATATTTCAAGTGTTTGCTATAAGTACTTTATGACTGTTTTTGCGAGTGCAACCCCTAATAATAAAGACGCCATTGGGTTTAAAGGGGTTTATTATGATTCCTTTCTACACACCAGATGGTGTATATCTGCAACCTGACAGCAAAATAACGTAGGTCAGCGCGCGAAAAGGTGCATTTCTCCAATGGCCAGTCAGCGCGCTGACCGTACGCCAAGCCCACGGGCCACGCGTATGGCCGTGCGATGTACAACCAATTGACCCTATATACTTGTAAAAAGATATTTCAATTGCACTTTTTGTTAATATTTTGGTGCGTTTGTTTACGTCTGGTACGAGGTTGAAATGTAATCTGCTACAAAAACCAGAATGACATCATTATTAAATTTAAAAATTTCATAAATAGTATTATTAGTTGTAACAATGTTTAAACAAACATTTAGTTGATTGATGCCTAACACTCCCGTCAGCGTGTATGTGAGAGTTCAATTTAAAACTGCAGCCTTCCCGCCACCACCACCAAACACGTTTTAAAGAAATAATACAATACGAATGATTTTATTATACGAATTATCTAGAAGCCCAACGTGTGTGTGTGTGTAATAAATTACAGTAAATCTAAACATTGAGCCAATTATCCGCACCACATCCCGAACGTTATTCTAGGATATAATTATGTCCACGTGGTCTCGAATAATGTTGGGTTTTAATAATAATAAATATTTGTAGTACTTCTAATTTTAAGAAAGATATAAAAAAATATCGTCTATAAGCAATTTCTGAAAGGAAATACATCTACTAAATGCTGTTCATATCATGAACATGTGCTCTTTTACATTCAGTGTATTCAATTCCTTTTATAGATTTTTAAATATCTGTCGTTTTCGGTCGCTCAAACAATAACTCTTATGAATCTCTTCCCTTTTTCGAAACAGTTATTAAGCTAGAAACCTTTATTTTCAATCGCGGATAAAGGTCCTTTATAACTATTAAGTAAAATTATCTCGCTTTTCATAACTTTATGTTATGTGGCTCAGACCGTTATTATTTCTCTCTTCAATCCCTGCTCTTAAGTACCTCCCTAATTGTTAACAATAGTAGCACCTTAATCTTTCCAGTAAGTGTGCAAAATCTTATTATCTATTGGAGTGACATCTGACCATTTTTGAATGAACTGCCTACAATTTTAGAAGTTTTCCTGGAATTCAGGTAAACTGCTTCCACAAAGGCATCGTTTCCGCGAAGAGATAAAGGGTAGATTTTTTTCCATGAACATAACTAACGGAATTTGTTAACAAAATAAAACTGAAAAATGTTCAATATCTTATATTACTTATATTTTTAGGGGTCCAATATTCGCATACAAAAGCTTTTTTTAAAAATTCGCTCTAAAATATAGGGGGGGTCTTATTTTCGAGTAAATACGGTATTTACACCCCAAATATAAGCTAATATTAAAATACTAGCCTTTACAAAACTCTTACACTTTTTGGTCGCTAGCTTTCGGGCTATTATGATGATATAAATGTTTCTTATGGCAAAATGAAGGAAAAATGTTCCTTATGTTAGTATATCATATAAATAGTACATAGAACCCTTTTTTTATAAGGCTTTGGTATATAAACTAAATAATTGTATAAAATAATCGCTTTAGAGAAAAAACTGAATTTAATTTGGAACAATATATGTAAATTACAAATTGATGTGAATAACAAAGGTCTTTTAAATTGGAACCAGTCCATAAAAATGTACTTTAATATTTACTTTTTAAAAATAGCTCATAACTGCTGTGTATGTCTATACCAGTGGTGGCGAACCTATGACCCACGGGTCAGACACTGACCCACGAAGGCTTTTTAAATGACCCACCCCTCGATTTTTATCAACTTATTTTTTATATCATAAAAGAGGGGACAGACAATCGAAAATATTAAAAAATTAAAGAATAAATATCTAATGTCGAATTTTGCTCTTCACTTGCAAAAGTAAAAGTTGTAAAACAAAAAGGAAACGTAAACCTTTTTAAAGGATTTTAAAAGTGAGAACCAAAAAAAAGGGTCAACTGTCAAGTTTTTCTGTTAACAAATTTTCGGTGTTTTCAAATTATTGGTAGCCTTTTTATCCCCCTTCCAAGTGACGCTACTGACTTAGTGACCCACGGGCTAGTATTAAAAAAAATACTGAACAAAATTTGACCCACTTCTCAAAAAAGGTTCGCCATCACTGGTCTATACAAAAGAATCCTTAAATTATTAAGTACAAGCATTGTGTTTTGTTTCATGTGTCTCGGTATTCTGCGAGACAGCCAGTGCTACCTAGCGCTGGATGACCCAAACCCTATTGAACTACGCGATGTAAGAGAGGTGAGGATCCGAGCTTGAATTCTTTTTTCGTATTTCAACAAAAGCAACAAGTTACTAAAGCTTACCCATTAGGGTAAGCAGTTGGCACCTAGTTATAGATTATTCATCAACTAGAATTAATTAGTTTCTTTATTTTCATCATATATGATGTTAAAAAAATTTAATTTTCAATATTCATATTATGTACAGTTGCAATAATTCGCTATAGAACGATGAAAAGTTGTGATATCTGGTTTTTCAGTTCTTTTACAATGTACACTCTAATTCGTCCTGATTTATGGACTGGACAATTATCATGTTGAAAAATAAAATGTTCTTGATTAACATATAGTAAACTTACATTTACATTGTACAAAAAAACTAAAAAAATTGGCTATCACGATATTTCATCATTCTTTAGCTAAAGCTAAAGATCGCAGCTGTACACTCTGAACAAAAAGTTTAGAATATATTATTGACAGCAAATATTAAACACTGCGTATCAATGGTGGACTACATACTACATAGCAGTTAGAGGTGCTAATTCTGTTTGCTATGAAGGAGTATGCTGATTGGAGGGATTAAAGATCTTTGTTCTTAATAGCCATTTAAATATTTAGAAAAAATTAATATTATTAAGTGCATCTAAGTTTGTTAAATGATAAATTACACTCTTGTTTAACCTTAAATTTACTCTTATTATTTATTCACAGTGAAGAAGTTATATAAAGGTAATAGGCAATGCAATGATATTATAATATCTAACCCGTGAATATGAGTTTAAGTTAACTAATTGTGAAGGTCAAAAGAGAAAGGGTTCAAGTGAATTTTAATAATAGGCATTTCCCGTTATACCAAATTCTATGTTTTAAATTTTATGTACACAAAGCATGTTGGTTTAAAGTACAATAAACTACTTTTATTTATTACAAACATTTAATAGTACATATATGCTAGTTTTTGCACGACCTAAAGGACTTAATTGCAGAAATTCCTTAAATCTTTGAATTCATTGTTAAATGTCATCCTGAACATTGAACTCTGTAAACACAAAAATTACGTAATTTCAGAATAATAGGTCAGATTTATTAGATATAACACAAATATTTTACTTTGCTCGTTTTTTTGAGAGAGTAAAGTACAGCTTTATACATGTATAGGTTGTGTAAAAAATATGCATTTAATTGTTTGCTTTCTGTAGCTAATGCAATCCTTTAATCCATAGGGAATTAATGTTCATCTTTAACTTAACTCATTATGTTGATGAGTTAAAACAAAGTATTATTTCTAGCAATCATACTTGACAATCGTGAACTTCATGCATAGCTAGATTTTTTAAATTTTTGAAGTATGTGTTGCATATAAGTTATATATAGCTCATGGCTAGGGCTGTGCATAATAATCGATTAATCGGACCTTCGATTATTTTAGAAAAATAATCGAAGGTCTGATTAATCGATTGATCGAATAATCGATTAATTTAAAAAATAATCGCACGTCCGATTAATCGATTGATGTATGTAGCATTGCATTGTAGCAAAACTTAACGAGTGCAGACTGTTAGCACAGGGACATTTGCTAGGGATAACAACAGTCTTAACTACAATTAATTATCTCGCTTTTAAAACAGTTATGTCGTTAAGTGGCCCGGACCGTTATTATTTCTTGCTTCAATCGATTATTTTAGAAAAATAATCAAAGGTCCGATTAATCGATTAATTTAAAAAATTATCGCACGTCCGATTAATCGATTGATGTATGTAGCATTGCATTGTAGCAAAACTTAACGAGTGCAGACTGTTAGCACAGGGAAATTTGCTAGGGATAACAACAGTCTTAACTACAATTAATTATCTCGCTTTTAAAACAGTTATGTCGTTAAGTGGCCCGGACCGTTATTATTTCTTGCTTCAATCCCTGGTCACAACTCACAAATACATTATTTATAGAAAAAATTAAGTAATGTAATACCTAAATACAAAACATTGAAAGGTAATTGAATCAATAATTTTTAGGTAAAATATTTGCATTAAAAAAGTTCCCTTTTAAGTTAATTACTGTGTTATACAAACATACTTTCATTATCACTTTTCTTGTTGTAAGGAAAAATACTACGCTAGTGAATTTCAAAATCAATAGGTACTAGTTACTCATAAGGTCATAAGTAACCACTCATCAGCATCAACAATTCAGCATCTCTTTTATTTTAGAAAAATGGATTTCTTTGCCCAGTCCAGGACCAAACAGAACATACTCTGCACACAAATTGCAGTGGATTTTTAAAAATACAGTTTATATAAAAATATACTTCGATTCTGTTTTTAAATAATCGATCAACAGATTAATCGAACAATTGATTAACCCGATTAATCGATCGATCGATCAAGCGATTGATCGATCTTATATTAGTATCATTCTTATAATATATTTTAAATTTGTAATACAAAAGCATGACATAACCTCTCAGTGATTCTTGAGATTAATTTGACATTTAATGTCATGGCTAATAAGATTTTACAAAAACAAATCCCTTGGAGAATTCTTATCTATTTCTTCCACACCGATAGCAATTGTAACATTCTGATAAGTGATTTTGACCCACGAAACTGTGCTTAATAATTCTTACATTTACACCTAATGTCTAAATCTAACGTGGTAATTGCTATTAGTGAATTTTCGATTTACAATGTTAATTTCCTATACCAGAAAATCACTTATATCTTGGAAACTATTTAACACAGATGCTAAAGTGAAGGTGTTTTGAACAGTATTCAATAAGGTCTACAACTTTGCTATAGTGACTTTTCCTCTAAAATAATTAGGGGAGCCAATATTTGAGAAATTGTGTTTTTACATGCTATTTCCCTATGTTACAAAATCGATAATACACCCTGTATATACATCATAATAGAAAAATTATTAGAGAAACATGAATTGGTACACTATTTTCTGTTATTTTGATCAAAACTGTTGTCACAGAAGGTTATTGAAACTATACCTTATGTCAAGTGTTGGTAACTTCTGTGATTGTGTACGTCTCACCGCATTTAGCTGTTAGCACTTCGCTGAATGTAGCTATACAGTAATGTAGCTATTTGATATAAGAGTTCAGCCAACATTGATGTCAAGTCAGGTCAAACAACTATTTTGGATCCAAAAGTAAATGATAAGAGTAGATTATTAGAATTTATATTTACTAAAAAGTTCTTCAATTCTTCTAAGAATTCTTCAATTTGCTAAACTAACAAGGTTACATCATTTTATCGAACTTCAAATTTTTTGCAAAAGCACTGTGATTCCAAGCAATCAGCATCTGTTCTTGTATTGGCTGTACTCTTATAAGTAACATACAAGGTCTTCAGCTAGATGAAATTTTCATGCTAGATTTAGATAGCAGCACTGTAGTTGCAGCTTAACATACAACAATTTCCTTTTAAATTTATGCTTTATTGTGTTGAACGTAAACAGTGAGTAATCTTGAGTGATCTTAATGAAAAATTAGCTGTCAAAGTTAGTAGGATTATTAATAAGTTGGGTAACCCGCATCATACAAAGAGACCTGAGGTGTTTTCTAGCGATGAACCGTATTTTTAAATGTATTTAAACCCGGTTGAATGAGTATGTCATCATTTGAGAAAGTCGCTAGAATGAAGCATTTTAAACCCTACTTTGTAGGTGTGGTTTATTCAAAGAATTGTAAATATAAAACATAACCTATAACCTACAAATCAACAAAACTTTTCTGTAAGTGAGTGTGTAATATGTAATAAATAATTTAATTTTGTTACAAAATAATGGATGTTAGAAGTATAATTTTGACCTGTGGAATTACAAATTGATGTTATTACAACTCGATGTCAAAATCAAAGGATTGTTAGTGCGCAAGTCACTGGTTGAAATACATTTTCCACTTCGGTTTAAAACTGTTTGAACCAGTTGCATAGATTACGTCACTATTGCATTGCTAGAATGCCACATTTTAAATACAACAGTAAATGGTTTAAACCGTTTTGAGCGCTAGAATACGCCTCTGGTTTTATGAATCTAGAAAGTTGTAGTGAAAAGAAAGTATGTTGTCAATTCAATACACTCTTCAAATTAGGATTTTTTATTATATGTATTACAATATTTTAAAATGTATTTTTTTTAAGTGTACAGAATATATTTGTTAATTAATTTGAAATCAAAAGTTTGAAACTAAAAAACGAAGAAAATTAACATTGTACTGCTTTCAGAAAGCAATGCAGGAAAAAGGATGGTGTTGAAGCAATGTTAATCTGAATGTTGTAAAAGAAGAATGTTATGAGTGAACAGAAAAAATAATTCTAATTAATTTTTGCCAAAAAAAATGTATTTGAACTCTTTTTATTCTAAACCTCCCAATTAGATTAATTTTAAGAACAAAAGTAAATTATACATATATTTCTGGGTTGGTATTTGTTTTATTTCCCAAAAATTTATGTTTAAAAATTAATTTATCATTAATACTGCAAATCTTTTTAATTAACTTCTAAGCTAGAAATTAATGTTTCATCAATCAAATATGTTTTAATTTTTATAATGATATGCTTATTAGATTTACAAGTATTTTACCAAATTGCTTCAAAGAAAAAATATCTTGTTCACAATTTAAAGTTGACTAAAGAAATTTTCGAAATAATTTCTTAGTAATGTGTATATTATATCATATAAAGTATTGCTGTTTGTTTTTCATCATCTAGCACATAGACTTTATTGGGACGCATTTGCAAATGTGGATGTTTTTGTAAATTGTACATTTTTGTAAGTTTTATGCACTCAATATGGTTAAACTGTGTGCCTAGACATCCAAACGTAAATTGGTGGATCCGTGAAACTGTTGCTATGTTGACGGAAGAACTCCATATCCAGGTAAGGAAATCTAGATTTAGGTTATCTGTCAGTTATTGAATTTAGGGTTATGTTATTAAAGTTATTAAACTAAAACTATTAGAATTATTAAAAAATTAAACAGCAGTTAATTGACCTTATTTAATAAAAGAACTGTAAAGGTACACATGAAACTAGTTAGTGTATCAGAAAACATGTGACAGAATTATAATTAGACATATCAAGAATGGACAAATACTAATAATAAACATATGTTAGATATAGAAAGACTGATTATCACAGACGGTGCAGATGCTACATGTTGCGGGTTTCAGCAATGGGCCATCAAAATTCAAAAGTGCATGCATTTAACCCTTGTATGCATTATGTTATAACGATACGAGTCCCGACTATATTAATTCGTCTACTTTAATTTTTGTTAAAAGTACCCCCGCAATCTTTACTCCGAAAGTCCCTTCTGGTCTAGAAAGTGACTTTTTCTTGTTGGCAGAAGTGAAGTACTGCATCTTCATCTACACCATGCGACGTTTCATAAAATTCTGTCAAGTGGTTTCCTTACACCGCTTGTTACAAGATTTTTGGGTGTGATTTGGATCTCGAAAAGGTGTGAGAAAACTTCCCTACAGAATTTCATTAAACTTGGCATAGACTAGGTGCAGAAATAATACTTCACACTAGCAACAAGAAACAGCTACTTAGCAGACCAAAAGAAGAATCTCGGGATAAAAATGGCGGGGCATCCGTTGATTTAAAATAAATACATGACAAAATATATAAACGAATATATTTTGCAATATAGGATAGTTCTCGACCTAACATCACATTTTAGTATACAGGTACAATCATTTAATGCATAAACCATCCGTTAAGATACCTATGTTCATTATAAATACTAGATGCCAACTGCTTACCCTAATGGGTTAGCTTTAGTAACTAACGAAATGAAAAATTCAAATGAAAAAAGAATTCAAGCTCGGATCCTCACCTCTCTCACTTACATCGCGTAGTTCAATAGGGTTTGGGTCATCCAGCGCTGGCTGTCTCCACAGAAAAATGTACCGAAACACATGAATGAATGAATGAAAACACAATGCATGTACTTCAAGAGTAAGAAATGATACATTTTATGGGGTATACTTTTTTATATTCTGAATTAATGGGCCCCCATCAATCTTTATCCAGCATTTTTCTTTTGTTCTTTGACGTGGATGTTTCCTATTGCTAGAGTGAAGTATTACACCTGCACCTACTCTATGTCAAGTTTCATGGAATTCTGTAGAGAAGTTTCCTCACACAGCTTCTTCGCATCTTGAGATTGACAAAAGTACTCAAAAACTTTGCAAGAAGTGGTGTAAGATCCGTTTTACACATCAGAGAATTATAACGAAAATTATAACCAAAATTTTGCCGAAAATTTTCAGTAAAATTCTTACAATAAATTTGCAAATAATATTTTAGTGTTCTCTTTTATCACGTTTTACACGACCGAGAAAATATAAACTAAATTATGGTCATACGCACGCAGGTTTGCAACACAGCTGGAACATTTATTGTAAACACAGAATGACGTCGTATAAAAATAGTTGGTGTATTCAGAGAAATCTTGTTGACTCATAAATTGTAATAAGGATATTATTGATAAACATGCATGACATTTTCATGTAATTTATTTTAAGGGTTTTAAATATACCTTCTATACAATTATAAATAGTTAATTAACCTTTATTTTAGGATACAGTACAATTTAACATCAAATTATAACATACAATAACAGATTTAACGAATTCCGGACCTGTCACTGTAAGCAATATGGCCGTTCACATTTTATCCACTTGAATAAATAAAATATACCTAAAAACATCTTGCACGCTTAGTGATGGAATATTAGTAGATTTTCACTTGTAATTACACGAGTGCTTCGAAATTATCGATTTGTAATACGAACGTTGATTAGCAACCACGAGTGTCATTTTTTGACGTTTTAATATCCTGACGTGCAACGGAGGGAAATTTGTCAAAAAATGACACGAGTGTTGCGTTTTAATCAACTTGAGTATTACAACAGATAATTTCAGAAGCACGAGCATGTAATTCGGTAAGATTATTTCATGATACAGTTGTTTATTTAAGCATCTACTTATTAACATAAAGATTAGTATTTGACATGAAAGTAAAAAATGGGACACATGTGACGCTAGTTTTCAGCGTTGTCACGAAGATAAAAACAGTCGAAAAGGACAATACAAAATCATCGAATTATCGCTGTAATCCAAAAAATAAAGCCTTGCGATTGGTCAAAAACGAAGTAGAATGAAATAATCAGCATTATTATAATTGCATGTATGTTTTATTAATATTTTTAAATACAAAATGAGCATTTTTATAAACAAAATATATCAATGTAGTGCACACGCCCACTACACGCGTTTTGTGCGCACTTTCTCGCGTTGATTCTCACCAAATCTCTTGACAATATTCGACGAGTTGAATATTATTCGAGCGAAAATTTTCGCTATAAATTTCGGAGTAAAAATTCTGTTTGACACTTCAAAGATTTCTCACTAGAATTTTGCTGAAAATTTTCTGCAAAATTTTGGCTAGAATTTTCGTTCGTCGAAACGGATCTAAGGAATTCCTCTAATAGAATTGTATGAAACGTTGCGTGGTGTAGATGCAGTACTTCACTCATGGCACTAAAAAAGAGTCACCCTCTACACCAGAATAGAATTATAGAGTAAAGATTGCAGGGTGATTTTTAACAAAAATGAAAGTAGACGAATTAATTTGCGTCAGGGCTTGTAATAGTTAAAGCCCAGTAAAATTAAAAGCATCTTCAGATTTAGATTTCTCACATATAATGTATATATACAGGGTGTAACGGTGTGAACTCTCTAATACGATATGCTACAACAAATACTGAAGTGAGTTAAAAACTCGTAATAACATTACGTTATTTTTAAGCTTTCCTGTGTTAAGTACTATAAATCACAGGAATTCTATGCATAAGAAGACAAGTGATGATACTTCTTAAAAATATTATAACAACTTATGCAGTTTGAATTCTACTATTAAAAACCGGATACCTTGATTACTGAATTTTTTGTTTCATCATGGGTATCCATCCGGCTTCAAATTAGTACTTGCTGCATTGCAAAATGCATTAGTACTGCAACTGCATTGCAAAATGATGGAAGCTCGCTAGACTAGAGACGGTAACTTTTGCATTAATATGCAATAATTTCTTTAAATTGAATAATCTTGTAAATGCCAAAACAAGCTATTTTTAGATACTAGTCTTTACCAACAAATTTTGAAAGTTCATTTTCCTGAATAACATTATTTAATTAGGCAAAAAGTACTATGTGAACAGGAATATCTGTGATTATTCCATTAAGTTCGTAATGAAAAATTAGGAAAGCCCATCATTCTTCAGAGACTGTATTCTAATAGTGGGACTAAGAGTAATCAATCAAAATAAGTAAATTAAACTGTTGTTTATTCATTGTAAAGTGCTTGTATCTCCTAAAGGAGCCATCGGAGAAGATAATGTTATAAAGAATTTTTTTCACTCGAGTTTTGATTGTAGAATATTGTACTGCACAGTTTTATCTATTGAACCATTACAACCTGTATAGTGCATCCTCAGATGCAGTTCACAAAAGGAAGAACTTTTATTTTTATTGTTAAAAGTACTCGTTTTGCTGAAAAATGTAAACAAAACTGTGTTGATTAATATGTTGATTAATAGCTAGTATTTAAATACACATTAGTTGCAAATGCGTCTTAATAAGAAATAACAGTTTTTTAAGGTAAATTGGGGTAAATACTATGCACTTTCTGAGCAGTTCACCTAAAATTTAACATTTACAGGATTTAAGAAGACATAAGTCAAATAAACATATTGAAAAGGTTTTGAAATGTTTGCTTAGTTAATAAAACGATTTGCATTAATTTCTACCTTTTAAATATATTATAATTTTACAATAAAATGTTATAAATTTATAAATTATGGAATTAGAAGACATTAAAAGAAATCATTAATAAGTAAAATCAAAGCGGGTAGTTTTTAGTTATTTCCATTAAATATTCAACAATAAATAAATAAATTTAGTGAAAGAAATAACTCATGAATTTAAAAATAAAATAGTTACTGTCCACTGTATTTTTTGATAATAATATGCATAATATCTTTCAGTTACTACTTGTCCTGCAACTGAGAAACATTGCTCATATATCATTATGTCATTCATTTGAGTTATATAATGAAGTTTATTATTACACTGAGGGCCGGTCTATTCACCTTCAAGTAAAGTCCCCAGTAAGCTTACTTGATAGTTTAACAAAAATAACTGTTAATTCACCCTCAAGTACTTTAAAGGTAACCAGTTAAAACCCTTTACCGACCAGATAAACTGTAGACAAGATGGCCTCCCTTAAAAAATTTTAAAGGACGGTTTATAACTTCAAATTTCCATGATTTTAAGTGTTTGTTTATATGCCTGATTGGTTTTGTGTGTTCTTATTTTATAGAATACCTGCCATTCTAGAAAATAATAATGAAAACAATAATCATAGAAGAGAGCTTTAGGAGTATTTTAGGCAATTAAATAACCGCATAAATTTATGTAAGCGATAAATATAAATAAATAAAAACAAAGTAATAATAGACATTTATTTATGTAAATACGTTAAAAGTATTAAAAAGTTATTAAATATTCAATTTTAATAAAAACTGCTTTTTTAAATTTAACACTTTTTTTACCATTTTTTTTTCATGTTGATTAACTAAATACTAAAAACTTTACTTATTGCTAGTAAAAGTTACTACTAAAAACAAAACAGTCGCAAGACAAAAATTAAGAAACATCCTTAGCAAAGCACAGAACATTAATACAGTGAAGTCTCGTTGATCCTAATCTACGTTAATCCGAATACCACGACAATCGGGATCAATATTTTATTAACATTGATTCTATTGTAATCCGGATTTAAAGGTTTTGATAATCCGAACTTCCGAAATTTTGACCGAAAAGGCAAAGCATCTTTATCCAGAAGCGTGCAGTGCTTAGGAAACAGTGAAGCAATCGCGATGTGACGTTATGCTCGTACGCAATATGTACGAGTGCGATAGCGCATATTTCGTATGCACCGCATGCTGCTGTAACTTTATCAAAGATGTTTTCAAAAAGGATGACTTCAGGACAAGTAAAGATTGGATACTTAATTTTAAAAAGACACAATTTACGTCTGTTAAAAATCTCGGGGGAAAGCTATTCAATGATTCGCACGCAGCAAGGCCCTTTAGAAACAGTTTCAAAGCGATTAGCGTGGCTTTGCAATAAGCAGTAGAAAGATTGAAACAATTGTGATGCTAGAAGATGCAAAAAAAATCGTATCTACACTGAGAAAACAATTTAGTAGGACCAATCAAATGTATTTAATTCAATTAAATATTTAGTTAAATAAACTAAATTTTATTTAAATATCTATTTAGTTGAATTAAATAAATTTAATTGTTCCAACTAAACGCTTTTCTCAGTGTAAGGTATTATTAAGTTTAAAAACACGAAACAAACAAAATCGCCGCCTTTTTTTATTAACGACATATTAATGCGGAACATTATTTTTGCGTTTTTAAAACTGTTTTTCGTTGAATATTTTTGTAGTTTTATTTATTTTTAAATACAATTTTTTGCAGAATGTTTTAATTGCATTTAATTATAAATAAAACATCGTAATTCTATGGACGCGGTAATCCGGATGATTCGGATTGCCCCTCTTTTAATTAGTCCGAATTAGCGAGACTTCACTGTATATGTTTAACTGAATTTTTAGAAAATATTTGTGAAAGATTATAGATTTTTTTTAAATTCCGCCTCTTTGTAAGTGGATTGGTCAATGAGTTTAATTTTTCTCTCTAACACATTATTCTGTCAATTACCCAGGCTTGCAGAAAATTTGTCTGTCTTGATTTTTAATTTTAATTTATCAGTGTCAAACAGACAAAATTATTCTGTTTTATTTTCCTAATAACAGATTTATCTGTCAAAAGTGAAAACAAGTCAGTTACTTGATTTTTAAAGTTTATGCGACTTATTTGCAAGCGAGTGTACTACCTGTGTGCAAAAGTTCGACTCTTCCTTATAAACATTTCAGTGACTACTTTCAAGATTTAATCCTTTGAATATACCCAAACTGTGTACTTGCGTCCTGTTAATTTATTTGTCCGGTAACTACTGGGACTTTACCTAAAGGTGAATAAACCGGCCCTGAGTGGGATAAGGAAATCATGATCATAATTGCCTGGTTTGTTATGGCTTCGAATTCTAAGCTGCTCTGATTTTAAATAAAAAATTTCATGATGTACGTCAAAAAACTGTTTCAGCTTATTAAATAATACAGTTTTCTTTAATTATGGGCAGTCGTAGATAAAAAGTTGTATCTTAACATGTGTGATAAGGCCTACTAACATACTCATGCTCTTACCCGACTTGGGCTAACGCCCTTGTCGTGCAACTCAACACATTTGTATGTTAATAATGCTTTTATCCTACTAATAAGATATATAACTGTTATGTAGTCAAAATGAACTACAGGCTAAATTTATTTTTATATTTCATAGAATCAGGCCACTCTTACTGTTTCTAGATTTTAAAAATGTAAAATATTAGCATATAAGAGCAGCTTTGGCTGCCGGCCCACAATATAGATTATACAGGGTGGGATTATAGTATGGAATATTAAAAAAAAAGCGAACTCAACCGGTTTTTTTAAAAACGCTGAAATATGACGATTTTGTTTTTTAAAAATACACATTAATATGTGCGATTCACCTTCTGACTTTCATTTGTTTCTAAGTTATTACGTCATTGAACATTTAATGTTATTGATATGGTATCAATATATCAGATCGATTTTTCTCAGAATTTTTGTTATGCAACCTTATGATTTATTTGCATGTTCATAAAGGGAAGAGAAATCACTATTGGATTCCACTACTAAAAATCTATATTGTCATTTAAATTTTTTGTGATGACGTTATAACTAACAAACAGTTACAATGTTCAGCTCGATTTTTCTCAGAATTTTTGTTATGAAACCTTATGATTTTTTTGCATGATCATAAAGAGAAGAAAAATCACTATCGGATTCCACTATTAAAAATCTATATTGTCATTTAAATTTTTTTGTGATGACGTCATAACTTAGAAACAAATGAAAGTCGGAAGGTAAATCGCACATATTAATGTGTATTTTTAAAAAGCAAATCGATGTGTTTCAGCATTTTTTTAAAAAACCGGTTGAGTTCGCTTTTTTTTTTCTTTTTTTTAATATTCCATACTTCAATCCCACACTGTATATTGGAACTAATGGGCTGACCGTGGATATGTAAAGTTCTAAATGTTCTGAACTAAAATTGATAATGATGGAAATATTCAACATTAATGTACACAGGTTTAGTAGTTGGAATTTGTTAGTTTTAGATACTCTAGAACCATTGTGAATCTAACAAATATTGATTTTGCAGTTATAAGTTCTTTATGGAGAAAATAGAAGACAAACTCAAAATATTTATTGAAAACTTATTTTATTACTGGTGCAACCTAGAAAGTAACAAAAAAAAATTTTTTTTGTTATTAAACTAAAAGAAATTCTAGTTTGTGCCAGACATTAATTATACATGAGAGATGAGACAACCTATGGCAGTTTTTTTTATATATGGCATATTGGAAAATAAAATAATAGAATTCTAGTTGACTATTATACTTTTCTCTAATTTATCCCAATTTACTTTATTTAAATTGTATTATATTTAACATATGTAGATTTTATAAGCTAAAAATTATTATCATTCTTTTTTTTTCATAATTTATTGAACTGTGATAATATTTTACTGTAATTAATTATTTAATTAAAGACATTTAACCATCTAGCATATATTATGTTTTAGAAGTAATTAAAATGTTTACAAGGTTCAAATTCATGTACAAAACAAGAAAGCTTGAAAATAAGGAATTTGAAAAGTTTAGTAAAAAGATATAATAATGTAATTTAAAATTTGGTATCTTAACAAAAAAGAGACACAATTTTCATGTCTTTCTAAAGTGAACATTGCATAAAGTAAATATTTAAGCAACATTAGAGAGAAATATGGTTCTGTTACAGCCTTGTTGGCATTTGTCACAAGTAAATAAATATCTATCATTATATTCTGAAGAATATTAATTTTTTTATTTATTTATTTATAAGAGAAGGGCAGGCAGCATAGCTGATTTAGCCCCATTACAAAACTTAAAATAAAACAAAAACTTAAAGTAAACCTTCGATACAATAAAAATTAAATAACATTATCATTAACATTACACATGCACAGTCTGTCAAAATAGTCCCAGATTAATTAACTATGTGTACTAAAAAAAAGTCAGTATATACATTTGAACCCTGCAACATACAATAACATAACAATACATTATTGTTAACCAAAGTAGTTACTTTTTTTTATAATTGTTAATAACTGTGTAAAAATTAACCAAATATTAAATTAAAAAAAATTAATTAACTATATTCTAATTAGTTATTTATTATAAACAAATAATATCATTAAGTGCCTGTATGAAATATTTTATTTACATTTAATATATGGTTAATTTAAAAAATATGTTCAAAGGCAACGTTTTTGGTTTACAATGGACGTTTATAGAAATTTGCTTCAAATGAACTCAATCCACTTTTACACATTTGAAAATGAATTGAGTTAACCCTTACTGTGTACAATTATGGATCAGTTCAATCAACTGGTGTGTGTTTTGCTAACTCTTATAGCAGGGTCATGTGAGATAATACAATACAGAACAATACATGATATGTTTCAATAAGTTCTTTTACGTATCTATCTGGTTGTGATGAATTTATTAAATATCATAAAATTGGAAAAACAAGCAACTAATAAAATTTTATTTGTTTTTACTAAAATTCGCATTTACAAACAGATACACAAAACAACTACTTAGTCTTTAATAAGCCTTATTATGGCCATTCTAAATTTGAATTTGTCAAATAAATGATGAGATGAACAGTAATTTTCTCTGTCAGAAATATTCAAATGTAAAGCATCACTTCTTCATTCGTAAATGTTATATTAGTACAAAAGGCTTTGTAGGTGCCACTACTGTTTGCCTAGTCCAGGCTTACTTTTCGAAATCTATTTTAAATTGGGATGTTATAATAATCCGCTCGTGCAGGTTATTTAATTCAAAAGGTCATGGAATCTCTTAAAAGTAATCCTACTTTTGTGTTAATCAAAAATCAGCTAATAATAGCCTACTTCCAATTGTACTTTCTGTAAACGTCTAATAAACTGTGATGATGCATATATACTGCTAGTTGGTTTAAATGTTATAATAATAGGTATTTTAAAAATCTATAACATTTTCATTATACATGCACATTTAGGTTAATTTAAATAAATTATTGTAAGTATCCTTAATTAAACAATATGCTCATTTTGTAATGTCTGTCTCTGTAATGTAAATCTAATTAATTGCTGGAGATGTTGAAATTAACAATGGCTTAGCATAAGTTTTCTAAAATATGCATTAATTTAATTCTGGAAAATGACATTTGACTTTTGCAAACTGAAGACAGTTCCTTTTATTAGAACAGAAAAATTTTAACATGCATTTCTCCAGCACCTTTTTCACTTTTCTAAAATAATCATTTTCATTTATTTCAGCATTGTTTTATTTTTTTGTGATTATATAATTATTAAAACATGTTATAGTTCAATATTTGATTTTTATTTTATAAATTAAGCTTTTGGCCAAATAATGGCCTTATGTTATTAAGACTATGCACTGAACTCTTATTTACTAAAAACAGCATATGATATGAATATTTGAAGCCAACATAACCTCTTTCTTTGTTTACTGCGGACGCAGCTTTTGATTGGTTTGTTCAGTAAGGTGACGTAAATTTGACCTTTAATGAACAACTAACAACAACTGAGTATGAATAATTATTAGGTTATAATTCAATTTAAAGAAATATATTAAACTGTGAATAGTGTATGAAAAAATGGTGATTCATATATAGTGTTTATGGAACTATCTATAAAAATGAAAATGATTTTTCATAAGTAATCTTTCTTCAGTTATTTTGTATACATTGACACACATGCCATAGGCATAGCACGAGATTTTTACCTAAATAAAGAAGACAGCAAATAAAGCTGAAATTCAAGGTTGTGTAAATATCACATGCTATGAACCATAATAAATTTGAAATTCTAGTGACTACATTCGTTTGCATACAACTATATTCACTGTTCATTATAAATATATAAAATTTAGAGCTATCTTTGTTTCTTTCTAGTCTTTCTTGCCTCTTACTTTAATTCATAGTATAACTCTTGGCACATCCAATAAATGTATTTTATAAGGAGAGACAAATTACTACCTCCTTTTGAAATTGCAATTATTTTATTGAAACAACTTACATTACCGTTTACACACTTACCAATGCTAGTGTAGTTACAGTGGAATAGTAATAACCAACTGGTCACTTATTAACTTAAGGTAATTTGTTGATATTTATAAATTAATTATAATGCATAAAATATTTTAGTAACAACCTTGTATATTGCGAACTTCTGTAAATTATACTTTACCTATTATCTATTGAAATCTATTAATTTACTTGCCTTTGGTTATTTATAATTTGGTTGAAGTTTAATAACTGTTTATGTACACCTTGATTGACAAGACGCCACTGATATTGTGGGAGATGTAAACAAACACAAGGCAAATTAAGAGGTTATGTTAGCATCACCGGTTTAATACATAATGCCTCTTCTAGTAACTAAAAGTTCAGTGATACTATGCTCTTTACATAGACTGTTTTTCGAGTGAATGTCTCAAATATAATCTACTATATGTCATTCAAGATACTTTTTGGATGACAGTTGGCGATGATTTGTTTTGTAGATTGGATCTTTGCTAATGTAACTTATTATCATGTTTGCAAACTTAATTATCTTTTCAAAAGCAGAAAACATGGCTACCTATACTCCAGACCCTGTAAGTTCCGATGCACTCATCGATAATTTTTCTTTAATTCTTTAAGGACGGTTTTTTGTTGTAAACTTGACAAAAATAAATATACGAGTGCTTGTTTTTAAAGGTTTTTTGAGTTATTATTTTGCACATGAAAATTTACTGTAATCCAGTAATACCATTTTATTTACTATCGTCTATTTTATTTTGAATTTATATAGTGGAAATAAAAACTAAAAGAATTAGACTTTCATATTTGTCTTTCGACTTTGGCAATTCTGCTGTTTCTTGTTTGCTCGTTTACATATCGATCTACAATTGATTTTTATTTTCATTGTTTTAATTTGTGTTTTGGTGTTTGTTGGTTGTGGTCGTAAGGTAGAAGTTATTGGATATATTTTTGCGACTGTGCTTCACGAGATATTTTGTATGCGTGTGTACATGTTGCGTAGCTATTAAAAACAGTTTTTCAAAACTAAATAATTCATTATCTTGCGTTAATTTCTTCGATTTGCACGAATATTAAAGTGAGGTTAGGATGACGCCCTCGCTTTGTCGACAGTCAAAGAAGCTAATATTATCCTTAGTTATAATAATTTTGAGAGAGAATGTAATAATGGTGCCCCATTCTTACCACTCACTGCAGTAAGAGAGGTAGGTACATTTAAGAATGTTATACAATGGATATGTGTATCACTGTATCATGCATCATTTATAATTCAAATCGTTGTTTACAGAGAGTTGCAAATGCTATTAACATCAACATTTGCCCAGTAAGTGGTATTTCTCAAGCATCAAGAAACAATCAGCTTGGGAAAACCCAAACGGAAAAGAACACGCAAGAAGCCTGTTAGAAACATAGATCATTTTGACCAAGTAGCTATCTGTAATATTGTTTATGAGATGCATCAAAAACGTTCGTAGAAATAATTTGACAGTTCTCCAGTTTAGGTTTGCACCCGCAGCCGCACATGCTGTATTTCATTCGATGGGTCTCATAGAGCTGAACAACAGTGTTTATAGTGAAATTGCAAGGCGGAGAGCAGTAGTTTTCAAAATTATTGCTAAAAACTTCTTTGAAAGAGGAGTCATAAACAATTAATTTCCCCACCCTACCTGAAAATGCATGTTTTGATGTACATGCGACCTAACCTCACCAAACCTAACCTAACCAAAAACGAAATTAAAACACGTATGCATTGATGAAGAACGCAAACCTAAATGAACCCTAACTTAAATCTATGTTAGGTTACGTTTGGTTGGGTTGGATTGAGTTAGGTGAGGTTATGTAGTATGCGCATCAAAACATACATTTTCAAGTAGGGTAGGAAATTAAAATATAAGTCTATGGTTCCCTCTCCAAAAAAGTTTTTGGTGATTATCTCGAAAACTAGTGCACCTCCCCCCAATTTCACTTATGGACAGAGATGCATCGAATGGTATATAGCACGTGCGACTGGCGGGTGCGGGTGGCGGACCTAATCTAAAGTTTTACCATAAATTTATGTAGGTATATAATTTTTATAACTTAATCACAATTATCTCTGCAGGGTTAGCTGTGTCACGAGGGTAGTTATTAAAAATTCTAAAAGAAAGAGCTATATACAAAGGAAGTGTGAATACATTAGGAAGAATTCTTCATGATATTGGTTCCGATATCTCAAAGATAGTCCTCGAAGGGGCTTGATGGAACTTAACCACATTGTTTTAAGACGAGTTGCGTTTTTAAGAGAATATGTCAGAAACCAAAAAAGTGATAATCCATTGCAATGTGTATTCTTGGATGAAACATGGCTGTTTCAGAATGGAACCATCACGAGATCGTGGCATGATAACGATATTAAAAGTTTACGCACCACTAAACTAGATGGAAAAAGATAATATTTTTCTAAATGAACGTGTCTTATGAATTTTGTTGTTGAGAAGGAAGTTCAATTTGATATGGAGAATATTCAACCCCTTATAATACATGTGGGCGATTCGGACGATGACAGCAACTGCTACTGCGATGATGGTGACGAAGATTAGACTAAATGTATTTTTGAATATTTTAAAATAAATGTATATTGTTGGTCTATTATTATACTGTATCTTATTTGTCTTTTAAGAAATTAAATAAAATTATTAGTGATCGACCGATATCACTTTTTTTTGACGATACGATATATCGGCCGATACCGATATTTACGTGCCGATAAACCGATATATCGTATCGGCAAAATACACTTTTTCAATTTTTAATCTCTATAGTTTTACCCTTTAAAAAATATTTATAAAAATGCGTTCCTGGTTTGTACTACATTATGAATTAACATAAACGTGTTTTTAAATAAGAATATTTTTGGGAAATTCCCAGCATGTATAGACACTAGGGTGGCCCTTGCTTGTATGGGAAAATTTTATTTCAGTAGGATTGTTGATCGATCCCCCTAAGAATGTGCGAATAGATGAGAATCGATAAAATATGAAGTTTCAGATCAATCCGAAGTGATTTAGAGGTAGCTCAAGCCGGTCAGAATTTCGAAAAATATAATTTTTTTGCATTTTTTCCTTTTACCCATCCCTGAAATATATTATACCAACCCTGAACATAAAAATAAATATTAATACATATTCTATAATCAATTACCTTTCCAACAAGCCAAAAATAATAAAAATCGGTTGACAAATAAGGAAGTTATGGCCATTCATATTATTAAAAAACCAAACATTTTAATTTCTATAAGAATATTTCATATTAATTTAATTTTCAATAAAAACCAATTAATTTTTTTTTTATTTTGAAAATTTTAATTTTGAGTAATAAAAAACATTTAAAAGTAAAAATAATACAAAATTAATCTTAACTTGTAGTACTAGTCAACGCTGTTTTAGTATGAGATTTGCAGTTTTATCGATAGTTAGTAACCACTTGCAATAAATATTGCTTTTTTCTTCTTTTTTGGTTAATACTTTATTGTATTCTTCAATTAATTTTACTACACGTTCTGCTGCATCATTCACTACATTTAAATTATGAATTATATTCTTTACTTTATTATAAGCTTCATTATCGTTCCACTTACAAGGGTCTTCATTTAATAAATTAGTAGAAATTCCAAAGCAATTGAAAAATTTGTGTTTTTACGCGTATGCGGTCATCACCGAGAAAGACAACTACCGAGAAACCAAAACCGGCAAAAAATAACCGAGAAAAGATAACCTAAAAACCACAACTGAGAAACCATAACCAAGAAACCACAACCGAGAAACCACAACCGAGAAACCACAACCGAGAAACCACAACCGAGAAAATCATTGCCGAGAATGGAAATTACCGAGAATTCATGAAGCGATAATTAAAAGTTAGTAACTTTGATAGATCTAAAAGAGACAGAGGAGAATACATAGAGCGGGGAAGGACAAAGAAAGACCAACTGCGTAAAGGAAACACTATGAAGCGGAAGTTAGGTTATAAGTTAGTAAGTTTGATAGATTTAACAGAGACCAAGGAAAATACATAGAGCGAGGAAAGAAAAAGAAAGGCCAACGGACACGCTATACAGGGGAGGGTAGGTCATAAGTTAGTAAGTTTGATAGGTCTAAAAGGGACAGACTTCAATAGTTAACGTGACGACTGAGAGAGAAACTAACTCTAACAGGACACGCTATGCCGTGTGAGTGTTAATATTCTAATATTAATTAATTAAATAATTATTACTTCATAATGCATGGGTGCATTCTCGGTATTTGTTATTCTCAGTAGTTTCTATTCTCAGCTTTAGTTTTCTCGGTTGTGGCTTCTCGGTTATGGTTTCTCGGTTTTGGTTTCTTGGTTTTGGTTTCTCGGTTTTGGTTTCTCGGCAGTTGTCTTTTTCCGTGTTTGCTTTTTCGGTGATGACCTGGATCCTTTATCTTTAACCTAATATCAAAAATTAAAATCAATTTTTATGAACCAAACACGTTTCTATTTGTGAATACAATGTGAATACTTGACTTCAATATCATTAGTGTTACCAACATAGAAAAAAAATTAGTGAATGCCACTTATATCAACATAGCAAAAATAATTTTTATATTATTTTTACTTTTAAATATTTTTTATTACTCAAGAATGAAATTTTCAAAATACAAAATAAATTAATTGGTTTTTATTGAAAATTAAATTAATATGAAATATTCTTATAGAAATTAAAATGTTTGGTTTTTTAATAATATAAATGGCCATAACGTCCTTATTAGTCAATCGATTTTTGTTATTTTTGGCTTGTTGGAAAGGTAATCGATTATAGAATATGTATTAATATTTATTTTTATGTTCAGGGTTGGTATAATATATTTCAGATGTGGGTAAAAGAAAAAAAATGCAAAAAATCATATTTTTCGAAATTTTGACCGGCGTGAGCTACCTCTAAATTACTTCGGATTGATCTGAAACTTCATATTTTATCGTTTTTCATCTATTTGCATATTTTTAGGGGGATCGATTGAAAAAAAAAACACTTTTGAAAATAAGGGCCACCCTAATAGACACATTAAAATAATATCACCGTATTGAATCGCTTATGTAATGAATAAAATTCTTTTAATGTTTTTGTTATGACAAAAAGTGCTGTTCCACTCGACAGCTGCAGCGGTTTCAGATTTCATAAGCTTACTTGCATAAACAATTACAATCAATTTATAGAAGATGTAGAAAATGTGAATGCGAATTAACTATAAAAAGAAAATACTGTTTTGGGCAAATTTTCTCAGCTGTTGATATGCATTCTGTGCTCTTTTTGGTATGAATCCCCGCTCAGCAGCCGTCATACGTTACGTCACTTATAAAAAACGACTGCAGACTATATTTTTTTGGTTATATTTTGATACATTATCTATGATGCCGATATATTGGCGAGTTCCCCGCCGATACGATACGATACCGATAATCGGCGGCAGCTGCCGATTTACCGATATCAATATCGGTATCGGTCGATCCCTAAAAATTATGTAGTTGTGTTATTTAAACTTTTTCTTGTTATTAAATTTAAGTATTTTCACTATATGCTATATATTACCTTTGATAATGACAGCATAGCTGTCGAAACAATATTGTCAGGTATATTTTAATAAAACTGTGAAACTTTTAATAATCTTTATTTATTTCATGAATATGCTATATAGTTCAGTTACTTTAGGCATAAACATGGCGTTTGTTCAAAAAATTCTTTTATTTTGATTTAATCGCTTTAGGTTATCGTGTTAAACAATATATTAAAAATCGAGCATGAAATCGCGACGACGTTAAAAAATATTAAAATAACGTTAATTTACTACAAGCAGACACAGTTCTTTATGAATTTAACAATAATTTGCACTTCCGTTGTATTATCAACTAAACCTTTTGCAGGCAAACTTTTTTTACAGAAGAAATAATGTACAAACTTAACATTTTTGTTTAAATTAAACACATCTGATGTTTTGTTAGTTCACGTACTTCAGCAACCCGTACTTCCTAATTCCAGTGACGCCCAATAAGTTTTTGAAAACAAAAAGAAAAGCCTTTTTCGCATTTATTATTCATTTTTCTCCCTTTCTTGTAAAACGGCTTATTTATCTATGTACTATTTGCCATTTCAATTAATGACCGAAGTGCCATAACATCCTGTATATACGCTAAATTGGTTGCATATACATAAATACTCATTCCACTCATGCAAAGCATGTAAATATACTAATTTAATGACGTCATTTGAAGTTATCACGTAGGACTGACGTGCATTGGAACGTACGGGGTCTGGAGTATAAAAAAGCTATAATTAATTTATTTGAAATTAATATGAAACTGTAATTAAAAATTCTTATTTGTATACGAAAATATTTTTCAAATCAAATTGCAATGTTGATTAAGTGCCAATATTATTGAGATGTTTATCGATGACAACATAATGATTGATTTGAATTGACAAAATCAAATCGCAACGTTGATTAAGTGCCAATGTTATTGAGAAATTTACCGATGACAACATAAAGATTAATTTCAACTGACAAAATACAACCTAAATGTAGACATGAACAGAAAAGTTTTAGTTACACTACAAGTTTCATTTACACAGTCAAAACAGTGAGATTTCCATGGGCAACTTTCATTCAAAAAGATTTTGAACAGCTAATAGGCACTTGTACATTAACTCTTTAAACGAATCACATAACATCCTTATGTTCACGTCCAGAGTGTCTATTTTGCTGATAATAAACTATGGGTTCTCGTAATTTTGAATAAAATCTTTAAAATGCACAACCCTGTAAATAAACAGTTTTGTCGATATGCTAGTGCTTGTGTATGTTAAGCCTGGATTCCACTACTCATGTACTTGTACACGTACAATATTTGTGAATTCAACAAGTACACAATTGAATATTTGTGTCACCGTTCCCACAACTTGTATATTTGGCAAACATTTGTACTTGAAGATATACATTTTAAAGAATCTATTTGTCAAGTAATAGAAGTCTTTGATTTGTGTCATATTTACCGACAACCAACGGGAAAAGACAACTGGCAAACATTTGTATGATGAGTAACACCGTTCCTACTACTTGGCAAATATTCACAAGTGACACATATTTGTCAAATAGGCAAATCCAGGCTTGATGAAAATAAATTGAAAAGTCCTTAAAACGAACTTGGTGAATGAATGAACAATGTATAAAGGTTGTTCTATAACTCTTGATATGTTTTTGTCAATACACTTTTCTATATGCTTACATCGGTGGTTGAACCACTTTTCATTTGGCATAAAACTGCTTACTTCAAACCAGCAAGATCGTTAGTAGTAGCTGCAGCTCTATGTGTAGATACAGAGAGCTGAGAAACCACGAATTTAGCCCTTAAATTTAGGTACATGTTAGCAAGTGTTTCAAGAACCTGTGCAGTCCATTTCTGTATACCATTTAACAGTAACCATCTGTTGCTCTTCTAACGTTATAGT
Organism: Agrypnus murinus; assembly: GCA_929113105.1. NCBI lineage: Eukaryota > Metazoa > Arthropoda > Insecta > Coleoptera > Elateridae > Agrypnus > Agrypnus murinus. The sequence continues at coordinate 96,204,307 of OV816024.1, read as the reverse complement.
TTTTATCAGTCCCCTCTTACCGAAGAAAACAGCAACTATTCGTTTCATCTATCTATTTTGATTTTTTTCATCTGAACTGGATGCTCTTCATCTTCAAATACCCACACTCTACTTTCTGTTCATCAGAGGTTATATTACCTAACTATGGTTTTTATTTATAAAATATTAAATAATCTAGCTCCTGCATACTAATTTTAATATTCATACTTATCAGACTAGAAATATAAACGATATTCATATTACGAACAAATAAAAGAAACTCAATGAACTCTTCCCTCGGAAGGCAATGGCAAACCACCGAGGTATACTTTGCCCAGGAAATTTCCCTGAAATTAATAAAAAAATCCAAGTACTACGTACTTGGGGTGGTTCGGAGTCCACCTTAAGCTGTAGGTCCCCTATACTTGTGATCACTAAACACGCACAACACAAGTATAGGAGGAAAATGCCAACGCTCTGCAACAGAGCACGACACGTAAAGAAGAAGAAGAATGAACTCTGTTTTTTAAAGGCTACGATGAATACAATAAATTGCCAAATATAATTAAGACTAGTTGTTTACTTAAAGTTTTCAAGAAAAACTTAATAAATCATTATTAATTTTTATTTTCTTTTTTGTTAGTTCACAATGTTCAGGATTGATTACCTTGACATATTATTTTATATTTTTTTTAATGTTTGTATATTAGGGTTACCTATTTTTTCAATAAAGATTTCATTTCATAAAGAGCCCCAAGTAAGTGGTATAATAATCAATTTTCATAAGCATATGTAAAGGGGGATATTAAAAGGATCTAATTTTAATAACAGAAATTAACGTTTATTATTTCTGTTTTTTTTTATTTACGTAAGAATTTTCAGTCGTTGCTATCGTTTTTGTTGTGATTAGCAATAAAAGAACCTCTATCTACAACAAAGTAGTACAAATATCCAATTTAAACACTGGAAAGTTGCTGAATTTAGGCCCCTAAACATCAAAAACACCATCGTGTTGCCTCTGTCATGTTAATACGGGTGTTCCGGATAAGTATGCAATGCTGTAAGAGGGTGAAAAGTGCCCATATAGAGACCTCAAAATTCATAAAATGAAAAAAATTTCCGCATTTTTGCAAGACAAGTCGACTATGGATTGTTTTTAACCATGAATTACTGATAAAGCAAACAATGGGTGCATCCAACACACCATTGGAGATAAAGCGCTGCAGCAGCATTCACAGTCCTTCTAGATTTAAAACCATTTGAAATAAATCATCGCTTTATACATATAAAGTGCTTGAAGTGCTGAACTCAGCAATAATTTTGATCAAGGACATGACACCTGCTTAGATAAAAAAAGTATCTGATGAACCCTGTAACTGGGATGTTTGGTACATCAACTGGCACTTAATTAATTAATCTGAACTGGCAAAAATCTTTACTGGCAATATCATTTTCCCATAGCAGAACCATATACTTATTCGGTGTTGTAATACTATGTTATTTCCATTAAACAGTACTTCTTAATTTGCGCCTAAAACTACTATCAATATTCCATTTTTGGATAAGATGACGTTTAGATACATAATATTGGTCAAATTACGAGTTTGAATTGTATTTGCTATAGTAGACGATGTATTTCAAGCAGTTTAATAGCGAAGCAGTGGTTTTTAAATCTAAGACGGCTGTGAAAGCTGCTGCAGCGCTGCATTTTCACCGGTGTGTTGGACGCACCCATTGATCTCACATCTGCACTAAATTAATAACTGACCTGCTCTACACATGTATCAATTTACAGAAACAACAGAACTGGATTTCAGCAGCGGTTGCCGGGTGACTCCCTACCTTGATGACTTGATCATTTATTAAGGTCTGTAAATAAAATAACATATGTTCATTGACCTAATTGTGATGCAAATTTCAGTGCCTGTTTTTTATTTTAAAAATGTGATTTTAACAAAATGAGTAGAACTTACCGTTTAGATGCAAACAATCTTGATAACATGTGTTCAAATAAGTCGCCGTTTGTCTGTACACACAATTTGTTTATGCAAGCAAACATTTCGGCATTTGCACGAATTTGTTCTGCGGCTATTTCAATGCGTGCACGTAGCTGTTCCTCGGTATCCACTTCTGTCCTGTACACCAACATTTTAAAATATCCCCAAATACAAAAATCGAGGGGACTCAAGTCTGGTGATCTTGCAGGCCAAATGGTGGGTCCTCCACGTCCACGTGCAAAGTGTGATGGTGCTCAATCATGCATGAACCAAAGTCTGGGAAGTTCAACTAGTGGGAGTCCGTCGAACACTTCATTGTCCAGAAAGTGTAGGTACCAATCACCGGTTAATCGTTGGGGCAGAATTAAAGGTCTTTTTAAATGGTTGCGATAAATTCCCATCCACACATTTACCGAGAAACACCTCTGGAAATAATGTCTTCGGACAGCATGAGGATTCTCGTCGGCCCAAATGTGGTTGTTGTGTGAATTGAAAACCCCCTGCCCGAGGAAAGCAGCATTCATCTGTCCACAGTACATTTTGTGCAAACTGGGATTTTCCTGGTTGCATTCCAATAGCCATGATCTGCAGGTTCTAGTGAGTGTACTTTTTGGAAATGGTATGGGTGTAGGGAATTTTCTTTTAAAATATGCCAAACACGAGTAGAAGGTACCCTAGTTTGTGCTGCTAAGGTATGCACGCTGAGAGTGGGATCCTCTTCAACTAACTCTAGTATGTCTTCTTCCTTTCCGACATCTCTATGGTACGGATTGCGTCCGCTCCCACCAGCTCTTGGCATAACCGATCCTGTATCGAACATTTTCTGTATAGCTTTTACAATTGTATGTGAATTTGGATGACGTTGGGGAAGCGAAGTGCATACACTCTGGTGGTGGCAGCAGCATTGGGATGAAAATCGCCGTGTAAAATAATAAGTTCCGTCCATTCAGCAGGAGTGTATGATTCTGCCATAATTTAAAAGTAACTAAATACACTTAATTAAACTACTTAACACTAACAAACACTTAACACTACCTAATCCAAGTTATTAATCCTAAAACGTATATTAATCGAAACTCAAATTTACCACCACTTAACACAAAGAAAGTTGACAAACTGCATACTGTAGATTACAAATCTTAAAGATCTGAGTCATTAACAGTTATTACAGATGGTCAGAATGAGTGTTTATTCATTTAGCTAAAAACGTTTTAAAAGTACGTACATCTATTTGGTTGCGGTTACAATTTTCGAAGAATTTATTTACCCGCTACCTGCAAACAGTATGTACTACTAGGCATAATTTTCTTTTCACACCCTTTTATCCACTACTTTGTAGTAGCATGCCTATTGTTTTTATAAGGAGGGTAGTCATTTCAAAGGGGCATTTCAGAAAATTGTTAGTAAGATGTTACTCCACACATGTTTTCCTAATGCCCTATTAACATGACAGACACATTTTCCAAAACACTGTATACTCTATGGTGATATAATAATAAATTAACGTTTCATCATCTGTGACGATAGATGCCACTTGTTTAGATGTTTCAGATTGAAACTTTTTGAACATGGAAAAACACCATTCAACACAATGCTCTTCCTCATCCTCGTTTGAAAAATATAGTACCCACAATATACACACTTTGCTTATTTGCAAATGTATAATTTGATGCAAAGTGGATACAGGAATGGGTAAAGGTTCCTCTATGTAACACATCGTTCAATAAGTCCCGGGACTAACTAAGAAAAAACATTTTTTTCGAAAAACTTACTTTTATTCATCAACATAATTTCCTTCAAGGGCTATACAGTCATTCCACCGCTTTTCTAACTTTTCAATACCATGCTTGTAAAACGATTTGTCCTTGTCCTCAAAATGAGCCTCAGTTGCAGCGATGACTTCCTCATTCGAGCCAAATATTTTTCCTTGCAGCATTTTTTTTAGATCAGCAAACAGCCAGTAGTCGCTCGGAGCCAGATCTGCAGAGTATGGTGGGTGGGGAAGCAGATCGAAGCCCAACTCGTTCAATTTGGCCATTGTTTTGACTGACTTGTGGCACGGTGCATTATCTTGATGAAAAATGATTTTTTTCTTCATGGGCGGTCGTTTTTTGCGATTTCGTCCTTCAAACGCACCAGTAACTCAATGTAGTAGTCGCTATTGATGGATTTTCCCTGTTGAAGGTAGTCGATGTAAATTACACCTTGCGCATCCCAAAAAACTGACTGTTGCGTTTTTGGACGCTTCGGACGGTTTTCACCGGTTGCACGCCACTCAGATGATTGCCGCTTCGACTCTGGAGTGAAATGGTGGATCCATGTTTCGTCCATTGTCACATACCTACGCAAGAATTCCTTTTTATTGCGAGTAAGCAGTGACAAACAGCTCGTTGAATCGTCGACTCGTTGTTGCTTTTGTTCCATTGTGAGGAAACGCGGCACCCATTTGGAACAGACTTTTTTTATGCCCAACTTTTCTTGTAAAATCGTCCACGCACTTCCAGTTGATATGTTCACCATCTCAGCAATCTCACGAACTTTCACGTTGCGGTTAGCCATCACGATTTTTAAAACTTGTTTCACATTTTCTAGGGTAACTGCTTCATTTGGCCTACCCGAGCGTTCCGCATCATTTGTATGCATGTCACCGCGCTTAAAATCAGCATACCACCGGCAAATGGTTGTTTTCGACGGGGCAGAGTGCGGATAACGTTTTTCAATCCATTGCTGAGCTTGCACGGTATTCTTTCCCATTAAAAAGCAATGTTTTATCAATACACGAAATTCGTTTTTGTCCATTTTTTCTACAAATGCAAAAGCAGCGTCAGTTTCACCACGGTAACTTTGCTGTTTATGATCCGATTCACGTGAAAATCAGACACGTGTCATTTGAAGGTTAGATCTTTCGGAAAACGAAGTCGAGTTGATATTACTAACGCCATCTGTGGGTTAGTCCCGGGACTTATTGAACGATGTGTTAATTGCCTGATGTAATTCATCAGTCTAACTCGATAGCTTTAGGAACAACCATCACATTTTCAGAAGTCAACACCTCTATGGACACCCATGCCAAGCTTCTACCAGTGTTTGATGATCCTAAGAGATAGACAATTTTCTTGATATAGGCACATAAATCACCTCTTTGGAATAATCTACCATGCTCAATTTATCTTTTTAACAACTGTAGAGGGCCAATTGCTGTCTCTGGACCTTTGTCTAGTAGTGTTTTTCTGTTCTAGACAAAAGGGACTAACTTCACATGCTATCTCGACCACAAGAATTACTTCAGCTAAATTTATAAACCCACAAATGTGGTCAACACTTGTGGACTTTAAAATATCCAAGTTTATTCCTCTGGAGTAAACCCAAGTCGTTCAGTTCAGGGGAGGCCACTCAACCAGCTAATACAAGACTACTACTATAGAATTATGTTCTATTTAAAATTTTTAAGTTGTTTTGTTTGTATATGCTATAAAATCGTAAATGTTATTTCGATTAACTGCAATTTATAAACAAATGACGAGAAGTAGATTCAGCACCAGCTCCCAAGCATTTATATAGAATGTAAATGAGTAGAAGACCAATAATATGGAAAAAGAAAAGTAGAATAGTAATTTTATAGAACCACTAATATATAGAAAATAATATTAATTTTGTGTATGTGAATAAGATAATTACATTTATTATTAACTACAAAAAAAAGTATTTGACGTAAATTGTAGACAATTGTTTATTTTAGTCTATTTTTTCAATAGGATGCTTAAAGGAGCCGGTAGTATAACCATCTTGATATCAGCTTACACATTGAATACAAGGGGCATTTCTAAGTAATTTTTCAACTCGTAATACTTGAAACATCGTTTTTAACAGCCGTAGTGGGTCCAGAAAATGTTTTCATAACATCTAAAAAGTGCGATTTTGGACTAATTTTACAGCCTTTTGTGACGGCTGTAAACTGTTAAAAGTTTTTCTGACAGTTTGAATTTTATCATATTCATGTTCGGCAGTTTCACCAACATAAGTATAAAAATTTTCAAGTTAAAACATAGAAAGATAAAAAGTTATGCCACAAAGTCATTACAACTTTTGTATCATGCACTTTCTTATTAAAATGCTTACTTTCCAAGATAAAAATAGTTAAATGAATTTACGGTGCAGTTTATAGAATGATGTATTGTTCTTTCACAGATAGAATTAATTCATGTAACTCTTTATATTTTAATGATATTTTATTTTTAAAATGATAACATTAGGGAATGCTATCAAACCAATAGTTAAGTCTGTAGTTCTAGTTCTACATGTAAAATAACAAAAAGCGATTTATTAGTCATCATAATTTTATATACACAATCACACAGTCACTAATCTACACGATCGGAAAGGTTATTCTTGTACCTGTTTTTAAAAAATACAATAAGATTAAATAGGCACGCACTGTAACAATTAAAATATAATTTTATTATAATAATAATTTCAGATACATATTACTGTGACATATTTTCTTCATTATTATATATCACTGCATCAGAATGTTCTTGAACAGATGGCATTGATTTAAGATTGAGTCTTGGTCTTAACACTGACATGCTTACTAGAATAGCTTCTTCGGTTCTAATTGTTCTTGACCCTTGTCCTGGCAATGTATTCAAATAATAATCAAACAATAGTTTAGGATCATCTACAGTTAAAACTTCATCATTTTCCAAAGCAGCTTCTAATCCTTGTAGTCCACCAAACACTATAAGCAAATGTTTATAAGACGGACACTCAAATTTATCCACCGAGGAACCTTTATCAGATGTACCAACAGTTACGTCATATCTAAAAGCAACAGAAGTATTATAAAAAAAAATATGTTATAGCATTCTGCAATACCCTTTTTTATATGGAGATTGTGAAAACACCTGAGATAAAGAGTTTGCTAATCTAACAGTGTATCCCCAATATACTCCTGTTTCTTGTCTTGGTGTACTTGGCCCAACTATAAAACCTTTGACTTTTTTACTATTTTCTGAGGGAGGTAATAACTTTACAGTACACCTTAATCCAGAGGTGAGTAATTTATCAACACTAACATCTTGTAAAAGTCCCACATTTACTAAGGAACCACGACCCGGTTTTACTGGTTTGTTGGTTACTACACCTTCTCTATAAAACATTATTTAATTCTTTAGTGTTCTTAGAATATTCTTCATTAATTCAATAGTAATTTTCAAAACGGTAGATATTAATTTATGAAAATATCAAGGCTTACCTATATATGAAATCATCATTTTGCCTTAAATGATGTGGTGCATCTAAAGGATTTAGCACACCTGCATATTGTAAGTCTTTATGAATAGGAAAAAAATGTTTTCGTAAATATTGTGGACACTCCAAGTATTGTAATATCCTCCCTAACTGAACACAGCAACGTCTAACACTTTTTACACCATCTACATCTTCTACTGCAGACTTCTTGGCAGAAACAGCATCTGCATAATCATCAAAAACTATTATTTCATCAACTCGAAATATACATGCTGCTCTGGCTATTTGTCCAGCTAGATATGTTCGAAGTTCTTCACTTTGAGCATTTTCTAATATTGAACCAGGTACTGCTATACTGATAGTTGAAAGATCGTTAGAGTGAGCAACGTCAACCTGTTGTGAAATTTCATTCGCAGCTTCTTCTTTTAATTGTTTCTTTTTAAACTTTTTTACTAAATTCTCTTCTTTCCATTTCTTACGTTGCTCCTTATGTGCTTTATTAATTTCTTTCCATGACTTTTTTTCTTGTATAGGAGCCATTTAAAGATTGTATTAATTAGTTCTTACACTGTTATTTTATTTTAACTAAATAAGTTAAATCTTTTAATAATAAAATCTGGAAAACAAAAAGTATCACAATAATTTTTGAGGTTATAAGCCATACATCACAAAACACACCATACATAAGCTAACAACATAAAGAACTTCATTCCGTTGCAAACTTAAAATATCTATTTTTACTAAAGCTTACACATTATTGGTGCCTAGAGTTCCTTCGCGTTTGGGACGACCACGAGTCAATTTGGCGAGAAATGTGTGAACTATTGCACTAAAATAACTTATAAAGTATGATTATTTCTGTTACTATTTTGAATTTGCTTTAGTTTACTATTAAATAATAATTTCACACAGTTTTTGAAATTATAAAACAAGCAACAATAAAAATACCACTCATCTTTTACTGGCAGTAGGAGTTGATTGTGAACGAGCCTTGCTCCCAAATTGTCAAATTTAAAAAGTTTTTCACTACTCCAATTATTAATAAAATTGTTAAACTACAATCAATAAGGAATTGCGAAATAGTATATTAAAAAACGAGTTTCATAAGGCAAGATTTTTTGCACGAGTCCAAATTTTCTAAAGGACGAGTGCAATAATGACTTATGAAACGAGTTTTTTTATGCTATTTTTTCTATTTTGCGCCTTTTATTCCCTTTTTAAATAAAAAAATCGCAATTTCAGAATTTAGGGATTTTTGTGGTAGTTGACAACACTGATGTGACATTTGAAAATTGTGACATTGATTGACACAGAAAATTGAGTGAAGATTTTGTCAATTTTCTGTTTTTTTTTAAATTATTTTTTCAATACTACCAACTTTGTAAAAGTTGGGCTATTAAAGCACTCAAATGAACTATTAACGCACTGTTTTGGGTGCTTTAACAGCTTTATTATCGACGCAAAATAGAAAATAGTATATTAAAGTATTAGTTTCATAAGACGCGTTTTTAGCGCACGCGTCCGAGTTTAGAAAACGACCGGCGAAGCGGAGAGTTTTCTAATGGACAAGTGCGCTAAAACGCCTTATGAAACGAATACTTTATACTATTTTTTATACTTGCGTCGTTATTTCGTTAATTATTAAAAAATAAATTAGTTTTAAATAAGATTTGTTAGTGAAATTTTGTTAAGACTAGAACTGAAGTGATAACGTATGTCACATAAGTTTTGGGAAAATTTTCATGGGCTTAAAAATAAATGTAAATAACTTGCAATCTAGTAACCATTGTAAACAAATATTCATTAATACTCAAATTTGTTATGACACTCCGTAGATGTCAAATAATTTGTGCCGTTATGTCGTACAAGCTTGAAATCCGAAAAAGCATTTACAACCTGGTTGGACATGTGTCCAAGCGAGAAATTGTAAACATTTTTCGCAATCAAAATATTTCGAACCATCAAAACAACCATTTATAGAACAATTGCAGAATGTGAACAGGGTATACCATGCCTCAATTTACCAAAAAGTGGACGTCCGAATTTGCTGACCGAAAATCGCGTTAACCGAATCTGTGAAAGTGCAAAAGATCGAGTTGGAACGTCATACCGAAAGTTATCCAGAAGATTTAATGTTTCTTATGAAACTATAAGAAGAGTATTGCAGAAAAAAAGCTTAAAGTACCGTAAAAGACGTAAATGTCCACGTTATACAGAGGATCAGTTACGAAGAATTCTAATTTGTTGTCGTAGATTACGCCGAATTCATTTTGCAAACAATAAAGTGATTTTCTCACTCAGAAATAAAAGGCAATGATGGTTTTTATACCGATAATGTAGAAAATTTTCCAGATAATGTAAAATACAAAGCCAAAAAAATTTGAAGACAAAATACTAGTTTGGTGTGCTATATCTGAGAGCGGAGTTTCACGACCTTATATTGGGCATGTTAGGGGTGAAGCAGTCAATGCCAACGTTTATACTGAGAGATGTCGACCGAAGTTGCTCGAATTTATTACTACGACTCATCCACGTGATGAAATAATGTTTTGGCCAGACTTGGCAAGTTGCCATTATGCAAGAACGACTAGAATATGGTTAGAAGCTCAAAACATACCTTTTGTGCCAAAAGCTGACAATCCGCCAAATGTCCCACAGGCTCGACCCATCGAAAATTCTTGGGGACTATTGAGCAGAAAAGTATATGATAATGGGTGGGAAGCTCAAAATGAAGCACAATTAAGACGTAGAATATACCAAAAGATAAGAGAAATCGATATAAACATTGTCCAAAACATGATGGGGCAAGTTAGACAAAAACTGCGTAACCATTGAAGACCATGGCCCTTTGTCATTATTTTAACTGTAGTTTTAATTAACTTAGATGTAAGGTAAAATGTTCGTAAAGTGACCATTTAAATAAATTATGTTACAATTATCTTCAATACATTATTTATTTTTTCCCAAAACTTATGTGACATACGTTATTGGTTGCCTAGTTTACTGTAAATTCGTATTTCCAGCATAATCATTTTCTTGGATGTTTCTAAAGTAATTTAACAAAGTTAATTTAAAGAATAAACATTATAGAACCGAATGATTTATAAATGGTACAATTTTGATCAAATACAATAAAAAAAAAACCTTTTTTTTGCATATTTTGTTTAATATGGTAGAAATAATCATCCTAAACAAGATGTAATGTGATTTAAAAAAATAGTTGTTTATTTCATATTTTATGCTTGAAACAAAAATATAAAATTTTTAGCTGGGTTACCTAAGCATTGCCTTTGCTTCAGTTTAGCTATTGTGTAAGAGGGGGTGCTGCCACTAATAAGCTACTCAAGGGGGCGGGGAAAAATATATTATGCGGTCGTTCGAGTTTTTTCGGACATCGCCTAGCTTTTGCGTAATACTAAATTTTCCTCTGTATTTACATAATAACGTATAAGTGATCGCGGGCGAGAAAAGGAACCTATCGTGCGGAAATCCTGTTATCAAGAAAACGGCGCTTGCAACTCCGTGTGTGTTTTGGCAACAGAGAATTAGTTGTCTTCTCACAAATTAATAAGAAAATCAACTACTAGTAATTAATAATTATTAAGAATTAACTATTAGTAATTACTAAACTAAAAATTTCTAAAATATTCTTCGATTATGTACTTGCAGTAATACTGTAGTGTAAAATAATACACAAACATTGTTTATAACCCATCTATCTCCTACAAATACTGTTTTCCCTTTAAAAATTAAATATTCCAGTAACTACTTTCAAGATCTTATAATCCTTTGAATAATAGCGCAATAATGTATTTGCTACCTGTTAATTTATTTAACCCCTAACTATCGGAATTGTACCTGAAAGTGAATTACCATACCCTTAAAGACACACTACATTCTATTCAAAACTGGAAGAAATTTGCTAATGATCTAAGATTCTGAGAAGGATAACAGTTGTCCTTGCAAAGAAAAGAGTGCCATAGTCGGTTTGGACGGTAGTCACTTTTTAGGGTAAAATAACTAAACTGCAAATTGTTATACAGTATGCGCCGCATCTTAAAATCGTTCAAACACGGCGTTTTTCAGTCAATCAAGCGACGATATATTAAGCGGTCCTTGTATAAAATGTATGTTTCTGCGATTTAAAAAGAATTTATGAATCATAGTAGTTAATAGGTTAGGCAGTATGTATTTATGTTCGAACTCAAATTTTCCAAATTTAAGCAGATTCTTCGAAACAAGATTCTCCTGGAAATAAATGAAAGGGAAAGATCCGTTATTCAGGGGCAATCACATGGTTGCTGAATGGGTAGTTGGTGCACAATTTCGTGTAGTCGAATGTATAGGTATAAAATTACGTAGGTTACGGTACGGTTAGGTATACATTCGACTACACGAAATTGTGCATTTAACTACCCATTAGGCAACTATGTGGTTGCCCTTGGCTTATAATCCTATATTCATTCAAAGCGGCACGTTCAAGTATTGTAGGCAAATGGAGATTCCCAACTCTAAGAATGACAGAGTAAAAAAACTGTTAGTAAATAAAAACGAAGTTTTGTATGTTATTAATTTTTTTGTTTAATGATGTAAAACCGACGCAGATAGAATTTGATTCTGATTCTGTGATTCCAATAAACGGAAAAATTTAATAAATAATAAACGGATAAATTTATTAATTATTTTTAAAATATACTTTAATTATTAATAATTTTGATAGCAATAATATACAAAACAATAATATTACAAAAGAAAATAAAATATTTTTTCAATGCGTGCAGAAAAACAGGGAGATTAGTTAAAAAAGAAAAGAAAAGCCCAGAAAAGACAATTTCTAAATTTACACATGACCATCTTTTAAAAAAAATCTGTTGAAGGGTAGAAATATTATGCTTTTGACAAGTAAATGTTTTTATCTACGACCACCGTAGAAAGTTACACATTCCGCACAATCTAGTAACCTTGAAAACGACCAATTGCAAACAATCTCCAAACAGAACTGTAAAGACCGTGAGGAAACATTTCTCACAATCAGCAGTTCTATTAAAACGCCATAGATGTCAGCACTTGTAATATTATAATATTATTAATTATTTAAAATAAAAAATGTTATAAATTTTAGTTAAAGGTTAATTTATTTTAATTATTGTTTTACATTAAATTATATTTTAAATGCAAATCCATCTAGAAAAATTATCGCTTTCACGGGGAATCGAACTCTGGGCCGTCTGATTGCTAGGCCAGGCCTCTACCGTTAAGCAACGTAGCCGTCTTGACATGAGTCGGTTATTCTCATTATAAGAAGTTATTAAAAGAATTTATTTCAATTAACATAAAACTGATAAATTTTTTACATTATTATATAATTGTTAATATAATATTATTCATTATTATTGCTAAATTACAATAAAAATCATGAAAGCTTTTATAATTTGCTACATAATTATTCACAAAGTGCAAGCGCCATCTAACTTTTAAAGCTACGTAGCTTTTCATCACAATACCTGGGAATGCGAGAATATTTTGACATTTCGCAGCAAAGATGTAAAGCTTGATAATCGAATTGTGGTTGTTTATATAAAAATTACTTTTTGAAAAGGAGTACATACGCATGATTATTTAGCTGTAAGTACTAAATAGTGGATTGACTGAAATTATACAGATTGTAAACGTATTATTACTACTGTCTTTAAAAACTTAATATTTACTTCTGTCGTTTTCGAAATTCTCAATGTATCTTAGTGAATCCGATGATGGGGAAATGGGGTGTACCGTTGTACAACTCCAAACATCGCGGAAGCGGCTCACATTACATCTCTTAATTTATTGTCAGAGATTTCAACGTAAAAAATATGAATGCGAATATATAAATTCAAGGTTAAATATTTTTCTTAGCTTTTGGTGGTTTATTACTTTTTTTTGTTGTCGTAGATAAAGTATAGTGTGTAACGTGTGCAAAAACGCCAATTTCACACTCGTGTGATTGCGGCATTCGATTTCGTCTCATGCCGCAACTTCTTCACACTCGTGAGAAATTGGCACTTTTCTGCACTTGTAACACAATATACTATTATAGCATTTTCAGTGCTAACCAAAATTTAGTACTCATGATTATAAATTTGTTGTAGGGGGCTTTCATTTCTGCCCTTAAGTACTTTTGACAGTTGGCTACACTGAAAATTCAGCTTCAGCATTTGTTATTTAAATTGTTTTGTTTTTATAAAATTAATTTAGTTTCTGTGACAAGAAGGTAAAATGGTCAGATATTCTCTCCCTCCATCTTATTAAAAAGAATTAACTTATCTTAATTAATCTTAATCTTATTAAAATATTGGAATTTAACCATATTGATAGATTTATAACAACTGCAGAAAATAACCAACATTTAGCTATAAAAGTAAGTAAAATGTTGTGCTAAATACTTTCAATTTTTAATATATTTCAATTATTTAAGGTTGCGTTAATAATGGGATTCTGTGGTGCCTGCCGAAGAGATGAATTGACCAACATGTTATTAGACGATATTGTGGTCAAAGATGATGTGTTCACTGTGTCTGTAACAAAAACAAAAAATAAAGTTCGAAGAGAATTCTTAATTACAGAGAAACTATGGATTGAGTTAATTAAGCAATATTTTAGCCTAAGGCCTAAGAAAATAAACCACAGGCGGTTTTTTATAACCTACCGCAATAGAAAATGTATTTCTACTCCTATCGGTATAAACACCATGGGAAAAGTTCCTTTTATTATTGCCACTTATTTGCATTTAGCCAGCCCGAAGCTTTTTACAGGTAATTGCTTTCGACGTTCAAGTGCTTCCCAATTGGCAAACAAAGGTGGCGATTTAATAACTATAAAACGGCATGGAGGTTGGAAGTCTTCAGCTGTGGCTGAGGGCTGTATTGATGCTTCAGTTAAAAAAAATGGAGGTAGCTGAATTGCTATCTAATAAGCCATGTACTTCCACTTCAACGGCTCAAGTGGTAATTGACCAGTCTTCCACTGCTTCATTTTTACATGAAGAATCACACACTTTTAGCAGCAACCCAATAACGAGTCAACAAAACATTGTTGAGGGGCAAAATTTACCTTCATTTAAGATTAATGCCCAGGACACTTCTGCTGTTACAATAATAATAATAATAATAAATCGTCTTTCAAAGTGTATAATAACTGTACTTTTAATGCAAAAGATGTATAAAGAATAATTTGTGAATTTATTAAATAATTTTTAATTTAATTAATTTATTTTGTGTATGTTTATTTTATATTTTAAAAGTTTGGCATTTTATCACATAACAACATAACCGCACTTTTAAATATAATAAGTTTGACATTTAAGAACAGCTGTTAGGTGCTACCAACTTTAAAAAACAAAATCTTACTGTTTCCAGTACTCTAATAAATCTCATTAGGACACGCAAATGCGTGTCCTAATGGAGTTCATTAGGACACGCAAGTATAAAAACTCTTTTAAGCAGCAACTAATGTCGTGCACACTTTTGCTATCAGAAGGTTATTTATTAATACCTAGTAGTTCAATAATTAACAATTTTAATGTTTAAAAACTTCACTATTTCAAGTTTAGTATATTCAGAGATCAATTCTTCAGCATAGAAAAAGAACTTTAATTTTTTTCACTATTTAGTTACTAAATAATAATATTTTTTTATAGCAATGTGTCGGTCGTGCATTATTCTCGGCAAATTACGCGTCGAATGAGCCCAAGCCCATCTCTCCAGTCCTTATAGAACGCGAGAATGGGGCTCGGACACACATACAAATCAACTTTAGTAGTATTGGATTATTTTGTTTTATTATTCGAATTAATTTTTTTAATTTTCAATTAATTTTGTTGCGTGTAAATTAATTTAAAAAAAATATGCTCAAAAAGAATAAACTTCGAGATTTGAACTGGTGACCTGTCGCACAGACAAACGCTGTTTTTCCACTGAGCTACACTGGCTTTGCATTGATGATCGTCTTATCTACCTCTTCTTGTGATTACATCTTGTGGTTTTTGGTTTTTAATATTAATAAATAAAATTAGGATCTTATTTAATTAAGAGCATGTTTTGTTATAGAATCACCTATAAAGCTGCAAACTAAACAAGAAAAATCAAACATTCCGCTATTTTGCGAATTTAATTTGAAAAGAAATAATCTAAATAAAGGTATAACATTAGGTATAGATTATTTCTATAATAATTAGCGTCATTACAGTTTTTTTATAATTTGAATATTTGTATGACTAATTCTTGTTCCTAATTCAAATAAAACCGGTGATTTGATGAAATTGAAAATAAATTGCAATAATAAAAATATTTCAGTTTAAGTTTAAGTTCGGTCCTGATATATTTAGGCAATCCAACAATCACCTGTGCGGGCAGCTGATTTTCTAAGTACCTATACGAGACTCATTTAATTTGTCTTTCAGTTTACGTACGTACTCATTTAATTATATCTTTTTACACAATAATAGATTTGAGATAAAAACTTAATCTGTGCATAAAATAGTGTATGTATAGCCGTCATAACTTGCTTTTATGGCCCTACAGTCTTTTATAATAACGCTTCCGGCCATAAAAGCTTCTTTATACCCTTATTACATAAATAACTATTACCTCCTCTTCTCATGTGTCGACTTATGTTTTGCGAATTTCGAGATAATACATTTTAAAAACCATTACATTATTTAATTTAGTATAGTTGGCAACTTAGTCAAATCTGCAACTAAAATTAATTTAATTACAGCTTTTTTTAATTAATTCATTGTTAAATCAATTATAATCAGTGTATTAAATTGTTTGCATCCACGATCTACTTGCATACTATTACCAGATTTTATTTTACTTAATTAAACTAATTTAGAACAAGCATTTAATTGCCTAGTGCCTAAATAATAGTCTCGCAAGTACCTCTTTATTTCATACTGTGTCACATTTGTCAGTTTTACGTCAAACTTTTTAGTCCAGAACATGCGATTTTACGGTCTAGTATACCTGTAAAAAATTTTAACGAACGGAAAACGTATAGATTCATGTATAATAACTGGCTGCTAAGCAACCGTTAATATGCTTGCCTCCCGCTAACAGAACATTTACAAACTTCTGCTGGTAGGAACTCTATATTTTAAAAAGAAATAATATTTTTGAGGTTGGCTACCCTTGTTCAATAAACGTTGCAATTAATTAATTTGCCTTGTGGTTTCTGTCAAGGAGAGGTTGCTTTGGATTTTCTGTATTTTATTTGATTTCGTTCTTGGATTGGTTATATTTTATTATAAAGGGTGTTTGTAGTGAATGTTTACAAGCTAGTGTCAACTGTATATATTACTTGTAAATATGGAGCTCTCTTGTATACTACCTGCTCCTACCAGAATGTTGTATGATCGAGACGATGAATTCAAATTAAAATCTGCAAATAAATCAAATGCCCTAGTGATAGCTCAAACAATTGCACCCCCTTATGGCCAGCGTAGAGGTTGGGTTCCACGCAAGCCATCAGATTTTGGAGATGGTGGAGCTTTCCCTGAGATTCATGTAGTGCAACATCCATTAGAAATGGGTCAGAAGGGTAAAGAGTCCACTTCTAATGCAGTAGCTGTTCAACTTGATGCTGAAGGAAAAGTAAAATATGATGTAATAGCACGCCAGGGACATTCTAAAGATAAAGTAGTGTATTCTAAACTTACTGATTTGTTGCCAGCCGAAGTTGTTGCTGAAAGTGATCCAAGTCTGCAAAAACCTACACAAGAAGAAGTTGATGAAATAACTGACAAAACTAGACAAGCATTACAGAAGTTAACAAATTCAAAAATAGCTGCTGCAATGCCTGTTCGTTGTGCAGAAAAACAAGCACCACCTCAGTATATTCGATATACACCTTCACAACAAGGAGCTGGTTTCAATTCAGGAGCTAAACAACGAGTTATACGTTTAGTAGAAGCACAGGTAGATCCTATGGAACCTCCAAGATTTCGAATTAATCGTAAAATTCCACGTGGTCCTCCATCACCTCCTGCACCAGTACTACATAGTCCTACACGTAGAGTAACAGTAAAAGAACAAAAAGAATGGAAAATACCTCCATGCATATCAAATTGGAAAAACGCTAAAGGTTATACAGTACCATTAGATAAACGTCTAGCAGCGGATGGTAGAGGATTACAACAGTTACACATTAATGAAAACTTTGCTAAACTTGCTGAAGCTTTGTACATTGCTGATCGTAAAGCCCGGGAAGCAGTTGAAACTCGTGCACAATTAGAACGAAAGTTGGCACAGAAAGAGAAGGAACAAAAGGAAGAGCATTTACGACAGCTGGCTCAGAAAGCACGTGATGAACGTGCTGGTATAAAGAGTGGTCATCCTACTAATGACACTAATGGCGTTAATGAAGAAGAACGTGAAAGAGAATTGCTTAGACAAGATCGTCATAAAGAAAGAGCCAGAGAAAGAAATCTCGCTAGGGCTGCACCAGATAAAAGAACTAGATTGCAAAAGGAAAGAGAACGTGACATCTCTGAACAAATTGCATTAGGAATGCCCGCTCGAGGACCATCTTCAAATGAAACACAGTTTGATCAAAGACTTTTTGGGCAAGCTCAAGGTTTAGGACAAGGGTATGCCGATGATGAGGCTTATAACGTATATGATAAGCCATGGAGGGATGGTGGTTCTATGGCAAATCATTTGTATAGACCTAGTCGTAATGTCGATAAAGATGTTTATGGTGAAGATCTTGAAAAATTGGTAAAAACGAATAGATTTGTTCCAGACAAAGAATTTAGTGGAACCGATCGTAGTGGTGCAAGTCGTTCTGGTCCAGTTCAATTTGAGAAAGAAGAAGATCCATTTGGTCTCGATCAGTTCTTGAGTCAAGCTAAACGTGCAAGTAAACGTAAAGAACCTGAAAGACGTGACGATAGAGAAAAACGCAAACGTAGAGATTAAGTTATGAATATGTGTATAATACAGTACTGTAAATAGTTAAGTTAGATAATTATATCTCTATGAGCAGTGTCATTTTTAAGCTATGTAATTGGTAGAATTATATTTTATGTAGATTTTAAGATATTTTTATGTACGATGGTAATTTGATGCAAAATTCAAAACTATACATAATAATTGTATAATAAAATATAAAAGGTATTTTCTAAAAGTTGTTTTGTTTTATATTGTATGTAGTAGGTCACATTAAAAATTGTCAGTCTCGTTTAAATACTTTAAAGTAGGTAATATTGAAAAAAGAATAATATTGCCTTACAGTAACTGCTTTTGATGTATTTTATGTAATGTGAAGTGAGTAATGTTTCGTTATACACTGCTACTAATTCTATGACCAAAAAAAATGTATTCGCACCAATGCAATGGGTGAACCATATTTATTTTTGCTTAGCATTTGATATAATAATCATAATTCATTTAATTTCGAACTTTTTTGCTATTGCTACTGTAAGATAAAAAGTCATATATCACATGTGAGTGAAATGTCAATATAATGCTCATAATTATTATTATTATTATCACACACTCATTTATCAATTATCTAAATCCTTAATAAATTATTTAAATTAGGTTAACATATTTAAATTAAATAAATATACAAATATTCTAATAATTACGAGGGGAACACTGATAATAACTAGAATGCCATGTTTCTAAAAATGAATGAAATTTGTTTATAGTTGACAGCTACTTTTTAATGTTTTGCGAGTTGATTGCCGTTTAGTTTGTTCGATTTGCTCTAATAGTTTTTTAATTATCATAATTTAAAGATTGTGTTCAGTGTTCACCCAAAAATGAATTTGACTAGAGAACATTTCCGGGCTATGATTTTTTACGATTTTAAATCGTCATTAACGCCTAAACAATGTGAAGATCGGCTTAGAAGTCCATTTGGCGAAAAAGCCCCGTCTAAGGCAACAATTTATAATTGGTACAGCGAATTCAAAAGAGACCGGTTTTTTCTTAGTGATGAAATTCGTGAAGGACGCCCAAGAACTGCTGTTACTGATGAAAATATTGCCGCTGTTCGAGCAATACTTGAGGAAGATCGACGGACATTTTATGAATTTATTCGGCCGACATTGGGTATTGGTATGAGTCACATACAAAACATTTTACATCAACAGTTAGAAGTGAGAAAACTGTTATCAATGGATTCCACATAAACTGACTCCTGATCAAAAAGAACAACGCATTGAATGGTGCAGAAAAACTCCAAGGCGGCACTTCAACTTTGGTTTGGAATATCGTCACTGGTGACGAATCTTGGATTTATTGTTATGATCCTGAAAAGAAAAGTCAATGGGTCTTTCGAACCGAACCTAAGCCTAC
This sequence comes from Agrypnus murinus, assembly GCA_929113105.1. Taxonomy (NCBI): domain Eukaryota; kingdom Metazoa; phylum Arthropoda; class Insecta; order Coleoptera; family Elateridae; genus Agrypnus; species Agrypnus murinus. The sequence goes on along the minus strand of OV816024.1, from coordinate 96,184,740 downwards.
AAAAATTCGAAGAATTCGCAGTGCTGGTAAGAAGATGATTGCTAGTTTTTTTTTCTAAAACGGGTCATATTGCTACTATAGCATTAGAAGATAGACGTACTGTTACTGCCGATTGGTACACAAATGTCTGTTTACCACAAATCTTTGAAAAAGTTCGTGAAAAACGCCCCAAAGAAAAAATCTTACATCATGACAACGCATCGTGGCATAAAGCAAATGTAACAACTGACTCTTTGGCTGCCCTAAAAGTCAGCACCATGGACTCTCCACCGTACAGCCCTGACCTAACACCTTGCGATTTCTTTTTGTTTCCTAAAATTAAAGATAAAATGCGTAGAATCACTTTTTTCGTCATCAGATGAAGCAGTGGAACATTACATAAACCTGGTTTCTGAAGTGTCTCAGGAAGAGTGGCATCATTGCTTTAAGGACTGGTTTCGTCAACTGCAAATGTATTGATGTTAAAGGAGAATATTTTGAAAAACAATAAAATCATTTAAATTTTTTCAAAACTAATCATTGTTTGATTTCCTAAGAATTTTCAGTGTCATCCTCGTATAATAAACCTAAATACTGTTGAATATTAAAACATACATGAAGGTATTGAATATTAAAAAAATGAAATATGATAGAAGTTATTAAATTATCGGAACGCTTGGCGAAATTTAGCCGAAGGCTACTCTATTTAACCAGGAAGTCCTGAAAAGCAAAAGAATAGTACTTAAGTAAAGAGTTAAAATCTTTGAGTTAGGTAGATAGATGTGACGACGGATCTTAACTTGGTGGTTACTGTAATTGTAGTAAATGATGTTTTAAGTCATGTTTAAATTTTTTCATAATAAAAGCTTTCAAGATGACCAGGAATTGAATTATAAAACTTTACAGCATTATAATAAACCTTGTGAGAAATAAAGCAGTTGTGTGTTGAGGTATTGTAAGTAGATCAATATACTGTGTTCACAGAGTGTACACTCGACCTAGGTACCAGCTCAGAATGAAGAGATGTAATAGTTTTGACACATGCTGTTTAAATCGTAAATTAGTATCTATAATAATTCCCTAGTTCTTGGCTGAATCAACTACAGGTAAGGTCTCGCTAGTAATTTGCAAATTATGCTCATTCTTAACAATTGCAGCATGATTTCTATTACCAAAAAAATAATAAAAAGGACTTGTTGCTGTTAAACTTTAGGTTATGTTTAGAATACAGTTGATTGATTACTTTCAAATTTTTGTTGATGTTTTTATAGGCTTGAGCTCATTCTGAGAAACTAAAATTTTTATCAAGGACCCCGCAATAATCTTATGGAAATTGGGTTTCGGTCAAAGTTTCTGAATTTTTGATATGTTGTATATTTTGTAATCCTGAACAAGTCTCCGTGGGCACAAAGCTCCAAATTCAATATTTTGGCAGCTACGGAGCTCCAAAGCTCCACAGATCCGTTACAAAACTATTCATTTTTAATACTATTTATAGATGTCAAAAGCATATTTTAATTATTTAAATATATAAGTTTATGTTTTTGAGGTCGCTGAATTCAAATCTGATGTCAGATTGGAAAAATTGACAGTTATAAGTTTATGTTTTTGAGGTCGCTGAATTCAAATCTGATGTCAGATTTTAAAAATTGACAGTTGACAGCTGTCAATTCACTGTCAAAGTAGGGTAAAAAAGTAAATATTCTCTTTTTACATCAAGAGTTTATGTTTTTGAGGTCGCTGAATTCAATTCTAATGTCAGACTGGAAGAATTGACAGTTGACAGCTGTCAATTTTTCAAATCTGACATCAGATTGGAATTCAGCGACCTCAAAAACATCAACTTTCAATGTCAAAAGAGAATATTTACTTTTTTATTCTACTTTGACAATTAATTGACAACTGTCAATTTTTCCAATCTGACATTAGAATAGGGAGAAGAAGTGCATACGTCATACCGTGCCTGACGTCATAATTCTTTCCTCGCAACGCGCATGTTCGCATCGCTCTACTTCAATAAGGCACATTATATTTTCATTTCTGATTATTGATAGTGTTAAAAAGGATGTTTACAAGCTATAAAAACACTTACCCAATGGCTTTCACCCATTGTTGTTTCAATATTTTATTTGTGATAGTACCTATCTATTATTTTAACCTCACAAAGCAGCGTCATGTTTTCTCTTCCAACTGTCAACAGTGTCAAAACTGTCAAACAAACGGTTTACAGCGAAGTAGAGCGATGCGAACATGCGCGTTGCGAGGAAAGAATTATGACGTCAGGCACGGTATGACGTATGCACTTCTTCTCCCTATTGAATTCAGCGACCTCAAAAACATAAACTCTTGATGTAAAAAGAGAATATTTACTTTTTTATCCTACTTTGACAGTGAATTGACAGCTGTCAACTGTCAATTTTTAAAATCTGACATCAGATTTGAATTCAGCGACCTCAAAAACATAAACTTATATATTTAAATAATTAAAATATGCTTTTGACATTTATAAATAGTATTAAAAATGAATAGTTTTGTAACGGATCTGTGGAGCTTTGGAGCTCCGTAGCTGCCAAAATATTGAATTTGGAGCTTTGTGCCCATGGAGACTTTTGTTCAGGATGACAAAATATACAACATATCAAAAATTCAGAAAATTTGACCGAAACCCAATTTCCATAAGATTATTGCGGGGTCCTTTGTGTGTCATCTGCATACGCTTGCAGTTTACAATATTTTAAAGATTTCAGAATATTAGAAGTTTATGAAGGATCTTTTCAAAAATTTTAGATATACAAGGCAAAATACTAATTATTCTTAAAACTGAATATCTTTTTAGATTTAAAATTTTTGGTAAAGCTAGACCAATTACTCTCTTCCAGGCAACATGAAAGTAAGCAGTTTCAATGCAGCAGTATATTTGTTATACATAGAAATTATTTCCAGAAATAATGCTTTCTAAACTTAAGCCACAGTAAAACTGTCAATACTCTATACGGTGATAATACGGTAATGGATAGTGGGAATAATAGTTATTTATGGTACAAGTGAGTTAAGTAAGATATTATCCACCAACGAAAAATTGACCCTCAAGGGCCGGCTGGTAAGCTGGTAGCTTGGTATCTGAAAACATTTTGGCACCTGGGCTCCGTACTGAACCGGACCGAGAACTTTTTCAATTTTAGTCCCGGCCCCATACCAACAGTTTCCATGAAGGGATGTTTTACATCTGAGAATTTTAACTTTGTATACATTTGCCAGTTGCCACACTCGCGCCTATAATAAATAATATAGTTTGATACCATTCTTAAAAGCCTAATAGTTTTGGCGCATCCTGTACATATACAAGTATCAACGACCAAGTTAACGACATTGTACATAAGACGTGTTTTTTTGGGTTTGGTTCTGGTCCCGGTCGGTCAAACCAGTAACCAACCGTGTTCTATTGGAAAACAATGACGTCACATACGACCTGGTTTCAATTTTAATTGCTTTTGGTCTGTCAAATTCAGAACCTGCTCGGGGAGCAGGTTCTAAATGCAGGTAAGTTTTGGTTGTATTCTGGTCCTTAGCCAAGGTCATCTGCTCCATGGAACATAACCTCAACATGTAAACAAAGTATTAAAAAATCCTACTTTCTTATTAATAGCAGTCAAAACATATTATATTAATATTATTATAACAAAATTAGCTGCTGGATGATATTTAAAAAACTACATCTTACGTACTAAATTAATCAAGTTTGCAAACGCACACTATTTTTTGTTACACGTTTAATTGCTTGATATTGAATATTGTGGTGTACCTATCCAAATGCTTGAGTTAAAACTAAGTTCCAAGTGTTCTAATAGAGATCATTACGATGAACAATTATTATTTAAAGTGATTTAATTTTGTAAATTAGGTACTGACTAATCACTGAAATACGAACTTAATTGGTAATTATTTTAGTTATTATATTACCAAAAGAGGTTTTCATCTTGTATTTATTATTACTAGCATGTTTTAATTACAGCATAATAAACTATTCAAACTACCTGGCAGAATTTATACCATGAGATTAAATAAAAATGGGACAATGTAATTTTGGAATATGCGTTTTTCAATGAATGTTATATGGTAGAAATGGAAATCAACATCATTCGATACAGATGCTGAACTTTGCTTACTGAACATTCTAACTGAATGAAATGGCAGGTGCTCCATGACTGGATCAAGAGATTCTCACCATTTAAATTAGTGAAATACACAATTCTAAGATATCCTGCTGATTCACCAGTGCATTTTATGATTTGAAATATGTGGAACTCTGCCAAAAGGCTTGGTTGAAAATTTTATATCATGCATGTGTACCAAACTTTCTTTTAAAGAGAAACTGGACTCGATATCAAGATAAAACAATCAAATCTTTAAACTAAAATTGTACATCTTTAAAGTAAAAGAAAAGTTTCTAGTTCAGCCTGCCAGCAATTATGTATGCTTGAATATTGCAAAATCAATTCAAAAAGAGTAAGTGATTCATTCCCATAGGGTAGTCAGTCTACCTGAGTTTTTCAATACAAAAATAAACAATAAAACTATCTTTATTACCAATTTCCTGTTTGTAATCTGTATATTATTTAAGTTGCTTTATTGTAGTGTATTTTGTCTAATATTGCCATCTGTAACCCTTTGTTTATAGTTGTTAGAAATACATTATTTTATAATCATCAGACTTTTGGTGGTTTAATTAAAATGCCCTATTGTAAAATTACAAATACATACTGGATGCTACAGAGCAATACTAGCTAATATACAATTTATTAGAATAATAGCAAAAATTATTGCACGTAATGTATGAGTACAACTATAATTTAGCAATATTAGAAATAATTGTGAGAAGGGTATTGTTAAGAACTGTGTAACCTATGGTTGAAATGTAACAAATTTTAAAAATTTGTATAGTTTTCAAAACTGGAACTTTGATGATAAATATCTCTTGAATGTGTTAAAGTAGAGAAAATTAGATGTATTTGTACTTCTTTGAGTAGCATAGCCATGAATTTTGTCATTTCCTGTTTGTATATTAGGTATAATAAACATGTCATTCTTGGTGTTTAAAACTAGTAATTATATTCATCCATTGCTGAACAATACACATCTGGCTAAAACCTTTTTAAGAGCAGGGTCATTCAGGCTACTGCTTGTTTGTAACATTTTTCTTAACATTTACAGTTATAATAACCATAAATTGAGTATGCCATAAATTTGGTATTGCACTATTTTCATTCGACTGCTTAAAAGAATTTTGTAGGTAGATGTAAGCAGAGGAACGTTGAATTAAATAATTTAAATTGAGATATACCTATACATATATACGAGTTTAATTTTTCCAAGCTCAATATTGACGACAATACTGATATAGAAAATATTTAGGTAATACAGTCATATTATTGTATACATGGGTACACTGACATACGGAAGGTTATTAGGGATTCTTTTACATTTTAGAAACATGATGTTGATACTAATAAAACAATTACAAAATTGTAAAAATGCATATGCCTCATACAAAAATAAAAGCATTAAATGAAGTAATCTTTGTTTTTTTTATTTCCTTTCAACCATAATCTCAGATGAAATATACATTTATGAAAAGGACAATATTACTTTATCGTAGAAGATATGTATTTAGATGAATTGGGCATTATATACATATTGAATAATGTACTTTTACAAAGATATGTATTTACATAATTCATTTTCCTTTTTATGACAGTGCAATGGGGCTACTACATATAACAAGTAAATTATGTTCCGTCACACCCTATCATTTACATAACTTCCACATCATAACTATTTAGCTCAAATATGATTGTACTGAATTTTTAAGAATCCTACCCCAATTGAAATTTGGATCCGTTCCTTGGATTGAGAGCCAAGCTCTCTACCACTTACTCAGGGAGGGCCTTGCCTTTGGAAAAAATAACGTATTACTGCACATATGGTTATAGAACAGCAAATAGAAATAACAACTCTTAATATTTAATAAAATTTAATGTACAGTACAGTAAATTTTTAGGATAAAAGTTGTACATTTAATAGAACATAATGTTTATTACAATATCTTCACATGTAGAAAATCCTGCCAAAGCAGTGCATTTTTAGTACCATAGTACATAATACTAAAACTATTCTCACATACAAAGATTTCTCCACAGCCACTATGGTATTTACCGAGTTAATATTCTAAAACACTAGCCGTTATGTATTTTGCATGTATTTCATTCAATCACTAGATATGAAATGAATATTACTTATTATACACTATTATAGAATGGGTATAAAATCCCAATATCTTGTACTACAGTGGATGTATACTTTTAACTAAACCAAGTCAGTATATGATATATAATATAAACTATTACACATGAGTAATTAATGTTAACAATGAACCTAATATACATAAATATACAGTGGATAACATTAATTAACTACAACTAGATAATGAGCATAAGTCTAATCTTTTTCACACAATGTGCAGTATATTTGTCTCGATTACAGTCTCTTCTTCAATGCGTGGGACTCTTTTAGCCCTATTAGTAAAACAACTATTTTGTTTCTAGTAGGTTTTCATGATTCAATTACTGTAAGTAGCTGGGTCTGTTTGCAACAGCTGGTTGGAAATTATTTAGTTCGTAATTAAATAGTAGTTGCCTGCAACAAAAAATACAATTGTTTTCTCCAAATGGTTCTAAACTTGGTAGACAAATAACTATAGACATCTATTATAACTAGCAGTTTTACGTACACATTCTGTAATTATGTTTTTCTTCAACAACCCTTTGCATAATTCTTCTGTAATATCTCTTATCACTGTAGTATTTTCAACTCATATTTGTTTGTACGAAGGTAAGATTATATTGTTCTTATTAATTCTTTGCTGTTTCACTTATCTCTTCCATTTATTATTTGTATTTGAAGTGCCTTCTACTTTGCACGTACCTCACCGGCAGTGTAGTCGGTACATGGTAAACCAACAGACCTAAAATAGTTTTATGTAATTGTTATCCAACTCTGTACATAACAGTATAAAAAAACCTACACTAATCATAGTTTACTTTTCTGTTGAAGTGACACTTAAGATATGTAATATGACACCTTTTATGGGGACGTCTTTCTTCATGATAAATGAATACATTATGATAGACTTATTGTCAAGTATGCATTTGGAATTCAAAATCTACGTAATAATAAAAGATTAATAAATGCAAGTTATTGTTATTAATAAAGGTTAGAATACTGTTTGTAAACAATGAAGAGCAACCGATCTCAGAACCAACCCGTTCGATTGAGTTCCTGGAAAAATCGTCACTTGACGTCATGACTCCGAGTGCTTCCGAACCAAACAGACCCGAAGAGCAACCGCTGTCAAAAAATCTGTCAAACACCTGTCAACCGCTGTGAACCGAGACCAGAACCAATTGCGAAAAAAACACGTCTATAGCCTTACTTTTTCGACGTTTAAACTATCCTTTATTTTCGGTGTCTTTTTGATGTTGAGAAGTCGAAAGACTGTAGCAACACTTAATTAATATAGAAAGACCAATATGATATAATTAACTTAATGCAAACGGGACTAAGTAAAAGAGAATGAGTAAAGTAAATAATATTAAAAAACCATGTTCGCATAAGGATCGAGAGCAAAAATTAAAAATATTGGCAATTCATGGATATCGACAGAATGCAGAAGTTTTTCGACAAAAAACAGGTTCATTCAGGAAGATGGTTCATAAGTGGGCAGAATTTACATACATAACAGCACCACATAAAGTTATTCTTGTTGATGATCTTAGCAAGACTGATGAAATTGATGGAGAAAATACAGATAGTGGTGAGTGTTTTATTTTAGACTAGAATTTATCATTGGTAAATTAACAAATTTTACTGATTTAGAACAGTACGGCTGGTGGTTTAATAGAGATGATCTAACATTCCGTGGAATTAGAAAAGGTGGACCTGCTATTGGGTTTGAAGAAAGCGTTCAATTGGTCGAGGAAACTTTTGAAAAATATGGGCCATTTGATGGCCTTCTTGGTTTTTCTCAAGGAGGATGCTTTGTTGGACTGTTATGTGATTTACATCATAGGGGTTGTAAGTATCTCATTAACTTTGTCTAGCTAGAGCTTTCGATAACGTAACAAACCTAGATGTAGGTAATAGTTATTTATATATCAATTGAGAGTGATTAATAAAAGATTAATAAAATTCATTACAGCCACGTGATACATAATTTCTTTTTGCTTTTTTTGCCCCAAGTTGCTCAAACGGACCTTAGTAGTTGTTTAAGTGAGTAGGTACTTGAAATAAAAAGTACATTTTCATTCTGCCTTTTACGAAATTGTAACTTGCTATCTTGACAATACGATTGAAAGCGTAAAACATCCTAGGTGATTAGTTGCGAGGTATGAAAAACTTTCGTGCTCTGAACAAAAAAGTAAAACTGTCAATTTAATTAATAGCGTTTACTGTCTCCAGCCTTACTTTGTGGAACTCCATAATCATGAAATATAATATAAATACAAAGATTAGTTAAAGTTTCACAAGTTTTATTAATATCTTAACCTGACAATATTGTTTCGACACTTTGTGTCATTATCAAAGGTAGATAAGATTGATAAACAAACACGTTGCTAAGGATAAATACATACAGAAAATAGGTAACTATATACAATACCACGACCTTCTAGATTTCACGAGACGAAGTCTCTTATCCGGCCTGGGCACTTTCACGATTTCCCATATAAACTTTGTTTCTGAGAAAACGCAAAATTTCGCCGTTTTGGCGCTACCTGACACGCTGATGTTTATTTGTCACTTGAAGATATATAGGTTAGATAACCCTTACAAATGTCAAGCATTGCATGTTTACGTAAATATTTTGCGAATTAATTAAATCAATTTATATAATTAAATTAATTATGTTATTAAAATTAATTTACAAGTTCAATAACATTATTGAAATTACAATTTTATAACTTCCCGTGAGCTGGATTTAAGATATAGAGATAGTGAGCAGTAAGTACATTATCTGTTCACGTTTTTGCAATGTTTCTGTTTGCCAAACAAGGTTTTAGCAATTTTTAAAGAATTATATTACTAAGTTCCTGCTTGTGGTCGTGCAGTCAAACCAAAATCTGTGCAAAAGCAATTGGAGTTAGAAATACCTAGTGATGTTAGAATATTAGACGGATTACATTCTCCAGGTAAATGTTCTACAATATGTATTACAAGTTCGATTATTTGGTTGATTAAAAGTGTAAATCTTCTAGTGGAGTATTTTAAGGCACCTCTGTTTTGAAGATTTACAAATCCTATCAGTGAATTTGAACACGTTCTTCAGTTTTTTTGCAATGTATCCTGCCAGAAGGGCTACAGATGCTGAAAGAATTCGCAATCGAGATGCATAGATAAGGTTTGGAGTTCTTTTATTAATGCTGTTATATTTTTAGGAAGTTCGATGTAGAAAGTGACTCTTTCAGGTATCTGTAATTGTTGATCTGTCGAAATAAAGAAGTATATATTATTTTGCTGTTGAGTGTTGGTGTCTATAACCCCAACGTAAGATTTGAAACCATTTTTCTCGTAAGGTAGGTATAATTTGAAGGAAATTCATGAAATGATATTGTAGGATCAGTACTATTACACATTGTATTGCGGCAGTTATACTTTTTCTGCTAGTGTTTGCCATTACTAAAGTGAACGAAAAAACAGCAACAAAACTACGAAAATTTAAACAAATAAGGAAATAACGTAATTATATTAAAAAATAAAGAAAACTGCCTTAAAAGATTAGGAAAATATAATTTATTGACGATACGCGCAAAACCGACAAAAGGATAAAAGCGCGCGAAGTTAGCGTAGTTTGAAATTGGCGTTTACGTGTTACATATCCGTTTCCGCATTTTCGTGTTTGGTGGCGCCAGCGGAGAAACACTTGAACTAATGGAGTGCGCAGGCCGGATAAGAGACTTCGTCTCGTGAAATCTAGAAGGTCGTGTACAATACATAACAAAAACTAAATATCTAACACTTCTAAAAATTATAAGTAGTATTTTTAGTTTTTGTTATGTATTGTATATAGTTACCTATTTTCTGTATGTATTTATCCTTAGCAACGTGTTTGTTTATCAATCTTATCTACCTTTGATAATGACACAAAAGTGTCGAAACAATATTGTCAGGTTAAGATATTAATAAAACTTGTGAAACTTTAACTAATCTTTGTATTTATACTATATTTTTAGATTTGTCCAAACTTCTGCACGCAATATTTGCAGCTTCTTGAATGAAATTAATTGTAAACTAAATTATGAACAAATATTCAAATATTATGATGGTATTTGACAAATGTCATAAAATATTGTTTTTAAATATAACAGTATTGTTACCAAGGCAATGTTGAGAACAAGCCACCTTATAATATTATTTTATCATAATCACTGAATCATTTTATTTTATTATAATTTCTTCTTTTACAGTGGTTATATGTCAAGGGGAGAATGAAAGTTTAATACACTACATCTGCGAAAGCCCTTTCAGGTGCTCGGAGTTTTTAATTAGCCTTGGCTACGCTTACGCTTCGCCTCAGCCATTCAAGAACACCTTACACCTAAAAGTAAACTTTCGCAGCATGTAATGTAATAGTAATTTACGTTATACGTCCTGGAAATGGAATTTTACAGTCGAGTAAGATGTTACGGACAAGGCGACGAAGGATCCGAGTCCGGAACATTGAAACGAGACTGTAAGACCATTTCCAGGACGTATGACGTAATGCGTTTTATTTCATACTGCAATTATTGGAATATTGGTTTAATTTAAAAAAATATATATATAAAATAAATTTCCAAATGGAAAATATGGACATCTATGAAGAACGAGTATCCATAGTAACTGATTACGTACTAAAACATTGTCCAGTTGATTGATCGTATTTGCGTCGTAAAATTTTTTACAGTCATACTAGACTGTAAAATTTTTTACAATCATACTAGACCATAAAATCGCATGTTCTGGACTAAAAAGTTTGACGTAAAACTGATATGAAACAATATAAACTTTTGCAGCTTGTAATGAAATAACTATTAGAGTTTACTGTCTCCAGCCTTACTTTGTGGAACTCCATAATCATAAAATATAATAAAAATCAAGATTAACTAAAGTTTCATAAGTTTTTACTAAATTATTAACCTTACAATTGTTTCGACATTAAATGTCATTATTATCTATCAAAGGTAGATTTACCTTATCTATAAGATTGATAAACAAACACGTTGCTAAGGATAACTACAGAAAATAGGTAACTACACTCGGGCCGCCGAACATATATAGTAATTAAAACCGCCTACAATTACCCCCTCTTTTTAACAAAATCTTTCTATTGGTAGCATTCAAATATACCGCTCAAATTGAAAGGCATGTTTAATTGTACTAAAAAGATATCAATTCGTTTACTGTCAAACTGTTTTACTCACGAACTTTTAATGTCATTTTTATTAAATTAATAAAACTGCAATTTTTAAAGTGTATGGTTATTATTTATACTAGCATCTCTCGAAGTGACATTATTTATAATGAATTAACAATTCATATGCAAAAATGTTTTATTGTAAATTTCTTTTTCACATAAAGCGAATCAAAACAATCTGTGCTGGCTTGATTTTTTTGTACTATATCTATTCGGCGGCTGGAGTATAGATACAATACATACAAAAACTAAATATCTAACACTTCTAATAATGGAGAATTACTAAGTTCAGTTTCTTCATTCATTAACGGTACTGTGCATTTATGTTTGTATATTTCCAAAGCTTCTAGAATGTCTAATTTGTGTTTATTGTTGCAAAAATGTAAAAATTTGATGTTATTTTGAGGTGTCACATCAAATTCTTCTAGTCTAGATCGAAAATATTTAATTTACTAAAGAAGAATTTGTCTAATATATTTATGAACAATTTATGTCGTAGTAACTTTCTTCTTGTTTTTCGATTTAACACTATTTACAAAAAAATTAATATTAGAAATATCTTCTTAACAGGTCGGCATAATTCCAAAATAGTTAATAATAAACTTAAATACATAGAGAAATCTTTATAAATTATGAGGATAATACAATAATTGTGGACATAAATGCTAATTATCTCACTTTTACTTGTATGCATTGATTCTGAGACTAAACTACAAATAAAACATTTTTCTTTCACAAATGGAGATAATGTTAAATAAAAGTAATATCAACATATTAAAATAAAGAGCAAAATGTGCTCAATGTCTGATACTAAATACTATTGTAAAATTTACTAGTGTGTAGGAAATCACAAATAAAAATGATTAGTATACTTAATAATGACTAGTATACTTAGAAATAACTAATACTAATTGTATTGTAGTAGTTCCACTGTTATTTATAATATTAAAAAATATATTAAAGTACTGCGATGAGCAATTAAAAGTTAATGACTCTTGATGCCTAATTCCTTACAATGTCTATAACAGACTACTATGATAATTATGTACTTGTTTTGATCACTGTTAGATCATGTTAGTATCAGGGAATGTTCAAATAACCCAGGGGTTGCAACCTATGACCTGTTGACCAGATATTGCGCTTCTATTGATTTCACGAAACCAGAATAAGAATTGAGAGAAATTTATACTTATTGGAAAAATATATTAATCTGAATTATTTAGTCTAAAGCAAAATAAGAAATAATAACATCTACCATTTCTTTCTAGTAAATGTGTTTCTAATATATTTCATTTAAAGAACAGTACATGAGAGTTCGAGGGTGCTTTTGTCAAAACCAAAATTTATTTTTTGTGAAATGACTACAATTCCCATAGTAAAAGACACTTCTATTTCTAGTTAAAAATATTGTACTGTAAGCAGTGACAGATTTAGCATTTGATAGGCCCCAGGTGGAATTCAATTTTGAGGCCTCCCTCTAGATATTTTCGATACCACTACAGTGTATATGTTGCGTGCACTTTTTACTGTAGCATGTAGCTCTAGCTTTGGTGTTGCAGTTTTAATCATTTTGGTTGCGCAATTTTTTCATACATATTTTAACTAATGTTTAAATGAAAAAATGACACAACTACCATCCCTTCCAAATCTAACATTAGTACACGAAACCAACAAATCTCCAAACCAAAGCGATAAAATAGTTAAATCATACACTGTGCCGATATTATATGAATTCATGGTCCCACTGTAACCTACAGGCAGGCATGCAGAACAGAAGGTACATAACATGGGCTTGCATAGCACTCCCTATCACGGTAGAATGCAGGGTATAGGAGTACCATAATTTGTAACAAATCTGTAAGTGAATTTTTAGTTCCGAAAGCTCTTAGAAAAGACTCGCCCTCATTGACCGCGCAAACAAATCTATTTTGTTTGTTCTCACATAGTCAGTTCAAAATTGTTCTTTTTGTAGTTCCGATATATATTGGACAAACACTTTGATATTTTGACATAAGATATAAAGAACACGTATGTTGCTACAAAAATAGACATCCTGAAAAATCTAATTATGCCAAACACCTTTTAGAACAAAATAACACAATGACTCCTCAAAATAACATTAAATTCCTACATTTTTGTAATAACAAACGCAAATTAGACATTTTAGAAGCTTTTGAGATATACAAACACAAACTCAGGGTACCTTTAATGAATGAACAGATTGAGCTGAGTAATTCTCCGTTACTGGAAGTGTTAGATATTTAATTCTGATTATTTTTATCTAGTTACCTATTTTTTGCATTTACCTTAGCAACGTGTTTGTTTATATTACCTTTGAAAATGACAGCTTAGCTGTCAAAACAATATTGTCAGGATATAATTTAATAAATACTGTGAAATTTTTTATTAATCTTTATTTACACACCAATAGCTAATAAACTAAGTATAAGTTAAAAACTGTGCTGAAACAATGAAACAATTGAACACTACAGAAGTTGCTGATGTGTTTGCGAATTATTTTCATCCCGTTTTTTCTACTTAATCCTCTACCTATATTACTCGAGATTTTGATCGTCAATCCGTTTTTTATCAACAAATTGTTCATACTTAATACTAGAAGTTGATTACAATAATGCTTTTAAGAATTTAAGACCAAGGAGCTGCTGAACTGATGATATACCACCACACATTCTAAAAGTTTGCGGAGAATGGGTAAAAGTACCTCTTCTACATATATACAATTTATCCCTAAAAACTGAAACGTTTGCAGACAAATATAAAGAATCCTTTATAACATCGGTAACAGTCTGGTAACAAAGAAGCTGTCGAAAACTATAGGCCTATTTGCTACATTATACGCTCCAGCAAAACTTTGAACAGTTAATGCATTCTAAAACTATTTTCTCACATGAAACCTTACATTACAAGTCATCAATATGGTTTTGTTTCCAAAAACTCAACCTCTACTAATTTATTGGAATTTCCAAATTATGTGTTCCCAATTACAGTGTAAAAAACAAGTAGATGTTATATATACAGATTTTCAAAAAGCCTTTGGCACTGTTGACTATGACATATTAATAAAAAAGCTGTACAATTGTGGACTTGCAACCCACTAACCTTGCAATTTTTTATTAGTTATCTTTGTTCCAGAAAGTTTTATGTAAGATTTGGAGGTAACACATCTGAAAAATATACAGCTAATTAAGGTGTCCCCCAGGGATTTAATTTGGGGCCTTACTGTTTTTAATCATTATTAATGATTTGCCTTTAGCATGCAAATACTCCAAGATTCTTCTGTTTGCCGATGACTTGAAGTTTTAAAGAGTTATTGACAATGTTGCAGATTTTCAATGTCTACAAGAAAATGTTCAGGCAGTATATAATTGGAGTATTGACAACAAATTATTCTTGAAAACTAACAAATGCTTCGTTATGAGCTGTATATGCAGATGTTTACCTACCACAACTAATTATATTTTGGGCAGCGAGCTGTTGACATGAGTAGAAGAGATTAAAGATTTGGGTGTAACTTATGACACAATGCTAAATCTTAATCGGCATATAAATAACATTGTAGCAAAAGGTCAACAAAAATTAGGATTTGTGTTAAGAAATTCATTAAACTTTAGTAATATTAAACGGTATAATCAAGCTGTATCAAACACTCATCAGACCTTTATTAGAATATGTATCACCTACTTGGTTCCAATGTTCATGTATCAAATTGAAAAGACTGAAAGAGTGTAAAAACGTCTTTTAAGATTTCTATACTTTAAAAAGTATGGAACATATCCAGATTTTTGAACGGTTCGCTCACAAGATCTTAGAAGAGAATTTCATTACTTGAGCCTTGCGTCGAAAACTTAATTTTGCAATTGTATACTATAAAATATGGAATAATCTCATAGACAGTCATGAACTACTAAGTTTATTACAAATACAGTAAAACCTTGGATTACGAGTAACTTGGTG
This sequence comes from Agrypnus murinus, assembly GCA_929113105.1. NCBI lineage: Eukaryota > Metazoa > Arthropoda > Insecta > Coleoptera > Elateridae > Agrypnus > Agrypnus murinus. The sequence goes on along the minus strand of OV816024.1, from coordinate 96,169,280 downwards.
TGCGAGTGTTTTGCAACACGAGCAAAATCTTTTTATAAATTTTAACTTGATATACAAGCGATGTCTTGCAATACGAGTAGTACGTATACGTTTTGACGCCGAGCGTCACGTGATCGGTGCGATTGCGTTCGTGCGAGCATATACTGTTTACTATAGCATTGTGATCACGCATGTGTGCGTAAAGCATTTTTTAATTTGGTGTCCAAGTGTAGAGACTGCTTTTTAGTACTAAGGCCCAGTACACATTAAGCGATTAACGCGCGTTACCAAAAATACTCGACCATACACATACAAGCGCTTAAAGCGGCGGCACCAGTCAATAGTATGGGGAATTGCGCATTGCAACGTGCTTTATGAAAATCGCGCGTTTGTATGTGTGCGCGGCTTATGAAATGCTATGCAGTCATTAACACGCGTTAGCAATCGCGCATTAGCTAACGTTTCATGTGTGTGGGGTCTAATTGTACTGAAACAACTGTATTTTGTCATTTTTGTATTATTTTTATGTGAATACTAAATAATTGTGAAATGAATCATCTGAGTTTCCATTATTTCTTATGGAAAAATTCGGTTTGATATACGAGTGCTTTGGATTATGAGAACCTTTCCGGAACGAATTATGCTCTCAAACCAAGGTACCACTGCAAGTTCCATCAAGATCAATTCGTACTTCTGTCATGTTTCACATCCCTTTGCAACTACGTAGTACTCCGTTTTCTCCCTTTATTACTATATTACGACTTATGAATGAATTATTAAATATTACTGATTTAGATTTATCAATATCTCTGAATAGATATAAAAAAATATATTTGACTACTTTAGTAATAACAATATAATTACTAATATAATAACAAATATAATTACTAATTATATTTGGCCTCGTCTCGTAAATAAGAACACATTGTAGTTGCACCATTTCTATACCAACCGCCACAATTTTTAAAGTAACCTACAAAAAATCGCCTAGTCCTACCAATCATCTAGTCCCCTGTAATTACAAACTTCATTCTCTTTTTTTGTGCCGACTGTTCCGCATCTATTTTTTGGTTGTCCAACTTTCGTTTTTAAAAATTTGTTATTTTTAGTGTTTTTGTGTCCTATTTGTTCAGTTCATGGGACAACATGCAAAGAAGAAGCAGAGGGACAGTAGTAGTTCATCTGATGATGAATACATACTCCAAAAGAAATTAAAACGCATGAAAAAACAAATGGAAAAAATTGACAAGCATTCGGAAAGATGTTATTCCTCAAAGTTACGAAGGCGTTCCTTGTTTCCGGAAACTCTTTCTGTTTTTTCTCTTTGTGGCGTGAGCATGGAGTTTTTTATTGGAAGAAGTTGTTTTGATAACAATTATTGATATAGATTTGATTATTCAGATGATTCAACAGAGAAAAAAAACATTCTTTTGATAATAACGTAGTAACAATGGTTTTTGTTTTGTTGGTTCAGTTTTTACTTGAATCATTGGTTGTTTTGATAACAACCTCTTCTACATGTGAACACTTTTGATGTTTGTGTTCTGTTTATCCTTGTGTATCTTTTTATTATTTTTTAGACGAAACAGTCGAACCTTCGGCGGATGTTGGCAACGAAAATACTTGCCCTCCAGCATACGAACCTGCCTACGGAACCTAGGTGGTCAATAAAGGAAAAGATGTATTAGCTGATTGTGTTTTTAAGCTAATTATATCTGGCGCTTTATATAAGCCTCAAAAAGGTCAATTTTTGTTCAATAATTTTTTCTGTGCCAAAGCCAGATGGTACATATAGATTAGTGTTAAATCTAAAGTCTCTAAATAAATTTGTTAAAGCTGATCATTTAGAATTGGAAGATCAAAAGACAGTTGCACACACCCTTCAACCAAATAGTTTTTTAGCAACTTTAGATCTAAAGGATGCATATTTCTTGATAACTGTCACGGAGTCACAAAGGAGAGAAAAGGGTTTTTTGTCTGTTATTTATTTATTTTGATGATTTCCTATTGTTAGAAAACTGTTATTATAGTTGTAAAAAAAATGTGAACTTTACACTAAATACCTTTGGAAGACTCGGTTTTTTAGTCAATTACAAAAAAAAACAGCTCATTAAAACCCTTGCATAGATGTCAATACCTGGGCTTTATTTATAACTCAGTTGATCTTTCAATTTCCTTGTCGGAAAATAAGAAAGTACCCATTACTAATATAATAATTCAAATTTTAAGGCTTAAAAAATGCGTAATTAAAGACTTTGCTCGACTAACTGGTGAACTTGTCTCTATTTGCCCTACTCTTATGGCAGGTTATGGTTGGTTTCATTAAAACCCTTTGAACAAGAAAAGTTCCTAGCTCTTAAAAAAAACTAAAGACAATTATAATAGAACTACGGAAAATAGAACTACGGAAATCTCAGCTAGATAATCTAAAAATCTGAACTGGTGGCTACCTAATATTCCATCAGCCATAAATAATAAACATAATATTCAGACGCCTCTTTAACAGGTTGGGGGGGTTTGTTGTAATGGTATTTCTTCCTACTGGTTCTTCTACGGGTCGGAGAGAGAAAAGAAGACCTATACATTTTTTAGAGTTAAAGGCGACTTTCTTTGGACTCAAATGTTTTGCTTATAGTCTTAAAAATGTTAGCATTTTATTACGTATCGATAATATAACAATAGCCTACATAAATAAGATGGGGGGAATTTGTTTTCGACATCAAAACGAATTATGTCATGCTATGTGGCAATGATATGAAGAGAGGAACTTATATATTTTTGCTGCTTATATTAGCTCAGCTGATAATACAACAGCTGACTCTGTTTCGCGAAAAAATGGGTTTAAAATACCTATTTTAAGCAAATTATTACTATTTTTTTAAGTCAGATATTACTTAAGTCCCAGCTTACCCTGGTAGCAGGAGTCTTGTCCGGCAAGCGCTGCAACTAGGGCAGTTTCCAGAGTCTGCCTTTGGTATATGTATGGCCTCTGTAACAGCTTCCACATCCAAGCAGTATCACCAGCATTAAAATTATGGTGGCAGTTTTGTCAAACGAAAAACATCAATATTTTTCGGCTTCAGTGACAGATGTTTTAGATTTTTTATCATTTCATTTCGAGAAGGGTGCATTCTTCAATACATGGCCTGATCTAGCTCAGGTTTTTCGAGTTAAGAGATTTCTTAAAGGAGTCTATCAGTTAAGACCAAGTAAACCTAGATATTCCAATACTTAGGATCCATTCATGGTATTAAAGTTTGTGCGAAATTTGAATAATGAAGAAATTACCCTCCAATTTCTTACAAACTTTCTATCCTTCTTGCACTCGCTACTGGTCGAGGAGATCAAATGTTAGCTTTAATAGAGCTAACAAATACTAGAAAATCAAAAAATGGTGTGGAGATAAAAATACCTCGAAGAATAAAAACTTCAGGAAATATAGATTGCAACCATTTTTAAATTTACCGTTTTTCTTTTTGACAAGACAAAGAAATTTGCATGACATTAACTCTTATCATATCTAAAGAAAACGGAAGCTTTGCGAATAGATAGTGTAAAATGTAGTAGTCTCTTATTAACTTTGATGAAATTAAAAAATGATGCATTAATCGAGTGTTGATATTTCTCAATTTTGCCCACACAGTACTCGTCATGCAGCTACTTGGTCATCATTCAGAAGAGGTATACCACTTGACACTTCATTTGGCAGCAGGTTGGTCTGCTAGTTCGAAAACTTTTGCAAATACGTTTTCTTATTAGTTAAGTTGTTTATATACAAATTATATCAACTGATGATATACAGAGCTATTTATTTACCATGCAATATATGTAAAGCGTACAAAGAGCGTGCTGTATAATTGGTTGCCTATGTATGCATAATGCTTTGATTCGATTATTTTCAAATGCAACATAGGGAAATTGCACATATTGCAATTCAATTTAATAGCACTGTATAATATCTCTTAATATGTTAGTCGTCGACTATTTTGTATCTACAATAGTGTTGTTTCTGTAACAAGTTATTGTTTTCACTATTTGTCTTTTATAGTAAAAAGTTTTTATCTATATATATCATGTGTAGCGTCTTGTATACCTATATTTTCGATTGTATGTTTATATACATAAAACAAAAAAGTTAAGTTCTTTAAACATCTACAATGTGTTCTTATTTACGAGACGAGGCCAAATATAATTATACGATCAAACGAACTTACCTTAAGTGAAGTTCGATCCTAATTATATTGGGCCTCGTCGAAGTAAATAAGTCCCACCCAGTTTCCCTAAGTAATTAACCCCTTTCCTCTTAACATTTTTTTGTTTATGGATAATGCTTTAAAAAGAATGAAGTTTGTAATTGCAGGCGACTAGATGATTGGTAGGACTAGGCGATTTTTTGTAGGTTACTTTAAAAATTGTGGCGGTTGGTAGAGAAATGGTGGAACTACAATGTGTTCTTATTTACTTCGACGAGGCCGAATATAATTAGGATCGAACTTCACTTAAGGTAAGTTCGTTTGATCATATAATTATACAAGTTGTAAGTCAAGTAGTTTGGTATACAACTTCAACAGTTTAGCGCCGGTGTCCACATGCGGGGAACTCCCGTTGTGAGCTCGCAACGAGCTCGCTGCGGGCCCGCAAAAATCAGTTCACACTACACGGTGAAATGACGCACTGTAAACAATCTACTGCCATCAGAAATAGATGTATATTGCAGAAAACTAGTTGTATTTGCTTATATTATCTACAAAATGTTTATTTTGTAGTTAAAGATAATTGTCGAAGGTTTTGTATAATTAAATAACACGTTTATAATTTAAGACAATGTTTATTAAGAAAGTATACAAACACACAAAATAAAACTTAACTAAGGTTCGTCCCATAATAATTCTTCATACCAAAAGCATAATTAAAGCAATACAACTACAATATATGTAGTAATAATTAGTATGTAGTAAAGATCTTAGGGAAAGGTCGTGAATGTCGGTTTATTCGATTTATAAATCATTTGAAAAGTTTTTTTTGAAATCTAACGTTGCACAAGTGATTGTATATCAACAAATATTAATAGCGAACGCCCTTTCAAATTAATTTTTGTAGGTACTATCTTGGACAATAGGACTCTACTTTTGATTCAATTTTTCTTTTTAAATAAGAATAAAGTCCTACTGTCCAAGATAGCTAAAATTGACTTAGGTACTAGATTTAAAAACTAATTTGAAAGCACGTTCGCTATTTTATTATAATATTGGTTGATGTACAATCGCTTGTGCTACGTTAGATTTCAAAAAAAACTTTTCAAATAATTTATAAATCGAATAAGCCGAAATTCACAAGCTGTCCCCATAAGCAGGTAGGTATTTCTAAATTTAATAACACCCACAATAGACTTTTATCAGAAATATGTTTAAAAACCCTAGTTATTTATATTAAGAAGATAAAAGTGAACCAAAACTGAATTTCTAAATAAAAAGGTTTAAAAACATATAACTTAAATTTTAACTACATGCATAATGCTTTCTATTTCCCTTCACTTAACTTGTCATCCTTTTCATTAAATTTTGACAAATAACACCAATAAACAGCTGAATATCCAATAATTCTTGAAAATTATAGAACTCACCATTGTTAATTCTATTACCATTCTTGCGTCAAACGCCCGCATGTGTGAACCGCACAATATACAACAAGGTATCTTGAGCCCGTACTTGCGGCTGAGTCAACCTTGCGGGGCTGTAGGGATCTGCGTCAAGAAACGCCCGCAAGATGCTCGCTGCGAGCTGGCAAGGATGACGCACTATGTGTGAACTGCACCATTTAACTTCTAGTATCGTAGACCGCATTTGCGGGCCCGCAACGAGCTCGCAACGGGAATTCCCGCATGTGGACACCGGCGCTTAAGGCTAAGTTTGTTTACCATTGTCTTAACATTATTATTATTGTTAATTGTCTTTATTGATTTTTATCATTACTTGTACTATTATTACGATTAACATCATTAATGTTATTATTATTGATTTAGTAAGTATAACAATATTGAATGCAACTATGTTATTGTTCTGTAAAAAGGGCAGAGCCCCTGTTGAACGATTAAATAATAAAATAATATTGAAATACGGTAGTTTGTGTTTTTGTATCATTTTTATATGAATACTAAATAGTGGAATGAATCATCGGAGTTTCCATAATTTCTTATGGCGAAATCTGCTTTGATATACAAGTGCTTTGGATGCCCGGAACGAATTATGCTCACAAACCAAGGTACCATTGTATATAGTTAACTAATGAGCAGCTGTTTCTACATGCGATTCCATTACAGATCGTAACACTTATCGTAAAACACCAACGATTAATCACATTACTGTAAATCATCCAATTATACGAGGGTGTTTGATAAGTCAGTGACTTTTTGAATTTCCTGCGCAGTAACTTTAAATGCAACACTGCTAGAGTTTCTCTATAATAATATTAAATAATAAAAATAAGAGTTGGGACATGTACGATGCCCGATTTTAATTGGCTGGATCCCATGTCAAGGAGTACATGATCTTAATAGCCTGACACTTTATTTTTTAGATTGCATAACAAAATTTACATTCCTTTACATCCTAATACACATTTTTCTTTATAGTATTAAATTATCTTAATAATAATATGTATTTTTTATTAGTAAATAAATATTAAGAGTATTATAATAATGTTGAATCAAAGAATTTATTGACATCGGTCTACATATTTTGTCAAGAAACAATTTGTCAAATCAAACAACTGAAAGTTGATAGGTGAAAATACTTTATGAGAAATCAAGTCGTTCTTGACATTGGATCCACATGTCCTAACTCTTAGCTTATATAACCTATTATTATTATATAGGAACTCTAAACACTGCTCTCGTCAACTGCCATCGTGAATTTTAACGAAAATGGAAAAAAGTGAATTTCGTGTGCTGATTAAGCATTATTTTTTTCGTAAAAAACCATCACCTAAACCAAGGAACGGCTTTATAAATACTATGGGGACTCTGCACCATCAATTTCAATGGTTAAGATGCCGAACGTTCAGGTCGTCCAAAAGAGGTCGTCACGCCAGAAATCGTCGATAAAATCCATGGAATGATATTGGACGATCGGAAAATGAAAGTGCGTTAGGTGGCTGAAGCTGTAGGCATCTCAACTGAGCGGGCACATCACATTTTATATGAATATTTGGACATGAAAAAGCTATCCGCGCGATGGGTGCCGCGATTGCTCACACTCGACCATAAGCGCAACCGTTTGACCACTTCAATCAAAGGAGTGTTTGGCGATGTTCAGCTGCAATCCAAACGAGTTTTTTCGGCGTTTCGTTACCGTAGACGAAACATGGATCCATCACACTACACCAGAGACCAAGGAACAATCAAGACAGTGGGTTTCTCCCGCTGAACGTGCACCAAAGAAGGCCAAGGTGGGTCTGTCGGCCAACAAGGTCATGGCCACAGTTTTTTGGGATGCACGCGGTGTCATTCACATCGATTACCTTGAAAAGGATAAAACGATCACCGGCGAATATTATTCAGAGCTTTTGGACAGATTCGATATTGATTTGAAGCAGAAACGACCACATTTGGCGAAGAAAAAAGTGCTGTTCCATCAAGACAATGCACGGGTGCACACAAAATCCATAAATTGGGCTACGAACTGCTACCCCCATCCAGCATATTCTCCAGATTTAGCCCCCTGTGACTATTTCCTGTTTCCAAATCTGAAGAAATGGCTGGGCGGTAAGAGATTTGGGTCGAATGAAGAGGTCATCACTGAAACAAACGCCTATTTTGAGGGCCTTGAGAAAACCTATTATTTGGAAGGAATAAAAAAAATTGGAAAAATGCTGGACTAAATGTATCGAGCTAAAAGGAGACTATGTTGAGAAATAAACCGCTTATTTGCCGAGATAAATATCTTTTATTCAAAAAGTCACTAACTTATCAAACCACCCTCGTAGTTTTCTGAAAGATTCCATTCCATACAATATTCCATTTAGTTATTCGTATTTCACTTATGGGTCAAAATCTGTAACTAGCTAATTTTGAGGAGACATCTCAACACATGCTTAATATAACTTAATATAAATATAGCTTTAATAAGTTGAACAGTTACTAATATTGACTGTTTCAAGGCCTGCAAATACATAGAACACTTTGGTACTTTACAGTTTTAGAGTTAAGTCGAAAGTTGTTAAATTTTCCTAACCGAGCTGGGAAAGCTGTTTAGGTTTTAACCTGAACAGTGAACACGACTTGTGATAAATTATTGAAAGAACAATTCATTTATGCGCCTCTATAATTTATTACAATGATTATAATCATGATTAAAAATGATCTGTTAAATGCTCTTTGTTATCCATATCTGAATTACATATTAATTATTTTTTCTTTTAAATATATTTTAGTGACGAAAATCAAGTTTAACTTTGCAATCATGGCTTCGGGTTTTAAATCAGGAAGTTTGCCTCATTTGAAGTACTACAATGAAACAATTAATTTACCTATACTTAATATTTATGGGGAAACAGATGATATTATACCTAAAGGTAAAATGTTAATTAAAGCAATACAAAGCATTCTTGAATTGTTCCGATTGTTTCAGAAATGAGCCAAGCTCTCGGCGATGTCTTTGAAGATCCAGTAACAGTCGTTCATCCTGGTAAGCATTATCTACCTGCAGCTTCACCACAGAAGCAAGATTATCAATTGTTTTTCAAACAGCGTTTTATAGACAAGCAGCAACAAGAATCTAGTAAAATTGATTTAGAAACTAATTCCGACAGTAATTGATTATATTATTAATTTATTTAAAATATTCTTATCAATAAATTATAGTTTTAAAGAAAATGTGCTTTTATAATAGGGTCATTGGTAACAAAGATAAACCTTATCAAATCTTTAGATGTAATATAAAAACTTCTACATTTGATAAAAAGGTTCTTATCTAGTTTAAATTCCTAACCTATAGGTTTAATGTGTGTGTGTGTATGTGTGACTAAAACCAATTTACCAAATTCAAATGTAGATTTCTTAATAAAGTGTTCTTGTTTTAAATACTAACTAAATTTCTAGTTTTTAATTCTTTTTATCAATAAATAATGTAATTTAATTTACGTTAATACTAGCATATTTATGCTTCAATATTGCTGATAAAGAAAAGCAAAAATACAAAAGATAAGTTATATTCCATTGTTTTTATTTGGAAGAATTAAGAATGGAGTTAACTGAAGCTAAAATAACTGCTATAATAGGACTGGGATTGAGTAGTATGTTGGTTGGTCTGCTCCCAGCATGGTTCTCAGGCCACGGACGACAACAATGGCCTTTGTTTTTGTCTTCTTTATTATGTTTTGGTGGAGGAGTATTAATGTCTACTTCTTTAATACATATGTTGCCAGAAATTCGAGAAGCTATACCTTATGATTATCGAAAATATACTGAATTAATATTTTGTGCTGGATTCTTCATAGTATATATAATTGATGAAGTTGTTCACTTTTTCTACGGCGATGCTCATAGTCATGGAACAAGCAATGATAGTGATAGTAGTCAAGGTAACCACAAAACACTTCAACGTAGACATTCATATAGTTATCAGAGGAAGTCAGGTTATGGAAGTACAGAATATCAACCATTATTATACGGAGATTCCAGTTATAGGCAAGCTCCATACAATCCTAGTTATCCAGGTGCTAGCAATAACAGTAATAATTCTTGGGATGATCATCCTCCTTCACAATTGTGTCATGTTGGACATCAAGAACCCTGTGATGCTTCCCCTATTGGAAATGCAGGCCTCTTAATCGCACTCTGTGTACATGCATTATTGGAAGGTTTAGCAATTGGATTACAAACATCTTCATCGCAAGTTAGTTATTATTAAAATAAGAGAAACAGCTATTTTACTTTACTTTCATTTTAGGTATTGCTACTTCTAGGTGCTGTGGCATCTCATAAATTAGTTGTTGGTTTCTGTTTGGGTGTAGAATTGGCCTCAAATACAGCAAGTTCAGGTTGTCGACACTTCGTTTCAATTACAATATTTTCTCTTGGATCAGTAATAGGAATTATAATTGGCATGGCAATTATTGAAATTCCAAGAAATATATTAGAAATAATTTTCCCTGTTCTACAAGTAAGGCTAATGTGTTACAATTTTTATCGAATGTGTGTATATCTTATACCTTATTTTGAAGGGTTTAGCAGCTGGTACTTTACTGTATGTAACAGTAAGTGAAGTGCTTCCTCGTGAACGAGCAAGATGGCATAAACAGCATCATCGAAGAGTAGCTGGAATGGTACAGCTTCTGGCTGTTGGAATCGGTTTTGTAATTATGACTGCAATAACATTATTTTTAGGTATGAAAACTGGAATTTAATTCTTTATTCAATTAATCATATAATTCTATTTTCAGATCATCATAATTAAAATTTTTAAATATAATGAATAGATACAATGATATTACGTTAAGATAACACAGAATTAGTTAAATTGACAATATTTCTTAATATTATGAGAATATCAATACACATAATAAAAATATTTATTATCTTATATATAAATATAAATTATATTGTATATAATCTTAATATAATAAAGCAAGATAGTTAGAAAGTTTGTATTCCTGTTACTAAATAAAAGGGGGTAGAGCTGCTCCATATACTATGTATGGGAGCTGCCATATTGTAGATTGTACAAAGTAGAACTTGAGCATTTTGGAAATTACGTGTATTGACAAAAAGAGCAAAAGTATTTTTAAGTCTTGCTTCAACTTTTTTTTTCTTAAATGACATTTTCATAAATTAAGGCAAATGGAGAGTTTCTCCCAATTACATGTTGCAAATGTGGGATTTGCACTGTGCCATCTGTAAGTCAGCTGCAGCCGTACGTTGGGCCTGCGTAGTGATAATAATCGCCTCCTCCCTCCTGCAACATCTACGTAGCTTCTGGGGCCTGGTTTGCAGTGTAATGAGTTGTAGCAATTATTATTCTAATACAATTTATTTAGTAGTGGTATATTTGTTATATTGTGGTCTAACATAGAAGCCATTTTGAGACATTTAGTTCTTGGTAATAATGTTAGAATACAAACAATTCAAAGGAACTCAACAATCACAAAATTAATTTATCATTTCTGTAGTCTAACATCCATTAATGCGTAATGTAATCAACGCCCTGTAAAGATATACCAATAACTGTTAGTTGACACCATCACAAATCAACTTTTACTAACATGATATTAAGTTATTCCATGTCAGCAAAAGGTAAAAAGTTATAGTTCTCGATTTCACTAATTTTTGCATGGTAAGCTATACGGATATTAGAGAGGCTGCATATAAAAAATTATAGACCCCTGCGACTTTTTAATTGATAATTGATGAATACATAGTAATGTTTTACATGGCAGCAGGTCGTGTGAATTTTGGAAAAAGAAATATTTTATAAGAATTTATTCTAAATTTCAAAGATAAATCACAAAATTAAATTAGTTCAACATCTATTGTGCCTGTGGACATTCTTAACTGAGAAAAAAGGAGCACATTTGTATTTATGAATTCTAAATCATATTAGGCAAGTTTGATTTTATTTTTGGTAAAATGACAATTTTCATTTCCTTTAGAATGCTATATGAATCCTTGCCGAAATATGACATTAAAATCGTCATAGGAGACTATAATGCCAAGGTAGGCCAGGAGCACAGAAACAGACCAGTAGTAGGGAAGCACAGCAAACATCAAAGAACTAATAAAAACGGACAGAGATTAGTAAATTTTGCTATGAATTGTATGTAAATTGAAAATTAAAGCGACATGTTTAATGAATAAAGAGATACACAAAGGAACGTGGGTAAGCCCAGATAGAAAGACAGTTAATCAAATAGACCATGTCCTGATAGAAGAAAGACATAGTACCATTATTGATGATATCAAAAGTAAAAGGGGTGCAGAGATTGATTCAGACCACTACTTGGTATGTGCAAAAATTAATCAAGAAATTACAAAGGAAAAGCAGCATAGAAAACAAGAGAGAAAATGGAACATAGATGCCCTGCAAAATGAAAAAGATAGAAATAAGTATAAACAAGAAATAGAAACAGCAGTAATGGCAATAACTAAAACATCAGAAGAAATAAATGAAAAGTGCAATGAAATCAAAGAAATAGCCCAAAACACAGCGAGAAAAACATTACCACAAAAGAAAAGAACTAAAAATACATGGTATGATGAAGTGTGTAAAGAAATGACAGCGAAAGTGAGTACAGCAAAGATGGAAATGCTTAGTGGGAAAACAGCAAACGGCGAGGAAAAATTCAAAGAGTTAAGGAAATAAGCGAAAAAGTTATATAGAAATAAGAAACGGAAAAACCAAGAGGATATATTAAAAGAAGTAGAAGAAAGCTATAGAAGAAATGATATCAAAATGTTCTATAGGAAAATCGGAATTACAAGGAAAGGTCATCAACCAAGGCTAGAAATATGTAAGAACAAAAATGGAGATATAATAGGTGGAAGGGAAGACGTAATAAGAAGATGGGAAGAATACTATCAAGAAACAATGGAAGGGGAAGAAGAACGGCAAAATAGCAATAACATAACAGAAAAGGAAGCAACACAACAAGAAGAAGAGGATCTACCAACAATAGAAGAATGTATGGAGGTAATAAACAATATGAAAAATAACAAAAGTCCAGGGAAAGATAATATACAAAGCGAAGTAATAAGATACGGAGGCCAACAATTAATAGAAAAAATTTACAAATTGATAAGCGAGATTTGAGTAAACAAAGAAATGCCAGCAGATTGGAAAGAAGCAGTAATTAACCCAATACATAAAAAAGGAGATCCTCTGGTATGTAATAATTACAGACCAATTGCTCTACTTAATATTGCTTATAAAATCTTTGCAACATTAATAAACAGAAGACTTCGAAAGGTTGTCGAAACAAAGATAGGTGAATATCAAGGTGGGTTCCGGGAAGGAAGATCTGTAACGAACCAAATATTTACACTGAGACAAATACATGAGAAAACAAGAAAGAAAGCTATAGTACTGCATATTCTTTTCATAGATTTCAAGCAAGCTTATGACAACATTAATAGGTTAAAACTAATGCAAGCAATGGAAAAATTAAAAATCCCAAAAAACCTAGTAGAGTTAGTGGAAAGTACCTTGAAGGAAACTTGGAATCAAGTGAAAATTTGCGGGAACATGTCGCAAAAATTTGAAACAAAAAGAGGACTACGACAAGGGGACCCATTCCCATCCAACCTTTTTAACATGGTACTAGAAAACATAATACAGAACTGTAAAATAGATGGTAACAAAAATATACTACAGGGCCCATACCAAATAATGGCCTATGCAGACGATCTGACAATTATCACATGGACCCAGCAGGAACTAAAAGAAAAATTCAAGAAAATAGAAAATTGAGAAATAAACGAAACAAAGACAAAATACCTAATAACCTCCACAAAAAAGATAGAGAATATGACAAAGCTCAAAATAAACAGTGATAAAAATAACAGAACATATACTTTCGAACAAGTAACAGAATTTATATACCTAGGTACTGAATTTTCAAACGACCTGGAGAAAGAAATCGACCGAAGAATAACCTTGGGCATGAGATGCGCAGCATCCTTAAACAAAGTGTTAACAAGTAAAAGTGTGTCGCGACCAAGTAAATTAAGAGTGTATAAATCTATAATAAGAGCTTCAGTGATTTACGGGAGTGAAGTGTGGACTCTAAATCAAGGTTACACAGAAAAACTTCTGGCATGGGAAAGGAAGATCTTGAGGAGAATTTTTGGGGGAATCAAAGAAGAAGGAGAATGGAGAAGAAGAACAAATGAAGAGTATACCAGCTTTTCAAAGACAAGACAATAGTAAGCACCATAAAACAGGGAAGACTGAGATGGTTAGGACATGTGCAGAGAATGGAGGAAAGAAGAACCTCAAAAAAGATATTTAGAACGATGCCAGAAGGAAAAAACCGAAGAGGACGTCCACTAAAGGAATGGTACCAAAATATAAAAGAAGACCTGAGAGTAATAAGAGAAGAACAGTGGGAGAAAACAGCAGAAGATAGAAAAAAGTGGAAAAGAGTTGTACAAAAAGCCAAGGTCCTTAATGGACTGTAGAGCTCACATATATATATTAGAATGCTTACAATTATAAATCAATACATACATCTACAATTGAGACTCTCTGAAAAGAATGATATATTTTTCAATGAGATAATGCCGAGGACTGTAGTTTGTTGAACCTGAAATAATTTGTCAATATAGCACAATTTTGGCTATGCCGCAAAATACCCGGATGAAATTGTTGATAATAATTGATATAATAAATCCGTAAATAAAACACATGTCCTTTTTGCTCATGTTGCAGTTTGTTTATTTGATATTCTAATAAGGTGGTTAATTAATTAAGTTAAAGGAAAATTTTTATTTGTGTTGAATTTAATTTTAAAAACATAAACAGCATTGGGCTTTATAAGAAAATTACATTACGCGTTCTAATCTGCGCTGCTAATACATTTTACTAGAAACTGGAGAATATTTAATTCTGGTAATAAACCTTTTCAGTAAAACTGAAACCGTCATGAAATAAATTAAACTTGTAAAATTTCACAGAAACGATCTAAAGACCGAATTTTTTCAATGAACGTAAGTCAATAATCAAAAACGCTGTTTGTATTAAACAGCCTCTTTCGCAGACTTTCCTTAGCAATTCTTTTTTTCATATTTTGTTTGCAAATAAAATATTCCATTCTGGCTTATTATGACCTCATTAGTTATTAGTAAATAATAGAGACGTGTATTTTAGGCAAACACAAAACCACTATGTCAGGGAAACGAAGCAATTTAATCTGCAATAGTACAATGGGCCATGTGAATAAAATGTAGCAAATACTTTTACTACTATGAATAAAAGATAACAGATATGGTTTTAATTAATGAGAATAAGATAAACGTATAGTAAAACCTTTAACTACATTATATTCACATGACCCAATGTACCATTCAGCAAAAATATACAAAGTGAAGTCTGATCTATGTAAAACAAACAACGCAATTTAAAAAACGGATACACAACATGAATACATTTTTACGTTCTTTAATAGCATTAGAAAATAAACAAAAGACAAATCAAACTTTTAAAAAGAACATTTTCATAATTACGGCACCAGGTTGAATTTGCAGCCTGTTTATTGTTTACTCAACAAACCACAAATAACGGAACTAAAGGGTCGCTTCTTTTGAAATCTTGGACAGGTAAATTTTTACATAAATTGCCAATCTTCCTGGAATTATGAGTTGTTGCGTTTCATGCTTTCTAACTGCCATAAGTTTTAGTTAGTCGAATTTCTTCTGACAGTTCAGGTGGTTGTGCTCAGTGTTCATTTAAAGACTATGTTTACATTGGCAGAATATTCTGATATCTTCATGTACGGAAAATGTAATGATAACATTCTACGTTCAGAACAATTGTACACCGAACGTTATCCCAATTGCAGACAGCCTTCGCGAAATACAATGCAAGCATACTATGCACATTACAATGATTTAGGGAAACCGGAAATGTGCAAGCTACATTCGAAGGCTAAGGACGTAACCGAGATAAACCTCTGGTAGCATTGGAGGAACAGGTAATAATCTTTGGAAAAGTTTGAGAATACTAACGGAAGCTGTTTTAATCATTAATTCTAGGTATTGGAACTTGTGGAAAATAATTCTCGAAGCACTGCTCTCCAGCAGGATGTGCTCTCCACGTTCCACATGCCACGATACATTATATCTTGCAAGAAAATCTGCTGTACCCTTACCATATTCAACGTGATGATGAACTATCATCAAACATTTGTGCAACTATGCAGTTTATAACAAAAATGTTTATGACGGTGATATATCATGATTTTTATAGAGACAACCTTGACCAATACTTGTTTTTAACTAGACATTCTCCGAATTTCTTGTCAACTCTGCACATATCACTTTAGAAGTTTTGACTATCCCAATTCCAGATGACTTATTATTTATTAACTAATATTAACAAATTGATGCAAAATATAACGGGACCATATCAGCAAAAAGTATTGCAAACAATTTTTTACAAATTAAAAAAACATTTTTCTTCAGTTTTAGATTCTACTTCGGACGTTCTTTAACCGTCTGCGCTATTGTTGCTTATGTTTGAATCACCCTGTATATTTCATTAAGATAAACAATTTTAATTTTAAAAATAAATATTCAAATATGAGCAAAAAACATCATAAACGCATCTAATATTGATATACTTACCACATCACAAAACTCAAAAGTTTAAAGATAACTTCTCATACGCAGCTGCACATCGCTAAAATAATATAAGCTCCGACTTAAAAAAGATGAGTTTCTCCAGTTTAAAAATCAGAGGTTGAGTGGAAGATCGGTCTAGCAAACTCATCCTTTTGCACACAGTTTGTGTATATTTTGTATTTATTGTACTGTGATATTTTCTCAATAATGTAATCTGATGTGTGTATTGTAATGTGATATCAAGGCTTAGGATTCGGGTGCATAATTAGCAATAACGTGTTTATGCTGACTGTACTTTTAGATAGCCTGGCCTTCCCACCTTTTCTATTAAATATCTGATAGATAAGAACTACATGTAATTTTATAAAAATCGACCTTCTGCTCAACATATTTATTTTAGAATTTGTCTCAAATTAAAAAATATTAATGTGTTTATAATAAACGTCGTAAACTTTCTTTTAAATTGTCAAATACACTTAATTAATAAACCTTCTTTTCTAAAACTGTTTATATCTACTTGTAAATAAGATTTTATAAGTTGTATTACAATTAAGTTTATTTACGCATTTCACTTTCTATTTTTATTGTGTTTAAAGAAAATGCATTATTTTCTTTTTGAAAAGTTTATTTAGTCCGAATATTGCAACATATCATAACAAAACTTTATTTAATTCTCTAAACTGATAAAGTTTTTATAGCTTTTAAGTTATATTATTGATTTTAAATATTAAACTTACTTGATAATAAAACCGTTCAACAAACCTTAGTTCTGGAAATCTAGAACGTGGCAAAGCACAATGATTTAAACAAGTGATGAGTTGACACTGTAATTTGACAATGACAGTTGTTATTACTTTGATACAGGGTGTTCCGGATAAATATGCAATGCTTTAAGGGGGTGAAAGGTGACTATATAGAGACCCCAAAACTCATAAAATAAAAATAAAAAAAATTTCGGATTTTTCCGTATTTTTTGCAAGACACGAGTCGACTATGGATTGTTTGTAAGATGTTAAGCAAGAATTATTGATAAAGCAAACAATGATCTCACGTCTGCACTACTAAATTAATAACTGACCTCCGCTACGTACGTATCAATTTACAGAAACAACAGAATTGAATTTCAGCAGCGGTTGCCGAGTGACTCACTACCTTGATGACGTGATCATTTATTAAGGTCGGTAAATAAAATGTAACATACGTTCGTTGGCCTAATTGTGATGGAAATTCCATTGCCTGTTTTTTTATTTTACGAACGTCATTTTAACAAAATGAGTAAAACTTACCGTTTAGATGCAAACAATCTTTATAACATGTGTTCAAAAACTCCCGTACCTGTCGAGCAAAGTGTAGTGGTGCTCAATAGTGGGAGTCCGTCGAACACTTCATTGACCTGAAAATTTAGGCGCCAGTCACCGGTTAATCGTTGGAGCAGAATAAAAGGTCTTATGTGGCTGTTGTGTGAATTAAAAACACCCGCCCGAGTAAAACATTTTGTGCAAACTAAGGATTTTCCTGTTTTCCAATAGCCATTGACAAAATTGCACTCGCGGTATATGGAGTGCACTTTTTGAAAATGGTTGATTTGAAAAGTTCCGTTCATTCAGCAGGCGTGTTTGGTTCTGCCATAATTTTAACAGTAACTAACTACGATTAATTAAACTACTAACACCACCTCACTCAAGTTATTAATTCTAAAACGTGTATTAATACGTAATCGAAACTCAAGTTCACGACTACCTTAACACAAAGAAAGTTGACAACAAACTGCATACTGCAAATTACAAGCTTCAAAGATTGAGTCATTAACAGTTATTTACAGATGGTCAAAATGACTTGTTTATTATTTAGCTGAAACGTTTTAAAAGCACGTCCTAATGTTTTGTTTTGCTTTACAATTTCGAAGAATTAATTTATCCGGCTTGGGTTTATTATGATTATTATTTTGATGACTTTTAAAAGTATGTACTATTTAATAGGCATAATTTTCATACAATTTTATCTACTACTTTGCAGTGGCGTGCCTATTATTTTTATAAGGGGGGTTGTCATTTCAAAGGGACATTTCAGTAAATTGTTAGTAAGATGTTACCGTACACGTGTTTCCCTATTGCCCTTTAACGGGACG
The DNA here is from genome assembly GCA_929113105.1 of Agrypnus murinus. Lineage (NCBI taxonomy): Eukaryota > Metazoa > Arthropoda > Insecta > Coleoptera > Elateridae > Agrypnus > Agrypnus murinus. Next base: position 96,150,843 of record OV816024.1, on the reverse strand, counting down.
GGCACATTTTCCAAAACACCATGTATAATTTCCTGGCGTTATAATACACGAGTTCAAAATCCCATCAAAGGCATCTTTGATGCAGTTACTTTTTGCTCATATTATAGAATTATTAAAAAGTGATATTTTCTGCAATCTTGAGAATTTTACAATACAAACCGAAAGGAAAATCCTTCAATGGAAGCATGCAGCACTTAGAAAACGCTAAAGTAAAGCAAGTTGTTTCCTAGCGACATGTTAAAATCAAATCAATGAATCGATTTTTTTTATATAATTTTGTGAAAAATTTTATTTGTGCTTACTTATACATAAAAAATAATACAATATTTAATAGTATTTTATTGTTATAAAACAGGAGTATTTAAAAATATTCTAAATAACATTTTAGCTATTCTTTTCAGGAGATGGTGATTTTGACCAAGATCTTGTATTAGTTGCACTTTCCCTTGGAAGAGACCATGATTTTGAACGTGGCATCCTTAAACGACTAGGTGATATAAACTTGGAACTATCAATAGATCTGTAACTTGGAGATCTTGATTTTTCATTTTCTTTAGATTTTCTATGAAGAGATCTGCTTCGAGATTTACTAGAATGCTTTCTACTGTGTCTTGAGCGTGGAGTATGGTGTGATTTAGATGAATGTTTAGATCTGCTCGAAGAACGTCTAGAATGTGATGACCTTTTCCTTGATCGTGACCGTGATCTAGAAAGAGATTTTCGTGTTTTTGATCTACTACGAGAGTGGGACCTTGATTTGCGATGTCTTGAATATGATCGTGACCGAGATCTTCTACGTGAACGTGATCTAGAGCGTTGTGTTGTACTTCTGTGTCGAGAGCGTGACCTTGATCTGGTGTAGCTGCGATTTGAACGATCGTCATGTTCATGTAAAAACTTTTCAAAGTATCTGTAATACTGTTCTTGCAATTCTGGAGGATATAGTGCTGATGGTTTTCCACCTCGAAAACTGCCTCGATAACGAATTCCTCTTGCACGTCGAGAATGCATATTTGGTAAACCTACAATATTAATTAATCAACAAATATAAGTATAATTTGTTATAAATTTAAAATTAAGTTTGTATACCTCGAGAAGGTCCAGCTATTGCACCTCTTAATCCACCTCTACTTCTAGGGTGGTAGGGAAAATAATTAGAAGGATGTCCTCCTATAGCAATTGGATACACAGCAGGTAGGCGGTATGGATATAAACTATTAGAAGGTGGATACCCATACCAATCTCCAGCAGATACCAGAGCCTCTGCAGGATGAATGGTAGGATCAGATGATGATGCATTTGCAGATGCTGATTTCTTTTCTAAACATTTAAATATAGTTTCATCAGAAAAATGTATTGCTTCTAGTCCATCCATGATTATAAGATATCCGAGTCATGAGTTATTTATGTTGTTTAGTTGGAGACACTGTAAAAGTTATAGCTTGTTTTTTAGTTGTATGTTCCATTTAGTGTTCCAAAGTACTTTCTTATTTTTCGAGCTTCCCTTATCTATGTCACATTTTTGATATTACCCCGTCGGCGGCTACAATAATAATCAGTTTTTTTTTTGTTTTTTGATCTTAATCTGTGGATTGATCATTAATTTTTTTTTAAAAAAATAACAATATTCAACATTTTAACGTAAGTATTTTCAATATTGGAAAAATTAAAGTTTTATTTTAAGAGTCACCCCTTCCGACTTAACCCCCCCACTCAACTTGATTCCCATCAACTCACCCACTCTTTGAATGACTGAATTTATGACTTATCCCCACTACCCCTCCGATTCTCCAGTCCACCCGCTACCCGGTTTGCCTATCTGGCACTGCTGCCTATCTTGCTATCTGACTTACCTCTCCCCCAATCAAAAAACCAGGTGTCCTATCAAACCGTTGACTCTAGCTTAAAAGATAACTAAACATTTTTTGGTCATCTTGACCTCCGCTCTCTTTTTGGCAAATAGGAAAACGTGTAGATCAAAATACTGAGAAAATCCAGAGAGAAGCGATTATTGTAGCTCCCAATGGGGTAATATCGTAAATATGAGATAGATAGGGTAAGCCCGTAAAATTAGAAACAGTCAGAAGTCAATTAATAAAGGGTATGTCCATGCAGACGTACTTACATACAAGATAAACCACATCCTTGAAATGTTTAGAAATTTTATTACTAATGATCCCATTGAAATCATAAGATGGGCAACTCTATGTTCGATTTTTCTCAAAATTCAAGGTCAAAATCTTCAGGGGCTGAAATAAAACTTTTTTATCTTAAAAGTATTCCAAGTGACCCATCATCGAAGCCCAAAAATGCACTTTAAAACAGTTTTTGTTAAATTCTTTTATCTTATTTCTATCAAAAGTTATATAGAAAAATGTAAACACCAACATGGTCAAAATCCCTCATTTTTGTACACTTTAGAAGGGCATAACTCAAGATCCACTTGCATAAAAAATATAATATTTTAGACTTTTGCTTATGTTTAGGAGTATAACAGTTTTGCAAAATTTGAATAAAATCAAGAGGGTCATGGTCAAAACCTCAGAAAAATTGGATCACTTGAGATGGAATTACCCCTTAGATAAGAATAAATTCATCTCACAACACCAGTTTGGGTTTAGAAATAAACGTCACACGATTGTACATTGTTCATAAAGGCTTGCACTACAAAATTAAAATCAAGCTGCCATACCATTACTATAAAGTGTTGAAGTTTTATTTCACAGGAAGACAGTTTTTTCTGCAATAACAGGAGCACAGTAAACTATCCGAAATAAGATTAGGGTCACTGCAAGGAAGTGAACTTGGACCAATGTTATATCTGCTCTTCACTGGAGACCTACTAGACGGGCGATAACAACCACTTTTGCAGATGACACTGCAGTTATTACCTTCCACAGTAATGTACCTATAGCCTCAAAACATCTACAGAATAACTTTAATAAGATTTACGAATGGCTGACACAATGGCGTATATGAGCTAAGGAAAAAAATCCATACACATACATTCACAATAACAAAAAACTTTTCCTCTAAAGTTTAACCAAAAATAGAAAAATGAGTCACCCGCTTAGTAACCCATCCTTTACTTATTTTCGGCACGTAATTTGTGATGACTAATTTCTTGTGTTACACTTCAGTATCAGTGAGTGACTACTAGCCGAAGAAGCAAAGACACCTTGGAATGCATCTCAACAAGTGCTTAACTTGGTGCAAGCACCTTAGAAACATAGAAACCTAATAGATAGATTGCCCTGGGATAAACAAAAAGTAATCTTTTGCTCTAATTTTTGTGGCTTTAAAGATAAGTATATTTCAGTTTTTTCACGGAATACTACTATTCATAAGGCAAGTTCCTTAATGTATAAACTTGAACCTGTTTTGTAATATTCAATGGGAAAAAAATTTACAACCTTGTCTAAGAATTACCCTAGCCATTAGGGTAATTCTTAGAAATCCTTTCTTATCTAAGTTTTTAGATTTTGAAGATTTTTATTTACTAGTCTTTAAGAAAATGAAAATAAGGATTAGTTTTGCTAAACATATTAAAAATATCAATTTTTAGAATTTAGAAACTGTAGAAAAATTTTAAAACGTTTATATAGCAAAAGTAAGCATATCATTTTTTAAGGACATTTCTTATCTCCATATAATGAGCTAAAAAACTATAAATGCAAAGAAATTTTTGTTATAAGAAAAAGAAGGGGGCAGAAAGTAGCTCTAACCTGGAAACACTTCAATGCTTTTAAAATAAGATCTTGCATACAATAGTTAATGCCCAATGGTATCCCCCTAATTGGATCATCAAGCAGGATTAACTGGTCACCTCAATTAGAGACTAAATTACGTGATAATTCTTTAGATTGCACAAGATCGTGAATTTTTTGCAGGTTTCTTTGTCATCATATACTATAAGTCACTCAGATATCTTATAAGCGCAGTGACCATACAGATTCCTTTGTTACCTTTTGTCTTGTTTTCTTCATCGGATGAGGTACTAGAACTATCATCATAATAACTACGAATACGAGGCCCACCAGATAGAATACTTTTCAAGACTACCCGACCTTCAATTACACGGTTAAGTTTTTCTCTTTGTTGATGTACTTCCAATTCACTAGAATTCTTCAGTCTTGTTAGCTAAAAGTTAAAAATGAAACTTTAGAAAATAGAACAAAGGAGTACGCTGCAAATACTTACCTCATCTTCATTATTGTGTCGATTAGAACTTGCTTTTAAATTTTTTTCGTGTTTGACCTAAAAGAAATTAATGCATTTAGTATTTAGATCTAAAAAAAACAACTTAACACAAATACTTCAGAAAAACTAATACTTAAAGTAATTTATTTCTAAAGATTTTATTTACAATTACAATGTTTAATGTCTTTTATTTTTGTATGGTAATGTTCAGGCTTAGGATTTGGGTGCATAATTTGCAATAACGTATTTACACTGACTGTACTTTTAGATAGCCTGGACTTCCCACCTTTTCTATTAAACATCTGATAGATAAGAAATATGTAATTTTATAAAAATCGACCTTCTGCACAACATATTTATTTTAGAATTTGTGTCTCAAACTAAATAACATTAATGTGTTTATAATAAACGTCGTAAATTCTCTTTTAATTGTCAAATACACTTGATTAATAAACCTTCTTTTCTACAACTGTTTATATCTTCTTATAAACACAACACCCTAGACGGTTAAGGCTGCCTTGCGGCTTTCATGATCCTTATAATGGGGGTGGATCAGTCCCCATTTCTATTATTAAATACTGTTGCATGTTCTGGCCCTGTCTGCAATCTTCTGCCGTCTTTTATGATCTTTCGCTTTTTCCCTCCATCCCATAATCTTCATTGTTCTTAAGTCTTCCATCACGCAGTCCCACCATCTCAACCTGGGTTTTTCTCGGGATCTTGATTCACCTTGTCTCCATTCCATTAGTATCTGGATAACTCTGTCTGCTTCACTTCTGACTATATGTCTGAGCCATTTCAAATGTTGCGCTTTAATATATTTCACTATGTCTTCCCCTTCCATTTCTTTTACTATCTCAAAGTTCATTTTTTTTGGAATTCTGTTTCTGTCACTTTTATTGGTCCCAATATTGTTCTAAGCACTTTTCTCTCAAATATATGTAGATCTTCCTCTTCTTTCTGAGTAAGGGCTGCTGTTTCCATTGCGTAGACAATAACTGGTCTTATTAGTGTCTTGTACATTGTAAGCTTGGCTTTTTTCTTTAAATTTCTGTTCGTTAATAGTTTTCTGTTTGTGTAATAAGCTTTATTACCTAATTGTATTCTTTCCTTGATATTTTCGCTATTTTGCATTTTTGAGATTATCATTCCTAAAAATTAAATCTTTCTACCTCTTCAAATTTATATGATGCTGTTTCTAATGGTTTTAGCTGACGCTGTTTTGTTTTACTAAATCTCATATATCTTGTTTTCTGTTCATTCATTCTTAATCCCATACTTTTGCTTATTTTTCTAATTTTTCAAATGTTGTTATTAATTCTCTTTTACTTCTACTAATTATAACAATATCATCGGCGTATGCCAAAATTTGTACATTTTTGGTTCTTATTGTCCCTTTAGTCATGTTTATTTTGCTAATTATGCTCTCTATTACCAAATTAAATAATAATGGAGATAATGAGCTCCTTGTTTTACACCAGATGTTTCAAATTTATCCGTTGTTTGATTTTCAATTCTCACTGCTACAATGATTCCCTTAATGTCATTTCAATTAAATTTAAAAGTTTTTGTAGTATTCCCATTCTTTGCATTTCTACAAACATAATTTTTCTGTTAATTCCTGTTAATCTCCAACTATTTTGTCCCTTCCGGCAGCTTTCCCATTTTTAACTTTTTTAATAGTTTCCTTTACTTCTAGGTAGGTTGGTTCCTCTATATTTTCTATATTTGGATCTATTTCTTCTGTGCTTGTAATGTGTTGTGTTTCACCTCTTAATATGTTCTCAAAATATTGTTTCCAAGTATGTTTTATCTCTTCCTCTCCATATTGTGTTACACCATTACTATTTCTGTAGTCTCTTGCTTTTAATGTTGGTTTGATTTTTCTTTCTTTAATTTTTTGATAAAACTTCTTTGCATTTTTACTTTTGTACTCGTTCTGCAGTTCTTCTACCTTTTTATTTAACCAATCTTCTTTCTTCTGTTTACATAACTTGGTGGCTTCTCTTCTTAAGTCTTTATAGGTTTGTTTATCTTTTTCTACTTTGCAAGTTATCCATTTTAATCTTGCCTGATTCTTTGCTTCTATGACCCTTGCACATTCTTGATCAAACCAATCGTTGTTGTTGGTTTTATCTTTATACCCTATTACTTTTTCAAAGGTTTTTTGTATACTATCTTTTACTTTGGGCCACTGTTGTGTTATGCTGGTGTCTTGGTTTATTCCCTGTTGTTGTAACGTTTGGGTAATCTCGTTTGTAAAACGTTGTCTAATTTCCTCATTATGTAGTTTTTGTGTGTTCCAGAGTTTTACCTTCTGTTTGTCGTGCTTTTTCTCAGTCGATATTTTTTCTTTTATTGTAGCCATAACTAGATAGTGATCTGTGTCCCCAATAGCTTCAAGATATGTTCTTACATCTTTTATACATGTTTTCTCTCTTTTTTGAAATAAGTATATGATCTATCTGACTGTTGTGAGTTTGAGCTGGGTGGGTCCATGTTATTTTATGTCTGTAAGGATGTTTAAATTTTGTACTACTTATTGATAAGTTAGCTGCCGCAGCTAAATTGCACAGACGTATTCCATTATTGTTAGTAAATTCATGTATTGTTTGTTGTCCAGCTACTTCATTCTATATTTCTTCTTTTCCTATTTGTGCATTTAAGTCACCTAAGATAATTAACGTGTCATGTGCTGGAACCTTTCTTTTTCTACCCACTATACATTATAATAAAATTCTGTTTATTAAGTTCCCCAGAGCCCTCCCATCTAATACTGTTAATATCTACTTGTAAATAAGATTTTATAAATTATATTACAATTAAAAGCTTATTTACGTATTTCAGTTTCTATTTTTATTGTGTTTAAAGAAAATGCCTTATTTATTTATTTAATTCTCTAAACTGATCAAGTTTTTACAACATTCACAAATATAGAAGTTTTTTAATATTACCATATGTACCTATACTATTGATAGCGCCTTTAAATCTACCATAAAACATAAGTTATAAGTAGAAATGCATATGTCTAGGTTCACGATAAAACTGCGTCATGTAATCATGTGTACTACCCCCACTTTCAATTTTTGTTTCAAAGGTGTCAACGGTACACTCAGGCGTCAAAATTTTCTAATATTTAGCCACTCCTTTGTCCCGAAGTTGCAAGCGTGGTAATGTTGTATTAAGAAAAGAACCTTGGATAATGAATCTAATCTAATCTAATTTATTTCATGTTTAATAATGTCACAGATTGCTATCTGCATTTTTAAACCACTAGAGGATATATGAACCAAAAAATTATTTCCTATATTCAATACTAAAAAGATAATCTTTAGTCAAGTCGGCAGGAAACCAAAAGTATCTGTTTTTGGTTCGTGTTAACAACTATTTTATTGCACAAATCTATATAGAATAGTGTGTAGAATAATATATGTAGTTGCGTACTAAAACGCAGTGACAGCAGAAAAGTTAATTACAATTTAAGACGCGTACAAGCATTTTCAAGGAGTTTTTCTTCCTTAGCTCATCCGCATGATTTCCTATGAAAAAATGTGCAGTGTATGATTTATAATAAAAATAGCTATAAAATGGCACCGGATTGCTATAACTACAATAATTAAGTTGTAAAATTGAAGAAACTGCCAAAATCGCGTTTTTTTAAGTTGCCATAAAAATTTAAATAATCAACCAATATTGATGGAACTTACGTTATGTATAGTTTAGATTATGTACAATAAGCACCTAAAATCTGTATGCCAGGCATGCAAAACTTTTTGTTTAACAAGGTTTTATAAGTCTACTGCGCCTAAAACTTTAGAAGTTTGCAAAAGCTGTTTGAAGCTTTGCATACTATTGCAACTGTGGTATATGTAGTGTAAGTCATTAGAAATTGAGCTTAATTTGTAAAATTCGATTGCGTTTATTTTTGTAATTTTGGTGACGTTTTACATCTCTTCATAGTTTTGTTACGTTTATAAATACCGTATTTACTCGAAAATAAGACCCCCTTTTTTTCCTAGATTTTTGCTCTAAAATGTGGGAGGGTCTTATAATCGAGTATAAAAAGATATTCAATAAAATGTGAAAACAATGAGTGTAACTGAGTAATGTTTACAGCATTTATAACAAAAATTGCATTACAATACAATAACATCTAAAATAGCGTTCTGTTGTTTAATAATATAACATCTCGCCCGGTTGTCTGCATTTTAGCCGATATTGATGCACGTAAACCTATGCCGCCATTGTGAAACCCGCGATAAGCAAAGTTTATTGACTGCAACAACTACAGTAATTACGAAAATTATGAAATCATATACAATTATTGTTAGCTTAGCACCTAGTCAGAATCGCCGTTGTCTTCATCACCCTCTGTAAGATCGTTATTAACCTTTATAATATATTTTTTTATAACAATGGTTTTACAAATTAAGCTTGACAACTGACAGGGTCGATTAGTGAAAAAACCCAGTGATGGCAAAAACATTTCTAAGAAATTTCTAAGGAATTTGTTAACAAAATAAAACTGAAAAATGTTCAATATCTTATATTACTTATATTTTTAGGGGCCCAATATTCGCATACAAAAGCTTTTTTAAAAATTCGCTTCAAAATATAGGGGGGATCTTATAATCGAGGGGGTCTTATTTTCGAGTAAATACGGTAATTAGTTTTCTGGTACGTATACGTGGTCATTTATGAAATATTCTATCAGGCTCGAATGGACGGCAAAAAAACATGCAAAAAAAAAGAAATTCAAGTTTCGATGCTTGGATCCTGAGATATCAAAGTTTTTGCGTATTATGCACTATTTAACATATTGAAACGAATCAAAATCGTGTGTACAGTGTGAACCTTGTTGAATAAGTATGCAATTGTTCAAGATTATTAGTCGCATATTTCTAATAGAAATCATTGCAATAGAGCGAGACGCGGGCTCGAAATTCGGTCAAATCGCCTACTTACTCTAATGCATATTTATGCGAAAAATCGCAGGATCCAAACATCGAAACTTAAACTTTTTTTTTTAAATTGCGTGTTTTTTCCGTTCATGTAAACCCGATGGAATATTTCATAAATGACCACGTCTACGTACCGAAAAACTAATTATTTATAAATGTAAAAACTATGAGCCGGTGTAAAACGTCACCAAATTTTCAAAAATGATGACTTACATTATACAGTATACATTATACATACATACAGTTAAAGTATGGAATATTAAAAAAAAAAAGCGAACTCAAACGGTTTTTTAAAAACTGCTGAAACACGTCGATTTTGTTTTTTAAGAATACACATTAATATGTGCGATTCACCTTCCGACTTTCATTTGTTTCTAAAATATAGATTTTTAGTAGTGGAATCCGATAGTGATTTCTCTTCCCTTTATGATCATTCAAATAAATCATAAGGTTGCATAACAAAAATTCTGAGAAAAATCGAGCTGAACTTTGTAAATGTTTGTTAGTTATGACATCATCACAAAAAATTTAAATGACAATATAGATTTTTAGTAGTGGAATCCGATAGTGATTTCTCTTCCCTTTATGATCATGTAAATAAATCATAATGTTGCATAACAAACATTCTGAGAAAAATCGATCTGAACATTTAATGTTATTGATATTATGGTATCAATATATCAATATATCAGATCGATTTTTCTCAGAATTTTTGTTATGCAACCTTATGATTTATTTGCATGATCATAAAGGGAAGAGAAATCACTATCGGATTCCACTACCAAAAATCTATATTTTCATTTAAATTTTTTTGTGTTGACGTCATAACTTAGAAACAAATGAAAGTCGGAAGGTGAATCGCACATATTAATGTGTATTTTTAAAAAACAAAATCGACGTGTTTCAGCGTTTTAAAAAAAACCGGTTGAGTTCGCTTTTTTTTTAATATTCCATACTTTAATCCCACCCTGTATATATGCACAGTTGCAATAGTATTCAAAGCTTCTGCAAACTTCCAAAGTTTCAAGCGCAGTAGACGTATAAAACCTTGGTAAACAAAAAGTTTTGCATACCTGGCATACAGGGTTTGAGTGTTTTGTACATAATTTAAACTATAGTTAACGTAAGTTTCATCAATATTGGTTGATTATTTAAATTTTTATGACAACTTAAAAAACACGCAATTTTTGTAGTTTTCTCGATTTTGTAACTTAATTATTGCAGTTATAACAATCGGACGGTGCCATTTCGAAGCTATTTTTATTACAAACAAATCATACACTGCACATTTTTTCATAGGAAGTCATCCTGATGAGCTACGGAAGAAAAACTCCTCGAAAACGGTTGTACGCGTCTTAAATTGTTAATAACTTTTCTGCTGTCACTACGATTTAGTACGCAACTACATATATTATTCTACACACTATTCTGAATAGGTTTGTGCAGTAAAATAGCTGTTAAGGTCCAAGTGTACCCAAAAAACGTGTGTTGTTTGTTTAATAAATAATATAATAATGTGATAACTTTGGTTTTAAGTTAATAGTCTAGGAATGTTAAAAACTTACTTACCTAACTTGTTTTGGAAAAAAAATTTTTTTAATTAAATTATTTCACATGTTATACGTGAAAAATTAATTTTGGAGAAACTGTACATTCAAAATTAATCAAAATAATACCACTTAAGTTTCATAGTATTTTAACTATTTTCCCAAAATTTTAAGAAAATCGTATGTCTAGGGACTAAACTATTACCTCCTTTTTGCCAAAAAAAGGAGTTTTTTTTTTGAAAAAAGCAGGTTTTTTGGCAATAATTTAGTCGCTAGACATACGATTTTCTTAAAATTCTGGGAAAATAGTTCAAATACTATGAAATATAAGTGGTATTATTTTGGTTAATTTTGAATGTACAGTTTTTCTAAAATTAATTTTTCACGTATAACATGTGAAATAATTTAAATAAAAAAAATTTTTTACAAACCAAGTTAGGTAAGCAAGTTTTTAACATTCCTAGACTATTAACTTAAAACCAAAGTTATCACATTATTATATTATTTATGAAACAAATAACACACGTTTTTGGGTACACTTGGACCTTAACACGAAATTACACTCTTCACATCTCTATTGACTGGACTACTTATTGAGTGTGGATTTGAGTAAAGGCTAATTAATAATAATTATTAATGGGCATTTAATAATTAATTAGTATTTGAAAACAAATAGATCAGTGCAAGTAGATAGGCTACCTGCGTTCTGGGACAATCCTTATGGAAATTAACATGGGAAATCGCTAAGGTCCGATTTAGCGAAAAGATCACAAATCCAAGATGGCGTCGGCTCGCGAGTCGAGGTCATCCGCGGTTCGTCCAGACACGCGACAGTAATTTCATATTATCTTTTTAATAATTATCTATTATATTAATAATAATAATAAAACATTTAACATTTTAACAAAATCCCCAAAAAAAAATGTATTCCCCTCCCCTCTCTTAGTAGGTGTCTCATATAAAATTATTAGATTTTAAAATACATTTAAAAGAGAAACTACCTGCCTCCCAGGTTTTCAGAAACGCTTTACACATTAGCAGCATTTTTTTTCTTTCAATAACCTTAAGAGTAAATATTTCGATTTTTAAAAAAGATTAAACTAGAGAAACCAGGTAGCCTCGACAACAAAATATGATGCTTCCGGCGCGCGACAGCGCACACCTGTGTAAGATCTTAACATCTACGCGATTTCATGTTAAGACAAGCTTGTAGAGCTATTATAAATACATATTATTTTAAACTTCAAACGTGTTTAAATTGTATCGAAATTGTGTATATTATTAACAAAAGTGTATATATCCTTTCTAAGTGTTAACAACAAATCAAGGTAACCTTTATCATTAGTTTTATAACTTTCTTTTAAATACCGTTGCATAACTATTATAAACATTATTAGACACATAGATCCGAAATATCAAACTAGAGAATTAGATTAGTTGAAGCCTCCATAATATCACGTTTTCAATAAATACTAGATATAATTAATCAGCTTCATTATAAATTTAATAGAAAGCATTATATTTTTTTCAAGTCAATTCTTTTTATGAAAAACAGTTCGTAATAGAGTTTACTTTAAGGATACCTTATACCTACGCTTATTGAAAACAAATAATAATAGGCAAGCAGATAACATTTTAATAATTTTGATCTAATAAGGTACTAAACTGATTAGGACTCCTTTGCAAATTTATCAGGCTGAATGTAATTAGAAAATATACTCTGTCGTTTACTAATTAGATTATTATATATGATGTCAACATATAATAAAGACACTAAAGTACTTTTAATAGTAGGTATTTGCCTATCAGAACACGATATCATTAGGTAGGTCATTAACGCATTTGTGTATCTAGCAGCTTATCATTATAAATTGTATACCTCCTGTTCCGACACGCCGACAAAAAAATAATCAAGATTGAACTTGTATGTATTACGTCATTAACGTCTAGAACCAGTAAGATCTATCCTGTTTATCGCGGTTTTGTCTAGAAAAAGACATTAGCCTCATATCATATAATCCAACGAAATCATCAAACATGAAAAATCATAATGGAACAATTCATACTATACATATTTTATAGTTTTAAAACGAAACGCATTTTTCATATTTCTATGAAGTATTAACCCGTATATCATAATCTGTTTATCTCAACTGTTAAAAACAACTAAATACCATCCCTTAAGAAGTTGACTTTTTTAGTTTTACCGTGACCCTACCTACGCAGAAATGGGGTTTTCTAATAACTGTAATGAAAATTTAACGAAGCTGAAAGCATCATAACAAACAGCATGATTGAAACCTTATAGTAAAATGGAGACTATTTATGAATGAAATAATATTACAGCAAGTTAGAGGGATTTGAAGCAGTGTTATCTTAAACTTCGAATGTGTTTAAATTGTATTGAAATTGGTTATATTATTAACAAAGTGAAAAGCGTGTATATTGTTTTTAAAACCATATAAATATGTCCTAAAATGTTTCAGATAATATGATTAATCAAATAAAATAACTTTTTATTATTTCATTAACATAGTAAAAGCTGTTTGAAGGATACCTAAATACATTTTTTTAAATAAACCACCTCAGCAAATGTCTAACATCTATATGAATTAATTATCCCCCGACGAATATACCTGTATGTTTTTGAAAGAGCTAGGGATAAATTGAAATTCCACCACAGTTAAATTATAATCATGTTAGTACTAAAAATAACTTAATGTGAATTCTGGGCCTTCATTCATATTTACAACACATGAAAGATATCTCATATGCAAGAATTATGGAATATTAATGTTTATACCTTTTGTTCTAACGTTGAACATTTACTACTACTATGAACATTTCCAAATTACTCTCCTATAAAATTAAAATTGTTGTTACCCGGTGTTCTATATTTTTTTTCAATCTACTAGTTAATAAATGAACATTCTTTATAATTTATAGCATTTTTTATTTAAAAACTCATTTTAACCGTTGAGTTCTAACAAGATTTGATACACTCGGCAAACCGGCAAAACTCGGATTGACCGTCTTAAAAATGGTAACTTTGCAGGAATAATAAATATTTACGTCAACACAGTAATATGAGATTGATTGATCATATAGTTGATATATTAATTAGCTACATTTTTCTCTTTCACAGCCGATCGATGAAATGAAATAGGTCTAAAAGATGCAGCCATGAAGGAATCTATATTGCCGACAAAATATGTTCTCTGAGTAATGCAATTACGTGAGTACTAGGGTTCGCAATCTCGGAGAGAAAATTCAATACCGGGATTACGAGAACAAGATTTTACAATCCCGGGATTTCCGGAATTCGAGATCAGCAATTAAAAATAAAATTAAAAAATCGAAGAAAAATGTAGCAAACTTAACTTTCAATTTTATTCAGTGCTAGGTAAGATTATATCATTTAGTAGGTAATAAGAACATTATAACTAAACAATAATAATATAATAATAATAATTAATACTCCTAATTAATTATTCGTTCGAATGCTGGCTAAACCAATACCGCAGAAAAATTAGCTCGTTAAGGGTATTATCTCCAAGTCTAGATCTAATTTTGGTGCATAGGGTCCCCGCTGCCGAAAACGCCCTTTCCGATTCCACACTGGTGGGGGGTATCGACATCAAAAAATCGTATGCGAGCTGGAGGTATCTACCCCTGCTTCCGCCATTTTCAAAAAGTGTCATTTCTTTTTTTAAAGTCGATGTTAACAAATCGGTTTGTGGCCGCATTCTTATTGGATTCATTGCGTTCTCTAACGCTTCGTTGAGCTTTTCTTTCAACGATTTGTTAATTTCAACTTGGGGCTGAGGCAGTGGCAGTGCTGCAAGAGGAATTTTATCTTCCTCGTCTTCAACAGTTACGTTTGGAATTTTTTCTAAACGTTTTATAAGATTTTCCAGTACTTCCCTGATAACCTTTTTGTTTGGAATATGGAATAGAGCATCTGGTTCTTGGTCGTTGGGATTGTGCAAATACCGGAGAATGCCCGAGCAATTGGTTCTGCGCTGAGCAATCCTGACCCTTAGGGCTTCATATAAGTCGGCACTAAGGCGAGTGTCAACACTGTCAACGTCTTTAACTTGCTGTAACATAAATTTCAAAGCAGTATCTGAAGTACATAAATTAGCATCGCGCCGGCACAGTGCTTCTACAGTAACTTTCAGCGATTCTAATAGCTTAACCAAATCTTCGACAATCTGAAACTCTGAATCCATAAGACGTGGCATTTTTAGATCAATCATTGCTTTTTGAACACAATTTCGTAAGCTACTAAAACGTTCTAACATTAGAAAAAGGCTGCTCCATCTCGTTTTACAATCTAGTGTCAGGTTTAGTTCTTTTCCAAATTCCTCTTTTATGTATTTCTGCAAAATATCGTTTTTTGTAGGCGATTTCCTAAAAGATTTGACAATTTTTCTAACTTTCGAAATTGTTGAATGCAAGTCATAATTCTGGGAAAGATCAAAGTTATTTTCATAGATATTTTCATTTTCATCATAATCTTCTAAAACCTGAAGACCTTCTGCTTCTGCACAATCTTCTGAATCATCTTCCTCTTCATCTTCTTCTACGACCTCTTCATCGTCGCCTGCTTCTACCATCAGAACATCGTCAGAATTTCCGTGAACATCTTCATTCTCAATGCTGTTTGAACGCTTTTTATACAGAACATCTACTACTGCTAACTGGATACCATGTGCAAAACACAGCTGTTGATTTGGGCTTATGAGTTTTCCAACTTTAATCATGGTGCTTGCCCCATCTGTAGTAACACTTACTATATCATCTGATAACGAAAGTTTGTGTTCTTCAAGTCGTGTTTTGAGACTTTCTAACAAAGTAGTTGCAGTCATTGAATTTTTGATTCTTATTAACCCAATGTTCCAAAAGACATTTTGTCCATGCACATTGATATTCATAAAATGTTTGTTTGATGTAGAGGACCATTCATCAAATGTTAAACTCAATCCCAGTTTTCTTTTTTGATGTTGCAATATTTCTTTGGTAACTTCCAAACTAATTCTTTTGCTGTAGTCTAAAACAATACGTCTTAGCGTATTTTCAGAGGATGGTATCTTGAATCCCCTAGCTACCAGGCACTCCCGTAAGTCTTTAGACTTTATGAAAGTCCAAAATGGAAGACCATCTAATGTTGTCATCCTTGCCAGAACTGCCTCAAAAGTATTATCATTCTTGGACACACTAAAATCTGTAATTTTTTTTTGTCTTTTATTTGGATTGACATCGGTGTCGGCATTGCTTAAAGTGCTAGTGCTGGGAGAACGTGCTACTAAATCTAAATCTGCTGTTGCTGTTTCTGAGGTGGCCCGTTTAGCTTTTAAATCAATTTTATGTATTTTAAGCAAATGCGTTAGCAACCCGCTAGTCGAACCACCTTTAGTTTGCAAAATCGCCGGACATTTTTTACATTTTGCCGTGTTTCCTTTATTTGTTTCTTCTGTTAAAAAATAAAACCAAACAGAAGTTTTGTCGTTGCCTTTTTTGCGATGTTCTGCGTATTTTATTGACTTAGACATTTTTTCTTAAAACTCTGCTATAATCTGTGACAGTAAAAAAACTTTCTCAATAGAGTTTGTGTTAGGATGAAACAAATTACTTACCGGTAATTCCACAAAACAATTAAAAATTTAGAATACACATAAACCATATAATGAAATAATATTAATTTATAAAGCAATTATTATTAAGCAAGTAGCAGTTTAGGAGTCGACAGGCACAAGAAAGTTTACACGACAAACAGCTCCTGAACTCTGATGTCGTATTTATGGTATAAAAAAGCAGTTTAGAGAATTCGGAGAAGTTTAATTCAGCAGTTCTGAATGAATGAAACAACGATAACGCCTAAATGAATGCGAGTGCGCTGCATGCACTTATTGAAGGCCAATCTCGAAAATACCGGGAACCAAATTACCGCAATCCCGGTATTTTCGGTATTGAAAAATCGACGGGATCCCGGTAATTCCGATTTCGAGATTTCGGGATTGCGAACCCTAGTGTGTTTAACGCTTATAGTCTTTCTTATGAGCATTAGTAAGTGAGATTATTTTCATATAGTTGTCGATATCTTCCTTTGTTGGACTAGGAGAGCTTATTCGTTTAAGCGTTAGTAAAGTAAACAGACCGGGTGTTCCATTGAAAAGTTTTTTTTAAATTAAAATATCTTTTCTCTGAAACTGTACTCGTGGACAAGCAAATCGCCACTCATCGATGTCATTATATAGACCGTACCTAGTTTTATCTACGTTTTTGTTTTCTCCGTTAGCTAATAATGCTCTATAATAGTTAGAGAATTCCTGATAAATCCTTAAGTCGGAATCGCATTCTTCTTCTTCTTCGTCATCATCATCTTCAACAGATGTAACTGAAGATGCCTGTTCAAGTTTCGGTGAGAGATAAACGGTCCCCGGTCGAGGTTCAGTTTTATCACTGTGAAAGTAGGCTAATTTATTACGTATAGCATTACGAGCGTTTATTATTTCATCATCATCATCGAGCCTTATTTCTTTATTTGTGTCACGGGGTTCATTGGTATGCATACGTTTCAGACCCACGTCTTTAATTATTACATCATTTCTAGGCTTTGTCTTATTATCATTATTATTCACACCTATGGTACAATGGATTGTTTTCAAGTGCCTTTTATAACTACTATTACGTGAAAAAGATTTGAAACAATTAGTACACGGGACTTTGTGTCCACGGTGTATATTCATATGGCTTGCATACCCGGAGCGTCGAATGTTCAGACCGCATACATCACACAAGCGTCGTTCCATACCGGCAAATGAATGATCAGGAACAAAGACTTTGAAAGTCTTTCAGACTTTGAGTTAGTCTTCCCAAAAAGTTAAACAAGATGATGAAACCGGATTGGATACGTCAGAGTACGCCTGATCAACTAGTGGATCGACTACAATTGTTGTATGCCGCAAAGAAAGCTCTTAGCAGCAGTCTCGAAAGCGAAAACGAAATAATTTCAGTCATCACAGAGCTTAAAGCGAGAAAAATCATAGAATAAGTAAATATTTAATTTCTAGTTGTACTATGTAATATAGTCGTATTGTAATAGTATTTTGATGACAAAATAAATAAAAAAATTTTTGATGTCGATACCCCCCCACCAATCGGAAAGGGCGTTTTCGGCAGCGGGGACCCTATGCACCAAAATTAGATCTAGACTTGGAGATAATACCCTTAACGAGCTAATTTTTCTGCGGTATTGGTTTAGCCAGCATTCGAACGAATAATTAATTAGGAGTATTAATTATTATTATTATATTATTATTGTTTAGTTATAATGTTCTTATTACCTACTAAATGATATAATCTTACCTAGCACTGAATAAAATTGAAAGTTAAGTTTGCTACATTTTTCTTCGATTTTTTAATTTTATTTTTAATTGCTGATCTCGAATTCCGGAAATCCCGGGATTGTAAAATCTTGATCTCGTAATCCCGGTATTGAATTTTCTCTCCGAGATTGCGAACCCTAGTACTCACGTAATTGCATTACTCAGAGAACATATTTTGTCGGCAATATAGATTCCTTCATGGCTGCATCTTTTAGACCTATTTCATTTCATCGATCGGCTGTGAAAGAGAAAAATGTAGCTAATTAATATATCAACTATATGATCAATCAATCTCATATTACTGTGTTGACGTAAATATTTATTATTCCTGCAAAGTTACCATTTTTAAGACGGTCAATCCGAGTTTTGCCGGTTTGCCGAGTGTATCAAATCTTGTTAGAACTCAACGGTTAAAATGAGTTTTTAAATAAAAAATGCTATAAATTATAAAGAATGTTCATTTATTAACTAGTAGATTGAAAAAAAATATAGAACACCGGTAACAACAATTTTAATTTTATAGGAGAGTAATTTGGAAATGTTCATAGTAGTAGTAAATGTTCAACGTTAGAACAAAAGGTATAAACATTAATATTCCATAATTCTTGCATATGAGATATCTTTCATGTGTTGTAAATATGAATGAAGGCCCAGAATTCACATTAAGTTATTTTTAGTATTAACATGATTATAATTTAACTGTGGTGGAATTTCAATTTATCCCTAGCTCTTTCAAAAACATACAGGTATATTTGTCGGGGGATAATTAATTCATATAGATGTTAGACATTTGCTGAGGTGGTTTATTTTAAAAAATGTATTTAGGTATCCTTCAAACAGCTTTTACTATGTTAATGAAATAATAAAAAGTTATTTTATTTGATTAATCATATTATCTGAAACATTTTAGGACATATTTATATGGTTTTAAAAACAATATACACGCTTTTCACTTTGTTAATAATATAACCAATTTCAATACAATTTAAACACATTCGAAGTTTAAGATAACACTGCTTCAAATCCCTCTAACTTGCTGTAATATTATTTCATTCATAAATAGTCTCCATTTTACTATAAGGTTTCAATCATGCTGTTTGTTATGATGCTTTCAGCTTCGTTAAATTTTCATTACAGTTATTAGAAAACCCCATTTCTGCGTAGGTAGGGTCACGGTAAAACTAAAAAAGTCAACTTCTTAAGGGATGGTATTTAGTTGTTTTTAACAGTTGAGATAAACAGATTATGATATACGGGTTAATACTTCATAGAAATATGAAAAATGCGTTTCGTTTTAAAACTATAAAATATGTATAGTATGAATTGTTCCATTATGATTTTTCATGTTTGATGATTTCGTTGGATTATATGATATGAGGCTAATGTCTTTTTCTAGACAAAACCGCGATAAACAGGATAGATCTTACTGGTTCTAGACGTTAATGACGTAATACATACAAGTTCAATCTTGATTATTTTTTTGTCGGCTGTGTCGGAACAGGAGGTATACAATTTATAATGATAAGCTGCTAGATACACAAATGCGTTAATGACCTACCTAATGATATCGTGTTCTGATAGGCAAATACCTACTATTAAAAGTACTTTAGTGTCTTTATTATATGTTGACATCATATATAATAATCTAATTAGTAAACGACAGAGTATATTTTCTAATTACATTCAGCCTGATAAATTTGCAAAGGAGTCCTAATCAGTTTAGTACCTTATTAGATCAAAATTATTAAAATGTTATCTGCTTGCCTATTATTATTTGTTTTCGATAAGCGTAGGTATAAGGTATCCTTAAAGTAAACTCTATTACGAACTGTTTTTCATAAAAAGAATTGACTTGAAAAAAATATAATGCTTTCTATTAAATTTATAATGAAGCTGATTAATTATATCTAGTATTTATTGAAAACGTGATATTATGGAGGCTTCAACTAATATAATTCTCTAGTTTGATATTTCGGATCTATGTTTCTAATAATGTTTATAATAGTTATGCAACGGTATTTAAAAGAAAGTTATAAAACTAATGATAAAGGTTACCTTGATTTGTTGTTAACACTTAGAAAGGATATATACACTTTTGTTAATAATATACACAATTTCGATACAATTTAAACACGTTTGAAGTTTAAAATAATATGTATTTATAATAGCTCTACAAGCTTGTCTTAACATGAAATCGCGTAGATGTTAAGATCTTACACAGGTGTGCGCTGTCGCGCGCCGGAAGCATCATATTTTGTTGTCGAGGCTACCTGGTTTCTCTAGTTTAATCTTTTTTAAAAATCGAAATATTTACTCTTAAGGTTATTGAAAGAGAAAAAATGCTGCTAATGTGTAAAGCGTTTCTGAAAACCTGGGAGGCAGGTAGTTTCTCTTTTAAATGTATTTTAAAATCTAATAATTTTATATGAGACACCTACTAAGAGAGGGGAGGGGAATACATTTTTTTTGGGGGATTTTGTTAATTAAATGTTTTATTATTATTATTAATATAATAGATAATTATTAAAAAGATAATATGAAATTACTGTCGCGTGTCTGGACGAACCGCGGATGACCTCGAGTCGCGAGCCGACGCCATCTTGGATTTGTGATCTTTTCGCTAAATCGGACCTTAGCGATTTCTCATGTTAATTTCCATAAGGATTGTCCCAGAACGCAGGTAGCCTATCTACTAGTGCATTATTAATGTTCTGTTTACTATTGTTTTAAGATTTTTTTACCTAGACTTATTATACAGTAGAAATCTTTAATCCGGACCTATAAATGCAAGGCTAATTCGTATTAATGAGGAATTCGGATTACTGGATGTACGAATATAAACATTGCTTTAAGCCATGGTACTTTATTATAAAGAACTTAGCTTAGGTAATTTACTAATTTTATTACAAAAATTTTATTTTTAATTCAGAAAATCAGTAATTTTTTGCAATCAGTAAGTTTTCTCTTTCTCCTTTTATAGCGATGTGCCCTCATTTCATGGTCTTAATTTCAGTGTTTTTCTATTTCCTGCACCTCTGTCACAGACGAGACATATTCTAGGATTTTAGTTTTATTATTCTTTATATCGCTAACTGTCGATTTACCAACACCATATTTTAAAGCAATCGTTAAACACTAACCCAACATTTAATTGTTGAATAATTTCTCTGATAGTTTTAATAATGTGTGTGTTTGTTTTGACATTTTTAATTGAATTTTGAACGCCACAAATACAAATTGTGCATTAACAAAATTGAAAGAAAAAGGTTTTAAGGTAGATGATGTCATATACAAACAATTGCGGCAAAACTGCAACGTCAAAACATTTTGGCCCTTTGTGATGGTAGCATTACTATATTTATAGTTTATTTTTTACATCTGTAGCCTTCAGGGTTTTTATTACTCTTTATAGTAATAACAAATGCGTTTGTAATCTTCGTAGAATTTGTTTATACCCGTCAGGTCGTAACAGTATCAGCCAAAACTGCATCAGCAAATCTGCTATAATCTCATTTATAATTAATATTCACCATCCAACAACGCTCCATATCCAATTTTAGTTTGTACAAAGAACTTTCTTGTTCGGATTAAAGAGATTGGTTCGAATTAAAGAGGATTTCGGATTAAAGAGGTTTGTTCGGATTATAGCTTGTAAATGTTGCTGTTCGGATTACTGGATGTTCGGAATACAGTGTGTTCAGATTATGGAGTTCCTACTGTACTTCTTTTCTACTCAAACTACTCACTACTCAGTCAGTCCTTTATAAGTAAAGGGTTAAATCTAAATAATAAACAGTTTTCTATTTAATTCAAATAATAGAAGCTTAGATCCACATTAAAATGTTTTTTAACTCCAACATACCGGGTGTCCCATTACATTTTTTCCTATTTTAACTGCTTATAACTTCTAAACGGCTCAAGATAGAAGTGCGCGGTTTTCACTGAAATGTTTCAAATTATCACAACTTTTGTTTGGATACATTCAATTTTTTCTGTCACTTTCGATTACGTCACAACAAAAATGGCAGTTTTTGTTGACCATTTTTTTGTTGGCTTTTTTAATGGAACACCCAGTATATTTTTTAAAATCCTGAAATAACCGTTCTTCGGCTATCCAGTGGCTTCAAGTTTTTTAAAATTGGCATAGACATAACAGAGTAATTGATTTTTAAAGAGAAGTCTGCAAAATTAGAAACCAACACCAGAACAGACCAACCAGAATAATTTATTTTAAACAAAGTACACTTTGGAAATTTCATGTAATTGTCAAATTTATTAGTTTGCGCATTTGCGACATTGTTATTTAATGTTTGTAATTGAAAATGGTGTTTTCAGACATAGAAAAGGCAAATGTGATGATTTATTTTGCCGATACAAGATCAGTGACTTTAACTAAAAGACGTTTTTAAGAAATTTTAATAAACAACCACCAACTTCACCATCAATTAGAACCTGGTTCCATAATTTTAAACAATGATGTTTTAAATGACACTGTAGCTGTATATGAGTTTGTTGTGAGATATCCAAAATCATCCATTACAAAAATTGCTTCTAACTTCAACATGAGCAAGTCAAAAGTCCATAGAATTATGCAAGCGCTGAAATCAAAACCATATAAAATTCAAACCCACCAGAAATTGAACGAGAGAGACTACAAAAACGTGTTTTTATGTGTGAGACATTAATGGATCTTATGAGAAATGTATCAGACTGCAATTTAGTAATGTCCGATGAAGCCAGTTTTCATCTGAATGGAGCTGTTAACACACAATTGCACAATTTGGGAGGAAGAAAATCCGCACGAGTTCCACGAATATGAAAGGAATTCACCGAAGATAAATGTTTGGTGTGCTGTTAGCAAAAACAAAATATACGAACCATTTTTCTTCGCCAAAAACACAATATGTGGCAATAATTATACAGACATGTTAGAATTATTTTTTATCCACAGTTAGACCAAGACATACAATTAAATGGTAACAGGAAATGGTTATGTTAATGCATCCATATATTATGTAGGATGCTCTACACATGTTTCGGTTTGTTAGACCTTTTTCTAGAGCTAGCTTGAGGGCAATATTACCACCCAACGCTTCCTGGTGCAGAAAGTGTTCAACTAAAAATGACTGATTTTCGTGCTGACACATTTAAATTTCCGTGCCGTGTACATCTATTTTATTTTAATCAATACTATATAAGTAAGCAAAAACATTTATCCATTGTCATAGATTTTGCTATTAAACAGTGTTATAATGACTGTATTATGTTTAGTTTGGTTATTTTTTAGAAAACGTTAATTCTACAAGATTGGCGATGTTCGACTACGGTTATAAGATTTATTTTAGATAATTACTCCTTACAAACTATGATCCACACTACCTTAAGAGTTTAGCAATCGACATCAAATGTTATCTAACTAAAAAAACGATTATTAAAAGAAAACTGAATGAAAAACGTGAGCTATATTTTGACGGTAATATTTTTCGCCAATAACGCCCCTTTAAAGTGGAATACTGTTAGGTTTAAATACATATACTGGCTGCTATTATGCTGTACCAGTCTGTGTTACAGTTTTTGTCATTTTGGATGAGTCAGTAAT
Source organism: Agrypnus murinus (assembly GCA_929113105.1). NCBI lineage: Eukaryota > Metazoa > Arthropoda > Insecta > Coleoptera > Elateridae > Agrypnus > Agrypnus murinus. Next base: position 96,127,145 of record OV816024.1, on the reverse strand, counting down.
AAGAATTTTATTTTATGCTTTTTTTTTCACGCCTACACTACGGGGGAACCAACATCTAAGGTCATCTGTCCCCCATCTAACATGCAACACGAATACACACATCCATAGTTGAGGTGGCGGAATTTTCCAATTAGAAAAATCCCGCCGCCCCAAGTGGGATTCAAACCCACGACCCTTGGAACACGAGTGATGCACTGACACAACTCGTCCACCACCGGCCCCTTTATGCTTTTATTAAATTCATAAAAAATATTTGATTGTTTTTAAAAAGTTTTTTAAATTTGGGATTCAGTTTTGAACACATAAAAGAGCAATTATTTTACTTGTAGATTATGCGGTTATGTTTAGTTTTCTAACTCAGTTTTCAAATCACCTAACACCTCTTTTAAACTACAGAAACCTAGATTAAGATTCCACATACCTTTATTCTCCTATAGAGTTCTTCCACTAATCGAATTGCTTCAAGTTTCCGTTGGACTTTAAGTAGTTTCTTCTCTTCTTTCGCAATCTTCTCATTGATTTCATCAGCTCCTTTTACTTTTAGTTTTTCTAATATTTTTGCTTTCCGTTTTTCTTCACGTTCACGCCGTCGTCTTTCTTTCGCAGTCTTCTGATCGACTTCCTTTTGCCTAGAAATTACAACTACACCTCACACCGTATTAAAATGATTATAATTTTATATAACCATCTTAATTCCTTTCTCACTAGTTAAATTAAACTAATGTAATTTATACAACATTTAATAGTGAAAGTTCGTGAATAAAGATTTTATCCATGAAAGAAAAAGTTTGAGATACAAAACAAAAAAGGCATGTGCTAATTTTGCTGAGTGGATAAAAGCTGTTTATTCACGTGTATCATACAATATTTTATCCAACACCTCAATATTTAAGTTAAAATATTAAATTTTAAATGTATAATTTTTAGCATAAGAGTAATTATGAGTAAATGTCAATTTTTTGAAGCAGTTATAGAAAAATTTTTTTTCATAACTAGTATAACTATACAGCCGTTATTCACATAGCAAGACTGGTAGCAAGACAACCAGCAATCAAGCTTTCATAAAAATGAAAATTTCCTATGCTATCATTTTAAAGACTAAAATTTTTATTTGTACCAAGATTAAAGATTTAAATAAGCAATTGTTAATTGGCACCTGTTTCCAGATTTGCCAAAACCACCATATTAAAAATTGATTAAATTTGGATTCTAACTGAATGAATACCAGGGAACTAGTTAACGACTAATTTGTGCCACCAGTGTTCTATTTGCACAAAGATTAAAATGTTTAAATAAACAATTATCTAGAATACATGCCACCAGTTTTGAAATTTGGTAAACCAAGATATTTGTACCACCAAAGCCTTTATTAATTGTATATACAGAGGCAGTTCATTCTCAAACTCAAACATATATGTATTTAACATTGTATTCAACTACACTACACCAAATTCAACTACAAGATAATGGTATTAATAGAGAGAATTATTGCACATCAAATGATACTAATAATAATATTAAGAGTATGATTTTTATTTTAAAATACTAATTTAAAAGTTGACTATTGTTAAGTATGACAAGCCATGCTTTTCAAATTATTTCATTTTAGCATATGACTGGATTGAATAACGACTATTTAAACTGTTCAATACTTTAATATACCGATGGGGTCAAAATTATACAGGGTGTATTATCGATTTTGTAACATAGGGTAGTAGCATGTAAAAACACAATTCCTCAAATATTGGCTCCCCTAATTATTTTATGGGAAAAGTCACTATAGCAAAGTTGTAGACCTTATTGAATATTGTTCAAAACACCTTCACTTTAGCATCTGTGTAGATTTAGACATTAAGTGTAAATGCAAGAATTATTAAGCACAGTTTCGTGGGGCAAAATCACTTATCAGAATGTTACAATTGCTACCGGTGTGGAAGAAATAGAATAAGAATTCGCCAAGGGATTTATTTTTGTAAAATCTTATTAGCCATGACATTAATTGTCAAATTAATCTCAAGAATCACTGAGAGGTTATGTCATGCTTTTGTATTATAAATTTAAAATATATTATAAGAATTATACTAATATATGAAAAATAGCTATTTATGTAACAAGTACACAATGTAGGACTTTATAGACAAGCCCAGTTTAATGGCTGAGCGAGCGAAGCGAGCAAGGCCTATAAAAAGGGCGAGTCTATAAGGTCCGATTATGTAAGAGTTGCATACAAAGCTTTATGTTTGGTTCCTAAAATTGGCTAATTATCAAAAAAAAATCAGTTTATAAATTTGACATCTATTCTTGACAAAACAAAATTTTACATGTAATATACAGTTGCCATACTTTATTTTACTACTACCACTTTATTTTACAAGTACAATAATAAGCCATGTAATTAAAATAAAAAATATAATAATAATTACATTACCAATATCCAAACTTTGAGAAAAATGGACCAGTTTTATCACAATAATAAGCCAGTTCACTGCCGCAAAACAATACAATAAACAGTACTTTATAATGCAATTGGACATAAAACATTTAAATATTATGGGGTTACATTTATATTGTTTAACAATTATATAGTAATCTAACAAAATTAAACAACAAACAATAAAAAAAAGCAAAAACAAGAATAAATTTATAAATATATTTGTAAAGCAAAAGCATGACATAACCTCTCAGTGATTCTTGAGATTAATTTGACAGCTATTGTCATGGCTAATAAGATTTTATAAAAATAGATTTCTTGGAGAATTCTCATGTATTTCTTCCACACCGGTAGCAATTGTAACATTCTGATGAGTGATTTTGCTCCATGAAACTCTGCTTTAATTCTTGCATTTACAACTAAGATCTAAATATAACGTGGCAGTTGCTATTAGCGTATTTCCCATTTACAATGTTAATTTCCTATGCCAGAAAATCGCTTATATCTTGGAAACTATTTAACACAGAATGCTAAAATGGGGGTGTTTTGAACAGTATTCTATAAGATCTACAACTTTGCTAGAGTGACTTTTCCTCCAAAATAATTAGGGGAGCCAATATTTGAGAAATTGTGTTTTTACATGCTATTTCCCTATGTTACAAAACCGATAATACACCCTGTATATAACAGATGTGAGTGGAAGTGAACAAAGTGCATACTTAGTATGAAAGAAAGAGATACATATAATGTTATCTAATATTGTAGTAGGCTGAAACTGTACGTTTTGAAAATGATTATGACATTAAAATTTTTAAAACATACAGTTTCGGCCTACTACAATATTAATAATAATAATAATAATAAAGCGATTTATCCCCACACTTGTTACAAATGAAAAATTATTTGATACAATTGAATATAAACACTGATACAATAAATAGAACAAAAATAAATGTTATATGTAATAACAATAAAACATCAAGTACCTTACAAGTAACAAGTCATGGAAATCACAAGGTTGAGATTCAATTTGCAACAAGTTTCCATATTTGATCTTCCATCACAACCTTGACTGATAAAGAAAAACTTAAATTTAAAGAAATGCTTAATCCTAGGTATAAAAAAAAGACTAATATTAAACTTACTCTGTGATGCCAGCTCATAATTAAAATAATAAACTGAGAATAAAGAAAATAATAATAATAAAAAACTTAAAGAATAGATGATAAACGATTAAATGTGTTAACTAGTAGTTTATTCCATAAAGAGCAACTAGTGGAGTTTGGTCTTAAATAAAACAGGTGAATGATGTTTGAACTCTAGAGGTATGGCATTATATATTTTCGGTAGATTTACTAGAAAGGAACCTTTAGTTAGATTCAGACGGTGTGGCGGTATCGTTATCTTACCCCGAAAACGTAAATTTAGATGGACATCATTTCTAAAAGAGATTTTATTATACAGATAAGGAGGTTTTTGTGTAGTAATTATTTTATAATAGAAGCAAGCGGTTTGCACGAGTCTCCTATTTTTCATGTTAAGCCAGTTAATAACTGATAATTTATGAGTGATATGATCATATTTTCGTATTCCGTATATTAACCGTAAACATGAATTTTGTACTCTCTGAATCCGATTAGTAACATCTAATGTCAATCGAGAATCAGATTTCAGAGCAATATGAAAATTGAGACAGTAGAAGGGTATTACAAAGCATCTTCTCAACACTGTGAGTAATGCAGTTCCTAATTTGAGTTCCAAATCGAAAACCATTGTCCATTACTAGACCAAGATTTCTAGCTTCTTCCTTTATAGGCAACACCTTCCCGTTAATAGTTAAGCAAATGCTTCCTTTTATTGACTCATTTTATATTTTTCTTACAAACATTGCTTATGTTATCTAAATCTTTCTGTATGCATGACACAGCAGTCTTAGTATTTTGTATATAGAAAGAGTGATACAGTTGTGTGTCATTGGCATACATGAACATTTTACAGGTAGCCGCTGTTTTAGGAAGAAGGTAGGTATAAATTGAAAATAGTAGTGGACCCAGTACAGATACCTGAGGAATTCCTCTTGAAAAAGCTCTCCAGTTACTAGGTACATTTATGTATACACAAATTAGATACATTTTATGTATCTCTTTCTTTCATACTAAGTATGCACTTTGTTCACTTCCACTAACATCTGTTATATATAATTTTGGTATATTGATTTAGTAGAAGTACAGCAAAATACATAAAAGTAAAATGCACAATGTTAATTGTTTATGATCGACTTTGAGAGTGGACACCCGGTATAATCAAAACCCTATTATATCCAAAGGTGTTAAGGAATTAAGTATTTGTACTAAGATTAATATGTTTAAATAAACGATTGTTTAAGTGTTTCAAAATTTTGTAAACCATGATATTAAAAATTGATGAATACCAGAAACTAATTAAAATTACTTTTTTAAATAGTAGGGGAGACCGGGGATACACTGGACATTTTTTGCTTAAAAATTTTTTTCGGACTCTGTGGATTTCGTATCATTATAATTTATATATCATTCGAAAGCACTGAACTTACGCTACTCATTTGACCTTAGAAATCTTATCTCACATTTACCACTAGTAGTTCACGGTACAAAAAGTTCAGAGACGCATATTGTCCACACTATCCCCGTGCACGGGGTTATAATGGACATTGCATGGGGTTACTTTGGACACTTTTATTTTTGAGTTTGGAAAAAAAAGTATATAGAGACAACAATTTCAGAATACAAGTTTATTTTCATAAAAAATTAAATAGAAAAAGTAAACGAATTCTGTATTTCTATCGCAAATTTTCAAACTTATTCAAAGTTTTGGTAGCAAAATAATGTTTTCCCCTTCTGATAGATAATAGTGGTATTTTTCTAGAAATATCTTCGAAAGATACAACAGCAATATCTTCTACCGTTGGGTAAGCGAAACCTAACCCTTGTTTCCGAAGGAATTTGACTTCATATTCAAAATGTGACGATATCACTTTTGAAATACTTCCAATGTAATGCAAAACTGTCTTCTTTTGCGCAAACTTAACAACAACAAAATCGTCCTTTTCAAATTTTCTAATTTCCTCTTCACCGACGCTTTCTTCATCTGAAGACAGGGTGGAAGAGAAAGGAGAATCTCCTGACTCTTCACAAATATTTTCGTTTTCTTCTTCACTGGATGAAGATGAAACAAGAATCTTTCTTTTGGGAACAGAGCAGCGTTTCTTGTTCTCTAGTTCCATTTTTTCTGGAGTGTCCGTTGCTATCATACAGCGCCCCCGTTTGCGACCACGGTTGGACTGTACTCTGGGGGCAGCCTTAGGAAACGGTCTAATATCCGCTGGCGAAACAATATTGTTTGTTGTTGCAGAGCTTAATAATTTAGGCGTGGTTACAAGACTTGGACCAGGAATTTCTGCATCATAGCTTCTGTCCTGACATAAGTTGTGTGACTCCTGAGCTACCCAGCGTGTTTCTGTTCCTTCAGTGCTTGGACTAGAAATTGTTGCAAAGTTTGGGTCTGGAGTCGAGGAACGCTTTTCAGCTTCTTGAATGCTGGAACAGGGATTATTTTTATTGGACGTCAACAGAGGACGATCTGACACTTCAGAAGATAAAAAGTCTCCGTCGGTAAAAATGTTCCTGTCAAAGGGAAAAATTCCTGTGGCTTTGAAACCAGATTTTACATTTTCTGGAGTAGCTGCACGATCCCAAGCAGAGCTACATATCTTTGGAAGTGCGTAGATGTTTAGTGTTGCATTTGGATTAGGGGAGTTATGCTTAAGATGACATACCAGGTAAGATGACACACTTGGAATAAGTTTGCAAATATTGCCGCTAGGACGACTTCGGCCACGTTGACACAACTGCCAACAGGTGGCTCCACAGTGCCACATAAAATGGCTTTCGTCTCGTAAGTTTTTTGTGCGCAACATAAGCCAGTGTGATTTTGTCTCCTGAAATCTTTTGTTTCATAGTTTTACATGTGCCTGGTATATTTCTCAGGTAAGTTTGTTTACAACTTCTGATTTTGTAGAGTGATCTACAGTTTTTAATCTTCGAGTAGGTGGAGAAACAAATAACATAACCTCAACTTTATTTCAGTCTAGGGGTTGGCAAAGTTATTAGCGCCAAATGGGAAAGATGACATATCAACAGACAGTTAAAGATGACATATATGCCATCTTACCCAGTGGCTTATGAGAAATATTTTAGCAGTTTAATTATCCTTTTCAGTATGCCGAACAACTACCAGAGGAAGTCAGCTCGTCATTCTTGGTCGAAAGAAGACATGGCAAAGGCCATCAAAGAAGTAGAAGATAAGAAAATGGGGTGGCTAAGGGCTGCAAAAAAATATAATGTACCACAAGCAACTCTTCGTCGCCATTTCGTCAAAATTCCTACAAACCTTGGCCGCTTCAAACAGACTTTTTCTCCCGAATTAGAGCAGCAGATAGTAGATCATGTGTTACACTTTGAAGAAAGGTTGTTTGGATATACTACTACTGATATAAGAAAACTGGCTTTTCAATTAGCGGAAAGGGCTCAAATAGAACATAGATTTGACAAGAAGACTCAGATGGCTGGATGGGACTGGTTGCTAGCGTTTAGAAGAAGAAACCCATGTTTGTCCCTAAGAGAACCTGAAGCAACTTTGGCAGCTAGAGCCAGAGCGTTCAACAAACCACAGGTTATGAAGTTTTTCGATCTGTTAGAAGATATAATGGGAAGGGAAAATTTTTCTCCTGAAAGAATTTTCAACATGGATGAAACAGCCTTAAGCACAGTACAAAAGCCTCCTAAAATATTTGCTCGGAAAGGAAAGAAGCAAGTAGGAGCTATAACCAGTGCTGAACGAGGACAACATGTCACCGCTGTTGTCTGTGCGAACGCCGTGTTCCGTCTGTTCCGCCAACCTTAATCTTTCCTCGCAAGAACCACAAACCAGAATATTTCGATGGCGCTCTAACGGGAACTTTGGAGTGGTGTTATGAGACTGGTTATATGGTCGGCGAATTATTTTTAAAATGGATGAAGCATTTTGTCAAATCAGTTTGAAGCAGTGCGGAAAATAAAGTCCTGTTAATTCTTGACGGTCATGGTAGCCATAAATATTTGGATGCATTAGAATTTGCCAAAGCCAATGGGGTTATATTGTTATGTCTTCCTCCTCATTGCACTCATAGAATGCAGCCGTTAGATGTGTCGTTTTTTGGCCCTCTTGATAATTATTATAACCGTGAAATGACAACTTGGCTAAAGCAACATCCAGGCAGAACAGTTGGACTCTACCAAGTTAGTAGTCTTTTTGGAAGAGCTTATGCAGAGGCTGCGTCAGTGAAAAATATTACCAGTGGCTTTGAAAAAACTGGTGTTTGTCCACTTAATCGTTTCGTTTTCCCTGATCATGTGTTTTTACCAAGTGAAGTAACTGAAAATGAAATTGAAGGTGACGAACAGAACGATTTAAGGTCTGCCCCTGAAGTACCCATAGAAGCATCCATTACGAGCACTTTAGAACTGAACACTTCCGGACCAAGCTCTTGTAAAGCTCCATTTCAGAAGTCAGCTCATGACAACACCATTGATATCCTGCCGGACAGTCATCAGATGATCATCTCGACAGATCAAATGCTGAAAGAAATTTCGCCATTACCAAAATCTCAGTCGTCAGGACAAGTAAGAAAGCGTACAGGCAGATCAACTGGTTCGCAAGTTCTTACTACAAGCCCTTTCATTAATGAAGTTAAAGCCAAAGTCCAGATAAAGAAGCAGAAAGAAAACCGCAAAAGCCTAAGAACCCATAAAACTGTCACATGTGTTCTTTTTGAAAGTGACGAAGAAAAAACGGAAGACCCTTTTGCTGATGAAGAGGATGAAGACGATGCAGTTTGCATTTACTGTAATGAATTGTACAGTAATTCTCGACCAGGCGAATATTGGGTTCGTTGTCAGCAATGTTCCAAGTGGTGTCATAGTCTCTGCGCAGATGTATCGCCCAAAGTTAAGAACTTCGTATGCGAAATATGTAGTTAATTAGGTATGTCATCTTAGACTTAATTAATATGTCATCTTAGACTTACTATGCCATCTTAACAAAGCCAAAGACTGTATTCCATTTTAATTTTTAGTATTTTTATAATTCGTCTAAAGATATTAATGTTTACGTTTCTTGCTTGTCAAACAAAGCAGTTCTTTGAATAAAAATGTTTTCTCTAATAAATAGGTTTTTTTTCAATTTTATCCAGCCCCATCAAAAAAGTATGTCATCTTAAGCATAATTCCCCTACAATTCATCCAAGAACTGACGGCTGAGCTGAAGAATTTTTTGAAGGGGCCGAATACACAACGATCCAAGGGTTGCAATTTGTTAGACGTATGCGGAGGAAGTGTAAGAATAACAATTCCATTTTCTTTGCAAAAATCTAAGGCTGGAATACTAAGATGCGATTCATGATTGTCTACGATCAATAAAACGGGGTTATCTTTAGTGCACCGCACGTTATTTCTGAAAAACTCAAGCACTTTTAAAAAAATTTCCGACGTCATCCAACCCGACTTATGGACTAGACCAAGAGCTCCATCTGGAGCTCCAGACATCATTCGGGTTTCATCAAAGCGAATCCGGGGAAAAACCCACACAGGTGGTAGCGCATTACCGTTGGCACAGATTATCCCTACTTGTGTAACAAGCTCCCCACGTTCTCGAGACGTCACTTGTCCCACCTGTTTGCGTCCCTTTTCTGCAACAATTTTTTCAACACGAGGAACTGTTGTCACTCCGGTTTCGTCCAAATTATATATTTGATTTGCTCGAAAATTGTGTCTCTTCAAAACAGCTTCAAGTTTATCAAAAAATTGACCAACTGTATGTCTATTGAATGCAGTCATTCGCGCTAAGCTTGTCGCTTCAGGCGTACGAATGGAAAGCATCGGCTGTCTTTTCATAAAAGCTGAGAACCAATCTGCGCCAGCTTCTTCATTTTCCACCCACGTCGGTGGCAAACGTAGTTTGTTCTTTTTTGCATATTGATATGCCAATTGTCTAGTTATTTTTGGCGAAAGTCCATAAAACATGCCGGAACACTTTAAAAGGTACTCAGCAAGCAATTTTTCCATTGCATCCGGAATGACTTGTCTGTTTTTAAAGTTGGATGTATATGTTACATTAGCAAGACCAACCTCTCTCGCTTGTTTAACAAGATACCCTAATCGCGATTTTTTTACTCCATGTTGAACCGCCGCAGTACGTAACGGCAAACCCCTCTGAATAACGTCCTCAACTGCTGCCTCTATGTCACCGTTTTCTAAATGTCTCTCAGTACGTTTTTGATACGTTCGAACCATCTGTGAGCAAGTGCAAGACGAATACTTATTGAGGGAGATTCTCAAAACACACATGAGGATAGATTGGACAGTTATGGGGATAGATTGGACAGCTGTCCAATATATCCCCAAGTCTGTCCAAAGTAACCCCTTTCGTTCACTGAAAACAAAATAATTTGTTCTTCATTTTGTGAAGAGCATTTCAATTTTTACAAAGCACCATCTTATTTTAGTTACCTTGAATAATGCTGCACATAAATTACAGCACAATTCTTGAGAAACAGAACTTTTAACACACAATTTCAGATCATACAAAACTTAGAACATCACATGCAAAAACTGAAAATATTGTACCATCTTCATCGTTAAAAACACAAGGCTTCATACTCAGCACCAGGTAAGTTAGAATACAAATGCGCACCGAATATGCTATTGGTGATTTCACTAGCAGCAATAAGGCGGGAATTTTGAAAGTGTCCAATGTATACCCGTGTCCAAAGTATCCCCGGTGTCCCCTACATTTACGATCAAATTTGACTTTGTAGTTTTAAGATAATTAATTTTAGAGGTTAGGTAAAAAAAAGTTTCACAGTATTTATTAAATTATAACCTGACAATATTGTTTCGACAGCTAAGCTGTCATTATCAAAGGTAATATAAATATTAAAAAAACACGTCGCTAAGGTAAATACAAAAAATAGGTAACTAGATAAAAATAATCAGAATTAAATACCTAACACTTCCATTAATGAAGAATTATTGAGCCCAATCTGTTCATTCATTAAAGGTACCCTGAGTTTGTGTTTGCATATCTCAAAAGTTTCTAAAATGTTTAATTTGCGTTTGATATTAGAAAGGTGTAGGAATTTATAGAAACAATAAACAAAAATATACATAAACACATCACCCAACAGATGTTATTCTTATATGTTAATTGTAATGAAGGAGGGTGAGTTAAAGCAGGCAGACTTAAAAGCAAACACTGTTGTTATTAAATAAGCACAATCTAAAGAAATGTGAATAGGACCAGTGCTAAATTACCTTATTAAAGTTAGCAACGTGCTTAAATAAACAGGGGCCTAATCATGCTGTCGAGGTGTAAATACATTCACAGGGTGGTTAATTTTTAAAACTTTTCCATTAGATATACCTGCAGAAAAGATTTACTGTGTATTCATCAATTTAGGAAAAATTAATAAAATAAATTTAAAAATAACCACTCTGTATACATTTTAAAATTTTATGTAGACGCTATAATAGTTAACCTTTCAGCTTCTTTTTTATGTTCTTCTTCTTCTTTTTCCCGACGTTCTTTTTCTTCTTTATCAATTTCCTTTTGAACTAACCTATCTCTAACAATTTCTCTTCTACGAGTTGAACCATCACTTAGATGTTTTGTTTTATCAAAATCAACATTTATATTAACCATATAAGCCTCTCCTTCAGCCTTATGTAATAATTTCATTCCACGAAGAGCATCCATTGTTTTAGTAAATCCTACATAATCTTTAAATTGAATATAACCTTCGAAAAAATGTTCTTCATTAAAATCAAAAACTTGCATTCCTGATACTTCAGCTTTCATTTTACTACGGTACGGGTCACATATTGGAATATCTACTCGACGAATTTGCCCAAACTTCTCAAAAACTCGAAAGAATATTTTCTCAGATGGTTTTACATCATCTTCTCCTGATAAATGATATGGTACAAACCATTTAATAGGCAGGTTTGATATATGTATTGTGTCTGGTCTCTCTCCAGGTTTCATTTCGTTCATATTTTTAGCTTCCCGGAAAAATGTATCCCATGCATGTCGAGAAGGAAACTCTAACTTAGCTTCACAAGCACGAATTCTTAATAATTCTGGAAAATCTTTTAACTTCATCATTTTATTATTCAGACGCGTTATTACTTTTTCCATTTTCTTTTTATCATCAGTTTCTGCTTCTAGACGAACTACATCTAAATTAGTCTTGGTCACTTTCAATAAAGAAAATGAATCAGGTTTTATCATAGATCTTAGGGTTTCCATAACTTCCCAGTTTGATATACTCTTGCCCATAGTCTTTTGTGGTAATTGTATAGAAATTTTTAGACGAGCAATAGGTTTTAAATACAGTTGTTGGGAAAGATAGAGAGGAGTTGCATCCGATACATTTTGACATGTCTGAAAAGCATTCATGGTTACAGACACTTTGCTTTTTTATAACTTAAAAGTTCAATCTATAATAAGAAAATTAAAACGAAAGGAAAACATGAGATTTAAAAGCAAAGTGGCTGGAATCTTTCAAAGGTCCAAATGACGGATACAGAACTTCTTTGCATTTTGTACTTGACTATTGCTAGATTGGTAGAAAACATTTAAGATTTGAGGCACACTATCACTTTATTTATTAATTGTAACACATAATAATTGATTCTTTTTAATAAATTACTACTATAAATACTTCTTTCTTTTACTTCAGCGATTAAACTATTTAGTAACTTTTTCTAAATGTTGTAACGTTGGCTACACAATAAATAAGAACAACCTTGAGAACAACGAGAAAATCACTAGAAAGTTTAGTGTTTTTTCCTAAGGTTTTTGAAGTTTTTTCGTTTGTATTTGACATTTGACAGCTGCATTTGACACTTGAGTGGATTGGCTTTTTGCACGACCTCCTCGATTTCGACGTTTGACGTCTTATTATGTACTAGGTACTTTTTTTAGTTCTACTATTTCTTGGTCTTTTAATTTGTTTTGATCAGTGAGCCTTTTAACTTGCCTTTTTAAAGCTTTAATTTCTTTTTTATATTCTATTGCAATTTCGGAAATTAAATTGACTTGAGTACAGTTTAACTATTCATGGATTATGTTATTAATTACCCACAAAATTGGAAGTAGAAATGAAAGCACACGATGTTGAAAGCAAAGGAATAGTTCCAGATGCAGACAATCGTTCTTTCATAATCGGTACATCATCAGGAGTGTTCGAAAAACTTGTCTAAAATGTGTTATGTTAAAAGCTATTTTTTTAAATACATTTTAGAAATTACTGTATGTAATGTAGGCACCGCATTACATTTTAATAACTTTCGACCAGAAGATCTGTCTGTATAGCAACTGTTTTCAAAGTGTAGATTACAGATAACAGCACTTTTGGGTATTTTTGTATCTGTAATAAATTAAAATTGTATGTTAACTATGCTGCCTCTTTCTACTGTACATGCACTAAACTACATATACTTTTTAAAATGTATAATAAAATGTATATAATAGAATAAATGAACATTTTATTAAAGTACGTAGTTTTTTAATCCTACCAGGAGGAATACGTAAACCTTCAATCCAGTTATTTCGCAAGCTAAGACACGAAGGAAATTCGTGGAAACTTTTTGCAGTTTTATAATTTCTGCATGTTACCACATAGCATTTTTTATGAGTTGACATTTTTCAAAACTACTACTGCTCTTAAACTATTCTTATACCACAAATTTTTCAATTTTCACCAACAAAATCAAACGCACTAAATTCGTGATAAAGTAGAATAAAACAGAAAAGTCAAATATTTGTCAACAACCTTCAAAAAAAGTCCGGGCTTTATTTTGAACGCACTCGTTGAATGTGTGAACTATACCTAAACCAAAAAATGAAGGATCTAAACCGAGTGAATCTAGCAGGCGCAGATTAGCAGTCGGAGTTGATTGTGAGCGAGCCTTGTTCCCAAATTGTCAAATTTAGACAGTTTGAAATTAAAAATTGTCATTGCAATCTGTCAAAGTTTTGAAAGGTTTTTCACAACTCCAATTGTTACTTATTAAACTACTATTAATAAATAACATTTTGATAGCAAAAGTGTGTACGACATTAGTTGCTGCTTAAAAGATTTTTCACCACTCCAATTAATATTTATTAATAGTAGTTTAATAAGTAACAATTGGAGTTGTGAAAAACCTTTCAAAACTTTGACAGATTGCAATGACAATTTTTAATTTCAAACTGTCTAAATTTGACAATTTGGGAACAAGGCTCGCTCACAATCAACTCCGACTGCTAATCTGCGCCTGCTAGATTCACTCGGTTTAGATCCTTCATTTTTTGGTTTAGGATGGGAACTAGGGTGTCGAGTGTCGTGATACTGTTCGTGGTCGTGACACTTGAAGTGTCGCGACACTTCGTGTCGAACAGTATCGCTCTTATTAGAGTGTAATTCGAAGTTGCTTGATCATTCTTACAAAGAAATTAAAGGCAGATTTGTTGAACTGGCCAACAATCATTGAATAAGACGTACATATAAAACTATTTTGTTGTAGATTTTTTAGTTAAAATTATAAATTCATGAATTATTTGCAAAACATTAATTTAAAAGCCGAAACCTGAAAAGTTGACGCAACGCCTCCGTGGTTCGATGGCAAACCGTGGCTTGCTAAACTTCACGGGCTGGTGAAATGCAAGATCGAACCCCGTTACAAGCATAACTTTTTTTTAAATTTTATTTGTTATTATTCTTTTATTCGAAAAACGTACAAGAAATAATACATTACAAATAAAAAATAAAGATACCCAATTAATAAGACATTGCCTTATTAATTGGGTATCTTTATTTTTTATTTGTAATGTATTATTTCTTGTACGTTTTTCGAATAAAAGAATAATAACAAATTATTTAAATTGTTTTGCAACTATTAATCTCACCGACTTTTATTCGAGAACGAACTATTTGGCATATTTCAGATTTCCCATACTAATTTTCTATAGCAAATGTTAGAACGAATGCGGTGTATAAATAATTTAATGTTTTTTAATGTACTTAATGCATAAATATATAACCATAACAGAATTTACTCATATACCTAATTGTTTTTTAATCCCTAGTTTATGATTTACGTATTAGCTATGAATCTTGACTGCTCGTTTCAATTATATTATATGAACTAGCGCATGCATGATGTGTAAATGCGAAGTATCGTTAAAGAGTCGTGAAGGAGTCGACACTTCACACGGCTAATGGTTTCGACTCGCAAGTGTCGTGACACGCGGGTGGTATCGCGAACCCAACACTAGTGTGAACGCATTATTATTGACTTACATTGAACGCGTTCATTCTCCCGGTACTCAGCGCCAAGCGGAGAACGCCGAAAACGCAAATGATCAGGCCGTATAAGACGTCAAACGAAACGTCAAATCAAGGAGGTCGTGGCTTTTTGTTATGGTTGGTTAAATTGTTGTTTTCAGGACACTTTGCTATGAGTTGTAATATTTGATTAATTTTAAGAAAATTGATATAAGAAACTTATTATTTACACTTTTTAAAGTTTAATTTTTAGTAAGTATAATCGTATTTTTCTGTAACTTTGTAAGTATAAAACTAAATAAACGAGTCTTTTTAGAAAGTATTTAGAATGGAAGAATCTTTTGGAGCCCAATATGCTTTACAAATAGCACTACAAACATTGCGGGAAAGGTGCCATCAATTTCAACAAAGAGTAGCAGCTTTAGAAGAAGAAAATATGAACTTACGAACTAAATGTGATCAAAACAAAGATGGAAAAGATTCTTCATTTTTAGAAATAGATTTGTTAAAACAAGACATAGCTAAGTTAACAGAGCAGAAAATGCAACTAAACAGCAACGTACAGATGGTTTCTGTTGAAAATCGACGTTTATGGACTCGTCTTTTAAAGCTTACTCAAGCAAATGAAAATTTAGGTTCAAAATTAAATAAAATTAATGATACATTAACACAACATAATGCCAATATTCCACAAAATCCTCATACTACTCTAATTCGATCGAAGACTTTTACACAGGAAGAACCTCACATAAGATTTTTACAAAAGAATGTTACTGATGAAAACGATAAAATTAGCTTAGAACTGGAAGATATTTCGCTTAAATTGATATCTTCAATTGCTAAAGAAAAGTCCGAATTAGAAATGCAGTGCTCACAAATGGTAGAAATTCAAAATAGTGATATAGGATTGATAAATTCATATGCATTTGCTTATCCAATTAATGAGATAGATGATACAGTACCTGATGAAGTTGATGAGCAGTTAACAAATTTGAAAAATATTAAGTTGGCACTTTTACAAGAGAAAGAATTATTGCAGAAAAATATTAATTATCTGAAGACAATTAAAAGTAAGTACACGAACAAGAAAAGAAATTCTAAATATTGTGTGCAATTAACAAGTTTCTAATAATAACTTTGTTATAAGAGAATTAAGTAGATCCAGGAAGTTGCACCCCTCCTAAAACATTACTTAATTCCTAATTGCAGCAAGCATCCGTGAATAAGTAGGTAAGTTGTAATGTTGATAATTACAACTTGCCTACTTATTCAGGTGCACCTACGAATTGTTGACAACAAGCAAAAATTACAGCCTAAAGTGATAGGGTGTGACGGACTCGATTTAAAATACATTTTTATTAAATATGGCCCTCAATTTTTCAGAATTTATTATTAAAATCAAATGAGAGAAATAAGGGTCAATGAAATGGCCCAGAAAAAAATAAATTGGTTGCTTCATCATTTCAAAAAAGAATAATTTTGTGCAAAATAGCATCCCTATGTATTGGTAATTCAAAACCACTATTAACTTAACTTTATTACTTTTGGTTAAAAGATGGCAGCCAAATTTGTTTTATGGCAAGGTCCGTTGATGCATGCATAATTATATCCAAAGTAAAGGTTATCTCACCCATTTCCACTATTGGCTTTTATTACTACTACTGAATAAAACCACGAAAACATTAACACATTAAAAATGATGGTCTAAAATGATTTATTAGTATTATAATAGATTTATTAGTTATATGAACAAAACAACAATAACAACTAAAGCGAATATTTTAACTGTAATACAACTAATTTATTAATGGTATCCCCCTCAAACAGTATTTGAGTTTCTCTTTTTTGTTATCCAAATATGGCAGAAAGCCATATAAAAGCCGTGGACGAAAATCTAACTTCTGTAAATGTCTGTACAGAATGGAGTATGATGCAAGTGGATGCTGCAACTATTTTTTAAGCTTTTGTAACCTTTCCAACCAGCTAAAAATTAAGAATATATTAAGTAGGTAATCGAAAATTATCCTGCAAATCGTATTTATACTGCCATTTTCAAAATTTCCAGCGGCCACATCAGTATTTTTTTAAACCTGAAGTGAATAGTGTCTCTGTTTCTTTTGAGGTGATGCAAATTTCTTTTGCGCAGTTTATAATAAATTGATGGTTTTTCGTTTGACGTCCGCTATTAATTTATTTCCATGTTCCATTCCAATTTCATGTTCATTCCAAGTTATTACTTTCTTCTTTCTCGTCAGATGTTGCCGTTAAATGTCGTCGAAATGTAAAACGGCAATAAAAGAGTGTACGTAATCTAAAAACTATATTTTCTCTATGCTTAAATAATTCATATTAGTTTTACATGTAATTTTATTAAGACTCAAACTTGCTTACTTCGCATAATCTTGAGTATTCAGTAATTTTCAATTCTGACGGCTACGTATATCTAACCAAATTTATCTTATTTTCGTATCTTTTGGAAAAAGAAACAAACGTTCACCATTTCGGGGGTTGCTAGAACAGTTTGGTGCACTACAACCAGTCATTTTTTGGGAAAAAGACTTTGGCGGTTCACTTATGTCAGAAACTGACATCGAACTTGGGCTCAAATATGGCCGTGTAAAACTTTGATGAGATGACCTATGTATGTGTACTATAGGTATACATACACATGAATGGACCTTGTTTTATGGTGCACGACATTTTATGCAATTTTATCTACAGTGTGATTCACTTCACAGCTTGACACCCCTATATTTTTGTTATTTATAATAGAATCAATTTCAAATTTTTATCAGATATAGAACCCCATAAAACAAGTTTATGGGCAATTAAAAACCCCATTTATTATAAACCACCAGTCTATTACGATCTAAGATAAATGCAAAAAATCGAAAAAACATATTAGGACTTGTTCAATCGGAAAATTCGTTACGAAAATTTGTTCGAGGCCACTTGAAAACTCCAAAACCAAATTTTGATTTGGTTAAAATATTTTTAGTAATAATTATTTTAAACAAATTATTAAAATTTACTTTATTTCAGCTTGGCACCCCTGTATCTTTATTATTTATAATCGAATCAATTTCAAATTTTTATTAGCTATATATATATATATATATATATATATATATATATATATATATATATACAGTGCGCGTCTAAAGTCCGTTCCCCCCCTACTAATTTTTGAAGAACCTAATTTTTTATGGAAAAATGACAGCTAAAAGTTTCAAAATGGCGGCTGAGCGCCCTCTTGAATTACTTTTTTAAATAGAACACCCTGTATATTATTCCGTTTTCGAAATCTGCTCATAATTCTTAACATTTTTCTCTAATACACTTTACTTCTAAATTTAATTGATTTTCAAATATCAACGTTTGAAAAGTGACATTTTAATTAATTTCAAATCCAACAAAGACAAATTCTGCTATCAATCAAGTTTGCATTGAAAACAAAAATCGTTGTTGGGGTATCTTACATCTTGTTTACTGTCAAACTTAACTGTTAGCTGTCAAATAAAATTTAGTTAGAAAAATGTTTTACCGGAAGTGACCAAAATCCCTTGCAAAATCCATACTTCATTTTAAACCGGAATGTCACTTTTCAAACATTAATATTTCGAAATCAATAAAATTTAGAAGTAAAGTGTATTAGAGAAAAATGTTAAGAATTATGAGCAGATTTCGAAAACGGAATAATATACAGGGTGTTCTATTTAAAAAAGTAATTCAAGAGGGCGCTCAGCCGCCATTCTGAAACTTTTAGCTATCATTTTTCCATAAAAAATTAGGTTCTTATCTCCTGTTTAAGCCCTCCAAATTTCGTTGCGATATACCAGGAGGTTCAAAAATTAGTAAGGGGGGAACGGACTTTAGACGCGCACTGTATATACAGTGAAGCCTCGCTAATTCGGACTAATTAAAACAGGGGTAATCCGAATCATCGCGGTTTTCGGATTACCGCGTTTGTAGAGTTACAATGTTTTATTTGTAAATAAATGCATTTAAAACATTCTGCATAACATTTATTTAAAAAGAACTACAAAAATATTTACGCAAAAACTGTTTTAAAAACACAAGAAATAATATTCTGCATTACAGGGCCGGCGGTGGACGAGTGGTGTTAGTGCATCACTCGTGTTCCAAGGGTCGTGGGTTCGAATCTCACTTGGGGCGGCGGGATTTTTCTAATTGGAAAGTTCCGTCACCTCAACTATGGATGTGTGTATTCGTGTTGCATGTTAGATGGGGGACAGATGACCTTAGATGTTGGTTCCCCCGTAGTGTAGGCGTCAAATAAAAAAAAAAATTCTGCATTAATATATCGTTAACAAAAAAAGGCGGTGATTTTTACTTGTTTCCTGTTTTTTGAACTTAATACGTTAGATAGATTTTTGTTTTAAACCTTCTGGTATCACAGTTGTTTCAAATTCTCTACTACCCATTGCAAAGCCACCGCTTTGCAACTATTTCTTAAAGGGCTTCACTGCGTGTGAATCATTGAACAGCTTTTCCTCCGCGATTTTTAACACACGCAAATTGTCTTTTTAAAATTAAGTATCCAATCTTTACTCGCCCTGACGTCATCGTTTTGATTCCATCTTTAAAAAAGTCACAGTAGCGTGCAGAGTATACGAATCAGTGGAACCATAGCGTACGAGTGTGATAGCGCATACGTAAATTGTGAAGTTGCAATGTAACCACTTCTAAAAAATACGTGACTTTTTATGATAAGAATTTGCCAGACAAATTTATATAACGTAAACATAAATAAAATAAAATCATTTATTTTATCTACATCGGTAGTTTTGTATCAAATTACACATCTGAATATCCATTGCATTCGTTATTATATAAACAAAACTAGAGGACTAAAAACAATTAATTTGAAAGTTCGGATTATCAAAACCTTTAAATCCGGATTACAATAAACCCAATGTAAATAAAATGCTGGTCCGGATTATAGTGGTATTCGGATTAACGTAGATTTGGATCAACGAGACTTGACTGTATATATAAAACAGCACTTTAGGCCAAAAGGCCTTTGGCTTTTGTTTTTTCTCTCCATGCTTTTCTATCTTCTACCGTATTTTCCCAGTTTATAATCTGGAAATCTTCTAAATCCCGCTCCACTTCCTCCCACCATGTTTTTCTTGGTCTTCCCCTTTTTCTTCTTCCTTCTGGTTCGCCTGTCATTATTTTGTGGATTAGTTCGTTTTTATTTTTCCTTTTCACGTGTCCCATTCATCTCAGTCTACTTTGTTGTATTATGGTCTTTATATTCGCTTCTGGGTAGATTTCTTCCAATTCTTTATTTGTTCTTCGTCTCCATATATCATTTTCCTTGATGCCTCCATATATCTTCCTTAGTATTTTTCTTTCCCATGCTTCGATCTTCTTCTCCAGTTCTATTGTCAGAACCCATGTCTCACTTCCATAGATTACGACTGGTCTTATCACTGTTTTATAGAGTCTCACCTTTGCCACTTTAGAAATATTTTTATCACACAGTATTTTTTTTAACCCCCCTACTGTTTTGTTTCCTGCTAGTAGTCTTCTTCTTATCAGCTATAGAACCCCTTAAAACCGATTTGTGTGTGATTAGAAATCCCATTTATTAGAAACCACCAGCCTACTATGATCAAAAGTAAATGCAAATCATCGAAGGAACATAGTAGGCCAAGTTTAATCATAGAAGTTTTTACGAAATTCTCTGTTGGGCCACTTGAAAACCTCAAAACCAAATTTTGGTAAAAAAACACGACTAATAATTATTTTAATTAAATTATTAAAAATTATTCTTATTTCAGCTTGACACTCCTGTATCTTTGTTATTTATAATCGAATCAATTCCAAATTATTATCAGGCATACAACCCCTTAAAAGAGAGTTGTGTATAATTAAAAAACCCAATTATTAGAAACCACCAGCATACTACGATCAAAAGTAAATGCAAGTAATCAAAAAAACATAGTACGCCTTGTTTAATCGGTATTTTACGAAAATTTGATCTGGACCAACTGAAAACCATAAAATCAAAAAATCTTAAAAAAATCTTGACTGACAATTATTTTAAATAAATTATAAGAATTGAATTAGAATTACTTTATTTTTACTTAAAACACTTTATAACAAACTACGTAAACTAAACAAAGAAACACTTTATCACACAACACAGAACAACAATTAAATCAGACAATCTATTTAAGTAATATGACAACACTTAAATTAATAACAATTAAATTCTACCGATTTCCACCAAATCACCTTGTATTCTTATGCATTTTTCAATGCGCTTTCTATTGTTAGAAACAACATTTTGCAATTGCTGTGGAGTTATTTCAGCGCATGTTTGGCGAATACGATTTCACAGGTCTTCTCTATTTTGCACATTATGTTTATAAACATTTTGTTTTAGTAATCCACACAAAAAGAAATCAACTGGAGTTAGGTCAGGGGATCGAAAAACAGCCATAGAATTAATGGACTATTACGACCTATCCATCTCATGGGGAAATTTTCATTTAACTAATTGCAAACAATTCTAGCATTATGAATTGGTGCGCCATCCAACTTAAAGTATAAATCTTCTCTTGGCAATTCTTCGAGTGTGTCTTGAAAATCAGTATTCAGAAAGTCTAAGAAGTGCTGTGCTGTGAAATTATAAAAAAAAGAATGGCCCGATAATTTTATCATTCCAAATTCCGCACCAAATGTTGATTTTTTGAGAATACTGCCTCCTACAAGTTATAACAAAGTTTAGATTTTCGGGCACCCACCATCTACTGTTTTGGGAAGAAACAATTTCATTAGTTGTAAAAGTGGCTTCATCTGTGAACATAATACTTTTTAAAAATTCTATTATTTAGAAAGTTCTTTTGCGCCCATAGACAATATTCCATTCTCCTAACGTTATTACCTTTTTCAAGTAGGCTTATATGGCTTAACTTTGTGCCGTTTAAGACACCTCCAGACTTTTGACTGTGAGATCTCAAATTGTAATGCAAGTTTTCTTGTGCTATGTCTAGGATTAGCACATAATTTCTCTAAAATTAATTCATCTGCAGGATGGGCAATTCTGTTGGTTTGATGCTGAGGTCTAGACCTAGAAATACTTTCATAAGCATTGAATAAATTGTTAATCTTTGCAGCTGTTTGAAACGTAATGTTTTTATGCGGATGTCTCGTATTAAACTTCTAGCTGCATCTCTAAACGAACTATTTTTATCTTAAATCTTTCGAAAATTTTGCACACAATTTACTGAGGCACTTAAACAAATATGGGCAACAACAAATTTATGGGCATTCTAAAAAAAAATATAATAATTTTAGTTCAATTCTAAAAACGCGTTTAAAACAATTATACAAGATTTTTAACTAAGATTTGGTTTTATGGTTTTCAAGTGGTCCAGAACGAATTTCCGTAACGACTTTTCTGATTAAACAAGGCCTACTATGTTTCCTTAATTATTTGCATTTACTTTTGATTGTAGTAAGCTGGTGGTTCCTAATAAATGGGATTTTTAATAACACACAAATTCGTTTTAAGGGGTTCTATAGCTGATAAAAATTTGAAATTGATTTGATTATAAATAACAAAGATACAGTAAGCTGAAATAAAGTAAATTCTAATAATTTATTTAAAATAATTATTACTAAAAATATTTTAACCAAAATTTGGTTTTAGGGTTTTCAAGCGGCCTAGAACAAATTTCCGTAACAAATTTTCCGATTAAACAAGCCCTAATAGGTTTTTTCGATTTTTTGCATTTATCTTAGATCGTAGTAGTGGTTTATAAGAAATGGGGTTTTTTAATAGCCCATAAACTTATTTTATAGGGTTCTATATCTGATAAAAATTTGAAATTGATGCGATTATAAATAACAAAAACACGGGGTGTTAAGCTGTAAAGTGAATAACACTGTATGTAAACGAAAATTTCAAAAACAGTTGTAGATATCTGCAGTAAAAACCATTGCAGTTGACATTTCACACTACATAACATACATTTTCATAAGATGCTTACTTATGAGTTCTTATCTTAACTTTGATATTACCATGAGAACAGAGTTATATTCAGTTGAAAACTGTAAATAAATCTTGTAAATAACTATATAATATTCCCCAGCATTAAACCATGTATTTTTAGTATACAGGGTGTCTCATAGCCCACACACCGGACTTTACCAGCGCATTTCTGACGGCATTAGGAACAAAAAATCTTAATAAAGTTTTTTGATTAGGGAAAGTTCAAATTTTGGGTAATTTTGCCCGACGTTTTTAGAAAAGCACGTATAAAATTATAACGCGCGGATGTTGATATTGATATCATGAATAAAAAATAAAGTTTATAATTGCAAGCTTTGAAATTTCAAAGCCAGACAAACATGATGAGATCACATATTACTGTGTATTTTTCTAGTCCAAACCCACCATTTTCAAGCGGTCACTTGTGTTACATTGGACTACTGCAGATTAAATTGCTTCGCTTGGTTCACATAGTGATTTTTGTTTTATTATAAGATACATTTCAAATGATGAATAATTGTAATTTATACAACACGTATAAATAAACAAAATTGTGTAGTTAATTTATTTAATTTAAACGTGACCTTACATATCTGGTACTGTAAAATTCCACATATGGCAATTTTGTTAATTCATTTTTCGATAAAGAGTAAAACGTAATAAAAAAACACAAATATATTAAATCCTTATCACATTAATAGCAATTTTATTAATTGTATGCATGCAGTTTTAGGTACGTATTTACTATTAATAGAAGAAATGAGACATTACAAACCACGTGCTTCAGATGGACATAGATACCCGAAACGACTGGCTTCGTCCCTAGACCAAAACAAACAAGGGTAGCATAGCATTCAGTTCTCGATTCCCTTTTATGCAATATAATGAAGCACAACTATCCTAGATAATTTAGATGCACCACTGATATTTTTTACGACATATCATAACAAACTAAACAGTTATTAATGCGTTCTTGTTATTAAAAAACGCTGGAGTACGCAATGACATTGAAAAGAAATGAATAGTATAAGTCATCTGGTTAACTGACCTCATAAAATTGTTTTGTACGCAGGATCATGTTGCAGAAACGTAAAAATAACAAAACATGAAACTTGAAATAAATTCAAGGACTATAACAGAATATCTTACCTGATTTTTTAGAGAACTTTTGAATTCCTCATCACGTAAATTAATTAGATTAAAGGGAGTTTTCATTAGTGTGTGCGACTTTGAATTTAATTTAAAAACAAAAACCATTCGACTTTGTAAGCAAATTACATTAACGAATTCTAATATCTGTGATGCGATGTGGGAATCCCACGAACTATCACATGACGCTTTGTTTTGATTAGGTACATTAATTAAACATTTTAATAATGAGAACTCCAGGTTTTTAATGTACGGCGAATTTTTGCAAAGACTTGACCTGCACCAATATCCTTTTCTTAATCGTCGGCGTTCTGGGAATTATCATTTGACTGGCTGACCTCATAAAATTGTATTGTAAAAGGATCAGGTTGCAATGTAAGCATAACAAACCATAAAATATCTTGTTTGAAGAAAATAACAAACACTACTGTATGTGCTAAAAACATTATACCCGTCTTTATTTGCATTTTTTCCGAAAACCGCTTCTGAGAAAAAAATGTTATTAGGATTTTTTGTTTGTCTTATCGATGTCTAACTACCTGCCGCGTTCGATGTGCTTATTACGAGACGCCCTGTATTACCAACTCCATTAGTATTATTGAATAAATGTATTTTATTCTAGTGCCAACATTGTTTTGGAAAATTCATTCAAAAAACAAATGACATAAGACTTCACACTCTACATGCAAATGTGAAATGGAATGACTAATTCTGTTGAAATTGGTGCGCTGCCAGCAAAGACTGATTTTTACTTCAAGGTAGTTTTGTTTGTGCAGAGATCGGCAATATTTTGCCAATAGCCATTACCGATGGGGATGTTTGCGTTTCTGGATAATCAGCGTCTATGCTGATGTAGCGATCACGCCATAATAATTATTATTATATACTCATATGCTATTCGTAAAAGTCCTTGCAGTAATAAATACAGCTATAAATATAATATATGCTTTTTCCTTATAATTTCTTCCTTGATCAATTTTACTCTCAATCGGTGCTAATAATATTATGGCTTAAGTTAATTAATTCATGATATCTTAAAGGCCCAACTCAGTATCAGCCCTGCTGTTAGCCGAACTCATATATTTCTTCACTAATACCTGTTTTATATAATAATCACAATTTTAATTTATTAGAATAATGTTAGCGTGTTAATAATATATTGAAGATACATTAGGGTGTTTGTTATTTTCCAAAGTTTGTTTTTCGGGATGTACCTGTCTGATATCGAAAATATGTTGGAAAATAATAAGTTTGTTGCTGAGAAAAAATTTTATGTTGGATTTTAGCTTGCCTCCAGTAACTTGATTTTTTCCATGTTATTTTCACGTTTTATTGTATTTATTTTTTCCCCACCATCATTTCGTTAAAACGTTTCAAATTTTAATTTTTAAGCAAAAAAATTGAATAGCAACTTGAAAAATGTTAATTGTAATAATAAACTGTTATGTAAAATAGAAAAAAACGTATTTTTCTATTAAAGGACAATAATTAAGTGATGCACATAATGAAATACTACTTAAATAACTGCTAACATGTCGTGAGCATTTTCTGACAAGAACTTTCTATAAAAAACAATTTTTTTGCATATCTTTAATGCTTTAGTTGACCTTGAATAAAGATTGAATTAAATAAAATAATTCTTTTTTACAGATGAAAACAATCAATGCATAAAAGCAAGTAACAACACTGTATCTGTATGTGTTCAAACAAATGAAATGTGTTTAAACCAAACTATTGAAGAGAAACCAGAAGAACAAGAAACTTCTGCAAATTGGGATACTCCAGGAAATTCTCCTGTTTTTAGCGGAAATAATTCATCTAGTTCTAAAGCATTTGTATCAAATGACACTGATAAAATATGTCCAATGTGTAGTAAAGTATTTTCTAGTAACTGTAAATTTAGTGATTTTCAAATGCATGTAGAAAGCCATTTTATTGCCGATACAGATGGTATAAGTAATTTTGAAGTAATCCCCTGATTTATGTTGTAATACAATTTTCTTTTAAGAAGTGATGGTGGATCACTGATTAAAGACGTAAGGATTTTTAACACCTATACTTTTCCTAGGATTCTGTTAATTACTTGTCAAAATTCCAAGTCATAAAATTGAAATGAAATAAATCGACAAAAGTAGTAAATAAAAGAAAACTGAATTTCTAGTCTTAAAGCACAGTTTTGGTCCATTCTACTGCAGCACATGGACAAGATTTTTAACGATTGAAATGGTTAATTTTCCTAATTTAACCTTTAAGTTAAATAATTTCTATTTAAAACATATTGTTATGTTAAGTTTGATGTTAGTAATTTCTGATTTTATAGTTTCTTTACTACATAAATTTGAATTTAAAACAGTCAGTACTATTATATCATATCCTATTGTTGCAAATAAATTTTTTGCAAATTTTTGTGTGTTTTTACTGTGTTAATAAAGATAAATTAGATGCATAATTATTGCTACAAAAATAATATTTCAAATACTCTTTAATTTAATTAATAAAATTTATTGCTCCACTGAAGAAAAAGCATGCCTTTCCTTTAAAGTGCACAACCCTTTGTATTGCACATCCAACGGAATATTGCTATGGTTTGAAGTACATTATACAACAAAGACATGCCTTCTCAATTATGAATTAAAGTTTATGGACAATCCGCAAATTTCTTTTTCAAAAACAGCTTCCACTAGACATAAACTAACCATTTCAATAATTAAAATTATTAATTTACTTTCATTTGCACAATAAAAACTCCCAAAAATTTGTAAAAATTTATTTGCAACAAAAGGAAATGATATCATTGGGACGTGCCAATAAATATAGATGGCATTGTACACTATCAAAATGCGGTCGCTGATGATGTAGTTTTTAGTAGTGATTATTTTTGCTATGTTGTATTAATGATCATTGTAATTTTTGCTATGTTGTATTAATGATCATTGTAATTTTGACAGTTACATATGAATTTAATATTTGCGGTAATATGCAGATTTACAAGCCCTGACATACATGAATTAAACCAACAATAAGTTTTGTTTTTAATTTGTTTTTGACATTTTATATTTCAACTCAAATTAATGTGATTTATTTGTTGTTAATAATATGGACAATCAAAAACATGAATGATAAATATTACAGAAATGTATGTAAGAAAATATATGTCAGTGCTCATATGTTAATTAATTTTGAATGTCTCTGAAGAAAAGAGAGCACAGGTTAACTGTATTATGTATTACTTAATTTTAGTGCTTTGTAAAAAGACGCAGAATAGTTAAATAAATACGTATAATACTAGATGTTAATTAACTAATTCAATTATTGATGTTCTCCGTGTGCAGTAGAATGGACCAGACCCTTTAAGCACAATCTTTCCTGTGATTTTCAAAGTTTTAGTTGATCTTGGTTTTAATGGCAACATATGGCACGGTAGAAAATATGATTTAATCTTAACCTAAAAGAATCAGTAAAGTAATTCATGAGAATTACTTTAGAATGGCTAGTGACAAGAATTCTTCCAGCTAAGCTTAAATATGCAGATGATATTATTAGAAACTTTTTGATTTTTATATGAATACGAGAAATAAGTGAAGATATTGTTCACCAATTGATGATGTAACAACTGCTCTGTTTTGTGTTGTAGCGTATACAAACTGAGGTATCCTGTAAAAGAAATATACATACATATCAGCGGCAGTTACTACGTACCCTTTTGGAAGTTGTTAGCAAGCGGCATATTATATCCATGTAAGTGACTGCGAATCAACTGGTTAGTATGCTTGCTGCTCGCTAACAGAACATCCAAAAGGGTATGTAGTAACCACCGCTGATACATACAGTCTGTCAATCAAGAGCATGACTGACATAAAAAGTATTCAAGGACGGAATATGTGAACATTCTTGGGTTGAGCAGGTAGCTGGATCCTTTCCTTAACTAATACAAAACATTTAGTTTGTAGCTGATTGCGCCAACATTTAGTTTTTATTAAATGAGTTTGGTGTACCTTTCTCGTTATGAGGCTGTATTTCTTTGTGTACATCCGAAAGGCCCTAAAATATCACACAAAATGGCCACAAAATATATGAAAAGGTCAGAGACTAAAACTGTTCATAACTTACCAGAACGTGGCTAGGTTTGTCTATTGAAGCTACAATTATGATTGCACGCTTTTGCAGTGAAGTTTTTTTATATACAGTGTGTTTCACTTCATAACTTGACCCCCTGTATTTTGTTTTATTTGTAATCGAATCAACTTCAAATTTTTATCTCCCCTCTGAGCAATTCAGCAGAGAATAGCACTGAGCAGTTGAAGCCTTGAAGACTTATTTGTGGAAGATTTGGATTTATAATTGATTTCTAGCCCAAAGCTAGGAGAAGATTTAACATGTGGTATTAAAACTAACAAGGATCAGTTCCCGGCAGAAATCAACAGACAGTAATCAAAAGCTGTCTAGGAACTAGGATCCAAACCCATTCACATCCAACCCGCTCACTATAATACTATATAAACATAATCTAGAACACAAGTTGTGTAGTTGGATTCCAATCTTTAATTTTATTTTTAATTTCAGAAGCTGAAGTTCTTTAAACAGAAATTTATTTAAGACCATAGGGATGTCATAACTGCCTATAAACTGAGCCACACCATAATTAAGTTTAATACAAACTTGTTTGCGGTCTATTATGATAGCTATGTTGAGAATGAATTGAGAATTTCTGTCAAAATATAATTTTAGAATATAACTGCTGATTTTCCAAGTTTAAAGAACGAATGCACATCTAGTTAGATTAAATGATTTATGATTTTTAACATCCATCACAATAGACTTCAAAATGTTATTTTGGACCCTCAATAAACTATCAAAGTGGTAGTTGAATGTGAATCTATAACATGTTATTATCACAGATTCAGCAAGGGAATGATAAATTCGTTTTTTTTAATGAGTATTGCAATCAAGAATCTAAGTTGATAAGAGCATTGTTGACACAGCTCGCATTCATTTTGTAACGTCATCAATATGACGAAAGAAAGCCTTGTTACCATCTGTGGAGAAGATGCTTAGACGAAGGAACTCTCCTTAGAGACTCTTAAGGGTGGCGTCTACATCTAGCTATTTATCGCATTGAGGGCTAACTTATTTCCATTTTTATGAGACCAAAGCTATAGATAGAGATACGATCAATATTTTATATAATTGTTGTATGTTTTAACTAACTACCGAACCAAAGATATTTTTGAATTTCTCGATGTTGATTATGTTATGGATAAAAAACATAACGTGTGTTTTCAGCAAATAAAAGCTAATAAAATGATGAAATATTGAGAAAATTAAAAGTTTTTCGGGTCGGTAGGTAGATAACTGATATATCTATCACAATCAGTATCTAGAAATGTTTTGTCTTCTAAATTAATCCTAAGATCTTGGAAATGGTTTTGACAAGAATTAGCATTTTTTCTGCGTTTTGAACAACGCGGGGGGAGAATATAGGCAACACGTCGTGCTAAACGGACGATACCTTCCTTAGAAGAATGACACTCACAGAGGGAACTTTCTGTTCTTTTGTGGCGCTGATTGATACACTGCTACAATTGAAGTAGTACATAAATATTAAAATTTTCAATCAAATTTGATTGGAATGAAAGTATTGTAAAAAATATACAATGTAAAACATAAATGTTTCTTTGAAAGAATTCGTCCAATTAAAGGAATGTATTAGGTGCCAATAAAATGAAAAATACATAATTATTTTTCTATATTACTGATATGACGTAATACTCTACAACGGAGATTTTAGGTATATTAGCTGTAATATATGCAGTCTGTGATCGATTGATTTTTGCAAATACTAAACAGTCGAGCGGATGTTGCTATTGTTTTATAGTACAAGTTCAATTCTCACACAATTTCTTATTAAATATTTATTAATTGAATAGATTGTACATTTCGTAATTCTTATGTTCTACTTTGTTTTTTGTATAAAACTTTGTTTAAAGGGGTGTAGTGATTAAAAAAATAATAAAAAAAGATAAATAAAAAAACAAATAAACTTTTACAAGTTTATTCGAGGAAATCAAATGTTAATTTTCAAAAACAGACAATTAATCATTGTAGACAATAAAAGATGGAAACTTATGAAAATGAGATTATAAACAAAATAAGATATCTAACCTGAAAGAATTTAAAATATATTTATTATAAAATAAAAATAATTATGTATTATAAAATATTATAAACTAGGGGCGTTGCGTGGTGTTCTTGTAATAAAAGATAAACAGCATGAGACCACATCTCAGTCTCAGTATGTATTGACCATACACTAAATAAATACCCTAATGTTTCTAAACGTAACCTTATCTCGATTCATCATAGAACTGCGCGCTAAAAACAATAATCATATCTACGTACACAATAAAAAATACTGTACAATACAAAACTTATTTAATTAAATAATTATGTATATTTATATATTTCGTAAGCTGGGGCTTTATTTTTCTGGGATCAATAAATAAATAAGAAATAAAGGATTACAAACGCACGGATTACGCTGCACTTTGAACATAATTACTTGGCCTCCTCAAATCTAAAAACAACTTCTTGGAATATCAGTAACCGGCAATAAATATATGTTAATCCCTTCATCAGCGTCCAGTTCAAGGGTAGGATTAAAAGGAACAAGGTACTTGGCGTCCAATTCATGGCCGCCGATATTTACTTCTTACTTACAGATACACTTCTTATTATAGTTATTATACATAAAATTGTTTAAATAACCCTCTTTTATATATACCTTACATATTTCTAACATGCAAAGAAGAACATGGTCCAATGACCATGTCTAATTTTATGGATACCATGTGTTTCTAAGGGATTGCTTGACCCAAACACAGCTGGTTTTAAATACTGTCTTATTTCCATTCATAAAAGTTTATTATTTAAAAACAGTTTTGGATACGTTTGGAATAATTCACTTTCTCATGGATGAAAATGTACATTGATAAATAAAAACAAATCCAATTTTTCTTATTCAGTCACTTCGGAAAGAAAAAATATCTCATATATTATTTATTTTTAATTGTTGTTCACGGTTAAACCTTTTTGTTTATACAGCATGGAAATAAATGATTTTCGTCAAGTTCCCTTTGGAATTTTTTCTGTACCGCTCTACTCTTTTTGATTTAGTACTAAATTAGTTCTGTCAATAAATGAAATCAATCTGTCAAACAATTCATAGAATTGTATATTTTGAGGTTATGGTACTGCCTTCTCTATTTTCGTAGAGCGGCACGTTGTGCTTTTACATGGGGAATGCAATGGTAACTTGATGAAAATCATTTATTTCCACCCAGTATTTGTTACTAAAGATTTACAAATGGAAGTTAATAACTCATCAAAAAAAGTTTTAGTATTCCCCAGGTAACCCACACAACTGTAACCCTGGTACCCTGGTAACATTCTACTAATACGCACAGCGTTTATACTTATGTATATACTTTATTCTTATTCCATTTCATTGATTTTATCCCATCCCAAATAATAATAATTAGAGACGTGCATTTTAGGTGGCCTCGCCTGAAAAAACCCTTAATTAGCTCATCTTTCATAAGCACCGTCGCTACAAGTCATAGGACATATACTTTACAATACGAAAGCTGTTATATAAAACTTGCCATGTCACTGACAAGTTCTTTAATAAACGTTTATTTTAAATAGACCCCTTTTTACTTTATATTTTTGCTGGTTAGTCCGTGTTGAAATGGTTAGTTCAAACCCACCATTTTCAAGCGCTCATTTGTGTTATATTGTACTATTGTAGATTAAATTGCTTCGCTTTCTTGACATAGTGGTTTTATGCTTTACTAAAATGCACGTCTCTATTTAATAATAATAAATAAGAATAAATGAGATACTTTTTCTTTCCAAAGTCAGATTTTTTATTTATCAATGTACATTTTATGAATGGAAAGAAAAAGAAAGATTTTAAAACTAACTAGAACTGGTTTTGGGTCAAGCTATCCCTTGGTTAGAAGCACATGGTATCAATAAAATTAGACACGCACAACCTTTTTGTTGTCTTTATGTTCAAGAATTCAAATACATTGTTATTACTTATTAGGCAGATTGTAACTTATAAACATAATCCTCTTTTACTGATGCTCTTGTGGAACAACAATCTTCCTTGAAATGCAATACAGCATTATATTTACTTGTATCCCAAATGAACATGAAAATATTTATATAGAATATTTTCACCTCTTATGTTCCGCGTAAGGAAGAACAAGAGTACGAATTT
Source organism: Agrypnus murinus (assembly GCA_929113105.1). NCBI lineage: Eukaryota > Metazoa > Arthropoda > Insecta > Coleoptera > Elateridae > Agrypnus > Agrypnus murinus. The sequence goes on along the minus strand of OV816024.1, from coordinate 96,094,849 downwards.
CCAAGGGTCCACTTTTTATTTTTGCATTTTATGTAGTTTTTTATTGATTAGTACTGATATCTACAATTTACAATTTTATTTTTAATTCAGATTATGGTATACTAAAAAATTTTTGTTTTATGATTAATTTATTTTGAAAGTTGTCACGGAAATAGTCCAGAAATCACAAGAAATAAATAAATAGGAAATATTTGAGCACCAGTGCAGCCAGCAGGTATACGGCTAGTTTTTACAAGGGTATCTATTGTTATCTGCTTATGCTGCATGAGTGCATCATGAAACAGGCAACAAAAATTATATTAGGTTTGTTAGGCAACTCAGTATACAAGAATTCGAATTTTGTTTTATGTAAACGCAGCTCTTAAGAGGACAATGATCCAAAACATTAGAGTTGTCTCTGCCAACGATGGAAAGAGGAAAGTGGCATTGAAATATCGGATTGGCCTTCCCAATCACTGGAAGCTAACCCCATCGAGAATGTATGGCCCTATCTAAAGAATAAGATAAAGGGAAAGAAAATATTTACTGCAGAACAGTTATTACATTTTAGAGCTGCCTGGAAATCAATACCCAAGGAGTATGCAGTTCGCTTAGTTGAAAATATGGCCAAAAGGCTGCCATTTTTGCGCTAGGTAACAGTTGCTATACGATTGCTATCGAAGCCAATACGATTGTCATATGAGGCGCATGATGTTCTAAAACATTGAACTAATGCTTAGTACCAAGAAGTACATAACTGCAAACAAGTTGAGTTGTCGATTACTCCTGCTTCCTGTTAATCAACATGCTCCATTTTCGTGCTAGCTGCATAGTGGAAGTGTATGCGACAACCTATATTTCAAAGCTTATACATTTACGGAACTTGGACAACAAGGCACATGAATATCTTACTAAAATAAATGCGTCTTATAGTATAGTATGTAAATATGTATGTATGTACATTTAGTTTTCCTAATATAAGTTGTAAAAAAGTTAAATCGAAGACGCTTTTGATTGACAGACTGTAATCTTATTTGTTCCAATTTACCTCTATCATGCTATAAGATGATGAACTGACATTTTATTAATATGTTGTGTAATTAATCATGAAGACTTTTATGGTCAGTCATTGAACAATGAAATACTTCTGAGTTTGATGATGAGGGATGAAATATTCTGTAGTTCTTCTGTTGTTTTTAATATCACCAGGAGCATGCTGGCCTACCGAGATACTGGGACATTTCCCGGTGGCCTAGGGGGGTGGGACAGTAAAAAAAATTAAAATTTAATTGTTCCAGTATTTATATTTCACAAGAATACGTACGGTGAATAAAAAATTAGTTGTAATTTTTTGCAATTTATATAATTGTTGGCGTTGCCAAAGGCGTTCTTTATATTTATTTTATTTTGAACGTAACGTCGGCGACAATAACAGAGCTAACACTAAGTTTTGGTTTGAAATGCTGTCAATATATACTTGAAAAATAAACGTTATTACTAATTTTGTTAGCTAAGCTATTTAATCCGACCCGGTACCTATCTTCCCTGCGTGTTCGAAGCGTTGCTTACAGAGTGGCACTGAAGATCAAAGAGATCGAATCATTAACCTACCTACCTTATGACGACATTTCGTAATAAAAATGTTATTTTTAAAGCAAATGCTATGTTTTATTATAGAGGTATTACATGTAACGAATTACGTATTACACGGGGCCCCCTATCGTCCAGGGCCCAGTACAGCTGGACCTGTAGTCCCCCCTGTCGCCGGGCCTGTTCTTTTGCAATGTTTGTAAAAGGAAACACATTACCTACCTTCCTGCTATTCGAGTGGTGAAAGTCATGAAATTATTTGAATTCGGGAGATTTACCTTATGGTACTAAAATGCAAGTTCCAGAAATTGTTCGTGCTATACATTTTTTAGGTTGTTTCGAATTGTTAGTATAATGTGAGTACAATGGGCAAACTTAAAATTTAAAATGCTATTTTCTCGAAAACTAGCAAGGAAACACATTACCTACCTTTCTGCTATTCGAGTGGTGAAAGTCCTGAAATTATTTGAATTCGGGAGATTTATCTTATGGTACTAAAATGCATGTTCCAGAAATTGTTCGTATAGTAGAAATTTGTTAGTATAGTGTGAGTACAATGAGCAAATTTAAAATGCTATTTTCTCGAAAACTAGCAGGAAGCAACCAGCGGGCCTGAACCTAAGGTTTTTTCTTGGCCTGGTTTGACATACCCAGCATGCCCCTGAATATCACTTTACATCATTAATGACCAAATCTTCAATTATCTGATGAACGAACCTGAGTTTAATGTCGTAGATGACTATTGTATCCATTAAATCTATCAGATAATCAAAAGACTAACTAATATGATTATTTGATTAAAATATTCAGTTTTATAGAATACAATCCTAATTATAGTAATTAGTTTCTAATAATATTGTTGCATATACATTAATGCAGATATAGTTAAACTTTCCTGCCGTGCATGTAGAACTTACGATGTAGGGTATTGCTTAACAGATACTAACACTTAATCTTTTTGTATTTTTTTTAAGTATCTCTTAATAAATGACAAATGTAATGTTCTTAAGAAATAGTAGTTGATTCTTTGAGTTCTTCGAACAAGTTGCTTTACTTGCTAAGAATTGATAACAGCACAATTATGCCCTATTATGTATAATTATCATATGTCCTATCCGGCAGGATAATTTAACCATATCTGTATATAGAATTTTCTAGGTGTCAGTTAAGTTTCTAAAAGAATATGTTTGACAATCCAACTCGAAAATTTTTAACGAATCAAATTACAGAATTTTTCAAATTGGGACCAATGAAATGAGTTTTATAGTGAAGTGGTTTTTTCACTAAGAAAAAACCACTTGTCAAAATGAAATGTCAAATTTAATTAAATTAATATTAACTACACACGCTAAATAAAAATTTGTTCGGTGGATTGTCAAGCCGAATACAACTCGTGGTCTAATTTTTTCTTGCAAAATTTATCATTTAAGACATTCGTAGCTTTTGCTTTTGGAAATAGAATTTTCGTTGCAAAGCTACTCATATCTGAAACGACAAATTTCGGAAAAAATCAGACCACTTGTGATATTATATATGATAAATTACCGTTTTGTCTACTCTTACTAAAAAAATATATTCTATGTAAGCTTTTCTGTAATTTAACAATAAGATCTCAACATGAATCGAATTTATTGCATTGTAGATAAAAAAAGATAAAATATAATATAAAAAGATAACTAACGAGGTAATAACACAAAAACATTGAATGTAATGTTTACCCTTTATTAATAAATTAAAAGTTGACTATTAGATTTGAAGATCACTTTGTCTTTGAAATGAAATTTATCTACATTAATAAGGCTACCTACTTAACCACAAATATTTTGAGAGGTATTATATAAATTTGTACTACTGACTAAAGAGGTTATCCTGTTAGTCCTATAGATTTTTCTGTTAAATTACTTACAAAATAATATGACACCTATGTTTTTGCTATATTCTGAATATATTGTAACGTTCTTTTTAAAATAATATCAAAACTGCTGTTTAAATCGTCTATTCACAAGAGAGATATTATTGAAATACACTAATTAAAACACTATAATTATAAACTATTTAATGAAGTATTTAAATGCTAGATATTTAAAAACTTAAAGTAAATTATAAAAGAACTATTTATGTATTAACAAATATTAAACATTTATTTATTCACTAATATATTTGATTATTAATTACACAGAACACACTTCGATACACCGGCTAAAACACTAATCTCTCTCTTCTATCCGGGATGTCGTTTTTATACCTCCATGTAAATATTCTAGTAATCACTCGAACATACCCGTATATCGAATACACTACAGGGTTCTCGCAGTGTATGACGCTGTCGCCCTGGAATGTTCTATCGCCTGTGCATGGGGGAAACCCCATTTGTTACAATATAATTCTATTATAATCTAACAATAAATAAACTAGAAATATCTGTTTTGTAATGTTCATGCAAATATGAGAATTAAAAATAGTCCTTTAAATAATGAAACAAAAAGTATAGTGGTTAATAGCAGTTGTTGGCTTTATTGCTGCATTAACTCATTATTTTTGAATATATGTAATTTCTACCAGAATCTGTCTGGTGTAAGTTTTAAATTAAATACCATTTGGGTAAAAATGAGGCATGCTGAAGATTAAAACAGGACACTCTTCAAACATATTTTAACCTCATTATAACCATTTGCCTTGATAATCAAAGAAGAAATGTAAAATACTTCCCATGAAACTTATCCTTACTACTTATAGTAACTCGTTTAGTTGATGGAAAAGTGATGTAACTAAAAATTATCAGTTTCTAAGTAGAGCTATTCTAAAATTCCAAATTAGAAGAAAGTTAAAATCAGTATAGTAAATATGTATGAATTTATGGAAAGTGGGGAGAACTACAATTGTGTCATTTGTCCACATAAATATGTATTTGGGGTCGTTCTTCATTAATTATGTCGAAAATGCTAATTTATGACTTGTGTTACTTTTCTATCAATGAATTGAAATATGATGTGCAGTGATTTTATTACAAATGCATCAGGCTTTTCTGAGCTCCATATTTTATAATGATTTTTTAAATAGTGTTGTTGATGTAATAGATATTTATTATACAAGTGTGGAATGTGCGAGATTAGGCACGCAAGAAAAAGTTTACCCCCTCGCTCTGCGAGCTCGGGGGTAATTTTCTTAAGTGCCTAAGAAGCAATTCCACACGCGTGTAATATAATATTTTATTCAAAATCGCGTGTAATTAAATTAAAAACATTAAAATAAAATTTATAAATTTTTGACCAAAATGTATTGCAAGAGAGCTGCGGGATTATGTTTTAACATAAATGTTAATGTTCAGTTACAAAAATAAATAATTTGAAGTGTTTTTAGTGTTGACTACATTATTTTATTAAAAATATTATAATTTGAAAATTGTTCCGTGAGTCTTAATTTTTCTCTCACTAGTGGGTAATGTTCAACATTCCATGCTTCAAATCACCATAGTAATTCACTAATTATTCACGATTTTGGATAAAAATATATAATTAAATAGTCATCTTTTAAGAGCTTATACAGTGTCTGCCATAAAGTTGGATCCATATGGGAAATTTTTTTAATATTTTGATTGGAAAAGAACTTTGTGGGGCATTCACCCCTGCTTCCAAAAATAATTGAAATACACCATGTCAAAGTTGACAGGTGACATTAGGTTTCTGTCACATTTGATGTTTAAAATAAATCGGCAAAAAATGACCTTATTTGTTAAAATATGAAGAAGTTTTATTGAGAAGAAATATTTCTCATGACATTTTACGTTCACATACCGAGTTTGAAAGAGATATTCCGACATAAGGAAAATTTAGTTTTTTAACATTTTTTATACACCCCCAGGTGTATTTTTAGAGGCAGAGGAGTTAATTGCCCCACAAAGTTTTTTCCAATCAAAATATTAAAAAAATTTCCCATATGGATCCAGATTTATGGCAGACACTGTAGACCGGTAGCCATCATGAAAGACTGAAGCACCAATGTGGTGCCCCATACCTGCTACCGAAGTGCAGCGTGATATTTTGAAAAATTCTTGTTTTATATTGTCAATTAAAAACAAAAGTATCTGGGCCATATTTGCTATACCAATGCGTTGATGCAGATGGTCAGCCATACTGATGAGAACACGTCATTTTGTTGATACGATGATTTTGATTGATTTTGTAACACTGCTAGTTTTTAATTGTTTATCAACGAATATGAACATGCCATACTGTTTCCATGCGTCTGAGTGCCCATCATACTTCCTCAAATTCTAATCTTTTACTTAATTTTTAGTATTTTTATTTAAGTTCGCGAAAATAGCATGAAGTACATACAGCTTGATGTACAAATTTTAAAAATCGTATTTAAAAAAAAACGTGTTCTCATCAATACGACGGACTGTCTGCAGCACCACATCGGTATGACAAATATGGACCACATATTTTTGCTCTCTAATTAACAATATAAAACAAGAATCAGATTGGTGCCCATTCTCCAACATTTTCAAAAAATTATGCTGCACTTTGGCTGCAGGTATGCTAACGCTAACACCACAAGAATTCCCATCAGGATGTACATCCTTTTTTTTTGCTGACTCCTGGTCTATTACAGCAAATCTGAAATATTGAAACAACTCGACCCTTCCCGTCTTGTTTTTACAACTTTTATATGTTATAAGGCATTTACCAATCATGTATCACAATATACCATCTACGTAGTATATCTGTGTAAATCTGTATGCATATTACTTTCCGATTAAAATTTTACTAATTTCTTAGTGTAAAGATAATTTATTCAGTAAATGTTCTGTTTTATTTTTACCTTCACCGAAGTATCTGTAAACAAATACAGTCATGAATTGTTTAATGTCGAGTTGCATCATGCTTGAGGTCCCACAAGGTTATAATAGAGATGAAAACCTCAACCGACTAATGGGACATAGCAGACATAAATGGTTGTAGTGCATCTTCCTACAGCATACAGTGCTATTAAATTAAAATTCAATATACTCTATATTGCATTTGGAAATAATCAAGTAAAAGCATTAGGTTAAACTGGTTGGTTGTGGCAATTACGTATGCATTTTACCACAAACAAACGGTTTGTTATAAAAAATACACCTTTGCATCTTTTATTTAGGAATAATAGTTATTTATTGTACTAGTGTGTAATAATGCAAGAAAAGTCTCTCCACAAGACCATTAGGTTAAACGCTTAAACTGCTAATTTTTTTTAAGTTCACACATGTGTACAATACAAAATCTTATCCAACACCTCTTTCTAATGAGTTTTTATTTGAATAATAATTTTTTTTTAACCATGTAATATATATTATGTAAAATGTATAATACAGTGTGCTGTATAATTGGCTGCCTATGTGTGCATAATGATTTGACTCGATTATTTTCAAATGCAACATAGGGAAATGCACATTTTGCAATTTAATTTAATAGCGCTAATTTAAGCTTTTTTTTAACAAAAAAGCATACATTGCCTACTTTATTTTGGCTGGACTTAGCTGCATGTCATTATGCAGCGGCCACTAGGGAATGGTATAAACAGCATAAAGTCAATTTTGAAGAGAAACAGTCTAATCCCCCAAACTATCCTGAAGTGCATTCTATAGAAGATATTGGACTATTATTAAATGATATCTTCAGAAAAACAATGAAAAAATTGAATAAAGCCGTCAAAGTAGTCACAAAGGAAGTTGTCCAAAACTTAATACGAAACCTAAAAACTAAAGTGAGAGAACTGGCAAAATAATAATAATTTTTTTATATTTCTGGAAATTATTAGATTTTCTGAATATTAAAGTGTTGTTTTATTATAAAATTATTGAAAGCGGTTCATTATTATAAAAGGTAGAAGAATCTGAAGATATCAACTTTCTTTTCGATACAGTCCTGTATCTTAATCATATGAGCCCAGAATCATATCGGTTGGCCCATTTGAAAAACCGTTGCTGCTGTTTTAGAGAAATTTTATTTTAAATAATTATGAATTCTTTATCATATAATTATATTTTAATTATCAATTGAGCAAACATTAAGAGACTATTGTATAAAATATTTGCGAAACTCAATAATGGGAAAGTAATTAAACAATAACATAAAACAATGTTATATGAATCACATCATTTGTCTCATGCAACAACTAAGGCAGACAATTTTCCATCCAGCACTCCTTGAATGGGAAAAACAAATAACAAAAACACATCAGTAACTGTTTACATCTGTTGTAAATGACATATCTGCAGTTATGTTGCAACAATGGTTCGTGACAAAACCCAATCCCGCGATTTACGTGAAAGAATTGTCAATTTATCAAAATCAGGTAAATCTTGTGCAAAAACAGCACAGCAGTTGCAACTATCGCGATATACCGTACGAAAGGCTAAGGGCTATAAAGAAATTGGACTATTCGTTTTACAAGGTAAATCCAAAAATATTTTATTAAATATTTTCTTTAAGTTTTCTGCTTTTAGTCTAAAGAGAAACCCCTCTTAACACAAAAACAAAAAATGCAACTGCATTCAATGGGCGAAAACCCATAAAGATTGGATTCAGTCACAATGGAATTCTGTAATCTTTAGAGATGAGGCCATATTTGAAGTTTGCATGGGATGAAGCTTACGAGTCTGCATGCTTACGCCAAAAAGTTAAATTCCCTGCCTCATTAATGATCTGGGGCTGCATTATGTCAGCCCAAGGAATTGGTAAATTGCACTTTGTAAAGGGCATTGTTAATGCTGTAGAATATATTAGAATTCTGGAAAGTAGCTACATCGGTTCTATTGACACCATGAAGAATGTTCAAAATGAGTTTATCTTCCAGCAAGACGGCGCTACATGCCACATGGCTCATAAAGTGAGAAAATGGTCGTCAGAACATGACATTAAGCTTTTGATTAAGATTTGTCACCCATTGAAACTCTTTGGAACAGAATGAAGAAAAAGCTGCGAGATACTCCACCTAGGACCATTAATGAATTGCAAACTCGTATAACAGAAATATGGAACTCGTTCCATTCCCCTTTTCCTGCAGTTTGCAACGGAAGTAATGAAGTCAGTGTAGCAAGTAGATAATGCTGCCCCATACTTTATAATTCATACAACTTTCATACCTTATCCTAACGAACTCAAATATGCTTATACTAAATTTTTAAAATTCAGTCGCAACCAAGATTTGAAGCCCTGTTTCTATGATCAAGAAGCAGGGTCTCTTGCAGCAACATATTTTAAAGTTTATATAATTAACAAGGACTTTTAGAATCATCTGTACTTCTAGTCACCATATTAGTGTAAATAATAATAATAATAATACATTTATTTCCCAACAGATACAAAATATCCAATTACAGGGAAAACAAATAATATAAAAGAAAAGAAAATTGCATGCATATTACTGCATAGTAACTAATAAATAATAGAAACAACTGAATAGTATTAAATATTACATAGAAATATTACTGCATAATACTAATAAATGACAGAAACAACATTTTTAATAAAAATACAATTGTTAAATATAACTAAATAATTAAATAATGCAAGTAAACACAGATGATTTTAACAAGGAAAACAAAAAAAAGGTAGTAATACGTAATATGTGATAAGTTAAATATATAAATTAAATCTATAGATAAAATATATAAATATATAAAAGTAGCAAAGAGATTATAAATTCAAAATATTATGAAATTACTTATATAAGAAAAATAGAATAAATAAAGAATAAATGATTATATCAGATATGGTTATCAGTTTGTGAATCAGTTAAAAAACACCGAAAAGTAAAGTTTGCAACAAATTGAAGTGTTTTATTATTTTAAAAAAAATAATTATTGTTAAGAAAATCTTAATTTGATGTAGTCAAGCCCAATACCATTATGTGGGGCGACCAAGAATAGAAAATGTGATTAGGCAATATTAAACATTTTTTAAAATTAATGGAATATTTTCGAAACAGTATACAAGCATAAAACTCAGGAGATTTTTTACAAGTTACTTCAACCAAAATAATTCAAGTTAAAAATCAGAAGTTCCTTTTATCACTTCTTAACGCCTCTCTATCTGTTTATTTATTTATCACGTCCTTTAATTTAAATTAATTAGATCTGAAATCGTTTTCTCTTTCCTGGTGGTCTAGGTGTCCCATAACTGGTGGACACCTTGAGCTTTCCGTACATATGGTAAGCTGGTAAATTAAAAAAAGTACTTACTAGCTGTTGTTTAATACTGTCGAAGCATATCAACCAATTCTTAATAGCTGCTATGATGTGCTCGGTTGTTTTTAGCATTTGGGCTTAAGGTTGCTGCTTCTGTAATATTTAATAACATAATAATAATCGTATTGGTAAAAACAATGAAGATTTAACATACTTTTGATACAGTCAGATACTATTAAGGAGGAAAACATTTTCTTTCCCTCCCAGTCATATAAGGAGGCGACAGAATCTGTGAAGTTTCTTTAAAATATTTTTTACAATAGTATTGATCTCATGACTTCCAGTTCGGGCAAGGAATGATAACTGAAAATAATAAGATTTGTTATAAGGAAAGCAATATGTGCATTCAAGTACCTATCATCTTTTTCTGTTCATTTTTTGTACTTGGGCGTCTTTCACATGTACCACTGTCTTCTTCGCTCTTCATGGGTAGTCTCCCTTCAAAATCTGCGTGGAAATTCTGATCATCATCAGGAATTATCTGTGGTCGACTTTGTTCCCTCAATATTTGCAAAAACCCACTTCAGCTGAGGAAGTCACTTTCGGTTTTTCTTTTGTACTCTAGAAAACATTTAAAATTTTAAAAACGTATAAATTTAAACATACATGATTAATCATCATACCTTTGTCAAACTTACAGCAATCTGTAGCTGGTTGAATAACCATGTTATTTGTAATATTATCACCATTTGATGATAAGCAGCTTTTCAGTGGATATGCAGGCTCTTTTATTCGTAGGAGTAGAATAGTCACTTCTTATTTTGTTATCACCACTGGAGTCATGTAATAAGGTTGTCTTTGGGACCTTGGGAAAAAGTATTATTCCAGTTACTTCCTCATCATGGTTCATCTGTACTAAACAGTTTATTATAATCATAATCTTGATTTTCATGCAATTTTACTTTGTACAGACATTCCTCGCCTGTTAGATCTCCTTCAGAAAATTCATTACTATCAATGTTTAATTTGGTGTATTTATTACAATTTTCTCAAGATTCACTAGAACTAAAAACTGTCCAAATAATAATTATCAATTACAAATGGTTCTGTTGCAGCTTTTCTTGGCTTCTTGGTATTATTACACAGGCGACGAAAATGCCTTGTAGTCAGATCTAGAACGGATTCTCTTTTATATGATGGCATTTTCCTGTGAAACAAAAAAATGTCTATATCACTCCACATAAAATTCAAACACCAATTTCGCCGATTTTTTAAGATTTCATTTCGATAGTTCCAGACTTTACATTTGCACTGTACATAGTATATAACTAATTAATTTTTCTGCCCACTATTTACTGTTAAAAATGTATTCTCTTATACGAAACACCACAATAATTCGCAATAAATACAAATAACTAAGATGAGAAATACTTTATAGTATATTAATACATACCTGTACATACCTTATAAAACAATTTAATCTGCCAAAACAATAATAATGTAATGGCGTCGTTGCACTTGGTCCTGCCTGCCTCCTACGAACGTACGCGACGATACACAATCGCGCAAGGTCATAAGCAAGATCTACAATTCAATGTTTACCAATAGATATTTACTGTACATAATAAAAATAAAATATTTGTTTGATATTTGTTTCAAAATATTAGAAATTACACACAAATAACATATTTATTTAATATGTATATTAATATATTTCTAAATATTTCATTTTCAATATTTTATAAATACTTTCCTAATCTTTTAAATATTTAAAACACATATAATATTATCTTTATATTTTTTAAATATTAAAAAAGTATTGTGTGCTACTGGGGATAACTTGCTCGAATAATAGTCCAGTCACTAGAAATGTGAAGAGTGTATTTTCGTGTTAACAGCTATTTTATTGCACAAACCTATTCAGAATAGTGTGTAGAATAATATATGTAGTTGCGTACTAAATCATAGTGACAGCAGAAAAGTTATTAACAACTTAAGACGCCATCAACCGTTTTTGCGGAGTTTTTCTTCCGTAGATCATCAAGATGACTTCCTACGAAAAAATGTTCAGTACATGATTTGTTTATAATAAAAATAGCTACAAAATGTTCGGTTATTATAATTGAAATAATTAAGTTGCAAAATCGAAGAAACTGCCAAAATCGCGTATGTTTTTTAAGTTGCCATAAAAATTTAAATAGTACACCAATATTGATAAAACTTACGTTAAGTATAGTTTAAATTATGTACAATAAGCACTCAAAAGCCATATGCCAGGTATGCAAAACTTTTTGTTTAACAAGGTTTTATAAATCTACTGCGTCTAAAACTTTGAAAGTTTGCAAAAGCTGTTTGAAGCTTTGCATACTATTGCAAATGTGCATATATACAGCTTAAGTCATTAGCAATCGAACTCAATTTGTAAAATTCGATTCCGTTTATTTTTGCAATTTTGGTGACGTTTTACATCTCTTCATAGTTTTGCTACGTTTATAAATAATTAGTTTTTCGGTTCGTATACGTGGTCATTTATGAAAGATTCCATTGGGTTCGAATAGACGGCAAAAAATACGCAATTAAAAAAAAAGTTCAAGTTTCGATGCTCGGATCCTGCGATTTTTTGCATAAGTATGCATTAGACTAAGTAGGCGATTGGCCGATTTTTGAGTGCGCGTCTCATTCTATTGCAATAATTTCTATAAGAAATATGCAACTAATAATTTTGGGCAATTGCATACTTATTCTACAGGGTTCACTCTATACACATGATTTTGATTCATTTCAATATGGTAAATAATATACGAGTAGTGCACACTTGCGCAAAAAGTTTAATATCTCAGGATCCAAGTATCGAAACTTGAATTTATTTTTTTAAATTTCGTGTTTTTTGCCGTCCATTCGAACCCGATGAAATATTTCATAAATTACCACGTATACGAACCAGAAAACTAATTATTTATAAACGTAACAAAATTATGAAGAGATGTAAAACGTCACCAAAATTGCAAAAATAAACGCAATCGAATTTTACAAATTGCGTTCGATTGCTAATGACTTAAGCTGTATATATGCACATTTGCAATAGTATGCAAAGCTTCAAACAGCTTTTGCAAACTTTCAAAGTTTTAGACGCAGTAGATTTATAAAACCTTGTTAAACAAAAAGTTTTGCATACCTGGCATACGGGTTTTGAGTGCTTATTATAATTTAAACTATACTTAACGTAAGTTTTATCAATATTGGTGTACTATTTAAATTTTTATGGCAACTTAAAAAACATACGCGATTTTGGCAGTTTCATCGATTTTGCAACTTAATTATTTCAGTTAAAATAACCGAACTGGTGCCATTTTGTAGCTATTTTTATTATAAACAAATCATATACTGAACATTTTTTCGTAGGAAATCATCCTGATGAGCTACGGAATAAAAACTACTCGAAAACGGTTGATGGCGTCTTAAATTGTTAATAAATTTTCTGCTGTCACTACGATTTAGTACGCAACTACATATATTGCTCTACCCACCATTCTGAATAGGTTTGTGCAATAAAATAGCTGTTAACACGAAAGAACCAAAAACAGATACTTTTGGTTCCCTGCCGACTGGACTATAATAGGGATTATAAAAGTTTATGCAGTTACAACTACAATATTTACAAAGTGTTTTTAAAAGTTGCTTGCAAGAAGTTTGGCAATCCCGTTGTCCATAAGAACACACACTGCAGTCTCAATGTGAGACGACCAATAGTCAGATTTTCTTAGCATGATTGGTAATCCATGGAAATTCCGTGATTGACATGATTAAATCGTAAATATGTATAAGTGCTTTGATAAACTTGTAGCTATTGCCAATGTTCTTTTATGACAAAGCATTCCCAAATCATACTAAATTTTTTATGATTGGATTTAATCACGTGCAAAAGAATACGTTTAATGACTGAATAAAAATTATTTTTTCCTTCTTTATCTTACCTGATGCTTTTTAGCGGTCTTTTCTTTTCTTATATACTGATAGGGTTTAAGTATTTCTTACGTTGGTATTTATATTTAGTGATTATAACCTATAAAAAGTTACTTTCCCGCCATAAATTGGCGGTAAACAATTTTCTTTGTGAGGTGTGTTTTTGCTGCTGTTGTGATTATTTTTATTTTTAAGCGATTTGCTAACCGTAAGTGAATTTACGAAAATTAGAATGGCTGCACCCGATATTGATCAACGTTTACGTGAGATTCAACGAGAATATCTAGATTTCTTGGATGATGAGGTATATTAACTCTCAAGTTTTAAGTAAAGTAGTCTTATTACTTTCAATATTGTAATTTTTCAGGCCGATCAAAAGAAGTATACTCAATTGGTAAAGAACATGGTTGCAGATAAAATCCATCGTCTTATTATTAACATAAATGATCTAAGACGTAAAAATCCAATCCGTGCTAAATGTTTACTGAATAATTCATTTGAAGAACAGTTAGCATTCCAGCGTGCTTTAAAAGAATTTGTTTTTACTGTCTCTCAAGAACATAGTAAGGATAACGAAGAGGTGTTTGTTGGATTTGAAGGTAGCTTTGGAAATAAGCACGTTACACCACGGACACTTCATTCTCGATACCTTGGAAATCTTATTTGCATTGAAGGGATTGTTACAAAATGTACTATTGTATAAGGAATATAAAATTGTATTCTATAAATTTAAGGTACTTTTTAGGTTCTCTGGTACATCCTAAGGTGGTTCGCAGTGTTCATTTTTGTCCTTCCACAAAAAAAATCATCGAAAGGAAATATGCTGATTTAACTTCTTTAGATGCATTTCCTTCTAATGCTGTTTATCCAACACAGGTTTGTTATAGTACTAGAATTTAGTAGGACTACAAACATTGGTATACCCATAACGTGAAACTAATCTTTATTAATAAATAGTCATCTTCACTTGGTAAATTTATGCTCGTCCTAAATATATTAGTTATGCATGGTAAGTTTTTATTTATCTGGTAATTATAAAATCTTAAATTCAGTTTGTTAATTGCAGTAGAATTTGAGCTATTTATTAGATTGACTAAAAATGCTCTCGCACTGTTCAAGAGCTAACGATTATATCCATGTTGACTGATCTGTAAATAGTTTAATTTTATGATCGTCAGAAGAATTTCACAAGATCTCAAAGCAAAAATAGTTTTAGTTAGAGTATACATAATTATAAGATATCCAAATGACCCATGAACAATGAGACTTAAAATCTAAGAATTAGGAAAGCCTATCGCTCTTGGGACGCTGGAAGAATTGTTCCATATTTTAAGCTGCAGCACTGGCATTTTGTGCCAAGACTACAATTCTAAATATTTTATCTTTCTTTACTCAGCCTATTTTTCAAATCTCGTAACATCTGTTTTGTAGTTAGATGATAAAACTTGCACTGGACCGTGGATGTTTTTTTATTAAGTATTTCCAATCCAATAATTTAAGAATTTTTAAAAAACTTGCCGGCAATATTGCTATCATTTGTTGATCCAAATGACGGTTTTGGCCTCTCTTACTATTGAACCTAATTCCTTTCTTAGTCGAGCTTGTATCAGAGCTTTGCGATCTTGCAATAAAGCATCATCATCAGCTTGGTCTCGAATTTGCCATTTTTTTAATATTAAAGCAATAAGTTATATGCTGAAGGCATTCAAAGCATCTACTCAGAAGCATGAAGCATCTAGAAACCAAAACCATCAGTGTTAAAATAATTTAAAAATCAGATAATAATCATGAATGAGCAAAGGAAAATTAGAGAATAGCAATACATCTGAGAAAGATAGACATCTATTGCATATTTGCCATAGTAACCTTTTGCTATGTAAAAGATTTGTAACAGTAAGATTGTGTAAGATTTCAAACCAACATTGTACACTAGTGACATTAATTCAGAACACAGCGATTTCTTAATTTATTTTTAATTTCGTCAAAAAATAAAACTTAGTATGCAGAAGCACTACTTATTCAATATTTCATATGATTTAGGGTTGGAAAAGATCTTTAATTGATTAATTACTGCAAAGAAATATCTGAAGGAGGTTTTAGAGGCTAAATTACTGCCCACTATTGAGGAACTGTTTAGAAGCTACTGTCAGGGATGCATATTTTAGCAGAATGGAGGACCGTGCCAAACTGCCAAAAATAGTGTTACATGACTAACATCAATCCTTGACCAGGGAACAGTCCTAATGAGAATCACATAGAAAACTCTGCTCAAGGTTGAAAGTGCTGGTTTTCCGACAAAACCCGAGTACCTAGAGAGAATTGACCGAGACTATCCACCAAGCCTATCTCAGAGTGATAACTCCTGATAATCTTAAACTTTTGGTAGACTCAATGCATGGAGAATTGCAGCAGTAAGAATATCCAAAGGATCGCCACTAAAATATGAAAATATCTAGTTTATAAAGCAAATAAATGTTATTGTTTTAGTGAATAGTTTTTATGAAATGTTGACTAAATTATGGGATTATTACATAAACATTATAAATGGATTGAGTCTGAATTAGCTAATAAAATATACAGTGTGGTGATAAAGTAATAAAGTAAGTATACAGTCGAACTTCCATAATTCGAACTTCTATAAGTTGAATTTTTTTATCGAACTTTAAAGAAATTTCTGTGTCCAGATTGCATTTTACCTCAAAAATTGTTTCTATATCTCGAATTTTTCTATAGCTCAAAACAAAATTTGAGTTTTGAAACCGAATTTTCCTTAACTTGAATTTTTTTACTGCATATTTTTGTTTTTGGGTATATTTTCCCCATATCTTGTATTTATCCATGTTCCATTCTAATTTTACCATTCCTTTTAATGTTTGATAATGATGACTGATACAGTTATTTATCTTCTGATGAATCACAAAAGAAGGTGAATGCCTTAACTGCCGTTGTGCTGTAACTAAAATGCAATAAATAACACCGAAATAAACAACCTTGCACTCAAGCTGTACTGCACTTACTTGAAAGTACACAAGTTTTAGACGTCCTTGAAAGAAAGTGGAGATAACAGACTTTAAAGACACAGCAGGGCATCAGTGGCCGCACAATTGCGGTTAAGGACTAAGGCGGACGTGAGACCCTAACAATTCAAAACTGTTAATCGCCTAATAGCTTAGGTAATTTTCGCAGAAATCCTGTTTCTAAAATCCTCCCAAATAAACCGTCGGTAAATTTTATAGAAATTTTAAAATCCAATACCCATTCTTTCTTCTGATTGGCTCTGTATTTACTGTCAATAAATGAATATAGAAGTGTTACTTACTCATTTTGTATAGGTACAGTTGCGTTGTATAGGTCATTCACTAAAAAACGATGAAAAAATCGTGATAGTCGATTTTTCAGTTTTTTGTACAATGTACGTATAAGTTTATTACATAGCGTCGCCGTTAATGCATACTGGCGTAACATTTACAGTAGCACATTTTAAATGCTTATAAAAACTTTATTACAGAGGATATGATAAATTTTCTGAAATATTGTAACTAGCAACATTTTTAGTTACAACATTTCAGAGAATTAAGTTCATATCATCTGTAATAAAGTTTTTATAAGCATTTAAACCACACTCCTGTAAAGCTGCAAGAAAAGAGTTACGCCAGTATACATTAACGGCGACGATATATGTTAAGTAATCAAGAACATTTTATTTTTACAGATCGAATTATAGTGTACATTGTACAAAAAACGGAAAAACCGGCTGTCACGATTTTTCCATCGTTCTTTAACATATGATTGCAACTGTACTGTTTCTACAACTCGAATTTTTTTAGTGAACAATGGAGATTCGACTTAAGGAAGTTTGAATGTAACTGAAAGTTGAAATTCTTCAAAATTTAATAAATGTATGTAAAAATACATGGAAGTGTCCTCGGTTCCATTCTTTATCTATTGTACACATGTGATCTACCCCAAATAAATAATGTAACTGTTGCCATATTTGGAGATGATACTGCTGTGTAGCAGATGATATGCACCCACAGCCTGCAACGCATTCTTTAAAAATTTCTCCTGCCAAAACTATTAAAATGTCCTGCTTGCTATTTGGCATTTAAGTACAGAAATTTTCAAAGAATCTCTACAATTTTTTTCAGATGTTTAAAAATGTGACCACACTGATTTTTCTGCAATTTTAAAATATTTCGTTTAGAAAAAAATAAAAATACGTTTGGTAACAAAAAATTATTAGGCTGTCCCAAAAGCCCGACTTCTTTTGAGCAATATATACAAAAATTGTTTGTTCTAGGATAAATACTTTTGGAGATACTATTTATATTTCTTTAAACACGTGCAAGCAGTTTTAATAATTTTTGCAGTTTGAATATTTCCGAAGTTCTTCATAATCTAGCAAATTGATGAATGAAAGTTATGTTCTTTAGTTGATTGCTACCTCATAATTGATTTTCATTGAAATCTGTAAGATCGGCCCATTTTAGTGATCGATTTCACATGGAATGACCCTATAGTGGTCTAGGACAGACTTAATTAAATAGAACATAGTTGTATGAACTATAAGTATAAGCTTTAACATAAAATTAATGGTTAGTTTTAAGTTATTAACACTGTATGTGTTTACTAATAAAAAAATGTAAATAAATGTCAAACACAACGAAAATTACAAAAGTGTCCAGAATTAACGCCACTATAATGTGTAGATCAGGTGTCTGTTAGGACATTGCAGATTTTCCCATCTAACATAGTAAATAATAGTTTGACTTACTATAATTTCCTTATGATCTACTTGTAATCTCGTCGGCAACAATTATTTAATTTTCTTTTTTATCATGCCATTTTAGTAAACTCAATAGTTTCTTTATTAAAAATAAAATTTTAAATATTAAAAATTTGTCAAGCGCTTATACTTTCATCATCACTCGTATTTAGTTTTATTGGTGATGAAACTAAAAAGTAAATAAATTTTCATCATTGTGTCTTTCAAAAACTTCTGTTTATATCCTCTATGTCCGGAACTCCCTACTTACTAATTAAAGTAAATTCTCATGTAGACAGCAAATGCTAAATGACTGGTTCTTGCACCCTAAGACATTTAACTGTTAAGTCTAATATGGCTTGCAGTTTTAGCTCCATGATAAAAATAAACATTTCTTCTGGGTAACATCCAAGTTTGGGTTTCGTAAAGCTTAAAGTCATGAAAAATAAAGTAACCAAAGCTCATAGCCTCCTTACATGTTACTTTGTAGCTGTGGGAGATAAAGTTACAAGCCACATAATAGATTAAATGCTTCATCGATAAAAGTTGCTTTTCAAATACTGGTAACAGCGCTTTGTTAATTTGTCTAGTTTTAGGTTAGGTCCACACTGAAGGCGATTTGCTTAGAGGGTAGAAGTCAGCGGTTTTCTTGGCGGGTAAGCGATTAATAAGAACACAGTACAACTTATCGGAGCGTCCATATCGCATGTGCTTAGAGGGTTGCTAGATTTCTAAACCGCGCACGGTGCCGCTTAGCGATTCAACATGTTGGTTAAAATCGTGCATTTTAGCTAGAGGGAAGCCGTGCTGTAGAGAAGAAAACGATTAAATTTTGCATTTATTCTTTTTTATTTGCATTTAATAATGAACAGTAAAGAAGTTATTAGTGCCGTCTATCAAAGAAGAGCCTTGTGGGTTCCACGTTTATCATGGAGCTTGTTGAAGTCATGAATCCAGTACGATCTTGTTACAACAGGCAAGTCATCAAATCTCAAAGATATGTTTTCTAACAATAACATCTTTTTTGAGAGATTTGATAACGGCATTGCTGACAGAACGAAATTTAACACGGTATTGAAGATCTCTACGGGAATCACAGACTATAAAAAACCTGTTAAATCGCTTTCTAGATGGACATCGCATCGATTGCCGCTTCCATCTAAGTAAGCCGCTACGCTCTACCCTCTAAGCAAATCGCCTGCAGTGTGACCCTAATCTTAGAGGAATCAGATGCTGCCTCTTTTATTATATTTGCTTTATCTCTTTGGCCTGCCTTACGTACTAAAACTAAAATTTATTATGAGAGAAGCTCAACTAAGACTTACATTTTGAAATATTTCTTTAAATTTAAAATTTTATCTTTTAGGACGAGGATGGAAATGCTATCGAAACTGAGTTTGGCTTATCTCAGTATAAGGATCATCAAACCATTTCCATACAAGAAATGCCAGAAAAGGCTCCTGCAGGACAGTTGCCGCGTTCAGTGGATATTATTTGTGATGATGATCTTGTAGATCGTTGCAAGCCTGGTGATAGAGTACAAGTTGTTGGAAATTATCGTTGTTTGCCCAGTAAGCAAGGAAGTTTCACAAGTGGAACATTTCGGTAGGTTGGATTCAAGTTCTCAAGGCCAGTTTAGAATTTAGAACACATACAAGAAGGAATCCAAAAATTCCTTACCACAAAGAGTACACAACGAATAAAATTATGTTTGTTGGAGATCTTTTTTTTATACATTGAGAAATTTATTGTAGGAGGCTTTAGGAAGAATGCTATTTTAGTTATTTATGTATTAAGGGCATAATGAAGCTTTTATGGCCAGAAGTGTTATTTCTAGGAAAAGGCTGTAGGGCCATAAAAGCAAGTTATGCCCGATATACATACACTATTTTATGCACAGATTAAGTTTTTATTCAGTTATTTATATATTACTGTGTAAAAATATAATTAAATGAGTACGTAGGTACATCAAGTCGCTGTGTGTATACTTATGTGCTTATACAAAGTACATTACTATAGTTACTATTCCAAAATATTTAATTTCAGCTTATTTTCATTGGTGACAACGAAAGATTTCTCAAATATTCTTTTGCTATTCACACATAAACAAAATTTTTAATAATATAATTGGTATTGTCATATAGAAAACATTTAGGGTAAAGTTGTGTATATTGTACCACCGTCTAAATTTGACCACCTTCAACAATTGTATTTACCACCTACTTTATTTAAGTTCTGATAGGTCTGATATGAATATGGATCTTTTCCGCATAAAACTCCTATTGGTCAATATTCATCAGAATATCTCTACTGTTAAACTTGCTATACTCCAACAAAAGTTGCAAGAAATGAGTCATCACAAACATGTGGGCGAAAATGTAAAATGCATCTAGAATTACACGGTCACGCTGTAATCTAAATGATAAGATAAACAATAAATGAGCTAGAAAGATTCATAAGTGGAACAAACCCCTGTTTAATTAAAAATAAATGTGAATGAAGCAATGAAAATCTGTTGGTTCTAGCGCACGTCACTGAATTCTTAGCAACATAAAATTTTCACTCTTATTTTATCTCACCTCGGGCCGTATTTATTTATTCCGGTGTGATTACGAAAATGACTAATTTCATGTATTTATGGTTGAAGTATAGAGTCAAGTGGAAGTTTCAGTAAAAGTAATAGTAGTTTTTTAATTATTTTTATAAGAGATTTACATTTAAACAGGTAAGTGTACATGATTCATTTTTTGATCAATATATTCAGCGTAGAATTTCGGGTAATTTTTAGGATTTGGATCAAACATAATCTCAAAAACATTTTACATGAATTTAAAATTAAACTGGAAAAGCAGAGTTGGGTATTTTGTACCATAGTATGGTTGGATAAATCGTACCGGTATAATTTACATTACAAATTAGTGAAGCAGAATGATACTGTGAAATTTGCGAAGCATTTTCTTTAGAAGACATGAATGTAATGTCATGCAAAAAATGGTTTTATGAGGCGTAGCACAAACAAAATTTTCTAAAAAATTTATTTTGATTACTTGTAAAAGTAACAAAATCTACTGTTTAATTTGTCAATACAGATATTTTACCAAATTTAAAATGGATTTCTTCAATGGAGTTCTAAGGTACAATTTACCTGACAGAAACAATTTCTAATTGTAAGATCATTTGAAACCATATAAAGCATGACTTGTGACTGTGTGAACCAGATATTTTTAGTAGCTCAAGAGTTTAACTAAAAATGTTAGAATTTGAATTTTACGTTATATCTTAGTGGCAAACATCTTACTAAAATCAATTGAGTAAGTCTACAAAACGGGAGATTTTGCTAAAATTTAAAGCACTGGAGGTAGGGTAAATTCGCAGTGTGGCGGAGGATAAGTCAGAGGGGGGTGATTCATAAAACAAAATTTTAATTTTCCCAATTTTGAAAAGAATATTTATGTTAAAATGTTGAGCATTGTTATTTTGTTAAGAAAATTTAGAATGATCCCCAGATTGAGATCAAAAGACCAAAAAACCGAGAAAACCTATTATTGTAACCTCCGACGGGGTAATATCGAAAATGTGACATAGATACGGGAAGCTCAAAAAATGAAGTAATATTTTGGAACCAGTTTGAAATCAATCAGTCAATTAATAAAGGGGCATGTGCACACAGATATACATATAGGATAAGCGACATCCTTAAAATATTTTTAAAAAAACTTATTAGCAATGATCCCATTAAGATCCCAAGCTGAAATTTGGCCCACTTATTTAAAGGGTAAGCATCTCTATGTCTAATTTTTTCATAATTCTTAAATCATGTTTTTTGAAAAATTCAACGTCAAAGATTTCAGGGGCCGAAATAAAAGACATTTTCAGCTTAAAGTATGCCATTCATTCATTCATTCATTCTGGGCATGGTCTTCACTCTTCACCCACTGCACTGAAGCTCTAGGCTTATTGTGCCCCAAGAAGTAATTGCCATGCAACCCATCATTTTAAAGCCCAAAAGATGCACATTAAAACAGTTTTTGTTTCAGTCTCTTGTCTGAAAAGTTATAAAGGAAAATGTAAAAGGCAACATGGTGAAAATCTCTCATATTTGTATATTTTAGAAAGGTGTAACTCAAAAATCACATCTGTAAAAATTATAATATTTTAGATTTTTACTCATCTTTAGTAGTATAACAGTTGTGCCAAATTTGAGAAAAATCAAAGAGTTTCAACTCATTGGATCACTTGACATGGAATTACCTTACCAGGTCTTCATAAGGACTGTAATGAAAAGAAAGTTAACACCTTCAGACTCATATACCTTTTATAATTATGCAATACTTTTAATAATTTTATAATAAAACAACACTTTAATATCTAGAAAATTTAATAATTTACAGAAATATAAAAAATTATTATTATTTTGCCAGTTATCTCACTTTATTTTTTAGGTTACGTATTAAGCTTTGGACGGCTTTCTTTGTGACTGCTTTGGCGGGCTTATTCAATTCTTTTTTAAATCTTCTAGGCTAGTTGCAGCTTCATTGTTTTTCTGAAGATGTCGTTTAATAATAGTCCAATATCTTCAATAGAATGCGCTTCAGGGTACTTTGGGAGATTAGGCTTTTTCTTGTCAGAATTGACTTTATGCTGTTTACACCATTCCCTAGTGGCCGCTGCATAATGAGATGCAGCTAGGTCTGACCAAAATAAAGTAGGCACTGTATGTTTTTTAATCATTTGCGACGGTCGTTCTGAAAACATTCTTTTCGGTATAAATCTGCATTCAAATATTCTTGAGTAAATAAGGGACTAAATTTCATGCCGCATTTCATATGGCTTGCCATACTAGACCTTTTTCCCAAATCTTTCCATGAAAATCGACTTGTCCCTTTTGCTCACATATGCATTTTTCTCAATAGTGTAAAATTGGGGCATTGGCAATGTTTTATAATCAAATTTGCAGTAAGTCTTATCGTCCACTATAACACACTGGTTTTTCTTTGTTAAGACGTTGTCATACAGGTTTCTTGTCTGTTTTCTTACATCTACAGATTGTTTTTCGTTCCTTTCAGATTTTTTTGTTTTTTATAAGATTTCAAATTATACTTTTTCTTTATTCGCTGAATCAATTCTATTGATGTTTCTGCTTTTTTCGGAGTGTTGCGTACTGACAACATTGATTTACGTTTAAAAATCTTCAACACCTAACTATCTCATCCTGGATTAGAGGATCCATTTTTAGGACCAGATTTCGACAGCTTTTCAAACTACAAGCCTCGCCAAACTTTTTAATATATTTATGACACTTTCATGGCCAACATTGCGATTTTTAGCCAACTGTCTTTTAAAAATTCCTTTTATTCTGCACTACTCGTCCAAAATTACTTTTCTTTCATTTATATTAATTCGCGTCATTGCTGTATATTGTACACAAAGTTGAATTTTTTTTCATATGAAGCGGTTGTCGATATACAAATAAACAAATTATTATCGAAATTATTTTAAAAATATTTCACAGCTTGCTTTTGCGATTGTTTAAAAATGTCAACTTTCTTTTCTATACAGTCCTTAATAAAGGTTTCATAAAGGTTTTATACTTTTGATGCACATTCTACTGTTAGATGCTGCTACAAAAGTCAAATTAGTGAAATTGAAGTCGTGGTAGGCTCCTTGTAAAACATTGTATAAAATAGTTAAGAAAAACTCGGAAGATATATCCATGTTACCATGTTATAACTATTTCTAATAATTCAATCTTCAAGTAATTAGAAAAACTGGTAAATTGAAATGCCAATAGACTTTCTCTTTTAAGAGTTAAAACATTATTTGAAGATCTATAGGTTTAGCTATAAATCACACTGCAATGAAGAGAGCCGAAGTAGTGAGACAGTGCAGGTTGATCTCGCAGATAATGGAGACAACTGTATTATTCTTTAATTCATCCTTACACTCAAACAATTTTTAATTCTTTTATTTAATTTACAGAACAGTCATAATTGCTTGCAATATTAGCCAACTTAATAAAGAAGCAAATTTAGCTATCTCACGTGATGATGTAGCAAAATGCAAAGCACTGGCTAAAAATGAAGAGAGTATTTTTGATCTTCTTGCTAAATCACTTGCTCCTTCAATCCATGGCCATGAATACATTAAAAAAGCAATTCTTTGTCTTTTACTTGGTGGCGTAGAAAAAATATTACAGAATGGAACGAGACTGAGAGGTGATATTAATATACTTCTCATAGGAGACCCTAGTGTGGCTAAATCACAGCTACTGCGCTATGTATTGTGCACAGCGCCTAGAGCAATACCTACTACTGGTAGAGGTTCTTCTGGTGTGGGTCTAACTGCTGCTGTTACAACAGATCAAGAAACAGGTGAAAGACGTTTAGAAGCAGGAGCTATGGTTCTTGCAGATCGAGGTGTTGTATGTATCGATGAATTTGATAAAATGTCTGATATGGATCGTACTGCTATACATGAAGTAATGGAACAGGGCAGAGTAACCTTGGCAAAAGCTGGAATCCATGCTAGTTTAAATGCTCGGTGTTCTGTACTAGCTGCTGCTAATCCTGTTTATGGAAAAGTAAGTAGATTTTTTTTTCTTTGTATACAAGTTACTTGTGAATTTCAATATAATGAAAAACAAATTAGTATACAGCGACTATGTCTACAGACACTTAATGAAGTTTTTACTTATGGATTATATACCGGGTGGGGCAATAGTGTGGGGAAGTCCGATAGCTCCTAAACGATAACAGCTAGAAAAATCGTTCTAATACGGATGTAAACAGTGGCTAGAGGCGCATCTAGAGAAATTATTTTCAAATATACAGGGTGTTGCAGAAAAGTGTGGCATGCTTAAGGTATTTTTTTAAAAATAGAATGCCCCAAATATTTTTGCATATTTAACACCTCTCTTTGAAGGTTTATTCATATCTAAAATTTTAGCGCCATCTAATGACCGGTTTAGAAGTTATAAATTTTTTTTCAAAAAAAAATTGAGTTTTACATTATCCCACTTTTGTGATGCATTTTGTACCTTTGTGATGCAGAATTAAATAACGAACATTTTTTTGTATGTACATCCTTATAGCTATCTGTAACCACTTTTGATTTATTGAGAAAAAACTGCAAGAAGTACACAATTAAAAACAATTATTTATTTAAAAAATCAAGGTTTTTCAAATAAAACAAAAGAAAAAAACTATAACAAATGCTCCATATGTTGCCTATTTGCATGGACACACATTTCGATGCGCTTTTGGAATGATGTTTGTACGTTGTTTACCATTGCCGGCGTGATACTTCTAAAAGCATGTATTATTTCTATTCTTCATATTTTGGATTGTGGTTGGTGTCTCTGTATAAACAATTTCTTTCACATATCCCCATAAAAAGAAATCCATTTTTGTAAGATCAGGAGATATCGCAGGCCATTTAGTGGGTCCATTCCTTCCAATCTATTGATGTGGGTAGATATTATTTAGGTGGTCTCTTACTGCATGTAAATAATGCAGTGGAGCACCACATCCCATTTCGGATCCTTTGAAGAAGGTTCGTCAATAATTGTGGCAGATAGTTCTCCAAAAAAATGAAGATAAATAGCTCCAGTTAATGTACCATCAAAAAAATGTGGCCCTATTACATGTTCTCCAATAATTCCCCCCCAAACGTTTATGGACCATCTGTGCTGGTTATCAAGTTGTCTGAAAAAGTGGGGATTTTCTGTAGCATAATAATGGAAATTGTGCCTGTTAAAAAATCCATTTTTATGAAACATTGCCTCATCAGTGTTACAAAACATTGTTGAAGAATGTAGCATCGTCTTGCATTTTACCTATGGCCCAATTACAAAACTATAAACGTTTTAGAAAATCGTCATCAGTTAATTCCTGGTGCATTTGAATGTGATATGCATGAAATTTATTTTTCTTTAAGATTCGACCAACAGAACGTCTACTTATTCCTACAGATGAACTCACTTCTCTCTGACTAACATGGGGATTCTCAATTGTTGCCAGCACAACAGATAACTCATTTTCTTAGTTCACAACATTGTTAATTCGTTCACTTTTTTCATACTGTACATTGCCGGTCCTCACAAATCTATCGAGCAGGTTTTGAAAGCTGTGAACTTTAGGGAGCCTCCGTTCAGGATACCGTTGGTGGTAAATTCTGCGGGCAAGCAAACAATTTCTTTCCGACTCTCCCAAAACAAAAGTCATGTCTACAAGTTCTTCATTACTAAAATTCATTTTGAAAAACTAAAACACCTACTAGAACTAAACACTGATGGTCGATAACTGCGAGAAATGTACGTTTTGCATACGTGCACAACAATTGCTAGATGCTTTAATGTTTTGTTGAACAAAAAAACCAACACACTTGATAACTAAATAAATAATTGTTTTTAATTGTGTACTTCTTGCAGTTTTTTCTCAATAAATTAAAAGTGGTTACAGATAGCTATAGGGACGTACGAAGGTGGTCTGAAAAGTTTCCGACCTAATAAAGATACAAGACATTTTTTCTTTAAATTTATTTTTATTTTTCTACATAGTCTCCTTGTAAGTCTACACACTTCTCCCAGCGATGCTCCCATCTCTTTAACCCGTCCAAATAGTACTCGGTGTTTTTCTTTGCAAAATAATTGTTTACGAAGGTGATTGCCTCCTCATTTGACGAAAATCTCTGTCCTCCGAGCCCAATTTTTAGATGAGGGAAGGGGAGATCTGGTGAGTAAGGAGGATGGTCAAGCAGTTCAGACCGTAATTCGTGGATTTGCGCCATGGCAACCGCGGAGGTGTGAGACGGCGCATTGTCTTGGTGAAACAGGATTTTCTTTTTCTGCAAATGTGGCCATTTTTCCGCAATTTCTGCCTTCAGTTTGTCAAGTAATGATGCGTAGTAGCTCCTGTAATGGTTTTTCCTGTTTGAAGATAATCGATTAAGATAACTCCATGACTATCTCAAAAAACAGTCGTCATCACTTTCCCAGCCGTCAACAGTTTTTGCTTTTTTTGTAGCCGTTTCCCCCTTCGCAGTCCACTGTTTTGACTGTATTTTTGTTTCGGGCGTATAATGGTGTATCCAAGTTTCATCTACAGTAATTAATCGGCGCCAAAACTCTGATTTATTGCGCCTAAACTGCGCCAACAGAGCGTTGGAAATGTTCATTCGAACACGGTTTTGGTCTAATGTGAGCAAACGCGGCACCCAACGCGCGGACAGCTTTCTCATGCCTAAATCTTGATTCAATATATGACGAACACGTTCTTTGGACATATTCATAGCCTCTGCTATCTCTCTCACTTTAATTCGACGGTCGTTTAGCACCATTTGGTGAACTTTAGCGATGCTATCGTCAGTGGTTGCAGTTTTTGGACGTCCCGAACGTTCATCGTCTCCCAAGCTGGTACGGCCGCGTTTAAATTCAGCTGCCCAAAATTTCACTGTGGTAAATGATGGCGCAGAGTCCCCATACACAGAGTCCAACTCATCTTTGATTTGCGTAGGCGTATTGCCTTTCAAAAACAAATATTTAATGACAGCCCGATACTCGATTTTTTCCATTTTCACAAAAACACTCACTCAAACGATTGTCAAATAACAACTGCGCATCTAAAATGGCTGAAATTTTGGTGAGGACCTGTCAAAAGATGCACAACTACATTCCCTAGCTTTTATTGACGAGTGCTGCCATCTTCACGTTAAGGTCGGAAACTTTTCAGACCATCCTCGTACATACAAAAAATGTTCGTTATTTAATTCTGCATCACAAAGGTAGAAAATATACAGGGTGTTCCATTTGAAAAAGTTGTGAATTTTAGCTTTGAAGTTCTCTAAATTTAAAAATTAATTTTGAACACCCTGTACATGGTGGGTCCATTTTCTTTTAAAGAAGAGCACCCTACAAGCCGCTGCAACAAAATCCCTACTTAAATTCGTCTTCACAGTTGCGGCCATTAAAGCGGTAAACTGTTAAGTGGGATAATGTAAAACTCAATTTTTTTGAAAAAAAATGTATAACTTCTAAACCGGTCATTAGACGCCGCTAAAATTTTAGATATGAATAAACCTGCCAAGAGAGGTGTTAAATATACAAAAATATTTGGGGCATTCTATTTAAAAAAAAATTACCTTAAGCATGCCACACTTTTCTGCAACATCCTGTATATTTGAAAATAATTTCTCTAGATGCGCCTTTATCGACTGTTTACATCCGTATTAGAACCATATTTCTGGCTGTTACCGTTTAGGAGCTATCGGACTTCCCCACACTATTGCCCCACCCGGTATAGAACAAATCTCGAAATTTTTTTTTCGAAAGACTAAACAAATTTTTACTGACAACGTAGATCATATGTGAAAATTAATCTACCTCTTTGTTTTATACATTTGGCTATTTTAAATAACCCCATAATCATGCACATATCACATTAATAACAGGCAATATTAACTGCAGTGTTCATACTTTATACTGAGATAAGTGCAGTGTAAATAAAGGCAGTCAATATCTGTTTGTTAAGGCACGGTTGTATTTTTAAATATGTCTACATTAACATAATACTCAAATTGAAATGGTGATTAAATTAAATGAAATGCTCGCCTAATGAAGTACAGCTATTAATGAAATTTCGAATAAAATAAAAATGTTTATAATTTAGAAACTTATGCTTTGCATACATATTATAAATAACACCTCTAATGAAACTTTAGACTTCTTTTCTAATGTTGATAATCACTTTTTTTATAATACAAGGATTGTTCGGTAACTACGTGGCCTAACAAAGAAAATCCAATTTTTTTGACAAAAAACATTTTATTTTTCAATATAGCCTCCTGCTCGCTCAACACACTTATTCCAATGATATTCCAAATTAGCAATGCCTTCATTGTAGGTTGACGAATTCAAGTCCTAGAAACAGCTACCATATTTACTCAAAAATAAGACCCCCCTCGATTATAAGACCCTCCCCCCTATATTTAGCAATAGCTTTAGGCAATATAAGATATTGAGCATTTTTCAGTTTTATTTTGTTAACAAATTTCGTTAGCTATGTTTATGGGAAGAATTCTGTCCTTTATCTCTTCGTGGAAACAAACGCCTTTGTGGAAGCAGTTTACCTGAATTCCAGGAAAACTTCTAAAATTGTAGGCAGTTTATTCAAAAAGTGGTCAGATGTCACTCCAATAGATAATTTTTAAGATTTTACACACTTACTGGAAAGATTAAGATGCTACTATTGTTAACAATTAGGTAGGTACCTACTTAATAGGTTACAATTCTTCAGTCGGTACTATTAAATGCTTAAATGAATTTCTTAGAAATGCTTTTGCCATCACTGGGTTTTTCACTAATAACGACCATTTCAGTTTGCAACCTTACTTTCTAAAACCATTATTATAAAAAAATATATATTATAAAGGATAATGAAGATCTAACTGAGGGTGATGATGACGACAGCAGCGATTCTGAATAAATTTTTTTTATCAATACTGGTAAACATTACTCAGTTACACTGATTGTTTTCACTATTTATTCAATATATCTTATTATACTCGATTATAAGTCCGGACTCGAATATAAGACCCTCCCATATTTTAGAGCAAAAATCTAGGAAAGAAAGGAGGTCTTATTTTCAACTAAACACAGTATTTACAGCAGTGATTACCTCCGAATTAGACTAAAATCTCTTACGCCATTTTTTCAGATTTGGAAACAGATGATAATCGCTAGGAGCCATATCTGGGGAATAAGGCGAATGAAGCACTAATTCAAATCCCAATTCATGAATTTTGGCCATTGCAATTGCAGACTTGTGGGCAGGTGCGTTATCCTGATGGAAAAGCACTTTTTCTCTGTCAAATAAGGCTGTTTCTCTTTGATTTTGTCGCTTAATTGTTGCAACAAATTGGCATAATACTCGCCATTTATTGTTTTCCCCTTTTCTAAGTAGTCGACGAAAATAATTCCATGAGAATCCCAACACACAGTTGCCATAACCTTTCCTGCTAACAAAACGGTTTTTGCCTTCTTTGGTGGCGGAGAACCTTTGTGTGTCCATTGCTTGGACTGTTCTTTGTTTTCGTGAGTGTAATGGTGGACCCAGGTTTAATAGACGGTTATGAAACGGCTTAAAAAGTCCTTCGGATTGATGTGAAAACGTGCCAAAAGGTCGCAAGAAACACTCAAACAATTCAGTTTTTGCTCCGGTGTGAGCAACCGTGGCACCCAACGCGCCTAGTATTTTTTCATGCCCAATTATTCAGTTAAAATTCTGTGCACACTGTCATTTGAGATACCCACTATGTCTGCTATCTCGCGCACTTTTACTTGTCGGTCATTCAAGACGATACGCTGAACTTTTTCAATCATATCCGAGGCAGTAGCAGTTTTTGGACGTCCACTACGGGGTTCATCATTTGTGCTCCTACGACCACGCTTAAATTCAGCAACCCAGTTTTCAGCCATTGAAAGCGAAGCAGCAGATTCCAATAGTGTTGAATCCAGCTCTGCTTTGATTTAGGTTGGTGTTAAGCCTTTCAAATGAAAGTACTTTATCACTGCTCTCAACTCAGTTTTTTTCCATTCCTTGCAAAATTACAAAAGACATTCACTTTGGCGTACTGTCAAAAACAGACTGATTGACAGATCGCTCTGTACTGTCATATATAACCTATTAAAGGATGATTCTACAGAATGATAAAGAAGATTCCTGCAAATTTGCTCAATCTCTATGTTAGGCCACATAGTTACCGAACAATCCTCGTAGCAAGTTAAATGCACAACTTATTTTTAAAAATGCCACATGTTATATATTTATGTAAAACTAAATAATTCTTCTGCCTTTCCATTAAGTTTCCGTTAATAAAAATTGATACTCTTATTATTTTGTATTGATAATAGTTGTTTACACACTACAAGTTTCTAAAATAATTGCTGTGTTCCATTATGGTTGCAATAAATTATGAATAAGCTGCCATGGTTTAGAAATAATTACATTACTAATCATTTTTGTAAAATAGGTACAATATGCAGGGTTGCCACAGAGTCACTTAAGCCACTTAAAATCACTTTTTAAACAAAAAAGTCACTTAAGTCTCATTTCTTAATCAGAGTGCATTTTAAAATTTTATTTAACAATATTTATTGAATATTTTTTACATATTATCTAACTTTATAAAATCTTAATTTTAATATAATTTTGAATTATACAAAAACACCTATTACATTTCAAGTGAATTTATATGCAACTTTTTTATTCTTAACAATGTAATTATTTTTTCAAAAAAAATGCATACTATTTAAAATAACCAGGCTACGAAATCGTTCTCGCAGTATCTCTAATACTGCTGGCACGCGGCTACAAACGGTCTGACTTCAAATTTGTCAAACTTAACAAAAGGTTAATGATAAGTTGGCTGTAACTCTTTTCAGAAAACACGTGCGAGACCATTACAAAGTGGCATGTAAGCATATACTGCAAAAGTCATTTTAAAACTGCAAAACTTACAAGAACTTCATCTAGATCAGGGGTTCCCAAAGTACGGCCCGCGGTCCAAATGCGGCCCTCATACCCTAGAAATTTGGCCCGCGATGTCAGATCATCCGCAATCTTGAAGTCATTGAAATAATTTACATTTAAAAAAAATAAATAAATTTTATCATATTATAATTAAAAATTGTTCACTTAAAAAAATACTAAATTTTATATGTAATAAGTATATTGTTATTATATAGCTTGTATATACAGGGTGATCCAAAATGACTGAAGGCACTTTGAATTTACCGCCATGTTAAATTATTGTCGCGTGGGCAACATGAATACTTTTTAGACATTTTTATCTTGCTTTTATTTTACAGTAGCGTCTCAAAAACAATATAGCTTATAAACTTCATTAATTTTAAATAATAAACTTAACTTGATAATAAAATCGTCTAACAAACCGTAGTTCTGAAAAGAACTGCTTTGTAAAATAAGAAAACAAGCGAAATAAAGCAAAAATTCAATGAAAATCCAGAACAATGTGGCAAAGCACAACGATGTAAACGAGAAAGTGACGAGTTGACGCTGTAATTTGACGCAACACATTTCAATAGTGCTACACTAACAATGTGAAATAAACTAAAACCTAAGGCGCAAAATTCAAACCGCCCTCACTCAATTTGGATCTCACTGTATTTTGTCTTATTGAACTAATCGAATTACAGGAAAATGCCGAAGCCAAGAATTCTTATCGCAACAATTCCTTAATTGGTTTTTATAAAGGATTTTCCGAAATTGAGCAAACATACTTAACAAATGTTTTCATTATTTGAAAGTACTTGCAGTTATATGCGAAAAAACTTTCTCATTCATGAGTATTAATAAATCCAAATTGAGATCAAAATTAACTGATGAACATTTACAAGCAGTATTAAGAATACTTTCAAACTGACTTAGAACCAAGGCTCAATGATATTATTAAAAGAAAACAAAACACTTCAGATTGATGAGTTTATTATTTTTTCTTTTTTTATTTTAAATTATTTAGTTATTTTTGTTTAATTATTTTTGAAATGTGTTAATAAACTGTTAATTAATGTGTTAATTATTGTTATAAGTAAAGAACGATTATGCTATAAAATTAGTATAAATCTTTCTTTTGTGTCTTTTTATTGATTTCAACGTATTTTTCCATAAAACTTTGTTTTGGCCTGCCAAATATTTTGGAATTCACAATTTGGCCCACCTAGGCAAAACTTTGGGAACCCCTGATCTAGATCTACGGAAAAGTTCATCCAGCCTGAAAATAAAATCAACTACTGAGAAAGCATTGCCACGGAAAGTACATATAGATTTCTTCTCGATGAGTGGAGACTTTTGCAATTGGAAAAGGTTGAATGTGAGAACATGCATTGATACGTATTATCAAAATAAATTTCAATTGCAAAATTCTGGAAAACCACGATATCTGATTTAATAGCTGCTGACATTTGCTGCTGTTAAAAGATAATAGTTGTTTGGCAACAGTTTTTTAAACTTGTATAGCAACCTACTATCGAATGCAAAAATTCTGAGCTCATTCACAAAAATGCAAAAATCTAAAATCTGATAATTTTACAAACTTACTATTTTATGCAAAAATAAATTGTCTGTTTTTGTTTGAATTAATTTAAATGGTTAGTTTTTTTGCTATGCACATTCAAACTCAGGGCTCACAACTTTTGTTTTATGTTTTACTTACTATTATTTTAACGTAAATAAGATATTTAAACGTTGTAGCAGCCACAAGTTGTTCTGCAAGCCTAAGCAATTATTCTATGACGAAAACTATTTATCCATACATATAAAATCTTTATTAGATACCTGACCAGTTTAGCTTGGTTTGCCAAATCTGACACAGGATAACATAAAGAAAAAATAAAATTTTGAATTTAGAGCTCACTGCAAACTGCTGGAGCCGCAGAAAGCGCAGATGAAGGAAGGGTACGTTCGAAGAATGAAAGAGAAAGTATAGCCAGAGGTACAATCTGTTACAAAAGCAGTTACTTGAATTTACCTGGTGTTACAATTCTAATTCTTTTAATATATCCTTACAGCCTTGGTAGTGTAATGTCTAGAGTGCTGGACTTTCACCCAAGCGGCCCGAGGTCGATTCCCGGTGCCGGCAGATCTGGATAAGGTTTTCTGCAGTTTTCCTTAGCTGTGACACAAATGTGGGATTTGCGCTGTTCCATCTGTAAGTTGGCTGCAGCCGCACTTAGGGCCTACGTAATAATAATAATCGCCCCCTCCCACCCGCACAAGCATATAGCTTCTGGGGCCTGGTTTCCAGGCTATGGGTTGTAGCAATTATTATAATTATTATTATCTGGATTGTTCCAGATTTAAAAATCTTTTTAGAAAAGGATTTAAAAATTTATCGGTTTTCCCGTATATCTTCTGGTAATTTAAAACCTTTCTTGGAAAAAATACCAAAAACAAATTGTGTTTCAAAAATGTAACAAGGATTTTAAAATGTATTGTTTTCTCCTAGGAGGGTTAACGGGAATTATTATTATACACAGTAATGTTTAAAACAACTCTTTTTAGTGAATAAGTATTTCATAAGATTTAGGATCTGGAAAAAACCATAAACTGTAAAAAACGATAAACACGTTAACGCCAACTTTTTACGGGAATGTACCGACATGAACACTGCGGAGCTGCTACTAGAAATGAGAATTTCCCACCTAACTATCGCTAATCTACTGCGCATCTCTTGCTCAGAGCTCCAGCAGTTTGCAGTGAGATGTCATGGATATGACTAATTTTTGGAATATTTGTTTCTTACCATCTAAAATATAAATGTGGGGGTAATTTGTCTAGGCTTTTGCTGTTTCGCATTCTTGAATTCTCAAAATTGCTTAAAACCTGCTTGAAGCCATAACTTTAAATGCTACTTGTTTAAGCTACAGATCTCATGTTAAAGCGTATGAAGAGCGTTTTTTAATGGTTTTTTTCAGTCTTTTATTTTACAATTTTCAAAAATTGAAATTTTCTTAAATTTTCAAAAAATTCTTATACTAAAAAAACGCCTCAATCCATAGCTCTATTATTTGATGAACCAAAAACCGTGTGAAATTGTTCTATATGTACTACTGTTTGTGCGACGTTTTAAATGCATGTTTAATTGGAATGACTTTTCCCAATTTACGTTTGTTAGTTGCCATCGTCATGGTCGCCATTTTGTTTATTTTGCGAGATGTTGAAAAATTTGAATTTTGTTATAGTTTTGGTTTTTTGATAATAGAAAACTTTCTAATTGATTAAATCAATTTAAATATTATATTCAATAACTAATCGTTATTAATGAATGTATTCGTGATTTAAATGGATAAGCGAGTGATAAAAGGATTTTGAATTTAAAAAATAATTGGAAATTAAGCCAGAGGTATAAAAGGAAGAAATTGTATTGTTTTGAACATATTTGGGGCCCCAATGATTGGATATTGAGGTTTGGAATAGAATAAGATCAATTCAGAGCATATGTCTATCGATCATCTTAAGGTATTAAGAATATGAGTTTTTGATTTCTTAATTCTTTTATCACATTTTTCTTGGTTTGAATATACAGTCCATTCATTTTATAATTGAAGTTATGAATTAAAATTTATATTTAGATAATTCGTAATTAAACAACTACAAAACAGTCAGTGTTTAACTTTAATGTGAGCAATAGTCAACTTTTCTTTTAAATAGACATATTTTTTTAATTTAATCATAGACAATATCTTTCTAAATTCAAACACGTGTTAAATATTTTTAAAATTTTTTATAACACCTTTTTAAATAATTCTTTAGTTTTATTAAAAAATTTGTATTGTTAAAGTTTTTTGTTTAATTAATAAAATAGTTTCTTTATTGCCCAAAAATTAGCAAAATTTCTGGAAATTTTATGATTTAAAAAATATTTGCATTTTGAGTCTTGACTTTTAAATGAAAATTCTTAATTTAGGTTTTCCTTGTTTATATAAATTTGTACCAAATTTGTGCAATAAAAACTACATACTGGTCATTTCCACAAAGACAGAATTTTGGAGTCAAGATTTGTTTAAAAAACAAAGAATATTTATGAAGAAATAACTTTTTATTGCTTTCTTAGTAGGATATTATCAAAAACAGTTTTTAATACACAGCAGAGCTGAAATTTTAATTGTTGCATATATCTTGAAAAGTTTGCATCTGCAAACGTGCAGCCACTCATGTTATTTTGAGTAAAATTACAGGTTACGATTGAGAAAAAGAATTTTATATTACTCACAATAAAACTGTTTTAGATGTGGATTCTGGAGAAAGTATCGAAAATTAATTTTTTGTCTTTTGTCACAAAAATATTAAAAAAAATTATCGGTATTTTACAATCGGTCACGATTTGACGTCTCAAATACTCAAATATTCTTTACTTAAATCTAAGAAAACTACATCTCACATAAAATGATTCAAAAACATTTATTTATGTTATCAAATCATCAAAAATTATTTAGTTTTTCAATAATAACTGGAATATCGATAAGTTCATATTTGTGACCGACTAAGAAGTAGACGTAACTGGAAAGACATTGGTGTTGATTTTGTAGAAGTTGAGGGTCCAGCAGTTGAACCCTCGGGAGTTGATTTTGTAGAAATAGATGGTTTGGGAGTTGATTTTGTAGAAGTTGATCGTCCAGGGGTTGATTTTGCAGAAGTTGCGTTTTTGTTCTTCAAGTTCCAATAATGCTCTCGATCTTTTGCTCTTTTCATCGCCAACTGTTCTTCTGTAAAATTTGCTCCTTTTCTCTTAGGCTAATTTGTTCTGCCTCTCATATTTTTCTTTCTCTATCATTTTACATCGAGCCATTTTTTCGACTGCAAGAGAAAACAAAACACATGGCTGTAGTCAAATAACCAGCTTTAAATACCCAGATTAATTCCATTTGGTTACGTGAATGGGAATAATAGTCCACTTGGTCTCAGAGTGTCCAACATGGTCACGAACCGACTGGACAGTGACCGAATAGAATTTACTGCGTTTTTGTCCAATTGCTCGCTACTTGAATGCTACAATGTCTGCCAATTGAGGTTAGGTTTTACATTTTCCCGCTTACTAATATTATCTGCAATACATAACTGTATCGCCAGTGTCGGTGGATTAGTGGTTTGCATGTTTGCTTCATAATCCAAAGATCGCACGTTCGATCCCTGGCTGAGCTGGTAATTTTTCATAGCGGAGAAAAATTTAAAACATGCCTTCTTTTCGGATAGGAAGTAAAACTGTAGGTCCAGTGTCAATGCGATGTTTGGCACGATAAAGATCCCTACTGGGGGTGGAATTCCCCGAGATTCGGCTAAATTCTAGTAGGGTCGACCAAATGATCATAGCAATCGGTGCCATGAGGTATGAAGGATGCTCCGCCATCCTGATTCCTCGCCCAAAAACAAACAAACATAACTGTATCATAGCACGGGTTTCTTTTTAAAAAACATGACAGGATAGATACATAATTAATGTACGCTGATATTCTTACCTGTATATAAAAGTAAATATCTGCAAAGAATTGTGTAATTGACAGGTAAAAACATATGCAACACTAACTATCAACCATACTAGATGCACTGCTAACAATGCGAACTTAATAATAATAATAATTATTGGTGCTAGTGTACCCACATTAGTACTTACACAAGTCAAACAAAACATAGATATATTGAATAATACAGATGATTATTAAAGAATATTGAGTATTAAAGAATAGATTTAGCAATAATTAACATAATTAAATAACAAGATATTTAAAACACATTTCTTGAATAACAAACAGTACATAATTGCACTTGATGAACAATTATATGAACAGAGGCGTATAAAATATGATAGTTAGGTATTAATATCACAATTCATGTATTCATTATAGTGGTTAGAATGCCTTTTCCAGTAGAAACCTTTTTATTGTCAATTTAAATTTTTTTTATGTTGTCAATATTTTTAAAGTTTGAGGGTAGTTTATTAAACACTTTAATTGTCAGATGATTAGGTCCATTTTGACATTTACTTAATCGATAATATGGCATAATAATATTGTTTTTGTTTCTAGTATTATGTTCATGTTGACTAACAAAGGTGGAATAATTATCAAAATTAACTTTAACATGAGTTAAACATTCTAATATGTAAATTGAAGGTAGTGTAAGTATATCAAGTTGTATAAATGCATATTTGCAATCCTCTGCATACCCAAGACCAGCCATGACTCGAACAATTCTTCTCTGCATAGCAAAGACCTTGTCAGAATCAGATGCATGTCCCCATACTAGTACAGCATAACAAATTAAAGGATGGCACAATCCAAAATAGGTTGTTCTCAATATACCTTAATACATAATTAATATAACTTAATACCAGTTCCGGAATGAATTTTGGCGAAAAGTTTAATTTTCTTCTCGCTGACCACCTTATTTTCGTGACACGCATAATTGACGCGAAAAATCTTTATTGATATAAAATATTGTAAAAAATATAGTAACAACATTATAATACTAAATAACAGCAATCATTCATAGTAAGTTTCTTTCACTTTAAAATGTGCATCTTCTATTTGGAGGCAATGAATTTTTTTATCTCCGTGATGTGGCACGTGACCGAGTAAGACATTTTTAAATATTGTAATGGTTTTTTCCCCCCCCCCCCCCCCGACATTCAGACTCTTTGTTTTATTAAAATTGAATATTTGTTTGATATACAACTGGACATTGAATAAAATAAATTGGGTTCTGTAACTATGTGTTGTTTCCCACAATTGAAAATTTTTATTTTACTAAAATGTATTTTATAGCAAACAATTATTATTACTTTTTTTATAATATCAATTAAATCATTTTACCCAGTCAATGTCATTTGACAATACCCAAGGTAAGTTCGGCATTGTAACTCTTTTTGCTCCAAAAGCTCTATTGTCATAGTTACAATTATTTGCAATAATGGATCCTATGGAAACCGAGCTCTTCGAGTTAATTAGATCTGAATGCCAAACTTACCCCCAGTTGAAAATTGACCAACACAACCTTATAAGTTTGACACATAAAATTAAAATGTCATATTATTCTAATATCAGGTAATGCTCCCTGTTATAACATTATTTATCGGATATCAAATTCATTTCTTAGATAAAAACTTATTCAAATAATCAATTTGCATATGGTTTACAACATATGGATAAGATTATTTATACCATACAATACCACGATACACCCACAACGGTATGACAATGCGCAGCTCGATAGTCTATCCTTCTCTGGTTTGTGACGTCAGTGCGAAGCAAACCAGGCTTGTTTTGCATTACGTTCTTATGTATAATGATGTTTTTATCATTTATAATGACAATGGTTAGTAAAGTATGACGTTTGATAATCGTTCTAATATTAGCCACTTAATATTAAAGGCATAATTAATAAATTATAGTATGAGGGAATGTTATTATTTATAATTATGCCCGTATTGCCCGTGGTGCATATAACAATTTATTTTATTTTGATTCAGAAATATTCCAAATTTTAACAATTTACTAATCATGTACCGCCGATATGGATTGTTATGCTTTCTATAAAATATATATAATAGTAAAATTTGTTAGGGAGGTACTTAGAAATAATATATAGGTAGATACTAAATAATCGAAAGTTACCATATCACTAAATTTAAAATTGTTTATTTTTATTAATTACAAAGCCAATGTTAC
Organism: Agrypnus murinus; assembly: GCA_929113105.1. Taxonomy (NCBI): domain Eukaryota; kingdom Metazoa; phylum Arthropoda; class Insecta; order Coleoptera; family Elateridae; genus Agrypnus; species Agrypnus murinus. The sequence goes on along the minus strand of OV816024.1, from coordinate 96,055,141 downwards.
TTAATGAGAAATTAAAACCTGTAGGCAACATTCAAATGTATCATAGTGATAAAAATTTGATTAATAATTGAAGTATCCTCTCCGCCATGTTATTTTATAATTTTTCTAAAAATTCTTACCATTTTTTAGATTTATTTTATCATTTCTTTCGACAAGCAATTTCCCAACGCTTTGAAAGTTCTTCGTTCTTTGGGAATCGAAAGTATTTTATACCAGTTCCTTTTGTATTCCTGTTATAATTGCAACAGTCAGTAACAGCACAACCAGGCATACTGTTCGATATATACCTGTGTAAGAATTTCACCTTGTTATCTTCGATATTTCACAAGTTTACACTCACCAAAACAAAAGGAATTTCAAAATTAATTATTTAAAGCCGCTTTTCCTAACATACACCCACCGTACTGTGTAGCTGGAAGAGATCAAATGGGAGGAAAGTTAGAGTCCTTGGAAAGTTGCTTCGCAGCGACATCACATGCGCGTGGAGAACGAGTTTTGGTCGTGAAGCTGGCATACCGTTGTGGGTGTATCGTGTACAATATCCAAAACTAACCTGTAAGTAAATCACTAAATTTCACTTTATTTATTAAAGAAAAAGGATATTAATATTTATTTTCTTTACCACCACCTTCTATTGTAGCTTTCATACAAAATTTGCAGTCTTACTATTGATGATAAAGTTCCATTTTAATACACCAAATTAATTCCAGCTGTCGGCCGGATATGTGTCTTAATCAATGCAATGAATGTTTAACGTTTAACAATTTTAAGGAAGTTTTAAACTTTTTTAATTCTTCTTAGTATGTTTCTTTCTGTCTTGTTTTCTTACCATATGAAATAAGTACAAGAACACCACTTAAATTCTTCAATAATAATTATCTTTATTATTATTTATTTTAATATATCTTCATAATGTTTGTCACAATTATTTTACACTTTTATATTAGAAATACAGTCGAACTTCTATATAACGAAGTCGGTAAATCCTGAAAAAAATTCACTATAGGGAAATTTCGTTAAGAAATATCACCTTTTGTAAATATTATTTTAATGCTTTCGTTTTAATTCGAGTCATTCCGCAAACTGTAATGCCTTGTGTTTAATTAATTGTGATAATGGTGCATTTTTGTCGCGAATTAAATGCACCCACTTTAAAACTGCTTCATCTACGGCGTCGTATACATAAGTTCTAGCACGTTTTGCTGTATGTTCGCCAACTGATTTTAAAATTGATTCGCGATTTTTTATTATAGTCGATAAACTACTGGCAGGAATTCCAAACTTTGCCGTGAGCCGCGATATTTGTCTTTTTTGTATACAGTTATCAATTTCCCGCAACACGTTGATTTTCTCAATAATGGTTAAATACTTTCGCTTTGATTTTTTTTGTACTCTAGTGTAGAGCTGTTCTCTCACAAAACTAAAGTTACAATAAAAATTTGCAATGCTAGTTTTGAACTTTACGTAAATGCTAATTGCATTTTAATCTTTCTTAGAGGGGTGGAATCTCCATTTAGACAAGTAACAATGTATATAATGCATCGAAGTTTAATCTTTCCTAGAACTCTCATTCAGATAAATCTCCGGAACTCCCTTGAAAAAGTAAGAATGTAAAAATAAACCAATTGTAAACCTTTTAATGACAATTTTAATCCTTCTTAGAATTTCCATTTAAACAAATTTACAAAATCCTTTTACAAGGATTACAGGGTTTTAAAAATGTGTGCAGGCTTCTTGGAAGATGGCTAAATTTATAGTCTTTGACTGCTGCTAAGAAAGAAAGATTGATGCATAATACATACATTTACCTGGAAAGATTTATTTTAGTTTGGCCTAAAAAATTCGTTAAATAGAAATTTTACTTCGTTATTTAGAGACACTTTTATATGTATTTTTTCTAAAAGGGCAGTGTACAGCACAAAAATTCGTTATATAGAGAAATTCGCTATATAGAAGTTCGTAATATGGAAGTTTGACTGTATCTATAATATTCTAATCTTTTATCAGATTTTAATAATAAGTTTTTTTTATACTTCAAAAAAGCATTTCTTATTGATTCTATTAATATTCTTCAATTATGTTCATGTCGGCAGTACGGCAGAGTGGTTATAGTGGATTTACATCGCTTAACATAGTTAAGTCGAGTTTGTGTCGGTCAGGACTCGGATGGGTAAAACCATGAGCGCAGTGTACTTGCCTACATGGCTCCGCTGCCTCGTCCCACACACACACACATATCCACTCTGCGGCTCGGTGTGTCCAGCACTTCGACACCGAAAGGTATAAGAAGTTAAAGATTATGTATGTATGTAATTATTTTCATTATCTAGTTTCTAAGCTAAACTTTCTCTGTCTCCGTTTTATCGTCTAGTAATTTAATTATTTTAGATTGTCTCTATTTTAGGTAATAATATAAATAGGTTGTTTGTATGGTAATATCTATATTAACAATTTTCTCATTGTTACTCTAATGCACTTTGTTTATTTGAATGGTCATACAATAAAATAAATTTTAGACGAACATATACCTGTTTAGAAGAAGAAAATTTAATGAAAATATGAACTGTATGTATATCAAATAATATTAACTTGGTATTAAACCATTAAATTAATAAAATAAAATCATCAATAGGGGTTTTAAACATTTTGGATGAAAGTATGGTCAGACGACCATAGCAATATATTCGTATTTTTTTAATTTGGTAAACAAATTATCAAAAACAATTGTGCTGATTTAAATGAAGAAAATTTGTTTTTAGAATAATTGAATACAATATAAAAATCTTGCCATGGACTAAATTAAAAAAAGTGTTTTAGTAATTAGTCGGTTTCCTAGAGACAAAATTCCTCGGAATTCGCCTTTTGGGGACTGATTTTGATGATTTTTATTTAAATTGTAGGTAATCGACTATATTTCAAAGTCTAAATGTTGGATTTGTCCGCTAACGTCCTGCCCTGTTTAATTGTTATTAACAAATTATTATTTTTTCCATAAGGGGCTAATTAATAAATAAATAATTTCATCAAATTTTTATTATAATTGAATAAAATTAGGTACTTATAGCTTTCTGAGGTCGCAGATTACGAATTCGGGACCCAAATTGGTCAAAAGTGCAAAACGGCGGCTACAAAATGGCCGCCGAGGTCAGACATTTATTATTTGAAATGGCAAATGAAAAATAGTACTAGGAGGTTTTTAAAGTCGCAAATTTCGATGTTATAGTTATTTACGTATTAAGATCTGTTAAGATAGCTATAACGGCCAAGGAAGCTGTTTAAAAATGCTTCCGCGATCGGAAAAGCGGGTCATTAAAAAAGACCGCTGTTGAAACCTATTTTAACAGCCCTGAGTGTTAACAGGGTGTTATTGACAGCTTAACGGTTGTCAATTGTTTGAACTTTATTCCTTCTACAACAACATAGTATGGTGAAAAGCTAAAAAATGACCTAGATGCAAAGTGCCGGTCACAAAATGGCCTGTAAAATTAAAAAATGTTGTAATGATTATTTCGAAACAAGGGAAGCTATAGTTAACTATACAGAGAAAGTTTTATACTAACATTTTAACCATCAATATACAACACGAAACTTTTGCATAGAATATTTTCTTAACACTTTAATACTAAATATTTATGTACAACATTCAGAAACTATTACACTCCACAGAATTTTGACCAAAGAAATTGGACACGATTTTTTTTACACTACATTATTGACACTGCGTTATTTAAAAACATTTGAAACCGTTGTATTAAAATTGTAGTGTAGAAAATCGAGTTTGATTTCTGTGGTCAAAAGTCTGTGTTTAAAGCTGGGCTGCTAAAGTTAGTGTATGTTTATTTTAAGTGTTCAGTTTTTATTGTGTTAAAAAGCACTCTCCGCAAATCTTTTATGTTGTATAAATATTCAATGTGATCAAAACATGAGTGTAAAGCTTTTTAGCTGTAGTAACTATATTTACTAAAACAAGTTGCCGCATGCAATTTAAAAGGTTCCCAAAAAATGTATTTTCATGACAAAACGTGTTTCGCCCTGACTCGCACCCTGCATGTCAGCAACACCGATTGGTGATAACGTGTTGTACGTTTACCAAAGCCACGGTGAAAAATAATTTTGTAAATTTAGCAGACTTGTGTCCAGCACTCGATTCTGCTCAGCAGCATTTAAAGAGGGTATATCTGCAAGTTCAACTATGGCTCGAAAATAGTATGACAATAACACTGGCGTTGAACAATTATGAATGTAATCTTTTACCACATAAGGATGACAGAACCTGCAGCTTTAGCAAATGTATTACAGATTATATTTTGCGGATGGAAAACTGGACGTGGAACAGCATGCGTGTGTAAGAAATAGGACTTGTACTTCATACTGTACTTCAGTTTGCAGAGAATTCAACGGGGATGGCTACTTAAATGTACAACCGATTTTGTCGTTGCCAGAAGTATAAATGATGAAACTAATGGTATTTTAAAAGAAACACAAGTAAATAATAATTAATACAATAATCTTTTATTTAAATCTGACAATGAATAAAGCTTCAATATTAAACGGAATTATGATGAAATTATGGAATATTAATTTATTTTAACACTATTCAAACTAAATTCCTTTCCACCAATTTGAATTTTAAATAAACAATACTAATAATTGGAACAATCTTAAAATTTTATTAACTAATATATACTCAATTAATTATCTAGTAGAGCACTGTGGGTGTTAGGTTAAGGAGGTAAATTCAAATTAAATTTAAACAAAACACTTTCCACAACTAATTTTTATTTTCATATATATATTTCGCCCACCAGGTGGACATCATCAGTGAAACTAAAATGACAAACAAACTTACAATATAATAACAGTTTAAAAATTTTTCTAAGAAGTGGGGAAACAAATTACAATTATAATAATATATAATTTTATAAACAAATTAATCAATATTGATTTAAATCCCTTACTCAATACGTTGCTCACACTTCTCCCCACTTCTTAGAAAAATTTTTAAACTGTTATTATATTGTAAGTTTGTTTGTCATTTTAGTTTCACTGATGATGTCCACCTGGTGGGCGAAATATATATATGAAAATAAAAATTAGTTGTGGAAAGTGTTTTGTTTAAATTTAATTTGAATTTACCTCCTTAATATATACTCGTATATAAATCCATGTTAAACAAACATGTCGGAGAGAATAAACATTTTGAATTTTGATCATATTCAGTTTCGGTGGCCTTTTGTGACCGGCATTTTGCATCTAGGTCATTTTTTAGCTTAACATTGGAATTTGTGACATTAAAAATTCGTAGTAGTATTTTTCATTTGAAATTTCAAATATTAGATTTTTGACCCAGGCGGCCATTTTGTAGCCACCATTTTAGAGTTTGGGCCGATTTGGGCTGTTAAAAGAGGTTTCAACAGACCATCTTTTTTAACGACCCTCTTTTTTTTAAATTTCTATGGCTAAGGTGACAACAGCGTCTACGAATTTTTGACCGCGGAAGCATTAAAGCCCTCCTTCGTCACGCTTCAAACAGCTCCCTTGGCTGTTATAGCTATCTTAACAGATCTTAATACGTAAATAACTATAACATCGCAATTTCCGACTTTAAAAATCCCCTAGTAAGTAGTATTTTTCATTTGCCATTTCAAATAATAAGTTTCTGAACTCGGCGGTCATCTTGTAGCCGCCATTTTGCACTTTTGACTGATTTGAACACCGAATTCGTAATCTTCAACCCCAAAAAGCTATAAGTACCTAATTTTATACAATTCTAATAAAATTTGATGAAATTATTTAATTATTAATTAGCCCCTTATGCAAAAAATGTTAATTTGTTAATAACGATTAAACAGGGCATTAGTGAACAAATCCAACATTTAGACTTTGAAATATACTCAATTACCTACAATTTAAAAAAAAAATCATGAAAATCGGTGCCCAAAAGGCGAATTCATAGGAATCACTCGTTTTTTGTCTCTAGGAAATCGACTGATATAGTTATTGAAATTGGATCATAAATAATGGAATTATGGCTTGCGGCTACCGAAATTCCAAAAACTTCTTCGTGAACCTCATAGCCTTTTGATGACATTGCTGTTGTTGTATGTCATTAAAACTATTAATATATCAGGTTCATAATGTAGTGTTTTTCCAAAAATCAACAATGTCGGTTTTTTATATTGAGATATGCTATAGTATAAAAATCATAGTAATCTGTAAGTTTCTTTATGGTAACCCCATGTATAAAAGTGTAAGCTAAGTTTTGTTCATATATTAAATATTTGCAGTATAACCAATACAAAACTCCCATGGAAAATATTGGATTGCAAGATTCATTGCTATCACGTTTTGATTTACTGTTTGTCATGTTAGATACAGTTGACGAAGATCAGGATTCAGTGATTTCTGATCATGTTGTACGTATGCATAGGTATAGGTAAGTGTGTTAATTTTGAGTGATTTTATTTACCTTTTTGTCGCTAAGATTCTTACGTGAATATATTCTAGAAATCCTAAGGAAAAAGATGGAGATGTTCTACCAATGGGATCGAATGTAGCTATATTGAGTACTCAGAATCCTGATATTTCTGAAGAAGATAGGGAGACCACGATCTATGAAAAATATGATCCATTATTACATGGTGGTAGCCGTAACCGCACTGATAAAATATTGAGTGTAGATTTTATGCGAAAGTACATTCATCTTGTTAAGATTATGAAACCAAATTTAACAAAAGAAGCTTCCCAAATTATTGCTGACCAATATTCAAAGTTACGTTCAGAAGAAGCATTAGATGCAGATACAGCTAGGGTAAATGAATTTTTTAGATAATTTATTCTCTTCAATCTAACCTTTTTTTGTGATAATTAGATTTTATTCTGCACTTAGTGGCACATAAACACTTCCTTTTACTTTTTACAAGTGATAAATGCCAATATTTGTGACCTGAACACAGTCAAGTTTGCAGATCTATTTATGTACTGTTTGTTCTTTAGTGCCTGAGCCATGCAACATCGATTAATAATAATGTTAAAATATTTCCAAAATCTGTTTGAAAGCACTCAATATGGGTGTAATATCAAACTTGTATTGGATTGTTATGTATAGATAATAGATATCAATTTTTATAATCTTCTTTTTAATTGGAATATTCTTCAAATTTAAAACAAACTGCATACATGTATATCAGTATTATAGGCCCAGTAAAATTCTAATTGAATATTTTATTTTAGACTCAGCCAGTAACAGCCAGAAGTTTGGAAACAATGATACGTTTAGCGACTGCTCATGCTAAGGCTCGAATGTCTCGTACAGTTGATGCCCAAGATGCTTATGCTGCCATTGAACTCGTACAATATGCATATTTCAAAAAAGTGCTAGAAAAACGTAAACGCAGAAGAGAATCTCAGAATTCATCAGAGGAAGATGATGAAGAGCAAAGACCACGAGTTAGAAGACCGAGAGTTAGTAATTATTTAATGTTTTTTTTTTCATTAATCTATACATGCATATTTTACGTTTAGCGATCACAGACTGATGATGAATCTGAAGATGAAGTTATATCATCTCAGAGATCCACACGTAGTCGTTCAACTACTGTCGCTGATGCTCCACCAATTACAAATGGTATTGTTAATGGAGATCATCCTGAATCTGAAGATGTATCAGATGTTTCAATTGATGAAGAACGGTAAGAACATTTGTTGCTTTTACGATACTGTTATACAATTTTTACTTTGCAGGTTATCTGTGTTCAAGAGTAGCTTATTTGCTGTCTTTAAAAATGCTAGAGCGCAGTCTTTAGCTTTAACTCGTGTACAAGAAAGTATAAATACTGAATATAGTCAGAATCCATTTTCTCAAAGTGAAATTACAGCTGCGATCAACAGAATGACTGATGATAACCAAATTATGTTATCTGATGGAATACTTTTCTTAATCTAACTTAAGTACAAATACTATTTTTTATACTCTTTTTTGTAAGTGTAATATAACCATTATGTATTATTCTAAATTTTTAGATCTGTTTAGTACAATAAAAGTTTCATTATACTGTGAGTTGTTCTTTTTTAAGATAGCCTTGGTAGTGTAGCAGCTAGCGTTTTAGTCTCTCAGGTTTTCCCTAGCTGTAACACAAATGAGGGATTTGTGCTATACCATCTGTAAGTCGGCTGCAGTTCCACAATGGGCTTGCGTAACAATAATAATCGCATTTCCCTCCTGCACAAGCTTCTGGGGCCTGGTTCTCCAGGTAATGGGTAGTAGTAATTATTATTATAGTGTACTAGCTTTTTTTGAGCAACCACCATGTCCACGCACTAGAAGCCTTTTCAATCACCACATGTCGAGCATCTAGAATATTCTCTTGCTCTCATTTTACCTTTACACTGGTAGGTTGAACACGTTTTAAGAATATTATAGGTACATGTCAAATAATTGTGCATTTTAATCACTTTCAAAGGGAATTTTAAGAATTATTTTTAAATTTAGGTAAAAGTAAATCAAATTTATTATTGTCATTTCTACCTTCAATGAAAGGATTAAATGTGTGTGAATGTCATATAATGTTTATGTAGTTCTTAAACTTTGTGTGATCAAATAAAGCTTATATCTTCAACAGTAAGTAAATAACATATTAATTATACAATACAAGAGTGAGTAATGAACATTTAAATTGCCCAAGTCAGAAGAAAACGTAATCTGTACAATGCAATAGTCGATATAATGCCTAAAGCTTAAGAGATATATCAAAGTCTATATATTTTTTAATAGTTGTGGTTAGCAATTATGATTCTGTGTGTGGAATTATATTTCTATGTTATCTTCTAAAGAGCCATTTCATCCTTGTTAAGAATCACCAGCATTACATACGTTGTTACCTCTTGATGATTTAAACTAGGGCAGAGCTCTCTATAGCTAACGAGCCTGGAAGTACAGTGAAGTCTCGCTAATTCGGACTAATTAAAACAGGGGTAAGCCGAATCATCGCGGTTTTCTGATTACCGCGTTTGTAGAGTTACAATGTTTTATTTGTAAATAAATGCATTTAAAACATTTATTCAAAAAGAACTACAAACATATTTACGCAAAAACTGTTTTAAAAACACAAGAAATAATATTCTGCATTAATATATCGTTAACCAAATAAGACGGCGATTTTTACTAGTTTCCTGTTTTTTGAACTTAATAGTTAGATAGATTTTTCTTTTAAACCTTCCAGCATCACAGTTGTTTCAAATTTTCTACTACCCATTGCAAAGCCACCGCTTTGCAACTATTTCTTAAAGGGCTTCACTGCGTGAATCATTGAACAGCTTTTCGTCCACAATTTTTAACACACGCAAATTGTCTTTTTAAAATTAAGTACAGTTTGCGCAACATAAATTGGCGAGAGCTTTGGTTGCGCACTGGCATGAACCGAGTGAGATTTAAGTAGTGGCGGAGCAGACTGCGTTCATTTTCTTAAAAATATGAGTTAGAAAATAGTCCCACAAGAATGACTGGATCTCGACAATAAACAAATAAATATACAGTAATGTATAATTTGCATAAGCGAGTCAAATACTGTTCGAGGAATGTTAATGGTTACATGTCTAAATATCACAGTCATAATATCACACGACAATATATCATGGCCAAAATACCACATGCTAATATATCACATGCAAAAATCACATGACAGAATATCTTATGAAAAAATATCCTAATACAAAATATCACTATTACGTTAAAATATAGTTCTTACTAATTTTAAGATATTTTTCATGTGATATTTTGTTCTTCTGATATTTCTTATATTAATTCATACTATAATATTTTATTAAAAATAAAATTTTCTCTTTTTGCTTTAAAATAAATTATTTAACATATACGTTCTTATTTACAACTGTAATTATAGTATGCGTATAAATCATATTTCCTTAAACCTAACCTAACATTGTAAATAAATATATCCCTCAATATTAAATACAGTATCACAGTATTTCTTACTAACTTTAAAATATTTTTTCATGTGATATTTCTTATTATATTAATACATACTATAATATTTTATTAAAAATAAAATTTTCTCATTTTGCTTTAAAATAAATTATTTAACATATACGTTCTTATTTACAACTGTAATTATAGTATGCGTATAAATCATATTTCCTTAAACCTAACCTAACATTGTAAATAAATGTATCCCTCAATATTAAATACAGTATCACAGTAGTTCTTACTAACTTTAAAATATTTTTTCATGTGATATTTTGTTCTTGGGATATTTCTTATTATATTAATACATACTATAACATTTTATTAAAAATAAAATTTCCTCTTTTTGCTTTAAAATAAATTATTTAAACATATAAAATTAAATCTTCGGTATAGCAGCAAATTAAGAGCCACATAATTTCACACCCTAAAAAACACCCTTAGACAATTACTTCGCCCTCACTTTGGGCTCCTCAGTATGGGAGGCATTGTCTGAAATCCTGAACCTCTGTACCTATTGCTTCTTTATATGTAAATCTCGAATTTACATTAATAGTAACAATTACAATTGGAGACATCTATATAATGTCATCCTAAAGCAAACTTCCATGTACACCCGGAAGTAAATATTATTAAATGTAAAATTTTACTAAAAATAAAATTTTATTAAAATTATTAGCATATCTCGTCGTGTGATATTTTGTTCTTGAGATATTTTTTATTATGATATTTTGTTCTTTGGATATTTTTTATTATGATATTTTAACCGTGATATTTCGTCGGATGATATTACGTCTGTGATATTTAGGCGTGACACCATGTTAATAGGTAGTATGAGTAACTCGGATTTGATAATAATCGTTAACTATGCTTTCTCTTTTGGGAAATTTAAGTAATGAGATATATATAGCGTTAAAAATGGATTTTAAGGCACTTTGCATTATTGTTAGTGCAAGTAGTAGTACCAGCTGTTTGAAACAGCCAATCTGTAATTTATTTTATCAGTTTTATAACTATGTCGTCAACTTTACGCGAAAAAACTCTTCACAGTCAAGCGCGCGAAATGGCGTTTAACGTTTACAAATGGATAAAATCTCAAAACGAAGATCAGTGTATGAAGGGAATTAAAGAAAAAGTGTCAAGTGCTACTGGAGTATCCGTAAGGACTATCGAAAGGATTATTAAGGAAGGTAACACCTTGCCTGAATCTGAGACTGATAAACTATTGAAAAGTCCTGGAAAAAAACGAAGTCGCGTGTGTAACGTGACCGCACTTGAAGATTATGAGTTGGTTGATTTTCGCCGTATAATCTATAATTTCCATAAATCAGAAAATTGCAGAGTTACGCTTCCTGCTTTACAAGAAACACTTCGCAATGATTTGGGGTGGCAGGGGCAAGTGTCTTCTCTTCGGACAGTGTTAAAGAAGCTGGGGTTTAAGTGGCGCCGTACTCAAAATAATCGTAAACTATTAATTGAAAAAAGTGAAATTCGTGCTTTAAGAATAGACTATTTAAATAAAATTAAGTTTTTTCGCCAACAGCAGCGTCCTATTTTGTTTTCTTAGATGAAACGTACATCCATAGTGGGCACACTATATCAAAAAGTTGGAGTGACGACAGTAATAATGGATTACTTGCTAATATTTCAAAAGGGGAACGCTTAATTACAATTCATGCAGGTGGAAGCATGGGTTTTATTCCAAACTGCCTCAACATTTTTAAATCTGGAAGTAAGTCAGGAGATTACCATGATGAAATGAATTCATCAAATTATGAAAAATGGGTCACGGAAAAATTAATACCTAATTTGCCAGCAGAGTCGGTTGTTGTGATAGATAACGCGCCTTATCACAATGTACAAATAAACCGTGCTCCTAATAGCAATTCTAAAAATAAGATATGGTCTCCTGGCTTACTGAAAAAAAAATAACATTTTCACTTCAAATGCTAAAACCTCAGTTATATGATATAATTAAAAGGCATAAAAAGCAGTACATTCAGTACAAATTTGATGCCATTTTCAATGCTAATGGCCATACTGTACTGCGCCTTCCACCGTACCACCCAGATTTGAACCCAATAGAACTAATTTGGGCACAAGTTAAAAACAACGTTGCTAAGAAAAATACTACATTTAAATTAAATGATGCGTGGAAATTAGCCAAAAACGAGTTTTCTTCTGTAACTTTAGAAGATTGGGTGAGCCGTTGTGAACACGTGATAAAAAGTGAAAATAATTATTTGCAAAATGAACAAATAATAGACGTTAGAACCGAACAACTTATAATTAGTGTAAATGACGAAGATTCGGATTCCGGCTTTGGAACTGATTTTGAGAATAGCGGTTAAAATATGTAACATAAATTGTAGATACCTATTGTATTTATTTTTTTAAAATTATTATATGATCGTTATTGTAGTACCACTCGTATTAACTTTCTTTTTCTCTATTATAGGTATAATTATGTAGTCAAAATATTTTTTGTAACATTATTATTTATTATTGAAAATTTAATTTAAATATCTATAATATGGTTTCATTTCACTTTTTCAGTGAGTGCAATTAGCTAAATTATGATTTTATTTTATGAAAATATTTACTTTGGAATTTGGCAGTCCCGCTAGAAATATTTCGTTTGAAATACAGCAAGCAAATAAAATAAGGCGCCCTACGCGTCTACGCCAATGTTAGAACAGTGCAACATTCGCAAATACTACACGAGGGGAAGCCGATCGTACTTTCGGAATGCGCCGGCTTCTGCCAATTTATGATGCGTTTGCTGTATTTACCTTAAGTATCAGTGTTTTTTTGTTTAATTAATGTTATCAAGATTCATAATCAGATGGCGCCCTATTAGTGTATTTTATTGAATTTTGAAACCTTTATCTATTCCTTAATAAGTAGACAACTGTAGAACCAATACCTACGACCTGATATTTAAATTTGTAATAAAGAGTAAGATCTCAAGCCGAGGCAATCTTGAGCATCACAGTAAAGTAAGTACACTTCTCCAAAAAATTAACGCACCACCAAAAAATAACCAAAAGTTTGAAGTTAATTTGTGTCTAGACCATGTGTCCGATTTCAATGATTCTTTTTTTGTATGATACGTTTTTTATTCGAAAATGTGAATGTACTATTGTTTTCTCAAAGAAATTATGTTTTTATGAATACAGTGTGTAACAATTGTGACGTGTTTTTTTTATAAAATTTTGTAACACCCTGTAGCGTTTAACAGTTACACCAGCAAGTTAGAATTCATCTTGATATATTTTGATGTTTTATTGTTGTTTTATCGTGCAGAAAAAAGGATTGTTACAATTGGCGCCCAGTCGCGGGGCATTACTATGCTGAAAAAAAGTAATGTTACAATTGGCTATCCCAACTTGTGGGGCTCGTGAAAAAAATTTTGTTTCTACAGTTTAAAGGTTTTAGATATTGGTTGATGAAAATAAGTTTAGGATTTCAGGTGATTTTGTATCATGTTTTCAGATATTAGTAATGTTGTAAGATTTGTGTAAAGAAACTGGAAAGTTTGTTATCACTTGTTAAAGAAAAAGTTTTACTGTTACGATATTTTGTTAAAATGGAAGTAAACCATTTAAAAAGCGATGAATTAAAATTCGTAATGTAATGTCGAGGCCTAAAGATTGTCAGTAATTATTATCAACGACGTGCACTCTTGAGAGGAAGTTTAGCTAAGGAAAAGACATTAAAATCAATTTCATTTAAACAACCATATGACTTTAAAACTAACGTAATGCAGATTAAAGAATCATTTGCAGATATCGAAAAAATACTTGAGGATTCAGAGGAATTATCGGAGAATTTGTGTAATGTAGTTTATTCTAGGCTTTTGCATTTAGAAAATCGTATAAATTTATTAGAAGTAAGTGAGGATGAACAAACGGCTGTAAAAAGCGAGTTTAACGCACAGTTAGTTTTACAGGGTTTATTAATTGAATTCCGTACGAGAAATAACGAAATAAAAATTAGTGATGCTAATGTGTCATTTTTAGAAAATTCTTTACAATTACAGCCGACGGCTAAGTCCGTACCTGTTTTTAAATGGAACCTAAAATTTTCTGGTCATTTGGGAAAGGACAGTGTTATGGGATTTTTAGAAAAAATTAATGATTTATGTGAGGCCCGTCGGATCTCTAAACAAGACTTATTTGTTTCCGCTATAGATTTATTTTCAGATGCGGCTTTATTATGGTATCGAGGTATTAAAAACGAGGTTAGTGACTGGAATGAGTTAGTTAAGTGTTTGAAAAGAGATTTCCTACCTATCGATTATCAGTTAGATTTATTAGATGAAATTAAAAATCGAACGCAGGGACTTAACGAGAATGTTTCGTTGTACATAATGTCAATGGAAACTTTATTTAGGAGACTAGAACACCCTAAAGGAAAACTAGAGAAAGTAGAACAGATAGTTACGAACTTAAATCCTTATTTTGCAGAACGTATAGGTTTACGAGATATAAAGACTTTAACGTCATTAAAAGATTTTTGTAGAAAGGTTCAAGAACTTAAATTAAGACTGGAAAGGTACCATCCACCCCCTTCTAAGCGTAATGGGTTATTAGAACCAGATTTAGCTTGTCTTTCGTTAAGTGATTGTCAGGTAAGAAAACCTGTGGAAAATAAAATCAATATTTCTGAATTATCTCGTACAGGTAAACCTTGTTTTAATTGTGGTCAGTCCAGACATTTACATCGACAGTGTTCCAAAAAACGACGTATATTTTGTTATAAGTGTGGTAAAGTGGGTGCATACTCTAATTCTTGTCCTAGTTGCAATTCAAAAAACGTCCAGGGAGGTGCCTTTACGGATCGTGCAGTAATGAATCGTCCTACCGGAACTGTCCCGAAAACAAAAATCCAACAAATCAATTCACGTCCACGTGCCATTTAGTTTCTCGAACTGAACAAACAAAAAAGTATAATTTTTCGTCCTCTTCTGAAGAATGGAAATCCTGGTTGGATAAAGTAAGAACCTTTATGTCTTCAAAAATAATTGCATCCCTTTGTGTTAAAATGCCTTATGATAATTGTCCTTTTATACTTATTAGGATACAACGATCTCCAGTTATTTGTCTATTAGATAGTGGTGCGTCAAACACAATCATAGGGTCTTCTGGTTTACAGTTTCTAAAGGAAAATAAAATTCCTTTTCAAAGAAAATTAACAGTAGCTCGTGTTACTACAGCCGACGGTGTTATTCAACCCTGTGACGGTGAGATCATTTTGCCGATTAAGGTGAAGTGGGGTAAATGCGATGTAGTTTTGAAATAGTCTAACTTTGACGCTCTACCTCTTTTCAATAAATGAGCTGGGAACTGCAGATATTTGCATAGAGTCTTTAGGATTCTTGACGAGTATGACCGCAATGACAAAAAATCTGTTTACATAAGCGTTTGGGCACTATAATTTTTTTTTTAAAACGATGTCACTATGTCACATTTACCCCGTAAAATGGGGCAAATGTGACAGCCGCTTAGTATTTCTCTAAGGTTTTAGATGGGTACGAGGTATGGGGCTAATGTGAAAGTATAAAAGAAAAGCTACATTTTCATATATAATTATTAACTGTTGTATAACCACTTGTAAGTTTTAAATTCAGACAAAATAAAAAAATATAAAATTCTTATGTGAGTTTATATTCATTGAAATAAAAATCAAATTTGTGAATACCGCGCCTAATGTCTTTTGGGTCCGGCAAAATTTTAACGACGTCTTGGTCTGACACAGTGTCTAAATCCTCAAATTTGGGCCAAATAAACTTCTTGTTTTCGTACTTCAAGAATTTGATTACCCAGTCATCACCACATTTCTCTTGAACTTGTCCTACAAAATGCTTCAGCTGTTTTTTGGTACAATATTGCACAATAACCCATTTGCCTTTCGCGATAAAGGGGGGTGCGACAGGAATATCATCTTCTTCCTGCTGTTCATCACAAAAGTCTTCATCATCTGACTCCATGTACGGGACTTGATCTATGTCCTCTTCCGAACTAGATGAACTTAACAGGTGCTTTTGTGTTTGTTTCACCTTTTTAACAATCTTTTTCTTTTTTTCTTTGTCAATAGTAATGTCATTCTTCTCTTTTATTCGAGCTAATGCTTCTTCTGTCGTTAAAATTTCTGCTCCTGGGCCCACTTTTGACCTTTTCTCTTTCTCTGGTTGTGGTTTTTGTCGTATTTGCGTCAATAATATTTCTTCGAAAGATAAATTGGCTTCTTTAGATGTTTCTTGTGTCTGCGGAGATACTGAATGTGATGTTGATGGCCCTCCACGATTTTCTTCTGATTCTCCACATTGACGGTCAGGGTGATTTTTTGAACATTCTGCTTCCCATCTTTTCATGGCATCTGGTGGAAATGTTTCTTTGGGAATCACGTTTTTGTTTAGGGGATAAATTTCACTTTTGCGGAAGCCGTTTCTTATAACTTCTGGTGAGATAGACTGCCAAGTTTCACAAAGAAATTGAGAAAATATTTTCTTAGGTATTTTTCTTCCAAAATTTTGACGTTGCCAGGAAATAACTTTTTGGTCCCACTTACTTTTAAACGATCTGAAAACTGCTAGGTCTAAAGGCTGAAGGAGATGGCTGGTATGAGCGGGTAATTTAATGATTATAACGTTGTTCTGAATAGCTGCTTCGATTATTTCCACGGATACATGGGTGCTATGTCCATCGTACACAATAACAACAGGTCGCTCATTACCAATAGTAGGGATGATGGTTTTCAAAAAATAGTTTTTGAAAATATTGCTCTCCATCCATCCTTTCTTGCTAGCGGCGTAAACAGTGCCTGCAAATTCTGTCCCTTTCGGGGCAAACCATTGATCCCACACATATGCACCTTTGAAAATAATCAAAGGTGGTGCTTTACCACCTGCAGCATTACACATGGCAAGAACAGTGGTATTTTCTCTGCCTGGGGAGCTAACTGTTCGCGACGAAGGTTTATTTACTTCTCCGACGACTTTACTCTTTCTTGGATCTATTGAAAGACTTGTTTCGTCAAGATTCCATATGCGTTCAGGTTTATCGATTAAATTGTTTTCTGTTAAGACCTTCTCTAAGAGGTTGAAATAGGCATAAATTAGAAATGGATCAGTTGCTTTTTTTCTTGCGTACTCAATATTTTGAGGTATCTTGAGACTGAGGTTATGTCGTTTTTTAAAGGATAAGAACCAGTCTTCTCCTGGGACACCCTCCTTGAAGTTGGTTTGTTTTTCATTAGCAGCAATGTAAGTTCCAACTGCTTCCAATACCTCCTTGCGTGACATGCCAAAACCCCATTTTTCCATGATCTTTAAGCTTTCAGCCAATTTAACCTCTTCATTGTGATCAATGTAGGTGGGACGCCCTTTGTGGTTTTTAACTTTACCACGCAGCCCTTTCACGCGACTATATAGTGTGACGTAAGGTATTTTGTACTGCTTATGTGCCCCATAAACTGTGGCTCTGCCCGCCTTAACTTCTTCTATTGCCTTTTGAAGATCGGCTTGGCTATAGTTTGGGTTGTCAGTGGTTTTTCGCACATAATTGCGCACCATGTCTGAAAGGGGTAAATGTGATATAGTTTATGTTACATTTTCCCCACAGGTTTTTCGCGGAGGGGTAAATGAGACAGTTTGATAAAAAAAAATGAAGATAATGTTCAATTGAAATGATATTATGTGTGGTAGAAAGACATATTATTAAAGTAAGTGGGTGACAAATTTCAAAGTTACCTTATTTAAACTGACTTATTTAAACGACTTTATAACGAGTTGCATGCGGCGTCGAAATTCCACTTAAAATGACGACTTACTACGTACAGCTGGTTAGGAAGTTTCCGACTCAAAAGAAGTGACCTTTTTTGGGTTGAATCTTATGTTAACACCATATAGACTATTCTACGTTAGGTGGCGTTGACAACAGTTTTTGTTTCAAATTAATTTAAGTCGCTGTCACATTAACCCCGTTATCACATTTACCCTACGAGCAAATAGCATTTACCCCACTTCACCTTACTTTAAATAACGTTACAAAAAATATTAAATGTTTATTAGTTCCTTCTATTACTCAAGCTTTTATTTTGGGAGTAGACTTCGGTCATCTTTTTAAGATAAATTTAAATATGTACGAAAGATCGTATGATTTTGTCGTGGAATCCTCTACAAATAACATTTCCCTAGTGGAAACCTCCGAAAATAATATTTCCTCAACGGAAGTTACGAAAATTATTGATCAAGCTTCTCTAAATTCTAAACAGAATGTCGTTTTAAAAAAACAATTTCCGCTTTTGAAGAATTAGTTTCCGATAAGTTAGGATGTATAAATGTATTGAAGCATTATATTGATACAGGAGATGTCCAGCCTATTAAACAAAGACAATATCTTCTATCGCCTGCCATGCAAACCCAAGATCCATTAACTTTTATAGGTTACCTCAGTAGAGCAGTTAGTAGACCCCTCTTTGAGACGGAAGGGCGGAAGCAAATACGTCAGAGCACTACCCAGGACTATCCATCGACTTATTTGTTTTCACTTGCACTCATGTTGTGTTTATGCAGCGCTCGCAGTCACTGTCAAACGTCAGGGCAAATTTATTAATTTATTTATTATTAATTTGTAAATTATTGCATTGTATCATGTTAATTAATTTGCTATAGCAATAATAGTAGGTATATACGCTATTTTTTGCACGTTTTAAAGGACTTAATCGCAAAAATTCAAAATTTCGAAAATATTTTCCGAAAATTTCGTTACATGTCATTCTGACAATTGAACTCTGATAACGCCAAGATCACATAGTTTCAGGATAATAAATGTACCGCGATAACTTTTTTTTGTTATTTACTTGTTGTCATGGAAACACTTTACTCCCGCTTTTGGGGGACTAAAGTAGAGCGTTATATATAGGACGTGCAAAAACATTATTATTATTTGTTTGAAGTAAAAAGGTCAGTTCTTGACAGTTATAAGTTTATTAATTCAATTACTAGTGTCTTGTTTTCCTCCATTTAATTTCTAGTAAGTATTCAGGTTGGCAGTTTGTTTCTGATTGTTTTATACTTTATAGTATTATGCCGGGAGAAAGATGTACAGTTGCAGTTTGCAATAATAGTTTAATTAAAACCAGAGAAGCTAAGGAAGCTATTATATATACCATAAATTTCATTAAAAGGTTCAGTAATAGGCATTAAAAGGAAAGCAGAAGATGAGCAAATAAAACAAACATACAAACAAGCAAATATAGCAAAATTACTCAATAAATTAGCATTATCAATATATAGTTTAATTCTTAATTATTATTCAACTTGCCCAAAAGGCATCAATATTAGCCGCCTTTCGGGCTAGTTATAAGCGATCACGGAGGTTTTTTGTTTCCCGTACAGTTACGGATCTTTAGTAACATACAAAAGGTTTCACTTGTAACTAACTAGATATATTGCGATTGTTCATTTGTGACAAACCATTCTCAAATCATGCTAAAAAAATTTATGATTGTTTAGATTTAATCACAATATGAAAAAGAAAACGACTAATGTTAACTTTAAATATCGCGGCTGCTTCCACTGTCTTGTATGCATGGCACGCTGCTGACATATATACACCAAAATAGTGCACTCTCGTCAATAATTAAAGATATCTTAGTTTCTTTAAGTAATGCCTCAAGTAAATTATTTAATATATATAAAGTTAATATCATTTTGGCATACAAGGCAGTTTTTCACTTCATTGCATACTAAAATGCACTTTTTAAAGCTGTAAAATAACGTGAAAAAGCTATAAGACAGAGATGGATGCCATATATCAAATGAATATAAGTGAGATAGAACGGGTAGCCCTCTGACGTTTCGCGCGCTCATTGGCTAATACTCACTGAGGCAACCTATAAAGCTAAGGGATCTTGATGCAAACCCACCTTCATAAAGAAGTCGATGATATGTTAAGATTAGGAGTAATTCGTAAATCAAATAGTCCTTGGAGTAGTCCAGTGTTGTTAGTTAAAAAAAACAAATGAACTACGATTATGTTATGATGCACGAAAACTAAATAGTGTAACTAAGAAAGATGCTTTTCCGTTACCTCGTACCGACGCTATTTTAAATAGATTGCGTAATGCAAAATTTTTGTCTAGTATAGATTTAGGTAAAACTTTTTGGCAAATCCCTTTAGAGGAATCTTTTTGTGCGAAAACTTGAAACACTAGCTTTTCTGTACGATAAAATAAACAAAGCTTAAACCTTCAAACGAAAAGTTCACATTACTTAAACTAGATTAGAACACAAAATACGATACTTACTGTATATAAAATGCTCAAAGTTGCCGGCTTGAGATTTAGCTCTTTCTTACAAATTTAAATTTCAGGTCGTAGGTATTGGTTCTGCAGTTGTCTAATTATTAAGAGATGGATAAAGGTTTCAAAACACAATAACATACACTAGAAGGACGCCATCTGATTATGAAGCTTAATAACAATAATTAAATAGATCAAATAAAGCTAATAAATCTATCTGAAATCACTAATCAGAAAATGAAATTAGACCGATATAAATTTAGTGCAAAATACTAGTTAATTACAACAAAGTCAAAATTTAGTTTAATGATGATATGATTAAAAAATTTCATAATTATATGGTTCAGTCTTACTGGTTTTAATTAACTTTAAAATCATATTTATTTTAGAAAACGCAAAGAAAAATAAGATATAAGAAAATTACAAGTTTTGAACTCAAAAGTTCAAGAAATAATTCCCTACCTAAGAGCTCTTGACTATTAAAATTTGTTAATGAATAAAAGTTGTATACAAATTACGTATAAATAAAGAACAAACTGTAGAAATATTACAAAGATCCAAAGAAATTCACATAAATATTTAACATTCAAAAAAAGGAATACATAAATCACAGTACCTGTAATTATCGGTAATTCGCAAACCAAGTTAACGCTAAATTTGTAACGGTATATTTTTATCAGTCCTGAATAAATGTAGTTTTGTCTACATATTCACTAAAAATCTTAAGTCAGGTTCTGCAAATTTACGTTCCTTTTAAAATGTAAACTTGTGCCATCATTTGGTACAAACAACCCCATAAAAATTATTTAACTTTGCTACTGTATTTTGACCCCAAAGAACCAAATGCTACGCAGTTTGTATTTTCGCGGGCGGATAGTGCAATGCAGATGTTGTTTTGTATAACTGCAGACACTTCAAGTTATTATTTTTTTTAAACGCAAATGTGAGTAACCAACGAGATTGTTAACACATAGCAAATATAAAATTTAATAAAGGTGACTTGCTTTATGACATATTCACGGAACCCAACTACAATATCTATGGGAATTGGAACAAAATTTAGTTTATCACGAACCATATTTAATAGTTTCCAAGATTTTAACAAAGAAGCTGTTTTAACCAATATACGCGTGCATAAATAAAATACAGGAAGAAATAATTTATTGCCCAAATGCTTTTTATAATTCTAAGAGGATTTGAAACCAACCTTTTTAAAATAATTTTATAGGGTTGTTTGTACCAAATGCTAACACAAGTTTACATTTTAAAAGGAACGTAAATTTGCAGAACCGGACTTAAGATTTTTAGTGAATATGTAGACAAAATACATTTGTTCAGGACTAATAAAAATATACCGTTACACTCGCCAACTCGTCGAAGAAAAAGAAGAAAACGATAAAAAGAAAAGCTAAAAAGCCCAACTTATTCTATACCTATAGCTAAAAAATGCCAAATAACATACGAAGATACCATACTAATATCAAATCAAGGCACTACCAAATGTGCCTAACGCCCAAATCTACTAAACCATAATTGTCTAAACAAAAAGAAAAGAGGAAAGGAAGAGGGAGTACTCGGCTAGGAAAATAGAAAGGACCGAAGGTAAGGAACGCCGAATAGAGCCGTTAAGGAAGCCACCCTGAAACAAATGTCCTCACCGAATATTCAAACAAAACCGAAGGTGTTGGAGAAGCCAGACGCACCAACGGGGACCCGAATAATCATGTACCAAAAAAATCTAATCAAGGCTAACGCACAAAATCACTCACCAACATCATAACTGTACCAAAAGCTACCTATAGCAAAAGTTTCTAGTACTACACAAGAGAGCGTAAAAGAGGAAAACGGACAGTAGGATGCAGTGTCGGGTACCAAACAGCTACACCCCGTGACTTCAGAACTCCAGCAGTCCGATCTGGCTCTGCTGTGCCTTCATTGATCGAGAAGAAAGAAATAAAAGAAAGAATGAAATAAAAGGATAGAAAAGCTGGAAGAAGGAAAACCTACTCAGATAGCACTCCACTTTAGTAGAAGCCGGGGCAAGAACCAATCTCCCTAAAAACACCCACCGTCCAGCGTTAGGACACCTCTTCAACCGTCAAGAAAGGTTCAAACCCACAACCTCCACCAAAATAAAGCACTACCCGACACCAGAAGAACATCTATAGACTAAAACGTAGTCAACACTACTCATCCACAACGGGACCTCACTCAAACTTATGACTTATCAAAAGTTAACATACCCAAAATGGTATACTAAAAGTAAAATTCAAAATCGGTACTTGAACGAAACACCGTTCAAAACTGTAAAATACGTCAAACCGTAACTGTAAACTAGACAACTTAAGTTTACTAACCTTTTCCAATTTATAAAATAAAATACGTTAAACTGTAACTGTAAACTAAATAACTTAAGGTTACTAAAACCTCTTCAAATCTATAAGGTTATTTAAACCTGTTTTAAATCTTTAAGGTTACTAAAACTTATTCAAATTCTTTACTCGTCAGACAAATTCCGATTTAAAATACTTGCATTAATTCAAGATCATAGAATTTTCGATAACATATGAGATCCTAAACATAACGCATTAAGGTAACATAAACCTCTCCAAATTATCACTATCAGACTAAATCTGAATTATAATACCAAAAGTTCATCAGGGGTTGGATTAGCATAGAAGTACAGATTTAAAACCTACTATTACCTCACCAGGATATTATATTAAAAGGCAAAAGGACTCACACTACAAATGGTGAAAAGCTGTCCAAAGGTGCTGAAAATGAAGCAAAAATTCGTAAGTTTGTTTGATGAAAATTATCATCCAAACAAATCTAAACGAAACGGTAAAGATCTATCACACGCTTGATGAAAAATATCATCCAAACGGAACAGAAGGGAAGCAAAACGGTACCTTGTTCTAAAAAGAACAATTCTTTAGGACTATAAATTCGTTCAAAAGAACGACTGTAAATTGATGCACAACGCACACCAATTCTGGAAAATGGCAAAACAAATCGATAAGCCATACATAACGTAGGACGTTACAAAACAACTGTAACAAATTGAGACCAAACTCAAAAGATTCTGTAATAAATAGATATCCCATAAAGAAGACGATCAAAAAGACCTATAAGGGAAGTGTGGTCACAAAGACCAAAAAATACTCTACACCGATCGAACGGCAGAAGTATGAAAGGATTTCCGAAAATTAAAAACAAAGAAATCGATAATTCCAAAAGGAATAATTTGTCCTGAAAAGGACACACAAATTAGTGTGGTCTATAATGACCGAAGTGGCCAAAGGTGGCAGGAAAGGACCACAGTAGCTTTACCAGACTTTTACTGGAACCCGACATCGGTGAAGGAATTTCTAAAGCGCATCCCACCGCGCTATAATAGACAAAGCTTAAGACTTTCAAACGAAGAATTCAACTTATAGAAACTATTTTAGGACACAAAGTCCCAATAAATTGTAAGTAGGATAGATATGGGTGTTCTGGAACCTCCCCCCTCCACTTCCCACTCCCACCACTTTTTTCAAGGTCAAGGCCGCGAAAAAGGTTGGCAAGATTGTATTTCAAGGTTATGTGTGTAAGGTTGGTAGTACTCAAAGCCATTTGTTCACGTTAGAGAGAGATGAAAAGAGAGAGAGAGCGCTAATAAATGTTGGTAACACTCATGCCCAATTTCACCAACGTGGATTGACACTGACACCAGGTTTAATCCCAGTGTTAACACCTGCATTGCATTTCACCATCGTGGATCAAACTGAAGTTGGTGTTAACACTCAGATCAGTGTTCAACTCTAGGATTTTGATGGATTATTTGAATAACACTCTCTTTAGACAAAAAAAGGTTATGACAGTTTAGTAAATAAAATAGTACTTTGGATTATTATACATCTGATTATTTGTAGAAATAAAATATATCCTAAACGAAAATAATAAATCTTTCAGGACTTGCAGCCTTTTATTTTTTTATATTAATACATAATAAGTAAAAATTTTCAAAAATTTCTTAAAAAGTAGCTTAATTTGTTTATTATTGTTAAGGCTTATTGAATTTCCATGCTTTCACTTATTTAATCCTTACGTCTGTTTGTATTACAGTCAATTATAAAAATGTTTTTATTATTAATAAATTTTTGATTTGAAAAAGCCTAATGTTGATTATGCGAGCCGTTGCATTTGAAAATAATTTTTTATTTCATAAATCATTTGTATTAATATGAAAAAATAAAAGGGTACAAGTTCTCGAAGATATATTATTTTCGTTTAGAATATATTGTACATTAGATTGTTTCTGCTATCTTTTTGTTATGTATGATGGGTATATTTCAAGTAATAAGAAAGTCTTCAGATTTAACCTCCGACAACAACTTTATTAATAATTTAATTGAAATGTTGCCACAAGAAAGACAACTAAGAATCCGAAGCAACCTAATGAATATGTATGATGATATAGCATTTAAAATGAGGTACAGTTTCCCAACCGCATTCTAAAACCGCAATTAGATAACATCCAACAACAACAACATAACCTAAATAAATACTTCACACGTGTTTGGTGTTTAAAGTTTGGCAACTGTTAGCGCGTAGAAGTTACTAGATTTTTAGAGAATTTCCTTCGTGCACCAAAATCATTCCCTTACACTACAGCCAGCGCAGGATTCATTAATCCATCGTGTTTGACACCGGGATTATTTTGGTGAAACGGAGAACGGATTGAATCCGGAATTAAATCGCGAGTCAGTGCTGGCTAACCCCTCGTTTGAATCTCGTTGGTGAAATCGGGCATCAAGGTTAAATACAATAATAATTTCTGAAGGTTTTTTTTTAAGTTAAAAACAATCTTAAGCAAGCGTAAACAATATTATTATACGTTGTAAGATACGATAGTCTGGATAAAATTTACGCTGTATAATGCAGAAATTTCATTTTTTTATAATTTATAAAAACACAATTATCTTTATCACATTACAGCTCCATTGGCGGAGAAAAAATGTTCAAAGATGAACAATGAACGAAATGAATTATTAATATGTTTTTTTTTCAATTCTTGTCTATGTAGACGAAAACTGCATTCATATAACGTGATGTACCCTCAAGGTCTCAGCGAGGTATCAGGCTCGTATTTAAAAGAATGAAAGAATAAAACCTTTAAAGCATTTATTTATTATTAATTATTGTTCCCTATAAAGACATGTTAAAACTAATAGTAAAACTAACTAAATTTTTATTTTCTAGAGATTTAAGATATAAGCTAGATTTACATTACTGAAGTATTTACCTTTGAAACTTGACATTACAGCATGTGCACATGCTTTACAAAAAAAGTTCGATTTTTCATATTCCTATGCCATCTAACACAAAAGATGATCGCTTATTTACCTTTTCACAATTTACATTAATGATTTTTGAAACATAAGAATTGTAAAAAATATTTAATCCTTTCAAGATAAAAATGAATGGAGATGTTGATAACGATAGAAATGTGTAGAATTGTTTAATGATGCGAAAGATATTACGGTGTTGTTTTAATTTTTATACGCATGTTCACTTATACACAATTAATATTAATTGCCCTTTTCACTAAAACAATTAGACACACACAATATTTATTAATCACATCACCAAAAAACAGAAGAAACGTCGATCGCCGCCGTTGAAAAAGCGCACAGTTCGATGCCAATAAAGTATTGTTAA
The DNA here is from genome assembly GCA_929113105.1 of Agrypnus murinus. Lineage (NCBI taxonomy): Eukaryota > Metazoa > Arthropoda > Insecta > Coleoptera > Elateridae > Agrypnus > Agrypnus murinus. The sequence goes on along the minus strand of OV816024.1, from coordinate 96,029,148 downwards.
TTATGGTATGTTGTTACTTCCTATATTTATTTGCCTTGATTCTTCTTTGGTTTCGTGTTTTCCTTAAAAGATGAATTATTTCTCACAGTCTTTGTTTGAAAGTACCTTCAAATTTCCACAAAAAAACCCGAAAAAATTGATATCACCCCTTACACCTGACACCAAAACTTCAAAACTATAAAACGTATTGACAACAAGAAGTGATCTTTTTGTTACCAGAACTATAAAACGACTGCCTACATTAAAAATTGCGTTCTGCATATCTTTTGATACTGTAAAATGTGTAGACGTCTAAAATGCTCCCATGAGAAAAGTCCTTTATCAGCAATTCTCATTAATGTCACAACAGGAAATAACGTAAGCTGTTTTATGAAGTAAAGTGAATTTTTCAATATAATAATACAGTTTCAGAAAGATATACAGAGATGTACTCAGAAAGATATACAGAGATGTATTCAGAAAAAAAACATTATTATGTGTTTCTCATTTTCTGAAATAATAACAAATTTGAATCTCAATTTGAATGAATCTCAACCAGAACGTCATGAAGAATGAGACAATAAGCGGTGGTGTTGACAGATGTATCCTTACGAGACTCGATATCCAACTTCACGTTGAGCACTATGTTTTGAATAGACTCGTTTTGTTTAGTGAGGTTTATGACAAAAGATGAGACACTTCTTGTATTCGGCATAATCGAATAAGGGTTCGGTTTCCCGATTACTATAATACTTTGAGCGCAAATCTAAATACTCATCATATGCAGACATATTTATATCTGGTGTTTTCAATGCTAGGTTAATTTTGAATATTAACAATGAATTTCCTCAAGGGTGGTAACACTCAAGGTCACATAGTTCAAGATCACCGGTATTTCAAGGTTAAGTATCTCTAGATTATCTATCTCTCGGGGTAAGATGAAGAATGACCTTGAAGCTAAATCAGTTATATACGACAAGCAAGAGACGTAGGATTGTCAGTGGTTCCTGAGTGAAGGTATAGCGATATTGTTGTAAATCGTAATAACAATGGAAGACAATTGAGAATGCAAAAATGCAAGCTCTGGAAAAGCAGCTTATGATGCCAATCCAGCCACCAAAGGATGCTAAGTGGACACCTTTATTAAATCAATCTGTGTATTTTTTAAATAAATCCAAAAGCAAATGTGTATTTGTTGGATTATGTGCACATATGGGGTTTGCTCCAACAATAAAGGTATGTGGACTAAAGAATCAGTGCATGCTGTTTGATGAAACGGAGTGGAATCAGCTAATAGCCAATCAAGGAGGGATTACTAGATACTTTCAGCCATTAGACGAAGCCTACGTACCTTTGAAACTGGGGACAAAAATGATTTCGTTTCAACGAGTGGATAAAACGAAAATTATAAAGGTAACGGACGCAGGAGGTGATGAATTGTGTTTAGCATGGGAGTCGTTAAGTGAGCTATGGCGGTTAACACCGTTACTTGCATTTCGGTTAAACCTTCTATCTACATTGGACTTTCATCATTTCTACAGCAGTGTAATAAATGGAGTTGCAGACATGCCAGGTGACTGTATTGTGAATATCAAAAACGTGCTCGAACCGTTAATGAAGCTACAAATTCCGAATGTATATGGACTGTTAGAAGTAGTACATTATTTACCAGAAAAGATAGTAGTAGATATTGAAGTCAATAAGAGTATTATGTAATGTGTGGGAGCGAGAAGGTAATAGGGGGGGGGGACATATAAGGCTACGTAATCCATGCTTAACTTAATCAAATACAATGTGGTTGTGTTATAGTGAATGCTTATAGTTATAGTGTAGCCTTGCCTACTATGCAGTAAACAAATTGACTGCATTGGAGAAATTATGCACTCAATTAGCAGCGTTGGAGCAGGATGCTGCACACGAAGCTGTATATGGAGCTGGAACATTTAGTCCAGAATACTGTCAAGAGTTAGTGCAACGATACAGAAAAGGTGTACAGCTTTGTGAAGGATACATTGCAGCAAGAAGCATTGTGATAAATGTTTGGTTAAACAGCTCGTCGATGCGCAGTTACAGGACTTTATAGATGACATAGTGGAAGATTCATCAGAGTAAAAATTAGAAAAGGAATAAAATGGGTAGTACAGTGCAATTTGACGAAACTAAGAACAAAGTAAGGTATATGTTAACATGGGTGTATGCTCATCGACAAGCACGAAAAGATGAATGGAATATGATAGCAAGGGATAGGGTACGCTTTCAAAGATGAATAAGCCGAGTTGAAGAGGTAATCGCTTAATTTTGAAAGAAGAGCATAGATCACGCATATATAATAAACGTTTTATAAATGGGTTGTAACATTTAATAAAATATTTGTACTTATGATTGTATTTAAAATAGAACAGTTAAGTTTGTATGTAATAAATGCTAAAACAATACATCGAACTGTGTTTTATTGATAAAACTTTATTCAGAACACTCGATTACATGAGTTTTATGTAAATAGTAGACATTACTTAAGACACAATAGCAAAATAAATTGCAATGGTAATAGCATGATGGAGGCATAGGTTGAAGAGCGGACACCGCTTCCAATTTCACCACTGCACTGGCTGCGATAGGAAACGGCGAATGTAGTTTGTTTACTTACTCTGTACAGCTTTAAACAGCCTCTGTACAGCTTATGTACAGAGGCTGTACAGAAGCTGTTTAAAGCTGTACAGAAGCTGTTTAAAGCTGTACAGAGGGTGTACAGAAGCTGTATAGAGGCTGTACAGAAGCTGTACAGAAGCTGTTTAAAGCTGTATAGAAGCTGTTTAAAGCTGTACAGAAGCTGTTTAAAGCTGTACAGAAGCTGTTTAAAGCTGTACAGAAGCTGTTTAAAGAAGGACGATTATCATACGGCATTTTAACACAAAGAGGTGCAATTATTTTTGAAGACTTAAAAGTTTTTACTTTATCCAACCAGGATTTCCATTCTTCTGAAAAAGGCGAGAAATTATACTTTTTTGTTTGTTCGGTTCGGGAAACTAAGTTGCACGCGGACGTGAATTGATTTGTTGGATTTTTATCTTCGGTACCGTCCTGGTTGAACGATTCATTACTGTATGATCCGCAACGGTACCTCCCTGGACGTTTTTTGGATTGCAACTAGAACAAGAATTGGAGTAAGCACCCACTTTACCACACCTATAACAAAATGTACGTCGTTTTTCGGAACACTGTCGATGTAAATGTCCGGACTGACCACAATTAAAACAAGGTTTACCTGTACTGGATAATTCAGAAATATAAATTTTATTTTCTACAGGTTTTCTTACCTGACAATCATTTAACGAAAAACAAGCTAAGTCTGGTTTCAATAACCCATTACGTTTGGAAGGGGGTGGATGATAACTTTCCGATCTTAATTTAAGTTCTTGAATTTTTCTACAAAAATCTTTCAATGACGATAAGGTCTTTATATCCTGTAAACCTATACGTTCTGCAAAATAGGGATTTAAATTCCTAACTATCTGTTCTACCTTCTCAAGTTCTACTTTAGGATGTTCTAATCTTCTAAACAAAGCTTCCATTGACATTATATACAACGAAACATTTTCATTAAGTCCCTGCGTTCGGTTTTTAATTTCATCTAATAAATCTAACTGATAATCGATAGGTAAGAAATCTCTTTTCAAACATTTAACTAACTCGATCCAATCGCTAACCTCATTTTTAATACCTCGATACCATAATAAAGCCGCATCTGAAAAGAAATCTATAGCTGAAACAAATAAGTCTTGTTTTGAAATCCGACGAGCCTCACTAAGTCATTAATTTTTTCTAAAAATCCCATAACGCGGTCGCGTCCTAACCGCCTAGAAAACTTCAAGTTCCATTTAAAAACAGATATAGGCTTAACCGTCGGCTGTAATTGTAAAGAATTTTCTAAAAATGACGCATTCGCATCACTAATTTTTGTTTCATTATTTTTCGTTTGGAATTCAATCAATAAACCCTGTAAAACTAACAACTGTGCTTCAAACTCACTTTTTACAACAGTTTGTTCATCCTTACTTACTTCTAATAAATTTATGCGATTCTCTAAATGCAAAAGTCTAGAATAAACTACATTACACAAATCTTCCGATAATTCCTCTGAATCCCTAAGTATTTTTATCAATATCTGTAAATGACTCTTTAATCTGTGTTACGTTAATTTTAAAATCATATGGTTGCTTAAATGAAATCGACTTTAATGTTTTTTCTTTAGCTAAACTTCCTCTCAAAAGTGCGCGACGTTGATAATAATTACTGACAATCTTTAGACCTCTGCAGAGAATTTCAAACTTTAATTCATCACCCTTCAAATGATTTACCTCCATCTTAACAAAATATCGTAACGATAAAATTTTCTTTTCACAACAAATAAACGATAACCGTAATTAAACCTTCCAGTTTCTTTCAAAGTCACCTGAAATCCTAAAATTATTTTCATCAACCAATATCTAAAACCTTTTCTTAAATTTCAGAAACAAAATTTTTCACGAGCCCCACAAGTTGGGATAGCCAATTGTAACTCTCAAAAACACTAGGCCCCGCGATTGGGCGCCAGGTATTTAGCCGCATTTAGGTATTGGATTTTTTGCTGTTCAGGTATATTGGTTAATACCCGATAATGTTTAATGATTGTAGAATGTAATCTTTCAATTGGTGAATTACATTGATGGTGATGAGATGTTGTTGTATGTAATTGGATTTTATGCAAGGCTCTAAAATCTTTAAAGATATTTTTATTAAATTCTCCGTCGGCTATAATGACATTAGGAGTTGTAATGTTGAAATGTATTTCAATAACTGTTCAGTTACTTCTATTAAATTTCGGGATTGTAAAGGATAAGCTTGTGCAAATTTCGAAAAAGCGTCAATGATTGTTAAGTAACTTTTATTTTTGATTTGGAATATATCGATATGAATTGTATGGAATGGTCTAGAAGAAGTAGGGGTTAATTGAAAAGGTTGATTAATAGGTTTTCTGTTGTATTTTTGTTGTTTACAAATTTGACAATTATTAATATAATTTGTAACATCTTTTATAATAGAGATCCAATAATATTTTCTTTTGAGATGTTCAATAGTTTCATTTATGGTGGTTGGTTTTTCCTAAATGGTATTCTTGAATTTGTTTTTGTCTTTCTTCGGAATTTAAAATATAGGTTACTTGAGTTATACAACGATGAAAGTTGGGAGTATTTTCGTTTGTGATTGTATTAATGAAATTTGAAAAGTCTAAATAAAGTTGATCATCTGGGAAATAACAATAGTAATGATGTTTGGGTTGACAATGTTCAATTAATAGGGTGTTAAATATTTCTGTCTTATTAATTTGATTAACGAAGACGGCGTAATGAGTAATTCCGTCGTATTTTGTGATTCTGATTGATCTTGGAATTTGAGCATTAATAAATTCTATCTGATTTTTAAAATGTTGTAGAGGAGTAGGGAAGGAATGGGGTTTCTGCGACCTCCCCCCTCCACTTTCTGCTTTCTGCCAAGGTCAACCTTCAAGGTTAAGTTTTCTGGCGAGGTCATGCTTCAAGGCTAAATTTTCTGACGGTTAAAGGTCAAGGCTTCTCTGACTTTGAGAACTTGATTGTACTAAGGTTAGCGCTTCAAGGTTAGATTTACTTCTTACAAGGTAATAAAAATTAAAGAATGTGCATAAACATTTATTATTATAAATACATTAAGTAGCATATTTTAATTTAATATTAACAATTATTTGAATTCATTTGCTTACAACAATATCTCGTAAACAATTAAATACATAACAATTATTTGAATTCATATCTCTCGTCAGGTAAGGCGTGACTCCTGAAGGAAAACGTTTTTCACGAAATTTGAGTTCCCTTTCATCGTTAAATTCTTTTTCCGTTAACCACTTTGTTGCAGTGAACGTTGCCCAATTCGGTTTGTAAGGTTTATTACACCAAATGTTCCGTTCAGGTTCATCACTCAATTCATCCCAATCTGAAGTGCAGATGCCTTTGAAGAAGATGAGGTCGCATTTATCAGGCAAAAGGTTAATAGCGTGGCGATGTTCCAAAGCACGTTCAATACATATGACTTCTTGAGTATTCAGGACTTCACCATCTTCTTTTAAATATAGAATTTCTAAACCAGAACACGAAGAATAATCTTCATCGGCTTCACTCAGTATAACTATAGTATCCGGAAGTCTTCTTCTTTCAATTAACAAACCAGTGTTGTGAGTTTTATAACGAGAAAACACGATTTCACCATCATCAACAGTCGTTTCAAGTGTCCAAGAATGTGACCAACCCATTTCGATGTGTAACTGAGTAATACAGAATCTTGACTGAGTAATACAGAATCTTAACTGAAATCAAACTCAAACACCCCACCAGAATTTGAGAAGAGTGGGGAAAGCAATTGTTCATAACCTCAAACTCTGGCTCTCGGAACTATACTCGTCTAAGAATGTTATGAGTGGCTTTTGTTATTCAATATCAAACACCCCAACATAATTTTTTTCTATTGAAAAGATAAATTGTAAGTAATATCAAATATAATGTCAGTGGCACGATACAGCATAGAAACTTACATAGATTGGGATATAAGTGCAATAACACAAAACTTTTCTAGCATATGTTGTTTATTTAAAGGAATATTAATAAAAACTCTTATATTAATAAAAAACTCTTATATTAATAAAAAAAACCCTTATATTAATAAAAAAACTCTTATATTATGTAATTTTTATTATATTGTATACATAATAACATTTTAGATAATGTATAATTTACTTTATCAAAAAGCGAACGATGCAGATGTGAGAAAATTCTACGTCCAAAGATGCTAAATCTTTATGACACTTTTCAACCTCGTGACAAGTTGGTTCTATTACATTAAGTTGAAACCAATCTTCTAACCGTTCACTCACATAATGCGGATTTGTTGTTATGGTGTGCGAGATGTCCACGAATGCTCCATTGATCAGTGTTCCACTAACTACGAAAGTGACTTCTGCAAGTAATTCAACATGTTTATTAAGAACATCTTCGTTCTCAACGGTTTTTAAAAATCGAGGAAACTGCCGTAGTAATTGTTCCCGCACCTCCTCCATACCTTGGATCACGTTGTCGTTCATACTTAACTTTCACAACAGACGAATTTGAAATTAAACCGATAAATGGTTAGGTACACAATAAGGGAAAGTAAAGTAATAACTGCGAATAGAACTGTTATTGTTGTTGCTATTATACAGGAGCTCAAGGGGGGATCGGGAATGTGACAAATGGTAGGATCACGATTAGTCCCGAGAGATTGCCAATTTGATTCGATAGAGTAATTAGGATAACTATATTTAATTTTGAAGGAAGAAGGTTGAGAAACGTTGCGTAGGGATATGATGTATACGTTAACACCGTGAAGAATATTGCTGGTCAATGCGTATCTCGTAGGATCTCGAGAAAACACAATGGACCCAGAAACAGATTCCGATGGTTGAGAAACATACAGAATACCGTCGTACACCGCACTAAGCACCACCAACAACTTAACAGGTAACACTGGCATTGTATTAGGATCGATTGAGATATAAGCTCTACGTAAGAATAACGTAAAGATCTCCCACTCCAAACGGTAACCTTGAACCATACCCCTTCCCCCTCACATCAATAACCCTGATACCTCAATTAACCTTGAAACTCCCCCCACTAATCAATAAGGTTCTATATAAACTGGATGGTATTGGTATGGGTTAGTTGTGTTATAATGGATTTGTTAAAGAAAGCATTTGAAACTGTAAAGAACGTTCCGATAGAGTTCAAAGATCCGACTCCAGAATTATCCCGAGATGGTTACGAACACTCCACCATCCAACATCCATCGATCCATCTAATGTCATCGAACGGTTGCTACATTCAAAATCCATTGTTTTACGCTACAACGCATTATTTAAACAAATCAAGATGTAAACTAATCAGCATTGGTCTCTGCCCTATAGAGTTGACACCAGAAGTGAGATTGTCGGGATTGAAAAACGACTACATTAAATTTAACCTGGAAGAATGGGAGAATTTCGAAAATAATCACGCAATTATCAAACATTTCTTACATAGTTATGACTACTATGCACCGATACCCCTTCTCTACAAGACGATTACGTTTAAAAATGTACAAGATAAGAGAACTATGAGAATTCAGGATCGTCGTGACAACACCGAAGTATGGTTAGGAGTCGAAAGTGTAGTTAAGTTAATGGAACTACTTACAATGGTCAAGTCACGATTGAAGCTGTTAGAAGAATTACGTTATCAATATAAATATGATCGCGCAACGTATCCGCAACAATCAGGATATTTCGATTCTTCTAAATTAGCGAGTTCTTGAATGGTTCGCAAGGTCAAAAAAACGGGGAAGAAGATTAGATTAAATCGTCGCTATTCGTCAGATGCGACCGAGTTGAACAGCGGCGAGGGACAGGACATTCAGCCGCGTCATAGGACCTTTCGAGGCAACTTTATAAGGGCCCACCGGGAACCTCTATATTTCGGTTACGAAGACATTGGATTCGGAGAAATATATCCTGTGCGGCATTCTTTTTCTTGACGAGGCCAGGATGTCTTTCTTTCACATCACCAGGCGGTCTCGATGACGCTGCCACAAGCGTTCAATGGTACTTTTACAAGAATTTACAGCAGCCGCCACATCTCGAATAGTGGAACACCCCCGTATCGCGCCCACAACTCTTAAACTAAACATCACGACTAAGTAATCCAAACATAAACTGAGTAATCCAAAGAGCAAAAATACCCGTTTCGATACAAATGTCGTCAAACTGAACGCAACCGTTTTACGATAACAAAAAGCAACGTCGCCAACTGGATCTAGAAATTGTCAGAATAAAGTTCTGTATGTTATAAACACAAAACATTTTGACTAACGTTTGCAGACACACTTTTTACGTTTGTCCCTTAGACCATTTTGATGTGTGTATTCGACTCTTGGCCACCACACTGTTCATCAGAAACACGTGCGATGATGTCACTTTTCTGGGAGTTAGTGAAACAGCTTTCTATTGGTAAAAGTATATTTTATAACAAGTAGGCTACCAAGATTTACCTGGGACAAGCTTGAAATTGCAGTTCATTTCTTTAGAAACAGGTCTAAATGAATTTCCCCAAGTCCTCTAGTAGTGATCGATCGCCACAATACCGCCCAAATATAAAGTTACTTCATTTCACGTGTGCTTGCAGACAGAACCGACGTCATGGGAAACGCAAGAAACAGGCAACCGTTGTTCTTGTTCACTGAACCCGCTGATTTCCCTACTTCTTCTGGCACCGTCCCATAAACACATTTGTGGCATTCTTCATTTCTTAAAACGCGCGCAGAACACTACATCTCCGTGTTTGGGAAAAATAAACTTGGACGGTGAAAACTAAATCAGATCTTCTGCGTCGCGCCACAACTAACACACCAAACAAACTGTCTTATGGATTTCGGTCATTCTGTCTGTTTTTGAGGCAATATTAAAATCGGTAATGTATGCGAACGGGCATTAGTTAAAAGAAAAACACACAAAAGAGAACAAGTAACAGCAATGAAAATCTTACGGATTTCGGTCAGTAAAGCGGCAGCAAAGTTGAATGGCGTTATAAAGGAGGACGTCTTCTCTCGTTCTAAATCAAAATAATTTAGATAATGCAGAAAGATAGAAAAAAAAAATTAGCTCAAGACTATTTCTGAATATTTTCAAACAAACGTTTGAAAACGAATCGAAATACATTTTTCAAATTCTCGTTTGGCGTGTGGTGATGTAAATTTCGATGACGTAATTATTTCTGATAGAAAAAATTAATAAAGAGTCATTTAATTTATTATACAGAACGTATATAAAACAAAAGTTTGCATCAAATGCTAAACAGTTACTTATTTGTTGGTGTTGGATAGGTATGTTCGGTTCGTGTATAATTTATTTTCGCCAAGGAAACGCACATAATTTACGCCTAAGATCATCAACAAGGGTCATTTAATTTATTGTACAAAATATATACAAAAAAATTTGAATCAAATACTAAAAATGTCGTGTTTCGCATGATGCGCTCGATTTGACGGGGGTTTTTAAATTTTGTTCTAAAAATAGCATCAAACGTCTATAGTCAAATAAACACGAATCCTAACCATTTCTGCATTTTAGTAAAGCATAATGTTTAGTGATTTTACGAAACTTTTTGGGCAAACACGCCGGACGTTTCATAATCGTCTAGTTAATGCTTTGTTAATTGGATTTTTCTCTAATTATTATTCAAAGGTAAAGTTTCTAGTCTATCGTAGTAAATTTATTAATGTCTAAAAATTTAATTCAATTCAATTCAATTCTTTTTTATTTTTATAAAATCTTCTCAAACTTCCGCGTTAAAATAATATATCGATTTATCAAGACACTATGTTTGTGATACTCGATCGATTCACAGTATGATTAATGTGAAGCTAAGAGAATTTCGGAAAAAAAATAAGCCAATTCTCCAAGCGGTCTTGTGTGAAACCAGAAAAGATTTTTATTTTAGTATTTTAATAAACTTTGTTTAGAAAACTCCGGTGTAACGTTAAATTAATTTATCAATCAAAGGTATTTATTTTTTTACACGATAGAACATTTATACCTGTAAACATCAAACAACTATATCCGCACCAATGATCGATCACGAAAAATCGGTGAAATGAGTACTATAAAAAGAATATGTCTGCGTTGCGGTCAAAGATTGTCTTGCGAAAAGAAACATTGAAAAAAACAATTTGCACTCTAAGCTAATTTTTCTTTTCTATTTACGCATAATAAACGCACAACCGGCAAACGGGCCTCTTTTTCGTTACCGTTAAAGGCTTTTTTTCACAATACCGTATAGAAAAAAACAATAAAAAATGGATTCATTTATTATCTAAAAAATACATACAAATACAAAAAAATGGATGTATTGTTGTGAACCACTTGATTGAGGTTTTACTTACAGAACTCAATAAACAAAACGATAACCACAATTAGAAATTCAACACATTTATTAAACTAAAAGTTTCAGAGAGTTGTTCCTTTTTGTTACATCGATATTTACCAATTGAAAGTTACATTGTTCTTTCAAGAGTTGCTTGCTATTATAAATGCAAGATTGCGATTCCCATGGAATCGCATAAAATCGTATTCCACAGGATACAAAGGTGGAGTTAAGAATGCTAGTGCATAAAAAATACAAAGTAATGATTTTACATTATGAAAATATATGATATGACTTTAAAATTCATTTTGATAAAAAGACAGAAAAAGTGATTTATAAAATATTGAATTTAATTATTACAATTGGGTATTACAACATTATTTATTGTCTAAAAAATATAAGATACAAACAACTAATGCCAGTTATCGGCAAATACACTTCGTAACGTGCGCACTAAACACTTTCCTATTAAATTCACCGTCTTCACAAATCGTCGGTATGTTTGATTTCAAGCGGAGTTTCTCCGCCTAACATGTAGTTAAAAAACACCTTTCCTCGCTTGAATATTATGGTAACATATGCGTCTGATAAATCGTCGTCAAACGACGATCCGTTGTACAGAACCACGTAATCTTCCTCGCGATACAATTTCACTAAGTCCTGCCAATCTCGTCTCACCAAACAACGGTTGTTGTCTTCTGTAGTATACGGAGCAATCACCTTTTTTATAAACGCCATCGCACTGGAGTTCATGATTAGAAAAAAAATGCGTCTTTTTTTTATTTAGTAAGTACTTTCTTATCGATTCGATTCGTCGGGTGTGTTGCTCAGAAACGAACAAAACGCTTAAATAGTAGTATTTTATGAAAAAAAACCATCCCCACTTATGAAACTACTATAATAATAATAGCATAATAATAACATAACCTCTAAACCAAGGCCCCAGAAGCTGTAAGCTTGTGCGGGAGGGAGGGGACAACATTAAAACTTTATAAACTATAACTTTATAAACATTAAACCTCCGTTTAATGTCTATAAAGGGAAGAACGTAGAAATATGCACGTTGGCGACGTTGTGAATTTCGGTAAATTGTATATTTCGATTTTTACAGCTGTTTTCAGGAACAATATAAAATTTTTATGCACGTTCCCGTTTGAACGATGTTATTGTTTATTTCGTTTGAAAACAAAACAAAATACTATTTAGAAACTTTTTTGAAGCTTTTGTTACTAAAATGGCCATTGGGAGCCAGAGGAAAGACGAAATGATAAGAAAATGTGTCCAAATTTTTTTTAGCCGATTCGTATAAACGTAATTCGCACCAAAATGTTTTAATTTTGTCCGTCCCTTGTCAGAGATTGTAATTCCTGTTAAGACGTTTATGTAGTAATATATCACATTCACAGCTGTCTATATATGAGCTGTGTTATTCTTCAACAATATCGAGTTAAACACGTATGGTGACGTTGTGATGTACAAAACATAGGCTACGAATTTCACGCAAATTCGTTAATTATTTCTTTAATTAATGTAAATCGAAATAGAAAATAAAGATTCCTTCTTTTTAGCATTAAATTGCTAATGTTAACATTTCGACGACAAAGTAAAAATGGCCATGATAAAGTAAAAAGAGCATTTCTGCAATGTGCTATTTACAAAACAGCCTGCCAGATGATTAAGCACAATATTCCAGATATTTTAGATGTTGGATAGTTTATTTTAAGGAAAAGGCGTGTTAATCATCAAAAATAAAAAATACCTAATAAAACGCTACCAAGGTTTTATTCAGTTTTATTCTCCATTTTGTAAATACAAATTATTTAACTGTACCACAAGCTGCAAAGTGTAGCTCCGAGTTTACTGAACTTTTACTACCGTGTATGCGGACAACACCTGAAAATGCATTTGGCGCGCAAAAAACCTTTGTGTTCAACTTGTCTTAACTTTTTTTTCCAGGAACGTTATGGCATAATTTTTTTTCAAAAATAAATTTGAACGTTTAGTCACATTCTTTCCCGATTGTGTGTGTGTCTGTGTGTGCATATCAATTCTTAAAAATAAACTTAGTCATATACGATGCGTGATATTTTCTATATACACAAATGTAAACAGAATTTTTTTTCTAAAAATCTACATATTTTCGGAATCTTCTAAATACACCACCGTCATCTTAACACCATCGCTTACACTTGATCAAAAAAAATCAGAACTCTAGCTCCGATTCGTTGCCAAGACAATGTAAAGAATGTTTTAAAAATTGCCAAAAAAATGAATGCATTTAAGGACTTTTTGGCTATTCTGCAATGCCTGATCTGCTACTCAATTATAGACCATTCGGTCAAGCAGAGAGCTTACGTGATAATCTGTTACCAACGTAAATTAGCAACTATTCCAATACTTTTAGGCCTAAGAAATGTAATTTATGTTGGTATTACGATTATTACGTTTATTTGCATCTTCCAAACGAAAACAATTATCCATTGTTGTATCACTGCAAATGTTTTATCAATTTGGCAAGTTGAAACGTCAGAGAGGTTATTAGACAGTTAAATACTATTTCTACCTTGTTTTTTAACCATACCGAAACCATTTAGTTTGCAATTAGGAACCCATCCCTACACCAACGTTCAAGCTCGAGGCTTGAACATCTCATATATAGCATATGTATATATCATAGAATTGATACATCTTAGGAATTATACCTTGTTGTTTTACGTTGTTTAAATATATAAGAAGAGACCAAGCAAATTTAAAAGGTGTTCAATAAAGAACCAACGAAGAAAACGGTTTTGTTTTGATAAAATATGTTACGTTAGTTGTTAGTTACAAATTGGGTTTCCTATGGCTGATGTATATTAAAGTTTTTAAGAGAGAAATTACACAAATTTCAATTAAGAACTTTATTTTATTTGCGAGATATCAATTGCTGTAAAAATATACACTATTTATTTAAATATTTCAGTTTTATTTAGTTGTAACTACAACCACTTTGCCGCTGTTTACATAACCAAAATAAACCAAAAAAAAAAAGCCAAAATACACACCATTTCACAAACACTCCTAACCTAACCTAATTTTGAAAATGAAATGTCAGAAATTATTGGTATTTTTATCTTAACATGTTTACAAAGTCACGTGACTTATGACGTAAGCCCTCTGCTTGACCGAATAGTCTTTATAATCCAGCAGATCACATATTACACGATATTAACTGATCTGTTTTAGATTCGCGTTCGCGAGTTGTATAAGCTACTTTTAAAATGTTTCCTATGGAGCCGCGCTGCTGCTCTCGGACTATATCCAAATTATTATCAATTACTTTTAACTATCAGAGATATAAAAGGCTCAAGCAAAGATAACAAAGTCCGGCAACGCGTCAGACTACGAATAATTACATATCATACCTGTATCATTTTAAAATCGTAATTGTTAGATTTTTTTAGAAAATTGTGAAAACAAACCAGCTATTGAAAAGAACAAGCTGGAATTAAACAGGATGTTTATAAAACTATGTAGTCAGTAAAGGGTTGTGCCTTACAAATCCCGGAATAGTAATAATTAGAAACACCCCACTAAGTTATATAAATACATAAAGACGCGTCTTTTTTAACTTCAGTTCTTCCTAGTGAATGCAGGAATTTACGACCGTTCAAACACCTGTACAAGCAACTGCACTACAAAGCTAAAACCCTTATATGTAAAACATAAAAATTTACTTTAGTATCCCCCTTGGTTAATTGTACAGTAAGCTCTCACGGTTGTTTTTTCAAATGACAGTTTACTTTACTTATAAATGATAATTGCTAATTTCATTTAACTTTCTCACGAAGTTCTTTAAAGCAAATTGAATTCTCATATACCCACATGTGTTAACACTACCCCTCGTTTAATGCTAATTGCGATTTTTAATTTACCATTTCTTTGTTCCGCTTGCTTAATTGCATTTAACTTTCACACGAGCATATTTCTGCTTGTATTTATTCAAAACTAATATCGATAATTTTTAAAAGAATACATTTTTTTATAATTTTTTAGTGCGCATTTAGTCATTCAAAATGAATTTACAAATATTTGAAAAAAATCAGGGCCACATCGGCCAAATCAGGGTGTGATGGTGAATGACATGATTTAATTCCCACACTGCGTACAGTATAAAAATAGGATACATTTGACTGAGAACACATAGTTCAAGCTGAGATTTGAAGAGTTTCAAATAGTTGAGAAAATTTTAAGATTTCGATTGTGGAAGAAATTGTGTTAGAAAATGGATTGTCGATATGGTAAGATCAATTGTATTATTTCGTATATAGTAAGTAATGTATTTTTCTTCTGCTACAGAAATTTTAAAGCTTACAATGCGAGAGTTATGGATGGAGAGACAGCCCCTTACGCAGTTCGTGGTAGTGTCCAGGAGGGACCAGGTCCCGTATGCGATCGTGATTGTCCCTTCTACAGGACCAACTCAAATAAGAAGGTTTGGAACTGGACCAACCATTAGATTGCAAGAGGAGAATGGCTCCATAGAAATAAGTAAAAATTAGTATTAATTAGTATTAGCGTGTATTAGGTATTATAAATAATATAAGTAAAAAATTTAATGAAATTTAAAACTTGTTTTATTATTTAATTTATTAATCAAAATCTAATAAGAAAAATAATATTTTCAACTTAAAAAATAATTTCAATGTGCTCTTGCAAAGGGATTGTCAATCAAGTCAAATATTTGTATTTAGTATTCTACCATAAAAAAGTTCTACCATATCTAAAACCATAAAAAGAATTTAAAAAAATAATTTGGTGCTCTTGCAAAGGGGTTGCAATTATTACCTAATAAGAAGATGATTTATAAAGAAGCAGGAATTATTGTGAAAAATTTTATACTTTTTAATACAAAAGATGTTCAAAATGTTTTCAAATAAACGAGATGAACTGGGAGCACTTAATCTGTGTATAACAGATTGGCTATTTAACCCTCTGTGAGCTGCTCGCATAAAACGAATAAAGTGAATCCTTTAGAGTTAGTTTTTAACGTGCAGTTGTACGGTGTTGATCTATCAACGATGAATAATCTACTTTTATCTCTCGATGACATTACACAATTACCTATTGATTTCCTGAAACGATATTGTGTACATGCTATAGCACGACATTTCCATCAACTGCCGAAATATCTACAAAAGGAACTGTAAGAATATCAATACTGCACTGTTCACTTTCCTCAGCAGGATAATAATAATAATAATAATAATGTTTATTCAGGAACGCAATTACATAATTTTTTTATATGTTACATAGAATTATAAATAGATCTATACACAAATAGCAAACAAAAATAAATTTTTTTAAGAAAGAAAATAAACAGAGAACGGATATACAATTAAACAGCCAAAATACAAAATAAACTGAATAAACTGAAAAATGAAAACCCGTTGAGGACCGGTTAGGTTGCGCACGGGCCAGTTTCCAAAAGGTCAGCCAGTAGAAAATAACCAATTTAGTATTCGTTAAAGTGTATAGTGTAAATAAGATTTGCTGTACGTATCAGACAGTTTTGACGGTGTTATATTTTGTTTTCGATTAAATCGTGAATAAATTGTCTGCTTGATATAAACAAATAATTTTTAAAAAGTTTTTGAATAAGTCCAAGTGAGTTTATTCTCCAAAGGTATGTTTTGTAAATATTGGGCAAGGAGTTATAGATTTTTGGTAAAAGATAACTGTATGCCCTCTGCCCAATGGATTTTTGCATGTGAGGAACTTGAACTAAATTCTGTTGTTTGATTCTTGTATCGTAACCATGTGAAATGTTCTCAAGAACTCGTCGATTTTTGTAAGTATACATGATTACACTATAGGTAAATATCTGTCTTAAATCTAGAAGTCTCGCTTCTTCAAACAGTAAATTACTCGGATATCTGTTTCTTTTATTAAATATTATTTTTATAATTTTCTTTTGTAGGATTTCCAATTTTTGAAGGTGATTGGATGTTGTTGCTCCCCAAGTCATAATGCCATATTGAAGCCGAGACTCCACAAGAGCATAATATAGTATTTTAAGGTCAGTAGTATCTATAATATTTTTTAAAAATTTAAATTTATATAATAACATTCTTACTGTTTTTGTAACCTGATTAATATGAAAATTCCATTTTAGGTGGGAATCAATTTCAACTCCTAGATATTTTATATGATTCATAGAATGTATACTATAAGTTGTAGATTCGTGAGTTATATCTAAATTGTGGTATGTGGGAAGATGGTTTTTATAACTTACAAAGGTAACAAAGTAAGTTTTATCAAGATTTATGGTTAGTTTTTTATGATTAAACCAATTTATTATTATTTTTAGGTCACGTTCGACTATTTGTTTTAAATCGGTCCATGTATCACTTTCATAAAAAATTGCAGTATCATCAGCAAAACTGATGATTTTTCCCTGTATTGTTAAATCGAACAGACTGTTTATATATAATGAGAAGAGCAAAGGGCCTAAGACAGTTCCTTGCGGTACTCCATATTTTATATACTTAACTTCGCTCATAATATTTTGTATTTTGACATATTGTGTCCTCTGAGACAGGTAGCTTCGAAATATATTTAAAGATACTCCTCTTATACCAGCATCCTCCAAGACCTCCAACAGTTGTTCAAAGGATGATGTACTAGATGGACCACCACTTTTAAAAATCAATTGTGCACGTTGCAGAACAAGTAACTAAATGTTTATGCAGCTTTATTTCTAATAAATGTTTATGCAGCTTTATTTCTAATAAATTCTTTAATTTTTATTTAATTAATGATTGCAAAAGGCCTTGACCACAATGATGCTACCAGTAAAAAAAGTACGTAGTATAAAAGACGTCTAGAACCTAGTGTAGTCAGTCTTTCATCGACTTAAGTAAACATACCTTCTTTTAATTAAATACGTTGTGATGCCAAAGGTATTATCCAAGAGTTTCTACGGCAGACTTGGGAATGGGAGTCGCCCATATATCAATATTGATCAAGAGGGTATTCATGGTCCACTAGCTGAATCTGCATGTGAATGGTTAAATGACTGTCGCAAGAAAAAGGGGGTTGATGGTGAAATATTAACTAATGTTATTGGTAATAAAGATACACCTATTGCTGTATGTAAACGTCGACATATATTGATTAGAAAGCGTATTAAGAAAGTATTATGTCATATGTGTAAAGTAGATTATGCCAATTATGTACGTAATGAAACGTTTGATGTTGTTCGTTATCTTAATCTAATATGTAATACCTGTGCTAAGAAGGACAATGAATCTGCTACAAGCGTGTATTCCGATTCCGGTAGTAACTATAGTGATATTGATTTGGATGATCTATAATAATGTATTTATAATATATTTCTAAGAAATGTTTATGCAACTTTATTTCTAATAAATGTTTATTCTTTAATTTTTATTACCTTGTAAGAAGTAAATCTAACCTTGAAGCGCTAACCTTAGTTCAATCAAAAGTCAGAGAAGCCTTGACCTTTAACTGCCAGAAAATTTAGCCTTGAAGGTTGACCTCGCCAGAAAACTTAACCTTGAAGGTTGACCTTGGCAGAAAGCAGAAAGTGGAGGGGGGAGGTCGCAGAAACCTCATTCCTTCCCTACTTAGAGGTTTCTCTGAAATATCAATTACGGTAGGTTGAAGATTGTTGAGAATGTACCGTGTCAATATAAAAATTTTGATCATTATTTTCTTCGTTGTTCGGGTTTTTAATGTTTTCAGTAGCGTCAGTTTGAGGGGGATTATAAGTTGCAATGTCGAATAAGTCTGTAATATCGGGAGTACTTGCTCTGCTAGCTAGTCTGCTGTCATAATTAGTTTGTTCTGATTCAGGGGTTGATAGCGATGCAGGTCTAATATTTAATGGGTGAATTTGAATTCTGGATAATGCATCTGCAACTTTATTTATTTTTCCGGGGATATAATTTACAGTAAAGTCAAATTCTTCTAATTTCATTGCCCAACGAGTTAATTTTGAATTTGGTTCTTTGAAATTCTTGAGCCATACTAATGGTCTATGATCTGTAAATAAGGTAAATTTCTTTCCATAAAGATAGGGTCTAAATTGTTTTGTTGCCCAAATAACTGCTAATAATTCTCTTTCGATAGTACTACAATTTTGTTCAGAATTATTTAAAGTCCTAGAAGCATAACAAACAGGTTTTCCTTTTTGAGATAATACTGCGCCTAAAGCGAATTTGCTAGCGTCTGTGGTTAGTTCAAAAGGTTCATCAAAATTGGGGTATTGTAGAATTGGTTCGTTAGTCAAAATGTTTTTACAATGTTTGAATTTAGATAAAAACTCTGTTGTATGAATAATTTTGTTATCTTTCTTTAAACATATGGTTAAGAATTTTGTGATTTTCGCGAAATCTTTTATAAATTTTCGATAATATCCAAATAGTCCTAGGAATGATTTAATTTCGGTTCTTGTTTTGGGTGCTGGAAAGTTTTTGATTGCTGAGATCTTGTTTGGATCTGGTTTAATTCCTTCTGGAGTTACAATGTGTCCTAAATATTTAATGGATTTATGTAGAAATTCTGATTTGTCTAATTGAATTTTGATATTATGTTGTCTACATCTTTGGAATCTATTTTTAAGTCTAAACATGTGATCTTGAAGAGAAGCGGAATAAAGCATGATGTCGTCTAAGTAGACTAGACATTGTTGGGGTATTAAACCTATAAGAGCGTTATTGATTGCACGCTGAAATGTAGCTGGTGCATTTTTTAAACCAAAAGGCATTCTTTTAAATTGGAAATGACCTTTTTCTGTCGAGAAAGCTGTTTTCTCTCTATCCTTTTTTTCAATTTCTATTTGCCAGAAACCGGATGCGAGGTCAAGAGTACTAAAATACTTTGATCTGCCTAAATTATCTGAAACGGTTTCTATTCGGGGTAATGGGAATTTGTCCTCGATAGTCTGTTCGTTCAGTTTCCTATAATCTATGACGATCCTCCACTTCTGTTTTTGGGATGCGTCTAATTTCTTTTTTACTACCCAAATTGGAAGATTAAATGGGGATTCTGATGGTTCAATAATTTGGTCCTTTAACATTTTATGAATTTGGTTTTTGACTTCTTCACGGTGAATCTGGGGGTATCTATATGTCTTAGTGTAAATTGGGGCATCTGTTTTTGTCCTAATATGGTGTTTTGCTAAATTTGTTGCTGAAAGGGGTATGTCTGGGATGTAAAATACGTCTTTGTATTCATAGCAAAGGTTTGTCAAGAGGGTTTCTTCTTCTTCATTAAGATGTTCTAATCTTAAATTATTTTTTAAATTTTCGTTCAAAATTTTTCTTACGTTGGAAGGGGATTTTACATTGAAATTATTAATTTGGATTAAATCATCTGAAGTGTTATAATCTTCTAAAATTAAAGGGTCATAAATACTGATAACTTGAGGTTCATTGGAAGTATTGATAAGGCTTATTTGAAAATAATTGTTGTATAATCTGACAATAGCTGAAGGCATAATGACGTGGGCGTTAAACTTAAGTTTGGGGGTTAATTTTGTTCCATTAATTCCAACTGCTGGAAGTGTTGTAAAAATTTCGGTTCGAGCTGGTATATGGATCTTTTTTATTGGTTCCTGATTTGATTTTAATTTTGAAAAATTACAATGATTTCGTTGCTGCATTTCTTGCTTTAATTTGGAAGGGTTATAATAAAAAGGTACGGTTGTTTTTTCGGTTTGGATATGCATCCATTTATAATCGATTGATGCGGATAAGTCCATCAAAAGATCTGATCCTATAAGTCCTACATAGTCGGGATGAAAGTCAAATAAGTAACATGTATGAAGTCCTTCTTCGTCAAAAAGATTAGGTATAGGGATGTCTGCTATGTAGTTATGTTGAGTAGTTCCATGGGAAGTTGTAATTTCAAAATTATATTTATAAATAGATTCTGGAATGTTTTCTTGTACGAACTTGGAAGAAATGATAGTTTTTGGAATTCCCTGTATCGATCAATAATTTTTCATTCGATCCTGGGATGATTAAATAGGGTAAGTTTGCTTTGGGGTTTATGTTAAAATGTAATAGGGGTTCCGAGGCTCCTAATGAAAATTTACATTAGAGTCCATGTTTTCGTATTCTTCTTCTGGTTGATTGTAATATTGATTTTCTTGGACATATTCGTCTTGGGGATGTTCATCTTGAGGATAATTAGGATTTTCATTAGAAGTATTATCAAAATATACGAGATCTGGTTCGTCATATTCAATATTATTGAAAGATGTTGATGGTAAATTATCGTCGTGATAATTTATTTCTTCTGGAATTGCATTTGGAAAGCGTCTAAAGCGTTGTGAGTTTGTTCTGAATTTATTTTGGTTTCCTAATTGTCTGGTAGCGGGTCTTTTAATTATGCTAACCTCCATAGGTTCTGGAGTATATGTGGGTTGATGGTTCGCTTTGAAAGAACTAAAATTTCTAGATTGATTTGATCTAATGTTGCTACTTGAAGCATTATTCGACGTGAAATTTGGGAAATTATTTTGTATATTAGAAAAATTACTTGGTCTCGAATTATTATTTGAAAAATTAGGAAAATTATTTGGATTTCCAAATTTTTCACTTCTAGGTTGAGTAGTACATAGGTTTTGGGATGGTTTAGGATAGTTATTTTTAGATGTTAAATGTATTTGATTATTTTTTGTTAAATTCTGGTTCATTCTAAAATTTTGGTTTTGTGAATAACGAATATCTAGTTCTTCTTTAATAGTTTTTAGGGCTGATTCTGAAGAATTTGGATTTCTAGATCTGATGAATGTTCCTAAATTTTCGTTTAGTCCACTGACAAATGTTCGTAAAGCTAATTTTGAATTTTCTTCTAATTTGTGGGTTTTAATTACTACTGGATCTGGTCCTGATGAAACTTTTGCATTTAGGGTCGCTAAATGCGTCCTAATTTTATTGTAAAATTTAATAGGGTTATCTTTTCCTTGTCGAATTCTAGTTAAGTCAATTAATAAATTTGTTTCTGATCTTTGATCGCCAAAATTTTCTATTAAAACAGTTTTTATTTCATTCCAGGTATTGTAGTTATATCCTGTTATAATTTCAAGGGCTTGTCCTTTTAATCTATTTCTAATTGAAGAAATAATTAATTTATTTATGAATTCTTCGGGGTTTGCTGTACAAAATTGTGTGGTAATAATTTCTGTAGCTCTAACAAATTCTGATAAAGTGGCTATGTTGCCATCATAAATGGGAATTTCATTTAAAAGTGTTGGATTGAAAGCTGCCATATTGTTGTTGTTATTATTTAAGAATAATAAAGGGGGTGTATTTGAATTTGAGCTTGGATTTACTGTGCGTTCAGCACTTCTACAACGTCTCGGAGATCGAGATCGATTTCTAAGCATTTAAAATTAAACAAAAATTGTATAATCTTTACCTTAAAAATTAATTTGTTTAAAGAAAAGAACAATTAGAATAACACAATTATTTTTAAAATTATTTTTATTGTTAGTAAACAGTTTCGGGGTTCCTACCCATACAGTGACCAGTATGAAGGGATTTGTTTTTACAATGCTGTTAATCAGCAAAAACCGATCAATAAAGCGTCAATCTAACTGTACGTAATGCAATAATTAATTAAATTAATTAAAAATGTTAAAACTAAGTTAGTATGGTTTTTAAAAATGATTTAATAAATTAACTGGTTTCTTCTTGAAACACTTTTCGCTTTGAAAGAAAAAAAAAACACTTACTTGTGTTAACTGTTGCGTAGAATTAAAATTGATTGCAATGATCAGCAGGAAAGGTCCCAAGGTTGCAATAACCATGCGATGTTGCTGTGTACCTTGTCGAACGGGATACCTCCGCGGTGCCAATGTTAGAAGCGTGCATTGGAAGTCTGCGTCGATCGACGGTGCTGCTGGGATGTCGCGCCTCGATTCTCGAAGCCCGGTGCCAATATTAGAAGCGTTGGAACTTCAATTGTTTTGATGCGACACCTTGTTGGGAACAAAGTTTTCCTTTGGATCAAGTGTTAAAACACAAAATCGATATTTATCGTCGATTTTCCAAAATGCTACCGACTGCGCCAGTTTTGATTATATTCTGTGGCCGAAGCTTTTTTTAAAACTTTATTTATTGAATATAATAGAACACATTTATATATTTCGTTTGCACTCGTAGAATATATTTTATTATTTTTAATCAAGAGAAAACTTTATCTCTTTTTAACATTTAGAATACAAATGTATTAATATTACTTTGTCAGTAATTATTTAACGAGTTTAAATAATTAGATTTGAATTAACACACTTAACAGAACAATTTTAGAATTCACATTTAAATGACATTAAGCAAAATAATTAATTAAAACTCGAATGAGCCTTTATGTTTTACTAGTAGGACAATTTTTAAAATCCACACCTAGTTTTAATACTCACTCTGGATAAACACTTGTTGAAGAGACTTGCGAGTTGAATAAATATTTAATAAAGACTGAAGACTTAAGATTAAAACAGAGGTATTTATACCTTATCTGCCTACACAGTTCTCATGGTCATGAGAGAATAAATGCTAAAGAAGTTTTCATAGAGATAACGTAGACTTATCAGAAAAATGTAATTTGATATCGTGTGTTCACATTCCTAAACAATTCTCATGAAACATGATCTTATCTCTAGTGTGATTATACGTACGTTACTGGCCCTTAGTGTTATAATAGTTATTTAGGTTATAAATCCTGGAAATGGAATTTTACAGTCGAGTAAGAAGTTACGGACAAGGCGACGAAGAAGCCGAGTTCGGAACATCGAAACGAGACTGTAAGAACATTTCCAGGACGTATGACGTAATGCGTTTTATTTTTTCATACTGAAATTATTTAATTAATTATTTAATTTAAAAAAAATTATATCAAATAAATTTCCGAATTTAAAATATGGACATCTATGAACAACGAGTATCTATGGCAACTGTTAGTCGAATTCAAAACATAGAACGAGTATCCAAGGTAACTGAATACTAAAGCATTGTTCACTTGATTTATTTTATTTGAGTCCGGTAATAGTGTATTACATTACAAGTCATGAAAGTGAAACTTTGCAGAAGAGGAGGCTTATTGAAGAGTACGAGGATGCGTAGCATCCGAGTATCTCTTTAAAGCCTCCGAGTCAAGCAGAGACACTTTCATGACCAGTGATGTATTATATTTTTTCTGAAATCGTTTTTCAAAACTAAAAATAGATTTAAACTGAAAAAATATATCAACATCAGAGTCGTATGAGAAGTTAATATCCATGACAATGAATCAACAACTAATCAAAAATATTTTGTTGTATTTGATTGTTAGTGTTTTTAATTATATTAAATAAACGTTTCATAAGATAAGTGACGATTTCTAATTCAATTGCAGTCTAAAAATGACAGATGAGTCTTGTAAAGTGACAGGAGTCTTGTAAAAATAATGAAAGTGACTAGTCTTTAAAGTGACACTTTCATGACCAACCTGAGTTCTGTCATGACAAGCTTTCTTGACGATTTCAGAAAAAAAAACTTACAGTCATACTAGACAGAATACTAGGCTAAAATCGTATTTTCCGGATTGTAATCGCTACCGTAAACATGGATAATACGATACAGTAAGAAATAAAATTTTTATTGCGCGCTAATGTATGATAAATGAGATGTATGATAAATTAATGCTTTATGAATATTTTACAAACTGGCTACGCAAAAATCTAAGCACGCTAATACATGTACCCATGACAATGAGTCACAAATTAAAAATTACACGGATTAATTTACACAGGCGTCACTAAGTACGTCGTTAAGAAGTGCGTCTTTCCACTTGTAACGTAATTTTGGATCTTTTGGAAAACCATTTAGCGATGTGTATTTAATGCAGTGACAGAGACACTGAGACACTGATCAAATTCTCCTTGATTTCGTGAGAACACGTTTATGTATTCTTTGCATTTTTCTTTGTATTAAAAAAATTATTGAGGACCACGCTTTACTGCTGGTTTCAACGAAAGATTCGTGAAACTTATTTAGTTAAAACACAAAAACCATCTACCACACGTTACAAACATTAGATTACAAACTGATTTGTTATACACTTCTACGTCGACTGCCTCGTTGAAATCTAGATGTCGCCCACTCCCTGACTATAATTATTATACAGGAACTCTAGATTTTCTCGAATAGTGGTTTTAGTTTTATATTGGTATTTTAGTTTTGGGGAACATGGCAAAGTTGGTGAAACTGTACAACTTAACCGACTTAACCTAAAAAAATTGTTTTGATGCTGTGCCGTTAAAAAATAATTATTTATAATAATAGTTTGAAAGGTCCTAGTTAATTACATTATATATAATACAGACAAGTCGGTGTTTAATAGTTGAGCAAATCTTCTGAAAAGTATGTGTGAAATATTATTTAAATAATAATTTATATGTATCTTCTGAATTATTATTTTTTAGCATGTTGATAAAATCGCAAGCCGAATATAAGTTAAAATCGCCACCAGAAGATGCTATTTCTTCTGTAAAATTCGGTCCCAATACTAATCAGTTTTTATTGGTTAGTTCTTGGGATGGAAGCGTTCGACTTTATGATGTTATGGCAAACACATTACGACATAAGTATTCTCATGATAATCCAGTTTTAGATTGTTGTTTTACTGTAAGTAGTATTTAAAGACAATGATATATCTTTTTGTAGCAATTTTAGAAACTTTTCATGAATCAAAATTGTTATAATATGTGACGCCAGCAATGAAATGGTATCATCAGGGTGAAAAATGCGATTTTGAGTTAGTTCTAGGGTAATTACATGTCAAATCAACACAATTTTAATACAGATGATTTTACCTCACCATCTCAGATTTTAATGAGATTGAATACAGTGGTTGCCTTCATATAGATAAAGAAAAATACCAAATTTTATGATGATGTGTCAACTCTAGGCCAGATCTTATTTGGTTCATGTTGGAATTTCGGTTTTGTCGGGTGCCCATTTGATTCCAAAAAAAAACTGAAAATTTTAAGACCAATACGAACTTCCCATCTATTCTAATCGTTTGCTGTAACGAGGAAAAGTTTTCCATTTAAAATAATTTACAAACTGAATAAGACAGTTGAGGTTGGGGACAATTACATGAGATCTCGCATACTGTAAATTGGAAAATGAAAAAGTAGTTAATGAATGTTAATGAAAAAGTAGAACATGATTGGTTACTTATATAATCAATATGTAGCGATCAAGTTTATTGAAAGAAATTCATGAAATGAAATGATGCAACTTGTTGTCCCTGTGGTAGCACACAGACAACAAATTGCACCATTTCATAGAAATTTCCCTAGAATAACCTTTTCATTTAAAATTAAATGTTATTTTAGCTAAAGTTTTTTGTTTCTATAGGATGCAGTTCATTCTTATAGTGGAGGTTTAGACAATACACTTAAGTCATTGGATTTTAATACTACAACAGGTATGTATTTTCTGGACCTAAAAGCAAGTACCGTTAAAAACTTGTATTACTTGGTGTTTTTTCGAATGTTAATGTCCTAGCAACCATTTTTAATATCATCATAAACAATAATGACAGTGACATTACCATAAACAATAAGGATAATAATGAAATTTTGACCCATTGTAACATATAGCTCTGTGAACAGTATACAAAAAGCTAGAGTGATATATCCCATTGTGAATGAGACAGCTCCGTTTTTATAAAGTTACTTTTTATAAGGTAACGTTGGCAGATAAAATCCTCAATAGTTGTATGCCATCTCTGCAGAATTCATCCTACGTTCATAATTGCCTCGTCATCATTTTGCTCATTTTCTCTTCCCCATTTATCTCCAGGTCTTCTAATACTACCTGCTTTGTTTGGAGCTAGATTTCGTTGGTGTCCTACACCACCACAAAGAGTTTCAGTTGCTATGACATTCAAGATTGAGACCTGGTGATATTCTTCATGGCCAACTTATCCAAAAATATCCAACTATAATTTTTTAAATGGTACCGTATATTCTTGGAGAGTTAAGGTCTCAATAGATTTCTCTTTATAATGATATATCACAAGTGGCTCTTTGCTTTCAAATTATATCGTCCACTGATGCATTTTCAAAATGTCGTATTGTCCAAAATGTGAGGAGAAACAACAACAAATCCAATTTTCACAGAAATAGAATTTTTAATAAGCTTAATTCACATTATTGGAATGATGAGAACCCTTGCAAAATTGTTGAAGCTTGTGCGCAAGTACATTTTTCAATTATTGTATGGATAGGGATACTTGGCAACCAAATTTTAGGACCATCATTTTCACGATGGAACTGTGACCCAGGACAGAATTTATTATTTTTGCAAAACATCAATCTTCCATTAGCTACATGACAAAACTTGTGTGTTCAACATGACGGAGCCCCACCTCTTAATGGAGCTGCATTAGCAAATTGGTAACAGGATCCGTTTTGTGACTTTCAAGGTCACCTGACTTGTCTATTGTTGTTTGATTTATAAGAGGTTTTCTGAAAAACAAAGTGTATGAGACTCCTCAAAATGTTCAGCTGGAGAAAAGCTGGAGGAAACCTAATCAAACAAGCCCAAATAGGATTAGACTTTCACGGTGGCCAATGAGCAGTCATTATAAGAAAAGATGTAATTTAAAGGCAAAAAACCACTTGTGATATATCATTGCCAGGAAATCTATTTAGAACTTTATTCTGTAAAAATATACAGGACGTTTCATTAAAAAAATTAAAGTTGGATATTTTTCCGGAAAATAGGTTGGTCGTGAAAAAAAAATGTGTGCTATTTTATAGATCAGGTTATGTTAAACAAGTCTCTCATTTAAATTTTTTTTCTACCTTTAATATTCCAGCAGATATAACGTAGACAATGAAAAATCAGCCATCCTGTATATATTGAGGGACAGTACAGACAGAAAATTGATAGTAAAGGGTAATTCCACATCAAGTGATCAATTTTTTGAGGTTTTGACCATCACCCTCTTTGATTTTTCAAATTTGGCACAACTGTTATACTCCTGAAGATAAGTAAAAATCTAAGATATTATATTTTTAATTCAAGTGGATCTTGAATTGTGCCCTTCTAAAGTGTAATACAAAAATGAGCATGATTTTGAGCATGTTGGCGTTTATGTTTTTCTTTATAACTTTTGATAGAAATAAGATAAAGAAATGAAACAATAGTATATTAAAGAACGAGTTTCATAAAGCAAGATTTTTGCACGAGTCCAAACTTAGAAAACGAGCCGCTTGCGGCGAGTTATCTAAAGGACAACGGTAATAATGGCTTCTGAAACAAGTTTTTTATACTTTTTTTTTTCTATTTTGCGCCTTTTACAGCTTGTGCTTTAACAGCTTTATTATAGACGCAAAATTAAAAAAAATTGTTTTAAAGTCCATCATTTGGGCTTTAAAATGGTAGGTAGCATGACATACTTTAATATAAAAAAAATTTATATTGGGTCCTTGAAGCCTTTGACCTTGAATTTGAGAAAACATATGATTAAAAATTACTATACCCGGGCCTAACGGATATAGTTAAAAAAAAATCAAGGCAGCACAGATTGTTCTGATTGGTTTTATGTGAAAGTTAAATTTACAATAGAACATTTTTAGAAATGAATTGTTAATTCATTATAAATAATGGCACTTCGAGAAATGTGAGTATAAATAATAACCATACATTTTAAAAAATTTTATTAATTTGATAAAATTGCCATTAAAAGTTCGTGAGTGCGATGTTTGTAAACGCATTTATTTTGTCTGTGAATTATTAATAAAACAATGAATTTACATACAAACATGCTTTAAGTATATACATCTTTGGCACAAACTGTTTTGTACAAAATAGAAATGCAGATTATAGAGCAGTGGTGGCGAACCTATGACCCGCGGGTCAGACACTGACCCACGAAGGTTTTTTAAATGACCCTCCCTTTGATTTTTATAAACTTATTTTTTATATCATAAAAAAGAGAACAGACAATCGAAAATAATAAAAAATTAGAGTATAAATATCTAATGTCAAATTTATAAAAATAATATTTCCAAATGGACGTTGGCTAACTGATTTTCTATCATTTCTAATATTAAGAAACTATCTGAAAATAAGCAACAACAGATTTCACATTAAATAAACTTTTATTAACTTTATTATACATACACATATCTGTAAGTATGTTCATTAATAAAGAATACGAGTATTTCATAATATAGGGGTGTCCCACAACGCTGTTTACACGTAATATCTCCCTTATTTGAAAAGATAAAAAATCAACCCAAAACTATTGTGAATGGCTCAAAATGGACCTCCAGAAAACATCCTTAAATGCTGGTTGCATAGCAACGTTTAAGAGATCATGCCAACTTGATTAATTTTTCAAATTGCACCCTCTGTTTTTCTTTTCACGGAAATGTATTCTTCACTTCATTCTGCATACGGTAGTATGCCTTACTTAATTATCTAATGTGCATTTAGGGGTTGAAAAAAATATTTTTTATAAATTGAATTTATCTTAAGCTTAAAGCAAATGCTCAAAATCCTCCCCTGTAGACTCTACACGGGCTTTAAAGTGCTCCAATAGTTCCCTTGTAGACACATCTCAAATCATATTTTTTGAATAAATAATTTAGTTACTAAATATGAAGTGTACAATTTATAACAAATTTTTTTTTCAACTCCTAAATGCACATTAGATAATTAAGTAAAGCATACTACCGTATGCAGAATGAAGTGAGGAATAAATACATTTCTGTAAAAAAAAAAGGGTGCAATTTGAAAAATGTATCAAGTTGGCATGATCTCTAAACGTTGCTATGCAACCAGCGTTTAAGGATCTTTTCTGAAGGTCCATTTTGAGTCATTCACAATAGTTTTTGGTTGATTTCTTTATCTTTTCAAATAAGGAAGATATTGCATGTAAGCAGCATTTTGGGACACCCTTTATATGTACTTTATTCCTTGTTCAGTCAAATACTCAGTGCAGAGGCGCCACTGTGTATGGTGTCACCTGGTGCAATAGTTCATGGTATCACCCCATTGATATCAATTTTCTGCCGCCAATCTTTATTTTTTGCTCTTCGCTTGCAAAAGTAAAAGTTGTAAAATAAAAAGGAAAGGTAAACCTTTTTAGAGGATTTTAAAAACGAGAACAAAAAAAGGGTCAACTGTCCAGTTTTCCTGTTAACAAATTTTTTGTTTCCAAATTATTGGTACCCTTTTTACCCCCCGCCCTCCAAGCGAAGCCACTGACTTAGTGACCCACGGGCTGGTATTAAAACAAATAATGAACAAAATTTGACCCACTTCTCAAAAAGGTTCGCCATCACTGTTATAGAGCAATATAAGTATAGAGCAGAAACTGCAACTACTAAACGAATACAGGATACAAATGAAAACTATAAAATATGTACACACGATGAATTACATAATAAATATTAATCAGAATCCGAGCTCGTTCATGAATCAGATTCATTTTCCAAATTGATAATCAATGGTTCGATCACAATATCCGCTGCTAAACAGCTTCCCACATGCTCTGTTCTACCAGCATGGTATGTGATATCGCTTTCTTCCAATTTTCGGAAGAAACATTAGCAACTGCAGTAAGTACATAGTAGATTTCGTACATCTTGGATTTTAAAGTTGGTATTATTTCTTGCTACTTCTCCTTTTATTTGGGCCCATATTAATTCTATAGGATTAAGTTCACAGTGATATGGTGGCAATCGTAGAATTTTACGACCAACTGCTGTAGCTAATTCGTCAATAGCATATTTCTTTTTCGCCGGTGCGTGTTGTTGCACCAGCGTTAATAATTCAGCTCTGACCATATAGGCTTCATATGTAACAGAGTTCTTAACATACTTAACCAAGCTTGAATCTCTGCCTTTTTTGCTGAAGAAGGAACTTTTTCTACTTTTCTGCTGTGATATGAGGCATTATCCATAATTATCACTGCTCCTTCCTCCAAAGCCGGCAATATTGCTTGGAACCACTTTTCAAAGACTTCGGCGTTCATTTCTTCATGATAGTCACCAGTCTTCTTGGATTCAAACAAAAGTAGGCCATTTTCTACAAATCCTTCCTCTGACCCAATGTGCAACACAATAAGACGTTTTCCTTTGCCAGATGGATTCTTCAGTCCTGTAGATAACCCTTGTAGGAAAGCTTGCCTTGCTGTAGTTATGGTTGTGTCTTGCCAAATTCTTTGCACTGTATGACCTGCATTTACCCACGTTTCATCTAAGTAATAAATTTGTTTCCCTTCTGCCCTCAATTTCCGCAGTTCCCGGAGATAATGTTGTCGCCAAGCCACAATTTCATTTTTTCCTTTAACATTCCATTTCTTTTTCTTTTGCTATACCTTCAACAATAATAAATTTAGATAATGACATAACATTACTTATTGTATATTTACCGAAATCCAATTTCCTTCAGCAATGCCGTCAAAGTAGTTTTTTTGAAATTTGGCAGTTCTTCGTTATGATTAATAGCAAGCATTATTTTTGCTATTGTTGGTGGTTCGTTTCTTAGATAAAATTGGTGAATTATTCGTCTGACTCCACTTTTTATGCCCTCATCAATGTTGTCCAAAATGGCTTTACTTCGATGATATGACTTTGGCGGCTTGAATTTATGGTCAGCCTTATATTCTCGAAGAACGTTATAAACACTTGCAACACCCACGCCTGTCATAAAATGAATATTTACTACATTGATATTGAAGAAATAACACAATACGTAATAAGCAAAATAAAATTACAATTGCCTACCTGCCGCTTTTGCAGTAAATTCGACGTTTTCAATTTTCAAATTAGTTGGATGTTTTTCTTGACATGCTTTAAAAATGTTTAGGATGGATGCTTTATCAGACACCGAAAAATGCATTCGCGTTCGTTTTTTTACGAAATAATAACAAAACACAAAAAAATGAAAACGGGAACACTCAAAACAGAAAAGAACGGAAAACTAAACAAACAAGCAAATACAGAATATCGAAAATGAATGAACGAAAATTTTAGTTATACAAGCGTCACGCACAACTAATAAGTGATTGCTGAATATTTGACAGTAAACGAATTGATATCTTTTTGGTACAATTAAACATGCCTTTCAAGTTGAGCGGTATATTTGAATGCTACCAATAGAAAGGTTTTGTTACAAAGAGGGGGTAATTGTAGGCGTTTTTTATTACTATATCTGTTCAGCGGCCCAAGTATAAATTATTTTAACAAAATAGCAATGTTCAGTATTTTATCATAAATATATTATTCAGTATTGGGAACATTAGAGTTTTGTTTTATGAATGATTATTCTTTGTTCTGAGTAATTACTTACAAAAAATCTGGGTTAGATAAAACAACTCGAGAACCACTTGAGTTAAAAATATAAATTTTAGATTTTTACTTATTTTTAGGAGTATAACATTTGTGCAAAATTTGAAATAAATCAAAAAGGGTAAGTTACAACTCATT
The DNA here is from genome assembly GCA_929113105.1 of Agrypnus murinus. Taxonomy (NCBI): domain Eukaryota; kingdom Metazoa; phylum Arthropoda; class Insecta; order Coleoptera; family Elateridae; genus Agrypnus; species Agrypnus murinus. The sequence goes on along the minus strand of OV816024.1, from coordinate 95,996,667 downwards.
GGATCACTTGACATGGAATTACCCTAAAAGCAATCAATTGATTTTGACTTTATTCAAAATTTGTTATTTAGTGTTATGCCCCACTTATTTCTAACATAGCAACCAACCCTATCGGGCCAATCTTTGTGGGACCTCAAATCTGTGCCCAGCCTGTTGCCATTATGACCTCCATTAGTGTGGGCATGACAAGCGCCTCTTTTATAAAAGTAGGTGGTGTAGATCTTCTATAGTTGGATTAAAGCACACTATACCATGACTTAACTAAAAAAATTATAACTGACTATAAAGGTACAATCAGAATTATCAAAACGTGAGCATTTGACTTACCTCTAAGTCTTCACTCTCATATGGTATCAAACAATACCAATATCATGATGATTGACAGAAGACACAATAAGGAATTGTGTGAGGAATCAATGTTACTGATTTTATGGTTTGATATTCTCCTAAATAAAGGTGTTATCGCTCCTTATGTATGATTTAAATTTTATGTAACATTTGCTTAGTTCACTAATCCCAACTTTTCTTTTGCATGCATTAATTTGCTATTCATATTTTAGAAACTACTGTTGGAAATCATAATAATGCTATACGATGTGTGGAATATTGTGCTGAAGTAAATGGAATACTTACTGGAAGTTGGGATCATCATTTAAAACTATGGGATCCCAGAACACCTATGTGCAGTGGCAATTACAATCAAGGTGACAAGGTATACACAATGAGTGTATGTGGTGAGAAACTAGTTGTTGGAACTGCTGGCCGGAAAATACTTGTGTGGGATATTCGAAATATGTCTTATACACTTCAAAAACGCGAATCTAATCTTAAGTATCAAACTAGAGCAATAAGATGCTTCCCAAACAAACAAGGTTTTGTATTAAGCAGTATTGAAGGTAGGGTAGCAGTCGAATATTTAGATACAAGTCCTGAAGTACAAAAAAAGAAATACGCATTTAAATGTCACCGAATTAAAGAAGATGGTTTGGAAAGGATTTATCCAGTAAATGCAATTAGGTTTGTTTTATTTTTTTTATTATAAATTTTTTATAAAAGATTTACAGAAAAAGAACTAATAGTAAATATTATTTTTTAAGTTTTCATCCTACTCATAATACCTTTGCAACTGGAGGATCTGATGGTTATGTTAATATATGGGACGGATTTAATAAAAAAAGATTGTGCCAATTTCATCAGTATCACACTTCAGTTACATCTTTAAGTTTTAGCCACAATGGTTTAATCAAAATATATATTTTTTTTATCACATGAAATCATCTCATGATAAATGTTTTTAGGTTCTGTATTGGCTATTGCTTGTTCTTACTTCCTAGAAGAAGAAACCTTGCCAAATCCTATGCCTGAAGATGCTATCTATATACGGACGGTTACAGATCAAGAAACTAAACCTAAGTATGTTAATTCTTCTTAAGTAATAATTCTGAAATATTATTCTATATCTAATATACACAAATACTGACATTACTTCCTCTTTTTTTAATTCACAGAGCCTAAAAACTACTGAGCCAGGACAATTTGAATCTTTTCAACTTTAGAATATGCAACACTTCATAAACATGCTGCACAAGGCATTATGTTTTTTTTTACAAAATGACGTTTCAATTTCATTGAAATATATTCTGACCAATTAACTAAACAGTAGAACTTACATTTAGTTAAATCTAAAATGTTGTATTCTTCTCGTCTTGTTCTTGTTTTTGATCACTTTATGTTGATGAGCATAGAATGCTCCGTCTAATTTTTTTTGTGATTAAAAAAAGATATCTTATAAAGAAAAATTAAACAATCTTGTACTTGTATCTGATAATGGTGATTAAATAATAGTATTTAACTCTTATCAACAGGTATAGATATTATTCACTATTACTTTAGTTTTTATTATAAGGTATTCTGTTTGGTTTCATTGTGGAAAAGATTATGACTACCTCTTTACAGATTAATTTAATTTTTCAACTTTATAGTATTCAATATCTTAAAGAGTGGTATATATTTTTTAGGCTTCCCATGTTCTTCAATTCTTTTGTATTATATTTGACATATTGTAAACACTTGCATTATCTGTTACAAAGAATTAATGATAATAGAATACGAGCCCTGTCGCACATTAATTGTACCACTGTTTCTGTAATTACATAATATTACATTCATTAATATATATCATTCAACAAATAATTATCAGTGATTAACTGATAATGTTTTTAATAGTGCAAGATATTAGCAACAAATAAATCAATTTAATTCGAGATGAAATATAAAATGTCCAAAAAATTAAAAACAAAATTTATTGCATGGTCCAATTCATGTGAGTCAGGGCTCGTAATATACCAATGACATTACGAAATCTGTTTTGGAACAATTCACAGAAAAGGATTAGAAAGGTGAAGCAATGTTTTAAACTTATATGAAATTGTTTTTAGTCCACATCTAATTATATTAATATTAATGAGAACATTATTTCTAGATGTTTTGTAGTAGTATTGTTTACTAAACAAAGATTAAAAAAGAATATTTTTAAGGTTGTGACTAAATGCAATTCGCATAATTGTGTAATATTCTGTAAAAATAATAAATCAATAGAAAGATGAATATATTTATAAAACTTTTTACCCCTCTCCAGCTACATCAACATATCATTCTTTTAAACACTGAATTATTAAATATTGCATTTATTTCAAAAAATTACTGCTTGGAGATTTAATCGTAATGGCTGCTTACCTCATAGAGCCATAGACTAACCAAAACTTCTGTGTCAAACCAGGGATATAACCATAGGCGCCCGGAAGGGGGGGGCAACAATTGAACAATTTGAATTTTATTGAAAGTTTTGTATAATATGCCGTTTTTTCCTTGGCTTGCCCCCCCTAGCATGTCGTTTATTCTAGGCTTGCCCCCCTAGCATGCCGTTCATTCTGGGCTTGCCCCCCCTGGACAAATTTCTGCTGACGCCTATGGATAGAATTGCAGGTATAGGACCCGTATTTAAATTTTACATTTTGCTTTTCTTGGACCCATAATTTTTGCAAACTCTTTAAAACTGGTTTCGTAAGCTTCGGTTACTGATGCATTTAAATAAAATACATGCTTTATATTGTCATGAGTCATGTTTTTCTAGGGTTTGAATTGTAGCCTGTTAGCAATTTTATTATTCTAATAACTTTGTTTGAACTTTGAAATGAAATTTATTTGAGCGTTAAACCACGTAATAAAATAAGCTAATGGAAATAATAACTTAAACAGAGACATTTTGAAAAGTGCTACTAACTCCATTTGGTTTTGTATGGACGGGACTGTTACGGGCCCTTACAAATGTCGAGCTCCTGTGAACACTGTTAGTTCTGGCCCTAACTCAGACTTTCTTTGGAAGACGCAGGGGCGGTGTGCGAAGGTGTGCTCGGCACACAAGCAGCCAAATCAGTTTAAAATTAATACAGCGATAACAAATTTCAAATTAAAATTGCCAGAAAAATAATATATGATGTTATTAAGACATGTGAGGTTACAAATGCCAAATAATAAGCACAGACTGTAGACATCAATTTAAAACATTTGTGTTTATTATTTTCGTTCCACGAAATCTTGATGCTCTCGATGCAGTTGTTTATTTAAAAGAATTCAAAAGAAAAAGAATCAAAAACGTATTCACCTTACTAAAAATTATAACAGCTGTATTTACTTACATATTTTGAATGACTTGATGAAGTTTTCATGTCTAAAGACGTATATATCTTTCTGAGCACAACATAAATTCTTATTATTAGTTGCTCGAGGGGGTATTGGACAAGTTCAATAGCGGCATAATTTGGGTAACCAAAACATTAGCAATTTCGTATAATGACTTCAGTTAGTATACCTACAATACCTATACCTACGAAGTGAATTTCTTAGTGCTTTTCTGAGTTTTATAAAAATTAGAAAAACAACCTACTTCCTTTAATTATTTAGACATTATTTTTGTAGGTCTAATCTATATTGTATCAAAGTGGGATATTTTAAAAACTTATAGTACTGTACTAAGTTTTTAACTCTAAAACCTTTTAAGAGACGCTTGCTTGAAAAGACGTGTTGCGGTTTTAATAAGACCATTATAGTAAATGAACTATACACCGTGTCTGAAATGACCCAGGACATATACAAATTAACATGGGAAAAAATGAATAAGATCAGAGCTTGCTGTGGCTTATTATAATAGGTACATCAAATTTTAACGAAGTGACATTTATTGCAAGCAAAAGAATAATAATTAAAATTAAATATTACTATAGAGTCAAAATTTTATTACAGTATTTATTGTTGACAGTGGCAAAGTAATTTAACAATTATTTTAAAATTTAGAAAAAGTTGAATATGGTGACACATATTAGTTTATTTTTTCATGATTCGATATTATTTATTTTATATTGGTACAATCTGAAAAGATAATTAACATTTACAAAATAATTTATTGGAGCAGAGAGAATTGTGGTGTTTTTGAGAATAACATTTACATCAATATTTCAAGTTAAAGAGGCCACCACAAGCTCTGATCTTATTAAATTTTCTCATTTTAATTTGTTACAGGTGTTCTGAGTGGCTTCAGACACCTGTATATGAAATATACACAGTGTGTTTCAGTTTACAGCTTGACACTCCTACATCTTTGTTATTTATAATAGAATCAATTCCAAATTTGTATCAGGTATAGAAAGCCATAGAAGAGGTTTGTGAGTAATTAGAAACCCCACTTAGTATAATCCACCAGCCTACTATGATCAAAAATAAATGCAAATTATTTGCATTTCAATTATAATTGAAAAAACATAGTAGGCCTTGTTTAATCGGAAAAGTCGTTACTGAAAATCATAAAACCAAATTATGGTTAAAAAGGTTTTGAATAATAAATGCATTATTAGAATTGAACTAAAAATTCTATTTTTGTTTAAAAGATTGCCATGGAAATTGACAAAATTTTGTTTACTCTAAAATGTTTACCAAAGGCATGTTTGGTATTGCAGTTCTGTTTACTTGAAGAGAATGGTTTCTATGGTATCCATTATTGTAAATAATTGTTACTATAGCAATAGAGCTTTGAGAGCAAAAAGAGTTGAAATACCCAAACCCAGCACCAAAAGTGCAAATTCATTTAAGTGTCATATAAGTTGTGTTGGTATTTCATTTAACAAAAAGGCTGAAATTATTCGTCGTTGAAAGGGATAAACAGTTTGTTTAGAACTAGAACTGATAATATTAAAGTATTTGGTATGATCAATCAAAGGGAGTGGGGGGTCAACATAAATATGATACATTCCACGCCGATTCGACCAAAGTTGACGTGGTACACTCATAGATTTTTTTTATATTTTGTTCACGTAATACCTTTTTCAAACCTTATATAAAGCTGAAATATTACTGCCTATAAATACACCGTTCGCGAGATATAGAGGTTTGTTTTTTTCAGTTTTAAACGTACATGCCCATATTCAAATGCTATTTACTCGGCTTTCGTACTGGTTAGGAAGGTCGGGTTTTCTGTATTTGAAAGAGAATGAAATGGACTATCTACGGTAATTTTTGTTTGTTTTTCCAACATTTGTGACGTAGTATATTATCTGAGTTCTTTACAAATTTTAACTTCTCAAAATCGGTTCCATTAATTTTTTTCAAAAAAATTACAACTATTGTATGCAATGTTCTTATAATTGTGTTAAAATCTCAATTTGGTATCTCTATGGAATCAGAAGTTATGAATTTTCTTGTATAGTCGTGGGAACAAAATGTTCTAAAACGACATGCACTTGTATTAAGAACACCAAATGTGACTCCTAAAATGTTCCATTAATATTCTCCAAAAAAGACAACTATTGCATGATATATCCTTATCATTGTAATAAAATTTCAACTTTGTTTCTAAATAGAATCGGAAGTTGAGACATCTTTTCGTGCGTATATACTTTACACACTGCAACAAGAATTATCCGAGTCCACGGGACACAGTTGCGAGCAAATCTATTGTAGGTATACATTATATCAGGCGCGGATTAACGGGGGGGGAATGGGGAAAATCCCCCCCCCCCGAAATCTATAGATAAATAGAAAAAAATAGGATAGAATCAAATAATGTTTGTTTAATTATTATGTATTATAACAATTATTTTTCCAAAAATTCCCCTCCCCCTAAGTAATTGTCTGGATCCGCCCTGATTATATGATAATACAACGAATTATAATTATTATAATACTTTTGCTTTAACAAATCAAACTGGAAACAATCGTTTGAAAATGAATAAGAATTTCGATACCAACAGGAAGAGTAGAATGGAACTTTAGAGTTTTTTTTTAATATTAAGTTTAGCAACATTTGGTTGATCTTTCGTATCGCAAAAGTTGTAGCGAAAACTTATTGATTTTCAAATGATTGTTTCGAGTTTGATTTGTTAAAACAAAAGTAGTAATAATTATAATTCGTATTATCATATAATATATACCTACAATAAGTTTGCTCGCAACTGCGTCCCGTGGACTCCGGATAATTCTTGTTGCAGTGTGTACAGTGTATACGCACGACTATAGATAAAATGTCTCAATTTCCAATTCTATTGAGATACCAAGTTGAAATTTTATTACAATGATAAGGACATATCATGCAATAGTGCCTATCTTTTTGGAGAAAATTAATGGAACATTTTGAGAGTCATATTCGCTGTTCTTAATACAAGTGCATGTCGTTTCAGAATATTTTATTCGCACGACTATAGAAGAAAATTCATAACTCCTGATTCGATATAGATACCAAATTAAAATTTTAACACAATTATAAGAACATTGCATACAATAGTTGTAACTTTTTTGAAAAAAATTAATGGAACCGATTTTGAGAGAAGTTAAAATTTGTAAAAAACTCAGATAATATACTATGTTACAAATGTTGGAAAAACGAACAAAAATTACCGTAGATAGTCCATTTCATTCTCTTTCAAATACAGTATTTATGGGCAGTAATATTTGAGCTTTATATAAGGCTTGGAAAGGGTATTACGTGAACAAAATATTAAAAAAATCTATGGGGGTACCGCGCCAACTTTGGTCGAATCGGCGTGGAATGTATCATATATGAGAGCACCAGTAATAATCTTTGCACAAAGGCAGCCAAGTGTGTAGGCCCCTGGGAATATGCTATAGTAATGTGCCTAGTACATCGGAAAGTGAGGCTTTAAAATTTTTTTTATTATTTTGAATTTAAGATCCTGCATATTAGCTTTAAAATTTACAAAAATAGTTTAAAAATGACTAAAAAGTTCAAAGTATTGTACTTATTTTACTTTCTAAATACCTACATAAAGTAATAAGAAGTAAACAGAATAAATCTAAAACATCTGAGCAATATATCTGCCCGTTTTATTGGATGTGACGCATCATTGCAGTAAAGTTTGGCAAAAAGTTTCAATTTCTATTGTACCTCATAACAGTTATTCTACTTAATAAAATTATTCAAAAGACTATTAGACACTAAAATAAACATTCACATAAAGGCAATTGTTCGACATTCTTGGAAATGCAAAAATGTCGAAGAATGTGAATGTTTGAGGGAAAGTAATATATCAATAGAGAAGCTACTTAGATCAGGTAACAACTAAAAAATTGAAAAAAGCAAGAGTTCATAAACTTACAAATTAAATCTGCCATGTTCCATATCGGAAACTTATAGAGTGACAAATCATGAAAAGGTGTCAACATCCAGTGAGTGAGTTTGATGATTATGTAGAAACTATTATGCAAACATTCCTTCAAGTTCACGTGGCACCTATCAGTGAGGACAGTTTATTACCTACATAGGCGCCAACTATGTGGTGGCTCAAAGGCTGTAGCCCTCATTAAAATAATGTAGTGAGTGCTGAGCCCTCATTAACATAGTTAGTATAAGTAAGGGAGTCTATGCACTTATCCAACTGATATATTTTTTGGTATTTTTTTGCAAAAAAGACAAAACAATGCTTAGAGTTTATTAAATTTTTGATCACCATACCATATCCACCTGTAGAGCTGTAAGGTTCTGCTTTGCATTACCGACCTATTTTTATACGCTTCCAGATATTTTATTTGCCACAGTAAGTTGATGTTACCAATTCGTTGTCGGTTGCTATGATAATATAGAACTGTTCTAATTCATAACGTATCTGGGTGCAGTTATCAAAAGAAATGAATATAAAATGATTAAAATAATGATATATGATAAATAAAGCATTGATTGTGAACATACCACAAGACATACATAACCTTACTTTTGTAATTTGGTGACAGCTAACACTTAGAATTTGACATACAAAAGCTGAGTTCAGCAATTGCATCAGATTAATCTGATTGCTCGAGTAACTATAGCAACCATTGTTAAGACAATTGTCTCTATAGTTACTCGAGCAGTCAGATTAGTTAGATGTAATTACAGAACTCAGCTAAAATTACAAAAGTAAGGTTAGTATATTTTGCGTAGGTCGATAGTGAACATTTTGCAGCTAACGTCGACATCAAATTAAAAAAAATTATAAATACATTTTTTTTATTTATTAAATAGTGACGTTAGCGCAAAAAATATACGACACTCATTGTTAAGTGCTTATAACAGATATCGAAAATTAGAAAAACTTGACCCCTGAATAGTATTTTAGGTTAATATCAAATTTCTCCCAAATTTGTTGCTATCCATGTATTTCATCTAACTTCAGGAATTAGGAATCAAATTCCTTTGTAACTTCTACACCAATTGTGAAAATTAAAACATTAAAAGAACTAATTTGATCTTACTTTTCTATACTGTGTTCGTAAAGGAGTATAAATGTAAGACCAAACCATTCCCGAGTTACCACTAGCTGGCAGCACATTCCTTATGGGAAATGGTTCCCAGTCAAATTGTTTAAGATTTTCATATTTTACAGCTGATATCATGCTGATCAAAAGTTCTCATGGGTACAAAACCTAAAAGTTGATATGTTTCAAGTTGCAGGGCAAAAACTCTATTTACCTGGGAGAATTCCAAGATCTCTCCATTTGTGTGTTCTTAAGCACACTTTTGTATACGTTAATATATTTCTTTGGGCACAAAATCCAAAAGTTGATATTTTTCGACTTACAGGGCAAAAACACAAAAAATGAATTTCGTGTTTACCTGGGAGATTTTAATCTCTCTCAATTTGTGTGTTTTTAGTGCACTTTTGCACACGGAAATATATTTTTAATAGATAATTTTATAATAAGCTAAAACACAATCGATTGTACAGATAAAAATATCTATTTCATATAAACCTTACTTAAAACTGGGAATTTATCTTCCATGTTTGCGGATAAAACCATATGCCATGTGTAGGGACATGAGGCCCTATATGCTGTTCAAGCAAATGTACCTAGCATATATAAACTGGTGTTTAGTATCGAATTTAAATAACACTTTCTATACTTACGAGTTACTGTCTCAAGAATATGAAAAATATTTCAAAGAATGTCCTATACGAAGTTATGGCAATTACTTGACCTAACCTGCAATTTGTTGGTGTATTTTTTATAGTCCTCTTTTTTTTAAATGTGTATAAACATGCTAAACTGGTTCCCCTACCTTTTCGATTTTCAAAATATTAAAAATAAATTATCAGGCTTTTATCAGTTTCATGCTTTTGCTGCTAGTGCAAACTATATATGTATACAACTTAAAATTGAAGGCTGACTTGAGCATAATAATATAGTTCATTTATAATAAATGCATTTAAGACTCTAAAGAACTAAATAGCCTAGAAGATTGATGGACATTATTAGATAACTAAAATTATTGTTAGAATATGTTGATAGTGCTGTATTGCATGCATCAGCATCATTACAGCTTTGCACACATCCTCGAACATATCTAAAAAGAAATCATTTAAATTAATAACATTAAATATATGTTCTTTAATTTGTAAAACTTACCTGTCATCATAATAGAATCCGCCACAGTGTGACATCCTAACTATCTCTGTATCTGTAGTTAAAGTTCCACTGTCCAATGCACAACCTCGTACTGTTATTGTATCACCATTATCTTCTACAATAAAAAGATTAAGATTCCACTTGAATTATTTTTTTATTAATACCAAATGTTCCAATTATCTTAACACAAGATGTTGCAGGAAATAATCCGTCCCTTCCTTTTTTACCTCCCATACATGGTGATTCATATATGTCCAATGTATAGTTGTTGTGGAATGGATCTTCACATGGTTGATAATCATTGTTTAAAGATACACATTTAAAACAATCAATTGCTTCACCTGCAATGATTTATTTATTTATTTTTCTAAATTACAACAAATATTAAGGCAGTACCAGTACTAAACAACTTAATTAAAAGGAAACACAATACAGCTTGCAAATGTAGGACCAACATCATTTCATTACTAATACAGATTCTATTGCACAAAAACTATAAAACATCATCAATAAATAAATAACAGAAGTTTCAGATTAAGGTATAAGAAGTTATTAAGGTCAGTAAACAAGTTTAGTATTGATTCACTCTAGCCCTGTGAAATAATCAATAATTTTACACATTTTTCTTTATTCTGTAGCTATCTTTGTTTGCATAGGAAGAACAAAATCAAGAGTAATTTTAAATAATATTTATTAAAATTGTTTTGTATAAAAACAAAAAATTTAAAAGGAAATATACATTTTTTTATTAACCAGGGTGGATAATAACAGATTAATATTTATAAATAGCTAGTAATACTTTGTTGTTATAACAAGTACAATTACATTGAAACTTTTAATGAATTACTAGAAAACAGATGATAAATGGTAAACTTTTCTTCATTCACCAAAAATCAATAGATTATAATCATTATATAGTACCTGATGTACTTTTTAAATGGATTAACATAAAATCCAAAATTTGGAAAATATTACATTAAAAAAATTATTCAAATAGACAATTTCTTGTATTCTCATGTTTTTCAAAATCAATCAATCAATAAATATCACTAAAAAGCATAGAATGAATAAGATCTGAATTTAAAATAGAAAAAATTGTATCCAATAGGGGAAACCAGTAGATACTGGGACATGATATATAGTGGGACTTTGTGTGTATTTTGTAAACAATTTTTCCCGTTTGTTGTGATCTGTGGTAGACGTATATGTGATTCAGTCTTTTTTGTAAACTAAAACGTCTTACGGTTTAAACTTTAAAGCGTAGTTTTTTTGCAATCGAAGCTGTTTGAGTATATAGTGTGACTATTCCTTTTTATTTTGATTGACTTCATATTTTAATAGTTCAAAGCTCAATCAAAATTTTTCAGTAAAACTTTATTCATAACCTCAAAATGTATTTAGCTGATAGCAAGCTGATCTACATATGTTTTACCACTGTTATGTTATCAGCAAAAACGTCATTTCAATCATAGTGGGACAAGTGGGTGCAGTATTTACTGGGACGCGTTCCAATATATACCATTCCGTTTTATTATGAATTTTAGGTATTTCATATAATCAAAATTGTCAATATAATAATAAATAAGCATACAGAAAATAATAGTAAAATGTCAGCAGGAGTTAATGCTGTAATTGCAAGTTATTTCTCTTTGCGTGAAGCTGCATGAGAATTTGCAATTTCTAATTGTGCGTTGCCGGGAAATGTCTAAAAGGTATAAGACCTCAGATGTCGAACATGCGAAAGCATGGGCTTAAACAAATTCTCGTTCTCGAAGAAGAAAATCAACTACTATAACCAAATACTTACTCTATACAGCTAACATATCTTATGGTTTTAACAGAAAATAATGCTAGAATTTTGGCCTTTAATTATGGAGCATCAAACAATAAGCAAATCCCACGCTCGTGCCAAGAAAAACAATGTACTAGAAAAGAATACGTTTTCTTGTTTTTACAAAACACACTAATCTTAAGTCTAAGATCTGGAAATTCCACTCTTGAAGACCACTCCTCATCAGCTGAAGACTGTGTTATCCTAGTGTCCACTAGTTAAATATGCAACAAAAGCATTCCAAGATTATACATCGGTAAAGTGATTGAAAGATCTGGACGAGACATTAAGGTTACATTCTTGAAGAGGATTTAATTATTTTATAATGTCCACTAGTTAAATATGCAACAAAAGCCTTCCAAGATTATACATCGGTAAAGTGATTAAAAGATCTGGATGAGACATTATGGTTACATTCTTGAAGAGGATTTAATTATTCTATAAGTTTCTCAGAATAAAAACTGCCTTGAAACATTCAGATTTCTGTTAATATTGATTGTTAACAAAATTCAATTCCTCCCTCCAATGACTGGGGCAATTAATCAGGGAAACACACTGATAGAATTTTATGAAACCTTGCATGGATGCAGATGCAGCCAGAAGAGAATTTTGGAGTAAAGATGCGAATTAATATGCGTTGGGGCTCATATCATATCTGTTATGTGGCATAACAAATATTTTATATAACAAATGAAATATGATAAATATTAACCAAATACATGATCAACATTTACACAAAAACATTGCAGTTTATATAAATATCGGCTTTCCATATCACAATGGACTCTAATTATATAGGTTTCAGAGAAAGAGCATGTAGGGAATGCCCATTAGTATCCCCAAAGGCATGTGAAGATCAGCATTTTTCAAAGAAAACATGTTTCCAAAACGATGTTTCAAATTTTTTTCTTAAACATTCTTAACCGCCTGTATGCACACTATGATTTATAATTTTTATACATCACGCTTTTGGAAATGGCCTCCAGCTGCCAGCTATAGTTTCGCCAGCTATAGTTTCTTTCAATGCTTTTCAAATGGTTATTTGAAGTTGTAAAATCATATTCCAAAACTTTTTGAAGAATAATTTTTGTAATGTAGGTCTTGTTAACTGTCATCAAAATTATTATCGATTAAATGTTACACTCAAAAGAGAATTTTCTTTAACCCTTAACCAGTAAGGTGGTGTCTTGAAGACTATTCAATACCTTTGTTGTTAAATTTTTCTAATATGGTACCACCTACAAATCTGTCACACCATCTAATCCTTACACTATTGGTGTACTATCAGACACCCTCCTTACAGGGTGCTAGCTATTACACAATAAAATATTACCTATATCAAATCCGTTCCTGTAGGTAAAATAAACGAGATGTTTAACATTTGTTGCATATTATGATTTTTATTATATTGCAATCTATTTGTTGTATACAGACATTTTCTACACTGTATTTTATTAAAATCTATGTTTCAGTTTCTTTCATTAAGAGCATAAGACGCGACCACACTTTAGATTAATTTATCTTAATATATTCTATTTCTCAGAAAAACATCTATAGCAAAGAATAGATTTCTCTTTGTTTATTCTAGCATGCGTTACCTAATCGAACAGAGGGCACTCAACTGCAACCAAAGCGCACACGCCAGCCACCAAAACATAATCAGCTGCCAAACTATTTTAATGTAAGAAATGAGCGACGTTATTGTTTTGAGGTTATATGGACGATTGTAAATTTTAACCACACGACAAATGCACATCTAGAATTCGACACTATACAACAAAGATAGTGCATTAGCCTAATAACTGAGGGGAACTGAGAAGGGCAATGCAGTTTTTTACTTTAATTTCATTATTGTTATTTAATTAAACAATATTTGCATAAAATAGAAATTTGGGCAGTTACCTATAATACAGTTACCCATATGTTTATAGATTAGGGGGAAATGTAGTTAGTCTAAAAATTGAATGTTTTAATACGTATAGCAATAAAGTTTTGTTTTCAATGCCATTTATTTACACAACTATATATACAAATTTGTTTAGTTTAACATATTTTACACATTTTATAACTATCCAATTGATTTAGTTTTTTTGCTAATAAACATTTTCTTTTTGAAACATTTGTATTTTTATAAAAATACAAATAACTAGAAGTAATTGCGATGCAGTATGCGCCGTGTAATGATCATTTGAAGTACATAATATACAAGGATCATTTCAATTTATGCACATTTGTCACCTTACCAGTTAAGGATTAATAAGAGTTTGAATATGCCCTGTATGTGAAAGATGGTTTAAACTTTTATACCACAAAGTATAGTTTGAATAAAACTAACAAAATAGTCATAAAATTTAATATAAATGCAAAGATTAATTAAAGTTTTATTAGATTCTTAACCTGACAATATTGATTCGACATTAAATGTCATTATCAAAGGCAGATAAGATTGATAAAGAAACACGTTGCTAAGGATAAATACACAAAATAGGTAACTAGATATAATACATACAAAAACTAAATATCTAACACTTCTAATAAAGGAAAATTACTAGGCTCAGTTTGTTCTTTCATTAAAGATACTGTGCGTTTATGTTTGTATATTTCAAAAGCTTCTAAAATGTCTAATTTGTGTTTGTTGTTGCAAAAACATAAGAATTTAATGTTGTTTTGAAGCGTCATTGGGTGGTTCTGTTCCAAAATGTGTTTGGCATAATTTGATTTTTCTGGATATTTATGTCTATAAAAGTGTACATGTTCTTTGTATCTTATGTCGAAATTTCGAAGTGTTTGTCCAATATAAACCGAGTTACAAAAAAGACAATTTAAACGGTAAATGCCAGATTTCATGATATCTTGTGTTCAGTCTTTAGCATTGAATAAAAATGAAAAAGTGTTGGTGTTAGTTTTATAGGTTATTTTGTAACTGTTGGTTTTTCGTATTATAGTTGCAATTTGTTCTGATATCTTGCCAAAGTATGGTATTGATATGTAGTTTGCCTTGTATTTGAGTGCCAATTGGAAATATTCTTTTAATAGCTAACCTATAAACTTTTTGTTTAATTAAAGTGTTAAACATGTTAGGGTTATAATGGTTTGCATGTGCTAATTGTTTGATGATTGAAATTTCTTTATCAAAATGTGATCGTTTCATTGGAGTAGTTAAAGCCCGATGTACTAAAAATCCATAAGCCGCTAGTTTATGCATTTTATGATGACATGAATCATTAGGAATAGTGACGTCTGTGTCAACTAATGATAATTTTGATAGTGATAGTATTTTAATAATAAATTTGAATGTAACTTCCATAACTCAATCCTTTTTAAGTTTAAGGAGGTTTTCAGCAATTAAAGACATTAACAAAATTGTGTAAAAACAGTTAAAGAAATTGTATGTTTACATTTAATCATTACAATTCAATTTATTACCACCTAAGGTTAATTAACTATCTTCATTTTTCCATTGTGCTTTATTAACTTTTACAACATAAATTTGAGTATTGGTATCTTGTAGCCAAGTTTTTGTCATCTAATTAACATTTTTAATATTATAATAGCTCATTTATTTGTTTGCTAATTTCCTATAGATTGGCTTTCTTAAGTAATGGTTTACTAAACGAAAATATTCCCTTAAGGTATGCACATTATCTCCAAGTCTGTAAAGTATCTATTAAAAAGATCAATTGTTCAACCTACTAAAAGCAACCTAATGCTTCGCCATCTTATAATATGCTGCAACTTGTATGATGTTACTTGTTGATGTATGCTACAACTTTGTTTAGCAAGTCAAGGTTACCATTTCATTAAATTATCTAGCTGTGTTTGTTGAAGATGAATTTAATTTTTTTAATAGTAATTCTGAATATTGCGTTGTACTTTGATTCAATCAAAGACAGTTGGTTTTAAAAACTTGCTTTATTCCTGATGTACAGAATATATGTATACACATATATACAGTGTGTCCCAAATCGATGTCATCAACATTGGTATATCCGTTATTATTAGAAATAGAGAGATGGTTAAATTAGGAAAGTTTCGCAGAATTCCATGCTGATTTCGAATATTATCGACAATTTAATCCATCTTTTGTAGTTCTTGAGTTATTCGAAAAAAAATATCTCTATTTTCGTTTTTCTTAAATAGCACGGAAACGGCTAATCTGACACGGTCTAGGCATTTACATTATTAAGGCACTTTTGCACGGTGACTAAGTTAATGCTAATAATAACGCCCTATCGTCTTTTGTTTCTGAGCATTTAATGTCAACTTTTGTTTTTCATATGGCGCCCAACGTGGGTTTTTACGCAGAGCGATGGCTTTTCGAATAAGCTTTTCAACGATATGCAACTTGTACAGAAAATATTTTGTTTTAATAGTTATTTAGAAAAAATACTAAAATCTAAAACTGTGTAGATTTTTATGAACATACTATACCTACTATTTGTTGTAAAACAATAAAACTTACATAATAAAGTCTAAAAGTATGCTTCAATTGCAAATTAGCATAACACAAAACAAGAATACACATTTTAACGACGAAACAAAACACAGAAATTAGACAAATTGTTCAATATGTCCCCCATTCTGTTCGATACATTTTTGGGATCTTTTAAGAACAGATCTGCATACTCGACGAAGCGTGTTTCTATTTATTGAACGCAAAATGTCTCTGACATGATCTCCTAACATCTCTACATTTTCCGGTGATACAAAAGCGTACACCTCAGACTTAGTAGTACCCCATAAATAAAAATTTAATGGTGTTATATCTGGTGACCAGGCTGGCCAGGCAAGGGGTCCGTTGTTAGCTATTACGCAGTTGTTGAAGTTTACGTTTAAAAATGTTTGAACGTCTCTGGTATTATGCGCCGGCCAACTATCTTGTTAGAACCAGACTTCATTAGATTCTGCCAGTGTTAATACCCGTCGTATAGCAGGCAATACTTGTGTACATAGCATTTCCAAGTAGGCAACACCGTTTAAATTATTATGGAAAATAAAGGGACATATGAGGTGATTGTCTGAAAAGGAAAGTTTATTCCTTTAAAACCTAATAAATAAGCAATAAAAAACTACAAATACCTATAATTCCACACCAAACGTTAAAACCAAACCGAACTTGAAACCTTCTTTGGTTATACAGATTAGGATTTTCTGTGCCCCAATGATGAAAATTGTGTCTGTTGTATAGTCCACAGTTCGTAAAACATGTCTCGTCTGTCCATACCACTTTCAAAGGAAAATTAGGATCTTGTCCAGATTTCTCAACGAACCACCGACAAAATTCTCCATCATGTAATCCTTACACGATGATACTTCATGGCTTTTAACGTACGATGTATAGTCGACTTTGAAGTACCCGTTTCTTTGGTAACATTTCGCACCGACATTTGTGGATTGTTGTTAATTGCTTCTATTATGTCATTGTTACATTCAGCATTGCTCATTTCATCCGTACCTTTCTTCGCTGCAGAACTTCCAGACGTTAACAAATTATTAATAATTCTTCCAAAAATCTGCCGATGTGGTTGCTGCCTTTCTGGAAATCTTTCGAAGTAGTCTACACACGTTCAGAATTTTTGTTGTCTTTAAAATAACATTCCAGAAAATCTAATTTTTCTTCATTGGATTATCTTTGAGCCATTTTTTAAATTTTTGGTAATATTTGTTGTAATATCCGTTATTTTAGGAGAGCTTCATAGCAAGAACACCACCAATTTTATTTATGTATCAATTGTTTTAGTAAAACGATACAGTAGGTAACAAAAACAGTAGGTACAGGTACAGTACTAAGTCTGAGGTGTACGCTTGTTATACCGCCGGAAAATGTAGAGATGTCAGAAGATCGTGTTAGAGACGTTTTGCATTCAATAAATAGAAACACGCTTCATCCAGTTTGCAGATTTGTTCTTAAAAGATCCCAAAAATGTATCGAACAGAATGGGGGACATATTGAACAATTTGTCTAATTTCTGTGTTTTGTTTTGTCGTTAAAATGTGTATTCTTGTTTTGTGTTAGGCTACTTTGCAATTGAAGCATACTTTTAGACTTTATTATGTAAGTTTTATTGTTTTACAACAAATAGTAGGTATAGTATGTTCATAAAAATCTGCACAGTTTTAGATTTTAGTATTTTTTCTAAATAACTATTAAAACAAAATATTTTCTGTACAAGTTGCATATCGTTGAAAAGCTTATTCGAAAAGCCATCGCTCTGCGTAAAAACCCACGTTGGGCGCCATATGAAAAACAAAAGTTGACATTAAATGCTCAGAAACAAAAGACGATAGGGCGTTATTATTAGCATTAACTTATTCACCGTGCAAAAGTGCCTTAATAATGTAAATGCCTAGACCGTGTCAGATTAGCCGTTTCTGTGCTGTTTAAGAAAAACGAAAATAGAGATTTTTTGTTTTTTTCGAATACCTCAAGAACTACAAAAGATAGATCAAATTGTCGATAATATTCGAAATCAGCATGGAACTCTGCGAAACATTCCTAATTTAACCATCTCTCTATCTCTAATAATAACGGAGATACCAATGTTGATGACATCAATTTGGGACACACTGTATACAGTGAAGACTCGCTAATTCGTGCTAATTAAAACAGGGGCAATCCAAATCATCGAGGTATCTGGATTACCGCAACTGTAGAGTTACAATGTTTTATTTGTAAATAAATGCAATTAAGACATTCTGCAAAAACATTTATTTAAATACAAATAAAACTACAAATATTCAAGATCAACGAGTCTTCACTGTATACAGGGTCTATTATCGGTTTTGTAACATAAGGAAATAGCATGTAAAAACACAGTTTCTTAAATATTGGCTCCCCTGATTATTTTAGAGGAAAAGTCACTGTAGCAAAGTTGTAGATCTTACTGTTTAAAACACCCCCACTTTAACATTGTGTGTTAAACAGTTTAAATAGTTAAAAAGATATAAATGATTTTCTAGTATAGGAAATTAACATGTTAATGGAAAATTCGCTAATAGCAATTGCCACATTATATTCAGGCATTAGGTGTAAATGCAAGAATTATTAAAGACAGTTTCATGGAGCAAAATTACTCATCAGAATGTTACGATTGCTACCAGTATGGAAGAAATAGATGAGAATTCTCCAAAGAATTTATTTTTATAAAATCTTATCAGCCATGACAGCAGTTGCCAAATTATTCTAATGGTTTGTCATTTAAACTTTTCATTTATTAACTTTATTGATTAATTAATCAATATAGGTGGAAATAAATCTCTAATTTGTCGTAGACTGTTACTTGTCCAATACCATTTAACAATATTTCTTTTTTATTTTGCGGTACTCTACCAGATTTTAATCAATGAATAAAGCTAATAATTGAATAGTTTTAATGACAAATCTGCAAGTAATTCTTTAGAATAATTTAACAACTGTTGAAATGGCTAATAAGGTTTTATAAAAATAAATTCTTTGGAGAATTCACATCTATTTCTTCCACACAACATGTAACATTCCACATTGTAATATTCTGATTAGTGATTTTGCTCCATAAAACTGTGCTTAATAATTCTTTACACCTATGTCTAAATGTAATGTGGCAATTGCTAATTGGTGAATTTCCCATTTACAATATTAATTTCTCATACCAGAAAATCGCTTATATCTTGGAAACTACTTAACACAGAATGCTAAAGTCAAGTGGGTGTTTTGAACAGTATTCAATAAGATCTACAACTTTGCTACAATGATTTAATTTAATATTAATTTCTCTAAACTAATTAGGGGAGCCAATATCTGAGAAATTGTGTTTTTACATGCTATTCCCCTATGTTACAAAACCGATAATACACCCTGTATATACTAAAATTATCCTAAAAGATATCATTTATGTACTTGTTGTAGAGTAAGTGAAGGGTTTTGAGAATTTCACGTTTTTATTAAATATTTATTTTTAACATAATTAACATGTTATTTTATTTATATAAATTTTTACACAATTCTAAAATATTTCCAGCGTCGGCATAACGACATTTTTTTTGCCACAACAGTATTTCGTCGGCTTCATATGAAAAGTGCGCAAGTGCCAACATTGAAAAAATTGCGGTTTTAAACTCATCTGGTTAAATATTACTTTTTCTATAAAATAAATCTAAGAAATTCTGAAAATAATTAGTAGATATCGCTTAAATAGCAAAAATAAAATCAGGCACATGAGCAAAAGCATTGACAGCAACATGCAAAGTGCTACATTTCTTGTAAGCAGTATTTTTGGACTTATGCACTTTTCATGTGAAGCCGATGATTTGTTATGAAAATTGAATAAATATAAATATTCTTATATTGTGTTGCTGGTTCATTTCTAAAAGAGATTGATCAAATTAAATTATAGATAATCGAAAGGTTTTGAAATTCAAATTAATACTTGACGTTTTTAATCAATTTTTTTATATTTTGATAAAGAACATTGTTAGTTGATGATAAATAAAACAAATAACGTTAACAATTAATCTGAACAGTTAGGGACGTGACTCATCTTCAAGAGGCTTGTCAACAAGTAGTAACCATCAAATAACCACTAAGTGATGAATTTTTGGTTCATATTTTTTATTTATACCAATCTGCATGGTGACGTTGTGCTGATCTTTGATCTAGTTTGAAAAGGTCTACAGCAATATTAAATAAACAGTAACATATCGCTCATTACTTTTGAACAAATACACAATACAGTTACAATTTATCTAATACTGTCAATATTTTTATGATGAACTTTTTTATGTGAGCTTAAATTGCCTGTTGTGGTAAATCCTTTTCCACATATTGTACAAAGATGTGGTTTTTCACCAGTATGAGTTCTCATATGAATTGTAAGGTGAATATTCTTAGCAAAGGTTTTTCCACACACAACACAATTGTATGGCTTTTCTCCAGTGTGTTTTCTCATATGTATCCTAAGGTGACGTGGATGTACAAAAGACATGTCACAATTTGTGCATGCATGTGGCTTTTTGTTAGTGTGAGTACTTCTTATATGTGTCACCAAATTGCTTTGAGTTGTGTATGTTTTCCCACAGATACTGCATATAAATGGACGGACACCTGTAAATAACATGTAGGTATTTAGATTGTTATTAAAATATGGAATTAACACACCTAAATGAGTCTTTTGGTGTAGTTTCAAATTATAATTTTTTGCAAATGTTTTCTGGCATATATCACATTTAAATGGTCGTTCTGAGGAATGTGTTAAAAGATGATCTTTCATTCTATATCCTTGACAGTATGTTTTACCACAAACATTACAAAGATTTCGCTTAGTATTTGTATGAGTTAGCAAATGTCTTTGATGCACAGAACGGCGATTACTAGTTTTATTGCAGATTTCACATAGAAAAGGTTTATCATTATTATGTGAACGCATGTGTTCTTGAATATGACTTTTTGTTAAAAAAACTTTATCACAGTGTTTGCAGGAGAAACGACGTTTTGATTTTGGTTTTTGAGCATCTATATTATTTAAATTATCAAAATTCTCTTGCGATTGTGTTTCTGTATTCTTCAATAATGGATCATCTTCAATGTTTGTAATATTATGATTGCTAAAATCATATTTAATATTTCTTTCAATCACTTCATGATTGTTATCAATTTCTGTACAACATATATTGTCATCGATTATATTATTAGTAACTGGATCTTCAGGTGATAGAGAATTATTGTAATTATTGAAGTCTTTCCACAAACTAGTACTATCTTTTACTTTCTTATCTTCTAAACAGAAACAAGACTGACAATACATATCATACTTTCCAAATTCTATATATTTATTGCATTGGGTATATTCAATGCTATTTTCAACATTTACACACAACTTCAGATTGTGTAATAAATATATCACATGTGAAAGATCAATTACAGACTTTATATTGCTATTCAATTCTGGCAAATAAACAATTTCATTATGTATAAAAAATGAAGCAGTAATTACAGCATTTACTTTATCAAACGTTATTAAAACTCCTTTATTAATATCTAATTTCATTAATGATTTCAATTGAATATGTACTATTGCAATAAATTGATATCCTGGATCGATATGCACTGCCCAAAGAGTTGAAGGTAGGACTATTAAATTAAGTTTCTTTGAGAATTCTTTTAATTCTTCATTACTTTCAAAACAGTCCATTTTTTAAACTTTGAGTCATTTAAAAAACTGTTTAGGAAGTCTATTGAAATATCTTTCCTCCTGCTTCGTTTCGAAATCAAAGAAACAAAACTACCAGATTTATAATCGGATTTACATCTGTTTTGTTGTAAATTTACAATTGATCACTGTTTCTGTTATTAATTTTTGTAACACGTATAAGGTTATGTTCACAATTCCCACAAAAAATCTTAACGTCCATCATAGACGTGTTTTTTGGGTTTGGTTCTGGTCCCGGTCGTTCAAACCAGTAACCAACCGTGTTCAATTGGAAAACAATGACGTCACATACGACCTGGTTTCAATTTTAATTGCTTTTGGTCTGTCAAATTCAGAACCTGCTCTGGGAGCAGGTTCTAAATGCTAATAAGTTTTGATCCTTAGCCAAGGTCATCTGCTCCGTTTACATAACCTCAACATGTAAACAAAGTATTAAAAATTCCTACTTTCTTATTAATAGCAGTCAAAACATTTTATATTAATATTATTATAACAAAATTAGCTGCTGATGATATTTAAAAAACTACATCTTACCTACTACTTAAATTAATTAAGTTTGCAAACACAAACTATTTTTTGTTACATGTTTAATTGCTTGATATTGAATGTTGTGGTGTATCCAAATGCCTGAGTTAAATCTAAGTTCCAAGTGTTCAAATAGAGACCATTACGATGAACAATTATTATTTAAGGTGATTTAATTTTGTAAATTGGATACTGACTAATCACTGAATTCGAACTTAATTGGTAATTATTTTAGTTATTATTTTACCAAAAGAGGTTTTCATCTTGTATTTATTATTACTAGCATGTTTTAATTACAACATAATAAACTATTCAAACCACCTGGCAGAATTTATACCATGAGATTAAATAAAAATGGGACAATGTAACTTTGGAATATGCGTTTTCAATAAATGTTATATGGTAGAAATGGAAATCAACATCATTCGATACAGATGCTGAACTTTGCTTACTGAACATTCTAACTGAATGAAATGGCAGGTGCTCCATAACTGGATCAAGAGATCTTTTAGAGATTCTCACCATTTAAATTAGTGAAATACACAATTCTAAGATATCCTGCTGATTCACCGGTGCATTCTATGATTTGAAATATGCGGAACGCTGCCAAAAGGCGTGGTTGTAAAATATTATATCATGCATGTGTACCAAGCTTTCTTTTAAAGACAAACTGGACTCAATATCAAGATAAAACAATCAAATCTTTAAACTAAAATTGTACATCTTTAAAGTAAAAGTAAAGTTTCTAGTTCAGCCTGCAAGCAATTATGTATGCTTGAATATTGTAAAATCCATTCATTATTTTCATTTGACTGCTTAAAAGAATTTTGTAGGTAAATATAAGCAGAGGAATGTTGAATTAAATAGTTTAAATTGAGATATACCTATACACATATAACCGGGGTGAATCTAGCAGCCGCCATCTAGCAGCCGGAGTTGATTGTGAACCAGCCTTGCTCCCAACTTCCGTTAATCGTAGACTGGACGTGCGTTATAACAGCAAATCTATTATTAATTTCTACAAACAAAACTAACGAGAGAAACTAACGGTATTTTGTGTACTATTTGGGCTTCACAATGTAAATGATTGTTAATAGGTACACAATTAAAAATACAGGCTATTGTCGACATGTTCATATACTACTTGCTTTGAATAAAATAATGTTAAATCTGTTGCGTATATCAAATGCTTACGTGTACATCATACTGAATTCTTGTTTATTGTTTCCAGCCTTACTTTGTGGAACTCCATAATCATGAAATAAATAAAGATTATTAAAAGTTTCACAGTTTTATTAAAATATAACCTGACAATATTGTTTCGACAGCTATGCTGTCATTATCAAAGGTAATATAATTATAAATAAACACGTCGCTAAGGTAGATACAAAATAGGTAACTAGATAAAATAATAATAATAATCAGAATTAAATATCTAATACTTCCAGTAACGGAGAATTACTGAGCTCAAGTTGTTCATTCATTAAAGGTACCCTGAGTCTGTGTTTGTATATCTCAAAAGCTTCTAAAATGTCTAATTTGCATTTGTTATTACGAAAATGTAGGAATTTAATATTATTTTGAGGAGTCATTGTGTGATTTTATTCTAAAAGGTGTTTGGCGTAATTCGATTTTTCAGGATGTTTATTTTTGTAATGACGTACGTGTTCTTTATATCTTATGTCAAAATTTCGAAGTGTTTGTCCAATATATACCGAACTACAAAAAGAACAATTTAAACGGTAAATGCCCGATTTCATGATATCATGTGTTCTGTCTTTAGCATTAAATAAAAATGAAAAAGTGTTAGTGTTGGTTTTAAATGTTATTTTATAATTGTTGTTTTTTCTTAGTATATGTGCAAT
This sequence comes from Agrypnus murinus, assembly GCA_929113105.1. NCBI lineage: Eukaryota > Metazoa > Arthropoda > Insecta > Coleoptera > Elateridae > Agrypnus > Agrypnus murinus. The sequence continues at coordinate 95,972,314 of OV816024.1, read as the reverse complement.
TTTTTCTGATATTTTGCCAAAATATGGTATAGATATGTAATTTGTGTCTTCTGTTTTATTGTCAATGGGATATATTCTTTTGATAGCTAACTTATAATCTTTTTGTTTAATTAAAGTGTCAATCATGTTCGGATTGTAATGATTTGCATGTGCTAGTTGTTTAATGGTTGATATCTCTTTGCTAAAATCTGATTTTGTTAGTGGAATAGTTAAAGCTCTGTGTACTAATGATCTGTAGGCTGCTATTTTATGTGTATTATGGTGATAAGATTCATTTTGTATTGTTATGTCTGTTTGTGTTGGTTTTCTGTATATGGAAAATTCAAATAGATTGTCTGTGTTAATCTTGATATTTAAGTCTAGAAAGTTTATAGCCCTGTTTTGTTCTGTTTCTAGTGTAAATTTTATATTAGGGTGGATACTGTTTATAAGAATTAAAAATTCATTGATAACCTCAAAAGAACTGTCAATTATTATTTTATCTAGTTACCTATTTTGTATCTACCTTAGCGACGTGTTTGTTTATAATTATATTACCTTTGATAATGACAGCATAGCTGAAACAATATTGTCAGGTTATATTTTAATAAAACTGTGAAACTTTTAATAATCTTTATTTATTTCATGATACTGAATTCTGTTTTATCACGACCAGTTGCGACTCGATTAATATAATAGGTATACAGCCTCATTGCTTCATATTATTCTTATCAGATTATTCCAGTTAACTTGGCTTAATAGCTACGTATGTATCATAACAGGGAAAATGCAATATCTCAACGTTAATAGTATGTATAAGTAACTCCTAACTACGATATTTACACATTTCTTCAACCAAAGTTTTAAGAGCGAGTTCACCATCCTTACAGCAAACATAGTTTACATCCAGGACACTAACAATCTATTAGCTTTTGACCTCCAGTCAAACACCGGGAAAAAATTAAATTTGGAATCTGCTAATAAATACGATATCTAAGTTATATACATTTTCTGTCTAAGTTTAGGGTGTGAGTTTACCAAATTCATAGCAAGCAAAGACCGCCCCCAGATCATCAATAATCCATAACGAACAGCTATTGGCCTCCCGTCAAACACCGGGAAAAAAATTAAATTCGAAATCTGCTAATAAATACGATATCTAAGTTATATACATTTCCTGTCTAAGTTTTGGGTGTGAGTTCACCAAGTTCACAGCAAACAAAGACCGCCCCCAGTAAATCAATAATCCATAAAGAACAGCTTTTGGCCTCCCGTCAAACACCGGGAAACAAATTAAATTCGGAATCTGCTAATAAATACGAGATCTAAGTTATATACATTTTCTGTCTAAGTTTTGGGTGTGAGTTCACCAAATTCACAGCAAACAAATACCGCCCCCAGGACATCAATAATCCATAAAGAACAGCTTTTGGCCTCCCGTCAAACACCGGGAAAAAAATTAAATTCGGAATCTGCTAATAAATACGAGATCTAAGTTATATAAATTTTCTGTCTAAGTTATATACATTTTCTGTCTAAGTTTTGGGTGTGAGTTCACCAAATTCACAGCAAACAAATACCGCCCCCAGGACATCAATAATCCATAAAGAACAGCTTTTGGCCTCCCGTCAAACACCGGGAAAAAAATTAAATTCGGAATCTGCTAATAAATACGAGATCTAAGTTATATAAATTTTCTGTCTAAGTTTTGGGTGTGAGTTCACCAAATTCACAGCAAACAAATACCGCCCTCAGGACATCAATAATCCATAAAGAACAGCTTTTGGCCTCCCGTCAAACACCGGGAAAAAAATTAAATTCGGAATCTGCTAATAAATACGATATCTAAGTTATATACATTTTCTGTCTAAGTTTTGGGTGTGAGTTCACCAAATTCACAGCAAACAAAGACCGCTCCCAGGACATCAATAATCCATAAAGAACAGCTTTTGGCCTCCCGACAAACACCGGGAAAAAATTAAATTCGAAATCTGCTAATAAATATGATATCTAAGTTATATACATTTCCTGTATAAGTTTTGGGTGTGAGTTCACCAAATTCACAGCAAACAAATACCGCCCCCAGGACATCAATAATCCATAAAGAACAGCTTTTGGCCTCCCGTCAAACACCGGGAAAAAAATTAAATTCGGAATCTGCTAATAAATACGATATCTAAGTTATATACATTTTCTGTCTAAGTTTTGGGTGTGAGTTCACCAAATTCACAGCAAACAAAGACCACCCCCAGGACATCAATAATCCATAAAGAACAGCTTTTGGCCTCCCGACAAACACCGGGAAAAAATTAAATTCGAAATCTGCTAATAAATACGATATCTAAGTTATATACATTTCCTGTCTAAGTTTTGGGTGTGAGTTTACCAAATTCACAGCAAACAAAGACCGCCCCCAGTACATCAATAATCCATAAAGAACAGCTTTTGGCCTCCCGTCAAACACCGGGAAAAAAATTAAATTCGGAATCTGCTAATAAATACGATATCTAAGTTATATACATTTTCTGACTAAGTTTTGGGTGTGAGTTAACCAAATTTACAGCAAACAAAGACCGTTCCCAGTACATCAATAATACATAAAGAACAGCTTTTGGCCTACCGTCAAACACCGGGAAAAAAATTAAATTCGGAATCTGCTAATAAATACGATATCTAAGTTATATACATTTTCTGTCTAAGTTTTGGGTGTGAGTTCACCAAATTCACAGACAACAAATACCACCCCCAGGAGATCAATAATCCATAAAGAACAGCTTTTGGCCTCCCGTCAAACACCGGGAAAAAAATTAAATTCGGAATCTGCTAATAAATACGAGATCTAAGTTATATACATTTTCTGTCTAAGTTTTGGGTGTGAGTTCACCAAATTCACAGCAAACAAATACCGCCCCCAGGACATCAATAATCCATAAAGAACAGCTTTTGGCCTCCCGACAAACACCGGGAAAAAATTAAATTCGAAATCTGCTAATAAATACTATATCTAAGTTATATACATTTCCTGTATAAGTTTTGGGTGTGAGTTCACCAAATTCACAGCAAACAAATACCGCCCCCAGGACATCAATAATCCCTAAAGAACAGCTTTTGGCCTCCCGTCAAACACCGGGAAAAAAATTAAATTCGGAATCTGCTAATAAATACGATATCTAAGTTATATACATTTTCTGTCTAAGTTTTGGGTGTGAGTTCACCAAATTCACAGCAAACAAAGACCACCCCCAGGACATCAATAATCCATAAAGAACAGCTTTTGGCCTCCCGACAAACACCGGGAAAAAATTAAATTCGAAATCTGCTAATAAATACGATATCTAAGTTATATACATTTCCTGTCTAAGTTTTGGGTGTGAGTTTACCAAATTCACAGCAAACAAAGACCGCCCCCAGTACATCAATAATCCATAAAGAACAGCTTTTGGCCTCCCGTCAAACACCGGGAAAAAAATTAAATTCGGAATCTGCTAATAAATACGATATCTAAGTTATATACATTTTCTGTCTAAGTTTAGGGTGTGAGTTTACCAAATTCATAGCAAGCAAAGACCGCCCCCAGATCATCAATAATCCATAACGAACAGCTATTGGCCTCCCGTCAAACACCGGGAAAAAAATTAAATTCGAAATCTGCTAATAAATACGATATCTAAGTTATATACATTTCCTGTCTAAGTTTTGGGTGTGAGTTCACCAAGTTCACAGCAAACAAAGACCGCCCCCAGTAAATCAATAATCCATAAAGAACAGCTTTTGGCCTCCCGTCAAACACCGGGAAACAAATTAAATTCGGAATCTGCTAATAAATACGAGATCTAAGTTATATACATTTTCTGTCTAAGTTTTGGGTGTGAGTTCACCAAATTCACAGCAAACAAATACCGCCCCCAGGACATCAATAATCCATAAAGAACAGCTTTTGGCCTCCCGTCAAACACCGGGAAAAAAATTAAATTCGGAATCTGCTAATAAATACGAGATCTAAGTTATATAAATTTTCTGTCTAAGTTTTGGGTGTGAGTTCACCAAGTTCACAGCAAACAAAGACCGCCCCCAGTAAATCAATAATCCATAAAGAACAGCTTTTGGCCTCCCGTCAAACACCGGGAAACAAATTAAATTCGGAATCTGCTAATAAATACGAGATCTAAGTTATATACATTTTCTGTCTAAGTTTTGGGTGTGAGTTCACCAAATTCACAGCAAACAAATACCGCCCCCAGGACATCAATAATCCATAAAGAACAGCTTTTGGCCTCCCGTCAAACACCGGGAAAAAAATTAAATTCGGAATCTGCTAATAAATACGATATCTAAGTTATATACATTTTCTGTCTAAGTTTTGGGTGTGAGTTCACCAAATTCACAGCAAACAAAGACCACCCCCAGGACATCAATAATCCATAAAGAACAGCTTTTGGCCTCCCGACAAACACCGGGAAAAAATTAAATTCGAAATCTGCTAATAAATACGATATCTAAGTTATATACATTTCCTGTCTAAGTTTTGGGTGTGAGTTTACCAAATTCACAGCAAACAAAGACCGCCCCCAGTACATCAATAATCCATAAAGAACAGCTTTTGGCCTCCCGTCAAACACCGGGAAAAAAATTAAATTCGGAATCTGCTAATAAATACGATATCTAAGTTATATACATTTTCTGTCTAAGTTTTGGGTGTGAGTTTACCAAATTCACAGACAACAAATACCACCCCCAGGACATCAATAATCCATAAAGAACAGCTTTTGGCCTCCCGTCAAACACCGGGAAAAAAATTAAATTCGGAATCTGCTAATAAATACGATATCTAAGTTATATACATTTTCTGTCTAAGTTTTGGGTGTGAGTTCACCAAATTCACAGCAAACAAATACCGCCCCCAGGACATCAATAATCCATAAAGAACAGCTTTTGGCCTCCCGTCAAACACCGGGAAAAAAATTAAATTCGGAATCTGCTAATAAATACGAGATCTAAGTTATATACATTTTCTGTCTAAGTTTTGGGTGTGAGTTCACCAAATTCACAGCAAACAAATACCGCCCTCAGGACATCAATAATCCATAAAGAACGGCTTTTGGCCTCCCGACAAACACCGGGAAAAAATTAAATTCGAAATCTGCTAATAAATACGATATCTAAGTTATATACATTTCCTGTCTAAGTTTTGGGTGTGAGTTTACCAAATTCACAGCAAACAAAGACCGCCCCCAGTACATCAATAATCCATAAAGAACAGCTTTTGGCCTCCCGTCAAACACCGGGAAAAAAATTAAATTCGGAATCTGCTAATAAATACGATATCTAAGTTATATACATTTTCTGACTAAGTTTTGGGTGTGAGTTAACCAAATTTACAGCAAACAAAGACCGTTCCCAGTACATCAATAATACATAAAGAACAGCTTTTGGCCTACCGTCAAACACCGGGAAAAAAATTAAATTCGGAATATGCTAATAAATACGATATCTAAGTTATATACATTTTCTGTCTAAGTTTTGGGTGTGAGTTCACCAAATTCACAGACAACAAATACCACCCCCAGGAGATCAATAATCCATAAAGAACAGCTTTTGGCCTCCCGTCAAACACCGGGAAAGAAATTAAATTCGGAATCTGCTAATAAATACGAGATCTAAGTTATATACATTTTCTGTCTAAGTTTTGGGTGTGAGTTCACCAAATTCACAGCAAACAAATACCGCCCTCAGGACATCAATAATCCATAAAGAACGGCTTTTGGCCTCCCGACAAACACCGGGAAAAAATTAAATTCGAAATCTGCTAATAAATACGATATCTAAGTTATATACATTTCCTGTCTAAGTTTTGGGTGTGAGTTTACCAAATTCACAGCAAACAAAGACCGCCCCCAGTACATCAATAATCCATAAAGAACAGCTTTTGGCCTCCCGTCAAACACCGGGAAAAAAATTAAATTCGGAATCTGCTAATAAATACGATATCTAAGTTATATACATTTTCTGACTAAGTTTTGGGTGTGAGTTAACCAAATTTACAGCAAACAAAGACCGTTCCCAGTACATCAATAATACATAAAGAACAGCTTTTGGCCTACCGTCAAACACCGGGAAAAAAATTAAATTCGGAATATGCTAATAAATACGATATCTAAGTTATATACATTTTCTGTCTAAGTTTTGGGTGTGAGTTCACCAAATTCACAGACAACAAATACCACCCCCAGGAGATCAATAATCCATAAAGAACAGCTTTTGGCCTCCCGTCAAACACCGGGAAAGAAATTAAATTCGGAATCTGCTAATAAATACGAGATCTAAGTTATATACATTTTCTGTCTAAGTTTTGGGTGTGAGTTCACCAAATTCACAGCAAACAAATACCGCCCCCAGGACATCAATAATCCATAAAGAACAGCTTTTGGCCTCCCGTCAAACACCGGGAAAAAAATTAAATTCGAAATCTGCTAATAAATACGATATCTAAGTTATATACATTTCCTGTCGAAGTTTTGGGTGTGAGTTCACCAAGTTCACAGCAAACAAAGACCGCCCCCAGTAAATCAATAATCCATAAAGAACAGCTTTTGGCCTCCCTTCAAACACCGGGAAAAAATTAAATTCGAAATCTGCTAATAAATACGATATCTAAGTTATATACATTTTCTGTCTAAGTTTTGGGTGTGAGTTCACCAAATTCACAGCAAACAAAGACCGCTCCCAGGACATCAATAATCCATAAAAAACAGCTTTTGGGCTCCCGACAAACACCGGGAAAAAATTAAATTCGAAATCTGCTAATAAATACGATATCTAAGTTATATACATTTCCTGTATAAGTTTTGGGTGTGAGTTCACCAAATTCACAGCAAACAAAGACCGCCACCAGTACATCAATAATCCATAAAGAACAGCTTTTGGCCTCCCGTCCAACACCGGGAAAAAAATTAAATTCGGAATCTGCTAATAAATACGATATCTAAGTTATATACATTTTCTGTCTAAGTTTTGGGTGTGAGTTCACCAAATTTACAGCAAACAAATACCGCCCCCAGTACATCAAAAATCCATAAAGAACAGCTTTTGGCCTCCCGTCAAACACTGGGAAAAAAATTAAATTCGGAATCTGCTAATAAATACGAGATCTAAGTTATATACATTTTCTGCCTAAGTTTTGGGTGTGAGTTCACCAAATTCACAGCAAACAAAGACCGCCCCCAGTACATCAATTATCCATAAAGAACAGCTTTTGGCCTCCCGTCAAACACCGGGAAAAAAATTAAATTCGGAATCTGCTAATAAATACGATATCTAAGTTATATACATTTTCTGTCTAAGTTTTGGGTGTGAGTTCACCAAATTCACAGCCAACAAATACCACCCCCAGGACATCAATAATCCATAAAGAACAGCTTTTGGCCTCCCGTCAAACACCGGGAAAAAAATTTAATTCGGAATCTGCTAATAAATACGATATCTAAGTTATATACATTTTCTGTCTAAGTTTTGGGTGTGAGTTCACCAAATTCACAGCAAACAAATACCGCCCCCAGGACATCAATAATCCATAAAGAACAGCTTTTGGCCTCCCTTCAAACACCGGGAAAAAATTAAATTCGAAATCTGCTAATAAATACGATATCTAAGTTATATACATTTTCTGTCTAAGTTTTGGGTGTGAGTTCACCAAATTCACAGCAAACAAAGACCGCCCCCAGTACATCAATAATCCATAAAGAACAGCTTTTGGCCTCCCGTCAAACACCGGGAAAAAAATTAAATTCAGAATCTGCTAATAAATACGATATCTAAGTTATATACATTTTCTGTCTAAGTTTTGTGTGTGGGTTCACCACATTACTTGTATTTACTTGCTCGACATCTGTAATAGGACTATGCCAATTTATCAACTACAGTAGCCTTTCGTTAAAGTGTATACTCTATTAAATTTACAATTCGTTTATATGAACAACAAAAACTTTAACATTGTAAATGTGTACATGTTCGATTCAATGAACAGAATAACCGAAATATCTGACTTACTTTGCTGAATTTGCTTGGCTGAATAATCTATCAGTTATAATGTTTGTATACCAGACAGTTTTGTTCACTTATAAAATGTATTTAAGTTAATAAATTAATAAAGCCATTTTAGAGAGTACATTCAATTGAGTGAATATCTCTTTTGTATGAATGAAAGACTGCTGTATTTGGAAATATGTAGCTGGTACATGGTTCTAGTAAGATTTATTTACAGCTAGGGCAAATATAATGTCGCCCTTTAGGACGGCTTGTCAGTCCGAGGCAAGTATAATGGTAGAAGTCACGGCATAGTCCCTCACAGAATATCATATCCTCATTCGGTTTACGACAGACGTTGTTGGCACAAGTAGACTCGGTGGCTTTAAATATTACTTGTTTTAATTTTGAGAAATAATCTATAGTTGATTTGAAAGTTGGCGGAAACTTATCTATTGTATACGGAACTTCTTGGCGGTGAATACGTTTTCTTCTTAAAGATGTCTGTAAAGATACTGGGAATGTAAAGTTCACGTTGAGTTTTCAAGTCTAATTATTATTTTCGTGAAAGTTATCCCATTTGGTCCTCTATATTTTAAAAAATATTAATTTTAAATACCATATATGGGGTATTACTGAACTCAGAAAAAAATATACTTTTAACTACTAGCAAAAAAATTAGGGAGTTGCATTTGAAAAAAAAGTTGATGACGTCAAAGGTCCCACAGTAGTAAGTTAAAAAATTAAAATTAAAATTGATCCATAAAATCAGCAGGAAAAAAATAAAATTGATGTGTCCGAGCTTTTCTTCCAAAAATTGTTCAGGAAGAAGAATGACACCTAAATACAAATTTCGCTTTCTTGATGTTTTTCGACGAGAATTGTCGCATTTCTCAAAATTGCCTTTAAATCTCAAGCTGCATTTCATACAGAAAGAAAAATCGCTGGCGTTTATTATGCTGGAAATACGAATTAACAATGAACTAGCCAACCAATACTACTTCAGTTTTAGTCTTAATGCATGAATAATGATATTACTAGCTTTAGATCTCAAACTGTACTCACTGGGAGGCCAAAAGCTGTTCTTTATGGGTTATTGATGTCCTGGGGCGTCTTTGTTTGCTGTGGATTTTGTGAACTCACACCAAAAACTTAGACAGAAAATGTATATAACTTAGATCTCGTATTTATTAGCAGATTCCGAATTTAATTTTTTTCCCGGTGTTTGACGGGAGGCCAAAAGCTGTTCTTTATGGATTATTGATGTTCTGGGGGCGGTATTTGTTTGCTGTGAATTTGGTGAACTCACACCCAAAACTTAGACAGAAAATGTATATAACTTAGATATCGTATTTATTAGCAGATTCCGAATTTAATTTTTTTCCCGGTGTTTGACGGGAGGCCAAAAGCTGTTCTTTATGGATTATTGATGTTCTGGGGGCGGTATTTGTTTGCTGTGAATTTGGTGAACTCACACCCGAAACTTAGACAGAAAATGTATATAACTTAGATATCGTATTTATTAGCAGATTCCGAATTTAATTTTTTCCCGATGTTTGACGGGAGGCCAAAAGCTGCTCTTTATGGATTATTAATATACTGGGGGCGGTCTTTGTTTGCTGTGAATTTGGTGAACTCACACCCAAAACTTAGACAGAAAATGTATATAACTTAGATATCGTATTTATTAGCAGATTCCGAATTTAATTTTTTTCCCAGTGTTTGACGGGAGGCCAAAAGCTGTTCTTTATGGATTATTGATGTCCTGGGGGCGGTATTTGTTTGCTGTAAATTTGGTGAACTCACACCCAAAACTTATACAGGAAATGTATATAACTTAGATATCGTATTTATTAGCAGATTTCGAATTTAATTTTTTCCCGGTGTTTGTCGGGAGGCCAAAAGCTGTTCTTTATGGATTATTGATGTCCTGGGGGCGGTATTTGTTTGCTGTGAATTTGGTGAACTCACACCCAAAACTTATACAGGAAATGTATATAACTTAGATATCGTATTTATTAGCAGATTTCGAATTTAATTTTTTCCCGGTGTTTGTCGGGAGGTCAAAAGCTGTTCTTTATGGATTATTGATGTCCTGGGCCGGTCTTTGTTTGCTGTGAATTTGGTGAACTCACACCCAAAACTTAGACAGAAAATGTATATAACTTAGATATCGTATTTATTAGCAGATTCCGAATTTAATTTTTTTCCCGGTGTTTGACGGGAGGCCAAAAGCTGTTCTTTATGGATTATTGATGTCCTGAGGGCGGTATTTGTTTGCTGTGAATTTGGTGAACTCACACCCAAAACTTGGACAGAAAATGTATATAACTTAGATATCGTATTTATTAGCAGATTCCGAATTTAATTTTTTTCCCGGTGTTTGACGGGAGGCCAAAAGCTGTTCTTTATGGATTATTGATGACCTGGGGGCGGTCTTTGCTTGCTATGAATTTGGTAAACTCACACCCTAAACTTAGACAGAAAATGTATATAACTTAGATATCGTATTTATTAGCAGATTCCAAATTTAATTTTTTCCCGGTGTTTGACTGGAGGTCAAAAGCTAATAGATTGTTAGTGTCCTGGATGTAAACTATGTTTGCTGTAAGGATGGTGAACTCGCTCTTAAAACTTTGGTCGAAGAAATGTGTAAATATCGTAGTTAGGAGTTACTTATACATACTATTAACGTTGAGATATTGCATTTTCCCTGTTATGATACATACGTAGCTATTAAGCCAAGTTAACTGGAATAATTTGATAACAATAATATGAAGGAATGAGGCTGTATACCTATTATTTTAATCGAGTCGCAACTGGTCGTGATAAAACAGAATTCAGTATCATGAAATAAATAAAGATTATTAAAGGTTTCAGTTTTATTAAAATATAACCTGACAATATTGTTTCGACAGCTATGCTGTCATTATCAAAGGTAATATAATTATAAACAAACACGTCGCTAAGGTAGATACAAAATAGGTAACTAGATAAAATAATAATAATAATCAGAATTAAATATCTAATACTTCCAGTAACGGAGAATTACTGAGCTCAAGTTGTTCATTCATTAAAGGTACCCTGAGTTTGTGTTTGTATATCTCAAAAGCTTCTAAAATGTCTAATTTGCATTTGTTATTACAAAAATGTAGGAATTTAATATTATTTTGAGGAGTCATTGTGTGATTTTGTTCTAAAAGGTGTTTGGCGTAATTCGATTTTTCAGGATGTTTATTTTTGTAATGACGTACGTGTTGTTTATATCTTATGTCAAAATTTCGAAGTGTTTGTCCAATATATACCGAACTACAAAAAGAACAATTTAAACGGTAAATGCCCGATTTCATGATATCATGTGTTCTGTCTTTAGCATTAAATAAAAATGAAAAAGTGTTAGTGTTGGTTTTAAATGTTATTTTATAATTGTTGGTTTTTCTTAGTATATGTCCAATTTTTTTCTGATATTTTGCCAAAATATGGTATAGATATGTAATTTGTGTCTTCTGGTTTATTGTCAATGGGATATATTCTTTTGATAGCTAACTTATAATCTTTTTGTTTAATTAAAGTGTCAATCATGTTCGGATTGTAATGATTTGCATGTGCTAGTTGTTTAATGGTTGATATCTCTTTGCTAAAATCTGATTTTGTTAGTGGAATAGTTAAAGCTCTGTGTACTAATGATCTGTAGGCTGCTATTTTATGTGTATTATGGTGACAAGATTCATTTGGTATTGTTATGTCTGTTTGTGTTGGTTTTCTGTATATGGAAAATTCAAATAGATTGTCTGTGTTAATCTTGATATTTAAGTCTAGAAAGTTTATAGCCCTGTTTTGTTCTGTTTCTAGTGTAGATTTTATATTAGGGTGGATACTGTTTATAAGAATTAAAAATTCATTGATAACCTCAAAAGAACTGTCAAAACAATTAATTAAACCTCTCTAAACACATTATCTTCTGGTTTCGTTATGTTGATGACATTTTAGCTTGTTTTGACAGTTCTTTTGAGGTTATCAATGAATTTTTAATTCTTATAAACAGTATCCACCCTAATATAAAATTTACACTAGAAACAGAACAAAACAGGGCTATAAACTTTCTATACTTAAATATCAAGATTAACACAGACAATCTATTTGAATTTTCCATATACAGAAAACCAACACAAACAGACATAACAATACCAAATGAATCTTGTCACCATAATACACATAAAATAGCAGCCTACAGATCATTAGTACACAGAGCTTTAACTATTCCACTAACAAAATCAGATTTTAGCAAAGAGATATCAACCATTAAACAACTAGCACATGCAAATCATTAGAATCCGAACATGATTGACACTTTAATTAAACAAAAAGATTATAAGTTAGCTATCAAAAGAATATATCCCATTGACAATAAACCAGAAGACACAAATTACATATCTATACCATATTTTGGCAAAATATCAGAAAAAATTGCACATATACTAAGAAAAACCAACAATTATAAAATAACATTTAAAACCAACACTAACACTTTTTCATTTTTATTTAATGCTAAAGACAGAACACATGATATCATGAAATCGGGCATTTACCGTTTAAATTGTTCTTTTTGTAGTTCGCTATATATTGAACAAACACTTCGAAATTTTGACATAAGATATAAAGAACACGTACGTCATTACAAAAATAAACATCCTGAAAAATCGAATTACGCCAAACACCTTTTAGAACAAAATCACACAATGACTCCTCAAAATAATATTAAATTCCTACATTTTTGTAATAACAAACGCAAATTAGACATTTTAGAAGCTTTTGAGATATACAAACACAAACTCAGGGTACCTTTAATGAATGAACAACTTGAGCTCAGTAATTCTCCGTTACTGGAAGTATTAAATATTTAATTCTGATTATTATTATTATTTTATCTTGAAATAAATAAAGATTATTAAAAGTTTCACAGTTTTATTAAAATATACCTGACAATATTGTTTCGACAGCTATGCTGTCATTATCAAAGGTAATATAATTATAAACAAACACGTCGCTAAGGTAGATACAAAATAGGTAACTAGATAAAATAATAATAATAATAATAATAAAAATTAATAATAAAAATCATAATTAAACATCTAATACTTCCAGTAACGGAGAATTACTGAGCTCAAGTTGTTCAAGGCTGGAAACAATAAACAAGATTATTTTATCTAGTTACCTATTTTGTATCTACCTTAGCGACGTGTTTGTTTATAATTATATTACCTTTGATAATGACAGCATAGCTGTCGAAACAGTATTGTCAGGTTATATTTTAATAAAACTGTGAAACTTTTAATAATCTTTATTTATTTCATGATTATGGAGTTCCACAAAGTAAGGCTGGAAACAATAAACAAAAATTCAGTATGATGTACACGTAAGCATTTGATATACGCAACAGATTTAACATTATTTTATTCAAAGCAAGTAGTATATGAACATGTCGACAATAGCCTGTATTTTTAATTGTATACCTATTGTAACAAGAGAGAAAAGGAACGAACCTCTTTTCGAGCGACAGGTGGTGTGTTCTGCCGCCTTCGAGAGAATGACGCATCGCACAAGCATGTAAACCAGACGCGGTTTATTCTAGCATTTTCTAGAATACATAGAAGGTTCCAGCGACTTCTGGTGCGTTTATATGAGGATATAAAGGCGGATTCGCGGATAAAAGTCAGTCAGTCAACTGGAAGTCATTAACTGTGTATTACAAAATAAATAGTGAATATAAATGTTGTATTAGAAATTCATAGTCTGTAAATAATAGTTTTTAATGGTTTATAATCATAGCGTTAATTTATAGTGTATTCATTAGTGTATAGAAATAAATATTTGTTTGTGAATAGACGATTTAAACAGCACTTGTATTATTATTTGAAAAAGAACGTTACACTATTAACAATCATTTACATTGTGAAGCCCAAATAGTACACAAAATACCGTTAGTTTCTCTCGTTAGTTTTGTTTGTAGAAATTAATAATAGATTTGCTGTTATAACGCACGTCCAGTCTACGATTAACGGAAGTTGGGAGCAAGGCTGGTTCACAATCAACTCCGGCTGCTAGATGGCGGCTGCTAGATTCACCCCGGTTATATGTGTATAGGTATATCTCAATTTAAACTATTTAATTCAACATTCCTCTGCTTATATTTACCTACAAAATTCTTTTAAGCAGTCAAATGAAAATAATGAGTGTATTTTACAATATTCAAGCATACATAATTGCTTGCAGGCTGAACTAGAAACTTTACTTTTACTTTAAAGATGTACAATTTTAGTTTAAAGATTTGATTGTTTTATCTTGATATTGAGTCCAGTTTGTCTTTAAAAGAAAGCTTGGTACACATGCATGATATAATATTTTACAACCACGCCTTTTGGCAGCGTTCCGCATATTTCAAATCATAGAATGCACCGGTGAATCAGCAGGATATCTTAGAATTGTGTATTTCACTAATTTAAATGGTGAGAATCTCTAAAAGATCTCTTGATCCAGTTATGGAGCACCTGCCATTTCATTCAGTTAGAATGTTCAGTAAGCAAAGTTCAGCATCTGTATCGAATGATGTTGATTTCCATTTCTACCATATAACATTTATTGAAAACGCATATTCCAAAGTTACATTGTCCCATTTTTATTTAATCTCATGGTATAAATTCTGCCAGGTGGTTTGAATAGTTTATTATGCTGTAATTAAAACATGCTAGTAATAATAAATACAAGATGAAAACCTCTTTTGGTAAAATAATAACTAAAATAATTACCAATTAAGTTCGTATTCAGTGATTAGTCAGTATCCAATTTACAAAATTAAATCACTTTAAATAATAATTGTTCATCGTAATGATCTCTATTAGAACACTTGGAACTTAGTTTTAACTCAGGCATTTGGATACACCACAATATTCAATATCAAGCAATTAAACATGTAACAAAAAACAGTTTGTGTTTGCAAACTTAATTATTTTAAGTAGTAGGTAAGATCGTTGAGTGAGAAATTTTAAAGAGGCGCAATGTAATAGGAAAAGGCCGTGCCTGCATCGTCTTCACCTGCACTCCACTTGATCAACAAACTAGAGTACTGCACGATGCTACCGCGACGTGCATTAATGGAACTATTCATTTATAACCACTAGATGGGATGGTCAACATCAAGCAAATCTTTAAATGTCAACTATAATATTCCCAATGGAGCAAAAAATGTGCGTTTTGTTTTCAACGTAGAACCAGATCAGACTGATAGGTTTTATAAAGTAAACAATTCTACATTCGAAACGATTATTTACGACTTTTTACTACGGTACAGACATTTTCTATTGCTAAAAACTTCAACAATTGATTATTTTTAAAAATCGTGCTTTTTAACTTTAAAATCGTCATATCTTCAAAAGTAACCCAGCTATCGGATTGAATTTTATTTTAAATTGAAGAACACACGTGAGCGCATCTAGTCGTATTAATGACGTTACCGAATATTAATTACTGATTTCCTTAAATAGCAGTTAAAGTTAGCACTTCAGCATGAATGTATTCATATTTTGACTTTGCTAGAAAAATTCTTATTTGTCCGTATCTTTCTATACTTACAGCGAAGCAATTAAAGACAAGAGAATGCAGAAATTTTTAGAAAAAAGAGATTTGATCTAGGACCTATAGTTTTATAGTTATGAATAGTTTTGTGACGCACTAAACTGACAGCGGATGATACTTTCGCAAAGCCAGCACGGGACTACCATTCAATAATTAATAATTTACAGGCAAAAGGTAGTTTTTTTTTAATTAAATGCTGTCCTAACACAAATATTTATTGTTTTATTAAGTCTTAAAACTGCCAATTGATAAAATAGCAAACACTAATAAATAAACAGGCTTAAATGTTTATACTATACAGTAAAACTTCGCTTTGGGTTTGGATTTTCATGTGTGAGCAACAGAGAAATAGCGAGAGAGAATAATTGAAATTTTTGATAGTTAAAATATTCTAGAACTAATTAATGCTTGTCATGTGCTGACAAAGCTCGGAAAGTATACGATGATACATGTCCCAAGTAGCACAAATTGCTTTTGTGTATGTTGCTTTTGTTTTTATAATGCTATATTGAATTTTTGCATTTTTGGATAAAGGTTTTTTATTACAATACCTTACAATGCATTACCTATTTATACATTATGATTTACTTTTTTGTTTCGCCGAATTGTTAAATTATTCATTTTTGAAACGAGTGCTTTGGAAACAAAATTGTCAATAATAGTAGATTATTGATCGAGTGATAATGTAGGCAATAACTCACGCGAATGAAGTTTGCAGCTCCAGCCGCAGACTAGTGCAGTAATCATCCAAGTGAGTTATTGCAATTACAGCGAGTTGAATACTATACTTTATCTACGACTATAACAATTTTCAAAAAAAAATTACAACGCAAAGTTTCAAAAAGAAGCGAATGACAATGAGTATTTAAATACCGTTAAACATTTAATGCTATTTAACACACCTTAATACTAGGTATTTCTTGGCCATCACTTTTATTAATAAAATTAATTGCAAAAGGCGAGCAATTTGTGATCTTTATGGAAGGTGTAGAATTATGTATAATTTATTTATCAGGTAGCAGATTAAGTGTTGTTACTGTGACGGCTTCTCTCACTTTCTCTTCGGCGATGTACACATTTAGTGGAGTAACGCTAAGCAAAAAAAGAGCGTTATCTCGCAACCGGTCCAAACTACTTCGATTTGAATTTTTTTTTAAATTCTTGTAAATATAAAATACTAAAACCTTTACAAATTAGAAATTGACGCTCAGAACGGGAAATGTAGTGAAACTCGAATAACCTAAAACCATAACCAATTGGTTCCGCACCGGTTGCTCGACCATCTCAGAACAGGATAATTCTTGGTGTGTTATCACATCTATGTATTGGTAGTTCGAAGCCACCATTAATTTATTTTTATTCGTTTTGGTTTAAATACGGCAGCCATATTTGTTTCGTGGTGCACGACGTTTCTTGCAGTTTTCTATGTAAACGAAAATCTTGATATCTCAAGAACAGTTGGTCGTAGAAAGTCGCGGTAAAAACTATTGCATTTTTCACATTTCAAACTACATTTGCTGTTCTAAACATAAATTTCGTATGATGCCTCCTTATGGGCGCAAATTGAGTCCGAAGTTTAAAGCTTTTTTTTCAGAATTCCGGCTTTTTAGAGTGTCATATTACCAGACAATGACGAAGTATCAGCGCTCATTCTTTTAAAAAAAGTACGCAGTTAAGAATAGTTTATGTTCAAAATATTTCAAATCTGAAACTTCATTATTTTGATATTTATGGGCTTTCGAAATTCTCGTTTTCTTCATTTTTGAGCAACTTTGGACCTCAACATCTCTTATGGTCATGGATGGATTTTTTTATATTACGTGCATATGAAGCAGCATATGATGGCAAACTGTGGTAAAAATTGTAACTTTGATATTAGCTTGAGAACAAAGTTATACTCATGTTAGCTGTCATACAATTTACACAGATTAAGAGGAAAATTTAAGTTTAACACCTTTTTTTGCAACATTTCCGCTTTTTAGAGTGCCACATTTCCAGGAAAAAGTGAGATTTCAGGGTTCATTTTTTCTAAGGAGGTACACAATACATTCCAGTGATAGACTATGTATTTTTAATATAGGACCATCTCCATTAGAGGTTAATTATGATCGTCAACTCTTAACCTATAAAGGTTTTAATATTTTATATGTACGGCATTTAAAAAAAAATCAATCAAATCTGAGTAGATTCAACCGGTTCTGAGGTAAAAACGATAAGCTTTTTCTTCATTTTTGGATAACTTTGGACCTTAATAACTCGGATGGGTGCTGATAGGATTTTGTTATATTATATGCATATGAAGCAGTATATGATCGCAAACTGTGGTAAAAATTCTAACTTTGATATTAGCGTGAGGACAGAGTTATACCTAGTTGAAAACTGTAAATGTAAACCATCATTAGTATTACTGAGTAAATGTACTTTATTCTGGTGCTAACATTGGTTTGGGAAAGTAAAATTATTATTATTACTGTTATTATATAGTTATATGCTATTGATAAAAATCCCTGCAGTAATAACTAAAGTTATTAATAGAATAAGAGGGTGCTTTTTCCATGTATGTTCTTCCCTGGATAATTTTCTTCTCAATCTGTGTAAATTGTACGACAGCTAACATGAGCATACCTCTATGCTTACGCTAATGTCTAAGTTAAAATTTTTACGACAGTTTGCCATCATATATTGCTTTATTTGAACGAAATATGAAAAAAATCTATTCATGCCCATCAGAGATATTGAGGTCCAAACTTGCTCAAAAATAAAGAAATCAAGAATTTCAAAAGCCCATAAATACCATAATAGTGAAGTCTCAGGTTTCAAATATTTCAAAAATAAACTATTCCTAATTGTGCACCTTCCTAGAAAAGATGAACCCCAAAACCTCACCTTTTCCTGGAAATGTGGCACTCTAAAAAGCGGAAATTTTGCAAAAATTGGTGTTAAACTTTGGGCTTAAGGACAAGGTAATAGATAAAACTTCAGCCAAATACTGAAGAGATGGCTCTTGAGTACTTTTGTTAGATAAAATATATGTTAGGCTACCCAAACGACAAGTTTCCAACACATTTTTCTAAACGTAAGTGCACTGACTTGAAAATGAATGGATTAAGTAAGGTATAATAACATAATCTCCATTGTTGCTAGGTGGGTAAACCCCAGCAGGGATTCTTTTTACTTACCTGGAGTTTAGTTACAAATACCTTTATTGTATAACTATTAAAACTGACAAGAAATTATATTGAAACGATTGCTTTCTGTAGAGAAATCTTAGTTGATAATAATTAAAGAAGTATTATTTTAAATTATTTTTGTAAAAAAAATATCTTTAAATACAAATTGCTACATACTATAGATTAAAAACCAAACTGAAAACTGAGTAGTAATTTATATTACACTTGTCTAGATGTATGTATAAACTTGAACATTTTAATTACAATTTAAAGGTTAATTGAGTAAATCTTCAGTATAATTATTATAAAAACTAGTTAATTTGAACAAAGACTTGTGAATAAATGTATATTTTACTTTCTAAGGCTTCCTTTACAGTCTTGTCCCTAATAGAAAATAAGCACTTCACTTCGACAAGTTCTTCGTTTTCTGTAATCCCATCTGGAGATGCACCTAAAAAGCGATATTCGTTACAAACATGAAAACCGCACTCGTTAACTTTTGAATTAGTTACACTTTCGAAACGTGTAATGGCGTTTCTTTCATTTTCGATGCCATACTGGATCGCCTTGGTTTTCAAGTCGGTGTTCCTGTACAACAGTCCCTTTATGAGGTTATGACAGGGGGTACTGGTTCTTCTTCTGCATATTCTTCCAAAATTTGAAGCCGTAAGCCTGTTTCTTTGGGCTTGATGCCATTGAATATTTTGCCTTTGCCCAATGGTATCTCTGGCCATCTGGAAAATATCGTCACTGCTTAATTCGTGGACTATTGCTTTTTTCGACAGTTCCATCTCTTCATCATCTTGATCTGGTTGAGCTGCATTTTGACCGTAATCCATATCTTCTTGAGAATTCTTATTAATTAAACGCCTTTTTCGTTTATATACCTTCCGTTTGGATCGTCTTATAGAAAAATGGTTTAAAAAGTATTTATCCTTCTTAGTAGTAGAGAGAGCATGAAATAATGGGCCCATATTATACGCTAATCCAGCTCCAAAACATCTGTTATGGTAGATCCCTTTCTGAACAAGATTTGTTCTTTTCCCTCCTGTAAATTTTGCAATCATTGCCATATATCTTTCAGCACAGTTCGTTGTCACATTTTGTGTCAATCGATCAGCTTTTCGCACGAGTCCATTGCATACCTTTAATAACTTCGGTAATATTGCAGACAATCTTAATAAAGGTATAGAATTATTGGCCGTGCTCGTTTGTTTAGAACAAACCTCTGGCCTGCAATTTTCATGATCTCCAAACACATGCATCATGGAATTTTTTAGGTCGGTTCTTAGCTCATCTACACTCGACGTGCGGGAAATAATTGTTCTTATAAGTCCGCTAAAAACTGGAATCTTTGATTTAATTATATTTCTTGCCGTAACACTAAATGTCGTATTCTTTACTAAATTGTGTAGTTTTGCTGTAAACGCTCGAGTACAATGATTGGCACATTCCAGTTTAACGACATATCTGCCGTAGGTAACATGTTCTATTATTCGCGTATAAACACTAGAGTCGCCGTCCCCTACAAAATATTTATATCGTATTCCGTAATCCGATTCACTTCTATTAAACCCTTCAACTATTACTGTTTGTTCCATACTTGTGGATGGACCTGAATAATTTTTATAACATAGGTACATGTTCACGACTACCAACTGTACAAGAATAGCAAAACTTGTTCTTCACACCAATATATACAACTTTCTTTGTTTTATAACCAATTATGCAAGCTACACCAGAAAGAGACGAGTAACTATGACCGTAAGTTCTCTTTGCCCAACTTCCATCAACTACAACTGTTATATAAGGTATCCCTTGCTCGTAGTGTCCTTCTTCAATAGCCAATCGCTTTTCTTCTTGAGCATTTTTCTTCATTTGTTCCACCAAGTGTTGTTGCCATTTCATATGAATCAAAGTTTCTACCTTTTTGTATGTCGTCTTCATCATCATCGGTATATCCATAACAGACAACAGTTCTTCTGTTTGCGAATACCCAATTCCAACACTTGAAACTCCCCACACTAACGCTTGATTGACATTTGTATCTGGTTTTTGCGTTGTGAGGGTAGTAGTTCTATTACAGCTTTTACAATGATAAGTAAAATATGAAGTTAAGCCATTTCTCTTTTACTAACTAAATGCAACACCAAAAGTTTGCTTTTGTCAAAATATTTAGGAAAATTTTATGAGTATATGTATTTTCAACATGCAGAAGATCTAAAAAGCACTTTCTTAGAAATTGTGGTTGTTTATCTTGACTCTTTTGTTATGGAATTACAAGTTACTTTTCTATTGTACTAGGATTAACAGTAGGGTCACAGCGGCAGGTAACAACAACTACCTATCCTTTATTGGAATCTACACTGGGAAATTTTCAGTCAGTTGAGAAAAAAATTCATCATAATGAAATATTTATTTACTTTTATCACGTTCTATTTATTGCTACAGTTTGAATGTAGTATTAAATTATGTGAAATTTTGATGTTCAGGAGGTTAGCTAATTTTTATTAAAGTTTTAACACTTCTGTTTCATTTAAATCAGTTTTTATTGTCTTCTAGCATTAAATTATAGTTTTTAAAATATTTTACATAGAAATGCAATTTTTAAATTTTGAAAGCGTAATAAAATTTAGATCAACTCCTCGCTCTTAATGCGTAGAGAGTATATTCCAAATTAGGAGTTTGTAAGTTTATTTGTTTGCAAGAAAAGTAAATAAAACCTATTTGCCAAACGGAGCGTCAAAAATAATTTTTTTAATTATAATTTTATAGATCTATGTTAAAATAACCTACCTACAAGAAGTTTTGTCTTAAAAATAAAAAATAACAAAAATATAAGTATTTTAACTACATTCTGTATTGCATATTACCCAACCCTTAAATTGCCCCCATAAAGAAGAATCTTACAAAACTTTTGTTTAGAACAGCAAATGCAGTTCGAAGTGTGAACAATACAAAGTTTTCTACCACACGTCTCTACGACCAACTTTTCTTGAGATATTGAGATTTTCGTTTACACAGAAAACTGCAAGAAACGTCGTGCACCACGAAACAAATATGGCTGCCGTATTTAAACTAAAAGGAATAAAAATAAATTAATTGTGGGTTCGAGCTGCCAATACATAGGTGTGATAACACACAAAAGATTATCCTGGTCTGAGATGGTCGAGCAACCACTACTGAACCACTTGGAAACTTTTTAGGTTATGCGAGTTTTGCCACATTTCCCGATGCGAGCGTCAGTTTCTAATTGATAAAGGTTTTAGTATGTTTTATTTACAAGATTTCAAAAAGAATCATGAAAATCCGAGTAGTCTTAACCGGTTCCGAGATAAAAACGTAAGGTTACTCCACTATAATGAGATATATTAATATGCAGATTTTTGATAAAGATACAAGTTTATGACCAATAGAATTCAACATCATGATAATATTTGGTCAATATCAAATATTGCCATGACCATCTGACACATGAAATTTATCAAGTTTGACAGTTCAGAGGTAGTGTTTACCTAATTAAATATCCAAAAAATTTAGTACAGCCAAACCAATAATTCAATAAACATTACCCTATCAACATCAACAATGCCATCCACCAACGCTGTTACAATTTTGACAAAAGCGCCGCAGTTGCATCTTAATAACTGTACCATTCAAACTATAACAAAATATATAAATAGAATAATTCTAAAATTTGTGACGTGTCCATGTTTTGTTTGTTATAAAGTTTCCATAATTTTTCCTTAGTTATTATCGGTAACTCAGAATATCTATGTTCAGCTGGCGGGAATTTTTGTATCATTTTTTTTATCAATTTTTTTTGAATCATTCGATTGATGTTGATATTTTCCATTTATTAACCCATGCTTTGTTTAAGGCCTTATTGTTTATGTGTGCTGGATGTATAATTCATAATTTTTAATAATAAAAAGTTTAATAACATTTGAAAATGCTTGTTTTTCATTATTATGAGTGGTCGTAGAAAAGATAATGTATGAAACTCATATTTAATGCCTATTAAGACACTCGTATTCATTACGTAATTCTCATACTCGTGTCTTAATAGCTATCATTCAATGCTCATTGCATAATATACTATTGTCTACTTCTATTGGGTTATACATATATTCATTATTCAACTACCTTGATGGTTGCCATAGTAACCACCGAAGGAATGGTATCCAATTACCCAATATTCTATGACTAATGTTTAAAAATTATTGTTAATTTCACGGCGCAATTCTTGAACAGCCAGAAATAATATTTAAAGTGAGTAAAATACTTAAGTTAGTTCGGAGAGTAAATCAGAAATGTGCACATCGCCGAAGAGAAAGTGAGAGAAGCCGTCACAGTAACAACACTTAATCTGCTACCTGATAAATAAATTATACATAATTCTACACCTTCCATAAAGATCACAAATTGCTCGCCTTTTGCAATTAATTTTATTAATAAAAGTAATGGCCAAGAAATACCTAGTATTAAGGTGTGTTAAATAGCATTAAATGTTTAACGGTATTTAAATACTCATTGTCATTCGCTTCTTTTTGAAACTTTGCGTTGTAATTTTTTTTGAAAATTGTTATAGTCGTAGATAAAGTATAGTATTCAACTCGCTGTAATTGCAGTAACTCACTTGGATGATTACTGCACTAGTCTGCGGCTGGAGCTGCAAACTTCATTCGCGTGAGTTATTGCCTACATTATCACTCGATCAATAATCTACTATTATTGACAATTTTGTTTCCAAAGCACTCGTTTCAAAAATGAATAATTTAACAATTCGGCGAAACAAAAAAGTAAATCATAATGTATAATTAGGTAATGCATTGTAAGGTATTGTAATAAAAAACCTTTATCCAAAAATGCAAAAATTCAATATAGCATTATAAAAACAAAAGCAACATACACAAAAGCAATTTGTGCTACTTGGGACATGTATCATCGTATACTTTCCGAGCTTTGTCAGCACATGACAAGCATTAATTAGTTCTAGAATATTTTAACTATCAAAAATTTCTATTATTCTCTCTCGCTATTTCTCTGTTGCTCACACATGAAAATCCAAACCCAAAGCGAAGTTTTACTGTATAGTATAAACATTTAAGCTTGTTTATTTATTAGTGTTTGCTATTTTATCAATTGGCAGTTTTAAGACTTAATAAAACAATAAATATTTGTGTTAGGGGGCGTTTGTGTTAAAAATTTCTGCATTCTCTTGTCTTTAATTGCTTCGCTGTAAGTATAGAAAGATTCGGACAAATAAGAATTTTTCTAGCATAGTCAAAATATGAATACATTCATGCTGAAGTGCTAACTTTAACTGCTATTTAAGGAAATCAGTAATTAATATTCGGTAACGTCATTAATACGACTAGATGCGCTCACGTGTGTTCTTCAATTTAAAATAAAATTCAATCCGATAGCTCGGTTACTTTTGAAGATATGACGATTTTAAAGTTAAAAAGCACGATTTTTAAAAATAATCAATTGTTGAAGTTTTTAGCAATAGAAAATGTCTGTACCGTAGTAAAAAGTCGTAAATAATCGTTTCGAATGTAGAATTGTTTACTTTATAAAACCTATCAGTCTGATCTGGTTCTACGTGATTTTTTTTCAAATCAAATTAATTTATACTGAAACGGAAGCGGGGAACTGCGATACATACTCTCCAACTGTAAACAAGATACTGAGATCTCGCTACCTATACGGATGTCGACTTTCTCTGTACAAAATAGAGTCACTGCATCTAGTTACCTAGGCCAGCTGGTCGACCAGAGTACCGCAAACCACCGCCATATTGGGGCAAACGAAGCACGAAATTGTTCATTATTTGTTCTGTATTGAAGTTAATCAAATCCACGTTTACTTTAAAAGGTTTTTCTTATTCTGAAAGATCAAACCTCTAATATGTCAAACACGTAAAACGTTGTTTTAATTTGTCCATTATTAAAAATCACCCTTCTCTGCCCCAATACGGCGGCGGTTTGCGGTACTCTGATCGACCATCTGGCCCAGGTGACTAGATGCAGTGACACTAGTACAAAAATACACACAGCGCCATCTAGATGTCCGCTATACTTTCGGTCACGGTTCTTGGTTAGGCGGTTGCGCCTCTTTAAAACTCTAACTTTAAAATAATAACTAAAATAATTACCAATTAAGTTCGAATTCAGTGATTAGTCAGTATCCAATTTACAAAATTAAATCACCTTAAATAATAATTGTTCATCGTAATGGTCTCTATTTGAACACTTGGAACTTAGTTTTAACTCAGGCATTTGGATACACCACAACATTCAATATCAAGCAATTAAACATGTAACAAAAAATAGTTTGTGTTTGCAAACTTAATTAATTTAAGTAGTAGGTAAGATGTAGTTTTTTAAATATCATCAGCAGCTAATTTTGTTATAATAATATTAATATAAAATGTTTTGACTGCTATTAATAAGAAAGTAGGAATTTTTAATACTTTGTTTACATGTTGAGGTTATGTAAACGGAGCAGATGACCTTGGCTAAGGACTAAAACTTACTAGCATTTAGAACCTGCTCCCAGAGCAGGTTCTGAATTTGACAGACCAAAAGCAATTAAAATTGAAACCAGGTCGTATGTGACGTCTTTGTTTTCCAATTGAACACGGTTGGTTACTGGTTTGAACGACCGGGACCAGAACCAAACCCAAAAAAACACGTCTATCATCTCTGGTCCATCATCATAGATGTGTTTTTTTCGGTTTGGTTTTGGTAGGTCGAATCGTTAACCAACCGTGTTTTGTAACCTCATGTACGACCGGATTTCAATTTTAATCGCTTTTGGTCCGTCTAGAGTTCCTAAATGAAAACTTTAATTGTGTTAATTTTAGAGTTAGGACACGGATGTCAAAATTTATCTCTTTCTAGGCCAAAACTAAGCTCCCTGAAACAGAGATACTTTTTTTCTCTCTTTTTACTTTAGAGACAACATTCAGCATCTGTCAATTATAAATTTTAGGTTATGCTGTCATGTTTATTTTTATGCATGTAAATTTTTTTTAATGTGCATATTATCACTTATTTACTGTTTGTAGAGAATTTTTAAACTCTATAGTACATATGTATATCAATATTACTAGCGCTTTTAATAAAATATTAAGGGTCTATTCTGTAAGCATTGAACAAACCGTTCACGAGCGGTTATCGTTGTTTGAAAGGTTTTTCGCTCTAAAGCTATTCTGTAAGCAAACAACCACCGTTATTCACTCGTTAGTGAACAGCGCTCCCTTCGAAGATGAACCTTTCACGAACGGCGGCAGATTAGTCGACGTTAGCCAACGTTCGTGTTTATTTTTATAATTATAAAAGAAATTTTATATGTGCAATTATTATATTAATTAGTATATCAGTGTACGTTAAAATTGAAAGTAATTTATTTAATCCAATTGTAAATGAATTTGAAAGAATAAATACATGATGCTAATTAATCTAACCTCAAAAACTTGGTTGAGATGAATCAAGAATTATTAATAGCCGCTTATTAGGAGACAGTAGCAATTGTATACTTTGAATAAATTGTTATTTCAGGTAGTACCTACCTCACCAGCGGTGGTGTTAGATCAGGTGAAAAACCACCTGTAATAAAAATTACAAAAGGATTCTTATTATTAAAAATAATCTCTTAAGAAGGTATAATAATAGTGATAGAATATTTCTCAATGAAATGGGCGAAGAAAGATTTGCTATTGCAGGTTGATAATTTTACTATTGTTGGGGTATTTGAAACATTTTCAGGAATTTGTTTGTAAAATTTTCTTACTACATTTGAATAGGATTCTAAAAAAAATAAAAATAATTATAGGTACTCATATTTTTAAATTCTTGAAGTAATTGAGAATTAGTAAACAGTATTTACACTACCTATTAAAGTTGCCGAAGATATCGTAATAAAATTATATGTAATTAATTTATGCGTTTCTTTTGTATTTTTTCACTTATGGGTATGCAATTAAAGTTGGTAAGTTTAGTTAAAACCTATTATATTTCAATCTTCGTCAGGATTAGATCAACTTTAACATACAACCACTTTAAGTTGTCAATTAATGTATTAAGATCCGCTATAAGTTATTATATTAATGCTAATAAACTCCTGACGAAGATCCAAAACGGATCAAAATATACGTTTAAACTAAATTAACTTTAATTGCATACCCAAAAGTGAAACAACACATTAAATAAATAATTAATAAATAAATATTAGTCGTAATTAAATTATTTCATAAAAACCAATTCAAACAAATAAAAAAACTAACTCATACTTTTAATATTATTAATAATAACTATATAAATGGTACTATGTTCTCTTCAGGGGGAATGGGACGTTTCTACGCCGCCAGTTCTTCGCCGCCAGTTCATCGCCGCCGTTTCTACGCCGGGACGGTTCTACACTGGCCGTTTCTACGCCAGCCGGTTCTACGCCGTATTAAAATTAAAATTACAATTACAATAAGTGAAATTTTATTGTTTAAACACATACATACAGTCATAGAAAATAAAATAGAAAATTTATTTTAAATTAAAAGAATAAATAGGAAAAATAAGATTATTGCGTCATTTGGTAATTGTGTGCTAGGCCACGTAAATAATCTAGAGGTTCCCTGTTTCCATAATCTAAGGCAATTCTTCGAATACGTTCATCAGCGTCACGGTATTTTTTCAGCTTCATCGGTGGTAAATGTCCGGCGATAAGTTGCTCAAAATAAGCGTCTCGTCCTTTTTGTACTTTTCGCAGTCCATCTATAAATTTCCAAATAGTTGGGTGATGCATACCTAATTCACAACGCAATCGACGATTGGCTGCCTCTGCATGATTATTGGTGCGATCTTCTCCATCGATTGTTCTCTGGTATAAATTCCACATTGTTGAATGAAACATAGGCGGACGCCTACCATTCCCGCGTCGATTTAAACGGCCAACATAGCTGTCTTCAAACCAATTTAGAAGCGGCTGAAGTTCTACTGGCAAATAATTTGCTATAGCATCAATGTATTCATCTAAATCAGATATTGGCACAAATGCTAATGCAAGGACCATTTTAGCTCTCAATGCAAATTCAGCATCATTGTTGTATTGACCAATAACACCAATCTGAGCTAAATTCTTCCTCATATTTTGTGCTAAATGGAAGAAGCAACCTTTTACATTTACTTCCGGAAAGCAATCTTTCATGGCACTAAAAGCTGCATATTCATAATCACAAATGATAGATCCTGGACTTAAATTTGACACTAGTGTTTTAATTAGTTCGAACATACGTGTGTATGTAACACGCTGCTTGTTAGGTAACAGAGCATACAATATAGGATGCACTCCTCCGTGTTTTGTTGCCATAACAATATAAATTTGGGAAAATAGCCTCGGTGCTATTGCGAAGGTACCATCAGTGTACCATGTATTGGCATTATGCAAATGCTGCAACCAGCTCTCTCTTCCAAAAATTAAAATTCTGTTTGCTCCCTCTCCATCGTCGCTTAGCAAAAAATTTTCTACTCTTCCTGGTTGAGGCACATATACCTTATATGGATATGGCAACACCAAATCGTTTAGGTCTGCGGGATCAGCAGGTGCAGCATTAATTTGATTCCGTTTTCTTCTGATTATTTTTCTCAGGGCTGCATTATTTGGAATCGATGCTAAAACAGCTTCAGGCACGTCAATTATACACTGATTTATAACTACACTTGTGCCCTCCATAGTTTCTTCTGCACGACGTTTCATTTTAGTGACAACAGTTGCTACTTGTATGGCTGCTGCCGAGGAAGGGTGACAATGATTGTTCATTTCGTTGACCACTTCTCCAGCCCTCGTGTGAATTCTTCCTTTACAGCGACCCACTTCTTCGCACCGCCAAAATTGTAAACTAGGGTCCCTTTTACTAACTTTGTCGAAAACGTACAAATATCCGTTATAGAAAAACTTCTCATTTCCTCTCTTGCTGAGAACTGCTGGTTCCATTATTAAGATCACTGTTAACTAACGTAATAATTACTTTGTGGCAAATACACTTAAAGTGATGTGTTAAGGGCTCCTGCCCCATATTTATGGGTCTGTGCTGATAACCATAACATCATTAAGATAATCCCGGCGATTGTAAACTCGTTAACTCCTAGGTAATTTTCTATGAGCGGATTAAAATTTCTGATTACCTCATTTGTGCTAATAACCATAACATCCTTAATATAATCTCGGCGATTGTATTGTATCCCGGGTGTTTTAGATTACCCATTCGGAAATTCTTTTATTCTTTTAAATTAAAATAAATGTTAATGCTACTTTTTAAATGATTCCATAATTTTTGTATTGTCTACTTTATTTTCTATGACTGTATGTATGTGTTTAAACAATAAATTTTAATTGTAATTGTGTTTAAACAATAAATTTTAATTGTAATTGTAATTGTAATTTTAATTTGAATACGGCGTAGAATCGGCTGGCGTAGAAACGGCCAGTGTAGAACCGTCCCGGCGTAGAAACGGCGGCGATGAACTGGTGGCGAAGAACCGGCGGCGTAGAAACGTCCTAGACCCCTCTTCAGGGGGGGTCTCTTTTAGGTGTTCTCTTACACCTAAAATGTGCGTTTACTCCAATTCCTCCAAGAACGACGTATTGTTGCCTTCTCAACTCTTTTGAAATCAATTCAAAACTTCGACATTTTTTTACAAAATTGGCGCGTTCTCCAGAAATAATAAATATGACATGCGCAATATATACTTAAAAAGGTGAAACTGTATCTATATTCACAGCAAAGATGTTGTAACGTTCTTTTTAAAATAATAACACAAGTGCTGTTTAAATCGTCTATTCACAAAGAAATATTTATTTACAAACACTAATGAATACACTATAAATTAACGCTATGATTATAAACCATTAAAAACTATTATTTACAGACTATGAATTTCTAATACAAAATTTATCTTCACATTTACTATTTATTTCGTGATACACAGTTAATTACTCGCTGTTGACTGATCCTCTTTCATCCGCGAAGTCAATTTTATACCCTCATATAATCGTACCAGAAGCCGCTGGAACCTACTATGTATTTCTGGAAGGCGCTAGATAAACCGCGTCTGGTTTACATGCTTGGTGCGATGCGTCATTCTCTCGAATGCTGTAGAATATTCCATTTGTTGTTCGAGAAGAGGTTCTTTCTTTTTCTCTCTTGTTACACTGCTCCCCTCTTCAAGTCTGTTCTGTCCCAGAACAGGGTTTATGCTCTGGTTCCTGTAGAACGGGTCATGACGATATCGACAGTCTTCACCTCGACTACACGTTCCATTGCGGTAGAAGCAACAGTCTACACTCTTCGTTGGCCTTAATGCGGGCTGTGGGTCAAAACTGCAGACGAAGATCTTGACGTCCGTACCTCTAAAGACAACTTCCAGCATGTTTCTAACGATTCTCCAATCCAGCTGGTCCCGCCCACAGCCGAGTTTGGGAACTGCCAATTTGTTAATACCCCTGGTAAGCAACTCGATCCTCAAATTCCATAATGCCCTCCACAAGTCGGCGTAACTCGGTTTCTGGTAGTAAAACTGCTTGGTTACCAAGTAGTAAATGGATCGGTAATGATCAGGCAAGCGTAAGGATTTACCAACAGAGGGATTTTGTTCTCGAAGTTCATTCAGCCGTCCAAATTTATTTCTAAACACTACTGCGATCCCCCTGGACATACGGAGATCCTCGGAGACACAGTGGGCAATGGAATAATTACCGGGGACCCGGAAGAGATCTTGTTGCATCTCAGTCGTGACTCCGAATCGCGCTTTTCTAGTTCCAGAAAACGCAGCCATAAATTCTCTGAAGGTTGGCTGATCATCTCCAGGCCTTACGGTATTGATAGCCACCTCAGCCTCATCTTCCCGATCCGGGACTGCGTCATTATTTCCCTCATAGTGCGCCAGACGATTGGAGTGTACCACCTTTGGTTTCCCTCTTGTCAATTTCTGGATGCGATAAATCAAGTCATTTATTCGTTTCTTCACCTGGTATGGGCCCTCCCAATTCCGCTGTAACTTTGGAGAATAGCCACGACGTCTTTGCGAGTTGTATAACCAGACAAGCTCTCCAGGTTGAAACCCTCCTTCTTGGTCTCTCACATCGTACGTAGCCTTCATCCGGTCACTCGCGATTCGACTATTGTTTCGGGTTCGGTCGTGAATATCCTCCAACTTCTTCTTTAAGTTGATGACATAATCATTCCCGGCTACCTCCAGCTCTATAGGTGGAGACCCAAATTCCAGATCACACGGTAACCGTAACTCGCGTCCAAACATCACAGACGCTGGTGACTGACCGGTTGTTTCGTGGACCGATGCACGATAAGCCATCAGGACCAGATGCAGGTATTGGTCCCAGTCTCGTTGATGATCGGAGACGACCTTGGCCAAATATTTGCCCATTGTCCGATTCATGCGTTCTACCATTCCATCGGACTGCGGATGTAACGGTGTGGTCCGAGTCTTGCGAATGCCCAACAATCGACAGACTTCTCCAAATAGTACAGACTCAAAGTTGCGGTCTTGATCCGAATGCAGCTCCATGGGCACTCCGAAGCGACTGAAAAACTCTTTGACTAGTACGTCAGCAACAGTCGCAACTTCCTGGTTTGGTAGGGCATATGCTTCTAGCCATTTGGTAAAGTAGTCCATTGCCACTAATATGTATTTATTCCCATCGTCGGTTTCGGGAAATGGTCCGGCAATATCTATAGCTATTCTTTCCAGAGGACTACCCACATTGTACTGCCTCATAGGTGCTCTTCGTTTCCCCAAGGGTCCGTTACCAGCGGCACATAGTTCACATTTCTGGCACCACTCCTTCACGTCTTCTTTACAGTTGACCCAATAAAAACGCTCCCTAACTTTCTCCAAAGTTTTTTTCACACCGAAGTGTCCTCCTGAGGCACCGTCATGGAGATGTCGCAACACTGTAGCCACTCGGCTTCTTGGAACCACGAACTGAGACCTAATGGTGGTGCCATCTTCACTCTCCAGTACTCGCTTCAGGAGATCGTCTTCCACCTTCAAGGACTACAATTGGACCCAATATGCTTTGAGCGTTCTGTTGAAAGGGCTGACGGCCTCCCAGGCAGGCCTTTCTCCCACGCGCTTCCATTCCAGTACCATTTTTAGTTCGGGATCAGCCTTCTGCTGTCGTTGCAATTCTTCCGGCAACCAATTGTCGTTGACGATGGTAGTTCTTAATACTTGGCAAACCCTCTCTTCCAAGCGAGAGCAATGACGGCAATCCGTTAGACAGGGTCTTCTTGAAAGAGCATCGGCATTTCGATGACTAGTGCCCGCTCGATGTTCTGTGTCAAAGTCGTATCCTTGTAATCGCTCGATCCACCTTGCGACCTGGCCTTCAGGATTACGGAATTGTAGAAGCCATTTCAACGCTGCATGGTCCGTCCTCAATAAAAACTTCCGTCCGTACAAGTATTTGTAGAAGTGCTCAACGGACTTCACGACGGCCAATAGTTCTTTTCTGGTCACACAATAATTCCTTTCGGCTTTCGACAAAACCTTACTAAAATAGCCGATGACCTTTTCTTGTTCATCCTGTATCTGAGAAAGTACACCCCCAATGGCCAGATTACTTGCATCTGTGTCAAGTATGAATTTCCCTTCTGTCCGTGGATAGCTCAATATTGGTGCTGTTGTCAGGGCACGCTTCAACTGTTGGAAAGCTGTTTCACACTCTCCGCTCCAAACATACTCGCGCCCATCTTCAGTTAACCTTGTCATAGGTTTCGCTATATTGGCAAACCCAGGAACGAAACGCCTGTAGTAGGTACATAACCCAAGAAAACTACGAACTTGGTGTTTATCTTTCGGTGTTGGCCACTCTTGAACTGCACGAATCTTATAGGGGTCGGCTGCCACTCCATTTTGTGATACGACGTGCCCGAGATATTTCACTTCCTTTCTGAATATGTGGCACTTTTTCGGACTCAGTTTCAGATTGGCTCCACGTAGTTTTCGGAACACTTCCTCTAGATTTTTCAAATGTTCGTTGAATGATTTTCCGACTACAATCACATCATCTAGGTATACCAAGCAGGTCTTCCACGACAGCCCTCTCAGGATGGTCTCCATTGGACGCTCAAAGGTGGCCGGAGCGTTACATAGACCGAAAGGCATAACTGTAAACTGCCATAGTCCGGAACCAATAGTGAACGCGGTCTTCTCCCGGTCTTCAGGTTCCATTTCAACTTGCCAATAACCACTCTTCAAGTCCAAAGTCGAAAACCATCGTGAACCAGACAGGGTATCTAACGTGTCGTCGATGCGTGGTAAGGGATAGCTGTCTTTCTTGGTCAAGTTATTGAGCTGCCGATAGTCCACACAAAATCTCGTTGACCCGTCCTTCTTACTGACCAGGACCACCGGTGATGCCCATGGACTGCTGGATGGCTCGATGACCCCTTGTTCTTCCATATCGGTAATAATCTTCTCGGCTTCTGCTCGCCTTGCTAGAGGTAGACGCCTCGGCTGCTGACGGACAGGCATAGAGTTGCCTGTATTGATTTTATGTTTTACTATATCTGTTCGTCCCTTCTGGCTATCGTCAAGAGCGAAGATATCTTGGTATCGGTGAACCAAACCCTGTACCTCTTTCACTTCCGTTCTGTTAAGCTCTTCGCACGAACTAGTAACCATACCCACTAATTTACCACCATGGTCTTTGGGCGCTGGTTTTGGAACATCAGCCATATACCTGGGTGCTCGGAATACTGGCACACACTGTTCCACAAGGGTACTCTTCTTCAATGTCATCGGATCCACATTAACGTTCATAAGCCTCACCGGTACTGTCTTTCCAACCTTGATCAGCGCTTTTCCCACCAGTATGCCACTATAGATCTTCTTATCACAAACAGGCTCCATCATTCGCACACATCCTACCCGAAGATCTCCATCCAAACCTGCCTCGACAACCATCTCGCTTTGACCCGGCAATATCACATCTTCTGTCAGCAAAACCCTTACGACAGGATCTTCTCGTGGGTGCAACGGAAGTTCTTCGTTACCAACCTTCAAAACACCCTCCTTCAAGTCCAATGTAAAACCAAATTTTCTCAGGAGGTCCATTCCCAAGATGAATTCGTCAATGATGTCGGCTACCAGCACCTCATGATCACGTTCTTCACTTCCAATGCCAATCTTCATCTTCACCACTCCGCGTGTTGGTATCACTTCACCTGTTGCTGTACGGAGTTGAGTAGTTGTCTGTAACAGCTTCATACTTGTTCGTAGAACATTAGGGCGTATGATGGATTTTGTCGCCCCCGTATCAATAAGTAGTGGAACAATTCGATTAGCAATTTTTCCATCTACGAACAAACTACTGGTGCTATTCTTTGATGTTACGGCATGAATGGTGATCTTCGGGGCATCTCTACTCAAGGTCACCGTTAGCCCCCTCTCGTCGACCTTCTTTAGTTTTCCGACTGCTGAACCCGTTTTAGGGCAACGACGTCGTATGTGACCTTGTTCGCCGCAATTCCAACAACGAGGCCCTCGAACTTCTTGATGATTCTTCTTACGGCTTTCTTCCTTCCGAAGAACTCTCAGTACTAACTCCTCTAAGTGATCTTTAGAACCTTCTTCTTCCTTCCACAACGGCCCGAACACGCCCGTGACCTCGGGACGCTTGTTTTGCAGCTTCAAATTCTAAGGCGTGAGCGAGCGCATTATCAGTTGTTCTTGGTCGTGCCAGCCTCAATGATTGTTGTGTTTCCCCGTCTCTTAACCCATCAATGAAGGTCTGCACAGCCAGTTGTCCCAGAAATGAATCGGGTGCCGTAGGGTACGCCAATCGGACAAGCCGTGCAACATCCGCTTCAAACTCCTGCAGGCTTTCTCCATTCTTCTGGATACGATTCTTCACTTGCGCGTGATACACTTGTTGAAGATGCGCGTCTCCATATCTCATCTCCAATCTAGACACTAACAATTGATAATCATTTTCCTGTCCTGCATTGTTTGCAGTTGGGATTGTTTGCAGGACGTTCAACGCGTCTCCACGCAAAGCCACAGTTAAAGAAACGGCCTTTTCCTTGCCTGTCCATCCGTTGGCCCCAGCGGCCGCCTCAAATTGTTTGTAGTAGGTGGACCAAGGTATCTTTCCATCGAACGTGGGTGGTTTTACTTTTATCCCTACGGCAGGACCCTTTTCTTCTTTAATTTGCTTCTTTACTTCATTAAACTCAAAAGTTGAGGGAAACCGTAGTTGCCTCATTCTATCTTCCAACATATCGGTTATGTCGTCTTTCTTAGCTGTTGATGGTAATTGCATTTGGGCTATTTTCTCTTCTACCATCTTTATTACCCTATCTTGTTCCGCCAATCTACCTTCCAACAGTCCTAACGCGCTGGCATTTTCCAACAATTCTTCAAAAACTTTTTCTTCTAACGCTTTGACATTTTCCAGCAATTCTCCTTTAAGCCTTCTAGAACTTTCTTCGGATTTCCTGGAATTCTCCAGTATTTCTTCCTTTAGCATTCTAACATTTTCTTCGGCCTTTTCTAGTAATTCTTCTTTAAGCATTCTAGAATTTTCAAAAACTTTTTCTTCTAGCACTTTAGTATTTTCCATTAACTTTCTGGAATTCTCTTCGGACTTTCCCAGTAGTTCTTCTTTTAACATTCTAGAATTTTCTTCGGACTTTCTAGAATTTTCCAGTAATTCTTCTTTTAATATTCTAGAATTCTCTTCCATTTTACTTAACAACACGTTAGTATCAATTGCGGGTCCAGGTATTTCGAATAGGAAACTTTCAGGGTCTTCCTTCTGTTCCAAAAGACATTCTCTTAACCGATTTATTAACACGCTTTTAATGCCCGTTGTTTCCAAGTCCCGTTCTTCCAGTTCGCGTTTTAAGTCTATTACCTTCAGATCTTTTAACAATTTCATTGCCATTTTAATTATTTAGTTGTTATTGTTTTTAATACTAACAGTTTATTCTCACAGCACTTTGTCTATTACGCGATTTTATTTATTTTAAAATCCGACACCTGTACACCACTGTAACGTTCTTTTTAAAATAATAACACAAGTGCTGTTTAAATCGTCTATTCACAAAGAAATATTTATTTACAAACACTAATGAATACACTATAAATTAACGCTATGATTATAAACCATTAAAACTATTATTTACAGACTATGAATTTCTAATACAACATTTATCTTCACATTTACTATTTATTTCGTGATACACAGTTAATTACTCGCTGTTGACTGATCCTCTTTCATCCGCGAAGTCGATTTTATACGTGAAATAAATAAAGATTATTAAAAGTTTCACAGTTTTATTAAAATATACCTGACAATATTGTTTCGACAGCTATGCTGTCATTATCAAAGGTAATATAATTATAAACAAACACGTCGCTAAGGTAGATACAAAATAGGTAACTAGATAAAATAATAATAATAATAATAAAAATTAGTAATAAAAATCACAATTAAACATCTAATACTTCCAGTAACGGAGAATTACTGAGCTCAAGTTGTTCATTCATTAAAGTTACCCTGAGTTTGTGTTTGTATATCTCAAAGGCTTCTAAAATGTCTAATTTGCGTTTGTTATTACAAAAATGTAGGAATTTAATATTATTTTGAGGAGTCATTGTGTGATTTTGTTCTAAAAGGTGTTTGGCGTAATTCGATTTTTCAGGATGTTTATTTTTGTAATGACGTACGTGTTCTTTATATCTTATGTCAAAATTTCGAAGTGTTTGTCCAATATATACCGAACTACAAAAAGAACAATTTAAACGGTAAATGCCCGATTTCATGATATCATGTGTTCTGTCTTTAGCATTAAATAAAAATGAAAAAGTGTTAGTGTTGGTTTTAAATGTTATTTTATAATTGTTGGTTTTTCTTAGTATATGTGCAATTTTTTCTGATATTTTGCCAAAATATGGTATAGATATGTAATTTGTGTCTTCTGTTTGATTGTCAATGGGATATATTCTTTTGATAGCTAACCTATAATCTTTTTGTTTAATTAAAGTGTCAATCATGTTCGGATTATAATGATTTGCATGTGCTAGTTGTTTAATGGTTGATATCTCTTTGCTAAAATCTGATTTTGTTAGTGGAATAGTTAAAGCTCTGTGTACTAATGATCTGTATGCTGCTATTTTATGTGTATTGTGGTGACAAGATTCATTTGGTATTGTTATGTATGTTTGTGTTGGTTTTCTGTATATGGAAAATTCAAAAAGATTGTCTGCGATAATCTTGATATTTAAGTCTAGAAAGTTTATAGCCCTGTTTTGTTCTGTTTCTAGTGTAAATTTTATATTAGGATGGATATTGTTTATAAGAATTAAAAATTCATTGATAACCTCAAAAGAACTGTCAAAACAAGCTAAAATGTCATCAACATAACGAAACCAGAAGATAATGTGTTTAGAGAGGTTTAATTCAAATATTCGATCTTCAAACTTGTCCATAAATATGTTAGCTAATAGAGGACTTAGAGAATTACCCATAGGTAAACCATCCTTTTGTAAATAAATTATGAATTAATTGTACCAAATTTCAGATTTATACTGGGTGTCTCATAGCCCCTGCACCAGACTTTACCAGCGCATTTCTGATGGTATTTAAATAAAAAATAAAGTTAACTGTATATGTAAGTGCGAGGTTTGGAATTTTAAAGCCAAACAAACATGATGAGATCACATATTACTGTGTATTTTTCTAGTCCAAACCCACTAGAGTCACTGCATCTAGTTACCTAGGCCAGCTGGTCGACTAGAGTACCGCCGCCATATTGGGGCAAACGAAGCACGAAATTGTTCATTATTTGTTCTGTATTGAATTTAATCAAATCCACGTTTACTTTAAAAGGTTTTTCTTATTCTGAAAGATCAAACCTCTAATATGTCAAACACGTAAAACGTGGTTTTAATTTGTCCATTATTGAAAATCACCATTCTCTGCCCCAATATGGCGGCGGTTTGCGGTACTCTGATCGACCAGCTGGCCTAGGTGACTAGATGCAGTGACTCTAAAACCCACCATTTTCAAGCGCCCACTTGTGTTACATTGTACTATTGCAAATTAAATCGTTTCGCTTTGTTGACATAGTGGTTTTGCTTTACTAAAATGCACGCGTCAAATGATAATTGTAATATAAAACGTAAATATACAAAATTGTGCATTAAACTTTTAATTTTTAATAAGACGTTCGCTTACAACGGGATTTTAATTTTATTTAACCGTGACCTCGCATATATTTTTAAGTAAAATTGGTTAAATCTAGTCTCAACTTTCAATAGTAAAAAATTGTTAAGAGTTTTCCACATCGAATTCCAATAGCCTACGGAATTTACTAATTAGTGTTAATGATGCTAACCTAAACAAGGAAATGAAGAACCTGGGTTACAAAAATTACCAGGGTAAAAGGGGAAAATCTAAAAATATAATTTAATTACAGTTACATTAATTTACTTAATTTTAAGAAGAGAAGTATAATGAAAATGAACCTCTATTACCCCTATCCATATTTAATTATATCGTACTTCGCTGACATTTTTAACAGCTTAGATAATATCAGTGTTGCTTGAAATCTGATCCCATTTTATCTGTTTACACAAGTGTTGATCATGCGATGACCCAGATTCTCATTTACTTGTTTATTCTGGGTATCAATATCCGTGATTCAATGGGGGGGATTCCCCGATTTTGCGAATCATCATCATTTACAATGACTTGACCTACACCATATCCTTTTCTTAATTATCTGCGTTCGCGGAATTATCATTTAAGTGACTGACCTCGTAAAATTGTATTATAAAAACGATCATGTTGCAGAATCTGCAATGTAAACATAACAAACCATAAAACATCTTGTTTGAAGAAAATAACAAACACTACTGTATGTGCTAAAAACATTATACCCATCTTTATTTGCATTTTTTCCGAAAACTACGCTTCTGAGAAAAAAATCTTATAGGGGCTTTTTGTTTGGCTTATCAATGTCTATATACCTTACACGTTTGATGTCCTTCTTATGAGCCACCCTGTATAATTGTCACACTGGTAATTTAATTTATTAAATCAGTTTTCATGATTACCAATCTTCTAATAAATAGTTTCAGAATATTAAACTATTATATGCTAGGAAGATTTGACATGCGTGACTTAACTCTAAATAACACAGAGCTCAGTTCATATTTAGGAACTCTAGGTTCATAATATTCAGAACGTCTGGAAGAATATTTCATTAAGTTAAAATCAAGATTGCTGATGTCATATTATTTTTTTGCTCCTACTTGTAAATCGCCTGTTTGCTTCACTTCCATGCAATGGAAAAGTATGCAATTTCAGCAAGCTGCACGCACAGTATGTGGATATGAAAACAACCAATCAAAGGGGTTCAATTTGACACTTCTTCATTTATAATTAATTGAAAAGCATATGAAAATAACGTGATTTGTCAAATTGTAGCTTTAACAATCATTACACTTTATAATTAAAAATTCATAAATATTTAATCATTTAAATAAGTACAATCTACTTTTATAATAAATACAGTAGACAGACAGTCTGTGATGGGGTTTGGTAGGGCAGTCGGTAGAAGCAAGATATAAATAAATTGAGGCTGTTGCCGACGCAGGTTCAATTTTAGCTGGTAGAATAGATCTTTTTTATTTTTTTTATAAAACAAAATTTAAAATAATAATTTTCTCTTAGAAAAAGTTCAATTTCTGAAAAGCTTTAATAATTTTCTTAAAACCTGTACAATTACTTACAGGTGAGTTTTACAAACCATATTTTAGCATGGATAAAAGCATTGGTTAATCCCTATATCCGATTTCTCAAGAAAGCATGTAATCTATTTTTTCATTGTTTTGTTTAGTCGAAGAAAAAGATACTGTACAACTTGAGTGGAATGCCCATATCGCCCTCGAACGACTGAGGCACTCCGCCTTCAGCGTCGTTCATTAAACTCTTCATTAAAAACATCATATCCACAATTGTTGCAAAAACTACTATTGTAAAATTCAGTAACCCATTGTTCAACTTTTCGATACTAATTTGAGTTAGGAACAGTCCAAGTTTTCCTACTTATAATAGAAATGTAAAACAAAAGAAGAAATTATGTCAAAATCTATTTTTCTGAAATAGTCTGTAAAGTAAACACATTACAGACTCATTTGAGTATGTAAAGTAGCACTTTTACGGACTCATTTGTTACTTTTATTATTTGCATCACATGTTTCACGTGGATTTGACATATGTCGAAGCCACGTTAACTTGCCTACTCTACTGTTATTAAAAACACATTTTGTATTTTAAATTCTTAATTTCACGATTTCAGAAAAAAACGTTATGTACTACCTACACCTCAGCACTAAAGTTGATTTTTTATCACTCATTATAGTTGTGCCTTGGTATAGAAATAACTATTTTTATATCGTATGATTAAAAAGTCTTTAAATCGCAATAGCCATGTAAAAACCATCTATAATATTATTTACTTCTACTGCCCGTAGATTTTGTGAACTGTACAGAGTAGCGCCAATGTATCTAGAGTAGCGCTAATGGAGACACAGCCACCTGTGTCAAAAAAATACGATGCGCTGACACCGCTAAACAGAGCCCCATAGTACACAGAAAATGTTAAGTTTAGCGTACGCTATTATTATTTCTTGTGCTTGCAGTTATTTTAAGTATTACTTAATAACATTTATAAAAAGACCACAGAATGGAATTTATTTGAACTATTATCTATTGACATGACAGTTCTGAAGTAAATGTCAAACATAATAGAAATAAATAATTTCATAGATAGCTTGTTACTTTCATGGCAACCCTGGTCCAAAGACTTTTTGATCATACTATATAATTATGTCAACTACAAAAATTTGAACAATTTTGTAATGATAACTTGCTTATTTATAGTATTTGACATTCAAGCAACTTGATTATACTTCGTATTTCACATCCGAACAATATTTAATTAAAATTATAAAGGTATAAGGACTTTACACCGAATTTTACAAAATGCATT
Source organism: Agrypnus murinus (assembly GCA_929113105.1). Classification (NCBI taxonomy): domain Eukaryota; kingdom Metazoa; phylum Arthropoda; class Insecta; order Coleoptera; family Elateridae; genus Agrypnus; species Agrypnus murinus. The sequence goes on along the minus strand of OV816024.1, from coordinate 95,931,424 downwards.
TATTCTATTCACGACGTGTTTTTGATTTCGGATACACCTCAATCAAAAATCTCGCGTCTGGAATGGGAGAAATTTACTTTTTCCATCTTGTTGCACAAACAGCTATTAATATACCTATTTGTGGTTGGCAAAAGTTTCTGACATACATAACCTTTATTTCCACTTTCTATGTAAATTACACTTTATAGGCATTTATGGTATTCTAATAAATAAATGAGTAGTTACAGGGCTGCAGGCTGCAGCCCTGTAAAGTCTTACAGGCTCCTACAAGAGAACTGTAATGCTTTGCAATGCTCATCAACAAAAAAACTTTGGAAAATGGAAACTAATTTGTTACTTAATCACAACATCGTATGACAACGTTTATATAGCTATAAATTGAGGCGCATAGTACAACAGCGGCATAACTGACAAAACTGGAGTTTTTGTTTTATACATTACTACATTATAAATACATGCTTAATAGTATATTACGTTATAAGTCCGGTAAACCCAAGTTTACAGTAGCGAGTTGAAAACGTTTCGGGACGAGGCGACGAAGGAGCCGAGTCTCGAATGTTGAAACGAGCTACTGTAATGGTTTACCGGAAGTAAGGCGTTTTATTTCATACTGCCTCACATTGTTCATTTTTTAAAAAAATGCATTTAAAATTTTCAGTCCGGTAAAATTTTTTGCAGGCTGCAGCCCTGTAAAGTCTTACAGGCTCCTACAAGAGAACTGTAATGCTTTGCAATGCTCATCAACAAAAAAACTTTGGAAAATGGAAACTAATTTGTTACTTAATCACAACATCGTATGACAACGTTTATATAGCTATAAATTGAGGCGCATAGTACAACAGCGGCATAACTGACAAAACTGGAGTTTTTGTTTTATACATTACTACATTATAAATACATGCTTAATAGTATATTACGTTATAAGTCCGGTAAACCCAAGTTTACAGTAGCGAGTTGAAAACGTTTCGGGACGAGGCGACGAAGGAGCCGAGTCTCGAATGTTGAAACGAGCTACTGTAATGGTTTACCGGAAGTAAGGCGTTTTATTTCATACTGCCTCACATTGTTCATTTTAAAAAAAATGCATTTAAAATTTTCAGTCCGGTAAAATTTTTTACCGGACTCAAATTAGATTTTCAGTCCGGTAAAATTTTTTACCGGACTCAAATTGGATTTTCAGTCCGGTAAAATTTTTTACCGGCCTTGTAACGTAATAATTCATTTACCGGACTCAAATGAGTCCGGTAAATACCCTTTTACCGGACAGTATGAAATAAAATAATGTTATAGAACTTAAACCCAACACTCAACAGCAATTCAGCATTTTGCCAAAAGATGGCATACAGTTGTTGTCTTTGATAGAGTCACTGCATCTAGTTACTTAGGCCAGCTGGTCGACCAGAGTACCGCAAACCGCCTCCATATTGGGGCAAACGAAGCACGAAATTGTTCATTGTTTGTTCTGTATTGAATTTAATCAAATCCACGTTTACTTTAAAAGGTTTTTCTTATTCTGAAAGATCAAACCGCTAATATGTCAAACACATAAAACATGGTTTAATTTCTCCATTATTAAAAATCACCCCTCTCTGCCCCAATATGGCTGCGGTTTGCGTTACTCTGATCGACCAGCTGGCCTAGGTTACTAGATGCAGTGACTCTAGTCTTTGAACAAGTGTGTAAATGTATAAACAAGCTTAGAAAAGTAGGTCGATTCATACTGTAACGTTCTTTTTAAATAATACTAAAGATGCTGTTTTAATCGTCTATTAACAAAGGAAAATGTTTACAGTAACACTGATTACAAACAACTATAAACTATTAAGAACTTAGACTAATTCAATCGGTCAATGCAGAAACTGAATATGTCCACTTTTTGTGTAAATTGAGTTATACATGAATTCACCATAATTTAAGGGTACCCGATCGAATGGTGCAAAAATTGAACATGTCCTGCTTTTCTATAATGTAAAAAAGCGATGGTATAGTACAGGAACTGAAGAAACATAGGACGTGTTCAATCTCTGTAGCGGTATGTCTAATATATCTAGGATGCGCTGAAGTAAAAACAGCTTAGCTGATATCAAATGAAGCAATGAACATAGAGTAATTCAGTTTTTCTTGTTTTTCTCAAAACAAGGTGGTTGGGACATATTCAGTTTCTGAATTGACCGATTCAATTAGATTACACAAATATTTTATATACACTGATATTTATTTCAAACATTTATATTTATACTATCCACAACGCGCGTATTTGGTTTAGTCGATGTGTCATCATTCCGCGCCAGTCAGGCGACATATAGGGCTTAGTCCCGTTCATTACACTGCCCCCCTCTTCAAGTCTGTTCTGTCCCAGAACAGGTTTTATTCTCTGGTTCCTGTAGAAAAGGTCGTGATATCGACAGTCTTCGTCGACTACACGTTCCATTACGGTAGAAGTAACAGTTTACACTCTTCGTTGACTTTGACACAGGCTGTGGGTCGAAGCTGCGGACTAACATTTTTACGTCCGTACCGTTAAAGATTACTTCCAACATGTTTCGAACGATTCTCCTAGTTCATGATCCAGCAAGTGTAAGACTTTGCCAAAAGAAAGATTTTGTTTTCGAAGTTCATCTAGCCGTCCAAATTTATTTTTAAACACTACTGCGATCCCTCTTGCCATGTGGGGGTCCTCGGAGATACAGTAGGCGATGGAATAATCAACAGGAACCCGGAAGAGATCTTGTTGCATCTCGGTCGTGACTCAGAATCGCGCTTTTCTGGTCCCAGAAAACGCAGCCATAAATTCTCCAAATGTCGGCTGATCGTCTTCAGATATTAATCATTTGAGTGATATAATGGAATTTAGCATCACATTGAGTGGGAAAATTAAAAAAAAATATGGGAAAGTTTTTTAATATTCTGATTTAAAAAAACTTTGTGCGGCAATCACCTCTGCATCCAAAAACACTTAAAATACGCCATGTCAAAGTCAAAGTTGATAGGTGACATGCATAGGTACATCTGTCAAAATCGCTATTTAAAAAAAGAATTGGCGAAAATTAAACTTATTTGTTAAAATATGGAAAAATTTTATTAAGAAGAAATGTTTCTAATGACATTTTAAGATCACACAACAAATTTGAACGAGATATTCTAACATAAGAAAAATTTTGTTTTTTAACATTTTTTGATTACCCCCGTAACTGACTATTCTTTAAGTAGTAGTTTCGTGTTAAATTGCTTAAATTATGATTACAACAATTCTTGTATTAATTTATCTTTATAAAAAGAAATTAATACAATTATGAGTTATTTTCTTGGAAATTGCAAAATAGTCCAGAACGTTCCTTTTTTTTGATAATTTTAATATGCATCAAAAATACCTACACCATTGAATATTATTAGCAAAATGTGCTATGCACTTGTTGCCTTTCAACTATTTAAAGCATTTTTAATGACTTCAAAATAGTCAGTTACGAGGGTGTATCAAAAAATGTTAAAAAAACATGATTTTCCTTAAATGGGAATATCTCGTTCAATCAAGTAAACTTAAAAATGTCGTTAGAAACATTTTTTCTTACATACCAAAGTTTACGAGATCATGCCAAGTTGATTAATTCTTAAAATTGCACTTTCTGTTTCTTTTTACGGAAATGTATTTTATTTCATACTGTGTCATATTTGTCAGTTTTACGTCAAACTTTTTAGTCCAGAACATGCGATTTTACGGTCTAGTATGCTTGTAAAAAATTTCACAGGACTTGTGACTGTAAAAAATTTTACCGGACGCAAATACAATCAATCACCTGGACAACGTTTTAGTACGTAATCAGTTACCATGGAAACTCGTTCTTTATAGATGTCCATATTTTGCATTCGGAAATTTATTTTATATAATTTTTTTTTTAAATTAAACCAATATTCCAATAATTGCAGTATGAAATAAAACGCATTACGTCATACGTCCTGGAAATGGTCTTACAGTCTCGTTTCGATGTTCCGGAGTCGGCTCCTTCGTCGCCTTGTCCGTAACATCTTACTCGACTGTAAAATCCCATTTCCAGGACTTATAACGTAAATTACTATTTCATTTCATTCTGCGTACGGCAGTGCATAAATAAAACACAGTATGTGTTATATGTGGTAGTATGCCGTACTTAAATGTCTAATCTGCATTTAGGGGTTTAAAAAAATATTTTTTTATAAATTGCACGAACTTATCTTAAGGTGGCGCATTTGCATGCTATTTCTCCATAAGAACAAACAACGGTTAAAATCGTAATGTATTGCAGACAAAGTGTTCAGAATTTAACAGTATAATATTTGATCCTTTCCGAACAACATATTATAATTTAACAACAAAAGAACAAACATAAATTATGTTAAAATACAATTAACTAAGCATTGTAGATTTCGCTGGAAATTTCGATGTAATTATTGTATTTTTCGTAGAAATGAAATTGATTACACTGTTCATATTGTAATATAACAAGCACTGTAGGTCACATTAATGATTTATGTTCATCCCATATAAATATGGGGTTTTATTAATTTAATTAACCGTTGTTTGTATTTTACCCATTTAAAGCAATGTAAATTGATAATTTGAAATGAATAAAGACAGATGGCGCATCGATTCAGTAAATGTAGAGTCACTGCATCTAGTTACCTAGGCCAGCTGGTCGACCAGAGTACCGCAAACCGCTGCCATATTGGGGCAAACGAAGCACGAAGATTGTGCATTATTTGTCCTGTATTGAATTTAATCAAATCCACATTTACTGTAAAAGGTTTTTCTTATTCTGAAAGATCAAACCTCTAATATGTCAAACACGTAAAACGTGGTTTTAATTTGTCCATTATTAAAAATCATCCTTCTCTGCCCCAATATGGCGGCGGTTTGCGTTACTCTGATCGACCAGCTGGCCTAGGTGACTAGATGCAGTGACTCTAGTAAATGAAGATTTAATTTCTTTTACTCAATATTAATTTCTAATTGCGACTGATATTCTAAATAATGAGTAAAATTAATGTTGGCCACATTGGAAGGTACTAGAGTTGACATTCCGTTTATAATAAATCTTAGGTTTAATAATAACAATGCACGAAAATATTGAAAATGTAATATTAATTTGATAATCGGCATTCATTTTATGTAAACACGATCACATTAATATAATATACACTTACGAATTTATAATCTTTATACAACTTTTTATTAAATTTACGCAACAAAATGCATGTAGTAATTTTTTCTTTATTAAAGATTTTGTGTCAGGCTTGCTCCACATCACACATTTTACAATAAACACAACACACACAGAAAAATAAACTCATAACAGTAACATTGACACAAGCTTACTACATATGTTTTTATCTATGTATGTTTAATTGAATTTTAGATATATGTAAATGTCAAAAACTCAATATTTTGATTTGTTAATAATTACTTATAACTGAATATTTAAATGTTACATGACTACTTTTTCCAAATAAAAAATAATAAATAACTGCTTTAACAAATTACTGCCTGAAATTAAAGTAAATAAAAAAAATTCCTCCATAGCCACCGAAGGAGGAAATATTCCCAAGCCGCGTTCCCTCTTTGAATTGCAATGCCTATTTTTTGAATTAGGTAGGCTTTCGGGCTCAGTTCTCTTGAAATTGTAGCCAGCCGTTTTCCGATAGAATCCACAAAATCTAAAGCTTCTATGCTCAAAGGGCAAATATGTAGCTTTCACTGCAAATGGCACGAAGTAATAGTTTTGATTTATTATATTCTTATACTTATTTAACTTCTTCAAAGCTACATTAGCTGCAGCTTTTCTAGCAGATATGAAGGAAAAATTTAAATATGACGGAGCTAAGTTATCACTGCATGTGCTATCCCAAATAAGAATTTGTCCATTTATCCATGGGATAAGAGTCATTTCATCAGGTCTCTTTCCCTCGTCCGTTGTAAGTCCAGTTGGTGGCAGGACAGAAGGAAATTCGACTGATGCCAAGCTCCTTTTTAAAATATTTAAGGTTGAAATGACGGGCTTTTCGACCAGTACTTTTGGAGCAATTAAGTCCATGGGTACCTTGACTACCTACTTCTGATCCACAAATACATGTGTGTGTGTGGAACACATACGTATGTTACATTCAAGCCGTAAGGCAACAGATATTCGGAAAGTATTGTTATCTAGTAATGTTCCAATAGCTTTTGAGCGGATGACGTTCAACCATGCACCGGATTTATTTTCACAAGAAGCTAAATATCTAGCGTTGTCAATTTTATTTTCAAAATTAAAAGTTGAACAGGTAGTTTTAATATTCATGAGATCCCAATTATTCTGAAAGAAAGAGACAACTGGAATAAGAGTAGCCTCGTCGGGGCATTTAAGTTTCTATTATTCCAAATCATCCTCGTAGTACGCGATTTTTAATTGGTCGATGGGTATATTCGGTAACATCAGTTCGACCAAATTAAAATCACAAAGCAAGAAAGGCTGGGAGAACAATATTTGCTACTTTACGAACACCGATTCCTCTGAAACCAATTGGTAAAGAAGCTATTTCCATTGCGTTCCGTCCAGATTAGCGTTGGCAATGTGTGTATCGATTTCACAAATAGTGCCAGGAAACGCTCCAAACAGGACAAGTTCGGAAAAGGTAGGTTAATTTAGGTATTGCAAAGCAATTACGGAGTAAAAAATACGCGACGTGATTATTTAATTTTTTTAGACGCGTGAGCAAAACCTCAAGTTCCTCAATTTGCTAGCTAGTAGTGGCTGATAGGCAGGATTCTGAATTGAAGCACCTAAGAAAGAAAGGGTATCGGCAGAAAATAGTTTTATTCCAGGTGATATTTTCTTTGAATTCTCTTTTGATCGTGCCATCCTTATCAGAACAAAAGTAAATCTCGCATTCGGACGGGTCTATTTTCAATCTCAACTGTTTGCAATGTTCAATTATGAGTTGAAAGTCCGTCAAGACACCTTGAGGTAAATCTCCCACTGTTTCGTCATCTAAATACCAGGTATTAAATTCAGATTTAAGACACTCAATTATAGATTAAATAGCTAAACCGAATGCCATCGGACCAGCCGAGTCTCCCTGTTGAGCTCCCATGGTGTCTTTTCCGAAAGAAACGCAAGGATGGAAATTTAGGTGCATGTTGTAAAATATCATCCAACATTATGTCTCTCTCGACTGAATTAAAAGCGTTAGCAATAGCAACCTTTGGGATGATTTTATTGGTGTTTTTATTTTCAGAAATATAATTACGGAGTGCGTGTAGAACTGCTTCACAACCTCCTTTCTAGCAAACCCCAGTTGTTTCGGTCTAAAATATTGTCCTAGTTTTTCTTGAGTAATCATATACACAACTTTAGCGGCACGTCTTCTGAAAGTATTTCCCACAGCAATTGGTCTAATTTCACCACTCTTCTTATTAAGTGCACACAAGGAAACTTTAGAAAGAAGATGAACCTAATCCAGCTAAATGGAAGATCACCGAGGCTGTTTGAGATTAAATAGCTCTATGTAGAGTAAATCAAAATGATGACAGTGACTTTTTGCAATCAACGCGAAAGTACGCTGATGGTACGACAAGACATTGCACAAAGTCTCTGTTCTCAAGACGTCAACCCAACGAGGAAACATGCAAGCGAGTTAGGTTAATCTATTCGTTCAGATGGAACAACAAGTACGGGATAAAATTGTAGATGAAATAAAAATGCTAAATATTATTCGATAATAATCAACTCAACATCTGATTCAGCCACATCGACCAAGTAACTGTTGATTTGAGATACGTCAATAAAATTGAGTCTCCAGTGGAACGATTCCTGATATTTTTGCCGAACACAGGTCATATGGGCCAACATCTTGTTGATGCTCTGTGTGCCTTTTTGAACATAATGGGAACTGACCTTGCAAACTGCCGTGGCTCGAGTTATGACAACGCTGCCAATATGTCAGGACAGTACTCGGGTGTGCAAGCCAGAATACGAGAACTCAACCTATTGGCTACGTATGTACCTTGTGCTGCGCATTTGTAAAAGAATCATCCCAAGTTGACAAAATATTTAGTTTTTTGTTGAAAGAAAGTATGTATATGCCAATGATAACTTGCAACGATTGTAGATCCATTAATGTAATAACAAATAATGCGTCATTAAAATTAAATAACATTCCCTGTATGTAAATATTATCACTTGTAATATACCAAGTGCATTGATTATTGCCGGAAATTTTTTGAGTGACATTTCTGCAACGTCATAATTGCACGACACGAAGTGGAGTGCAATTACGTTGCAGAAATGCACGAAATCAAAATTTCCAGGCAGAATCAATGCACGAGGCTGTATTCGGTAAGAGAATCGCACGACGCACAGAAAAAATGCATTATGATTAATTGGTTTTATGTAGCTATATATGTTACAAGTATAATTTCCAAAAAATTTCCAAAAAATTACTCCTTGGTAGCATATATAACGGGTGTTTTTTTAAATTTGGCGTCCTAGTTAGCTATGACTATGAGTTTGTTGTGAATAGACCACTATTTTTCAAATGTCAAAATGTCAAAACTTAAAAGTGAGGTTAGGTTTAGATACACTGCGGCGTGGCGACATTCAAAGGTGCGTTCACAATCGAACTCTCATTGCTTGCTCTGACGCCAAATTTAAAAAAACACCCTTTATATATATAAATTTTCGGGAAAATTGTGTGATTGTCATGGATACAATTCAAATTTGAATTTTTCTATTGGTTCTCGACATCGTCGTGCGATTCTCAACAGAATATCCCAAGTGCATGTAAAATAGCCGCATAAATTTTGGCGGTCTGTGTCAGAATATTTTGCTCAGAAATACGTCTAATAGTAAATTTATCCGTAATTTTTTCATTATTAAAGTGACAGTAACCATGGTAAGTTGGCATTGTTATGTGTATAAAGGAAATAATCAAAATTAAACTTAGTATAAATACGTAATGTTTTAACCCCAAATACATCTGCAGAAAAAGAAACTTCGATCATGGTTCAAGAAGTGCGTTTAGATCTTCTTGAAATTCGTTTTTTTTAAGAAGTTTCTAAATAAATTTGTATACTTCTTAATAAAAAGGGAACATCATAGTGTAATGTTCTGTATCTAACAGTAGTTTTGAAGGTATTTTTTTTTCGCTTTTAATGAACAAAATAAAAAGTCATACTATATCATAGCATTACAATACGCGTTAATTTTAAATTTGCCGCCATTTTCACGCCCATTCAATAGTGGAAATGTATAAGACGACCAACTTTTCTAAGCTTGTTTAGACATTTATGAACCTTGGATAAAATATGAAAATAATGAGAAACAATTTAATTGTTGTAAAAACATTAGAAAGTTAGACTCCGTCATGCCGCTACTTGATATTTTATATTTACGTGCAAATCTCCACAATATCAAAACTATTTTCTATAATCTCTATTCCCATTTGTGCGGCAAATTTGACGAAACAAGTTGGTTTTATGCCGCCTCCTTGCAATGGAGCTAAAACGAATGATGCGACATCTCTAGGTAGGGAATCAAAAAATTTTAAAAATCTGCCATCTTAAACTTAACGCAAATGTTTAAAATGTCCTCCTGTGAACTCTACACAGGCTTCAAAGCGTCTTAGTAGTTCTCGTGTAGACGCAGCTCTAATAATAATATTTTTTGAATAAATAATTTAGTTAGTGAGAATTAAAGTTCCTAAATATGAACTGAGCACTGCGTTATTTTAGAGTTAAGTCACGCATAAATTTTCCTAGTGACATTTCCGAACATTTCATATTTCGGAACTATTTATTAGAAGGTTGGTAATTATGAAAATTGGTTTAATAAATTAAACTGTCAGTATGACAATTATATAAATCTGAAATTCGGTACAATTAATACTTTATTAAAAGGTGTTGTAAAATTGATATAATCATTTACTATAGTCGTTTTAAAAATTCTCTTCAAATAGTAAATAAATGATAATGTGCACATTAAAAATTTTTACATGCATAAAAATAAACATGACAGCATAACCTAAAATTTATAACTGACAGCTGCTGAACTTTGTCACTAAAATAAAAAGAGAGAAAAAAGTATCCCTGTTTCAGACAGCTTAGATTTGGCCTAGAAAGAAATAGATTTTGACATCCGTGTCCTAACTCTAATATAACACAGTTAAAGTTTTCATTTAGGAACTCTAGTGAGAATATGAAGAGAACAATTTATAAAAAAAAGATTATTTTCCATTATTTTCCTAAATGCACTTTACATAGTTAAGTAAGGTATACTACCTTATGCAGAATAAAGTGAAGAATACATTTCCGAAAAAAAACATAGGGTGCAATTTGAAGAATTAATCAACTTGGCATGATCTCTTAAACATTGCTATGCAACCAGCGTTTAAGGGTGTATTCTGAAGGAGCATTTTGAAACATTCACAATAGTTTTTAGTTTCATATCTTTTTAAATAAGGGAGCTATTTCGTGTAAAGAGCATTTTGGGACACCCGGTGTATAAAAATTTTAAACTTAATACTTAGTACTTCTATATTATCAATAATGACCAAATCTTCTGAAATTCATATCATAAGTAAAGTAAAGTAAGTTAAAATGTGGCGGTTACTTCTTAATATGACAAAACCAAAATAAAATTATTTTTCAACTTAATTTTGAATACACGGTACATAGTAAAGTATTTTTTATCAAGAATTGGCAGCATTGGAAATGCAAAATATTTTATTAAATTTGTAATGTTGTGGTAATTTTAGTTTGTAGCAGTGGTAATATGGTACGTTTGACGTTTGATAAATATATTATTAAAATTATAAAAAATAAAAATTTTTATGTTTGAAGAAATTTGTGAATCTTAATATACCGTTATATTATTTTGGACACTTTTATAAACTTAGTAATTGTGTAAATATCTTATTAACGTGTCAAAGAAAATCGGAAATGGTGGAAAATTATGATGAAGACCAACGAACAGTATGGTGTGGTAATATCTCTGATAAGGTAACGGAAGAAATTCTTTACGAGTTATTCCTACAAGCTGCTCCACTTCAAAGGGTTTGCATACCAAAAGATAAGGATGGCAAGCAGAACAATTATGGCTTTGTTACTTTTAAGCATTTTGTGTCGGTTCAATATGCCATCGATTTATTGAACGGTACTAGTTTGCATGATAGAAGAATCAACATAAAACCAAGAGCAGCTAATCTACAGAGACAGAATTCATATCAAAATGATCGTCCTATGACAGACATACAAAAGCATTCGAATTTGCAAATTAACATGATGGATACGATGCAAAGTTTGAACCTATTGATGAAGATGGGAGATAATCTATTACTTAATAACAGACAACCCAATAATCATCATAATCCAATCAATTACAATCAAAATAACATGCATACTTCTTCACCGTATCGACGATTAGATAATAAAAACTATTATGATGACCGACGTGAAGATAATAGATCCAACTATAGAAGGCAGCATCGTAATGATAGACGTAGTGGCAATCATAATTCTTACCATAATAATAATAGAAGATATGACCGATGAATGTGTCCAATATATTGTGTATATTTAACTTGTTTTATAAACTGGTACTACAATGTAGTATTTAACTCTAAAATACACTTTGAAATTGTGTATGATTAGTATGTAAATTAATATTTTTTATTGTGAAGTTATTTCCAAAAGATTGTGTAAATTGCAAAACTTTACTCTTGAATGAAATAATTATGGATTATTAAATTGAAAATCTTAGATATATTATTAATTATGTTAATATATTAATTTGAAATATAACATGAGTAGGACATTTTTTTAATACTTTTTGATTAATTAAAAATAAATATTCTAGTAACATTAAAAGATTTTGTGTTATAAGTTCATTTTTGTTTGTAAGTGCCCTTTGTAAAAGTGAAGCCTCTTTTTTTTAGAAATCTAAAATGTACACTGTTATTACAACAATACATAATATGGGGGGGGGGTCACATCAAAAATGGAATTTGTTTAATAGCATCGATTCCCAAAATGTGGGTCGTGACTCTTGGTGGGGATTGCCTTAAGTCCTTGGAGGGTCTTTAAAATAAAACCCTTTGTAGTAGAGTAAAAAGCTGTTTCCATCGTGTCCTCCAGTTTGCACTTTGTTGCTGAAATATAAGACCCACTTTAAATCATGACCTACCTTTTAAGAATGTAAAATCTTACCGTGCAAGGAGGTGGTAAAGGGTGAATTTTCAGAAAAGGGCAAAAATTCTTTTTTGTTTTTTTACATCCCCGCTATGTGGACAATAATCTGCTGTAGTACGCTGTGTCAAAGTTTTAATTAGAAGTATTTCTTTTTTACTTTTTAATAGCACTCTGCACAATTCTTTTATATGGAGCGCATTAATGAATAAACGTTCGCCCTGAAATGCCATATTTGTTATATCCTTTAACTCGTAATAACTTGAGAACGTTTTAATTAATCAACAAAAACATTTCTATGAACTCAATCCATCAAGCTCAAATATCAAAGATTACTCTATTTCGAATTTTCAATCTGATCGATAGTCTCGCAGAAAAATTATAAATTGTACTGCCATGTTGCATTTTAACGTAACGTCCGTGGACCAGGGAGTAAAGTTCATATTGAGGAATTCGTTCACGTAACACCCTACTATATTACTCACAGCGTAGGTAAAGTCGATGCTCGCTTGTCCACGCATGGTTACTGCAAATTTGAATGCTCGGTTTTTTAGAATGGGATTTATTGTATGTTTAATAAATGTCAACCCTTTTTATAGGACTTTGTAGGGTTTGTAGAATCAAAATTAATAGTAAGATATTCTTTGAAGGCTTTAGCAAGCACTTTTTAATGAAAGGTTTTTTGACTAGCTTTCTAAATTGTTTTATGTTGTTGCTATCTTTTATGTTTTTTGGCAATTTGTTATATAATTTAATTTCCATGTATGGAGGTAGTGTTTTCATATTTGTGTATTCCATGCCAAATCATCACAAAAAATGACCATCTGGTAGGATGGTAGAGAGGACATAATGTATTTACATGTATGTAAAGTTACAGTCCTCAGTGATACACGATATTCATACAGCAAGGTTGCAAACATGATAAAAAATGTAAAATTTACTCTTACAAGGTGAACAAAAGCTATTCATAGCTTTGCTTTTAATCACAGTAGAACTTTCTTCTTAGGCTTGTTTTAAAGCTAAAAGAGCATAGTTTTCATAAAGAATTGTCTTATAATATCTAAGAAAGTGTATCTACAATTTTTTTAGGAATACAATATGTTGTACAGCTAGATGCAGTTTCCCTTTGGTGTAAGTTTTATTTTGGGAACAGGAGTAAAAAAATTGTCAAATAATTGGTAATTACACACTTCTGACACAAAACATGCATTTGGTAGTTCAGACCAGAGTATATTGCATCAGGAATTTAGTATGTATCTGTGCAGGTACTTGTACTTTTATCTATAGGTACGATGTTGTACCTGTACCTGCAGATACAGGTAGTTATACAGGGTGTCCCAATCAAAAGTGACACATTTTAACACCGGCTACTGAATAAACAAAATATTTAAGATGGAATTATTTTATTTTCACTACTTTTTGCTAATTCTTTTCAGTTTATGTACTTGTGTGCTTATTGCTTATATGATTAAGCACATATGAAATTATATACATATGTACTTTTGTATGTACGATGTTATACCTTACCTCTAATCTAACTTTTTACGTAACCTAACCTAAACAATGTAACTTATATTGAAAGATTTAGTTTGACAAAATTTAAAGTTGTGTTTTTTACTTTTTTCAATTTAATATACATATATCGTTTCTTATAAATTTTAAAGATATCATAAAGAGCAAGTTAAGAATTTATAGATGTTTGAAAAGTAGAAGAGTTTAACTTTGAAAACAGGCAATTATTTTATAACACTCTGTAGAAATGGGGGAAAATTAAAACAAAGCTGAAATAATAACACAAAATAAAACTTAATCGTGAAAATCTTATAATTTATTTTGTTGTTAGTTTTCGGTGTTAAAATGTGTCATTTCTGGCTGGGACACCCTGTATAGCTCTGTATCTGCAGGTACAGGTACAACTTCCTACCTATACTTGTTTCAGTAGGTATAATTTGCAGGTTTCTGCACAATGCACTTTTTAGTTCCAATGCACTTTTTAGTTCCAATGCACTTTTCAGTTCAAATGAACCTTTTAGTTCAAAAAAACTTTTTTAGCAGATATATACTAAATGCCTGATATAATACTCTAGACTGAACTTCCAGATGCATATGTCTTGTGTAAGAAGTGTGTAATTTTTTTTAATCCTGTTCCCAAAGGCTTCCCAGAATGAAACTTAAACCAAAGATCAACTACTTCTAACTGTATAACATACTGTATTTTAATAAAAATTGAAGGTACACTTTCTTAGATATTCAAGGTCAAAGGTCGCATCATGTGACCTTTCAATGAAAAATTCAATATTTTATTATAAAACAATTTTTTATGAAAACTGTGCTCTATTAGCTTTAAAACAAGCCAAAGATGAAAGTTCTACAGTAATTATTTTACATTTTTTACCATGTTTGCAGCCCTGCTACATGAATAATGTGTATCACCGAGCGCTATAACTTTACATACATAAGTTACTTTATGTCCTCTACCATCCTATCAATTCTCACGAAAATCTAAGATGGCTGGGTTATGAGCTGTGATGATTTGCAATGGAATGACCCATTCAGTAGTATTATGTTTTACGCCCTACTACATCGAAAAGGGTACTTTACATCTTGGTGACCGTGGCGGAAACGTTGACATTACATCGCGGGCGGTAAAGTGTAAAAAAATCGCCCGCTGTAAAAAAATCGCCCGCATAATCCAACTTTGACATTAAATCGCGGGCGGTAAAGTGTAAAAAAAACGCCCTACTGTAAAAAAAACGCCCGCATAATCCAGATTTGACAATACATCGCGCGCCTTAAAGTGTAAAAAACGCCCGCTGTAAAAAAACGCCTACATACATCCAAAAACTATTATAAAAATTTATTTATAATAATTATAAATGTTAAAAGTACAATTAGAAACATTTGAAAAAGAACTTGATGGCGCCACTGCTTTGAGTTCCCTTGAAATGGGAGAGGACGACATCTCAATCGGAGTATCAGCTGTTGTAATTCCAATTTCGGTGAAAGAATTAGCTGCCATATTAGCTAATGATTCATGTGATGGTACCGATGTTACCGATGATGTTCCCTCTGAAGAACTCATACTTCCACGTTCGTATTGCGGAAGTGACTTCTTTCCCAGAATTGAACGTGTAATTTTATTTTTTGAAGTTATCGAATCTTCCAAATAGCCCTCCGCGACATTTGTGCTTTTCCATCTAGAACAAAATATTCATAATATAGAAGTAATTAAAAAAATTACTATGTAGTTACCCTCCGTGTCTTTTTATACTAGTAATATCTGCACCGCTATCGGCCAGTAAAGTTGCACTGGTCCTGCGAAATGAATGGCCTGTGTACTTGTTTGGATTCGGAAGATGGAGGTAAGTTGCAATTACTTTTGGTATTGTTCCAATAGTATTTTTGCCTACAGGTTGCGGAAAGCAGGTGTTGTTTCTGTATCGTAGAAAAAAACGACGATGTGTGACATTTGCTGGTCTCAGTGCAGCATATTTTCTGTATAATTTCAATCCCGACACAGAGTCATCCTCAACAATGGTAAATATTCTTTTTTTATTGGTTTTGGTTTTTGGTAGTGTAACCACCAAAACTGAACCTCTATCTTCGATATCATCTATGGTAATGTCCACTAACTCTCCTCGGCGACAGGCACCAAAAAGCCCAAAGACAAGAACAATCTATGTTTCAAAATAGGTAAAGTAACTTATAACAGCTAGACAGATATCGTTAAAACTATTTTTTACCTTATGCATCAAATAGACGTCATCTGGAGCGTCAACAATAAATTTGGTAACCTCCTCTTTGGTCAAAATATTTGATTTCTTCGGTTCATGCCCAACAGCTTGATTTTCGAGAAAACTTATTAATTTGCAAAACTGGCTAATATCCACATTTTTATTAATAATTAGCATCTTCTTGAGCAGCGAATATTTACTCCAAAGTGAACTGCTTTGATATACTTTAGACTGAAAATTAAATAAATTGCTCAAATAATAAACCTGAATTTATGCTATGAATAAACATACCTTTTCACTAAAATACGCTAACAACACTGTTTCATTAATTGTGCTTGTTTGCTTTTGTTGCAACCATTGGAGAAAATTTTGAAATTCTGCTTCATACCGATTTCTCGATTTTTTGGGGCATAATCCAGAGACCGCTTCTCTGGATAAGGCTATGATTTCGTCTGAAATGCTTTCAGACTCTGGAATACTCATTTCTTCGCACTTTTTTTCACTTTTTACTCGCAATGTCACAATATTTTCGGGGATAATATAACTAGTGTTATGATTATCATCGGTGATAGCCAGAGTTAAAACCGACGAAAATTGACCGAGTGCGAAGCACGAGTTCAATTTTCCAAAGGTTTTAACGAGTGGTATCATCGTTGATTAATCATAACACGTGTTATATTTGGTGAGAGAATATAATGAACGTTGAAAGAAAATAAACACTGAAACTTTCTGTCACTTTGACAGTAAACAATTTTATTTACTAAAAACAGGTGACAGTCAACATGCGGTGATAGAATTATCATCGATTTGATAGCCTATTCTGCGAGTTTGTTTTTGTACTTTCACCAATGAAATTAATAAAAAATGTACCATGTGACACGTGAATTATATTCTCAGTAAAATTTACAATTTGGTTTTATTGTTTACGCGTGAAGTCGCGAGTATTGATACAACGCACACCTATGTTATGCGATGTACATTCAGCCAATAAAGGCCGACCGTCGAACCACGCCTTGCGCTATTTAAACCACAGAGTTCTTAAGAGTAAAGTATACGAAACACCTTTTCAAGACATGGAGGCCATGAAAGAGAAGATACGTGCAGTTTGTAGGGAAATAACACGTGAAACTTTAAACAGGGTTCCTTTATCCTTTATGAGACGCAATAGAATCTGTTTGGAACATGATGGACAACACTTTGAACATTTGCTTGGTTGAGTTGGTTAGTTTTAAATTAATTCTTATTTAAGCTTCTACTCAAGTGGATATGTAGCAAATTTTTCTAAATAAAATTTTGATTTTCATTTTCTACTTGATGCAATTCAGTTCTTAAACGGTCCTCGAAACAAATATCTACTATATTCTATTATCAGTGATAAATTTCCTAATGACTTTGACATTTGTAAAGGATGTCCAAATTAAACACAAGTTAAAAATTATTAATATTATGAATCTAGTTATAAATGAAAGCAGTATTACTGGTTTGCAAAAATAATTGCAATAATTTGCAAAAAAGATTAATTTTACCATTACACTGTTTTGATTTAAATCTGCATTTTAATTATGTCCTGCTACATACCTATGAAAATACCATATATTTAACGAAATAATACGTAATGCAAAATATGTACCTAAACGGTAGTCACTTTTTATGGCGAAATAATAGTCATGTCTTTGGCGGCTATATTTTGAAGTTTTGTACACGCCCCTTTCTTCTCTAATTGGCCAATAAATAGTCCCATGACAAAAGTGTGCGTTGTTTCAATACTCGCCGTGAAGTCATAGTTACGATCAGCCATCACGCCGCCTATTTTTAACGTTGTGAAATTATGAATTATGATAGATGATTTTACGATAATTTAAAGTTAATATTTCTTTTGCAGTTGGGCGTAAAACATTGTACGTACCTCGGGCCGAAAGTAGATTGCGCCCTTGGCTAAATTAAGGCCCTCCTTCGTCGGGCCTCAACCTTTAGCCGGCGGGCGCAATCTTACACTTTCGGCCCTCTATACGTAAATAACTATTTTGATAGTTAGATCCTGATTATTTCTTGTCCTATAGTTATGGATGTCTAAGTTCTGTTTATGTAATAGTATATTAAGTATCAAGAACAGTAAGGACAGTTTACCAATCGTTCGCTCAGTCGCCAATATTGGAGGAGATCGGTAAACTCCTTACTGTTTGAGATGCTTATACTATTTTTTTTGTACGACCATTATGAATACAAAGGTTTTAACTAAGGAAATATCCCCGAAAAAAATAGATTTAAGATAATTTATTTTTGTCCTGTATATCCACCAAACATTAAGTAGGTTTTGTCGTTACCATGGATACGTTTGTAATTACTATTATTTTTGAATGTCACGATATTTGTCAAACTCGTGAGAATGAGTGAATCTGAAAACGAATATAATTGGGATATTGAAGAGGCCTGAGCAAATTTAAATAAACAACATACATTTTTTTAAATAGTCCAATTATTTAGAAAATAAATGATTTCTCGCGAAAGAGACATCTAAAGATCATGCATTTATTTTATAAATTACATATAATTTACTTACCGTTCTGTTCTTGACAGAACTGAACGGTAAGTAATTACTTACCGACGCGTTTTTGCTTAGCAACCAGTAAATATAACCTACTGTTCTAAAACCAAGTATGGTAAACAATCCGAAATAGCATGGTCGTACAAAAATGTATATTTTTTTTGATCATTAAAAGTGTTTTAAATATATAAACTGAAGGAAATTTTAGAATATTATTATTTTTAAAAATATGACAAGTTTGTTGTAAGTCAAAAATTAACGGATCTTTTTTGTAAAATACAAATTTTATTAGAATGTGTTGAGATACTCCAAAAATAAACATTGTAATTAATGTGGTTATATGCTAAAGCGTAGTATACATTAATAAGATTTTTCTGGAGACATGACGTTTTTAAGGTTTAATATTGCATAATAGGCTTTATTAGAAAAAGAGTCTATATGAGCAGTCCAGTTCATTTCATTATTGATAAGGATACCAAGCAATATTGTTACTGTTGATTCGTGTAATATAAGATCATTTATTTCAAACGTGTTGATATTTGATTTTTTTCTGTTACACCGGATGTCCACTCTCAAAATCGATCATAGGCAATTAATATTGTGCATTTTACTTTTATGTATTTGGCTGTACTTCTACTAAGCCAATACATATTAAAGTATTGAATAGTATTAATAGTCGTTATTCAATTCAGTCATACGCTAAAATGAAATAATTTGAAAAGCATGACTTGTCATACTTAACAACAGTCAACCTTTAAATTAGTATTTTAAAATAAAATTCGCACTCTTAATATTATTATTAGTATCATTTGATGCACAATAATTTTCTCTTTCTATTGATAATTAGATTATTATCAATATTTTTGATAATAATCTACCTATTTTTTCTATTGAAATAGAAAAAATATCTTTCTTGTAATTGAATTTGGCGAGCAAGAATCACCAAAAACGTTTAATACAATATTAAATGCATATGTTCGAGTTTGAGAATGAACAGGCTGTATAGGTTTTGTCAACATTTAAAATTAGATTATTGGCACCATTTCGTGAAACATTCTATAATTTTTATACTATTGCATTCTAGCTTCTCATGAGTCTGTGCTGAGATTGCAACTGTTGCATCGTCAGCATAATTTATTAAACAAAAATTAAAATGTAAATTTAATATAAAGTAAAGTAATAAAGTAAAATAATATAAAGTATGATTGTAGATCATCATAGATTAAATAAGAGCAGTCCCAGCACAGACCTCTGTGGGACACCCCTTTCCAGTTTATAAAAATTTGAAGATGTATTATCTATTTTTACACAAAATTGTTGATTGTTTAGGTAGGACATTAGCCAAGTTAAGATGTGGCCTCTTAGACCTACAGCATATAGTTTATGTTTCATAAATGATAAATCTAGACGATCGAAGGCTCTGGAGAGGTCAAAGAAAACTGCAGCCACGAAATTACCGTCATCAACTTTATCATACACAAACTCTATTAAATTATAAGCTGCAGTATCTGTTGATCTCTTCTCTCTGAACCCATGTTGAGTGTCAAATAATATATTCAAGCTATCATGAAATTTATAGATTTTAAGACTAATTGTTTTTTCAAATACCTTAGATCGTGTTTAACAATGATATAGGTCTGTTATTATCAATATTTAAAAGATTATTTTTATTTTTGTATATTGGTACAATTGTAGCAATTCTTAGTAGGTCTGGAAACGCTCCTTGATACACAGATAGGTTAATAATCAATGCTAGAAGTTTAGCAATTAATTGAAAAATATCCTTAATGACTTTAACTGGAATGCCATCTATACCTACACTGTCTTTTTGTTTCGAGTTTTTTATTAATATTAGAATATCATTTTCTGTACCTGGATTATAATAAAATGTTCTCTCAAGAGTGTTGGATAAGGAGGATTATTTAGAAAAATTGCACTTGTAATGGCTATTGAAAGTGTAGGTAACGTTACGTTTTTGTCGGTTCTTAAATAATGCAATTTAGTATGCATATTTAACAAAAAAAATTCTAAATGCAGTCCTGTATATTGATATATTTTCTTTCAATTTAAAATCATGTTGGTATAATGCATAAAATGAACCCCATAAAATATTAAAGGTCATCTCAACGAAGCACTCCAGATTAATGAAATTGTTTTTATAAGAATTTACAGACTTCGTTTTAGATAATGGTATTGTTTTCACACGTATTAACATCTACCATTTCATATTGTTCGTCGGAAAAATAATATTTTCGAATAGACTAGCCTTTCAAATACAAAGTGTCGGCCATTTCCGTCGATGTGAAAGCGAATCTGCAAATATTCCCATCTAAATAAGTTGAAATTTTATGAAAAAATATCATTAAAACCTCTCCTGCCGTGATTTATGATTTCCTTGTACGTGCTTATTGGCAAATCTCAAATTAACACATCTGCGCTTTGAAAGATTTCATGTCTGCAAATCTTGTTGTAAAACCCCGGGCTCTGAATTTTTTTTGTGTAAAAATACTAATTTTGGTTGGCTTAAAAAAGTCACGCCATTCCCTTATTGGTCTATTTGATAGCACCCCTCTTAAAATCCCGTCTACCGTCAAAATATCTTTAGTTTTAGGCAGTTGACAGTCAGGATTTAATAAAGCAAGAAGAACATACACACAGGGCGAAACGCTTCTTTACGTATCGGGCGGGGTCTCGGACACCGAGCTATGAATTAGTATTTTTAAAGTTAATTGCCGAGGGCATTTTTAGAATATTTCTGCGGAATTTTAGTTAATGTTGACGTACAGTGATAGTGGAGAATTAATTTTACCGAAATCTAAAGTTTAATACCGTACAGTTTCCCAATAAAAATAATAGAGGTAATTGGTGTTCTGGCTGTAGCAATTTAGTTTTGTAAAGGATCTCGTTAAGGAATATAGTTATAATATGAATGACCATCGTCGCCTAGTTGAATTCTTAATGAATTAAGTTTTTATAAAATCTTTTCTGGATATAATTTGAAATCGGATAACCTTAAAAACCTAAATAAAACTTAAATCGTACGTTTTAGTGGATGTGACTGTTAATGAAGGCAGTCTTTTCTTCCTACAAAATTATTCAAACAAGTAATTGTTATTCAAGTTATTCGGCTGTATGGGTTATTTGAAAGAGGGAATATTACTAATGAGTATTTCCCTAGTAGTACAGTATTGGAATTTTAATTTCCGCAGCTTTGGGTTATTAGTGATTGCAGAACTTTACGAAGTTTTCCAGTTTTTATAGTTCAGTGATAACTGTTTATACCTGTGTTGGTAAAAGGCAATATTGTGCAAATTTTTACTGATTTAGTTTTGTGAATTAAACAATTTGAACGAGATATTGTGAATTGTTGACTCTTTGAATTTTGTGAACATTGTGTAAGTAGTATATTGTTTATGTACCGATTATTGTTGTTATGTTGTTGTATGACCATTTGATAAGAATTCTTACGCAGGTTACTGTGATTTTACTTAATGATTTTTTGACTAGTTGTTATTTTTTCCAACTTTTTGGTTTATGAATAAACACAATTTTTTTTAAACTTAACTAGACTGAATAATATCGACCCATATAATTATGAAATCTTTATTTATATTTTATCCAACCTAACTTTGACATCACCGA
This sequence comes from Agrypnus murinus, assembly GCA_929113105.1. Lineage (NCBI taxonomy): Eukaryota > Metazoa > Arthropoda > Insecta > Coleoptera > Elateridae > Agrypnus > Agrypnus murinus. The sequence continues at coordinate 95,909,310 of OV816024.1, read as the reverse complement.
TTATGACTAAAAAGTTGAATTAAATTTATTAGATCTGACTTCAGTTTCTGGTTAATGGGGCCAGGTCATTATTCTAATTACCATCATTACCAAACTTTCATAATCAGATGGCGCCCAATTATATGTATTTTATTGTGACTTAAAAACCTTTATCTATTCTTTTACAATTTGTAGCTATTAGAAAGAATACCTACCTCCTGAGATTAAATTTGTAAAGATAAGATCTCAAGCTGGGGCAACTTTGAGCATTACTGTAACGTAGGTAGGTATAAATATTTTGAAGATTTTAAATGTAAATTTAGTTGGGAAGAATAAATAGTGTTTCACAGGCGGTGCAACGTGGGCCTAGTTTTATAGCGTTTCAAACGCTTTTCAGTTACTGATGAAAAATGTTCACCAAAACATTTTGTTAGTTCATTTACCTTGCTAATTTCTCACCCTTCTTAAATACAATAATACAAATTCATTAATACTAATTTTAGTTTTGTCTTTACTTCTTATAATTTGTGAATTATAACTATATTCCAAATTCTTTTCGATTTGTTTGATGACAAGTTTATTGAATTGCCAAAATATTCTTCTTCTTTTTATAACGTTGTGAGTTTCACTTTTGCATTTACTACTTATCCAAAATAGACTTTTTAAGTAAGTGCTTTTATTTTTTATCGCATTAGATATCCAAGGTTTTGTTTGTTTAAAAATGTTTGCTTTACACTTATATTTTATAGGGCAGTGATATCAATAGCATATGTGATAATTACCCATAAATGTTATAAAAATTTCATTTACGTCTCGTTAGTATGAGGATGTAAAATATCAGAAAATGATTCTTTTGATAAACAGTTTGTTAAATCAGTTAGTTGAGAATTACTAAACCTATAGGTAGTTTTTGTATTGTTAACATCAGTTTTTACATCCTCCACTATGTTTAACTTACATAACATACATAAATGGTTCCCAATGATACTTGGAAACACTATAGTTTTACAATTATTTATATTAGTACATATGTAGTCTAATTGAGGAGTACATATAGGTAGTCTTCCACTAGCGCTTATAGCTATCCTAGTTGGCTATAATGAAATGCATTTCAAATTTTCTAAAACATCCCCCCATAATTTTTGTGTTAAATCCTTAATTAAATAATTAATTTTTACATCACCAGCAAGTACAAGATTAGGAGAGTGTTTATAACAGTAGCGAAGAATACCATTCATTTTGATTAGAAAACTAGAAGTAATTTTTGTCCAGAGACCTATAAACACTTAATGCACAGCACTTAAATTCATTCATCTACAATAACACCGCACAGAATTCAAGTAGTTTTTCTTGACAGTAATCATTCAAATTAATTTTTGTCATACTAAAATGTGAATCGTTAGCAATGAGTCAAAATTTCTCAAACGGATCACCCCAATTTGTTTGAAAAATGTTTATAAACGTTAATACATTTTTTCAATAGTATTCAACATGCTCAACATTAATCCAGATGCATTTTGCGAAAATATTTTTTTTTTGTAAATAATATTCGTTATTAAAGTTTATGGACAGTTTTTTGAAAAAAATATGCTACAGACGTTCTAATGAACAAAATTTTCTTATCGTTATTTCAATCAGCGTCAACCAAAAATAGAATTACTATCGAGCAATTTTCTAAGAACAGCAGCTGTGAATGTTTGAAATGTGTATTATACAATGATCGAGCGAGGGGAAACTAGACTAGAAATGTATTAGCCTCGTTATGCCTCTAGTGACGGGTTGTCTCTTTGACAGGCTAAACACCGCCGATTTAACGAAGCCGAACCCTTTCATTATGTTCTTTCTTTCAGGGCAATAAATCCAGATATTATCTTGATGTTAAGAACAACTGCATTTTGGGTCTCCGGGGCGCATACAAGTTTATCCCTGCAGATTGAACTGACTATAAAAACCGAGCCTCACCCCTACACTAACTTTAGTTTTATTCTTGCTTGAGCTGCGGATTGGTGATAATTATTTCTAAAGTTCCGGTGATATTATTATTAATTAGTTTTTACTCAGTAGTGCTTGCTTCAACATTAAAAACAGGTATGTTATTTTTATTATTAACGTGTGCGTGTTTACGCATAAAATTTTAAATAAAATGCTACTATTTAAATTCTAACATGTGTGTGTGTGTGTATCTTTGTTTTTACGTAGAAAAATGGACTTGTTACAACAATTGAACACGTCTTCAGGCAACAGCGGCGGTCTGAAACCTATCAAGAAATTATGCGACTATAGGGTCAAAGAGGTCGTCGAAATACTACAATTCAAAAGAGTCGTTTGCCGTGATAAACGTCAAAGTGTGATTGTTGTTGGTGAAAACTACGTTACATTTCTACCTAAGCGAATCAGCGATAAGCTGACGTACGAGCGGGTTAAGGAACTTAACGAAAAGATTGAGGCTAAAACCATTTCTCTGGGCCTGCTGTACCGGGGGAAGACAAGCGGACGTTTGCCATATGACGACTGCATGTTTGTGGAAACAAATAAGGTATATTTACACGCATCATCATCATCATTGAGTTCTCTTTTAATGCTCTATTTTATGTTTTTAGCCTCTGGAGCCGCAAATAGAAACCCGAGGCCAACAGTAAATACAAGATAAACGGTGGCGATCCCTCTGCAATATTCACCATCATTTGATGAAATGTGAAATTAATTGTAATAATAATAATTCCTAGCTAAATAAATATTCTATTTAAACATTGATGTTTCATTTACTAGTGTTAGGAAATTGTAATAATAATAATAATTCCTAGCTAAATAAATATTCTATTTAAACATTGATGTTTTATTTACTAGCATGATTAAGGGTGAAGAGTGAAGGGTGACTATATAAAAGGTAGATCGTCATCAGCGAGAGAGTACACTAAAAAACCGAAGATTTCCGACGGCGAACATCTTAAGTTACAAAGCAGCCGGTAAGTAGTCATCCTATGAGAAGAAGAGAGAAAGAGTTTCAGCTTAGTGAAATGGATAATGTCTCTTTTGTGAAAATCATTATTTTCTAAATACTTAATTTGACTATTTAAAAAAATGTATGTTTTTTAGTTGAATTTGCTGTGAAAAATATCCAATAAATAATACTCCCTCCGTCCGAAAATATGGTATACATTTGAATTTTTTTGAAAATTATTGAGGCATTAGTAAAAAATTATAATTAAATATACTTATTTGGCAACTCTAACGCTAAGCAAACAACTAATGCATAGTTGGCTGGTGACCGATTTTGTTTCTGTCAAAAACGTCAATAGAGTTCAAACTTAATTTTATTAAAAATAATTGTACACACGCTCTGTTCACAAAATGGCAGATATTGTTATAAATAATGAAGTAAACTTATTGAAAAGGAATTCCAAGTTCAAGCAACTAACTGGTGAGCAACGTCATGGTATATTGCAAAAATTGTTGCAGTTGAAAGAAGGCCAGAAGCTGAAGCATGGTAGTTTAAAAAAAGTTGCAGCTGAATTTGGGGTAACCCGCTTGTCCGTGTCTAGAATATGGAAAGTGGCACAAAAGCAGTACAATGACGGTAAAATTTGTGCTGATGTTACTTCAAAAAAGAAAGGTAAATGTGGACGGAAACGTAAAGATTATACTGAACAGTTAGCCAAAGTTAAGGAAGTTCCTTTCAATCGTCGGGGATCAATTCGTAGTCTGTCTTTCGCTGTCGATATTCCAAAGTCTACATTGTTCGACATTTACAAACGAGGAAAGAAATTAAAGCGTATATCTTCTACTGTTAAACCTTTGTTAACAGATGAAAACAAGTTAGAGAGATTAAAGTTTTGCTTGTCGAAAGTGGGACCAGATGGACGTTTTGAAGATTTGTACGATTATGTACACATAGATGAAAAATGGTTTTATTTAACCCAAACCAAACGCTCTTATTATGTTATGATAGACGAAGAAGAACCCTCCCGAAGTTGCAAGAGTAAACGTTTTATAACCAAAGTGATGTTTATGGCTGCTGTCGCCCGACCGCGTTTCGATCCACATCGAAAACAATTTTTTAATGGAAAAATTGGTATATGGCCCTTTGTTTATAAAGAACCGGCTAAGCGAAACTCGAAAAATAGACCTAAAGGAACTTTGGTAACAAAAGATGTGGAGTCCGTAAATTCAGCAGAATGTAGAAAAATGATTCTTGAGATCGTCATTCCGGCGATCAAGTCAAAGTTTCCCATAAGTCATAAGCAAAAACCGATATATGTACAACAGGATAATGCAAAACCGCATGCTCGTGACGATGATGAAGAACTTCTGGCTCATGGTTCTACAGATGGATGGTCTATTCAGTTTAAATCACAACCGCCAAACAGTCCCGATTTAAACGTTTTGGATCTCGGCTTTTTCAATTCCATACAATCTTTGCAACATAAAGCGTCACCAAGTACAGTTGACGAATTAATCAAATGTGTTCAAAAAGCCTTCGACGATTTAGACACATAGACCCTTGACAATGTTTTTCTAACATTGCAGACCTGTATGGAAGCAACTATGTTGGTTGAAGGAGGAAATTCATACAAGATTCCCCACATCAATAAGGCCAAACTTCGGTGTGAAGGACGCTTACCATCTAGTTTAGTGTGTTCCCCAGAAGCCATAGACAAGGCTAGATCCCTCATCAATTAAGTTTTATATGTAATTATGTTCAATAGAAATTAATTAAAATATTGTAAATGTGTACCATAAATTCAGACAAAAATAGATTTAAATGTATACCATATTTTCGGACAAAAATAAATTTCAAATGTATACCATATTTTCGGACGGAGGGAGTAGTAATTACAAACGTATCAATGGTAACGACAAAAATAACGTGACATTCAAAAATAAAATTGCAAACGTATCCATGGTAACGACAAAAACTGCTTAATGTTTGGTGGATATACAGGACAAAAATAAATTATTTTAAATCTATTTTTATCATCTTCGGGATATTTACTTAGTTAATACCTTTGTATTCATAATGGCCGTACAAAAAATAGTATAAGCATCTCAAACAGTAAGGAGTTTACCGATCTCCTCCAATATTGTCGTCGATCGGTAAACTGTCCTTACTGTTCTTGATACTTAATATACTATAAAATTAATTTTGGACACAATGTCTACTCCACCACAAATTCGTCTCCAAGTATCCCTGCCTCCATCTGCAAAAAAGGCAAGACTGCAGACTAATTACGAGATGTGTATTTTATGCCAAAATAAGAAGAAGTCCCCACTGGTTAAACCTATTAACTATGATAACGTGTTAGACTATGTTAAAAAGAGAGCAGAATGGAATGATAGTGAATACGTGTTAATTGACAATCGATTAAGAAATGTGACCGTTGAAGAATTGATAAACGAAAACGCATCATGGCATACAGATTGCTGCAAGAGGTGTACTCATAAAATCAAAATGGAGCGAAGTGAGAGATTATTTGGACAGGAAAAGAATAAGCCTTCTTGTTCTAGTTTTGCTGTTGAAGATAGTAATGTAAGTTACACAACAAGATTAAACATTCCTACGGGTAACAAAAATAAATGCCTGGATGTTATGTCTGAAAGAAGGAAAGAGAATAAATTTCTCGGTCTGAAATTAAAAGAAACAATTGAAATGTCACAAAATGAAGCCCTAAAAATTCGATTTAGTGATTGTATAGATCCAGCAGATCCTCATGCAAAAGACAGTCTATATCACTAACCTTGCTGGTTAAAACATGTATTTAGTGTGTTGTGAAAAAAATCCGCTCATGCCCCATATAGAGATCCCCAATGCATTGCATTTTGGATGAAGCAACAGATGTAGAATTTTTATGCTCAATAAGTGACTATCTTATTATGGGAAATGTTACAACGATGGCTGATCCTGAAATAAATTACAAATAAATTGCAACTAAAAATGGTGGAAAAATAAAAACGTGAAAAGATATTGAAATTCTGATAGAGGAAAAAATGGACGATGTTATCTTTAGCAATCCAAAAAGAGTGAATGAGCCACAACGAGTATCTCGAAAAGCAACTGTAGATATTTCCCTAGCTAATGCGGATAATGATTTAAAAGATATTGGAAAAAACATTAGAACAGCGGTGCTGTCCCATCAGAATATTTACAGGTTCTCTTGAAAAATAAAATGTAGATGGTGCAGTTCTAACCGAAGTTAGTGTCTTTTTTAAATGGTGTTAAACGAAAAGGTCGATATGAGCCATATTTATGAAAAACAAGAAACTACGAATTTGAATAAAACTGAAAGATTGTCTCGAATATTTATGTATGAGATATATCACTATGAATATATCAAGCGTCTAATGAAATTGCCCCCGTCACGCCAGTGATGCCTTTGCAAATTGATGTTAGCCTTACTATGCATTCTGCGACTCGGAGCAAATTTATTATTGAGTTTCTACACAACATAGGAGTTTTTATTGATTATGCTAAAGTACTTTAAAAAAAGAGACTAACTTCGGTTGGAACTACACCATTTACTTTTTGTTTTTCAAGAGAACCTGTAAATATCCATTTTTGATGGGATAACACCGCTTTTCGTATAATATTTGCTGCTTCATAGAGAGTTCTCATGATTTTTCCAATATCTGTGAAATCATTCTCGCCATTAGCTAGGGTAATATCTACAGTTTTTAGAGCTTTTAGAGATACTCGTTGTGACTCATTCGCTCTTTTTGGATTGCTAAAGATAACATCGTCCATTTCTTCCTCTATCAGACGTTTAATATCTTTTCTCGTTTTTATTTTTCACCATTTTTATTTGCAATTTATTTGTAGTTTATTTCAAGATTAGCCATCATTGTAACATTTCGCATAATAAGAAAATCATTTAATAATAATAAAAATTCTACATATATGTTTCATGCGATTCTAGGAAGAAAGCCCACAGGAAAAAAGCCCACATGAAAAATACTCACAGAAAAATGCTCACAGGTATAAATTCTCACAGGAATAAAGCCCACACGGAAATATGCCTACGTAGAAAAAAGCTCACATGGAAAAATGCTCACTTAAAAATATGCTCACACGGAAAAAAGGTCACATAGAAATATGCTCACATTGAAATAAACTCACTGATAAAAAATCCACATAGAGATTTGCTTATATTAATCAATCAATAATTAATCGATTAATAATTATGCAGAATTTAAGCACTAAAATAAAAATCATATTAAGGACTTATCAAAATTGTTTATGACCAATACAGTTGCTAATATACATGAAATAATGAAATATGTTAATGATCAGATGAATGTATTTGAATTGGAAGTTTCATTGTTCTTACGAAATACGGACTGTTGGTATTATCATCGAAAATAAAATTTAATCAAATATTATAAACACCGTTCACGTTGTTTTGGCGAAATTGGAAATTTAGCATTTCCAACCCATTATGCCAAAACAATGTGAACGTAGTTTATTGTTTATTACGTAGTGAACGTAGAAAATGTGACATTTTTTCCGTGTGAGCATATTTCTAAGTCAGTATTTTTCCAGTGAGCTTTTTTCTATGTAGGCATATTTCCGTGTGGGCTTTCTTGCTGTGAGCATTTATACCTGTGGGTAATTTTCCGGTCTCGGTTTCATGCATATGTTCATGTTCCAGCAAGGTTTGTGATATAGAATGTCTTTTGCATGAGGATCTCCTGGATCTGTACAATCACTAAATTCAATTTTTGCTTCATTTTGTGACAGTTCAATTGCTTCTATTAATTTCAGAACGACAGAGTTTATTTTCACTTATAATATACCAAGTGCATTGATTATTGCCGGAAATTTTTTGAGTGACATTTCTGCAACGTCTTAATTGCACGACACGGAGTGGAGGGCAATTACGTTGCAGAAATGCACGAAATCAAAATTTCCAGGCAGAATCAATGCACGAGGCTATATTCGGTAAGAGAATCGCACGACGCACAGAAAAAAATGCATTATGATTAATTATGCATTAGTATAATTTCCAAAAAATTACTCCTTGGTAGCATATATATATAAATTTCCGGAAAATTGTGTGATTGTCATGGATACAATTCAAATTTGAATTTTTCTATTGGTTCTCGGCATCGTCGTGCGATTCCCACGGCAATTAATAGATTTATTCTCTTTCCTTCGTCCAGGCAGAAGAAACATTTATTTTTGTCAGCCGCAGGGACTTTTGATCTTGTTGTCTAACCTACATTACTATCTTCAGGCTGCAGAACTAGAACAAGAACGCTTATTCTTTTCCTGTTCAAATAATCTCTCACTTCGCTCCATTTTGATTTTATGAGTACACCTCTTGCAGCAATCTGTATGTCATGATGCGTGTTAGTTTATCCATTTTTCAACAGTCACGTTTCTTAATCAACCAGTGGGGACTTCTTATTTTGACATAAAATACACATCTCGTAATTACAAAAAAGGCAAGGCTGCAGACTAACTAGTCTGCAGCCTTGCCTTTTTTGCAGATGGTGACTGGGATACTTGGAGACGAATTTGTGGTAGAGTAGACATTGTGTCCAAAGTTAATCTTAAACTATTTAAAGTATTAAACTGCTCGGCAGACGATTATCAATCGGTTTTTCTCTGAAACAAAAAAAAACTGAAATGATACGAATGCTAACAAAATTAAAAGTGTTTTTATACAAAACACCTAAACGGTAAAAGATATCGATAAATGCCTAAGGACCTTTTTTATAGAGAATTTCCTTGTAAATAAAAAACGTTCAGTACGAAATATTGATAGGATGGCCCTATCAAGAGTTATAATCGAGAACTTCCGTTGATGTCTGGGGTAACCGCCATCTTGGATATATGACGTCATATAGACCCTCTGCCACAAAACCAAGGAAAGCACCTGGTGCGGCATGATAATAGAGGGCATAAGGAATGTATTAAAATTAGTCCCACAATTTCATCATCAAATTTCCCACGGAATGTGTTATGCCCCCCGACTAATATCAATTAGTTAGATTGCTTGATCATAAATATGTTCATGCGACCCAAGTTACACATTGGGTTGTGCTCTTCACTTGTTAGGAAGAAGTAATTTCCTTATTCAAATTTACAGACTACGATGTTTAACGTTAGGTAAATTTTTCTATATTCCAGGAGACCAGCTCAAGTTCACGTTGTTAATTAACTAAAAATAGATTAATTAGGTCAATCTTATTATGACTTATATAATACAATTAACTTTTGAAATTGGTTATAAAATCTCTGACCATTCCAATTACTGAAGGTTCTTAATCTCGTCGTTCGCTTCATTGTGACTCTTATTGACTCTTATCCTATTTTTCCTCACCATTGTTTTGATGTAAGTGCTTCGAGCACTGTATGCTGGACATTTTGATCATAAATTGATTAATTTTGAATCAATATTTAAGCTGGAACTTGCATATGCATTAATTAGTCTATTCATTGTAGTTCGCACTGTAAAAATTTATGAAATAAATAAAGATTAGTAAAAGTTTCACAGATTTATTAAAATACAACGTGACAATATTGTTTCGACAGCTATGCTGTCATTATCAAAGGTAATATAATTATAAACAAACACGTCGCTAAGGTAGATACAAAATAGGTAACTAGATAAAATAATAATAATAATAATAAAAATTAATAATAAAAATCATAATTAAACATCTAATACTTCCAGTATCGGAGAATTACTGAGCTCAAGTTGTTCATTCATTAAAGGTACCCTGAGTTTGTGTTTGTATATCTCAAAGGCTTCTAAAATGTCTAATTTGCGTTTGTTCTTACAAAAATGCAGGAATTTAATATTATTTTGAGGAGTCATTGTGTGATTTTGTTCTAAAAGGTGTTTGGCATAATTAGATTTTTCAGGATGTTTATTTTTGTAATGACGTACGTGTTCTTTATATCTTATGTCAAAATTTCGAAGTGTTTGCCCAATATACACCGAACTACAAAAAGAACAATTTAAACGGTAAATGCCCGATTTCATGATATCATGTGTTCTGTCTTTAACATTAAATAAAAATGAAAAAGTGTTAGTGTTGGTTTTAAATGTTATTTTATAATTGTTGGTTTTTCTTAGTATATGTGCAATTTTTTCTGATATTTTTCCAAAATATGGTATAGATATGTAATTTGTGTCTTCTGTTTGATTGTCAATGGGATATATTCTTTTGATAGCTAACCTATAATCTTTTTGTTTAATTAAAGTGTCAATCATATTCGGATTGTAATGATCAATAGTAAGCTAAAATGATCAAGCTATGCTCAATCAAGCTAAAATGTGCTAGTTGTTTGTTTAATGGTTGATATCTCTTTGCTAAAATCTGATTTTGTTAGTGGAATAGTTAAAGCTCTGTGTACTAATGATCTGTAGGGTGCTGTTTTATGTGTATTATTCACAAGATTCAAGATTCATTCTTGACAAGATTCATTTGGTATTGTTATGTCTGTTTGTGTTGGTTTTCTGTATATGAAAAATTCAAATAGATTGTCTGCGTTAATCTTGATATTTAAGTCTAGAAAGTTTATAGCCCTGTTTTGTTCTGTTTCTAGTGTAAAATTTATGTTACGGCGGATACTGTTAATAAGACCGCAGTCTCACTGCAGCCACTACCACTACCATCGACCACCACCAATTAAAATAATCCCGTGCGGTCCCACTGAAGCAAGTAGTAACCACCAATATCATGTAAAATTTTAAATTTCGCGCTTGTTTTATGTTTATCTCTGAAATAGACATATTTTGTCAACTTAGGGCGAGTTGTATAAATGTGGTTTAACTTTAAACTTGGCTCAGTTGCTGCAGTAACGATTGTCAGAACAATCGTTGTCTAGGAAATTGATCCTAGTTTAAAGTTAAGCTATGTTTATAAAACCCACCCTTAGCAAGCACTGTTATTATTTCCTATTAAATGAGGTTATGTGCATTATCTGTTTACTATTGTCGCGTTGTATTTAAAGAAATAATAACCCAAATTATTGCAAAAATATGATATTGTCAAATGAATCAGATAGCGAGAAAGTTATAACCATGTGCTGCTATGGTACATGTGGAATAAAATATAAAAGATCACGAAATGTGTGGGTACGGAAAATCTTTCTTCATAGGGAGCAGTTGGGAGAATTTTATCAATAAATAATAATTAGTGTCCCAGCTCCCAGCTTATAAACAAACGAAGAGAAACTTTGTTTTGAAAAGTTTTCACTACCAATTACAAAAAACCTAAATATAAACAGGAAATTCAAATTTTAGTATCTATTTTCATCATGTCCACTAGCGCGTGCGCATTGTCAACCACCGCTGACCACCAACCACCAAAATTAGAACACGTCGGAAATTTCAAACTGGTGGTCACCGTTTGATGGTAGTAAATTTTAGATGGTGGCGGTGGGTGGTTGACGGTGGCTCAGTGAGACTGCAGCCTAAGAATTAAAAATTCATTGATAACCTCAAAAGAACTGTCAAAACAAGCTAAAATGTCATCAACATAACGAAACCAGAAGATAATGTGTTTAGAGAGGTTTAATTCAAATATTCGATCTTCGAACTTGTCCATAAATATGTTAGCTAATAGAGGACTCAGAGAATTACCCATAGGTAAACCATCCTTTTGTAAATAAATTATGTTATTAAAAGTGAAATAATTTTGACTTATACAAAGGTCAAATAATTGAATTAACTCTAACCTTTTAACTAATTCTATATTACTATTGATCAAGAAACTATCTAATAAAGGAATACATTCTTGTGCGGGTATTCTGGAGAACATGTTACAAATATCAAAATTAACAAGTTTTGAATGTGGTGGAAGATGTATGTTTTGCAGCTTATCTACTTATTCTAATGAATTTCTGAGTATTTCGATTTGTAACCTATCGTGTTAATAATCTGGTTCAGTTTTTTGGATAAAATGTGATTAGGTGCATTGATGTATGATACAACTGGTCTTATTGGCATATTCTGTTTATGTGTTTTGACTAGTCCATATAGTTTAGGTGGTTGTGAGTTTTTATTAATGATTTGTTGCTTTTCTAATCCTGAAAAGCAGATATTGCAGTTTTCTAACCCTTGTTTTATTTCTTTTTGGAATTTTGTGGTTTATGATCAAACACGGAATAATTTAAATAACCTTTAATTATTATCGATAACTACTAAAACCTTCAACCAAAACTAAAAACTTTACATAACTGTAAATTTTAACAAAGAAATTTCTTATTAATTAGGGAAAAACTCACAATGATTTTCTAACTATAAAAAACTAACGTGAAACCTATCACTCAAAAATCTCAAAACTATTCAAACGATAATCTGGAGTATCCTAATAATGTCAAAATTAATTTTGAAGTCGGTATTATTCTTTTTAACTAAACGGGATTGCTAAATTTGTTATAACTAAACATCCCTACAACAATACACAAAAACGATAGATTATTCATAAATATTTTCAATCGGTACATACTATAATTGTCTTTACTTGGTTGCCTTCAACAAAAAGCAGCACGGTACAAAGCTATCCGACGGCAACAATAAAAATTTTCGGCGACAACTATAAATAAATCTCGAAAAGGAACACCTTCCGATGGTAGCGTAAATATCTTCTAAATATAAAGCCTAGAATAAACTGCATCATACGAGATTTCAAATAATTCACCAAATTCTCAAAAGCTTTATCGGTAACTAGAAATAATTGCATAATCTGAACTACCAGCACTTTGAATTTTAACTCATTGCTTATTTTAACAACAAACTATATAACTGTAATTGAACCTTCCAGTTTCTTTACACAAATCTTACATTATTTATTAATTCCAAAAGGAATCTTTATCTGAAAACATAATACAAAATCACCTGAAATCTTAAAATTATTATTTATCAACCAATATCCAAGACTTTTAAACTGCAAAAACAATTTTCCGGGCCCCGCGTTGGCAAAGCCAATTGAAACATTCGTTTTTTGACCAGACTAAAATAAACAATAAAAATTATACTTATTGTAACGTTCTTTCTAAAAATAATAACACAAGTGCTGTTTAAATCGTCTATTCACAAACAAATATTTATTTCTATACACTAATTAATACACTATAAATTAACGCTATGATTATAAACCATTAAAAACTATTATTTACAGACTATGAATTTCTAATACAACATTTATATTCACTATTTATTTTGTAATACACAGTTAATGACTTGCTATTGACTGGTCCCTTTCTCCGCGACGCCGACTTTATACCATCCTATAAACGTTCCAGAAGCCGGTAGAAACTACCATGTATTTCTAGAAGGTGCTAGATAAACAGTGCCTCGTTTACATTGTTGGTGCTATGCGTCATTCTCTCGAATGCCACCGAATACTCCATCCGCTGCTCGAGAAGGGGTTCTTTCTTTTTCTCTCTTGTTACACTGCCCCCCTCTTCAAGTCTGTTCTGTCCCAGAACAGGTTTTATGATCTGGTTCCTGTAGAACGGGTCATGACGATATCGACAGTCTTCACCTCGACTACACGTTCCATTACGGTAGAAGTAGCAGTCTACACTCTTCGTTGGCCTTGATGCGGGCTGTGGGTCAAAACTGCAGACGAAGATCTTGACGTCCGTACCTCTAAAGATAACTTCCAGCATGTTTCTAACGATTCTCCAATCCAGCTGGTCCCGCCCACAGCCGAGTTTGGGAACTGCCAATTTGTTAATTCCCCTGGTAAGCAACTCGATTCTCAAATTCCATAGTGCCCTCCACAAGTCGGCGTAACTCGGTTTCTGGTAGTAAAACTGCTTGGTTACCAAGTAGTAAATGGATCGGTCATGATCAGGCAAGCGTAAGGATTTACCAACAGAGGGATTTTGTTCTCGAAGTTCATTCAGCCGTCCAAATTTATTTCTAAACACCACTGCGATCCCCCTGGACATACGAAGATCCTCGGAGACACAGTGGGCAATGGAATAATCACCAGGGACCCGGAAGAGATCTTGTTGCATCTCAGTCGTGACTCCGAATCGCGCTTTTCTAGTTCCAGAAAACGCAGCCATAAATTCTCTAAAGGTTGGCTGATCATCTTCAGGCCTTACGATATTGATAGCCACCTCGGCCTCATCTTTCCGATCCGGGACTACGTCATTATTTCCCTCATAGTGCGCCAGACGATTGGAGTGTACCACCTTTGGTTTCCCCCTTGGCAATTTCTGGATGCGATAAATCAAGTCATTTATTCGTTTCTTCACCTGGTATGGGCCCTCCCAATTTCGCTGTAACTTTGGAGAATAGCCACGACGTCTTTGCGGGTTGTATAACCAGACAAGCTCTCCAGGTTGAAACCCTCCTTCTTGGGCTCTCACATCGTACGTAGCCTTCATCCGGTCACTCGCGATTCGACTATTATTTCGGGTTCGGTCGTGAATATCCTCCAACTTCTTCTTTAAGTTGATGACATAATCATTCCCGGCTACCTCCTGCTCTATAGGTGGAGACCCAAATTCTAGATCACACGGTAACCGTAACTCGCGTCCAAACATCACAGACGCTGGTGACTGACCGGTTGTTTCGTGGACCGATGCACGATAAGCCATCAGGAACAGATGCAGGTATTGGTCCCAGTCTCGTTGATGATCGGAGACGACCTTGGCCAAATATTTGCCCATTGTTCGATTCATGCGTTCTACCATTCCATCGGACTGCGGATGTAACGGTGTGGTCCGAGTCTTGCGAATGCCCAACAATCGACAGACTTCTCCAAAGAGTACAGACTCGAAATTGCGGCCTTGATCCGAATGCAGCTCCATGGGCACTCCGAAGCGACTGAAAAACTCTTTGACTAGTACGTCAGCAACAGTGGCAGCTTCCTGGTTTGGTAGGGCATATGCTTCTGGCCATTTGGTAAAATAGTCCATTGCCACTAATATGTATTTATTCCCATCGTCGGTTTCGGGAAATGGTCCGGCAATATCTATGGCTATTCTTTCCAGAGGACTACCCACATTGTACTGCCTCATAGGTGCTCTTCGTTTCCCCAAGGGTCCGTTACCAGTGGCACATAGTTCACATTTCCGGCACCACTCCTTCACGTCTTCTTTACAGTTGACCCAATAAAAACGCTCCCTAACTTTCTCCAAAGTCTTTTTCACACCGAAGTGTCCTCCTGAGGCACCGTCATGGAGATGTCGCAATACTGTAGCCACTCGGCTTCTTGGAACCACGAACTGAGACCTAATGGTGGTGCCATCTTCACTCTCCAGTACTCGCTTCAGGAGATCGTCTTCCACCTTCAAGGACTCCCATTGGGCCCAATATGCTTTGATCGTTCTGTTGAAAGGGCTGACGGCCTCCCAGGCAGGCCTTTCTCCCACGCGCTTCCATTCCAGTACCATTTTTAGTTCGGGATCAGCCTTCTGCTGTCGTTGCAATTCTTCCGGCAACCAATTGTCGTTGACGATGGTAGTCCTTAATACTTGGCAAACCCTCTCTTCCAAACGAGAGCAATGACGGCAATCCGTTGGACAGGGTCTTCTTGAAAGAGCATCGGCATTTCGATGACTAGTGCCCGCTCGATGTTCGGTGTCAAAGTCGTATCCTTGTAATCGTTCGATCCACCTTGCGACCTGGCCTTCAGGATTACGGAATTGTAACAGCCATTTCAACGCTGCATGGTCCGTCCTCAATAAAAACTTCCGTCCGTACAAGTATTTGTAGAAGTGCTCAACGGACTTCACGACGGCCAATAGTTCTTTTCTGGTCACACAATAATTCCTTTCGGCTTTCGACAAAACCTTACTAAAATAGCCGATGACCTTTTCTTGTCCATCCTGTATCTGAGAAAGTACCCCCCCAATGGCCAGATTACTTGCATCTGTGTCAAGTATGAATTTCCCTTCTGTCCGTGGATAGCTCAATATTGGTGCTGTTATCAGGGCACGCTTCAGCTGTTGGAAAGCTGTTTCACACTCTCCGCTCCAAACATACTCGCGCCCATCTTCAGTTAACCTTGTCAGAGGTTTCGCTATATTGGCAAACCCAGGAACGAAACGCCTGTAGTAGGTACATAACCCAAGAAAACTACGAACTTGCTGTTTATCTTTCGGTGTTGGCCACTCTTGAACTGCACGAATCTTATCGGGGTCGGCTGCCACTCCATTTTGTGATACGACGTGCCCGAGATATTTCACTTCCCTTCTGAATATGTGGCACTTTTTCGGACTCAGTTTCAAATTGGCTCCACGTAGTCTTCGGAACACTTCCTCTAGGTTTTTCAAATGTTCGTTGAATGATTTTCCGACTACAATCACATCATCTAGGTATACCAGGCAGGTCTTCCACGACAGCCCTCTCAGGATGGTCTCCATTAGACGCTCAAAGGTGGCCGGAGCGTTACATAGACCAAAAGGCATAACCGTAAACTGCCATAGTCCGGAACCAATAGTGAACGCGGTCTTCTCCCGGTCTTCAGGTTCCATTTCAACTTGCCAATAACCACTCTTCAAGTCCAAAGTCGAAAACCATCGTGAACCAGACAGGGTATCTAACGTGTCGTCGATGCGTGGTAAGGGATAGCTGTCTTTCTTGGTCACGTCATTAAGCTGCCGATAGTCCACACAAAATCTCGTTGACCCGTCCTTCTTACTGACCAGGACCACCGGTGATGCCCATGGACTGCTGGATGGCTCGATGACCCCTTGTTCTTCCATATCAGTAATAATCTTTTCGGCTTCTGCTCGCCTTGCTAGAGGTAGACGCCTCGGCTGCTGGCGGACAGGCATAGAGTTGCCTGTATTGATTTTATGTTTTACTATATTTGTTCGTCCCTTCTGGCTATCGTCAAGAGCGAAGATATCTTGGTATCGGTGAACCAAACCCTGTACCTCTTTCACTTCCGTTCTGTTAAGGTCTTCGCACGAACTAGTAACCATATCCACTAATTTTCCACCATGGTCTTTGGGCACTGGTTTTGGAACATCAGCCATACACCTGGCTACTCGAAATACTGGCACACACTGTCCCACAAGGGTACTCTTCTTCAATGTCACCGGATCCACATTAACATTCATAATTCTCACCGGTACTCTCTTTCCAACCTTGATCAGCGCTTTTCCCAACAGTATGCCACTATGGATCTTCTTATCACAAACAGGCTCCATCATTCGCACACATCCTACCCGAAGATCTCCATCCAAACCCGCCTCGACAACCATCTCGCTTTGACCCGGCAATATCACATCTTCAGTCAACAAAACCCTTACAACCGGATCTTCTCGTGGGTGCAAAGGAAGTTCTTCGTTACCGACCTTCAAAACACCCTCTTTCAAATCCAACGTAAAACCAAATTTTCTCAGGAGGTCCATTCCCAAGATGAAGTCATCAGTGATATCGGCTACCAGCACCTCATGATCACATTCTTCACTTCCAATGCCAATCTTCATCTTCACCACTCCGCGTGTTGGTATCACTTCACCTGTTGCTGTACGGAGTTGAGTAGTTGTCGGTAACAATTTAATACTTGATTGTAGAACATCAGGGCGTACGATGGATTTTGTCGCCCCCGTATCAATAAGTAGTGGAACGGTTCGGTTAGCAATCTTTCCATCTACAAACAAACTGCCATTACTATTCTTTGATGTTACGGCATGGATCGTGATCTCCGGGGCATCTTCACTCGCAGTCAACGTTCGCCCCCTCTTGCCAACCCTTTTTAACTTTTCCGACGGTTGTACTTTTCTTATTTTGGGACAACGGCGTTCTACATGTCCTTGTTCGCCGCAGTTCCAACAACGAGGCCCTCGAACTTCTTGATGATTCTTCTTACGGCTTTCTTCCTTCCGAAGAACTCTCAGTACTAACTCCTCTAGGTGATCTTTAGAACCTTCTTCTTCCTCCACAACGGCCCGAACACGCCCGTGACCTCGGGACGCTTGCTTTGCAGCTTCAAATTCTAAGGCGTGAGCAAGCGCATCATCAGTTGTTCTTGGTCGTGCTAGCCTCAATGATTGTTGTGTTTCCCCGTCTCTTAACCCATCAATGAAGATCTGCACAGCGAGCTGTCCCAGAAATGAATCGGGTGCCGTAGGGTACGCCAATCGGACAAGCCGCGCAACATCGGCTTCAAACTCCTGCAGGCTTTCTCCATTCTTCTGGATACGATTCTTCACTTGCGCGTGATACACTTGTTGAAGATGCGCGTCTCCATATCTCATTTCCAATCTAGACACTAACAATTGGTAATCATTTTCCTGTCCTGCTGGGATTGTTTGCAGGACGTTCAACGCGTCTCCACGCAAAGCCACAGTTAAAGAAACGGCCTTTTCCTTGCCTGTCCATCCGTTGGCCCCAGCGGCCGCCTCAAATTGTTTGTAGTAGGTGGACCAAGGTATCTTTCCATCGAACGTGGGTGGTTTTACTTTTATCCCTACGGCAGGAACCTTTTCTTCTTTAAATTGTTTCTTTACTTCATTAAACGGCCACTCAGAAGTTGAGGGAAACCGTAGTTGCCTCATTCTATCTTCCAGCATTTCGATCATATCGTCTTTCTTAGTTGTTGGTGGTAATTGCATTTGGGCTATTTTCTCTTCTACCATCTTTATTACCCTATCTTGTTCCGCCAATCTACCTTCCAATAGTCCTAACGCACTGGCATTCTCCAAAAATTCGTCGAAAACTTTATCTTCCAACGCTTTGACATTTTCCAACAATTCTCCTTTCATCATTTTAACATTTTCTTCCAGTGCTTTAGTATTTTCAAGTAATTCTTGTTTTAAAATTCTAGAATTCTCTTCGGACTTTTCCAGTAGTTCTTCTTTTAGCATTCTAACATTTTCTTCGGACTTTCTAGAATTTTCTTCCATTTTACTTAACAACAAACTAGTATCAATTGCGGGTCCAGGTATTTCGAAGAGGAAACTTTCAGGATCTTCTTGCTGTTCTATAAGCCATTCTTTTAGCCGATTTATTAACACGTTTTTAAGGCCAGTTGTTTCCAAATCTCGTTCTTCCAGTTCATGTTTCAAGTCTATTACTTTCAGATCTTTCAACAATTTCATCGCCATCTTAATTGTTTGTTGAAATTATTTTTAACACTAAAAATTTAATCTCACAGCACTTTATTTAATTATTACGCGATTTTATTTATTTTAAAACCTCACACCTGTAACACCACTGTAACGTTCTTTCTAAAAATAATAACACAAGTGCTGTTTAAATCGTCTATTCACAAACAAATATTTATTTCTATACACTAATTAATACACTATAAATTAACGCTATGATTATAAACCATTAAAAACTATTATTTACAGACTATGAATTTCTAATACAACATTTATATTCACTATTTATTTTGTAATACACAGTTAATGACTTGCTATTGACTGGTCCCTTTCTCCGCGACGCCGACTTTATACCATCCTATAAACGTTCCAGAAGCCGGTAGAAACTACCATGTATTTCTAGAAGGTGCTAGATAAACAGTGCCTCGTTTACATTGTTGGTGCTATGCGTCATTCTCTCGAATGCCACCGAATACTCCATCCGCTGCTCGAGAAGGGGTTCTTTCTTTTTCTCTCTTGTTACATTATGTTAAAAGATGCTCAAGATTACCACGGCTTGAGATTTAGCTCTATCTTACAAATTTAAATTTCAGGTCGCAGGTACTGGTTCTGCAGTTGTCTAATTTATAAAGGATGGATAAAGATTTCAAAAGCACAAAAACATACGCAAGAAGGGCGCCATCTGATTATGAAGCTTAATAACAATAATTAAATAGATCGAATAGATCAAATAAATCTGTCTGAAATCACTAATCAGAAAATGAAATCAGACCGATATAAATTTAGTGCAAAATATTAGTTAATTTCAACAAAGTCAAAAAATTTAGTTTAATGAAGGTATGAATAAAAACTTTCATAATTATACGGTTCAGTCTTACTGGTTTTAATTAACTTTAAAATCATATTTATTTGAGAAAACACAAAAAATAAAATATAAAAAGATCACAAATTTTAAACTCAAAAATTCAAATACTAATTCCCTACTTAAGAGCTCTTGACTAATAAAATCTTATTGAATAAAAAGTTGTATACTAAATTACGTATAAATAAAAAACAAACTGTAGAAATGTTACAAAGATCCAAAGAAAATTTACATAAATATTTAACATTCAAAAAATACATAAATCACTGTACCTGTAGTTGTCAATAATTCGCAAACCAAATTAACGCTAAGTTGCACAAATATAACTCCTGCATACATCAAACACGGCTAAACGAAAAGAAACTGGAATGTTCGTAGATTTCTGCTTTCCATTATTCAAGGATGCAATGAATTTATGTCTGTATAACCCTCGTAATGTCTGTATGAGGTAAATTATTATTCACGAATTCACCCAAAATAAAATAACTGAATGCAACCATAAAACTTCCATAAGATTTGGTTATTAAATTAATTTTGATAACCATCGGCAAATGTTCGTTGTTTTTCTTTAAAACAACCCACTTATTATTTAAATCTGAACTGGATTTATTAGGCACATAACTCAAATTTCATTATTAATCGAGATTTCGATCACTGAAGATAAAGTCTATAATTATTAATTTTTATCGGTATTTCGGTACGAGAATTATTTAAACGATAAACGATACGGTAATTATTTCAATCGGTAAACTGTATTAAAGCTATTACACTTTTTTAATAGGAAAAACTAGATTTCCCATTCTTCAAAAACACAAACATCCGGAAAAATACTAAACTGTATAACGGTACTTTTATTAACCGCAAATTCTTAATTAAAATCCGGAAACTTAATTACACAACAGTATGATTATTAACTGTAAATTTTTAAATAACAATGCACGGCATCCGATACCGGCAATTGTCTATCAACTGTACTGTATCAAAACTTAAAACTGAAGTGTCTCGGACCAGCAACTGAACGGAAGTGTCTCGGACCAGCAACTGAACGGAAGTGTCCTGTCTCTTTCTTAAAACTGAAGGTTATATTATTATATACTAAGTAATTCGGAGGGTGCAGTTCTACATAGACCAATCAAAGAGTCGCGTGTTTTGGCTTAAACGAATCAGGGTGAAACAGTCCACGTGGAGTCGATAGGGAAGATCTTCTTAACTATGCTACTGTATTTTGACCCCAAAGAACCAAATGCTACGCAGTTAGTATTTGTGCGGACGAATAGTGCAATGCAGATGTTGTTTTGTAAAACTAACAGACACTTCAAGTTATTTTTTAAACGCACATGCAAGTAACCAAAAAGATTTTTTTAACACGTAGCGGACATAAAGTTAGGTTTATCACGAACCATATTTAATAATTTCCAGGATTTTAACAAAGAAGCTATTTTAGCCAATATACACGTGCATAAATAAAATACAGAAAGAAATAATTTATTGCCCAAATGCTTTTTATAATTCTAAGAGGAGTTGAAACCAACCTTTTTAAAGTAGTTTTTATAGGGTTGTTTGTACCAAATGCTAACACAAGTTTACATTTTAAAAGGAACGTAAATTTGCAGAACCGGACTTAAGATTTTTAGTGAATATGTAGACAAACTACATTTGTTCAGGACTAATAAAAATATACCGTTACAGTTATCGGAGATAAGTTATTATAAATAAAATTATAATAGAGACAGGATTGTTTTAACTGTGTTTTAACAAAGAAAGTTAGTTGAACCATGTGGATTGTTTCAATGTTTTGTTTGATTGAAATAAACTATTACAGAGAAACAAAAGTTTCCTTGGACCTGCTGCAGTCAAAAGTAATTCATCATCATTAACGTTCAGCAATTATCACTTAATAAGAAGCGTTTCCAGTTTCTATCAGTCAAAAGTAATGAATGGTTTTTTGCGATGCAAGTAATTATTGGTTTAAGATGAATTCGATTTATAGGATCAAGGTATTGTAATTTAAGAATGATCTATTTTGTGTGTAATTTTTGAGTAATTTTGTTTGTGTTTACGAATTGTTTGGTTAGTTGATTATTATTATCTATTATAATAAGAGAGCTCTCTAGTAGGATTTAACATTAGAAAGTTAATTTCAACAAGATTCAAATATATTAACTTCAATAATAACTGAATAAACTTAATTCCGTAATATTTTTATAAATTTATGTTCAATAAAATTCAAATAATTTTATGTTTAATAAATTTTGATCTCAATAAATTTCTGAATATTTTTTGTTCAATAAATTCTAAATAACTTTAAAGTTCAATAGTAGATGAATAATTTAAATTTAATAATATCATGTTTCTTATGTTCTTTGGTTTTATATATATTGTTGAATTATTTGATTATACAATCAAACCAACTATTATCATTAGATTAATAATGATGAAAAAGCATGATTATCAATAAAAACAAACCATTACACAAAGTAAGACTAATACTCTGATATCCCCTGTATATTAAAAATTATGAAATAATAAAAAAAACAATGTTGGGCGCCAGCTAAGCTTATCTTAGCACGAGACTGATACTCACAGGGTCTTTTAAAATTATCGAGGTTCAAAAATACGCAACTCTGCAACACCTCAAAATTCAGAAATAAATTTTAATCAAATACCAAATGAAACAAAGAGATTCGTATATGGTGCAGTTTTGTTTTACAAAATATCTGCCTTGCCTTTACATGAATTTTAATGGAGTAAATATTATAACAAAATAATTATCTATGGTTACTGTTTATTGCGGATAAAAGAATGTTCAAACTTTGATTGCAAATGTTCACAATTTATTTCTTACCGCCACCAAAAGCGCTGAACTGTTGTAATCACGTTCCCCCATGCGGTTGCTGTTGGATGCAGGTAGATGATTGACTCCTTTCCCCTGGGTGTCGAGATGCACGCCAAAGATGTTGAACGAGAAGCTAATAATCCATAGTAAGTGTACTTGGATAAACTGTTTTTATAAAACTGTGTTTTTATTATTTTATAAATAATTCTTTTCTTTTGTTTCAGGTAGGAACAATAATTACTTCTCAGGATTTTTATATTTCTTGATGTAAATAATGCACTACTGTTAGAACCAAATTAACATTTATTATACACACATTTGTAAATGACCTTTTTACAATTTTCAAAACAATAAATTTCTTAAACCAGTGTGATTTTTCTTAACTTGAGCATACAAAAAAAATGTCCAACATAATCAGTTTTTGATTATTTTAAAAAAAATTTACCCCGGAACCTTTTCCTTTAAAACAAAAAAACAAACAACTCCGCACTTTATCTTTCTTCAAACACTTTCCTTTAAACAATAAACTGAATATCCTTCTTGCTATCTTCACTAATAATTTTCCTTTTTAATTAACTATTTTTACTACAATAACCTCCTCTACATACTTTAAAATCATAATTTATACTTTTTCATTCATTTTTAACGATAGAAAATACATTTTCAAAATGCATGGCTGCACTAGTGTACCCTCCTTGCTGTACATCTGCAGACCAGTACCGCTCGAAAACAACTGCTAACAATTTTATTTATTTCTAGGTAAAGGCACACTTTTAAATTCTTAACAATTCTAAACACATTTTTCCTTAACATAAAATATCATCATCAAATCCACTCTTATACGAATTTCTTATTAAATTTAGCATTAATTACTTTAAAACAAATGTCCTGCAGAGCTTAGTATTTTCTTTATCAACAAAATGATAATATTTTAAACAAAAATAAAAGTTTCTTGCTTAAATAGCTTAGCCTTATTTACCTTTAAATTCGAAACATGTATTTAAATAAAATTTATGCGTTATACGAGGACCGTTCAATAAATAATTGGCACTCAAAATATTTTAAGTTACATTTTAAGTTTCCGCGGATATTATATGATACTTCACTACTTTTCCGGGTTTCACTCCGCGTATTCACTATTCGGCTCCTAGAGGAACCAGACATAACCAGGCATAACATGCATTAATAACCTTTACGGGAGGGTTTTAGGAGAGGAGATTCTACGAGACGTCAAGAAGTTGGAGAAGCTACGATCCAAAAGAAACAAGCTGCTGTGCAACCTCGCATTCCTGGAACGCTGCCGGGACGAGAATATAATACCAAATTCCATGAAGCTGACGTTCCACAAAAAGAACAACCAAACGAGGAACATCTTGAGAAGAGCAAGCCTAGCATTGACAAGAGAAGCAATTCACGATACCAGAAGGGCGCTAAATAGTATCAACATCGATCTACTACAGTTACACCTACCCTTACCCCAGGAAGTACATCAACCACCAAGTTGAACCAAAGAAAGTAGTTTTCAATTTTTCAGATCTACCGCTGGATGAAGCGACACATAGCGTGCTATCGAAAGGATTTAACTATGCAGTAGCGCCAAACCGGATTCCAATAGAAAACATTATTTGCGGAGTCGAAGCATCAATAACAGGGATCCCAGGAAATACCGCCGAAATTATACGTCAAGACGTGTCACGTATACTGAGAACAGCCAAGCCACCGAAGAAGAACTTATCCCACGAAGAAATCCAAGCTTTACGCGACCTACGGGCGAATACTAGCGTAATCGTGTTACCAGCAGACAAAGGCAACGCAACCGTAGTCATGGATAAGGGTGAATATGAACGAAAAATAGAAACCTTACTAAATGATCCTGGATACCAAACAATCTCAACGGATCCTACAACATACTTGGAAAAGACCACTAAAGCCAAAATAAAAGCCTGCAGTTTCAGTCAAGAACAACAGTTACAACTAATTCCGAGAGAGAAGTCGTCATCATGCCCTAAGCTGTACGGATTACCAAAAGTCCACAAGGAAGGTGTACCACTAAGACCCATCGTAAGCTCCATTGGATCACCACTGCAAACTCTAGCGAAATTCCTGGCCAAGCAACTGCAACCTTATGCCGAAGAAGCCGAATCTTACGTAAAGAACGCAAGCCACTTCATCGAGCGTATAAAAGACATAACAGTGGCACCAGGAGATCTGCTGGTAAGCTTTGATGTAACCTCTTTATTCACGAATGTTCCAGTAAAAGAAGCAGTAGATATGATACAACGGAAATACCAAGTCCCAAATGAAATCATCGAGTTAACAAGACACTGCCTAAACAACACCTACTTCATCTACAAAGATCAACGGTACAAACAAGTGGAAGGAGCACCTATGGGATCACCTTTATCGCCGGTAATAGCGAACCTATTCATGGAAGAATTAGAAGTCCGAGCAATAGAAACGGCAAGTGACAAACCTAAACTATGGCTAAGATATGTAGACGATACTTTTATTATATGGACCCATGGAGAAGAGAAGCTGCAGACCTTCTTACAGCATCTAAACAACATACACCAGAAGATCAAATTCACAATGGAGGTGGAAAAGGACAATCAACTACCTTTCCTAGATGTATCTATAATCAAGAAGGAAGACGGCAGCCTGGGATACACAGTATACCGAAAATCAACCCACACAAATCGCTACCTGAACGCGCAGTCACATCACCACCCAGCGCAACTACAGTCAGTAGTCAAGACATTAATAACCAGATCACAACGTTTGACTGATGACGATAATAAACATCAAGAACTAGAACAGGTGAAGTTGGCATTAAAACAAAATGGTTTCTCTTCCAGAAATATCAAGAAAGCGTTAACACCAAGGGACCCAAAGCCAAAAGAAGAAGAAACATCGGTATCCAAAGCACACTTACCGTACATCAAAGGGACCACGGACAAAATAAGTAAAGTGCTGAGAAAACACAACATCGATACCATCTTCAACACCGATAAAAAGATTGGAAACATGCTACCATCCGCCAAAACAAAAATACCACTAGAAAGCCAAGGAGTATACGAGATCCCATGTAAAGACTGCGGGGAATCCTACATAGGGCAGACCAACAGAAGAATTCAAGTAAGAAGAGAAGAACACCGAAATGCAGTCAACAAAAATGAGAGAACGTCTTCACTAGCACAACATGTAAGTGGTACATCTCATAACATAGATTTCGAAAATACAAAAGTTTTAGCGAATATACAACACAAGACCCGACGAACCATAAGAGAAGCCATTGAGATCGAGAAACGTCCGAACAATCTTAATACCAGGGACGATACACAGCGACTACCATCAGCTTGGAAACCAGCTATAACTAGTATCACCGTCAAGAAGCGAAAACCAGCACAGCAGAACGATAAAAGAGAAAGCGAGAGAATGCCACCGGATCAACGGAGACCAATGACACGCAGCCGCGCCAAAAACCAGCCGACCGCAACCATGCGCAACACCGTAACCGTATATAAAGACCAACCGCTGCCGCAAGACGTCAGTCTACATCGTGTAAGCACGCGAAGCAGAAGGAAGTTAGAAGTGACCTGAAGATGGCAAGTGTGATCTTGCCGAAACGTCGTCAACCATTGTCTGGTTCCTCTAGGAGCCGAATAGTGAATACGCGGAGTGAAACCCGGAAAAGTAGTGAAGTATCATATATATATATATATATATATATATATATATATATATATATATATATATATATATATATATATATATATATATATATATATATATATATATTGCTGTGGATGGTAGTTTCAAAATTTTGGAAAATTTTGAAAATTTTGTGAAAATCTAAAATCTTTGTTAAATACTAACACTTTTGGAATATTTTTATCAACTTTCCAGTTAAAAATAAATTTGAGGTATTTTATGGTGTGTCATTGATTTTGAAATCAATGTGTATACTTTTTAATAAGGTTAAATAATACATGTTTCATTATTTATTATCAAATAGCTTACTCACCGATTACTTAAGTGTACGTAACATCCAGTTGTTCGCAAGTTTTTGTTATGATGTAATTCAATTATGTATAATTTCAAATATGTATATCGACGGGTTATGTGATTTTTTAAGGTTTTGTTTATGTAAATAGTTCGTTATTATTGCGTAAAAGTATTGTGTAATAATCTGTAATAGATGTGTCACTTTTATAAAGAGTAATAATCTGCTATTATGTATTATATGTTGTAAATAGTGTAGTCATTGTATTAGATCATAAGGTGACGTCAAATTATGTAAATAGGAAATAGTATTTAAGCTTAGAAAATCATAATTTTACGAAGTTCCTGATAGAAAGCGACGCAGTAAAGTCGTGTAAGAAATATAGTAAATATGTAAATAATCACTTACTGTTAAACGACGAAAGAGTAAAGATATTATAGTAAATCCAGTAAAGTCGTGGCTGATAATATTGTAAATAAATAGTTAAGTTGGTTGATGTATGGAATACGGCGAAAGTATTAAAAGGTTGTAAATTGTAAAAGTGTATAAAGAACCACCTTTTAAAGTTAATTTACTTGCTAAATAAGCAAGATAATAAATCTTCGATTAAAACCATCAATCGGTGTTTTATTTAATTAAACACAAAAAAGCAAATACCAGTTTTTCGAAAAAGGGATATATACCCGCAGTTAATAAACAAAAGTGAGTTCCAAAATCAAGTGTGTGGATGATATTATATGGAAAATCCATGCAAAAGGAAGAAAGTCAACCCTGAATTGGAAACCAGCCCTGGGTCAACATAAAGTGATCTACTCTGCCAATGGTTTGGGAAAGAGGACATCTATAGTAAAGGGAAAGAAGAAATATATAAAAAAAAGGTAGGAAGTTATTTCCTTTTTTGTATTGGCATTTGCTGAAGAAAAGACTATCGTTTGTAAAGTGTAGTAAAGTGATATGAACAATTTAGTAATAGTTAAAAAATTAATTAAGATTTCAATTTTAAAAGTGTTTTTAAATTTCAATTTGTATAATTTTTTTAATACCACAAGAATCCACATTCACCCTGAGATGAGTCTTTATTAAATATAATTCTGTTATTTTAAGTTATTTAACTGGCGCCCAACTCTCTTACGTAAATTTGAGTTAGTCAAGAACTAACGTAATATTAATTTTATATAACCATTGCATTATTAAATCTATTAAAAGGTATTTTCAAATCGTATTAGAATTTATCAAAAGAGGAAACTTGAGAAGCATTTCCAAAGTTCACAGTTAAATTAAAAATCAATTTACTTATAAAATAATTATCTACGATCGAACGGCAATTATTCACAGTTTCAAAATATATAATAAAATTTTTAAAATAATTTATTATTGTTAATTATCCAATATCACTGCATTTATATATGGCGACCGACAACGTGGGACATTTGTGGTAGATATAGCCTTTTGTGGTTTATATAATCTTTTGAAAAATAGTAGGTTATAGTAGCTTTTAATAGATTATTTGGCTTTTGAGATTATTTAATTTTTGTAGGTTATTTTGCGTATAGTAATTTAATTGGCTGATTAGGATTATTTTAGCTTGTTTAGATTATAATAGCATAATTAAGAGATATAGAAAAGATTTTTAGTGGTTAATGTATGACGTCAGTTAAAAATATATATTCTGCCGCGGAAAGTAATTTAGTATTAAAAAAGAAGTATACAGATAAAGAATTAGTTGTGTCTGAGAAGCAGAAAGCTTTAACCAGTTCAGTAATGGAGGGGAACGGCGAAGAAGGCAAGCCAG
The DNA here is from genome assembly GCA_929113105.1 of Agrypnus murinus. NCBI lineage: Eukaryota > Metazoa > Arthropoda > Insecta > Coleoptera > Elateridae > Agrypnus > Agrypnus murinus. The sequence goes on along the minus strand of OV816024.1, from coordinate 95,880,808 downwards.
CGCAATCTGAACTTTCGCAAATGTTGGCACAAATGCAGGAAATGATGAACAAACAATCTGAAGAAAGAAAAAAAGAAAGGGAACAAGACAAAGAAGAACTGAATACAAAATTAGACAAACAATCCAAAGATCAAGAGAAACGTGATAAAGAAATGAAAGAAGAAATGAGAATTCAATCAGAAACTTTGAAACAAGAAATTAAAAATGATATAAAGGAAATAAAACAAGAATTAAAAGATGATATTGAGGCGATTACAAAAGAGATTAATAGTAAAGTAGAAGCATTGAAAATAGACAATGAAAAGAAATTTACAGAATTAGAACAAAAACATGAATCCTTTTCACAAGAAATAACAAAAGTAAAAGGAATTCAAGATACTCATTTAATATATTTTAAAAATAAGATAGGCGAAGTTCAAGGAAATTGTATTCAAAGATCCGAATGTATAGAAGAGGATTTGAAACAAATTACTGTTCAGGTTAATGAATTAAAAAGTATCCAAACTGAATCAAGTTTAGGACAACATTCATGCGTACCTATTGTGTTACCGTCTTTGAGCGAACAAAATATTACTAAATTTTATGGGGATAAAAGAATGCATCCTAAGACTTTTATAAAGAATATAAAATCGTATTTGGGTAATGTGAAAATAAGTCTTAAACAATCATATAATTTCGATTATGAATTATCAATTATTCGTGGACTGATGAAAGGAGAAGCAGAAAAATGGTTTTCAATAAATGAAAATAAATTCTTCCATTTTGAAGATTTTGAAAGGTTATTTTTGGCGCAATATTGGGGTTTATCAGAACAAGAAAAAGTCGTAGAGAATTTAACATTTGGAAGATTTAACCCTCTTCAAGGGACTACAAGAGAAAATTATGCCTTGAATAAAATGTTTATGATTAACCAATTAGACAATCCGATAGAAGAGGCGGTTGTAATCAAACAATTAGCTAAACATTTTGATAGACCTATACTCGAGAAGGTCTATACGGACGATATAAAAGAGTTTGAACGATTTTTGCAAATATTAAAAAACTTTGACGTACTAGATAATCTTAAAAGAGATTCAACAAGACCTGGTCCAAGAAATCTGAATTTTATGCAATCTAATTCTAGTTTTTCATATAGAAATAGAGATAATTATCGGGGAAATTTTAAAAATCCAGTTAATACTAATAGATTTGATGAACGAGATGAGAATAGTAAATATAACAGACGTGATAAAGTTGAGCAGGAATACGGTAGGAATAGTAAGGAGGGTAACTGTAGTAAATATAATACGGAGCGAGAGGTATCACGTAACATGCCTAGTCATTTATATAGTCCTACAAAGGAAAAATTTGTAACTTTCAAGGAAAAGCAATCGCAACACGATGAAGAAAATTTTTAATTGCTTGTACCACTACTCACCACGATAAGATACAACCACAAGTATATTTTCATTTTCCCAAGGGTGGTGGTACAGAATCAAAAGATAAAAAACTAGTAATAAATTCAATAAAATTAGGAAAGATAGATGTAGGAAATAATGCCAATAAGGAAATTTTAAAGGAGGAAATAGTGATTGACAAATTAGAATGTAGAAAAAAATCTAAGAAGGAGGCTGTTGTAGTTAAACATATTAATGATGAAGAAAAATTAACAAACAAAAAGAAAGTGAAAAATTTAAGGGAATTAGGAAAGGTAGATTATAATAGAAAAGGTAAGAAAAAGGTTGTTATAGGTAAAAAAATTAGAAGTAAAAAGGTAAAGTTAAAATACAAAGAAAATAAAAACAAGCGTAATAAAATCATGATTAATAATTTAAAGATTGAAAAGAAAAATAAAAAGTTTAATAGAGGAAAGGGGAAAGATATGAGGATTGTAAATAAACCCTGGAAAAGACAAATATTACCAGTTGATAATATTCATCTAACCAACTATAAAAGCAGAAGAAAGAAATAAAGATCTTTGTAGAATATTATTGTAATTAGAATTTACATAACCAATTTGTGACAAGAAACCCAGATATGACGTAATTTAAAATGATTCAGACTTAATAACTGATTTGACTTTATATAATAAACAGGCTTATGGAACTTTATACTCAATTAGGACTTATGTATTATGTTATTAAAAATGAAAGAGGGAAAGTGTATGAATAAATTGAAAATTAAAATATAGATGAAAAATGTTTATGAAATGTTTATAGGGGAAAATGGGGATTAGGAAATGATATTAAAATAAAATTATAAAGATTAATGAATAATAAGAAGATATAAGTTTATAAGGTGAATAGTGATTAATTTGATTATGATTAGTGTCAATGTTTTATTAAAAATGAAAACAAAAGTAGGATTGTGGTTAGATAAAATGAAAATTATGATTGAAATATGTTATTGATGAGGAAAACATTAGTGAATTTATTAAGAGTAGATTTATTAACAAAATGAATTAGGACATTTAATGATTATGTCGATATAAAGCAAAAGAATTATGAAATAATTAAATGAATAGGATGGAGATGAGGATTGATGAGATATAATTATTGTTGTATATATTGTAGATAGTTTAGTTAGCAGATTTAGAATAGGACAAGTTTATTGGGATAAAAGATTAAAATACAAAAAGATTTTGGTGTTTAAAAATATAAAATTAATTATTTGTATAACTTATATTGTTATTATGGTTGTTTTAACTTATATTGTGTTTAAAAGTAAAATTGCGTTTTTCAATTTTATTTGAAACAGGAGGGGATAAATGCTGTGGATGGTAGTTTCAAAATTTTGGAAAATTTTGTGAAAATCTAAAATCTTTGTTAAATACTAACACTTTTGGAATATTTTTATCAACTTTCCAGTTAAAAATAAATTTGAGGTATTTTATGGTGTGTCATTGATTTTGAAATCAATGTGTATACTTTTTAATAAGGTTAAATAATACATGTTTCATTATTTATTATCAAATAGCTTACTCACCGATTACTTAAGTGTACGTAACATCCAGTTGTTCGCAAGTTTTTGTTATGATGTAATTCAATTATGTATAATTTCAAATATGTATATCGACGGGTTATGTGATTTTTTAAGGTTTTGTTTATGTAAATAGTTCGTTATTATTGCGTAAAAGTATTGTGTAATAATCTGTAATAGATGTGTCACTTTTATAAAGAGTAATAATCTGCTATTATGTATTATATGTTGTAAATAGTGTAGTCATTGTATTAGATCATAAGGTGACGTCAAATTATGTAAATAGGAAATAGTATTTAAGCTTAGAAAATCATAATTTTACGAAGTTCCTGATAGAAAGCGACGCAGTAAAGTCGTGTAAGAAATATAGTAAATATGTAAATAATCACTTACTGTTAAACGACGAAAGAGTAAAGATATTATAGTAAATCCAGTAAAGTCGTGGCTGATAATATTGTAAATAAATAGTTAAGTTGGTTGATGTATGGAATACGGCGAAAGTATTAAAAGGTTGTAAATTGTAAAAGTGTATAAAGAACCACCTTTTAAAGTTAATTTACTTGCTAAATAAGCAAGATAATAAATCTTCGATTAAAACCATCAATCGGTGTTTTATTTAATTAAACACAAAAAAGCAAATACCAGTTTTTCGAAAAAGGGATATATACCCGCAGTTAATAAACAAAAGTGAGTTCCAAAATCAAGTGTGTGGATGATATTATATGGAAAATCCATGCAAAAGGAAGAAAGTCAACCCTGAATTGGAAACCAGCCCTGGGTCAACATAAAGTGATCTACTCTGCCAATGGTTTGGGAAAGAGGACATCTATAGTTAAAGGAAAGAAGAAATATTATAAAAAGGTAGGAAGTTATTTCCTTTTTGTATTGGCATTTGCTGAAGAAAAGACTATCGTTTGTAAAAGTGTAGTAAAGTGATTTGAACAATTTAGTTATAGTTAAAAATTAATCAAGATTTCAATTTTAAAGTGATTTTAAATTTCAATTTGTATATTTTTTTAATACCACAAGAATCCACATTCACCCTGAGATGAGTCTTTATTAAATTTAATTCTAATATGTTAAGTTATTTAACTGGCGCCCAACTCTCTTACGTAAACTTGAGTTAATCAAGAACTAACGTAACATTAATTTTATATAACCATTGCATTATTATAAATCTATTAAAAGGTAATTTCAAATCATATTAGAATTTATAAAAGAGGGAAGTTGAGAAGCATTTCCAAAGTTCACAGTCATTTTAAAAAATCAATTTAATTATAAAGTAATTATCTACGATCGAACGGCAATTATTCACAGTTTCAAAATATTTAATAAAATTTTTAAAAATAATTTATTATTTTTAATTAACCAATATTAGAGCATTTATTTATGTCGCTGTCAACGCGGGGCATTTGTTAATGTGGGGCAAAATAAAATACTATATATTTTTTTAAATGAGATATTACAGCATTTATATATGGCGACCGGCAACGTGGAGCTTTTTGTGGTTTATATAATCTTTTGAAAAATAGTAGGCTTATAGTAGCTTTTAATAGATTATTTGACTTTTGAGATTATTTAGTTTTTGTAGGTTATTTTGCTTATAGTAATAGTTAGCTTGTTAGGATTATATTAGCTTGTTTAGATTATAATAGCATAATTAAAAGAAATAGAAAAGATTTTTAGTGGTTAATGTATGACGTCAGTTAAAAATATATATTCTGCCGCGGAAAGTAATTTAGTATTAAAAAAGAAGTATACAGATAAAGAATTAGTTGTGTCTGAGAAGCAGAAAGCTTTAACCAGTTCAGTGATGGAGGGGAACGGCGAAGAAGGCAAGCCAGCGGGATCTGAACTATCACAACTTATAGCACTTATGCAGGATATGAATGCTAAATTCGATGCTAGATTCGATAAACATTCTGTAGATATGAATACAAAATTTGACAAACAGTCTGAAGACATGAAAGAAATGAAAGAAGAATTGAGAATTCAATCAGAAACTTTGAAACAAGAAATTAAAAATGATATAAAGGAAATAAAACAAGAATTAAAAGATGATATTGAGGCGATTACAAAAGAGATGAACAGTAAAGTAGAAGCATTGAAAATAGACAATGAAAAGAAATTTACAGAATTAGAACAAAAACATGAATCCTTTTCACAAGAAATAACAAAAGTAAAAGGAATTCAAGATACTCATTTAATATATTTTAAAAATAAGATAGGCGAAGTTCAAGGAAATTGTATTCAAAGATCCGAATGTATAGAAGAGGATTTCAAACAAATTACTGTTCAGGTTAATGAATTAAAAAGTATCCAAACTGAATCAAGTTTAGGACAACATTCATGCGTACCTATTGTGTTACCGTCTTTGAGTGAACAAAATATTACTAAATTTTATGGGGATAAAAGAATGCATCCTAAGACTTTTATAAAGAATATAAAATCGTATTTGGGTAATGTGAAAATAAGTCTTAAACAATCATATAATTTCGATTATGAATTATCAATTATTCGTGGACTGATGAAGGGAGAAGCAGAAAAATGGTTTTCAATAAATGAAAATAAATTCTTCCATTTTGAAGATTTTGAAAGGTTATTTTTGGCGCAATATTGGGGTTTATCAGAACAAGAAAAAGTCGTAGAGAATTTAACATTTGGAAGATTTAACCCTCTTCAAGGGACTACAAGAGAAAATTATGCCTTGAATAAAATGTTTATGTTTAACCAATTAGACAATCCGATAGAAGAGGCGGTAGTAATTAAACAATTAGCTAAACATTTTGATAGGCCTATTTTGGAGAAAGTATACACTGATGATGTAAAACAGTTCGAACGATTTTTGCAAATATTAAAAACTTTGACGTACTAGAAAATCTTAAAAGAGATTCAACGAGGCCTGGTATGAGAAATGTGAATTTTACACAGTCTAACTCTAGTTTTTCATATAGAAATAGGGATAATTATCGGGGAAATGTTAGAAATCCAGTTAGTGATAATAGATTTGATGAACGGGATGAGTATAGAAAATTTGAGAAACATGATAAAATAGAGCAGGAGCACGGAAGGGATGATAGATACGGTAGGAATAGTAAGGAGGGTAATTGTAGTAAATATAATACGGAGCGTGAGGTATCACGTAACATGCCTAGTCATTTATATAGTCCTACAAAGGAAAAATTTGTAAGTTTTAAGGAAAAGGAATCGCAACACGATGAAGAAAATTTTTAATTGCTTGTACCACTACTCAACACAATCAGATACAACCACAAGTATATTTTCATTTTCCTAAGGGTGGTGGTACGGAACCGAAAGACAAAAGACTATTAATAAATTCAATAAAATTAGGAAAGATAGATGTAGTAAATAATACCAATAAGGAAATTATAAAGGAGGAAATAGTGATTGACAAATTAGAATGTAAAAAAAATCTAAGAAGGAGGCTGTTGTAGTTAAACATAATGATAAAGAAGTGAAATTAACAAACAAGAAGAAAGTGAAAAATTTAAGGGAATTAGGAAAGATAGATTATAATAGAAAAGGTAAGAAAAAGGTTGTTATAGGTAAAAAAATTAGGAGTAAAAAGGTAAAGTTAAAATACAAAGAAAATAAAAACAAACGTAATAAAATCATGATTAATAATTTAAAAATTGAAAAGAAAAATAAAAAGTTTAATAGAGGAAAGGGGAAAAATATTAGGATTGTAAATAAACTCTGGAAAAGACAAATTTTACCAATTAGTAATTTTCATCTAACGAACTATAAAAGCAGAAGAAAGAAATAAAGATCTTTGTAGAATATTATTTTAATTAGAATTTACATAACCATTTGTGACAAGAAATCCAAACATGACGTAATTTAAAATGATTCAGACTTAAGATAACTGATTTGACTTTATGTAACCGATATGACTAACAGGTTTATGGAATTTTATACTCAATTAGGATTTATGTATTATGTTATTAAAAATGAAAAGGAAGGTGTATGAATAAATTGAAAATTAAAGTTTAGATGAAAAATGTTTATGAAAATAGGGGAAAATGGGGATTAGAAAATGTTATTAAAATAAAATTATGACTGAAAGATTAATGAATAATGAGTAGATAAAGGATTAGGAAGTGAATGAAGATTAATTTGATTATGATTAGTATCAATGTTTTATTAAAAATGAAAACAAAAGTAGGATTGTGGTTAGATAAAATGAAAATTATGATTGAAATATGTTATTGATGAGGAAAACATTAGTGAATTTATTAAGAGTAGATTTATTAACAAAATGAATTAGGACATTTTATGATTATGTCGATATAAGCAAAAGAATTATGAAATAATTAAATGAATGGGATGGTGATGAGGATTGATGAGATATAATTATTGTTGTATATATTGTAGATAGTTTAGTTAGCAGATTTAGAATAGGGCAAGTTTATTGGGATAAAAGATTAAAATACAAAAAGATTTTGGTGTTTAGAAATATAGAATTATTTTATTTATTTAACTTATTTGTGTTTAAAACTAAAATTGCATTTTTCAATTTTATTTGAAACAGGAGGGGATAAATGCTGTGGATGGTAGTTTCAAAATTTTGGAAAATTTTGAAAATTTTGTGAAAATCTAAAATCTTTGCTAAATACTAACACTTTTGAAATATTTTTATCAACTTTTCCAGTTAAAAATAATTTTAAGTTATTTAATGGTGTGTCATTGATTATACAATCAATGTGTATACTTTTTAATAAGGTCAAATAATACATGTTTCTTTATTTATTATCAAACAGCTTACTCACCGATTACTTAAGTGTACGTAACATCCAGTTGTTCGCAAGTTTTTGTTATGATGTAATTCAATTATGTATAATTTCAAATGTGTATATCGACGGGTTATGTGATTCTTTAAGGTTTTGTTAATGTAAATGGATCGTTATTATTGCGTAAAAGTGTTGTATAATAGATGTGTCACTTTTAGAAAGAGTATTAATCTGCTATTATGTATTATATGTTGTAAATAGTGTGGTCATTGTATTAGATGATAAGGTGACGTCAAATTGTGTAATATAATTATGTAAATAGTCAATAGTATATAAGCTTAGAAAATAATAATTTAAGGACTTACTGATAGAAAGCGACGGTGTAAAGTCGTGTAAGATAAAAGGCACTTACTGTTAAACGACGAAAGAGTAAAGATATTATAGTAAATCAAGCGACAAAGTAAAGTCGTGGCTGATAATATTGTAAAAATGTAAATAGTCTAGAATTAAATAGACAAGTTAAGTTAGTTGGTGATTTGAATACGGCGAAGGTGTAAAAAGTATAAATTGTAAAAGTGTATATGATTATAAAGAACCACCTTTAAGTTAAATTACTTGCTAAAGTTAAGCAAGATAATAAATCAACGTTAAAACCATAAACGGGTGTTTTATTGAAATAAACACAAAAACAACTATAAGTATTCTACGAAAAAGGGAAATTGTACCCGCAGTTAATAAACAAAAGTGAGTTCCAAAATCAAGTGTGTGGATGATATATGGAAAATCCATCCAAAAGGAAGACAGTCAACCCTGAATTGGAAACCAGCCCTGGGTCAACATAAAGTGATCTACTCTGCCAATGGTTTGGGAAAGAGGACATCTATAGTTAAAGGAAAGAAGAAATATTATAAAAAGGTAGGAAGTTATTTCCTTTTTGTATTGGCATTTGCTGAAGAAAAGACTATCGTTTGTAAAAGTGTAGTAAAGTGATTTGAACAATTTAGTTATAGTTAAAAATTAATCAAGATTTCAATTTTAAAGTGATTTTAAATTTCAATTTGTATATTTTTTTAATACCACAAGAATCCACATTCACCCTGAGATGAGTCTTTATTAAATTTAATTCTAATATGTTAAGTTATTTAACTGGCGCCCAACTCTCTTACGTAAACTTGAGTTAATCAAGAACTAACGTAACATTAATTTTATATAACCATTGCATTATTATAAATCTATTAAAAGGTAATTTCAAATCATATTAGAATTTATAAAAGAGGGAAGTTGAGAAGCATTTCCAAAGTTCACAGTCATTTTAAAAAATCAATTTAATTATAAAGTAATTATCTACGATCGAACGGCAATTATTCACAGTTTCAAAATATTTAATAAAATTTTTAAAAATAATTTATTATTTTTAATTAACCAATATTAGAGCATTTATTTATGTCGCTGTCAACGCGGGGCATTTGTTAATGTGGGCCAAAATAAAATACTATATATTTTTTTAAATGAGATATTACAGCAATATATATATATATATATATGTATATATATATATATATATATATATATATATATATATATATATATATATATATGTATATATATATATATATATATATATATATATATATATATATATATATATATATATATGTATGTATATATATATATATGTATATATATATATATATATATATATATATATCTATATATATATATATATATATATATATATATATATATATATATATATATATATATATATGTATATATATATATATATAAATTTTAGTTGAGATTAATTTTTGTTAAGTTGAATAATGATTTTACATTAAATAATATTTAGAATGCAAATTCATATAGAAAAATTTATCATCGACTCTGCTGGGACTCGAACCCAGGACCCTCCACTGTCTAGGTGGTATCTCTACCAACTGAGCTACAGAGTACGACTACCAGCATAGCGAGAAATTTTCCATATGAATTAGATGTTTAAGCAGACATACAAAGTAACTAGATATTTTTTTGAATATTATTAATGAAGATCAGCAAGTCGCATGACAACAACATCAATATTCAAAGTATCTAGATTATTTTTAATCATTCCGAAAGGAAATTAATTATATATAAATTTTAGTTGAGATTAATTTTTGTTAAGTTGAATAATGATTTTACATTAAATAATATTTAGAATGCAAATTCATATAGAAAAATTTATCATCGACTCTGCTGGGACTCGAACCCAGGACCCTCCACTGTCTAGGTGGTATCTCTACCATACTGCTGGTAGTCGTACTCTGTAGCTCAGTTGGTAGAGATACCACCTAGACAGTGGAGGGTCCTGGGTTCGAGTCCCAGCAGAGTCGATGATAAATTTTTCTATATGAATTTGCATTCTAAATATTATTTAATGTAAAATCATTATTCAACTTAACAAAAATTAATCTCAACTAAAATTTATATATAATTAATTTCCTTTCGGAATGATTAAAAATAATCTAGATACTTTGAATATTGATGTTGTTGTCATGCGACTTGCTGATCTTCATTAATAATATTCAAAAAAATATCTAGTTACTTTGTATGTCTGCTTAAACATCTAATTCATATGGAAAATTTCTCGCTATGCTGGTAGTCGTACTCTGTAGCTCAGTTGGTAGAGATACCACCTAGACAGTGGAGGGTCCTGGGTTCGAGTCCCAGCAGAGTCGATGATAAATTTTTCTATATGAATTTGCATTCTAAATATTATATATATATATATATATATATATATATATATATATATATATATATATATATATATATATATATATATATATATATATATATATATATGTATATGATCTTTTATTTTTACTATCCAATAAATATGTTTTCAAGTCTATACCAAGCGAGCTAAATGGAACCATATAATTATGAATGTTTTATTCATTTTTTACATTTTAACATTAATAAATACAACCAAATTTTTGTCTAAAAACCTGGTAAATTGAGTTCATTTTCTGATTAGTGAATTCAATATCTTTTCTGACTTAATTAATGTCATTAAATTTCATAATCAGATGGCGCCCTTTTAGAGTATTTATTTGAGTTCTGAAACCCTTATCTACTACTTACAAATAAGACAACTGCAGAACCAATACCTGCGACCTGAAATTAAAAATTTGTAAGATAGAGCTAAATCTCAAGCCGTGGTAATCTTGAGCATTTTCTTAACGTAAGTATAAAATTATTATTTAGTTTAGAGAAACTTTGGTTGTTACAATTGGCGTCCACCGCGGGGCCTAGTGTTTTTGAGAGTTACAGAGCAAAGGAAAAATAGCGAATAGCAATACGTCTAAGAAAGATAGATATGATGGCATACTTGTCAAATTTTAAAATCTAGTGACTTTTTTGTAAGATTGGTGCTATAGCTAAGAATTTTTCAATATAATTGAAGTTTGTCATTTTGACACGATAACCTAAATGTAATGTGCGTCAATGGGTAAAGTAGTGACAGTTCGTAACGGTGAAACAAAAATCGAAGATAAACGAGAATCAAAGAGGTGGCCGTCCATCAGGCATCAACTTCGGTTACTGACGACTCCTATTTGGAAAACTCCCCCGCATTACTCTAAATGAAATTGTCATTTCTATACAAATATCGCATGGGCTAGCCCATACAATCATTGACAACTTGTGGTACACAAGGTTTGCACCAAATTGGTACCGAAGCAGTTAACACTAGAATTACGTTAGGGACATTTTTTTCTAACCTAGTCACTGGTGATAAAAATCAGTCCAAAGGATGGCGGCATAGCACCCGTTCAAAAAAATTAAAACCACAAGATCTCTGCCCTGCTAAGCGCAAAGGTCGTATCTGCAAAGCATCAACTTAGAAATATACCATATCTTCTCTTAGCTCACATCAAGATATACATATATTGGCTCACATTAACATTCTATATAGTACATTTCTACACTGCAGTTTTGCAGATAGGACCTTTTCGCTTAGCAGGGCAGATCTGCTCAAAACGTTATGGCAACAGTGTTTTGGGACAGATCTGGGTGTGATACTCATTGACTTTTTAGAAGCTGGGACAACAATCAAAATAGTCCAAGAGCCAGCAACGGGTTTGCTTACAGTATTTTTAACACGCGTATAACTGCTATGGAAGGTCCCTTAGAATATACTGAGAAGGGAACCCGACGTCTGGCAACTTTGCGGTGGTGGTTTTAGCGTCTTCGCGCTTCTTAAGGGTGTAAAAAGGTATTAAGAAAACAGTATAATAACAAGTCTGCCGCTTTGCTAGGTTAAAGAAAATCATCTGCTATATAAATAAAAACGATAAATACAGACGTGTCTACGGGTGGTAGGTTTCCGCCAGATTTGCATAAAGTTGCATAATAAAAATAACCATTTAAAGTAAATTAACAAGCATTGGAAACAAAGCGACAGATCATAAAACACGTTTGACATAAGTCAAATCGGAGAGATAGCTTAAGCGCGCGTACGGGGAATGATCATTGATACGCATTAGTTATTTATTATTATTATTAGTTATTATAAGAATCTGCCGTAAACTTACCACTCGCAAACACGTCTGTAAATTTCTTTATTTATGTAACAGATGATTATCCTTAACATTGCAAAGCGTCAGACTTGTTATTATACTATCTTTTTAGTCCTTTCTTTACACCCTTCAAAAGCGCGAGGGCGCTAAAACCACCACCGCAGAGTTGCCAGACGTAGGGTTCCCTTCACAGTATATTCAAAGGGACCTTCCATAGCAGTTATACGCTTGTTAAAAATACCGTAAGGAATCCGTCGCTGGCTCTTGGACTAAAAGCTATATTACCTGGAATTGACATTCCCATACAATCCCGATTTGGATTTTTCGCCAAAGGCGATTTCTTCTTGTTTGGGCTCTAAAAGCGACTTAATTAGGTACACAAACTGTTATGCAAAAATAAGTAAATTATGTTCCTTTAATTATTAATTAAAGTATTTCAACGCATTTATTATTATAATAACCGTACTACTTCTACTGTACAACTAAAATAAATTTAAATAGAAAGCAAAACTCAGGAAAATCTTGCGACTCGTGAACTAAGAAGTTAATAATAATGGACATCTATATATAGAACATATCTATTGAAGAGCGTGAGTAATCAGTAGAAGTAGAGACAAATAGCTGCTGAAATATATTTATCCTAGAACTTTAAACAAACTAGAAGAAAGGTTTGAAAGGTGTTTTTTTAATTTTAATAATATTGTCTTTTTTTAACAAGTTATGTAAACAACAACAAGTAACTAAGTATTTTATTTAACATTATGTTACTAGATTAATTATTCTTTGAACAATTTAAAAGTTAGCACTGCACATTAACAATATCTACCTTATCTAGTTTTTTTATCTTGCCCAAAATCTAAAAAATGTCCTTTTTGATAATTCTAATTTAATATGATTCTAATATGACTCGTTTTTAATTGACCACTAGGTATACACAAAAAATCTTTTTGAAAATTAGAAATTAGAATTGATAAGAATATTTAGACTAACTGGTAAGTTCTTAAAATGAGAAATCAATAATAATAATCAGTTGTTGGTTTAATATTAACCTATATAAAGCAAAAAGTATTTGTATTTGTTTTGAGAAACTTCAAAAGTTTATTTTCAGTTCTAATTATGTTTTGTGAATAATAAACCAAAATATTAAAAGATAAAAAATTGAAATTATGCATTGGAAATAAAATGACTGAATCAAATGTAATTCTTGAATCTAGTACTGAAAACCATATGCTAAAATGTAGTGAAACTTCAAAGTATACCTCTACTTGTAATAATGAAAATTCTGTTGTAAGTGGAGTTTTTAGTAGTAATAATAATGTTGTTAATAATGATGTCCCAAACAATGTTGATATTTATATGGTAGATTCAAATACTTCAGATAAAGATGGTAAGGGTGACTGGATTTGTAATAAAGGAGAAAACAAATATGATGTAAATTTTTTTTTGTTTGCAGATGGTGCAAATGTTGCAATAAAGAGTGATTTAAAAGCTTACTGTCATGGTAATGAAACTGAACCTGAGCATAGCGATACCACCGATACAGAAAATGAAAGGTCCTCAGATAATGATACAAAATATGATTCTGAAGTTTCTGATAATAGGGAACAGAGTGACTTGACTGATACAGAAAATGAAAAATCAATTACAGAGTATAAAAAACATTTAGAAGAATGTATACATAATGTTAGTAGGTTAGAAGGACACTGCTTTCAATTGAGTGAAAAATGTAAGGAACTGGAATCAAGGCTGGAAGTAGTAAGTATCTTGTTTATGAAGTATAGTCAAGAATAAAGAATAGGCTGTGCTAGAGGCAAAATCATTTCATTGTTTATTAAAATTTATAAATGGAATTTGATACTGATTTAACCAGTTTGACACAACAGCGAGGTATAACAGTGTACCAGTAGGTTTTCAATTTTTCTGAAAATGACTACTAAAATGATCAACCTTGAAATTTTAAGGCCCAAGACTATAATTTGACTTTGAAACTAAGGGTTACTTTCAAAGGCGTTTTATTAATATTAGGTAAAATTATTATTAATCAATAGAGACTGGTGAAAGTTCAGGATGGGGTGCTGCATTACCATATAAAGAAAAAGACAAAACGATTAACTTGCAAAGTTTTATCGCAATAAGAATGAACGACATAACTATAAATAAAAGTGTTAAGAGTTAGTTAAATAAAAGTTTTATTTGTTCTTTAACTTGTGTTCGTAAACAGAATTTCCTTTTGCAAAATCAAATATCGGTAATTATTCGATATATACGGACCCCTATCGTACATGCATACATACGGAAATACCAAGCGCTACGGGTTTTCGTTCGAAAAACGTCATAAAAACAGGTAAAAATTATAAAATATTCTTATCAGATGACACAAACACCATTTTTAATCCATTTTCATGTAAATACAGCCAACTTTTTTACTAACTGTAACCTAACATCATAACATTCTAACCTCAAAATAGCCATTTTAACATTGTTTTTCTTATTAATTACCGGCGACTGGCGCAATGTTTTTTCGGATTATTGTTCTCTAAGTTATCCTCTACAACTCAATATAATTGGTTTACCTGGGTTCAGAAGGGTCCGTATATCGAATAATTAATCAAATATCTACAACTTAAACTTTATTGGGATTTCAAAAACCATAAGAGATACGAAGTTGGTTAACGGAGACAAAAGTTGCACAATTCCAAGAACATCTCAAAACCAGTTCCAGTATTTAAAAAAAAATCATAGATCACTAGATATAAGCAAAAAACGAAAAATTAGTCCTTATCTTCTTTTTTTAATATCTCTGAGACTATTTATTTTAAGAGTATGAAATTTTGCACATAGCCATAGCTTCACATTATAATTGTCATGGGCATTTTAAACTCGCTATCTTTTCGGGCCCTCTCGAACAGAAAATAACCTAAGTAAGTGAAATAAACTAATTAAAGTGAAGTAAAGCACAACTTCACTTTGATCAGAAAAATTCTAGTAGAAGAAGTGCTACTAAATATAAGCACGGCCTGCCGTTGTCTGCCAAGGAGGGTGCCATGTTGTTGCTTCGAATTTGTGCGGCACGCTTAGGCGACTATCATCAGTCCACTTTACAGCACAATTGTTTTCCATTTTTGTTCTTAAAATGCTCCTTTTTCTCTTAAAATGCTTAGTTTGCAAACTATAACGAGTTAAATTAATTAATGCTACCCACAAAAGTTCGTAGTAAACACGCAGGTCTTATTATTCTGAACAATGTTTTAAAAAAACATTTAAACCCACTTGTTTACTACTAATTCTTTTTTTTGAAAATACAATACTAACGGGTGTTTCCTAGTAGCGTAACAGAGGACGACTGAGTCCCTTTGGGCCTATGGCTATCCATACCACCACCTTTCATTCGAACTTTGCTTTTGTAGCAAATCTTATATTGGCTGGGGTCAAGGAAACATTACTTGTATAAAACCCATCATTTCGGTTGATAGAAGAATGGGAAAGCGTGAACAATGTTTGTAGGTGTATAACTTTTCACGCTCTCTATTTTCTTCATAAAATCTATACACACGCTTTCTCAAATCAATCATTTTGGAAGCCATTTTTAAACTAAACTCGGCCACAAGGACAATTTAACAGTGATTGTCAAATAGTTCTAAGCCTACTACAAAACCTGAGGCTAACTAGATTTTTTAAATAGATGAGTGGCTTTAATATCTTATTTTCATTTTAGTCTCGATTTCTAGGAAACACCCGTTAGTAAGTCATTTATAATGGATAAAAATTATTACACTGATTAAAACATGATCAAACAAATCTGTTGGTTGGCTGATCTAGCATGTCCAGGATCATTTATAAGAGGAATAAATGTTATAAACAACAATTAATAATTGTTGTTTCTATTAAGTTCAATCAAAATGCTTGATAGAGTTTTTTTGTTGGCAGAAGTAGTATCTGAATTAAATTAGAATAACTTTTGGTTAAATTTAGATAAGGAGAAAGCTGATATTGCCTGCGGATACGCATACCTCATAACCAGTCATACTAATTCATACCGCATAAGCAGTCACAGCAGTATAACGTTAGATGAAGAAATTTAACAAAAATTCAATTTATCTTTAGGCTGTTAGAATATTGTATAAAATCGTGGTATATGGTTTTATAGTTGTTTAATGGTTTTGTAGCATTCCGGTTTTGTGCGTTGGTAAATTTGGTAATCTCTAAGTTTAAGGACTTATTATAATGCACATACAGTGCTATTTATTTACCATGCGATATATAATAGTATATTATGTATTAAGGGCTTAATTGAGTATGTTAGAGCCTGCAGAGTCAGTTAGCTAAGACGATAAAGGGCTCTAAAACACTAATTAAGCCCGAAATGCATACGATAGTTTATGTCCGGCCTAAGTTTAAATTAATATTTAATTTTAACATAAAAATAATTTGAAAAGTGCAAAACTTCAAGTAGGTATGTAGGTGCAGCGATAAAACTTCAAGTAGGTAGGTGCAATGGTATATAATTACTGTTATTACTATGGAGACGGCGTAAACAAGGGTAGATATTTTTCTAGCGGGCTCTAAAAATTTTTAGAGCCCTAGAGCTCTAATTTAGCAACTTACGCTTTAAAAACAGGCCGCTAAGTTGGTTAAAATATCCCGACCGGACATAAAAATTACATAAAAGAGTGTGCTGTATAATTGGTTGCCTATGTGTGCATAATGTTTTGACTCGATTATTTTCAGATGCAACATAGGGAAATTACACATATTGCAATTTAATTTAATAGGACTGTATAAATCTTTGGAGTAAAGAATTAGCAAATACCTAGGGAATTCTTTGTTGTTTAAATATTTGATATTTATTATTTAAAAAAATTAATTCAATTATATGTCATTATAAACTTGGAAAGTGCAAAATAAAAAGCTAGTAAATAAGCATTTGGATTCTATGTACAAAAATATCTCTAATAGAACATAAAATAAGTATGCATTATAATAATGAATGTTTTCATTCCCAAAGAGATATACAAAGCAAAGATTCAGTCCCCACCAATCACAAAATATAAATTTTATTGAACTACAAAAACTGTAATTTATTTGGGTTTGGGGTGCTTGTTGCGGGCAGGTATTTGTTCTGTCTCTACCTAAAGTTAGTTAGTAATCATCAACTCAATGTAAAGACTTAAGATCTATAAATATATTACCGACCCTTTTAAAATTATAACTTGTATAGACAAACCATTGTCATTCACTGATTTCATTTTCAATGCGATTATACTTATCAAGAATTATTATCAATTATCTTAAGGCCAAACTCAGTATATAGTTTACTGTACTAGTGTGTCAGTTTTTCTCCCAACAATTAATGTTCTTTGTTATTTTCAGTCAGTACTAGCAACATCACCAGCTATGTAAATTAATATATGTACAGTAGCAGGGGCAGATCCAGAGAATTATTTTGGGGGGGGAAACTTTTGGTAAAATAATTGTTTTAATACATAATAATTAACCAAACATTATTTGTTTCTATTCTATGTATGCTTATTAATAATTTGGGGGGGGAATTCCCTCTCCGTGAATCCCCACCTGTACAGTAGAGACAGCGAATGTTTGTCTTGTGTAGCGAGGAGACGCTTGTGTATTCGGTACTGGTCGGTGTTTTAACAATAGCCAGAATCTTTACATACTTTTACCAGTGGCGTTGCAAACATTAATTTATACAATTCAAATCAGTAAATCTCAAACAGTTACTCAAATAATATAAAAAAAGATTACGAATTTTTATTAATATTAGTTAAGTACCTTTTAAAATTCCATTAAATTATTTAACCAATACATTTTATAAAAATATCAATATAAATAATTATGGAGAAATACATGGATTTTGTTTAATAGTAACACCACTGATACCCTCTAAATGCCATGCTTAAGAAATTTAAAGTTAGAGAATGCGCATACAAAGGCCAGGAAAACACTCGCCGTGACCACTGTACCATTCACTCCTGTGGATGAAATGCATCTTGTTACGATTCCTTTTATTTGTGGTTAATTGTAATAACTCCCAACAAACTTACCATATGCTTACTGTTACAGACACTTGCACCAGCATGTTTTAACATATGTTATACACTCTAGCATGGCGTGGGAAATAAAGGTAGTTCTTGAATTATATTTTAATGAATCGCTATTAGTTATTAAAAATAATAAATAGCAAGATTAGTTAAAAACTACACAAACTTATGTTGTCAAAATATTTTTAATTAAATCCAACGCTGCCTACATACATTTCTTTAATGGTATGCGCATGTACCATTACAAACTATATAATTCTATCTCTTCTGAACAACTGCATGATGCTATTAAGATAATCAATACTGATGTAGCTGTTATTGCTAATTGTTCTTCCAAGCATATTTTATAAATTCATTTAAAAAATCTAGACTTTTATAATAATAGCTATTTATGTCATAAGTCCTCTAAACTAAAAGTCTTTAAGGGAGAGGTCGGAATATTAGGAATGATTCGAGGCAGCGGAGTCATGTAGGCAAGTACACTGCGCTCGTGGTTCAACCATCCGAGTACTTTCCAGAGAAAACTTAACTCTGTTAAGCGATATAAATCCACTATAACCACCCTGCCATACTACCGGCTGTGATTAATATAAATATACATTTATTGAAAAATTCTTGTGCTGGGGGGTCTAGGTTGTGATTGTCATAGTGACAAAGTTATAAAATAAACTATTGTATTGTTGATAAATAAAATGCAGCGTTAAAGATTTTAACACTTAAGTACAGGTATCCCAAAAAAAAAATTAAATTGTGTAATGCAGTATGTAATGAGCATTGAAGATAAATAATAAAACACTATTTGTTAATGTTACATTAAATTTACTATTAGATTGCCAAACATGATTTTCCATTAAAATAAAAATTAATAAGAAATAAATAGCTTTACTTCAGTTATTCATAATAGCTAATTAAAATTTTATTTCTGCTTAAATAGACAACAAAACGACATGATACAGCAATAAAGGAGAAAGAGATGATGGTTATGCGTTATGCTGTTAGTGAGAAGACAGTGTTGGATCTTAAAGCTGGCAAAGAACTTGCAGAGAAAAAACATAAAGAGGCCATACGTGAAAATGAAATTTTACAACATAAAGTAACAAGTATGGGAATGGAGAAGTCGCGAATATGCCAGATGTTGGATAATAAAGTAAAATATTGTTTGTATATTATGTATGCTGATTTTAATAAAATAATACCTTTTAGTGTTACGAATATAAATCTAGTCAACAAGAATTAGAACGAATAAAAGCAGACTTAAATGCCTTAGAAACAAAGTTAAAATGGTCACAGAATAATTTGAGGACTGAAATGGAGTTAAGAAAGGTAAGTTTTGTGTTTTGATACAAAATAATATTTGATGTACTGGAAAGGACTCTTTGCAATTTTCATGTCTTACACAAATCACCAGATAAAGATTCAACTTCTGTAGCTGTCTGAGGAAAGACTTAGCATAGTTCAAAAAATAGAACTGGATAAAAAGCTTTTTGAAATTTTACATTTTTTTTGTCTGAAAAATGGATTAAGTAGCTTAGAATAAAAATATCTCATGAAATATCAGTTACATTTCACCATACGAAATCATCAAATTTAAAAAAAAATTGTTGCTGTATCATTTTTGTTTTTGATCAAAATGGGCTGGCTAGTTTGTAACCCTAGTCTTTAGTTGAAAGAAAATATTTTTAAGATTTTTTAAGTATTTGATAATGGCGGCCATTTTCCATCAGCGACGTCGACAAAATTTATCAATTTCATAGGTTTATGCATTTTATCACAGCTTGTTGTGCAGTTGACCAATTTGGAATATTATTATGTCATTTTAAAACTTAAGATATGTATATTTTATTTATAAATTTACAATTTGATAGCAACTTATTTTTTCAAGATGACATCTGTGCACTTTTGTCATTGAAATTGCTATTTTCTCCAGGGTGCCAACATAGCCAGGGGTCTATTACAACTGAATCTCCCCTATAAAGTACATACAAAATTATCTTCTTTAAAGTGCTGCTGATTTTAAAAAAAAAGCTTCAAAGTTGACAAAAAATGAAAATTATTAAAATTTGGAGTCCAGAAAAGTTAGGTGGAGGACCAAATAAAACGTTGAAATTTTTGTAATAGCTAGTCTTTGTGAAACTTGGGTTAATTCTGGTTATTTTTACTCCTTTCTTTATACAGGTCTTTAAAAATGCAAAACAATTGCGTTTTGAGGTGTGTTGCTTAAACCAAGGTATCTTTTGGCCGGTTTCACAAA
Source organism: Agrypnus murinus (assembly GCA_929113105.1). NCBI lineage: Eukaryota > Metazoa > Arthropoda > Insecta > Coleoptera > Elateridae > Agrypnus > Agrypnus murinus. The sequence continues at coordinate 95,860,233 of OV816024.1, read as the reverse complement.
GCTTGATTAAGTTTTGATTAGCTTAATCGTGATTCAATTTGAAATCCTGAAATTTCATTGGTTGAGATTTAAGAGACTTGAAATTTTATTCAATGAAATTTCTGGATTTCAAATATAATCATGATTAAGTTAATCAGAACTTAATCAAGCTTTGTGAAACCGGCTATCTATATAATATTTTTAGGTCTCTAATTGGTTCCAAATTTGTAAATAGTATGTGGGACTGCATAAATAGTAACCAGCTTTAATTATAAAGAGTATGTGTTTGCTTGATACATCAAAACGTAAAATTAATGCCAGCGTGCTGCAAATCCCCAATGTCATGATTGTTTGTGATACTTAAATTGAAAGTTGTATGCTTTCACATTGTCAGGAGTGTCCTGGAGTTGAAACAGTAGATAGAAAAATCTTGATTAATTAATTACAATCAGTATCCGCAGACAGATGTCAACTTGTCACACTTTAGATGATTTTAAAGAAAAGTTGATAAAATTAAAAACCCCATCATTTTATTGCAAAATGTCAGTCTCAGTTTTTGAAAACTAAAGATGAAGACATTACTGCTGAGTGTATAATTTTAGAGGATTTTTCTGAAAATTACACATTTGCAACAAGCTACACTGCATGCTTTTGAGGTATATTTTAAAGACAACAATTCCATAAAATCAGAACACAACATAGTGTATTATTAGTGATAGTTTGGTACACAATATTGTGCCACTTCATGCTTTCCAGAAAACGTTAATTTGTCATTTAAAAGAAAAATTTCCTGATTTGAAGAAAGTTTACTATTTCAGTGATGGTTTTTCTGTTCAATAAAAAAACAAAAAAACTTTTTTGCCACTTCACATGGGTTGAAAAAATGAGTTTTATGATCTTTCAATATATAAATATATCAAAGACTTTCTCACAAAACGAATGTGTGTGTACAAATTAAAGAAGACACTTCGATACAGCTGTTTCAAGCTTATTAGCTATCATCAGTCGAAGATAGTCTTCTCCAATTTGCACACACCATCCAGGGCTTTATATAAAACCCAAATATACATTAATACCAAAAGGTCATACATTAATATCAAAAGGGTTATATATTGAAAGATTACACTTTATTCTCACTTTGAGTTCCATATTACTATAAATATATTTAATTATATTTTATAGTTTATTATGATGTTTAGCCTGGGGACTGCAGCATGGGGCACAAATCAGGAAAAATAGCAATTTCATGGGGAAAAGCGCACAGATGCCATCTTGAAAAAATAAGTTACTATCAAATTATAAATATATAAATAAAATGTACATATCTTAAGCTTTAAAATGACTAAGATTAAAAGCTTAAAATCGAATAATATTCGAAATTGGTCAACTGCACAACAAGCTGTGATCAAATGCATAAACCTCTGAAATTGATAAAATTTGTTAACAACGCTGATGTAAAATGGCTGCCATTATCAAATAGTTGCCAGTAAAAATTTAAAAAAATATTTTCTTTCATCTAAAGGCTAGGGTAACAAGCTAACCCATTTTCATCAAAATCAAAAATGGTGCAGTTTCACTCACTTGATGATTTCACATGGAATGACCCCATAGTTACTTCCTCTGACAGCTTTCACCAATAACAAACTTAGAAAAATGGCGATCTTACCAATATGGCATACATAACTATGAATTGAGCATATTAATTAAGTTACTTTTAATGATGCAAAGACTAAATGGGTAAATGTTTAATCAATTGTGAAGGCGGCAGAACATTTACATGTTCTGTGAAAATTACTAAATGTTGCATCCCTACTTTACTATGTTTTATTTGAAAATCGAAATTATATAGAACATGCCAATACACCAGATGTTTTTAAATTATTATTTAACATTTAGATTTAGGCTGGGCGAGACTTATCTAGCAAAACTGCTTTAAGCAGAAACGTTTTCACTGAAACCACAAACATCTTGTTCTGACGAAAAGCATAACTACTTTCAGTAGAAACGTTTTTGCTTAAAGCAGGAACGTTTTTGCTGAAAGCAAAAACATTTTGTTCTGTCGAAAAGCACTTGCCATAATTTTAATTGATCAGATTTTTGTTATGATAAATCTTCAGTGTATAAATTATAAATTGCAGATCTTTATTCAATCAAAAAAATTAATTTTTTGCGTCTATTTTCATACTAATAATAAAAATAATGCATTCGCAAAAATTTTATTGTAATACAATCGACACTGCACTTATTACTTTTATAAAAAGTTATTTATGAAGTTATTTTTAATAAAAATAACTTCACACACTGCAAACTACGACAGTATGGACACGTACATTGAAAACACATGCCTGCAACCAAATGTTTTGCTTTCAAACAATGGTCAATGCTCGTGTTACGAGCATTCACAGCTTTGCTCAAATCTGCTGTATTGTGCTAGACTGCGTTTTTGCTTTTTGCTCAATCATGTTTAAATATGCTTAATCATGCTGTACAGAGTTTTTGCTTTTTGTTCGATCATGCTCAAGGTTGTTTAAACATGCTGTAAAGGGTTTTTGTAAACACGTTAGAAAGTGTGCGGTAATCTTATAATAATCACTGAAAAACATGTTAAAGCATATTTAAGCAAAAGCGTTTCTGCTTAAAGCAGTTTTGCTGGATAAGTGTGCGTCCAGCTTTACAAAGAACTTTACCCTAGGAAAGTGAAACAAAAATAGAAACATTGACTTCAAAACTACAAGAAACTGCAGACGAAATAGAACAATCAAAACGTGAAGCACAGGAATCTATAAGAGCTTTTCAGCATTCTCAAGATAATCGTGCTAATGTGCTAGGTAAATAAATCTGTAACTATGTCTTATTATTTTTGTATGTATCTAATATTGCAGATCAGCAACTTAAAGAACAACATGCCAATTTAATTTTATTGAGACATGAACGTGATGATAGGGAAAACCAAGTAAAGAGTTTTCAAGCAGAACTTGAAAGATTGCAATTAAAACAGAAAGATACTTTGCAAGAGAATAATACACTTTCTTTGAAGATACAACAGTTAGAAAGAGAAAGACTTGAAACAGGACAACGTCTTAGTGAATTACGTGGCTGTGCAGATCAGCAGAGACAAGATGCTGCTGATCTTATTGCTAAAACTGCCCAGTTAGAACAGTTAAAACTGCAGATTCAAAAGTAAATCATTCTTTTACTTATCACCAAGCTGGCTTTGGAATCTTTCTTGTCTTATATTATTGGGAATGAATGTTATGAAAGTTATTGAATGCAATGTGTTCTTAGATAGGGATAACAAGAAGAAAAACTTGTTTTTTAAAATTTCTTTTTAACTAAGATCATACGTCCCCCATCTAACATGCAACATGTAGTCAGAGGATCTCCTGGCCACCTCCCTATACAATAAGTTTTTCGTTAAATTATTTAGCTCAATAAATAGCAAAGAGCATGGGTATGGATAAGAAAACACCATTTATGCTTTACACCAGAGATCGGCAATCAGATGCCTGTGGGCACCATAGTCAGCTATTTGAGGAGGGTGTTGTTTGGTAAAGAGGTTTCCAACCACTGCTTTACACTGTTTCTCTATTGATATAAAAAAATAAATTTTTAAGTTACACATACAAAATAACATAGTCATGTAAGTAGATTTGAGGGAAATTAAATGTATACTTTTGAAAGCACAAAGTTTCAAAACAGTTTCACCAAGTTTTGCATATGCTATAAACAAATGAAATGAAAAAGTACATGCATTTTACATTTAAAATTTTAATCACTTTAGGACACGTGTTATTATTGAAATATTAAGTTGAAACCTTGAAACAACTATTTTTTTACTATTCGGAATGAAATGAGGGGGCATTGATATTTAAAAGTTCTAAAAACAAGGACAACCCTAGTGTGTATGGACCGCAATTTCAGTTAAAGCTACCAGTGAACCCTATTATGTACAAGCAAATTATAAAAGCAGAAATATATACCAGAGAATGTATAGAACGAAGGTTAAAGCTGTGTATAAAATATTTATACATTTTATAAGATAAGTGTTTTTATCAAAGTCGCTATGTTTGTTTTCCAATGCCACAGTTGATTTGTGCAGTTTTCGTTTGTTTCATACAAAGTCAGCTTGGGTCACAGTTTTCTAAATGTATTCTCCCTTAAACTTTAACCCCTTTTTACAGTGAACAGGAACAATTAAGTGCTTGCAATGAACAAATAACATTATTGAAACAAAGGAATGCTGAATTAGAATCTGATATGGAAGCATGTCGTGAAAGAGAAGCTGAATTACTACTTTTTACCCAGCAACTTACTGATAAGAATGTTCGATTGCAATCTGAATTTACAGCCATGGAAACTAAGGTAAGAGTGTTTCGCTTATTAAGAATGAAGGGTAAATTTACAAAGATAATAGTTATTATCTTACATTACAAGCTGCGAAAGTTTACTTTTAGGTGCAAGGTGTTGTTGCTTGGCCGAGGCGAAGTGTAAGCGTAGCCGAGATTAATTAAAAACACCGAACACCTGAAAGGGCTTTCATAGTGTGTATGTATTAAACTTTTCATTCTCCCCTTGACATTTATTAACCACCGTAAATAAATAAATAAAATGATGATTCAGTGATTATAATAATATAATGTTTGTATATACAACAGTATTGTTACCAAGGTAATGTTGACAACAGCCACCTTATAATATTATATTTTAAGAAAATTTACAGTTTTACTTCGTTGTCCAGGAACCGAAAGTATTTCATACCTAGCAACCACCTTGCATGTTTTACTTTCGCTTTCAGTTGCTTTATCAAGATAGAAAGTTACACTTTCGTATAGGGGAGAATGAAAAGATCATTTCTAATGCCACGAACTGTAAAGAAATACATATAAGAAAAGAATTAAATCATTATAGGAAATTCTTTTTTTAAAGAAATCATTTCGTTTAACTAGTATTAGAAAAAATTTCTATTTTGCATAACTCGTAAATGAAAGCTGATATTAAAAATATGTTTTTACATTTGCGTATCCTAATGGCTTCATTAGGACACGCATTTTGCGTGTCTTAATGAAATTTTTTAGAATACTGTAAACAGTAGCATTTTATTTTTTAAAGTTGATATCACTGTTAGACAGCTGTTCTTAGAATGTCAAAACTTATCTTATTTACGCAGTGAACTTTTATAACTGGAATGCAACGCTTGCAAAACTAGTTTTGCAGGCCACATAAATGCGCCGAATAATAAATAGCCCTGTTAAGGGCGTAACGGTTTTTACTTTATTATTAACGAAATTGTAAATTTTGATACTGTCATATATGGGATGCATTGTGTTGTGCATGTGCAATTAATAGCTCACGATAAACTTAACGTAATAAAATTCAGTTTTATAAAATTATATATTTTTACCTTATAAGTTATAATATCCAAAAGATCCAATGAATAATTATTTTTGTTAACAAAAATCATTCTTTGCTGAAAATACTATTGAATTTATACCTTATTAATTTCTTTGACAAATAAGGTATTTATTCTATGAAATGAAATATAATTATTCTTATTTTTAATTCATTAAGTAGCAATTATTTATGTCACAAATAGATTGGCATACATTCTACTTTGAATTTATAATAATTTTTAACAGTACCCAGGTCCTGCTGCTTAGTAGCGGCCCGCTACTAGCGGGCTTTGTGTATATGGTATATGAGATAAGAATGAGAATTTCTACGTCTCGCGGATTGAGCGAGGTTATGTAAAAAACAATTCAATAATTTCTAGTGTTGCCAACTGTTATGCTACTTACCAAAATATCCCTAACAAATTTTATTTAAAACTAAGTAATTTTGTTAATTATTTAATAATGAAATAATGCAAATAGAAAAAATAGTATAAAGTATTCGTTTCATAAGACGTTTTAGCGCACTTGTTCTCTTTAGAAAACTCCCCGCTATGCGGGTCATTTTGATGGGTGAACATAACATAGTAACAATTCCCATATAATACGATTTTTATTAAATTAATAAAACTGCAATTTTTTAAATTTATGGTTATTATTTATACTGGCATCTCTCAAAGTAATATTATTTATAATGAATTAACAATTCATATGCAAAAATGTTTTATTGTAAATTTCACTTTCACATACATCCAATCAGAACAATCTCTGCTACCTTGATTTCTTTGTACTACATCTATTCGGCGGCCCGAGTATAGTTGGAATGAGTGAGAAAATTACTTTTATTTTCAATCTTTAATCTTAAGAATAATACTGTTTTTTGAATTGTCCAATTAGTGGAATTCTAAAATAAGTTGTTTAATTTATTCTATTGAATATTTATTAAATTTGTACTGTTTTATTCTACATTTTTCCTAATAGAAGATTCAAGACCTTTCGAATAACTAAAATTTTGTTATTTTTTCAAAACTTGCTAGATAATTCTGTTTTATTAATTGGAGTAACTAGAATTACAAAGCTTACTAAAAAAAATTTGATGACAACATTACTCACACCGATTTAGTAAGTACCAGATTTTTTGGACCAAAGCATAGAGAATTTTATGCCATTTAATAATATACTAGGGTGGTCTGAAAAGTTTCTGACCTAACAAAGATACAAGACATTTTTTCTTTAAATTTATTTTTATTTTTCTACATAGTCTCCTTGTAAGTCTACACACTTCGCCCAGCGATGCTCCCATCTCTTTAACCCGTCCAAATAGTACTCGGCGTTTTTCTCTGCAAAATAATTGTTCACGAAGGTGATTGCCTCCTCATTTGACAAAAATCTCTGTCCTCCGAGCGCAATTTTTAGATGAGGGAACAAAAAGAAGTCGCTTGGGGTTAGATCTGTAGGGGTGTAGATGCGTGGGGCTGATAGTGAGTAAGGAGGATGGTCAAGCAGTTCAAACCGTAATTCGTGGATTTTCGCTATGGCAACCGCGGAGGTGTGAGACGGCGCATTGTCTTGGTAAAACAGGATTTTCTTTTTCTGCAAATGTGGCCGTTTTTCCGCAATTTCTGCCTTCAGCTTGTCAAGTAATGATGCGTAGTATGCTCCTGTAATGGTTTTTCCTGTTTGAAGATAATCGATTAAGATAACTCCATGACTATCCCAAAAAACAGTCGCCATCACTTTCCCAGCCGACAACAGTTTTTGCTTTTTTTGGAGCCGATTCTCCCTTCGCAGTCCACTGTTTTGACTATATTTTTGTTTCGGGTGTATAATGGTGTATCCAAGTTTCATCTACAGTAATTAATCGGCGCCAAAACTCTGATTTATTGCGCCTAAACTGCGCCAACAGAGCGTTGGAAATGTTCATTCGAACACGGTTTTGGTCTAATGTGAACAAACGCGGCACCCAACGCGCGGACAGCTTTCTCATGCCTAAATCTTGATTCAATATGTGACAAACACGTTCTTTGGACATATTCATAGCCTCTGCTATCTCTCTCACTTTAATTTGACGGTCGTTTAGCACCATTGGGGGAACTTTAGCGATGTTATCGTCAGTGTTGCAGTTTTTGGACGTCCCGAACGTTCATCGTCTCCCAAGCTGGTACGGCCACGTTTAAATTCAGCTGCCCAAAATTTCACTGTGGTAAATGATGGCGCAGAGTCCCCATACACAGAGTCCAACTCATCTTTGATTTGCGTAGGCGTATTGTGATTGGGTTATTCACAACTCTGTGACAAGTGGACTGTATTAAGGTAGAAAGTCACCCAAATCTAAAGTCAAGCTAGCTGCTGTATATGAATAAAATCAACAAATCTTAATTCACATATGAACATTATAGAAAATTAAAATAATTATTTATTTGTTGTTTAGCTTCCAAAAATTGTCATTTTATATCAGAAAACAAATTAATAATCATAACATCGTTGTTCGCTTTACTAACGTAGTATACATTGATGCGTAAGATTTGGCAACGCAATGTACGATCAGTATTTGACATAAAACCAAAGTGAGGTTAGAGTTTGGTAAAAATTATTGACTGTTGCACGTTAAATAGATATATGCGGTGTTATGAATATGATTGTGACCAAAAATTATTTTTTGATGACATCATAAAAGAACAAGTGTGTGGTATAGCTTCAATTTGGTCAATTCGCTGTCCTTGCAAATACGTTCACACATCAGAAACATACTCCTCCAATGATGATTCTACAAAACGTCATGTTTTGAATATAAAACTTGCAGCAGGTAGAAGATTCTTAATACTATTTCCTATTATCATTATCATTTTTTGTGTATAACATTAATTCCAAAAAATGATCTTCAACGATGATCGATGCCGGTATTGAGGCAAGTCAAATCAACGCGATTCTCACATCACTTGACATGCCTGCTGTGAGCAAAACAACGTTGAAGCAAGCAGGGGATATTATAGGGAAGTCTAGTAGTGAGAAAGCTTTGCTTCAAGAGCGAGAACTAATAATAAAGGCCGTTGTAAGTTTATCACTGTTTTTCAATATTGCTGTACAGAACTTCGATTCTTTTTATACACATATAAATGGTTACTAATGAACTTCATATTTACTCACTTATTAACAATGAAAAATTAGACTGATTTGTCCACTCAAAGTGTCCCTTTAATACTTAGAGCACGCACTCAGTACTCCGCGACCACATCGCCGAACCACGTCTGCGATCACGTACAAGTAATGAGAAAAAAAATGTTAATACAATTTTGATTTTATTTCATTCAATTTTATTTATTATATTTGATTTCATCTATTTAATTTATTTACGTATATCATTATTTTCAAGTAATATAAAAAATACCAACATACAATTCATCTAACATATCAAATTTGAATTTCCGCGCGAAGCAACGTTGCCAGATCATATAATAGGGTTTTGCATGTGCAGGGACTTCAGTCATCAGTTTCCGGTAACAGCTGGAATACAAGTTTATAATCGAAATATCTCAATAACTAAGAGGCAAACTGCAGTTTTTTTAACGTCAATATAAAATACAATTTCTAAACTATTGTTACATAGTTTTTCATATACATGGTGAGTTGTTTAAATATAAAACTTTCAAGTTGTTCTTGGGCATACTGTGTAAACCCATATACATCAATGTATTTGACTGCAACTTTGTTAATCATTTTCTCGGTACATACGTGGTGAAATGCCGTTTTTTGGGTATCAATCGAAAGAGCAACATTGAATTTACCAAATCATACTTAAATTATGTAATTCTTGAGTTGTAAGGTTTGGGTGACTTTCTACCTTAATTTAAAATAATAATAACACTTAATTTAGTGTAAGAATTTAATAATAAACTAGCCATCTGGCTTACAATACAAAAATGGTGTTAACCATTAGAAAAACAAATGCATTCTAAAATTAGGAAAATAAAGCATATTACTCCAATTTCTTAACACACCACTAATCGGTCTTAAAATAGAACAGTAAGGGTGGGAAACATTTGGCTTAACTATTGGGGTTAGTTAGCGTCTTTAACATCCCGCCCACCTTGAAAAGTCACTTTTCAACAAACTTAAATATCACTGACTGGGTAAAACACACACTTTAGTCAATGCACGTCTCAATACACCTAGAGAAGTGCAGACATCCGCCACTCTGCAAACTCCATCTCGTCCAGGAAACATCTTCTCTACTCTACCAAGCCGCCAACGAAGAGGAGGTAAATTGTCATCTTTAATAATGACTAAATCACCAATCTTAAGCAACTGGCTAGCATCTCGATTCCATTTAACCCTGATTTGGAGTTCATTCACATATTCCTTACTCCAACGAGTCCAAAAATTCTGACTTAAAGATTGAAGCTTTTGGTATTGATTAAGCCGGTTCTCTGGAATGGCAGTAACATCTTCTTCTGGGAGTGCAATTAAGGATCAGAATGAGCAGGGGTTAAAGGGTTTAAATCATCAGAATCAGAGGAAAGAGGACACAGAGGTCTCGAGTTTAAGATACTTTCGACCTGACTTAAAACTGTATAAAAATCTTCAAAAGTAAGGATAGATTACCCGCCTCAAGTGAAATTTCAAACTCTTTATGCCTGCCTCCCATATACCGTCAAAAGAGGGAGACCGGGAGGGAATAAAATACCACTTAATTCTCTCGTTTACTAAAATATCTGCAATCGTGTCACTTTCTCTAGAAAGGAAATCATAAACTTTTTGTAATTCCCAATTGGCACCTATAAAATTGGACTCATTGTCTGAATATACATTAGAGCGTTTACCTCGTCACGAAATAAAACGCTTTAACGCATTTAAAAAACAATCCGTAGTTAAAGAAGAGACAAGTTCCAAATGCACAGCTTTAATACTCATACATACAAAAAAGCACACATAGGCCTTTGTCACTTTAGCTCCGCGACCTTTCCTATCTTTAATACAGAAAGGACCACCGTAGTCAACACCGACATTTACAAATGGAAGGAATTTATTTACTCTACAACCAGGTAAATCTCCCATTAAATAATTATTGTCTGTAGGCTTAACTCTGAAACATTTGATACATGATCTAACAATTTTCTTACAAGTATCTCTGCAAGACAGAGGCCAAAATTTTTCTCTTATTGAACATATTAGGTTTTGAACACTACAATGTAAAACCCGCTGATGTTCATAGGTTAGAACTAGATCTGTAAATGAATGATTGCTGGGTAAAATAAGTTGACATTTTTTCTCAAATCCACATTTACTATTTTCAAGGCGTCCACCGACTCGTAAAACACCATTGTGAAGAAAGGGCTTTAACGACAACAGTTTACTCTTAACATGTAACTGTTTCCCTTTTAATAAACACTTATACTCGGATTGAAAACATTGAATTTGTACCGTTTTTACTAATAAAATTAAAGCTGCTTCTAACTCGTACGGATTTAAAACACCAAGAATTTTTGTATTACTAGCTCCCTTCAAGTTATTAACAAATCTTAGTATATATGCCGTAACACGCAATAATTTCGTAAATGACGAAAATTTCTTAATTAAGTCTGCAACAAAATCACAATTATCAACAGCTACACAAGCAACCATTACATTCCGACTTTCTGGGATTGAAATATCATTATCATTATTATAAGCTTTTAAATTCCAATTATTCTTATCCGTTAAAAGAAACACAGAACCGTGCCACCATAATCGAGAAGTAGCTAAATTCTGGACATCCATACTGCGAGATAAAATATCCGCAGGATTGTCCTCTGAGGCGACATGGAACCAATCGCTAATATTTGTTAGGCTTTGAATTTCGCTAACACGATTCGCAACAAAAGTTTTCCATCTACTTGGCTCCGCCTTCAACCATGCAAGCACAATAGTAGAGTCTGTCCAATAATATTTTGCTGTGAAACAAATTTCTAAAGCCGTAATTACACGTTCAGTTAAATTACTCAATAGTACCACGCCACAAAGTTCAAGCCGTGGCAAACTAACTTGCTTTAATGGAGCTAAACGCGATTTTGAACAAAGTAACTGAGAAAAATATCCCTTTGTAGAACAAAAACTTCTAATATAACAACACATATGCTTTTTCAGACGCATCTGAAAACCCATGTAATTCGATAAAAACATACTCGGATATAAGACACTGTCTCGGTATTCTTAAATCATTAAGTAACTTTAAATCGTTATGAAAACGTATCCAATATGAGGCAAAATTTTCAGGAACTTCACCTTCCCATGAAATTCTTAATTTCCACAAGGCCTGTATTATAATTTTCCCTACAATTATAAGTGGGTTAATTAGACCGAGAGGATCATAAATCTGCCAAATAATTGATAAAATATTTCGCTTTGTTATTCTCAAATCTTCAACGTTTATAACCGTCACAAAATATTGAATACTATCTAAAGTTGCATTCCAATAAATACCTAAAGTTTTATTATTTATGTCATCCCCCATTGGCAGAAAATTAACATCGAGATTTTCGTTTATCATAATTTTGTTCATAAGATTAGAGTCATTGGAAACCCATTTTTGCAATTCAAATCCCGAACTAGACAAAATTGACGAAACGTCCCTTTGACTTCGCAAAATTTCACATTCAGTATCTGCTTCGGTTAGCAGATCATCTATATAAAAATCATTCGCGATAATTTTACTCGCAACAGGAAAAGTTTCAGAATTTTCTTTTGATAACTGTAATAGGCATCATACTGCAAGATAAGGCTCAGACGCAGTCCCATATGTCAAAGTACTTAATTCGAAACATTGCAACCCTTTATCAGCATCTAATCTCCAAAAAATCCTTTAGTACCGCCGCTGACTCGGGTCGATTAATATCTGGCGATACATTTTAGAAATATCACCTGCAATCACGTACTTGTATTTCCGGAATCTTAACAAAATTTCAAAAATATTATTTTATAGAGCCGGTCCGGGGTGTTGTACACTATTTAGTGACAAACCGTTATCTGTAGGGCAACTAGCATTAAAAACAACCCTACATCGCGTAGTAACACTCGATTGTTTCACTACAGCATGGTGTGGTACACAATAGCCATGGGAATTATTATTTACATGTTCAATTTGTGTCATGTGACCGAGTTCTTTATATTCTTCCATAAATTCGGTGTACTCCTTCTTTAAATCAGCATTTTTAGCAGTCTTTTCTCTAAATTAAAAACCTATTAATCGCAATTGCACGTGATTCACCCAATTCGCTAACATTATTTTTAAACGGAATTTTAACGACAAACCTACCAGTAGCGTCCCTAGTAAGATTGTTTTCAAAATATTCTTTGCAATATTTTTCTTCTTGAGTTAAAACCTCGCGTTTATTAATAGCTTCTTCAAGAACCCAAAACTTACTTATTTGATCGTTAATATTATCTTCGTCATTAATAACATGACAACTTAGAGAAGCAAGCATCACAACCTATGCCTAATTGGCCGGCAATAATCCAACCTAGCTTTGAGCTTTGTAATGTTGGCAAATTTTTGTGCCCTGAAGTTAAAATGATCCAAAATACCTCGGATCCTAACAAAATATCAACATCATCAGATATATTGAAATATGGATCCGCTAATTTATAATTTGAAGGTATATTAAGATTATTCTTTGAAACGGTTATTCTAGGTAGTTTCTCTGTAATTTTATCAATAACTAATAAGTCAGTTTTGAATTCAAAATCATTATATAAAGAATTTAGAACTAATTGAATTTTGTAATTAATTTTTTGGGTACTTTGTCCTACACCCTCTATTGTATGATGTATAGGAAGAAATTGATCTACATTAATCTTCTTGCACAAACTTACGGTAACAAAATTGCATTGTGACCCGCTGTCCAACAACGCACGTGCCCTAAAATATTTATCATTTATTTTTATATTAACAACCGCTGTAGAAATCAAAATTTGACCCGCCACTGGTACCATGTGCGAATCAGCCATCTGCACGGTACAGTTTAACAAATTTTTTGAAATAATAGGCGTGGCAGGTTGAAATTCTTCGCGTTCCCGGGAACCTGCCGGTTCCTGTGTTTGTATTTCTTCCCCTCTGTCAACAGATTTACCGCCCACCGTGGTTTGTCGGTATTCCAAATGCAGTAAAGTATTATGTAATTTATTACATTTAAAACATTTTTTGTTTGCATTGGCTCGTAAAATGAGAGGCATTAAGACAATTCAAACACAACTTACGGTTTTTAACCTCAGCAATCCTTTCCTTTACAGACAGTTTTAAAAAATGTGGACATTTGTAAATTGCATGTCCTTCTTTACAGAAATAACATTTTATATCTATAGTTGCTACTAAAGTGTTACTCACAGATGATTTTTTATTTTTATTAACCTCAAAACGCTTTGATTTATCAGATTTATCATTTGCTAACTTTTCTAACATTTGACAATGCTCGCGTAAAAATTCATGCATATTCTGCATAGTGGGTAACTCGCCATTAAGTTTTTGCGACTCCCACGCCCTACATTATATCAAATTTTTTGGCCAAAACATAATTATCACACGATCTCAGGTTTCTACACTCTCCCCCAATGTTTTAAGTGACAACAAATGATCGTTTATAGAATCATACAGATCTCTTAATTCAATGTGGTATTCTTTGAACATAGGAGTTTTATCAAAAATACTCTTTATATGATTATGGATCATTAAGGCCTTATTTTCGTACCGCTCTTTTAACATTTGTCAAGCAACCTGATAATTGTTAGCTGTTGTATCTAATTTTCCTATAATTTTTCTAGGTTCGTCACTTAATGATGTTTTTAAATGATAGAATTTTTGAATGGGAGTTAATGAATCGTTTTCATGAACTAAAACTGTAAAAAGGTCTCTAAATTCCAACCAATTATTGTACTGTCCATTAAACGATGGTAATTTTATAGAAGGCAATGTAATTAGATTGTAGTTACTATTATTAAAACCAAAATTTCTTACAGAAGGTTCATCTTTATTATTACTAGAATCCTGAGTATTTGAATTATTTTTATAAAAATTCTCAATCATTGTTTCCGCCTGCGATGTCAAAGCAAAATAATGATTTTCAAATTGCATCATTGCCTCATCATTATTCGCCTCATCCGGTGAAAGTGACTTGATTTCATTTTGCACATCCTCAAATGTACTATAACAATCTTGAATTTTATTTAACCTAGAACTAAATTCTTTTATAAATGGTAAGGTCAAATTATCTCCCTCAATACTCGTAAAATAACTCTCAAAGCGCGTTAGCTGTGCTTTGATATGCCCTCTTTTAATTTTAAGACTTTTTAATAATTCTTGCGCCATTGTAATCGGGAATCTAACCTGAATATTCTCAACCGAGATCAAATTACTTAATTTTTAAATAAATGCAATAAATGTCAGGTTAAAACATCTCAAACTACAAATTAATAAAAAAGGAACAAACTCACAGGAAATCTTCGTCTTGTCCCGATACTGCACACTGCTATCTGCTTGTGGATCGGCGTATTCCAAGAAAATACCCATAAATCCTCGATCAAATCCGGTTCGACAAGGACCAAACTATGGTTGGGTTATTCACAACTCCGTGACAAGTGGACTGTATTAATTTAAAATAATAATAACACTTAATTTAGTGTAAGAATTTAATAATAAACTAGCCATCTAGCTTACAATACAAAAATGGTGTTAACCATTAGAAAAACAAATGCATACTAAAATTAGGAAACTAAAGCATACTACTCCAATTTCTTAACACACCACTAATCGGTCTTAAAATAGAACAGTAAGGGTGGGAAACATTTGGCTTAACTATTGGGGTTAGTTAGAGTCTTTAACATCTGGCTCTAACATATTGCCTTTCAAAAACAAATATTTAATGACAGCTCGATACTCGATTTTTTCCATTTTCACAAAAACACACATCGACTCACTCAAACGATTGCCAAATAACAACTGCATGTCCAAAATGGCTGAAATTTTGGCAACTACCTGTCAAAAGATGCACAACTACATTCCCTAGCTTTTATTGACGAGTGCTGCCATCTTCACATTAAGGTCGGAAACTTTTCAGACCATCCTCGTATAGTGTTTATAGTGTGACCAAAAATAAAGATGCTATAAAGCGGGGCGTTTTAAATCAAACAGACTCTATAGGCTGATATGAGTATTTTTTTAATTTGCTGTTGTATTAGTTGTAACATGACCTGTAGTTTTGCTTGTTCAGGACATTGGTTGCCATTATTTCTTCTCATCCAAAGAGCGATGTTTAAAAGGACATCAAGTGGCAGTATTGTGGCAGTCTGTATTGTGTTAGTTATTCATAGGTGATAATATTGACTTCTGGACTCAGTTACCACTGACTGCAACACCCAGTGATGAATTCTTTCCTACTGCTTGACAAAGTTGCCATAAAGTTGCCATCAATTTTTCCATAACTCTTATTAACCTGGAGCTTTTAACTTAATTCTCTAAATCTACAGGTTGGGCCAAGTTATTGTATCTCAATTTCTGTTAACTATAGGAATAACTGGTTTTCAGGATTACCAACATTCTCAGAGGTAGTTCTTCAATGAGTTGAAATAAATAATAAATATATAAAAGAAAATTTAGTTTTTGTTTTCCTAGTACATAATATTACTTTTAACTTGTGTGGGATTGAAAATGATTATTTTTTAATAGGTATTTAAACAGATATGGATATCAATTCATAGAAATTATAATCGATTTGATTGTTTGTTTGTTTATTTATTTAACGGATAACCCAGTTTACAGAAAATTTTAACAATTTGCAGAAGATTTAACAATTATAATTTGTATAAATAGAAATATGTAGATATAAAAATAAATAATTACTTAATTTTAAAATTTAAAAGTTTTTTTAAGTTAATAAATGTCAGAAAAATTATATTTTATTGTAGACGGATAATGTTCAATTTTACATATGTTGTATAACAAACATTAACAAACAGAAAAGAGATTTTTGCAAGCTGGGCCCGTATTCTTGAACTCATACGAACAAGTTTTGCATACAAAGTGACAGATGCAGGTTTAGCTATTTAGCAAGCATTGGGAGATTTTGTTTCTTTCCGCAAGTAAAAACTAAAAAACCCCCTCTCTGAGCGGTGCCTGGACCACAACAAGTGTGTCATAAAAAACCGTTAGTTTGAGTGTAACTTGTTATTGTTTATTATTATGGATAATTGGATTTTTATTTATGTTGTTTTAGTTTGAGTATTGATGATGCTTAAACAAATTATAATTACTACTAAGTACTATTTTTGTTCAATAATTTCTTGCAATATCTTTGTTTCTTATTTAGGGCGACTAGTTATAGCTTGCACTAGGGTACTAACTACCTCAGGAATGGTCCTATTTCCGACATATAACATATATCACACTTATATTTTGGACTTGTTGAATAAATTAGTTATTTCAAGACATGTTAAAATTAATACTCCACCAAGAACATAACAATATCTTTTAATAAATCAATTTTTCAGGTTCAGCAATTGACATGTGAGCAAACTTTATTAAAAAGGGCCACAAAAGAACAAGAAACGAAAGCTGAAATTCTTGCAGTACAATTATTAGAAGAAAGAATAAAACATGTGGAAGAAGTTAACGAATTATCAAGAAATCTTGCGGAAAAAAGAAAATTATGTGATTTGCTTACTCAGGAAGTTGCTGATCAGAAAGGTGAAAATTCTGTGATTAAGAGAAAATTAGAATTATCCTTAAAGGTAAGTAATATATACCTATTTTTGTAACGACCCACTCATATCTGAAGTACTAACGTCTGTTATAACATACTCTTGTCTCAATCAATCAGTTCTTCATGAAAGTGTGGCGCACTACTTGATTTACTTATGCAAAAAAAAATTAATCAATAGTGCCCCACATTTTTATGCACAACTGATTGATCGAGACAAAAAAATTACTCGCTTGCAACCCACTCAGCTACTTACTAACATATATTACAAATTCTGAAAACAAAATGTTTGATTTCAGGAAGTAAATAAAGAATTACAGCAATGTAGAAAGAAATTAGAACAATATGAAACAGCTAGTACAAGTAGTAATAGTTCAAGTACATCTCTGAATGCTATTGATCATTCAAGTGGTTCACCAACTCCTCCATCAACAATAGATCAAGTTAAGGTAACAAAAAATCATTATTAAAAAAAAATTGTTTAAATATATATTTTTAAGGTTATTCAACCAGAAACTATTGTTGATAAACAAACATTAATTGAACATATTGTTAAACTGCAGCGAATTAGTGCACGTAAATCAGAAAAGATTGATTTTCTGGAAGAACATGTGAATACTTTAGTTTCCGAATTACAAAGAAAAACACGTCTTCTACAGGGTTACATTATGCGAGAACAGGCTGGTACTCTAAGTTCTAATAAAATGGATAACAACAAGGTCAGTTTGCTTTTTAGAAAATAAATTTATTATCTTGGATTTTTTTCAAGAACTGTTGAATATAGGAAAGTTTTAAGAATATACAGCTTGACTAGCTCTTTGCAGAAAAACGGAAATAGTATAAGTTGAAAGATGAGATAAATATATTTTTCATAAGAGCAACAGAGATGGGAGGTGGAGATCCACCAGCTTTTTCGATTCAACAACTGGTTCAAAATAGCCAATCACATCATGATGGTTTATGATTTTTACAATCTTCATATAATTTATTGAAATCAGAAATTCTTAATTCTTAAACTCAAAACGATGTAAATATAAAAATGACGAATGCTTGCATCTAATTTATGGAATACCCATAACCGTATATAGAAGCTCAGACAGACCACAAATTGTTTAAACATGTCAAACAGACGTCGTTTCAAACTAGAGTTCCCAATATCTATATATATTAAAATTAGATATCGTACTGAATTTACCTTTTGGACAGCTGTAGTTAAGTGGTAAATGTACACATTTTTCTTGTTGGTGAAAGTACGTATAACTTTTAACATTAAGATTCTGAATACTAACAAATCTTATTAGTTAGACTAACACTAACAATATACTAAAAATACCCTAACCTAGAATGTCCCTGTTCCTGACTCATCGTTCCATACTCACTTACGTGCTTTCTCACCTTCATAGCCTAATATCGGGGTTATCTAAAGAAGGCCGTAGTTGAACATCTGTTGTATTTCACCATTCATGTGAAACATGTATTTGTATTGGACTTTCTTTCATCATCATCAGATTGAAAGTCCAAATCTTTATAGTGTAGGTCCACTTGTGGATTCGAATTGAGATACGCTCAATTAGCGCGCACTGCTTACACTGTGCTACCAGTAACTCACTGGTTGGAGTGAGGTTACTATCCATCCTCTACTAGCTCTCCAGGCTAGCACCGGAGTGATAAACGTGCTCGCCCGTCGGCACTTTCTCCTAGGAGATTGTTCCTCGTCCAGCTTCGGACTATCCCCCAATTCCTATAGAATTGAGGACCACTGCCCGATCGAATACAACCTAAATTGTGGCAGGACTTGGTTTTTTAATGGTTTTGCCACCCCGATCTACCAGATTATAGGCTTGGTCTGCCCTCGACAGCGCTTCGTTTACAAGTCTACACATTATAGACCCCCGGTATGTACCCTTTCAGGTGAAGTTGTCTTGAGAGTGAGAGGCTATGTACCCTTCTCGCATCACTCCCTTTAAGTGTAAAAGTTCTAGAGCCGCTTCAATCAAGAAGCGGCTTCCGGAGCCAGTATCTGGTGGCATGCAGTTTTCCATCGGTCTAGATTTACCCCCCTGGGGCCAGGATAAACCTCACTTCGATTCTCCTACTTAGATTTTAATCAAACAGCGGGTTCCTTACGGTTACCATAAATGATCGTATTCCAGGCGAGAATCAAATCCACCCACACCGGTTCTCATGTTAGCAAAGTTCCCTCTGCAACGTTAATGAGTAATCGTCGAGTACACTTGCGTGTATCTCTCCCACACATTTTGTCCTGGAAGCCTAGGCAGGGGACCTAGACTTTTTTTACTTAATAACCGTTGCCCAGACAGGCCTGGGATAGGAGTTTCTCGGATCAGTTCTAGGGGCAGGCACCGTATGGTCTGCACCGCCCACCCTGAGTATTTAGTCCCCAACTCAAGTCGGGGATCTTTGTTCGACCGTTGTGGTTTCCCACCCCAATCTTCCAGTTGTAGGCCTGGTGTGCCCTCGACAGAGCTTCGTTTTCAAGTCTATACATTCTAGACTCCCGGTATGTACCCTGTTCAGGTGAAGTTGTCTTGAGAGTGAGAGGCTATGATACCCTAACCTAGAATGTTAGCTTACTGTTACAATTTAATATTGGGTTATTGCTAAGATGTACAAGTAGTACATTCTGAAATCTTGCCGATACTAACCTTTGCCGGAACATGTACACATTTAACAGGAAATGTGCATGTTGTCCAAATATGTACTTTTCCTGAGGAACCACAACAAAGTTATATTAACCTTACTTTTCAACATAAACAAAACAGGATCCTGTTTCAAAACACGATTTGAATTGCGCCTCATATTTAAAGATCAAATCATTTTTTTATTTTTGTTATGTACCTACTGTGTGAGAAAATAAAGAAATGTATAACATTAATATTATTTAAAAAATTGCGCAGCAACAACTTGTTCTTTATCTTACCCTTTCATTCCACCTTTATTAATTAGATACTGTTTTTATTTTTAAAGCTAGAAACATGAGGGGTTTTCGAAAATTAAACTGGATCAGTCAGATCACTATTTCTGTCATTTTCCTTTTAATGAAAATAATAGTGACAGAAATATTAACCTGGTCAACCCGCTTCAATTTTCGAAAACGCCTATAGAGATAATAATTTTAACTTGAAATGTTAACCTCAAAAAATAAAAAAATATCCCAAGTGTTAATTTCTGAAAATGAATTACAAAAACAAAACTTCCATGGTGCTCTAGATTTTAAGTTCAATTAATAAACATTGTGAATGAATACACCTAGCAATTAAATAATTGCATCTTTTATGCCATCTCTTTTGCTCTGAAGAGAGATACATTTCCCTCGCTTTTCAACTGGTACATTTCCGTAAATAAATAGCTGGTTGAGCTATGCATCCTTTACATGTCTTGCCTATATTGATTCAAAAGTGTTTGTTGATATTTTTTTGATAAAAGTAGTAAAATATTACAAATTGTAGGATATAGTGTGTTAACATTGTTAAACTTTATGTAGTCGTGTTAGACCGAGAGCTAGTGACCAAAAAGTGTAAGAGTTTTGTAAGGGCTAATTTTTTAATATTAGCTTATATTTAGGGTGTAAATAAATATCCTACATAAAAGAAACTCGAATATGGGGACACTCGGGACAGTCGCTAAAAGCAGTCGTTACTTTCAGCGACTGCTGACTAGCTCGGTTTTATCAAATTATTTATTCAAAAAATATGATTAGAGCTGTGTCTACAAGGGAACTACTGAGGCACTTTAAAGCCCGTGTAGAGTCCACAGGAGGGCATTTTGAGCATTTGCTTTAAGTTTAAGATAAATTCAATTTATAAAAAATATTTTTGTCAACCCCTAAATCCATATTAGATAATTAAGTAAGGCATACTACCGTATGCAGAATGAAGTTAAGAATACATTTCCGTCAAAGAAAACAGAGGGTGCAATTTGAAGAATTAATCAAATTGGCATCATCTCTTAAACGTTGCTATGCAACCAGCGATTAAGGATGTTTTCTGAAGGTCCATTTTGAGTCATTCACAATAGTTTTTGGTTGATTTCTCTATCTTTTCAAATAAGGGAGATATCGCGTGTAAACAGCATTGTGGGACACCCTGTATAAGCTAATATTAAAATATTACCCTTTACAAAACTCTTAACACTTTTTGGTCGCCACCCTCGGGCTATATCTTTATGCTAGTTCAACATATATTTAAACTTTGAGTTAAAATTTAAAAACTTAATAATCTAAACTGAAATAAATTGGAACTTGTGTTTTAAAATTTTATAGTAACAAAGATATCTGGGCCATTTTCAAAGATTTGTCCTATTTGATATGATTGTTTTAAGAAAATTGTCTACAATAATATTTCTGTGTACATATTTCAGTTGTTTTATACCAATATATTTGTGTGTAATAAATGGTTATTCCATGAAGAAACAGCAAGAATTTCCTGAAAATCGTAAAATCTTGCTGATTTGTTTTTATGTTATTTTGTTTTTATTGTTATTTGTGAAGTATTGTTCCTGAACTACTGAAATAGAGCTTTTTGAACACTTGAAAACATATACAATCGTTGAAAGACTTCTGTTTTATTTCACCCTTTTCCTGAGTGTAATTAAGTATATAAGCTCATGAATTATTCCAATTTGTCAACTACTGCGTAGTTGCATAACAGTAGAGTGAATAGTAACATTTAGTGTGAATATTTAAGAGTAGAACTGTCCGCTGTTAATTCAACATGTGATTGCGTACAGGAAACAATGCATCAACTTTGCTGGTGAAAACGATTTAGAAATCTGAATAAATTAGAATATTTCCATGCATTTCTTAATTCAAATACAGTTGTGTAACTTCCTTTTCTGGAATGATTGTTAATGTGCATGTCGAAGTTAATGTTATTTGTGTAGAGCACCAAAGGTATGTAGTAATGTTGCACTGCACAGTATAATCAAAATGTAGATCTCCAAACAATGCTGGAATTCCCTAGCTGGCTATTTTAATGCACTTTGGATATTACTGTTGATTATTTCCTTTATACACATAACAATACGTACTTACCATGGTTACTGTCATTTTAATAATGAAAAAAATTGAAAACTCAAAATTTAACCGCAATTAAATTTCTGTCAAGATTTAATCGCTCCTGATTGATTTTGAACTCGTTATCAAGGGTGCTTAGACAAGTGAATGTGCAGACAATCGAAACATTTAAAAATTGTAAATTCTTTATTAACTGTACTAATGTAAATACCAATAGATAATTGACAAACAATATCTATTTATGCAGGAAATAATCGCGCCAAATACCGCGCCTGCATATAAAATAGCCTGATTAAGTTTCTGATTTTGTGTCAAAATGCCTTGGTCTAAAGAAATATGTCTCGAAAATTTTTCCGCCCAAGATTTGTTGTGTGGATAAATTTGCTCGACGTATTTCTGAGCAAAACATTCTGACACAAAACGTTAAAATTCATTCGGCTATTTTACATGCACTTGGGATATTATTGTTGATTATTTCCTTTATATACATAATAATGCGTACCTACGAGGTAAGCGCCATAAATTCTCGGCCTGATATAGAAAAAATAAACTTGGTAAAATATAATAATTTTTATTTTTCAATATAATATCCTCTAATGTCAATACAGTTATTACGTGGAATTAATAATTCAATGCCGTTGTAAAAATAATCTGAAGTTTTTCCTTCAAAATATTCAATTACAGCTGCCTGCAACTCGTTCTCGTCCTTAAAACAACGTCCCCTAAGGTCTTTCTTTAAATAGGAAAATAAATAATAGTCACTAGGAGCCATATCCGGACTGTACGGTGGATGATCCAATGCTGCAAAGCCGCATTCGCGAATGGCAACTTGTGAAATTGTGGCAGTATGAACGGGTGCATTGTTGTGTAATAATTGAACACCTCTTGTCAATTTTCCTCGATGTTTTTCATGAATATTGTTTCTCAGTTTATGCAACAAAAACGCATAGTATGTACTGTTAACAGTTGTATTGTGTTCTTTAAAATCAATCAGTAAAATGCCGTCACAACCCCAGAATATTGTTGCCATAACTTTTTTTGTTGATTGAATGACTTTCGCCTTTTTGGGACGGGTTCATTGGGTCACCGCCATTCCATCGTTTCCCTTTTTGATAGAGGATCATAATACAGAATCATTGTTTCATCTCCAGTGACAATGGACTCCAAAATCGGCTTTGGGTCGTCTCCACACAAGTTTAAAAACGAGCTCGCACATTCGAAGCAACTTTGACGTTGAACAGCAGAAAGAAGACGCAGTACCCATCTTGCACTAATTTTATTCATACCCAAATGGTCATGAAGAATTCTGAGAACACTTGTTTACGAAATGTCAGACATCACTGCTAACTCCTTAACTTTCAAACGGCGATCTTTTAATACCATTTCTTCAATCATTGCAACTTTTTGAGGCGTTACCGCTTTAATTGGCCGACCGGTGTGTTCATCATCTTCAAGAGATTCTTGCTCCAAACGGAAACATTTTGACCACTTTTTTTACAGTGGAATATGAAAGAGATAAATACCATAAACGTCGTCTAAATGTGGTTTGATTTGATTAGGCGTGTGCCCTTGTTTTGCTAAAAATTTAATGACCACGCGGTACTCAATTTTATGTATCAATAATATATATAGTGTAGGCCTCTTACATGTTCATCTATGACGCAACCGAGTTTGAACATGTTGGCACCTGTGGAAGGCTGCCGGGCCGAGAATTTATGGCGCTTACCTTGTACCACGGTTCCTGTCACTTTCATAATGATAAGAATTCAAATATCAAAATTTAACTGTAGTTAAATTTGTGTCAAAATTTAATCGCTTTTGAATAATTTTGACATTATTATCAAAGGTGCTTAGACAAGTGAATGTGCAGAAAATGAAAAAATATTTAAATTATTATTAACTGTACTAATGTAAATACCAATAGATAATTTATAAACAATATCTATTTATGCAGGAAACAATCACGCCAAATACCCTATGTGCATATAAAATAGCCTGATTAAATTTTTATGATTTTTTGTCAGAATGTCTTGTTCTAGAGAGTCTTGAAAATTTTCCGTCCAAAATTCCTCGTACTACACACTCTGCATTTTGTTACTGCGTAAATTCTCTTTTAGCAAAGGTTTTAGCAAAACATTCTGACAGAAAACGTCAAAATTTAATCGGCTATTTTAATGCACCTGGGATATTATTGTTGATTAAACAATTATGTTTTTGATTATGCGTTATATTAGTACCAAATAAATCACTCAATTCTAGATGAAATATAAAATGTCAAACACAAATTAAAAACAAAATT
Source organism: Agrypnus murinus (assembly GCA_929113105.1). NCBI lineage: Eukaryota > Metazoa > Arthropoda > Insecta > Coleoptera > Elateridae > Agrypnus > Agrypnus murinus. Next base: position 95,835,810 of record OV816024.1, on the reverse strand, counting down.
TATTGCTTGGTCTAATTGATGTGAGACAGGGCACATACATGTAAAATTGCGATCATTCGCTAAGGAATAATGGAAAAATAGTGATAGCCGGTTTTTCAATTTTTTTGTACAATGTACGCTGTAATTCGACCTGATTTATGAACTGGGCAATTATAATGTTCAAAAATGAAATAGTTTAGATAACCATACAATAAACTTTCATTTACATTGTACAAAAAACTGAAAAATTGGCTGTCATGATTTTTTAGTGGTCATATCTTTGAAACTAATAGATGTATTTAAGTGGTGCATAGGTCATTTTATAGAGCATCTAGCTTTAAAATGAATTAAGTGCAAAGTCTGTAAGTTAAACATAATCAAAGATATAGTGTGAAAACACAAAATTGGACTTTCTTTACAGCTTTGCCACATGGTGTGAGAAGATCTTGCAGATTTCACGCTTTTGCCATATGAAAGGTAGTGGCATAAATTTTTCAATGACTTAAAAGTGAGTTACAAGAATAAGAGAAGAAGAGAAAGTTGCCTCAAATTCAATAATAATTATCGCAGATTCATTTAAATTTATCTCAGCTAAACATGATAGGTAAATAATCTAATTTAACTGATATTTAATCAGTTTGTTTATCTGTCTGGTAATACCTAGTTTCTTTAAACGTTTTTTTAAAATTACCTATACTTTTTTTAGTTGTTTTGAACATTTATTTTTGTTTACTCCATTACAGAATTGTCACTAGTTTTTTTTCATTATACGTTTTAGTTTTAGGCATTAACTATGATTTCTTATATAACTTTTGTCAGGGTTCTAATGGTAGACCAGATACACAGTGTAAGTCTGTATTTGAATTCGAACCCTGTGATTTCTATTAGAATACTCAGTCAAATGTAAAAAAAATGTAAATGTAACTGATAATAGAACTAAACGTATTATTATTATAAGAATTTCTAAGCCAGGCAAGCTTACGTTACAACTATAAACCAGAGATTTTCGGTTTCTCAACTTTGATATTTTGTGAATTAGTTAACTTTCTTCCGTAGACTAAAGCAATCTTTTTGTATAGTACCCAGAATAAATTAAAAAAATCTGATTTACAGTTGTAACTTTAAAAATTAGTGTAATATTTCAACGGCTTGCATGACTAAAGAAGAATGACTTTGCTTAAGCCTAACTTATCAGTTATTGGAAAATTCATATTTCTACCTCTCAAATGGCATAGGAGTGAAATTTACAGCATTTTTTCACGCTGCAGAGCTATGAAAGAACCTCCATTCTTACACCATAATTTTGTTTCTATTTAACTCACAGACTTCGCACAAAATTCATTTTAAAGTTAAGATTATCTCTACAATGTGCACCATGAGTCAACATGAATTAGAGATATGAACACTAAAATCTTTTTAAAAAATTAAGTGGTGCTAAATTTTTGGTCAGCAGTGTATGTCTGACCTAGGAAGTTTACACTGAAAGCTTTTACAATTATTTCTAAATTTTGAATTTCTACCTACATCAATGTCGGACATTTATTTGAAAATGGCCCATCCACTTTTTAATGTTAGGAAAATGACAAGTAAGGAAGTTTGGTTTAAGTTGAGCAAACATCCTGTGCAGTCAGTTGCAGGCAATGTTACAAAAAACTGTAATGTACTACAGCTTTCATTTTCATATTACGAGTACAGATTTATAGTATAAGAGCATGACAAAATATATTGATATATAGTCCAGTCAATAGAGATGTGAAGAGTGTATTTCCGTGTTAACAGCTATTTTATTGCACAAACCTATTCAGAATAGTGTGCAGAATAATATATGTAGTTGCGTACTAAATCGTAGTGACAGCAGAAAAGTTATTAACAATTTAAGACGTGTACAACCGTTTTCGAGGAGTTTTTCTTTCGTATAAAACTACCAAAATTGTGTTTTTTAAGTTGCCATAAAAATTTAAATAAGCAACCAATATTGATGAAACTTACATTAAGTATAGTTTCAATTATATACAATATAAGCACTCAAAACCCATATGCCAGGTATGCAAAACTTTTTGTTTAACAAGGTTTTGTTACGTCTACTGCACTTAAAACTTTGGAAGTTTGCAAAAGCTGTTTGAAGCTTTGAATACTATTGCAACTGTGCATATTATAATGTAAGTCATTAGAAATCGTAAGAAAGATTTTGGCAGTTTCTTCGATTTTGCAACTTAATTATTGTAGTTATAACAATCGGACCGATGCTATCTTGTAGCTATTATTATTATAAACAAATCATATACTGAACGTTTTTTCGTAGGAAATCATTCTAATGAGCTACGGAAGAAAAACTCGAAAACAGTTGTACGCATCTTAAATTAGCATTTACTGTCTCCAGCCTTACTTTGTGGAACTCCATAATCATGAAATATAATATAAATACAAAGATTAGTTAAAGTTTCACACAGTTTTATTAATATCTTAACCTGACAATATTGTTTCGACACTTTATGTCATTATCAAAGGTAGATAAAATTGATAAACAAACACGTTGCTAAGGATAAATACATACAGAAAATAGGTAACTAAATACAATACATACAAAAACTAAATATCTAACACTTCTAATAAAGGAGAATTACTAAGCTCAGTTTGTTCATTCATTAAAGGTACTGTGCGTTTATGTCTGTATATTTCAAAAGCTTCTAAAATGTCTAATTTGTGTTTGTTGTTGCAAAAATGTAAGAATTTAATGTTGTTTTGAGGTGTCATTGGATGGTTCTGTTCCAAAATGTGTTTGGCATAATTTGATTTTCTTGGATTTTTAAGTCTATAAGAGCGTACATGTTCTTTGTATCTTATGTCGAGATTTCTAAGTGTTTGTCCAATATAAACCGAGTTACAAAAAGAACAATTCAAACGGTAAATGCCGGATTTCATGATATCTTGTGTTTTGTCTTTAGCATTGAATAAAAATGAAAAGGTGTTGGTGTTAGTTTTATAGGTTATTTTGTAACTGGTGGTTTTTCTTATTATAGTTGCAATTTGTTCTGATATCTTGCCAAAGTATGGTATTGATATGTAGTTTGTGTCTTGTATTTGAGTGTCAATTGGAAATATTCTTTTGATAGCTAACCTATAATCTTTTTGTTGAATTAAAGTGTCAATCATGTTATGGTCATAATGGTTTACAGTTCTGTATGTATTTATCCTTAGCAACGTATTTGTTTATCAATTTTATCTACCTTTGATAATGACATAAAGTGTCGAAACAATATTGTCAGGTTAAGATATTAATAAAACTGTGTGAAACTTTAACTAATCTTTGTATTTATTTTATATTTCAGCATCTTAAAATGTTAATAACTTTTCTGCTGTCACTATGATTTAGTACGCAACTACATATATTATTCTGCACACCATTCTGAATAGGTTTGTGCAATAAAATAGCTGTTAACACGAAAGAACCAAAAACAGATACCTTTGGTTTCCTGCCGACTGGACTAATAGAAGTTCTTATTAATTTGAGATTATTGTTTAGCATATTTATTGTTTGATTAGTCTTGAGTTGATTGCAATGTTGAAAAGATAAAAAAGGTTTTATTTTCAAAATATCAATAAAAATTTGTTTTCTTAATACAACAGCTTGTATAGCAGCTGATTAAGTTTATTGCATTAGTGCCATATGTTTTCTTTATTTATTAAAATAGGAATCTAATTTTGTAGTTGATGATGTCTCTACATCATCAACTACAAATGTCCCTCTATTAAGATCATGATGTAGGTCACTATTTCATATGTAACATGGAGCATTTACCATGTTTTGTAGAAGTTTATTCTAGAAAGTTTGTATATGTTTTATATGGCACTCTTTGGCACAATCCCACAATTGTATACCATAAGCCCAGAGGGGTTTTAGAATCGGTTATAAAGCATAGTCTTAGTTTAGTTTAGTGATGCCAAGGTATTTCGCTTTACGGGGTGACATTACCATTCAGATTGATTTAAGGAAGGTTTGTCAAGTTAGTATTGGTAAAGTTAATGTGGATTGATTTGAATCAGTTAACTTAATCTTCCAATTCTTGACCCAGGTAGCTTAACTTACTGGAGCTTGTTGGTTGCTTCATCTATGTTGGTTCCCACTGCTAACACAGCAGTATTATCTGCAAATGTATCAATATTTGTGTTATTTATTTGGGGTAGATCACATGTAAACTTTGTATAAAGAATATGATTGAGGGCACTTCCTTCATGCTTGAAATCTGATTAATCTGTCTGTAATGTAGGATGTTAATAGTACTACATTCTGCCCAGGCGACAACTTATTTAGTTTGAGTATCAGTTTTACATGCTAAACCATCAAGGGGGATGGCAGAACAAATTAGCTTCTCTTCTATTATTCATCACACTTTAAGACAGTGAAGGAAAGATAGCCAACGTATTTCTTATGGGAGTTTGTGCTTGGTTGTTGCACCTACTACTGGATTCCAGACGTTCTAAACATTTCAAAATATGTAACCAAAGAAATCTAATCATAACCATACAAAAGGAAAATTTTAAAAGGTTTTAGTAAAATGTATTTGTTATTTTTTTATTTATGCATACTTTTTAAAATTTTCTCATCTACAAATCTTTTCAAAAATTACTATAAACCATCTGTTTTAAATTATTTATTGCAGTTATAATTTTTTTACTCTTATTATTTATATACATTTTCATTCTACTACTGTTTTATATGAGGGATGTTCTAGAAATTTTTAATTAAATAAAAACAACAAATGTTACCATTTATATCAAACCAAACAAGAAACTGTTCTTTTGGAACTTGTGAACTTCCGTAACAGCTTGTATTTGCATCAGGAAATCTCCTTCATGCGTGGTTTTCTTAATTGTCGGGAAAAAAAACATAATAGCCATGGACTACACCTGAGCTGTAAGCAAGGTGAAGAACAGGTTGGACCATCCTGCAAAAAGTTTAAGTCTAAAAGTTCTTGCAGCTTATGCAGAATTACATTATCATGATTTAGAAAAATGCTTCGCAAACCAAATTTTTTTACGAACGTCACAAAATTATTCAAAAATCTGGGGGGGATATACTTTGGTATACCATTCGAAAGTAGCAGTTTTCCAATTATTTAAGAGAATTACTGCGACAGAGCCACTGCATCTGAAAAAAACATAATTAATTTGTTATTTGCATTTTACTGCAGGTGATTTTCGTAAGGTTTCCTCATTTTGAAAATCCCAAAAAGAGAGTAAAATCATTTAAAGGAGTCATTAAAGAATAAATGGTGAACTTTTTAATTCAGTTTTTGATATAAAATGGCAATATTCTATCAGAATGTCAGAATTTTACCTATTGAATGATTTGCACCCTATGCCAGGTAACAGTGATCATATGTTACACTGAATAGTTTTCTGATTTTTCATCCAATTCGTATCAAGTTTGGAGTGAATACAGACATATTTCTAAGATTTTTGTTTTTTTTATTTTAGATTAAGTTGGCTATGGTGCATATGGGATACTCAAGGTTATGTTAAAAAATATGAAATTATCGCGTTTAATAGGTTATAAATAGATGCTTATGCAGTTGTTATCCAATTCAAGTACACTAGATAATAAGCTCATCCAGATAAGAGATTTAATATGCACCGCAGCCAACTTAATTTAAAAATTAAAAAACGAAAATCTTAGAAACATGATAAATGGTGCACCATTGTAATTACAGTTTAATATAGATTCCAACTATGTATAGATAAAGGGTGTGCTGTGCACAAAGAAATCTGGCCACACAAATACAAATGAAATAAAGATTTATGAAATTATTTGTTATTTAAAACTGGTATTAACTTTAAACTTATATATTACTTTTGCAGTGTATTTACACATATTGTATGTTTAAAATAGGACCACTTTTGATTCCACATTGGAAATCAAGTTTTGCACAGTTGTAGTAGTAACACTTTTGGTCGTCTCCACTTTTTCTGAAATTTAACCATACCTTTAGCAGTATCCTCTGTTTTTCTGAGAGCCTGCTTATAATCGTTGGGAACAAAAATGATTCCATTTCTTTCATACCACTCAATAACTCTTTTCTAACTTTTAATCTTGCTAAAATAAAGCAGAAATGAAATATAGAATCGAAAAACTTACCAGTAAATCGGACCAGCTTATATTTTCGAAATAACTAAATTAAATTCTAAAATAATTTAATTCCAAAATTTCATAAGCAGATAATTTCTTTCCTGCAGTCGATTTTTTGGCCACATGGCAAGAAATACAGGAGCAAGATCAAACAAATTGCATTCGATAAAATTTGAAATTTCCTGCTAGGTTTCGCAAAATTTTGAAAAATGTGCGTCTTTGAAGTGATCTGCTGCCTTTCTAGAAGAGAGATGCATGATGAGTTTGGTATCATTAGAAAGCATTTTAAGAGTAGGTACATTTTAAAAATCTTAACGTTTCTTTGCTTCCAGCTGATACAATCAAAATACAACCCTTGGAAACCTTGAAAATTGCAATATATTGACAGACCAGAAGTATCTAACCAGCTGAAACTAGTAGTCCAGTTGGCAGGGAATCAAAAGTATCTTTTTGGTTCTTTCGTGTTAACAGCTATTTTATTGCACAAACCTATTCAGAATAGTGATTAACAACTTAAGACACCATCAACCGTTTTTGAGTAGGTTTTCTTCCGTAGATCATCAGGATGGCTTACTACGAAAAAAAGGTCAGTATACAATTTGTTTATAATAAAAATAGCTACAAAATGGCACCGGTTCGATTGTTATAACTGAAATAATTAAGTTGCAAAATCTAAGAAACTGCCAAAATCGCGTATATCTTTTAAGTTGCCATAAAAATTTAAATAGTCAACCAATATTGATGAAACTTATGTTAAGTATAGCTTAAATTATGTACAATAAGCATGCAAAACCCGTATGCCAGGTATGCAAAATTTCTTGTTTAACAAGGTTTTATAAATCTACTGCGCCTAAAACTTTGGAAGTTTGCAAAAGCTGTTTGAAGCTTTGCATACTATTGCAAAAGTGCATATATATAGCTTAAGTCATTAGCAATCGAACTCAATTTGTAAAATTCGATTGCGTTTATTTTAACCATTTTGGTGACGTTTTACATCTCTTCATAGTTTTGTTACATTTATAAATAATTAGTTTTTTGGTTCGTATACATGGTCATTTATGAAATATTCAATGCTTGGATCCTGAGATATTAAACTTTTTGCGTAAGTATGCACTACTCGTATATTATTGACCATATTGAAATGAATCAAAATCGTGTGTACAGTGTGAACCTTGTAGAATAAGTATGCAATTGCCCATAAAAAAGACGCGCCCTCAAAAATCGGATAATCGCCTACTTAGTCTACTGCATACTTACGCAAAAAAATCACAGGATTCAAGCATCGGAACTTGAACTTTTTTAAATTGCGTATTTTTTACCGTGTGTTCGAACCCGATGGAATATTTCATAAATGACCACGTATACGAACAAAAAAACTAATTATTTATAAATGTAGCAAAACTATGAAGAGATGTAAAACGTCACCAAAATTACAAAAATAAACGCGTTTGATTGCTAATGACTTAAGCTACATATATGCACATTTGCAAGGGTATGCAAAGCTTCAAACAGCTTTTGCAAACTTCCAAAGCTTTAGGCACAGTAGATTTATAAAACCATGTTAAACAAAAAGTTTTGCATACCTGGAATACAAGTCTTGGGTGCTTATTGTACATAATCTAAACTATACTTAAAGTAAGTGTCATCAATATTGGTTGACTATTTAAATTTTTATGGCAACTTAAAAAACATACGCGATTTTGGCACTTTCTTCGATTTTGCGACTTAATTATTCCAATTATAACAATCGAACTGGTGCCATCTTGTCGCTATTTTTATTATAAACAAATTGTATACTGACCTTTTTTTCGTAGTAAGCCATCCTGATGATCTACGGAAGAAAACCTCCTCAAAAACGGTTGATGGCGTCTTAAGTTGTTAATAACTTTTCTGCTGTCACTACGATTTAGTACGCAAATACATATATTATTCTACACACTATTCTGAATAGGTTTGTGCAATAAAATAGCTGTTAACACAAGAATACACTCTTCACATCTCTATTGACTGGACTATAGAGCTTTTCTACTTTCTTAAACAGTTTTCAAATTTGGGATAAGTATTATAGGTTATTCACAATAAATTTTAGAAGAATGGGTCTGTTTTAGCTAAAAATAGGCTTGGTTGCCATCTTTAAAAATCAATAACTTATGTAATTTTCAAAATTTTCCAAAATCCCCTTGGGATTTTCTTGTCTACACTCAGTTCTTCAGAGAAGATAATTGGTACCAAAATCTGTTACATGAGTACCACAACTTTTTTAAATTTTCGGTGAATTGGTGTGGAATGATTCCATAGCGAAAAAAATATAACATCTATCACTTTTAAAAGTGTTTGAAATGTAGAAAAAGACAAAAGCAGAGTTACCAATATTTAAGCTGTATATAACAAATGTTTTATAAATATATAACTATAAACAATACTTGGAGAATCAGTTTTGACCTCGATAAATACAACACGCTTTATTGGTCTCTATCGCTTTTTTATTTTTAATAGCGTTACTGAATTTATTAAAATTTTCTTTTTTCGATAATCTTAAACTTAAAGTATTTGTGCATCAATCATCTCATTTAAAATCACTGTGAGTAGACTTTTTACATTCCACATATCAACACAGAACTGTGCATAACCTCCAACCTAAACAACTTGTAATCTGGTCACCTCGCTGATAGCGATAAGCTGTGGCGAAAATTTAACGACGACAGGGTCGGCTTAAGAAAGATGCGCAAAATAATGTTAAAATGACTGAATCATATTCCCCTGGGGGATCTACTCTCTCTCCAAATATATCATCGACTTATTCTAGTGTACTCAATTTCTTCAAACACCCTAAAAAAAGACCAGGCTATCGTGCTTTCAACTGTAGATGCAACACAACTCCACAACTACGTCATAGCAGTAGGAAACTTCGTCCAAGCTAAAAATGTACTTTTTGCATCGAAGATAGCAAATAACCATATACAGTGTGGGATTAAAGTATGGAATATTAAAAAAAAGCGAACTCAACCGGTTTTTTTAAAAACGCTGAAACACATCAATTTTTTTAAAAATACACATTAATATGACGATTTACCTTCCGACTTTCATTTGTTTCTAAGTTATGACGTCATCACAAAAAAATTTAAATGACAATATAGATTTTTAGTATTAGAATCCGATAGTGATTTTTCTTCCTTTTTGATCATGCAAATAAATCATAAGGTTGCATAACAGAAATTCTGAGAAATATCGAGCTGAACATTAAATGTTGATATGGTACTTTTAACTTTTAAAACATAATAAACAAAAAATTCTAAACTGAACAATTAAAATAAAGCAAAAAGGTTTGTATTATTATCTTGGATAATACTAACGTTTAATCTAACTTTATGTGGTAGTATGTATTTTAATATGATAATTTAGAATCATTTCCTATTAAATACGATAATATTGATTAACATATGTTGATCATAAGATATGTTGGCATAACTTTTTATCTTTCTGTTTTAACTTGAAAATTTATATACTTATACTGATAACAGTTGAAACTGCTGAACACGAATATGATAAAATTCAAATTGTAAGAAACACTAAAATGAGCATTTTCGAGAAACTGGCAAAGTTTTTTACAAAAAAAGTTAGACATAAAGTCTCTAGAAGTGCACCAAACCCATGCATCAATCCCATTTAAACTTTAACCTCTCGGTGGCATGGGTTAATATTGACCAAATGGGCTGAAATTTTGCACAGCTCATTTTTTTGATATTTTAAAGAGATCTTACTTCTTTTTACTTTTTGAACATAAGAAAAAGATTTCTTTCTTCGCCCCATCTGTTACCGACAAGTTCGGGTTCGGAGTGAATGCTTGAATCGCCTTACTTTCTGTTTTTTTGCAAATATTTTACAAATATATTTTTACAAAAATATCTCAAATGTACACCAGCTATAATTTTTAAATGGCCAGATGTTTTTATATAGGGTGTTCCATTTAAGATTCTAAAGTTGATGTCACTTCCAGTTAAATCGGAAGTTTAAAACTAAAGGCTGTATTACAGAAATATGCATATTTAGTCTGTATTTACTATTCCAAATTTGTGATATGAATTGGATGAAAAATAAAGAAATTATTCAGTGTAACATATGATCACTGTCACCCAGTATAGTTGACTACCCAGTGAGCTAGTAAAATATGCCAAGTTGCTTTTTAAAAAAGAAGTACTTTACTTTTGGTGAAACCTGAAGTGATGCTATACTGCCTATATAATTACATAAATAAATAATAGTCAATTAATCGCAAGATAACTATCAAAATACTACCAAACAAAAGAAGACAGATCACCTAGTTTTATGGATTAATTTGAACCATTCCACTCCAATCTATAGACAATTCTAAATAGAAATTGTGTATTATTAATGTGAAATTGAAAATAACCAAGAACATTTTAATATTCTTGAGAGCTATATATAATCTGTCTCAATAGAAATTTTATATGCAATTTTTGTAATATTATTTACCAAGTACTTTCTGTCTGAAGAGATGCAGTTCTTGTTTTGAGCTTCTGACAAGCAACAATAACCTTTATATGTAGAAACCTTTAGAATTTGTGCTACCAATTGTACCACTTCCATGTAATTCCATTGCAATTTTGCCACTTCTTGTAACTAGTTGTAAAGAATATGTTTATTAAGATGCAGGTTTTACATTATTTTTATTAGATTTAAAATCAACAAATATGTTTTAAGAAGATATTGGAAGAAAAATAAAGACACTATTTTTAAAAACTTCTGTAAGATCACTTTTTGGTTTATCATTACTGCATAATACAAAAAGGAATTGCATACATATTAACTGTTGATAGGTTTCTATGGAACGCTTATTGAAAGAACACCTATAGCAAAAGAAACTTATTTTGATGCGTTATGCTTTAGTTTTCACTACCTTAGGATATCAAATGAAATTACTATAAATGAAATTTGGCAGTTGCTGCTAGAAAAGTTACTGTTAAGAAATTACACCTCCCAACAAACATTTTAATACTGGCCAGATGCTGGCATGATCCTGCACAATGGCAAATAGTATAGGAGCTGCACATATAGGAGATACTGGCCTGAAGCAGAGCTGAATCTGGTACGAAACAGGTTTTGTTTTTGGCCAACATACAACCATTATGTTGCCATTACAAGAAATGTTTACTTGACCAATACTTACAGCATATATCAAGTAATAAGCTAAGTGACCAAAACAAGAAATTATTAAGAATCTTGAATATCGTAACGGGTCATAATTTAAGGAGGTTACAGCGGATCTTTGCGGGGTGAAGGGCAAGGGGATATCTCCTATGCTTTTACATAGGCTCTAACACAAAATACCAATCGATGAGAAAATAAATTAACATTCTTAAAACTGAACAAAATAATTTTATTATGATTGCCTATAATGCATTTATTAATTATTTGTATATATTAAAATAATTTAAGTCAAAGAAATTGAACCACTGACATTATTTGCAAAGGGTATTTCTTAAACTATATGTATACACTCTCTATATTTCAGTTATTACATATTTATTCAGTTAATTTAAATAATATTATCAAACAATAGGTAAATAATCACTTTATTTTTGATAACAGAGCTGGCGACACAACACAAAATCCAACAATAACAATTAGCAATTGAAGGTTAGAATTCAACTGATTCATCGGAAAATGCTATTTTGGTTTTAGCGGTATATTTAAAATTTGAGGTACAGTAGATGTTGAACTGAACAATGTTGACCTTATAACGACCGGATAGTTACGCACTGGTACATACATTGGCAAGCTACTGGCCTGTTAATACTCCGATGTTGCCAACAGTGCCAGCATATAACCAGAATCTGGCCGGAATCTCAGTGTTTGCTGGGTTATGTTCAAGATTGCCTGTCATTACCAAAAAACTATAGCATTATCTTTTTATATTAGAGGAATGTTCTTAATTAAGCAATCTTAACAATCTTTTAATATTTCTCTTTCTTTAGAACTGCTGTACAGTGTATTTATGTTGCTTATTTCATTTTTTGCATGCACACATAACGTTTAGTCCTCAAAACTTTGGTAAGTATTCATAAGGATTTTTCAGTTTATGTGTAGTTTTTTACCTTTAATTTATGTGATATGTGAGATTAAAAAAAAAGTCAATTAAATTGTTATGTAAGAATTCCCAAAATAATACATATACAAATAATAATACAAAGTAATACAAATTGGAACTCGTATCTAATCGACAACAAAATTAATGGACTGTATAATAAACCAATGATTGTAATAAAAGGATTGAACATTAAATTAATCGGAATCCCATAATAGGGACTTACCTTAGTTGTGATGTTGCTTCTTATTTGGGTGCCTTGTATTTCCAAGTCAGAATTTGGGGCCCCAAACTGTTGCCGAAATCAGTCAATCTTTCCTGATGTCACAACTTTTGAATTTCATCCAAATTAAAATCCTTTTAATAATAAATAATTATTACTAATTAATTAGTTCGGAAAATATTGACGAAAACCAAACTACGGTTTAAAAAATCCCAACCAGATTTTAATCAAAATTATATATTTTTTTCTCAGTTTTCAAACATGATTGTTTTTATTTATTTTGCGGCAATCTATTTTACCAAACAAATATGGCACCCAAGGCAGCGGTAACTTCATTATTTAACTTGCATAAACATACATATCTCTAGGTTTGATTTCAACGATCGTAAAAACTTCCCGAGAATGTGAGCACTGCTTGCAGGAAATCTTTTTGGAAAAAGTTAAAAGATTTTGGAGAATTTTGGGGTAAAATAAATCGTATGAATAAAGAACTAATGATAACTTTCATATTGAGAATCGCACAAGGCTTGACAATTTGATTCAATATATATTTTATAAGAAATCTAATTGTAAGCAGGGAAACTTTTGAGATCGAATTTCTGCTTGTAGAAGATTTTGAATGTTTGGGAAGTTTTTTATCCCTTTTTGATTCTTGATGAATGACTTATCTGTCTGAGAGGCAAGCTAACGCTTTGATACCTATGATATATTGCCAGATCACTTATGATTTACTAGAATACTTTGATGAATAGAGTATAAGATAATAGTGTATTGTGTTACAAGTGAGAAAAGTGCCAATTTTTTACACGAGTGCGAAGAAGTTGAAACAATAGGCTAGCTTGTGACACAAGTTTTTTAATATACTGTTCTGTATATGTGAGAGAATATATACCAAATATATAGAAAAAAATCTTAATTCTGTGTTGAATCAATTTGATGGATCCATTAACATTTAAGACTAACTTTTATATGCTAATAATTATATATTCTCTTTAGTGATCAAATTATAAAACAAAGCGACCTGTAATAATGAGATATAATGTTATCCCAGTTCCTTTATCAATTTTCAAGTCTTAATTAAAATAGAGTGTGATTTTACCAAAGTTTGCACATATATCTTCTAAATTAGTAGAAACAGGTTGGTTTGATATGAAACAATGGCGTCATATACTTTCAACATAACTTTATAGAACATTAATTAACATTAATTATAGAACATAACTTTCATTCATCAATTTGCTAATCGGTTTGCTTTAAATCGGTCTGTAATTCATTCATGTAATTTTTTTGTATTCATTGAGTAAAAATCAGCATTTTTTACTCTTATCATTTTTTTCTGTCTGACGCCATTTTCAATGAAAAAATGATAAACTTTCAAAAATGGCAAATTGTTGTTCTCAATTTTACTCAAAATTGAAACACTTTAGGAAAAAAACACAATGGACAAAATTTATGTATTCTTTGACGAAGAATGCAATGCCGTTAAAAATATATTAAATAAAATAAAAATATACGTATAACTTTTAAAATTTTTTTTGGAATGGGATACTTGTTTACCCTGTTTTAGGGGTCAGATATAAATTTTTTTATATTATATGAGATAATATGTGACATTCGAAAGTAGAGGTTTCAAGCTTTAAAATGAGCCCCCACTGGCCTTTCTAAGTTGTGCCAATTTTTGGACCTAGCCGGTGGTTGAGTTCAGAAAGAATGACCCATATATATTTTCAAAACTGAAAAACTGATTGGTACAACACCAATTTGCCATAACAGACACAGTATTTAGTTATACAAATTATAATTGTAACTTACGTCGTTTTTAACAAATAATCTAATAAGAATTCAACTTCAAACTTAGAACTTAAACATATTTACATTTAGGAAAGCAGTAACAACATAACACAAACTAAGCGCTTAACAATATTATTTTTTTAACGCCAAATAAATGGTTTCCTAATATATACCGGGTGGGGCAATAGTGTGGGGGGGAAGTGCGATAGCTCCTAAACGGTAATAGCTAGAAAAATCGTTCTAATACGGATGTAAACAGTGGATAGAGACGCATCTAGAGAAATTATTTTTAAATATACAGGGTGTTGCAGAAAAGTGTGGCATGCTTAAGGTAATTTTTTTTAAATAGAATGCCCCAAATATTTTTGCATATTTAACACCTCTCTTGGCAGGTTTATTCATATCTAAAATTTTAGAGTTGAGTTAAAATTGAGATTTACATTATCCCACTTAACAGTTTACCGCTTTCACGGCCGCAACTGTGAAGACGAATTTAAGTAGGGATTTTGTTGGAGGGGCTTGTAGGGTGCTCTTCTTTAAAAGAAAATGGACCCACCATGTACAGGGTGTTCAAAATTAATTTTTAAATTTAGAGAACTTTAAAGGTAAAATTCACAACTTTTTTAAATGGAACACCCTGTATATTTTTTACCTTTGTGATGCAGAATTAAAGGGTCTAGGCTACAACGGCCAATCGTTATTTTGGCTGTTGTGGTCATAACCGCAACGGCCTCCGTGACCATAACGGCCAACAGCCACAACGGCCAATTTGACCATATCGCCCAACTCGACACTTGACCATAACGGCCACCATGACCAGGACGGCCAACTAAAAATTCCACCCCATCCGCCATTTTGACCACAACGGCCACCGACGTTTATGTATTGGCGTCGCTGGCGACGATGACCACAACGGCCAACTAGGGTGTGTGATCAGAACGGCCAACTGTGGAGTGTGACCACAACGGCCAATTTTTTCCATTCTGATATTTTAGTTTCATTAAAGCTCATTTCTCTCTTTTAACTTACACTGTATTGCAATAAGTTACGTCCAGAATTTAACAGCGGGGTCTGATATCAAAGTAGCACCAATTTAACGTGACTTACGTATATTGAAAAATGGTAGTTGGGTATTCGCTGATTTTCGTCAATTAGCGACGATATTCACTTGAGGAACAATTTTTTAAAAACCATTGACTGTATGGGTTTCTTCGGTTTTGGGACCATGGCTATTTGGGCCACCTTCTATTGGCCAGAGAAGTATCCCATCCTCAATATCGCATTATAGATTATTGTTATCATGCGAAATCCCTCATATGAAAGTTCCTTTAGAGGTTTTCCAGTTATTAGGATGGATTTATTTCAGTTTCGATAATCTTAATTACTTCGTGCTTTTTTCTTCTTAAATGATAAGAGGTGTAAACACGTTCGCCAGATGTTCACCAAAGATATCTGCTTTTTTACTAATGTCTCTAGCCCAGTCGTCAAGTATTGCATTCTAATTGGAGGGTTTTGTGACTGCGGTTGATTGATTTTTGTGGCCTTCCAAATGCAGTCAGTTGCTTTAGTTGCTGTTAAGGAGTGGAAATAGTTCTGGAAATCTTAATTTTCGCTCATCTAATAATTTCTTAAACTCCTTGACGGCCCTATTAAACTACTTTTTATCGCTCAGTGCGCGAGTAAGAAATCTGCAATTTTTTTCTGAGAGTTCGTTTTTCTTGTATTTTCTCTCGGATGCGTATGAGCAATACTGTTTTGGATTATTGCGGTTTGTTTCTGGAGTTGCATCGCATGCTGTTCCCTAGATCGATTTTATTAAGTACTGGACAGATTCGTAGAAATCGTGTTTACTTTTTGTTGTGTTGGTGTCAGAAAAGTTACCACAGGGATAACTGGCTTGCGGCGGCCAAGCGTTCATAGCGACGTCGCTTTTTGATCCTTCGATGTCGGCTCTTCCTATCATTGCGAATCCAATTATGCGAGTTGGATGTTATATGTATCAGTAAGAATGTTAATGTCATAGAGTGTGACAATATCGATTTATTGAACGGTACTGATCATATGCTAACCTACTGCGAGCTAGATTACACAATTAAAAAACTTCCACCTACAACAATAACATATCGCGACTACAAGTACTTCAATCTAAATAATTTCGAAAGAGATGCGGCCTTAATTGATTGGGATTACATATCTGAGTTACAAAATATAGAGGATAAAGTAAATTGCATTAATTCTAGCATTACGGCATTATTTAATGTTCATGCTCCTCTTAAAATGTGTGTACTGACGCATAAACATCGACCATACATTACAGATACCATAAAATTAATTATTGAAATGAAGAAGAAGGTATACATGAAATACGTGAAAACTAGAAAACAATGTGATTTAGTATATTATAGACAACTGCGAAACTTCCTATCAACAGCTGTAAAGAATGAAAGTGTGCTTATATTAGACATCAACTACAGTTAAACAGAAAAAATCCACGTTTACTATGGAAAGATTTCTCACGGTGGAATATTCATTGTAAACATAAATCTGAAATAGCAGATGAAATTAAAAATGCGGATCTAATAAACAATTTTGTACTAAGCAGCATTCAAAATGTAGTGATTGATAATGAAACATTAAATTACTACAAGAATAATAGATCTAATGAAAATCATCAGCTGCCACTATTTAATCACGCAACAGTTGAAGAAGTTGAGAAAATTGTTAATAAATTAACATCTAACGCATGCGCGCGAACAACATCAACCTAAAAATGCTAAAACTTGTGTTGCCGTTTTGTAAAGTTGCACTAACCCATATATTAAATTTCTCGGTAGATAACGGTAAAGCACCATTTATATGGAAAAACACTATTATTAATCCCCTACCAAAAGTAAACAAGGCAAAGGAATTGAAAGATATTAGGCCTATTAGCATTCTACCTACTATGTCGAAAATATTGGAAAAAATTGTAAACGATCAACTAGTTAATTACGTTTCGGACACGAATTTGTTGCCATCCGTACAATCAGGATTTCGTAAAAATCATAGCACAACTACAGCCATGCTCAAGATCACAAATGATTTAACCAGAAATATAGATAATGGAGAGGTAACTTACCTTGCTCTTTTAGATTTTAGCAAAGCGTTCGATGTTATACACCGTACTTTGCTTTTAGCAAAACTTCATTACTATGGAATCTCAAACCAAGCTTATCAATGGTTTGATGACTATTTATCAGATCGCTACCAAGTAGTACAGATTGCAGGTAGTACCTCACAAATGCTTATGGTACGGCACGGTGTTCCACAAGGGAGTATATTAGGTCCTACTCTATTCGCTATATTTACGGCTGATCTTCCTAACGTCTTACAACACCAGTGGAATATTCATCAGTATGCTGATGATACTCAAATATATAAGTCGTGTTTACCAAGTGAAGTCGATATATTGATTACAGAGCTTAATAGTAACTTTCAGTACATAATGGAATGGTCGGAGAAAAATGGTCTGCGTCTAAATCCCAAAGAACTGTGGTCTTATGTATTGGAACAAGAAGAGCATTGAATAAAACAAATCAACAAGAACCCATACAATTAGGAAATACCGTTATAGCAGTAAGTGAAAGTGCACGTGACCTTGGCCTAATTATTGATGACAACTTAAATTTTGAAAAACATGTTGTGCAAAATTGTAGTGAAAGTTATATGAAACTTAAATCTCTCTGGAGCTTCAAAGATATTTGGCCGCAAGATATAAAGTGGAGTTTGGTGAATGCATTAGTTTTGAGTAATATTGATTATGTTAGTTCTGTATATTTTAATTTTTTAACTGTGTATATTAAAAACAGGCTCCAGATTCTCCAAAACTGTTGCTTACGTTTTTCGTATTTAGTCACTCGCACTGAACATGTAACACCACACTATAATCAACTTAGAATATTGAAACTCGATTTCAGATTTACACTTTTATATGGAACATTGTTGTTCAATATCTTACATTCAACGCAACCTTCTTATTTATATGAACTATTAGTTAAAAGATCTACTGTGCATACACAAGCATTAAGAAATATAGATTCATTTAACATACCTCGGCACAGTACTAGCAAATTTAAAAACTGTTTCCAGTATACTGCGGTGATGATGTTCAATGAATATAAAGAGTTATTCTTAAATTGTTCGACAGTTTTGCAGTTCAAGAAAAAATTTTAAAATATTTTATTAAATAAACAAGCTAGTACCACTTGAAACGCTCTAAAATCTAGGCCCACGTTGGACCGTCAGTAAAACGCTAGTTTTTTTTCTGCACAAAAGTACAACAAAAAGGCCCCGCGTTGAAGCCAGTGAAACGAAGCTAAAATACTCACAAACGAAACTATAAAAATGCTTTATACTTACTGTAACTAAAAACTCAAATGTCTGCCACAGCTTGAGATTTAAACTCTCTCTTACAAATTAATTAGTCAAGTCGTAGGTATTGGTTCCACAGCTGTATAAATTGTGAGAAGGAATAGATAAAGGTTCAAACACAAATAAAAACTTAAAAGGGCGCCATCTGGTTATGAAGCTTAAGGTATATGAATACCCAATCAAAGATATTAGTTGAATAAGCATTAGAATTATTATTAAATTCATTAACCAGAAAATGAATAAAATATTTAGTTGATCAAAAATTTTGTTTACTTAAAATGGTTGAAAAAAATGGAACTAAGCATTCATAACTAATATGGTTCCGTTTTTTAGATCCTTAGTTTTGAATTGATAACATTTATTTAATAAGAAAAATGGTAAAGACATAACTTTGCATATATGTATATAAGAAATAAAACACACCTCATACATTTATTACAATTCCAATCTAAATTCATTAGATTATAACTAAACCAGAATAAATCAATAAAAATTCATCTAGAACTTTTCATTAGATAACGGAAATAACCAAAAAGTTTATTGGATCGACCACAAAAATTGTTCAAACACATTAATTCAAATATTAAAATTTGTATTGACTGGTCTTTTTCTGGACAAAATTTATAAACAAATATCTAAATGAGATTAGACAAATTAAATCAATTTGACAGTATCAATATAAATGATTTGTAATTAAATTAAAGTTTAAAGATTTTTAAATAACGAAGAGAGCTCTCCCCTAAGAAAAAATTCTTAACTGTGAGATTCTTAATTAACTGAATTATAAACAAATCCTTAAAACTACAGTACCTTGAATATTATCCATCAAATTCATGGAATACCATACATATAGTCCAGTAGAAATTGGAAATTCGGCCTTTCATTTGGGGAAATTGTCGTTGAACTCGGCGTTGTATTGAAGTGTTGATTCTCCGTACCAAAAATGCGATAATATTTAGTTATTGTCATTCGCCCATATGATTTCATGAACAAACTAAGTCGAGCTCACCAAATAAAATCAAGATTTTAAACTGCTTATACGTGCTGACGTATTTATTTTCATTTGGAAAAATGACGAAAATGTTTCTGGAGCTTCAAATTGTTTTTAATCACTCATGGCACTAAATGCTTTTAACTTAGTTTCAGCGAAATTTTAAAGTTATAGAAACACGGGAGTCGGTCACTAAATTCAGGATCGCTTTGAATGATTCCTTTAGTTTTTTTTTATTAATAATAAACTGCACTTATCTGAAGATCAGACGAGACAAAGTAATTGTTATTACAAGTCCTTCACCAAGGAATAAACCACTATTGTTTATACACAATACGAGATTACAAGTCCTTCAAACACAACTAATGGAACGTAAAACTTTTTCAATAAAATTTTCACGTTGCAACACACAACAATAAAACTTTAACACACGGTATACAGAATATCTTTCAATTCTAAAGGATTAATGAACTGTAATCCGTTAGCACTAATTCAAAGTCGATCAATCATTATTGATCTAAACTCAAACGATCAAAACTTCGACCCCGGTTAAAGTGTATACATTTTAATTTCGACCGCTCTCGACCGTACGCTGTCAGCGGGCTATAGTAAAAAGGCCCCGTCTCAACCCTGCCAAGCACTTTTATTAACTCTCAACCCCTATCTCCGCGAGAATACATCTGTTTTTATACGGCAAGAGCGCCTTTATTTGGCCTTCTATAGGATTCTAGACTCAAATACAAAAAAGTAGAACCGCTGGAATTCGCGCGCCAAACTTATGCGGTGGTACAGCATGTGGCTTGTAAACGATATTCCTACGCTATACTGACTTAAAAATTTTTAAAACGCAATTTGCTAACAAAGAAAACTTCATGTTCGAGTCCTGTATTCTCCAAATGTTAACAAAAATATCTCGATAAATGAGTTGACTAATCACTTCACACAGTTTTTTCTATCAAGGCCTCTCAAAGTAATTGATATTATACCTAAAAGCAATTTAGCACGATACGAAAAAGACAATATCTTTATGACGTTACTTCTTTAATTACATCAAATATGACACAATCCTTTCTTAAAAGTGCGTTCATAGGAAATATTTACTTGATGAAATGCTTGTTTAAATAAAGCGAAATCCACAGGACCGAACTTAAGGTTTTTAATAAAATTTATTACAAAATTCTGCCTACTAAATGCCGGTGGAAAATGTACCCGTTACACACTCAACTGTAATAGTAAGCATATATGTACATATGAAACCATATTTGTATGGGCAAAGTGAAGTATTGGACAGATTCGTAGATATCCTGTTTACTTTTTAGGGGAAGATTTACATTTAGTTTAATTTGAAGACTGATACAGCAAATTACGGAGTTCAATTCAATGCAATAAACGTCCCCAAAATGGATATATTGCACAGCAATGTGGAAATAAGTTATAAAGAAAATTTTTATGTTAAATCAACTACCCTGTAAACTAAAGTATCATGAATGCGTAAATTGTTAGAGTCTATTGAGAAGTATCTGTACCAAATTTTCAGCATTTATATTTTAATCTGCCTGAGATACTTACCGAGAAAATAAGAAAGAAAAATTTCTTCAACTTGCAAGAGGTGCATTTTTCAAAATCCGTAAGTCACGTTAAATTGGCGCTACTTTGATATCAGACCCAGCCGTTAAATTCTGGACGTACCTTATTGAAATACAATGTAAGTTAAAAGAGAGAAATGAGCTTTAATGAAACCAAAATAACAGAATGAGAAAAATTGGCCGTTGTGGTCATTTTGGCCGTTGTGATCATCGTCGCCAGCGACGCCAATACATAAGCGTCGGTGGCCGTTGTGGTCAAAATGGCGGATGGGGTGGAATTTTTAGTTGGCCGTTGTGGTCAAGGTGGCTTATAAACTCTATTAATTTATTTATGAGTTTGATTTGTTTATTTACAAAGTTTAATTATTTTGTAAACACTAAAAAAAACAAAATTTTTAGTACTAACTGTAATCAGTTTTTGTTGCAAAAATTAGTATAAATAATCAATAATCAAAACTACTAATCATTCCCCGAGTTTCCAAAGTAGAATCAGATTGGGCATACAAACGAGGCATATTTAAACATTAAGGGCCGGTTTATTCACCCTTCAGGTAAAATTCCCAGTAGTTGCCGGTCAAATAAATTAAGTTTAATAATAAATACAGTTTGGGTATATTCACAGGATTATATCTTGAAAGTAGTTAGTGGAATGTTTATGCGAAAGGGTCCAACTTTTGCACTCAGGTAATACATGCAAGAGAGAGATGGGTAATTGACAGAATAATGTGTTAGAGAGAAAAATTAAACCAATTGACTAATCTACTTAAAAGGAGGCGGGATTTAAAAAAATCTGTAATCTTTCACAAATATTTTCTAAAAATTTTAGGTAAACAGATATTAATGATATATATGATCTAAGGTTCTATGCTTTGTGAAGGGTGTTTCTTAATTTTTGTTTTTAGTACTGACTATATCTATGTTTCTAGTTTTTTCTTAGTTTGTAGTATTTTTATTAAAACAACTGAATATTTAATAACTTTTTAAAATTTTAACGTATTTACATAAATAAATGCCTATATTATTACTTTATTTTTATTTATCGCTTACATTAATTTCTGCGATTATTTAATTATCTAAAATACTCTTAAACCTCTATTTTTTTGTCATTATTATTTTCGTTTAGTTATTTTTTTATTAAAGATAAAGAATAAAACATAAACACGCTATATAACTTTGTTTAACTAGTAGATGCTTCTATTTAAAAGGACTATTTTATAAAGTGTGCCAAAGAAATTTTGAATAGAATGAGTAACAAGAGTTTTTACAAGCGTGTTTTCAAAACAAGCTTTAAACAATTTAAATATCTTGCCCAGGTAGTTGTCCATCTCTGTTTAATTTGATCTCTTTCGTACAGTATAAGGGGTATTTCGATTCTTAAAGCAGCAACGTCCTTACTCGGGACAAGACATTTGCTAATGACTGTACATACAAAAAATGTTCGTTATTTAATTCTGCATCACAAAGGTACAAAATATACAGGGTGTTTCATTTGAAAAAGTTGTGAATTTTAGCTTTGAAGTTCTCTAAATTTAAAAATTAATTTTGAACACCCTATACATGGTGGGTCCATTTTCTTTTAAAGAAGAGCACCCTACAAGACCCTGCAACAAAATCCCTACTTAAATTCGTCTCCACAGTTGCGGCTGTGAAAGCGGTAAACTGTTAAGTGGGATAATGTAGAACTCAATTTTTTTTTTTTTAAATTTATAACTTCTAAACTGGTCATTAGATGGCGCTAAAATTTTAGATATGAATAAACCTGCCAAGAGAGGTGTTAAATATGCAAAAATATTTGGGGCATTCTATTTAAAAAAAAAATACCTTAAGCGTGCCACACTTCTGCAACAGCCTGTATATTTGAAAATAATTTCTCTAGATGCGCCTCTATCCACTGTTTGCATCCGTATTAAAACGATTTTTCTAGTTGTTATCATTTAGGAGCTATCGGACTTCCCCACACTATTGCCCCACTCGGTATACTGACCACTTGAAAATTTTTAAAACAATGGATTTGTCTATAGTTTTTGATAATTTGAACTGGTTTCTAAAATCGATGTACTTTTTAACGAGTACCCCTGGCTCCAAATGATAAACCTACTATAGAAATGTTTTCTACTTCCAATTTTGTTTTATAAAATGGTATTGTAGAATTATATATATTAATAATAATAATAATAAACGACTTTATTTGACATATAACAGTAATATACATCAAAATGGCGAAGTTTGATAAAAATCATTCTTCCACTTAACCATGCTATACTAATTTATAAAAATATATTAAAAAATTAAATATCATATAATTTCACACACAAAAGATTAGGTATCTAAAAATTACAAAAAAAGAATAATAATTTTTACTGCACAAAATGTAAGGCAGAAGAAATTGTGACGAAAATCTTTTAGTAAACAGTAATTAGGCTTGTTTATCATATAACCTGTTTTTTAGCTTTACACGAAATGAGCTTAGTTTAAGATTTCTCAAACTAGGTTTCAAGGAATTATATAAGTTAGCTGCAATATAACTGAAAGACCGCTTGAAAAAAGCAGTAGTGTGTTGAGGAATAGTAAGCTTATCTTGTAAGCGTAAATCCCGTCTATGGATATCGTTTCTAAAAGTTAGATTCTCCCTCAAATATGAAGGTGCTGCTATGATTATAAACCACTAAAACTATTATAAATTTCTAATACAACATTTATCTTTACATTTACTATTTATTTCGTGATACCCATTTTAACTACTCGCTGTTGACTGCCCCTTTTATCCGCGAAGTCGATTTTATACCCTCCTACAAATCTTCTAGAAGTCGCTCGAACATACCGGTATATTGCTAGAATAACCGCGTCTCTTTCACAGGCTTCGTGCGATGAGTAATGCTCTCGATTGCTGTAGAATATTCCATTTGTTGTTCGAGAAGAGGTTCTTTCTTTTTCTCTCTTGTTACAATATATATATATATCACATTTTTTTTGATGCACTCTTTCTGGCTGATCTGAATCATCTTCATACCTAATTGTTGGGTCGATTATGGTGGCTTCTTTAGTTCAATGGTTTATAGCAATTATGTCAATTCTTCTGATCTTGTTTTTATCTGATAAACTGTGAACTTCTGGATGAACTTCAAAACGTTTTTCTCCTAGAGCATCTGCAATAATTTTCCTGACTTCGTTATGTCACCGTATCCATAACGTCTCACGGTAGTTGTAGAAACCTAACACATGTGCAAGGGATTCAAACTCATCACAATGTTTGCAACGACTTGTGTAGGTTCTGCGTTCTGGTAAAGTGCGGACAGCAGCGACATTGCAGGTGAGCTTTAGGCAATCTCTCCATTCAGAGTTACTGAGTCCACTCTTATGGTATAGCCATCTATTAGCTGTCTTCACTTCCTGGAAGAGGACAACTCCTTTTCCTTTTTGGAGAAAAGTACACCATTTTTCATACTCTTTTTGTCTCAATACATGCCTAAGGTTTTTACTATTAATTTTGCTGGTTTTCATATTTGAGAAATCAGATTTTTCAAAATTAATTTATTTATACACATTTTTTTTTGTTCTTCGTAATTTTCTTTTATAAACTTGCATTTAGAATATTGTAGTTGTTATGATTGTATAATAACTTACCCTGTGATGTTAAATACAGCAACAATTTACGTACCTTTAAAAGACTATTGTACTCTTATGTATATTGTAAACCATTTTCAGTAATTTATAATATTAACTTTATTTCACCTTCATTTGCATACATTTTGTAACACATCTACAATATATTAATGTAATTTAGAGACATATTTTTTTTTCTGTAATTAGGATAGCTTTTGCTAAATATATCTATTATTATTATTATTATTATAAATGTAAATTTGAGGGAAAGTGGGGTGGGGCTAATGGGAATATTCATTTTACATGTAGGTATTATTTATTAACCCTTTATTTTTTAGTATGTTTTGTATTGTGGGATTTATAGATTTTTTTTCTGTAGTAATTTTAATGTGCATTTGTCTAAAAAAATTTTAAAGTCAAACAGTTCATTGAATTGATACCAATAGTTTATTTTGATTCAGAGGAGGCTTTGTATTTTGAGTAGTATTTTAACAATATATAAAATTTTAGTTACAGTTACAAAATATGTTTTCAACAATGATTTCAGTTTCCGGTAGCTATGGATGGTAAAATGATTTATTTGCAAGGCTGGCAGTAGTTTTTGATTTTATTGTTAGTGGGGTTGACGCCCATACAAATAGACTGTACGGGGGAAGCGAGGCTCTGCACTGTAGCACTCGTTTCCTCACTACTCGCTTTGTTTGTTCTGTCTCAAACAACTCATGGTACAATAGATCATTTTTTAAAACTCGTTTAATATGCTATTCTTAAAAGTTAT
The DNA here is from genome assembly GCA_929113105.1 of Agrypnus murinus. NCBI lineage: Eukaryota > Metazoa > Arthropoda > Insecta > Coleoptera > Elateridae > Agrypnus > Agrypnus murinus. The sequence continues at coordinate 95,810,216 of OV816024.1, read as the reverse complement.
GTTTCAAATCAAAATGCAAAAAATGTTTATTACCAGATTATATTATTTACTTTTATTGCATATAACATAAATAACTACATTCACATATTAATAGAAATTAACACTATAATTAAAATAACAACATTTAAAAAAATTATACGTTTGCAAATAATTTAAATCAAGGTTGTCCTAGAAAGAAACTGTTGTTACTGTTTTGCCAAAGAAAAAATAAAAAGTCAGTTAAACAAAAAATATGTAATGTTGGTTTCATAATGATCTAGGACAGCAAGACTAATATGATGCTATTTTTTTTATTTTATCCTATGCAGTTACACTGAAAAAAAAAGAATAAAATAGTATCATGTTAGCCTTGCTATCCTAGATCATTGTGAAATCAATAGTACTACTTGTTTGAAAACATAAGGAATTATTATATTACAAAAGAAAAACAAAAAATCCAGAAACCTTTTGGTCTTCTGAAGTTGTGTCTTTTACAATTTGCTATTTTACAGCTTTTTAATAGGGTGTAGTTTAAGATAGTTTGGTGAGGTATTTATAGAAGATTTATATTATCGTGCATTAATCGACACTTCTTCAAGTATTCAACAACATAGATGTCTTTGCTGGCACTTAAGTCTTAAAAGTCTTTAAATTCGTTATTTTCATGGATTTTTTATTGTTTTTTTCTGCAATAAAATCATTGACTGGAAAGGGTTTTAAAATCCATTTCACATTATGAAATAAATAAAGATTATTAAAAGTTTCACAGTTTTATTAAAATATACCTGACAATATTGTTTCGACAGCTATGCTGTCATTATCAAAGGTAATATAATTATAAACAAACACGTCGCTAAGGTAGATACAAAATAGGTAACTAGATAAAATAATAATAATAATAAAAATCATAATTAAACATCTAATACTTCCAGTAACGGAGAATTACTGAGCTCAAGTTGTTCATTCATTAAAGGTACCCTGAGTTTGTGTTTGTATATCTCAAAGACTTCTAAAATGTCTAATTTGCGTTTGTTATTACAAAAATGTAGGAATTTAATATTATTTTGAGGAGTCATTGTGTGATTTTGTTCTAAAAGGTGTTTGGCGTAATTCGATTTTTCAGGATGTTTATTTTTGTAATGACGTACGTGTTCTTTATATCTTATGTCAAAATTTCGAAGTGTTTGTCCAATATATACCGAACTACAAAAAGAACAATTTAAACGGTAAATGCCCGATTTCATGATATCATGTGTTCTGTCTTTAGCATTAAATAAAAATGAAAAAGTGTTAGTGTTGGTTTTAAATGTTATTTTATAATTGTTGGTTTTTCTTAGTATATGTGCAATTTTTTCTGATATTTTGCCAAAATATGGTATAGATATGTAATTTGTGTCTTCTGTTCGATTGTCAATGGGATATATTCTTTTGATAGCTAACCTATAATCTTTTTGTTTAATTAAAGTGTCAATCATGTTCGGATTATAATGATTTGCATGTGCTAGTTGTTTAATGGTTGATATCTCTTTGCTAAAATCTGATTTTTTTAGTGGAATAGTTAAAGCTCTGTGTACTAATGATCTGTATGCTGCTATTTTATGTGTATTGTGGTGACAAGATTCATTTGGTATTGTTATGTCTGTTTGTGTTGGTTTTCTGTATATGGAAAATTCAAAAAGATTGTCTGCGTTAATCTTGATATTTAAGTCTAGAAAGTTTATAGCCCTGTTTTGTTCTGTTTCTAGTGTAAATTTTATATTAGGATGGATATTGTTTATAAGAATTAAAAATTCATTGATAACCTCAAAAGAACTGTCAAAACAAGCTAAAATGTCATCAACATAACGAAACCAGAAGATAATGTGTTTAGAGAGGTTTAATTCAAATATTCGATCTTCAAACTTGTCCATAAATATGTTAGCTAATAGAGGACTTAGAGAATTACCCATAGGTAAACCATCCTTTTGTAAATAAATTATGTTATTAAAAGTGAAATAATTTTGACTTATACAAAGGTCAAATAATTGAATTAACTCTAACCTTTTAACTAATTCTATATTACTATTGATCAAGAAACTATCTAATAAAGGAATACATTCTTGTGGTGGTATTCTGGAGAACATGTTGCAAATATCAAAACTAACAAGTTTTGAATGTGGTGGAAGATGTATGTTTTGCAGCTTATCTACTAATTCTAATAAATTTCTAACAGAGTATTTCGATTTGTAACCTATCGTGTTAATAATCTGGTTCAGTTTTTTGGATAAAATGTGATTAGCTTGCATTGATGTATGATACAACTGGTCTTATTGGCATATTCTGTTTGTGGGTCTTCACTAATCCATACAGTTTAGGTATTTGTGGGTTTTTATTAATGATTTGTTGCTTTTCTAATTCTGAAAAGCAGATATTGCAGTTTTCTAAACCTTGTTTTATTTCTTTTTGGAATTTTGTGGTTGGATTTTTGTTTAACGTTTCAAAATTTTCTTTATTAATAAATTCATTAACTTTTTGTATGTAAATATCTTTTGAAAGAATTACCAAAGTGCTACCCTTATCTGCTTTAACAGAAATTAGATTGTTCTCTGTGATTTTCTGTTTTATAGATTGAAGAAGTGATATGTTAGATGTGTTGTACATTTTGTCCTGTTTCAAAGACATCTCTTTTAACAAATTCGAAATTTGGAATTTTGCATAGTTATTATGATCTTTCTTAAGTATAGTTTCGCATTCAACGGCCAAAATTTCTTTAATTTTGTTGGTAAATTTTGGAAAAGGACAAAATTTGAAACCTTTGTTAAGAAATCGTGTTTCTCTGTCATTGAATATTATATTCGACAAGTTTATGAAACGAGGATAAAAGTTTGCAGTGTTCTGACAATTATGGTTATTTTGTAGTGTACGTTTTTGTTGTACAAGTCGATGAAGTTTATTTTTCTGTGTGGTGTATTTTTTGAATTTAATGTGACTGACGGTTTCTCTAATGTCAAAATCTAAGATGTCAAATTGGATATTGTGTAATTTATGAGTAAGTTCTGTATAGAGTACCTTTATATAAACGTTAGAAGAACAAGCCAAGTTATACAAGAAACTTATGATCAAACACGGAATCGCAAGTCAGAATGTTTGGTTTAACCAAGAATGTCTGAAACGTCAGGTTATTCCTAACTACATAAACATCACTACCAGAACCAAGAATTCGATTACTGAAAAAGTGATTAGGAATACCAAAAGAAGATGGCTCAAAGAAGAATCGAAGAAATGGTTTAGTATAAGAGACAATATGCACATTTATTTAAAGGTACTCTATACAGAACTTACTCATAAATTACACAATATCCAATTTGACATCTTAGATTTTGACATTAGAGAAACCGTCAGTCACATTAAATTCAAAAAATACACCACACAGAAAAATAAACTTCATCGACTTGTACAACAAAAACGTACACTACAAAATAACCATAATTGTCAGAACACTGCAAACTTTTATCCTCGTTTCATAAACTTGTCGAATATAACATTCAATGACAGAGAAACACGATTTCTTAACAAAGGTTTCAAATTTTGTCCTTTTCCAAAATTTACCAACAAAATTAAAGAAATTTTGGCCGTTGAATGCGAAACTATACTTAAGAAAGATCATAATAACTATGCAAAATTCCAAATTTCGAATTTGTTAAAAGAGATGTCTTTGAAACAGGACAAAATGTACAACACATCTAACATATCACTTCTTCAATCTATAAAACAGAAAATCACAGAGAACAATCTAATTTCTGTTAAAGCAGATAAGGGTAGCACTTTGGTAATTCTTTCAAAAGATATTTACATACAAAAAGTTAATGAATTTATTAATAAAGAAAATTTTGAAACGTTAAACAAAAATCCAACCACAAAATTCCAAAAAGAAATAAAACAAGGTTTAGAAAACTGCAATATCTGCTTTTCAGAATTAGAAAAGCAACAAATCATTAATAAAAACCCACAAATACCTAAACTGTATGGATTAGTGAAGACCCACAAACAGAATATGCCAATAAGACCAGTTGTATCATACATCAATGCAGCTAATCACATTTTATCCAAAAAACTGAACCAGATTATTAACACGATAGGTTACAAATCGAAATACTCTGTTAGAAATTCATTAGAATTAGTAGATAAGCTGCAAAACATACATCTTCCACCACATTCAAAACTTGTTAGTTTTGATATTTGCAACATGTTCTCCAGAATACCACCACTAGAATGTATTCCTTTGTTAGATAGTTTCTTGATCAATAGTAATATAGAATTAGTTAAAAGGTTAGAGTTAATTCAATTATTTGACCTTTGTATAAGTCAAAATTATTTCACTTTTAATAACATAATTTATTTACAAAAGGATGGTTTACCTATGGGTAATTCTCTAAGTCCTCTATTAGCTAACATATTTATGGACAAGTTTGAAGATCGAATATTTGAATTAAACCTCTCTAAACACATTATCTTCTGGTTTCGTTATGTTGATGACATTTTAGCTTGTTTTGACAGTTCTTTTGAGGTTATCAATGAATTTTTAATTCTTATAAACAATATCCATCCTAATATAAAATTTACACTAGAAACAGAACAAAACAGGGCTATAAACTTTCTAGACTTAAATATCAAGATTAACGCAGACAATCTTTTTGAATTTTCCATATACAGAAAACCAACACAAACAGACATAACAATACCAAATGAATCTTGTCACCACAATACACATAAAATAGCAGCATACAGATCATTAGTACACAGAGCTTTAACTATTCCACTAAAAAAATCAGATTTTAGCAAAGAGATATCAACCATTAAACAACTAGCACATGCAAATCATTATAATCCGAACATGATTGACACTTTAATTAAACAAAAAGATTATAGGTTAGCTATCAAAAGAATATATCCCATTGACAATCGAACAGAAGACACAAATTACATATCTATACCATATTTTGGCAAAATATCAGAAAAAATTGCACATATACTAAGAAAAACCAACAATTATAAAATAACATTTAAAACCAACACTAACACTTTTTCATTTTTATTTAATGCTAAAGACAGAACACATGATATCATGAAATCGGGCATTTACCGTTTAAATTGTTCTTTTTGTAGTTCGGTATATATTGGACAAACACTTCGAAATTTTGACATAAGATATAAAGAACACGTAGGTCATTACAAAAATAAACATCCTGAAAAATCGAATTACGCCAAACACCTTTTAGAACAAAATCACACAATGACTCCTCAAAATAATATTAAATTCCTACATTTTTGTAATAACAAACGCAAATTACACATTTTAGAAGCCTTTGAGATATACAAACACAAACTCAGGGTACCTTTAATGAATGAACAACTTGAGCTCAGTAATTCTCCGTTACTGGAAGTATTAGATGTTTAATTATGATTTTTATTATTAATTTTTATTATTATTATTATTATTTTATCTAGTTACCTATTTTGTATCTACCTTAGCGACGTGTTTGTTTATAATTATATTACCTTTGATAATGACAGCATAGCTGTCGAAACAATATTGTCAGGTATATTTTAATAAAACTGTGAATTAATAATCTTTATTTATTTCATGATTATGGAGTTCCACAAAATAAGGCTGGAAACAATAAACAACATTTCACATTACTTTTCGTCATTCATAATTATCCTTAGAATTATCATCCATAACCCTTCTTGTTCCTAATTTTGCCATAGAATGTTAAATAGCATGTTGAGTGGGCACCTTATACTACTTAAGGATTTTAAGGAATGTCTTTTTTTACACTTTATACTGCACATTTGTATGTATGATGCCAGTTAGCAAAACTCATCATATGTTGCTACAGTAATGAACGAACTTTCTGAATATATAACATAGTGAAGCAAGAATGAAGTTGGTACAAGTGGTTTAAGAAACCTAAGTGTGACATTGTAAATAAAAAGAGTTTGATAATTTTGTTGTCAATTCAGTGACATATAACGCATTTTCTAGCAATGAACCATATTTATATCCAGTTGAATGAGTATGTCATCGTTTGAGAAAGTAGCTAGAATGAAGATTTTAAATCACTACTTTGTAGGCATGATTTATTCAAAGAATTGTAAACATAAAACACAACTTTTCTGCAACAGTGTAATACTGTAATATGTAATAAATAATTTTAGTTTGTTACGAAATAATGGATGTTAAAACTACAATTTTGACCTGCGTAATTACAAATTGATGTTATTACAACCAAACAACTCAATGTCAAAATGAAAATGCTGTTAGTGTGCAAATTACTGGTTTAAATACATTTCACTTACATACATTCTACTTCGGTTTAAAACTGTTTGAACCTGAATTTTTTAATTGATTCTTAGGTCTACTTTAAGTTGCATACTAAAAAAATCCAGAATCACTACCAGTACATGTTCATGTTCCTAGAAAGTATGAATTCAGAATGAGCGTTTAGTCTGAAACGAGATTTAAGATTTATAAGACTACATTGTGATTTATCTGGTATTTTCTTTGATTTATAAAAATTGTGCAACAAAATAGGCCTAGGAAAAATTCTACTGTTTTCATAAGATTTTCTTTTAATCTTACACCTACTTATTGTATTACTATTCTGTTTTCATCATATTTTCTATGATTCCTTTTTATTAGCGTCTAACCAATCTCAATAAACTACTTGATACAAAGAACAAATAATGTACAACTATTGATTTTTGCTTTAACAGGGAAATTGCCGATATTTTTTCATTATGAACTCATTTAACTATATGAAGCTTTTGCCTTTTAATGCATTCTATTTTTATTTTTGGTAATTTAAAATTTTATATTGTGTGTGAATAAATTTTTTAACAATATGTTTTTTAAAGTCTGTAACATTTTTTTTAATTATCCAGGCGCACATAGCAAAGTTACATGGAGTAATGGCATCTGTGTATGGTTCCCGTGTAGCTGATAGCAATCTCACTTTAGAATTATCATTAGATATAAACAACAAGCTACAGGCCGTGCTCGAGGATGCCCTGTTAAAAAATATAACTTTGAAGGTAAGTATTTGTTAATTAATTAATTATTTCTTTTACTAACACATAATTTACAGGAAAACGTTGACACCTTGGGTGCTGAGATTGATAGACTTAATAAACTTTTAAAAACTTCATGTTCTTCATAGTGTTTATTCTGTATTGCTGTGTTAGAACGGTTATAAATATTTATGTAATATATAAAGGAAATCTATAATTATATAAAACATGCAATGTGCCCATAAGATCCCTTAAAGTAATTTTATGGGTGAAAATTATAATACTTGCAGTTAACTCTCATTAGCTTAAACATATATTTTTTCTGCTGCATATTAAATAAGTACTATATAAAAAAAAAGTATAAATAAAAAATTAAACGTTTTTGGCTTTTTTAATTGTTAAAATTTTAAATCTATTCCTGATGCTTTCTTGACATGGTCATAATTCCAATAGAATAGTTATGGAGCTTTAAAGTATTAATATAATATGAAGATAATGAACAATTTTGTTTCAGCAAATTCTAAAAAATAGTTTTGTTTTATTTTAATGTAATTTCCTTTTAGACTTTTGTGATTTATTTTTTAATATTAAAGGAAATAGTACTTGCAAGTACTTATAAGTTTGTTATTTAAATATTTCTATAATTGTACTTATTTATTTAATATTTAATGTAACTGTATTATTTTTTTATATCAAAGATATTTTAAATATGTGAGACCTATATTAGCCTATTCAATTATTTACTGAATCTTTTATCAAATCAAAAGTATTCGACAAGTATCGTATGATCAAAAAGTCTTTGGATCGCAATAGCCATGGAATGTAAAAACCATCTATAGAATTATTTACTTCTACTGCCTGTAGTTTTTGTGAACTGTACAGTAGCACCAATGTATCCTGAGTAGTGCTAATGGAGACACAGCCACCTGTGTCAAGAGAATGCGACACTCTGATACCGCTATACAGAGCCCCATAGTACACAGAAAATGTTAGGTTAGCGTACACTATTATTATTTCTTGTGCTTGCAGTTATTTTAAGTATTACTTAATAACTTAATTTATAAAAAGGACACAGAATGGAATTTATTTGAACTACTATCTATTGACTTGAAAGTTGTGAAGTAAATGTCAAAAATAATAGAAATAATTTCATAGATAACACATCGTTCAATAAGTCCCGGGACTAACTAAGAAAAAAACATTTTTTTCGAAAAACTTACTTTTATTCATCAACATAATTTCCTTCAAGGGCTATACAGTCATTCCACCGCTTTTCTAACTTTTCAATACCGTGCTTGTAAAACGATTTGTCCTTGTCCTCAAAATGAGCCTCAGTTGCAGCGATGACTTCCTCATTCGAGCCAAATCTTTTTCCTTGCAGCATTTCTTTTAGATCAGCAAACAGCCAGTAGTCGCTCGGAGCCAGATCTGGAGAGTATGGTGGGTGGGGAAGCAGATTGAAGCCCAACTCGTTCAATTTGACCATTGTTTTGACTGACTTGTGGCACGGTGCATTGTCTTGATGAAAAATGATTTTTTTTTCTTCATGTGCGGTCGTTTTTTGTGATTTCGTCCTTCAAACGCACCAGTAACTCAATGTAGTAGTCACTATTGATGGATTTTCCCTGTTGAAGGTAGTCGATGTAAATTACACCTTGCGCATCCCAAAAAACTGACGCCATGACTTTGCCAGCTGACTGTTGCGTTTTTGGACGCTTCGGACGGCTTTCATCGTTTGCATGCCACTCAGATGACTGCCGCTTCGACTCTGGAGTAAAATGGTGGATCCATGTTTCGTCCATTGTCACATACCTACGCAGAATTCCTTTTTATTGCGAGTAAGCAGTGACAAACAGCTCGTTGAATCGTCGACTCGTTGTTGCTTTTGTTCCATTGTGAGGAAACGTGGCACCCATTTGGAACAGACTTTTTTCATGCCCAACTTTTCTTGTAAAATCGTCCACACACTTCCAGTTGATATGTTCACCATCTCAGCAATCTCACGAACTTTCACTTTGCGGTTATCCATCACGATTTTTAAAACTTGTTTCACATTTTCTGGGGCAACTGCTTCATTTGGCCTACCCGAGCGATCCGCATCATTTGTATGCGTGTGACCGCGCTTAAAATCAGCATACCACCGGCAAATGGTTGTTTTCGACGTGGCAGAGTGCGGATAACGTTTTTCAATCCATTGCTGAGCTTGCACGGTATTCTTTCCCATTAAAAAGCAATGTTTTATCAACACACGAAATTCGTTTTTGTCCATTTTTTCTACAAATGCAAAAGTAGCGTCAGCTTCACCTAAACTTTGCTGTTTATGATCCGATTGACGTGAAAATCAGACACGTGTCATTTGAAGGTTAGATCTTTCGGAAAACGAAGTCGAGTTGATATTACTAACGCCATCTGTGGGTTAGTCCCGGGACTTATTGAACGATGTGTTAGCTTGTTAATTCCATGGCAACCCTGATCCAGACTTTTTGATCATACTATACTTTAACTTGACAAAAACAAAACATCATTGAAACTAAACTACAAATTTAGTTAAACATATTTTAAAAATCCTGACTTGACTTGACTAATTAATTAATATATTTTTACTATTATGAAGTAATATGTACAAAGGATATTTTAATATTTTTGGTAGTTCCTTTACAACAGGTGAATACCTAAACATTGTTGAGATTTCTATGTACTTGTATATCTTCCATGAAATAATTGGGATTATAGTATGTGTAATAGTTTTTAATGCTGATGAATTCTTTATATTGTAAAAATTATGCACTTGATATAGAGATATAAAAGCGTTTACAAAAGGGTAGTGGGATAGTGAAACGATGAGATAAAGAGAAGGAATATTATTCCCCTCTATTATTCCCGCAGCATCAAGATTTGTAATAAATGTTGGTTGGGTGTAGAACATGCACGAACTTAAACTCACCACCCTACCACCAAGTGAATGCGTTTCCAGTCAGTACTTCGCTCATTCAAAAGACTAGTGAAAAGTTAGTAATAAGAGTGTACTTTATTTGGAGGTATTAAATATGCTAAACAAGTTCTAAAAGGGTTCAAGTGTCATTTCATGCAAATTATTAGATGAACCTTATCATTATCAATGTAAGAATTCATAGAAATGCTATTCAAAATTTCGAAATTTGTTTACTGAAAAAATAAATTTTTTGATATTTGTATTTGTCCTTTTTTGATGAGCGATATGGTGAGTATACAGCATCATTAGAATTCTTGTTATCAAGTTGTTGCTATCATGTTGTTGTATATGTATTTTGCAAGATTAAGCTAACTTAAGTTCTGTCTCAGTTGTATAAACTGTTACATCTATAGTGATCAGTCAAATTGTAGTACTAAGTATTAGTATTAAACTGATTACATGGCGATTTTAAACTTCAGGGTGGAACTGATCACTACAGAAGTGATAATTTATACAATTGAAGGTAAGTTTGTTTATTTTTGAAATTGTTTTTAATTGCCATTTCCTATGTGATCAGTAAAATTTTAGATTTTTAAAAGAAAATTTTATAGTGAAACAAGCTTTCAAAAACTAAAGATGACTAAAGACTAAATAAATAAAAAGGTATAATTCATAAAACAACCAAAATCTTAATCTAAAAGATTATCTACTATTATCTCTGCAAACACAGATTGGTTTATGATTTATTTATTCCTAATGGCAAAGTAAAAAAGTAAATTTAAAAAAAATTAAACTGAAAAATGACTGACTATGATTTTTTTTCCTATGTTGGGTTTAGTTTTAAAAATCCTAAGAATGTTCCAAGTAACACTATTAGTGGCCAAACTTGAGTTATTCATGTGTTTTTATCACCAATTTAGTAGATAACTTGGGACACCATTAAAAAAAAATATTTTAAGTAGAGAATAGGGGAGCATATGTTAAAAATGCATATGCCACCTTAATCTACCAACTAAGACCGAACTATTGCCTAACATAGTTTCTCCCTGAAAAACATTTTGTGGAAATTTGAATATGCAAATTGTCCCAAGTTGCAACATTTTACATTACATTTACATTTTTAAAAGTTTGCAAAATTCCAGATGATTTAAACTAGCAGTAGTTCTAATCTGATCGATCAATAAAGCTCTTAGCTGCTGAGGTGGAAACATAATGAGTTGAATGTGGATTAAATACAGATGTGTCCATTCCCACTTCCATCATAATATCTCTTTAATCTATTTACTGTGTTTTTTAACCAAGCATAGTATATAAAGAACTTGGCAATTTTTGCTGTAATTGAGTTCATTTTACACAAATAACTTTCTAGGGCTGAAGCTGCACACACTTTTTCATTGTTGCTGTTATAATATACAGGGTGTATTATCGATTTTGTAACATAGGGGAATAGCATGTAAAAACACAAGTTCTCAAATATTGGCTCCCCTAATTATTTTAGAGGAAAAATCACTATAGCAACGTAGTAGACATTATTGAATACTGTTCAAAACACCTTCACTTTAGCATCTGTGTTAAATAGTTTTCTAAGTGATTTTCTGGTATAGGAAATTAACATTGTGAATGGGAAATTCGCTAATAGCAATTACCACGTTAGATTGAGACATTAGGTGTAAATGCAAGAATTATTAAGCAGAGTTTCATGGAGCAAAATCACTCATCAGAATATTCCAATTGCTACCAGTGTGAAAGAAATACATGAGAATTGTCCAAGAAATCTATTTTTATAAAATCTTATTAGCCATGACGATAGCTGTGAGATTAATCTCAATAATCACATAGAGGTTATGTCATGCTTTTGTATTATGAACATATTTTATAAATTGATTCTGGTTTTTGCTTTCATGTCACCCGTTCGCGTGTCCAAAAGAGATTTTTACACATTTTATATTTTATATCTCTTTAAGTTGATATCTCTATTGAACAGCTGTTCCAATGTCAAACTTTTTATGCTAGATTTGAAAAACAAATACAAAATGCAATGCAAAATTTACCAATTTTGCCAACTGATAAAAACTTAACAAGTTTTTCCCTAACAAATTTTATGTAAAACTAAAAGTAGGAAAGTTATTTTTTTGAATGATTAAAGAATAACGCAAATAGAGAAAAGTATTCGTTTCATAAGACGTTTTAGATGCGTGCGCTAAAAACGTATCTTACGAAACTAATACTTTAATATACTATTTTGCAAAGTTCAGTTAAACTGATCCATTTTTATCGTTACTTGGTTATTTAGGCTTCGCAGACAATAAAAAAACGGCTTTAGGTAAAGTTTTATGTTCCGTTAATGATTGATTCCGTTAACTATGAATTTTAAAGTACCACTCTTGCTGGCCAACCTAATTCATCTAAAAAATGCCTTTACTACAGTTCCAAAATGTGGTGTTTCATCTTCTTGAAATCAAATTCTTGATTTTGGAATATCGCCATTTCTAACTTATCTGCATCTGCAATCATGTTTTTTTTTTAAAATGGACATGTGATCACTACATGTATCGAAGACCTGTACTTGACATTCATAAGCTTTTTTTTTCAAAAATGTTTTATAATTTCTTATGTAAGTTGTGAGAATTTGTATACATTGTTTAGACAATTAACAGCATTAGGGAAATCATGAAAAGAATTGGGGGTTTTCATTTAAAAAAATGTCGATGTCGTCAACTTCGAAACGAATCAATGCTGGAGAAATTAATTCAACATAAGAATGTGTATTTTTAATATAGAAAATCGACATGTTTTAGGATTCTTCAACATACCCATAAAGAAAATATGATTTATATGTGCTACTTTATACTCGCACTATAGCTGTATTCTTTTTACCACAGATCGTCTTAGTACTAAGATGTACTAAGCTAAGACAAAGTGAGATTAACTAAGGCCATTGAAAAATAAAAAGAACATAGAAACATGTTTATGAAAATAAGCAGAAACACACAACATAACCACAAATTTGTAATCGTTTGTGTTTTTCACAAGGATACGGAAAATATTATGTTATATTACATTCCTGCAATATACTATGATAATTGCTGTAGCTTAAATTCATTTTTAATAAACCATGTATTTATATATACTTTTTATGATCAAACATTTGTTTACATATGATATAATAACCTCAAAAAAACTCTGTTTCACTTACTTTGAAGTAAGCTAAATGACAAGCACAGGCTCAGTTGGGGCAAGGGGGGAACAAGATATCTCAGTACCAACTCACTTGTGACAAGTAAATAGAACACAACATATACAGGGTGGTCCAGACCACCTGTACACCCCTTTTAAAATGCGGGGGATTAAAGATTCTTAACAAGTCGATGGGTGATCTTACTAATATCGATGTGCTCTTTCGAATGACCCCAGAATGGAACCCCCCTGATTCCCCCTTGTAGGGGGGTAAGGGGGGAAACTTTGAAAATTCAAATGGGAACCCCTAGATTTTATTGCATATTTAGATTCTACTCATCAAGATTTGAATAATTTATTTGAAACATTTTTTATCTTGTCAACAGGTGGCGCTGTAATCGCAAAAACGACTTTTTGCATTTTCCACCGTCTTTGGCATATTTTACAGGTGCAAATAACAGTTTTTCATATTTTTTTACTAAATAGTGATGAAAATACTTTGCTAATGTGTACTTTCATGAGAAGAAATTTTACTTTACAATGAAAAACGCAAATTCTCTACCTAAGGTGTTTTTGACAAACGAATTTTTTTCTAACGTTGTACGTGATAACAATATTTTTTGCCTTAAATGTTGTTAGAATGTATTCCATTATAACAACATTTTCCAAGATTCTACTGGGGAAGATGCTTTTACTTCAAAACATGTCAAGTCAAAAATCTGCCGACAAGAATTTCACTTTGTAATTCACTATTAAATTTCGGTGGTTATCTTTCTTTTAGCGTATAGCAATGAATGATGAAATATGGATATCTCATCCACTCAGGCCATAAAGTAAGAATAATTTAACCGAATAAAGTTTTAAATTGTGAAATAAAAATTATTTATTTGAACAGTTGATTTTCAACAATTACATACTATTTAAATAGAATTGCGGAGTAAAGAATTGTAGCAAGTTATTTTCTGTTAAAATTAAATATTAAATTAGTACGATTTAAATATCATGTTGCCATATGCAGAGCAGATTACAATTTAGAATGTTTTATCGATCATTTTTATTAATTACATATGCTTAAAATAAATATTCAGATAAAGATTAAAAAGATTAAGCAATATCTAAATAAGTAGATGTTAAGGTTAAAAACGATCTAAAAATTTCAGAAAAAAATTGTTGTCGCGTATTTAGGGGGGGAAGGCTAACAGGCTGGAGCCCCCATCCCCCGAAAATTGTTTATTACTCTAGGTCATTTATGTCAAAATGTATGTTATGTGAAAATCTAAGTATTTTGATTCGGAATTTTTATGGAGTAGCCTCCCCCTGAGAAAATTTTTAATAACGTTACTGGTTCTAGTCATGCTAATTAAAAGTCCTAACAGGCATTACCTCATAACTTTGTCTTGGTTTAATGAAATCTTTTATAACTTGAGAGGGTGTGATTAGCATGAAAAAAGACAGGTTAAATGGCTCATGGGGGGGTTGAACGATTTAACCGCGCTGCCTTTTTTTTCGAGAACATGCAAATCATGTCCTCTGTAAAATACAAAGTTTCATTGAACTGGATAGATTCATTTAAGTTATGCGGTAATATAACTCTCATTTTGTGCCTAACTAGCTTTTATGGTTTTGCACCTTTGATGCCAAGGAGTCAAACGGTTAATTTCTTTTGTTCATTTTTGTGACTTCTGATCAGCATGAGTAGAACTATACTATAGCAAAGTTTGAGCTAATTCTGCTAAAACCCAATTTGGGGTCCTTTGTAGTTCTTTGAAAATGACTAAGGCCATTTACTTTAACTGTTGATGTATCAAGGTATTAATTTATAAAAAATTACATAAAACTATTTGCTCATAAAATTCCCAACAAAAAAAGTTTTGTTCTTCTGACAATTATACGAGTATACAAGTGATTCTAAAGATAGATACTAAGTAATATATGGGGTATATTCTTCTTATTGGTTTACTAAAAACTTTCATTCTTGATGACATTTTTTTTGACGAACTACTAAAGCATGACCATAAACAGCAATATTTTTAATATAAATACTGCTGATTGCTCTATAGAAACACAACATTTTATAAAGAACATTGAGCTAGTAAGAAATTACCTGTATAGTATGTATTTGTTAAAAAATGCTGTATAATAATATGGTATTTTTTATTGTTATCTGTTAATTTGTAGTAAATGTTAAATTTAGATTAGAGTATAAAAAGAGATGCTTTTGAAAATTAATTCATTTATAATGCATTATTGTTAAGAATTGATCATGTCATTGTTATGTTGCAAGTAGGGTAAACTTGGGTATATTGTACCTGTTTTACAAAAATGGCTGTAAAATACTTATAGTAAAATATTTGAAAGAGCAACAATTAAATGACAAGAATTTTTTTGTAAAATTTAGTTAATTATCTAACAGTTATATGCCACGTTTTTCTAAAAAATGCAGCATGATAGGAAAAAGTTGAAGATGAAAAAAGTGCTTTTGGTACAATTTATCCGACCCATAGGTTAAATTGTACCGCCAGATGAGTAAATTGTACCTTAGAACAGAAATCCTTTGTAAATTTGATACAATATCTACAGGGTGTATTATTGGTTTTGTTACATAGGGGAATAGCATGTAAAAACATGATTTCTCAGATATTGACTCCCCTAATTATTTTAGAGAAATAGTCACTATAGCAAAGGTGTAGATCGTATATTGAATATGACAGTGCTTGATAATTCTTGCATTTACACCTAATGTCTAAATTTAACGTGGTAATTCCTATTAACAAATTTCTGATTTACAATGTTAATTTCCTATACCAGAAAATTGCTTATATCTTGGAAACTATTTAACACAGAATGCTAAATTGGTGGTGTTTTGAACAGTACTCAATAAGATCAACAGCTTTGATATATTGACTTTTCTTCGAAAATAATTAGGGGGGGGGGGGGCAACATTTGAGAAATTGTGTTTTTACATGCTATTGACCTATGTAACAAAACCAATAATACACCCTGTATATTGACGAATTAAATAATAGATTTTATTTGTTACTTTTACAATGTAAATATTTTTAGATAATTTTACGTTTATGCTACGTCTCACAAAATCATTTTTTGCATGACATTATATTTGATCATGTGTTCTAAAGAAAATGCTTTGCAAATCTCACAGAACCATTCTGCTTCACTAATTTGTAATGTAAATTGGTACGATTTATCCAACCATACTGTGGTACAAAATACCCTACTCTGCTTTCCCAGTTTAATTTTAAATTCATGTTAAATGTTTTTGAGATTATGTTTGATCCAAATGTTGAAAATTACGCGAAATTCTACGCTGAATGCATTGACCAGAAAATTAATCACGCACACTTACCTGTTTAAATGCAAATCTTATATAAAAATAATCGAAAAACTACTTTTCACTTTTACTTAGAGTTCCATTTGACTCTAGCAAGTTTAACAGTCAATATATTCTGAAGAAGACTGTCCAGTAGGGTTTTATGCTGAAAAGATTCATACCTATTTGTTTAACTCACACAAAAGTAGGTGCCAAATATGATTTTCGAAGGTGGTACAATATACTCAACTTTACCCTACTACATTGTTGGAATATTCAAAGCATCAATTTTTTTTGTTATATGTTAATGTATTATTTTTGTTCTTTAAGTAGCAAACAATTATTTACAGTATTATTAAAAACATGCAAGTCAACACAAATAATTTTACCTCAAAAGAATGTATAATTACGACTAAAAGAGAAACAACATATCAAACTTAAACATAAAGTTGAAGTTGGTAAAGTTATTTATGTTCATTTGAGTATGTATTAAACTTGTAGAATAAAAATTATTTATTTTTATATGTTCATCTAATTATGCATTTATTTTTATAACAAATTGTATGAAAGAGTTTTATATTCAAATAATTTTGAAATTTTTAAACTGTTTTGAAATCTTTTTTAGTGAGTTTAACAAAATAATATTTAAGAACAAATGTGGAGGTTAAATTTTGACAACTATGTATATATTACTTTGTAATTAGATACCCTACATGTTTTTATTGTAATTG
This sequence comes from Agrypnus murinus, assembly GCA_929113105.1. NCBI lineage: Eukaryota > Metazoa > Arthropoda > Insecta > Coleoptera > Elateridae > Agrypnus > Agrypnus murinus. The sequence continues at coordinate 95,793,019 of OV816024.1, read as the reverse complement.
AAGATATAAAATCATACTAAGCCAAAGGTAAATATCATTTTCAAGATTAACCTTCCATTTCAAAAATTCTATAAAACAGTAGAGCCTTTACAACCTCCATTTGGTTTTTAGTCGAGCTTCTTGTTTTATTACAAAAGAATTACTACATATTATAAAAGTTACATTATTGAATATATCAAATAATTAAAAAAATGTTATTATTATCATATAAATTGTAAACATAATATGAAATAAACACTATTTTAATTGTGAATGACTTTTATTCCCAAATGACAAATGATAATATGAATTGACTAAATATTTCCAAAACAAAAAAGATATTCCTTACATATGAGAAGTGAATCTTTAGATGTTCATCAATTTATCGTCGTCACCGTCTCCAATTGCCTCGGATGATACTTCTTCATAATCTCTTTCAAGTGTTGCTAAATTTTCTCGAGCTTCGGCAAATTCACCTTCTTCCATTCCTTCTCCAACATACCAATGTACAAAAGCACGTTTTGCATACATAAGATCAAATTTTCTGTTTAGTTTATTCCAAGCTGCTGCAATTGCAGTTGTATTTGATAGCATGCACACAGCTCTTTGAACTCGTGCCAAATCTCCTCCAGGTACCACAGTAGGAGGCTGATAATTAATTCCAACTTTAAATCCTGTTGGACACCAATCAACAAATCGTACGTTACTCTTTGCTTTCATCTGAGCTATAGATGCATTAACATCTTTTGGTACAACATCACCCCTATATAGCAAACAGCAAGCCATATATTTTCCTTGACGTGGATCGCATTTAACCATTTGATTAGAAGGATCAAACAATTCTGATGTAATTTCAGATACGGACATTCCTTCATGATAAGCTTTCTCAGCTGAGACTACAGGAGCATATGAAGCTAGTGGGAAGTGGATTCTAGGATAAGGAACTAAGTTGGTTTGAAATTCTGTTAAATCTACATTTAAGGCTCCATCAAATCGTAGCGAAGCAGTTATTGAGGATACAACCTGACTGATTAAACGATTAAGATTTACATAATCAGGTCTTTCGATACCTAGTTTTCTTCGACATATGTCATAGATAGCTTCATTATCTACCATAAATGCACAATCAGAATTGTTAAGTGTCATGTGGGTTGTTAAAATTGCATTATAGGGTTCAACAACTGCTGTACAAACCTGTAAAGATTTACATTGTTTTTTTTTACTGATATAAATAGTTTAAGAATTTTAATTACTTGTGGAGCAGGATACACTACAAATTCCAGTTTGCTTTTTTTGCCAAAATCTTGCGATAATTTCTGCATTAAAAGAGAAGTAAATCCTGAACCAGTACCTCCACCAAATGAGTGAAATACAAAGAAACCCTGCAGTCCACAACATTGTTCTGCCAATTTGTATAAACGTTCCATTACTACTTCAATTATTTCCTTTCCGATGCTATAATGACCTCGAGCATAGTTATTGGCTGCATCTTCCTTTCCAGTTATAAGTTGTTCTGGATGATATAGCTGTTTATATTTACCAGTTCTTATCTCATCTGTAAGCATATATTGACAAACTACTTGATGAGAGAGAAAATAATAAGTACATACCAACAACTGTTGGTTCTAGATCAATCATTACGGCTCTTGGTACCATTTTTCCATTTTCCACTTCTGCGAAAAAGGTACCGTAACAATTATCAGTAGAAGCAACAGCATTCTTATTGCCAGGTATGGTGCCGTCAGGCTGAATGCCATGTTCCAAACAGTAGAGCTCCCAGGTTGCATTTCCTATTTGAACTCCGGCTTGACCAACGTGAACTGATATGCACTCTCTCTGTTAATTATTTAAATTGTTGAGAAATATAACACAGATCAAAGAAGTTCTTACCATTTTGATAGTATTACACAAAAAATTTGTTATTAGCTAAACTAAAATTCTCATAAACTAGAATTTAAAAAATTGCAAGTAAATCACTCACAAAAATTTTGATAATGTTATTTTTATTTTTTCGTCATGGAAACTATATTTTGTTGGAGATGTTTTTTATGCATTCTCTGATCTGTTGACTAAAAAATTATGGCTATGAATCTTTGTAATAAAAAAGATTATTTTGGCCATTTTCTTGATATATTACTAAATGAATTCTTGGATACATCAATATGAGTGATGACAATTTTTGCATAAATGTAAAATTGCTGTTTTTTAGGCTTTAATGGGTATATAACTCGATGGGAAATATCTCTGAATAAAATTAGGCTGATCTAATTAGAGATTTTAAACTTGAACAATGTACACACTTTCAGATGCTTGTAACATTGTATAGTAGGTGGCAAAGACCATATTTCTGCAAAACTATTAAAAATACCAGAATTAAGTTCAATAAGACTTAGTAGATTAATAATAATTGGTTTACTGTAAAAACAGTAACACATTATTTTAGCTGCTTATTGTAGTGATTTAGTATTTGAATCGCAGATAAATAAATTCGAAGGACTATAGTTATTATATAATACATTTATTATTAATAGCACAAGCGAACACTAAAAAAACTAAAATATAATAGGCAGAAATTTGCTTGTTAAACGACAATTGCCGCTGGTGAGTTCAAATGAGTGCTTTCAATTCTCATCTTAAAACTGAACTACTGAACTACTACTAGTCGGACACCCGACTACCCTAACTTTAAGGAAGACCTTAACTCATTGGTTTCCTCAGTATTTCCATTGAAAACAATGCTTACATTTTTTCAGATGCTGAAAGTATCCCTTGGACTATTGCTAGCAACAGAGGTTAACAATGGATACCTCTCATTGCATAAAACCTAAAGACTACATATAGTACCTATAATTACATACCAGATTATATACAGTGTGGGATTATAGTATGGAATATTAAACAAAAAGTGAACTCAACCGGTTTCTCTAAAAAACTGAAACACATCAACTTTATTTTTTAAAAATACAGTAAAACCTTGGATTACGAGTAACTTGGTTTTTATGAATTTTTAATGAATTTTAACTTGATTAACGAGCGATGTCTTGCATTACGAGTAAGATTTTTAATACGTTTAGGCTTTGTCTGCCGCCCGTTAAGTCAACCTTAACAATTGAAGAATTTGGATCAACATCTTAGTAAACACATACGATAAGAGTGTAAACAGCATCTAATGTTACCTCGACTGTTAAAAATATCAGCAGATTTTACATTTTAACATTTTATTTGTCATCGATGAATACATACACCCTAATAACTGGTTATAATTAAAAATTTGATTATGTTTTAAGTGTTATAGTGTAATGATGTCATTTAAAGAAAAGTAATTATGCAAATTTTTAGTTATAACCTGTTAGAAGTATAAAATAGGGAAAATTAAATCAATTTAATTGAATATGTACACGTTAAGCATCATGTTAGCTCTTCTTAAATAAAATTAATTTGTGACTACTGAACCTTTCAAACTCGTCTGCTGTTTATCTTATCAGTTAAATTACAGAGGCGAGTGCGTGATCGTTTGTTTTATTTTTACCTATACATATAGTATATGTATTTTTGTATCATTTTTATAAGAATAAATAGTTGTGAAACGAATCATCCGAGTTTCCATTATTTCTTATGGGGAAACTTGGTTTGATTAACGAGTGCTTTGTATTACGAGCACATGTCCGGAACGAATTATGCTCGTAAACCAAGGTACCACCGTACACATTAATATGTGCGATTCACCTTTCAGAGATTCCAACTTTCATTTGTTTATTAGTTATGATGTTATCACAAAAAAATTTAAATGACAATGTAGATTTTTAGTAGTGGAATCCGATAGGGATTTTTCTTCTCTTTATGATCATGCAAATAAATCATAAGGTTGTAGTATAACAAAAATTCTGAGAAAAATCGAGCTGAACATTGTATTGAGTGTGTTGATATAATAATAATAATAATATATATTTTCCAACAGGTGGGCACCCAATTACAGGAAAAAAATTTAAAAATTACAAAAACACGGTAGAGGTTCGACATAAATACGAAATACAAATATAAGCTACCTACAATTAATGTAAAAACATAAACATGCATAATACAGTATATAAATAAATAATAACATAATTATTAAAACTAACATTATACACACTAACTTTAGTTAGTGTGTATATAACTAACATCTCAAATCAAGGTATATATGTATCACATTTGGTAATATGAATAACGTTGTAACAAACTTTCTTAATGTCTGAACATAGTATGTTCTTTAATTAGACATTTATCTCAATAATACAACTTACAATATTATTAATCGAATCAAAGTGAATATCACACTTGCTACATATCTGATTAAAATTATTGCACATGCTTGTAATAGGTGATTTTTTTAGTAAGTTGGTTCTCCTTGCATCCAAGTAGAATGACATATTAGTACGTGCATTGAATCGTGAGACATGAGAATCAATTCTGTGATTTAAAAGATTATACAAAAACTTTACAGAGATAATAATGCGTCTAATACGCAGAGATATAAACTCAAATCTGTTAAGCAGCTCAATTTGACTAACCCCAATCTCAGGATAGATACCATAGCAAGAAAAAGCTAAAAACTTAAGAAAATATCTTTGAACTCGTTCAATCTCACGAATATGGCATTCATAAAGGGGAGACCAAATTACCGCGCCGTACTCCAGTATAGATCTCACCAAGGCTATGTATAAGGCTCGTAACGTCTGAACATTTGAAAAGTGTTTACAATTTCGGTAGATAAAGCCATACATTTTAAAAGCTCGACTAACAATGTCATGTAAATGTGCAGCAAAATCTAGCTTAGGATCAAAGATGACACCTAAATCTTTAAATAAATCCGTCCTTTGTATAGCAGTGTCATTAACGGTGTAGATATAACCATACCCGTTTAGTTTTTTTGTAAAAGACATAGTCTTACATTTAGTGATGTTTAGTGAAAGTCTATTATTGTGACGCCAGTTATCTACCGTGTAAAGATTATTTTGTAATTATAATTGTTAACTTCACGATACAATTTTATGTCATCTGCAAAGAGAAGGCAGTGACAAGATATTTGATCTACTATGTCATTAATAAAAAGTAAGAAAAGTAAAGGTCCAAGATTCGAACCTTGAGGAATTCCCGAAGTAGGAGTAAAATCGCGGGAAATAAAGTTGCAGTATCTGACACAAGAACTCCTGTTAAAAAGATAACTTTCAAAAAATTTAATAAGATTCTCTGATAGGCCATATTGAGATAGTTTATTTAACAAGATGTATTGATCAATTTGATCAAACGCTTTTTGGAAGTCAAGGTAGATGACATCGACCTGATTGCCTTTATTCATGATCTCTGCAGTGAACTGACTGAAACATGCGAGATTAGTTATAGTAGAACGACTTTCCATAAAGCCATGTTGATGTGGAGAGATAAATGATCTTAAAGATGAATACAAATATTTATAAATAATAGACTCAAATGCTTTAACAAAGTTACTAAGGATAGAAATTGGTCTGTAGTTTTCAATGAGTGACGGATCGCCCTTCTTAAGAACCGGACATATACATGCATGTTTCCAAATCAACGGAAGACTAGCCGTAGCCAAACATAAATTAAATAAGATGTATAGTGGTTTGACAAGAGCAGCAGCGCAATCCCTTAGAATAAAACTTGGTATTTGATCTATACCAGATGTAAAACAGTTTTTTGAGCGATGCAAAGCACATAAAATATAGTCCTCATTGATAAAGTCGATGGCAATAACATCTTGAGTTCGAGGTATGACATTAATTGCAATGTTATTCTGAGATTGGATGTATACACTATGAAAATAATTAGCAAATTGATTAACTATAGAATATCCATCATTATATTCAACATTGTTATGTGTCATTACGCTTGGAATACGTGAAAGCCCTCGCTTATTACTGATAAAAGACCACAACCTTTTTGGATCTGCAGCAAGTGAATTCTCAACTTCAGTAAGATATTCCTTATAACAAGTATTAATTAATCTATTACATTGCAATCTATAATCTTTAAAAATCACAAGCTTCATTAACATCTGTAAGATCATTAAGTTGCGACCAATCAGCATTTAGTAACATATCATACAACACGGGAAAATTAGCTTTTTTAAAATTGTAGTGAGGCTTATCGTTCATTATAAACCGATCACGTTTATTACGAATAACATTGATTTCAATATCAAGGGCCGGATAATAAACATCTTCAACGTCCAAGGGTACTAGTGCATGTTGAACAAGACAATTAATATTAGAAAATATTAAATCATGGAGACGGCCTTGGTTGTTGAGTATATTATTATATTGATGAAAATTATGTAAATATTGAAAATTCTGTAAAATTATATTAAGTTGGTTCAGTACGATGTTAAGCTCATTGAAAGGTTCTAAAGTAATGGTAAGTTCATCAATGAAGTGTACATAAGTTTCAGTTGGTATAGATGGAGGTATATAAATTACAAGTATGATAAAGCAACATTTAGATGAATCAGATATCTTCACACCAATTACATCAATGGAAGGAAATAAATTTGATAAACTATATAAATTAATTCTAATAGAGTTAAAACTATTTTTCAGAGAGATTAACACACCACCGCCACGGTTACAAGTTAGTAACTCATATTTTCTATCTTGACGAAAAACACAAAAATCACTGCTAAATATTTCATTACTAGCTATTTCACTATTTAACCATGACTCACATAGACAAAAAATGTCATATTCAAAAAAAGTTGAAAAATTTAAATTATTAAGTTTAGACCGCAAACCTCTCACATTTTGGAATAAACAGCGGATAGGATATACATAATTGGGTGTCGATTTCAGTTTAAAGAAGAAGAAACAATCTTAGGTACTTCTCGTATGTATTTTATCTTTATGTTTGTTTCACCGTTAGCAATTCTGCTATCGAGCTCCTTAGATATAGGTATAGATATGGTACTTATAACTTCTAAAACATGATAAATAAAAAATTCCAAACTGAACAATGAAATTAAAGCAAATAAGATTAACACTATTAAATAAAATGCACCATTTATTCTAATTTTATGTTGTAGTATTTTAATATGGTAATTTAGAATCATTTGCTATTAACTATGATAATATCAACATTAAATGTTCAGCTCGATTTTCTCAGAATTTTTTTATGCAACCTTATGATTTATTTGCATGATCATAAAGGGAAGAGAAATCACTATCGGATTCCACTACTAAAAATCTATATTGTCATTTGAATTTTTTTGTGATGATGTCATAACAAGCAAATGAAATTCGGAAGGTGAATCGCACATATGTCTATTTTTAAAAAATAAAATTGAAGTGTTTCACCATTTTAGAAAAACCGGTTGAGTTCACTTTTTTTTTAATATTCCATGCTTTAATCCCACGATGTATAGTATAGATACAACAAACATCTTTGAGAAAGGACACAGGTGCAGGGAGACTATTTGTTAATGAAGCAACAATACATTATCATTAAGTAATAAATAATTATTTCAATCCACTTATGCTTTATAAACTATTTAAATTTGAAAATTTCCACTTATTGCGTCAATTTTGAGCAAGCGTGGTTTTTACCCTAACATTGGCCTTCAATACCTACCCCCTTTCCTTAAAAGCTTTTTGCTACAACCTTGAGAATCTTGCATTTGCACTAGATACAATGTATAATATAGGATACCTGTATAGCAGTGGCAGCCCGTGCCAAATATTTTTGGGCGAGCTGCATCTCTCGAAATTACTCGAAAACCTTGTTTAATAGGAAAAGTTGTTTAATAATTTTAATTTCAAATAATTATTTTTTAAGTTTTTCTAAGCAAAGTTTGGTATCATGGTTTTCAGGTGGTCTGGAACAAATTTGCATAATGACTTTTACAATTAAACAAGTTTGTTTTGATTATAAATAACAAAGATAACGGGGTATCAAGCTGAAATAAAAATTTTAATACAATTCTAATAATGTATTTAAAATAATTATTATTGAAGATTTTTTAACCAAAATTTGCTTTTGGGATTTTCAAGTGGTCCAGAAGAGAATTTTGTAACGACTTTTACGATTAAACAAGGCCTACTATGTATGTAGAAGTATGATAAACTGCTTTCAGAAATACATCTATAAATTATTATGTATATAGGTTATTATTTCAAAAGGTAAAGGTGTTTTAAAATAAAAGGTAGTTACCAATTTGAATTTTAACTATTATTTATTTGATGTTAACAATTAGGGATTATGATAAAACGAAATAAAAGATTAACAGGTTAGATAATGAGAATTAGTACAATAGTCTTTTAAACCAATCATCCACACGCGTCATCTTTACGTCGTACATACGTCACACTGTCGTTAACTCGCGTCACCGAAAATCACCCTCATTCACGGCCGTCCGCGCACCTTCTCTTTTTCCCCAACTGCCCTACTTATGGCAAGCATATCACCACACACCGCTTGTCCCTTCTTCTCCTTTCATCCCTACATGTATACTAATAACTGAATCAGTTGTATAAAGAAAACAAGTCCAATTGATTTTCTATGGACATGTTTTCTTTACACGATAACTGATTCAGTTGTAAGTTAGACATTTGTAGGAATTGTAAAAAGCAGGGTAGAAAGAACGTAAAAATTTGATTCACTCGCAAAAGAATAATTCTTAAAAGAATTTAATTTTTCATTCGTTCACGAACTTTATGTTTCAATTCTCTAGTATAAACAAATTTCGTTCCTGAGCGTATAATATTTGCTGACCATTAAAAAATATTTTTCATTCACAAATTTATCAAGTATGAATCATTCGTGATTTAAATAACAGCGCAGGTTTATTATAATATGCTAAGATGCAGTTTTATTAATACTACAATTGCAAATTTGTATGGCGCTGTCGAGTTTTGTTTGATAATTTATTAATGGATACTCTTGTTTTCAAATTATTTGTTTGCATCAACAAATTTTAATTGATTATGTACTTTTTGTTTCTGTGCCATTTTTTTATTTAATGTTTGTTTTACTTTATTACACACTGTAGTAACTTTTTCGACTACATTTATAGAATTAATATTTGTATTAAATTAGTTTTCATTTGGTTGTAAAAGTTTCTTAAAAATTGGTCATCATCGAAAATTCTGAAATGTATACCTTTTAAGGTAACAAGACCAATGCAACACAATAGGAACTCACTTTTATTCATATTTATAGAAACTTGGGTTTGTTTCTGTTTTCGAACCCTGTTTGATAATAATAATAATAATTGCTACAACCCATAACCTGGAAACCAGGCCCCAGAAGCTATAAGCTTGTGCGAGAGGGAGGGGGCGATTATTATTATTACGTAGGCCCTACGTGCGGCTGCAGCCGACTTGCAGATGAAACAGCGCAAACCCCACATTTGTGTCACAGCTAAGAAAAACTGCAGAAAACCTTAACCAGATCTGCCGGCACCGAGAGTCGATCTCGGACGGCTTGTGTGAAAGTCTAGCACGCTAGACATTACACTACCAAGGCTGTTTACTCCATTAGATGATTTCCCATTTTTGTTTTGTTTTTCATCAAGAATTTTTTTATGCACTTTAGCGTAATGCCACTTAATGTTTCCAGTTTGATTTCTTTTCAATTTCTTCTCATTCTAAACAAGTGGGAAGTTTTTGATTCATTATCTTAATTAATACATTGGGTTAAATTAAATTGTTTGTATCGGCCCATATCGTATGAAGTTGGTCAATGATTTTATATAAATAAAACTGCAGAGTAGTAAGAACTTAAGTATAGTTTAAAAGTATAAAAGAACTGAAAACGAATGATTCATTTCCGCTTGTATACATTCACAAATGGAATTTTTCAAAGTCAATTTTGCATTCATTCCCGAACGAATAAAACTGCCGGCATTAAAATTTAATTCTTGAAAGAATGAATCATAAATTTTTAAATATAAAATTCATTCCCGAGTGGTAAAATAAGAAAAAAAATCGAATTTTTTTCATTCGCGAGTGATAATTTCCTTACCCTGCGGTAAATGTTATTTTTTCATATATATTTTGTAATGTTTTCATAAAACAGATGTATTTAAGAATTCACTTTTATTAATTCTTCATACTTGTTATGAAACCCGCAAACACCGACATTAGTCAGTGCAAAAGGAACCGCTTATGTATGTACTTACTATAAATTATTAGAAAAGAATTTTATCAGATACGTATAGGGTATTACATTCATCAAAACATCTATAAATTTCACTAATGCATGTAATGAGTTAGATGAAAACGTGTGTGAAAGAAATCAGAAAGTTTGTACATGACACATCATACCTTCTCCAAGAAATTAACGCACCATCAAAAAATAACCAAAAGTTTGAAGTTAATTTGTGTCTAGACCATGTGTCTGATTTCAATGATTCTTTTTTTGTATAATATGTTTTTTATTTAAAAATGTGAATGTACTATTGTTTTGTCAAAGATATTATTTTTTTATGAATACATGTGTAACAATTGCGACGTGTTTTTTTTATAAAATTTGTAACATCCTGTAAAGTTTAACAGTTACACCAGCAAGTTAGAATTTATATCGTACTCTAGCCTTATCGTATCTTAACATTCTCGTTTTTGATTCACTGTATTATCTCTATTAGTACCAGAAAAACACAATTTTATAGCATAACATGATTTACGTCAAGTTAATATCAAAACAACAAATTAAATGAACATAAACAAAATGCCAAAACAAAAGAGTGTCAATAGAGAGTATTTCCGCTTCTAGCACGAATAACGTCTTGGCAACGCCCATTCATACTTAAAATAAGCAACCTTATTTCATTTTAGTTTAATTCTTTCCAAATCTGCACCAGTCTCCGCGCAATGTCTGCTAAGATGTTTAATTGATTACGTTCCTCTTGTAATCTTCTACCAAGTTTGTCCCTGAGATTTTCAATTGGATTTTGTCTTTACAATAATGATAGACATCTTCGTGTATATAGACGTCCCAATGAACAATATTCTCGCAATTTCTCAAATACATTATTTGGGGGCGGATCTGTGATGTTCTGGGCACGTATTTCTTTGACTGGTTGCACGGAACTTGTAGTCATAGATAATGGAAGCCTTACAGCTGAACGATACATGCGACAGGTTTTAGATAACCACGTGGTTCCATATGTGCCATATATAGGACAAGGATTTATGTTAATGCAGGATAATGCCACACCTCATGTTGCTCGAGTTGTGCAAGATTATATGGAAGAAGTCGGAATTGATACTATAGCATGGCCAGCCAGAAGCCCGGATTTAAATCCAATTGAAAATCTCTGGGATAAACTTGGTAGAAGATTACAAGAGGAACGTAATCAATTAAACATCTTAGCAGACATTGCGCGGAGACTGGTTCAGATTTGGGAAGAATTAAACTAAAATGAAATATGGTTGCTTATTTTAAGTATGAATGGGCGTTGCCAAGACGTTATTCATGCTAGAGGCGGAAATACCCGCTATTAACACCCTTTTGTTTTGGCATTTTGTTTATGTTCATTTAATTTGTTGTTTTGATATTAACTTTACGTAAATCATGTTATGCTATAAAATTGTTTTTCCGGTACTAATAGAGATAATAAAGTGAATCAAAAACGAGAATGTTAAGAATCGATAAGGCTAGAGTACGATATGAATTCTAACTTGCTGGTGTAACTGTTAAACGTTACAGGGTGTTACAAATTTTATAAAAAAAAACAAGTCACAATTGTTACACACTGTATTCATAAAAAAATAATTTCTTTGACAAAACAATAGTACATTCACATTTTCGAATAAAAAACGGATCCTGTTTTCTCTTTTCAGTTATTAGCATCTTGACTGTTCAGATCAGAAAGTTATCGAGAGTGTATTATAATTCACTAGCAACTCCAGAGATTTGATATAATTGAAGTTTAGACCCATCATTACAAAAACACAGTACTGACTGTACATCAAATAGAATGAATCTGTCAAAATAATAGGCATTAGTAATTACATCTGTAGTCTTTAATATTTGCCAAAATCTTAGCTATACAAAAATATCTTACATAAAACATTGCATGTAAAATAAGTTGGGTAAACATTGCTCCTTCTTGGCATTATCAGTCCTTTTTTTATATTACTGTTTACCTTCAGCATAATGAGATTTGTTTTAGCAAGCATTCAGGTAAACATACATATTTTACAAAATAAACCAGGCCAATTAAAAATGAAAAACTTGGATGTTGAAAAATTTTAATACAAAAGACATAACCACCAGATTATTTTAAAGCTGTAGTAAACTTATTGTAATAATTATTACAAAGCTAGGTGCTATTATAAGAAATTCGGGAAAGTAATACCAAACAAACAATTATTAACTTTTGCTGCAATATGAAGCACTTATTACCTATACAATTTATATATTTACTTCTTAGATACGACAAGCAGCAATCACTGGTTTTGTTTTGCAATGCAAGATTCAGTTCGTACAAACATAGATTTACTTGCTTGCTGCAATGGTGATATTAAAAACTATTAGTATTTTTATAGAAATATTAAATAGCTCATTAAATATTTAAAAATTATTTTTAAAATAAATAAATATTGAAAAAAGTATAAAATTAACATGTGAATGTCTTAATATCTTAGAATCACAAGGAGCTGCTATTAAAGACAAACTAAAAGGTTTTTCGATGAACTGCTCGTTGACCTTCCTCATCGTATTCTCTCTTTGATACCCACATCTTTTTAAATGTATCTAGGGAAGCCAAGATAGATCCACCAATCCATGTTGAATATAATCGTTCTTGAGGAGCTGATATCTAAACATTCAAAATTAAGAGTGATAAATGAGTATTAATTTACAGAAAACCAAGATCAGACCTTTATTTGGACATCCTTAGGAGATAATTTCTTAATTTCTGATAGTAATCTGTCGCCAAAGCCCTGTAAAAGTAATTTTATTATACTATACTTTACATACCATACTTAAACAATTAAAAATAATCATTTGTGTTTACAACATACCTTAAATAATGTTGAACCACCAGACAGAACAATATTCTTAAATAAAACTTTTCGGAGATCTAAGTCAGATTTTTGAATAGAGAACATAAGTACTTCATGAAGACCTTCACATTCTTCTCCGACAAGATCAGGTCGGAATAGCACTTCAGGTGCACGAAATCTTGCAGGTCCAATTTGAATAACATTTCCATCAGGTAAAGTATAACTGTATTGTTCTGTATCTACAGATTCTTCTTTCAGTGGATTATTTGCTAAATAACAAGCTTTTTCTTTTATTGTACGTACTGTCTCAAACTCTGCTGTTGTTCTGAAATTAATACCTTCTTTTCGAAGTAATAATCTAGAATTAATAAACACACATTGACTTTGCAAGAATTACCACAGTTAATTTAAAATACCTAAGGTATCTTGATACATCTCTTCCAGCAACATCCACTCGCATTATACTATGAGGCATTGCAAAACCTTCATAAATAGGCACTGCATGAGTCACTCCGTCTCCTGAATCCAACACTACTCCTGTAGTGCGACCAGTAGAATATCTTAAATATATTTTAAAAAACGAATCAGTTATTATCAATTACAGCATACTAAATTCACTTAATTTTAATTTATCCACTATAAAATGCATAATAGAAACTTTTAAAGCAATTCAAGCAGATAAAATCAAAGATATGCACCAGAATATCCACTTGTACATTAAAAAATATTGATGATCATCCTGCAAGATATTGCAGACCGTTTTCCACAATATTTCTATAAGAGTTTTCAATTGGGAGTCTCTTGACAACCTACCATATCTTTCAGTGAATTTATATCAGAACTAATTATTAGTTTTGATAGTACAGCGAATTCCCAACTTACGAGAACAATCCATTGTATGGTTTTGGTTAGTTAAAAATCTCATAAATGAAGCCTTTTATAATGTATATTTATGTATTTATAAAGAATATATTTCCAAGGTATTTAACAGTTATGAATTAAAAACAAATTAACTTTTATTAATTCTTACAGCTGAGAACTGTCATCCTTTACTGAGGTCCATGAAGCTAGTACAACCATTACAGCACAATCAAATAAAACCTTCATAAATATTTAGTACTCATTAATTACTAACAAGAAAAATTTATTACTGTTGCCATTTAAAAAAAACCGGGTTATTCCAGCCTCACAGTGAAGCTAACACAACTGCACCAAAAATAAACCACGATCACAAAAACTAATGTACTCATTAATTATTCAAAAATCAAATTTATTACTGTTGGGGTTTAAAAAAAACATGTGGTTGTTCCAGCATCACAGTGAAGCTAGCACAACCACACCAATAATACAGCACAACTGAATAAAAACAATGTTAAAAACAAAACAATCAATAAAGTTTATACTGGGTGTCCCATTAAGACATAGTCAGACTTTGCCAGTAGCTAGATAACCATTAAAGAAAGAAAATTCCTAGATACTATTTTTCTCGTACTTCTATACTTTTGGAGAAAAACGGCATCGAAGTACAGCCTAATGTTTTCAAATTTAATAGTATGAATGCACATGCACATGACACATATTTTTAAGTTCAAGGTGATAACAATACTACTTACTTGTTTTCGAGAATGTGCAAGCTATCATAATAAAGTAATAACCCGTCTTTATTTTGGCCAAGTGTATCGTGGAGTAAGAACAGATAAATAAATAAGAAACATACTCGTGTTTGATATTATGTTTCAAAAACGGTATTTTTGTTGATTACTGCTTTGTAAGACAATTTCATATTCTTTTAATAGGTACGTTTAACCCCTATTATGTGTAATACAAGCAAGTTTGTGAATAAAAAAATATTTTCGTATTAATTTCGTTTACAGTAAATTAAATAAGATATTTTCGAAAATTCGCTATAAGGTAATTTATTATTCTATTAGTAGGATTGTGTTTTAATTATTAGATTTTTGTTTCTGATAACCGTGTGCCAGTTGTGTTATTTCTTCGGCATGCTGTACTGTATTATTTCCAACTATTTTTTAATTAAAATAATATTTATTCCCAGAAAGTTCATACTATGTAATAAATAAAGGGTACCAATGTCAGGTGAAAAGCAATAAAATCATCACTGTAGATACCGTAAATATTTGTAAGAATTGTGACTAATAAGTGGACACAGCTGCATTAGTATAAAATAATGAAAATAACCCCACCGACTACGTTTATTTTGAGTACATATTATATTTGTAAACACTCAGCCAAGGTATTTGGTCAAACAGTATTTACTTATTTTTTAAGCATTGTTTTTGTACTATATAAACAGATTACCATTCATTAAGGTCATTCTATCAAAACATAAAAAATAAAGGTTTTACTAATAGAACTGTGTACTACTGTATTTAGATTTTAGACTTCCAATAAAATAAATAATAAATAACAATACCTATTGATGGATAGATTAAATTATCGTCTTTACTTAATTATGTTTATTAACGAATAACAAATCAAATTGAATATCTTTAAATGGGTCAGTATTAAAATAATGTAATTTCTTTCTGGGTTTCCTATTAGAATACAGGGGAATCCCCCAGATTAATAGAACCTTTTAAGTTCTTTCAACACCATCCAAAATGAAATTATGTCGAAACATGTTAGAATCTGGTTCTGACTAATCAGATTTGTTGCTATAAATGATAATTATGATTCCCTTTTATTCAGAATGGAAAATTCCACGTTAAGATACATTTGTAGATGTTCCAACAGTGATATTCTTTGTTTGGCAGCAATAATAAATTTGTATTTTGTGCCATTAGTTAGTAATCAATGAGTAATGAATATTGACATTGTTTTATTGTGTTGCTGTATTTTTGGCGTGGTTGTGCTAGCTTCACTGTGATGCTGGAACAACCCCATGTTTTTTTTTAAACCGCAACAATAATAAATTTGATTTTTTAGTAATTAATTAGTAATTAATGAATACGTTAGTTTTTTGTGATTTATTTTTGGTGCTGTTATGCTTCACCGTGAGGCTGGAACAACCCGGGTGTTTTTTTTTTAATGGCAACAGTAATAAATTTTGCATTTTAATAATTAATTAGTAAGTAACGAGTACTAAATATTTACGAAGGTTTTATTTGATTGTGCTTACTTCACGGACCTCCTATGCTTCACTCATAAGATCCTACTATAATCCTAAACTTCTTTATGCATATGTCAAACTAATATTTCAATTATTTATATGTGTAGCTATCATCCTTTGATGTACGTTTGAGATACATACATATAGAATCCATTCCCCTTTACAGCTTTTGCAGTGTCAGGGTTCCACGCAAACTCTTGTGGGAGTGCAATGGAGGTAATACTTTATCACTTATAGAACTTTCATACTTATCCTAAGCAGCTCAAATAAAATTGTACTAAATTTTTAAAATTCAGCAAATCGAGATTTGAATCTGTCTCTCTAATCGACCAGATCCAAGAAAGATTGCTTCAGAAAACTAATGAAGGTCAATTAGCCATAATCAAGGAAGTTTAAGTAGGGGGAAGAGGCATGATGCAATTGCTGGGCTGTAAAAGTGAAGCCTGCAGTGGAGTAAGGGGACTACAAATTTGACAGCACACATGTAAATACAATGCAGCGTTGGGTTCAGTAAATTGTTTAAAATACTATTCAGGACACTGTTAATATGAAACTCTTTTATTTTTTTCATTAATTACTTTAATTTATTTGTCACCTTAATTACAATTATTAAATTGAAATACATAATCGTAACATTTCTAAGAAATTTGCAAATTCTGTAAAGAAATGATTATTTCTAAATTTTTAATTTCAAATTTCACGATTATTGATTATCTGTATGTAAGTAGTTTTTACATGTAAACACCGCGCCGAGTGATTCCCCTAAACGGACAATAACTCCGCCAGTACGAATTTAATAGTTTACTGCGTACCGATGACAATGCATGTATACTTTATAAACCGTTTTAGAGATGGTTCTCCGTAATTATTGAATTAAAAAAAAACATTTTTATACAATACGTGATAACACTTCCAATAGAAATACAAATTAAGTACTACGGACCTGATGCGCGAGTAAAAAGTTATTAATGACACAAATTTAAGGAAAAACTACTTAATGATGCATTATTACTCCAGGTTCTTGTTTTTTGTGATATCTAATATCACTTCTACACCATCTAATCGAGTATCCCGACGTTTTTATTTGTTTTTAATTTAGTTTTTAACAAATAAAATCTTTATCGCACCGTTTGACAGCCAAATTAAAAACTTGACAAGTTGTGCACACTTGAGGCTTCATGTGCACACCTCTTGTGCCACTTCCCTCTATTTAAACTTCCTTGGCCATAATACACTTCCTAAATTAAACAAGAACATGATAAGTTACCAGAACATAAATAAGGACAAGACTAGAAACTCAAATCTATAATGAAATGTTTTATTAAATGCAAGGTCCAAAACTTAAGGTACGATGGTAAGATTTAGCCTATAAACATAACCTAGTTTTCTGTTTCACTCTAAACAAATGAATCCTATTTCTCAAACATGTTTATAATATCGGTAAGCCAACGATTGATCTACAGTCTTGTGGCAAGTTGTTAAAAGAAATTATGTGGTAACTCTGTTGCAATATGTATAATCACTAGTACAGTAAATAAATTATTAGGATAAGTCTGTGAATGAAAATTCCATTTTACGACATTTAAAAAATTATAAAATCTAAATATTTTACTTATAGTAGTTTGCAAACTTAAAAAACGCATCTAGAAATCAAGTCCGTGGTACATTGAAAGGAAAAAGGTATCGAGTATGTTATCGGATGCTATTTAAGGTGTATATTAATCCCCTAAATTCGTCTGGCGATATCGGTGTCCAACACCTCCCCGGGGGCGAAAACTGAAAAAAACAGCAAATCTAGAATACTTTATTTGCTATCTGGCTATATTAAAAAAAATACGATCTCTGAAGTATTAAGCGAGTTAGAGCTAATTTTCACTCAAGAATTATCATTAGATAAACGGAAGGATACTCATCAGATTAGCTTCTAACTCCCTTATTATGCGTATTTCTATGTCTGCAAACATAGAAAGATGTTTATATCGTGATAACTTTTGGACGACACAAGATATCAAAAAAGTTCAAAAAATAATTGTTATTAGTTTGAGATTTTACAATACACAACACTTTTTGAAACTTTGAAATTGGCTAGACAGTAACGAAGATATGACCAATTTATTCCGACAATGCATAAATTACCGCTGAGCAGCGATCGTTCTATCTCTATTTGCACCCGTCTTCCGTCTCATTCTAACGCACTGCTCTTACCAGGTTCGTAAGTAGATACAACTATTAGCACAATATTGGAGTTACAAATGCAGGTGATTTAACATTTTGTTGAAAAAAATAAAATTCTTACTGTTTTTGTAAATACAACATTAACCTTAACACGGAGAGTCTTCAAGTTATTCTATAACAGACGATGAACTATTACATACATTTAAATTTCTTTAAATTTATAAAAAAAGAAACAGATACGCAGTTATAAAAATGTGTTGTGTGTAAAACGGGCGGGAAACCTCAGGAATCCAGTGCAAGAACTGTGAAAACATTCAAAGGTCAGTGAAAATAAGATTAGATATGCAATAGTCATAATAGAGAATTAAGAGAGCTTCTTGATCTAACACACAATTCAAGTTTACGTGAATATATAAAATATTTCCACTATGAACTTAAATGTACCAAGTAGTCAAAATATATAATAACAAAACTGAATACAAAGGTTATTCTGAAAGCCACTATGTTATAGTAATACAATACTTGGACAAACGTAATTACTGTATATTTTACATGATTCAGAATTTTGCGTTTCGTTCGCAATGTGGCAAAGGAATTCTAGTCTTGGTATACTGAGAGTTTGATGTTGTACAACGCCACCTATATTTATTGGAGCATCCCAATAGCAATTTGCAGATTTGTCATTTATTTTTTAAAACAAATATAGTTGGCTAGTTTGCTTTTGCATAAAATGAATGGGTTATTTTATTATTGTTAATTATAATGTTTGATATACCGCATACCGCGTATTAAAATCTGTAACAAAAAATTACTTACAAACTAAGTACAGCTTGCATAGAAATAAAAAGAGCTGGTACATTAAATGATTCAAATAATATTTCTGCTGATTTTTCTCTATTTGGTCTAGGATTTAATGGTGCTTCTGTAAGTAACACTGGATGTTCTTCAGCAAACGTTGACAATTGTTCCTTACTATAAATGTAACTCCATATTTTTTCCATATCATTCCAATCTGTTACAATACCATGTTCCATTGGATACCTTATTGCAAGTAAACCTCTGTGTTCCTCCGCTTTTGGTCCTATAAATACATCACGTTCTAATGCACCTGCCATAACACGTACATGTTTTGGCCTGCCGATGCTGTAATAATTTCAATTAATATATGTTCTCTAGGACTCTATGCAACTTACTAATTTGGAAATCTGCATTTTGGTATTTGATCACCAGCGAAACCAGCTTTAATAACACCGGAGCCCTATATGAAAAAGATAACCAAAATTCACATTTACAATTAGTTAAAGGTTAAAATTCTAAGTTCTAATTAATTTTTTAAAATCTTAAAATAACATACATTATCGATAACAACGGGTTGATTTACAATTACGTCATACGATTCCATTTTAGATAGTTATTATTTATTATCTTATTAAAACTATAATGCAAACACGCCTTAACAGCTAAAAAATTATGACCAAATTATGACTTATCCAACATCCAACTCTTGTAAACGTCAAAATATAGCATTGCCAATCACAGATGCTAGTGAAGTAAAGTCCCTATATTTTAAAAAACCGTTTTGCAATAGGGAAGACGCACGTATTTTTTTTAATTTTTGTATTCGTTCATTTTGGTTAGAAAAATATTTCCAGATAAGCGGAATTTCTAAAAACCCTCAATTTATTTAAAAAAATTAAATTTAAAAATTCTCCTCATTTTTAGGGGTCTATTCTGTAAACCTTGAGCGAACCGTTCACGAGCGGTTATCGTTGTTTGAAAGGTTTTTCGCTCTAAAGTTATTCTGTAAGCAAACAACCACCGTTATGCACTCGTTAGTGAACAGCGCACCCTTCGAAGATGAACCTTTCACGAACGGTGGCAGATTAGTCGACGTTAGCCAACGTTTGTGTTTATTTTTAAAATTATAAAAGAAATTTTATACGTGAAATTATTGTATTAATTATATCACAGTATGGGAAACTGGAAAGTAATTTATTTAATACATTATTAAATGAATAAGAAACAATCAATATATGACGCTAATTAATCTAACCTCAAAACTTGGTAGAGAGGAATCAATAATAATTATTAATAGCCACTTAGGAATAGTATTAAATTATATACTTTGAATAAATTGTTATTTCAGGTAGTACCTTTGTACCTACCTCACTAGAGGTGGTCTTAGATCAGGTGGAAATCACCTGTAATAAAGATTACAAAAGGATTATTATTAAAAATAATCTCTTTAAGAAGGTATAATAATAGTGATAGAATATTTCTCAATGAAATGGGAAAAGAAATATTTACTATTGCAGGTTGATAATTTCACTATTGTTGGGGTATTTTAAACATTTTCAGGAATTTATTTGTAAAATTTTCTTAGTACATTTGAATAGAGTTCTATAAAAATAAAAATAATTATACTCATATTTTTAAATTCTTGAAGTAATTGAGAATTAGTAAAAAGTATTTACGTATTAAACTTGCCGAAGATATTGTAATAAACTTATACGTAATTATTAATTTGTGTTTTTTCACTTTTGGGTATGCAATTAAAGTTAGTAAGTTTAGTTAAAACCTATATTTCGATCTGTTTTCCATCTTCGTCAGGGTTACATCAACTTTAACATACAGCGGATCTTAATACAACCACTTTATGTTATTATGTTAACGTTAAACCCCTGAAAAGTGAAACAACACATTAAATAAATAATTAATAAATAAATATTAGTCGTAATTAATTTATTTCATAAAAACCAATTCAAACAAAGAACTAAAACTGATAATTTTACTATTATTAATAATATTCCTCCAAGAACAATGTTGCCTTGTGGTTTTTTGATTAGACTTTTTCCTATCCTCTATATAACCTTCTCAACTATTTTGAAATCAATTAAAAACTGAGATATTTTTACAAAACTGGCGTCTTCTGCAGAAATAAAAAATATGACATGCGCAATATATCATAAAATAGTGAAACTGTATCTATATTAACGGCAAAGATGTAATACCTTTTTAGAAAACGTTAGACAGTCGTTGAGAGTGTGCATAGCTCAACGGTTGGTGTTACAGAATAACCTATCTGTCGATTCTCGTTGAAGTTGCCGCTGAGGAAGTCGCTAACGATCGCCGTTCACGAACGGCACCATTCGTGAACGGTTAGTTACAGAATAGACCCCTATTAAAACCGAATTTGGCCTTGAGCAACTTCCCTCAAAGCTATTTGATGTAAAAAAGTAGGTACCGCTGTGAAGCTGAATTTATAAACTAATCCGCAACAGTACCAGTAACAGTAGCAGTTCCAGTATCTGCGACCGTAGCGGTAGCAAAAATGGGTTTAATTTATAAACTTTTCATCACTTTACCGCTGAACTGTTACTTTCGTGTTGACAGATTAGACAGTTTGTTAATATTAATTTGATTCCTGCATATTATTACACAATTATACAAAATGAATAGAAATAATATATTATTGGGAGTTTTCGGCGTGGTACTATGCTCCTATGCAATCAGAAAAATAAGTAAACGAAGGAGAAAATATAAAGTAAGACCTATTAACAGACAAAGAAAAACAGAGGGTGGTTACCACTATTTTCTTAAAATGAAAGCAGAAGATCCTGAGCAATTCTTTAAGTTTACTAGAATGACTGTACCAATCTTTGAACATTTATTAAGCTTAGTAGCCAGCAAAATTTCCCGGGGACCAAGATCTGATGGAGTATGTGCCGAGGAAAGATTAGCTATAACTTTGCAATATTTATCCCAAGGAGGGAGTCTGCAAAGTCTAGCATGGGCTTTCCATGTCGGAATAACGACTATCCATCAAATAATTCATGAGACAAATGAAGTTATTTGGGAAGTTCTTTCACCAACCTACTTGAAGACGCCTTCAACTGAAAATGAATGGAAAACGATTGCTTCTGATTTCTTTACGACATGGAATTTTCCTAACTGTATTGGAGCGCTTGATGGCAAGCGTATAAATATACAGGCTCCCCCTAACTCTGGTTCTCAGTTTTTTAATTACAAAAAAAACTTTAGTATTGTCCTTATGGCTGCCTGTAACGCTAGCTATATGTTTACCATGGTTGACATTGGAGCTTATGGGTCCCAAAGCGATGGAGGAGTTTTTAAAAACAGTATCTTTGGTACGAGATTAGAAAACAACACGTTAAATGTCCCAGAGCCATCATACATTCCAAACACTCGCGTTATTGTTCCTTACATGTTGGTAGCCGATGAGGCATTTCCATTGAAACATTATATTATGAGACCTTATCCTGGTAAGAATCTTTCCGTCGAACAACGAACGTTTAATTACCGTCTTTCACGAGCTCGCCGTACCATTGAAAATAGTTTTGGAATACTAGTTGCCCGATGGCGAATATTAAAGCAAACAATATGTGCCAAAGTAGAAAATATAGATGGTGTGGTGAAGGCTGCAGTGGCTTTGCACAATTTTTGTTTAAAAATGTTTGGTAATGGTCAGGCAACTAATAATTATTGCCCCCCTGGATACGTTGACGTTAGTGATGAAGACAATGGATTATGGAGATCGGAAATAGAACCCTTACCATCTGTTGGTAGACTATCATGTAACAATGCCACTAGAATTAATTATAAAACTCGAGACAATCTTGCAAACTACTTTATATCTCCAGCAGGTGAAATACCATGGCAAAGAGAAAAGGTTTTGAGAGGAACCATTGCTTGAAAACATGACAGAAAGAAAAATATAATTAAGTAATTATTGTAACGAGTGCAAAGCCTCGTCTGGCCGTCAACTGGCTGTGGAACATTCCAGAGCCGCGGCGTAAACGCACGGCCTTCTGGTGTATTCTAGAAATACATGGTATGTTCGGGCGGCTTCTGGAACGTTTATAGGAGGGTATAAAGTCGGCTTCGCGGAGAAAAGAGGCAGTGAACAGCGAGTCATTGACTGTGTTTAACGAAGTAAATAGTAACTGTAAAGATAAATGTTATATTAGAAATTCATAGTCTGTAAATAATAGTTTTAATGGTTTATAATCATAGCGTTAATTTATAGTGTATTCATTAGTGTATAGAAATAAATATTTGTTTGTGAATAGACGATTTAACCAGCACTTTTGTTATTATTTTAAAAAGAACGTTACAGTGGTGTTACAGGTGTGAGGTTTTAAAATAAATAAAATCGTGTAATAATTAAATAAAGTGCTGTGAGAATAAATTTTTAGTGTTAAAATTAATTTCAACAAACAATTAAAATGGTGATGAAACTATTAAAAGATCTCTTAGTGATAGATTTAAAACGGGAATTGGACGAGAGGGACTTGGATAGTAATGGAAAGAAAGAAGTTTTAATAAAACGGCTAAGAGAATGGCTTTTAGAACAGAAGGAAGATCCTGAAAATTACCGCTTCGTGATACCTGGACCCGCAATTGATACCAACGTGTTTTTAAGTAAAATGGAAGAGAATTCTAGAAAGTCCGAAGAAAATTCTAGAATATTAAAAGAAGAGTTACTGGAAAGTTCTAGAAAAGCCGAAGAGAATTCTAGAAAGTCCGAAGAAAATGTTAGAATGTTAAAAGAAGAATTACTGCAAAAGCACGAAGAGAGTTCTAGAAAGTCCGAAGAGAATGCTAGAAAGCTAATGGAAAATACTAAAGTGCTGGAACAAAAAGTTTTTGAAAATTCTAAACAATTTAAAGAAGAAAAGGTTCCTGCCGTAGGGATAAAAGTAAAACCACCACGTTCGATGGAAAGATACCTTGGTCCACCTACTACAAACAATTTGAGGCGGCCGCTGGGGCCAACGGATGGACAGGCAAGGAAAAGGCCGTTTCTTTAACTGTGGCTTTGCGTGGAGACGCGTTGAATGTCCTGCAAACAATCCCAGCAGGACAGGAAAATGATTATCAATTGTTAGTGTCTAGATTGGAGATGAGATATGGAGACGCGTATCTTCAACAAGTGTATCACGCGCAAGTGAAGAATCGTATCCAGCAGAATGGAGAAAGCCTGCAGGAGTTTGAAGCCGATGTTGCGCGGCTTGTCCGATTGGCGTACCCTACGGCACCCGATTCATTTCTGGGACAGCTCGCTGTGCAGACCTTCATTGATGGGTTAAGAGACGGGGAAACACAACAATCATTGAGGCTAGCACGACCAAGAACAACTGATGATGCGCTTGCTCACGCCTTAGAATTTGAAGCTGCAAAACAAGCGTCCCGAGGTCACGGGCGTGTTCGGGCCGTTGTGGAGGAAGAAGAAGGTTCTAAAGATCACCTAGAGGAGTTAGTACTGAGAGTTCTTCGGAAGGAAGAAAGCCGTAAGAAGAATCATCAAGAAGTTCGAGAGCCTCGTTGTTGGAACTGCGGCGAACAAGGACATGTAGAACGCCGTTGTCCCAAAATAAGAAAAGTACAACCGTCGGAAAAGTTAAAGGTGGTTGGCAAGAGGGGGCGAACGTTAACGGCGAGTGAAGATGCCCCGGAGATCACGATCCATGCCATAACATCGAAGAATAGTAACGGCAGTTTGTTTGTAGATGGGAAGATTGCTAATCGAACTGTTCCACTACTTATTGATACGGGGGCGACAAAATCCATCGTACGCCCTGATGTTCTACGATCAAGTATTAAGTTGCTACCCACAACTACTCAACTCCATACAGCAACGGGTGAAGTGATACCAACACGCGGAGTGGTGAAGATGAAGATTGGCATTGGAAGTGAAGAACGTGATCATGAGGTGCTGGTAGCCGATATCACTGATGACTTCATCTTGGGAATGGACCTCCTGAGAAAATTAGGTTTTACGTTGGATTTGAAAGAGGGTGTTTTGAAGGTCGGTAACGAAGAACTTCCGTTGCACCCACGAGAAGATCCGGTTGTAAGGGTTTTGCTGACTGAAGATGTGATATTGCCGGGTCAAAGCGAGATGGTTGTCGAGGCGGGTTTGGATGGAGATCTTCGGGTAGGATGTGTGCGAATGATGGAGCCTGTTTGTGATAAGAAGATCCATAGTGGCATACTGGTGGGAAAAGCGCTGATCAAGGTTGGAAAGAGAGTACCGGTGAGAATTATGAACGTTAATGTGGATCCGGTGACAGTGAAGAAGAGTACCCTTGTGGGACAGTGTGTACCAGTATTCCGAGTAGCCAGGTGTATGGCTGATGTTCCAAAACCAGTGCCCAAAGACCATGGTGGAAAATTAGTGGGTATGGTTACTAGTTCGTGCGAAGACCTTAACAGAACGGAAGTGAAAGAGGTACAGGGTTTGGTTCACCGATACCAAGATATCTTCGCTCTTGACGATAGCCAGAAGGGACGAACAAATATAGTAAAACATAAAATCAATACAGGCAACTCTATGCCTGTCCGTCAGCAGCCGAGGCGTCTACCTCTAGCAAGGCGAGCAGAAGCCGAAAAGATTATTACTGATATGGAAGAACAAGGGGTCATCGAGCCATCCAGCAGTCCATGGGCATCACCGGTGGTCCTGGTCAGTAAGAAGGACGGGTCAACGAGATTTTGTGTGGACTATCGGCAGCTTAATGACGTGACCAAGAAAGACAGCTATCCCTTACCACGCATCGACGACACGTTAGATACCCTGTCTGGTTCACGATGGTTTTCGACTTTGGACTTGAAGAGCGGTTATTGGCAAGTTGAAATGGAACCTGAAGACCGGGAGAAGACCGCGTTCACTATTGGTTCCGGACTATGGCAGTTTACAGTTATGCCTTTCGGTCTATGTAACGCTCCGGCCACCTTTGAGCGTCTAATGGAGACCATCCTGAGAGGGTTGTCGTGGAAGACCTGCCTGGTATACCTAGATGATGTGATTGTAGTCGGAAAATCATTCAACGAACATTTGAAAAATCTAGAGGAAGTGTTCCGAAGACTACGTGGAGCCAATCTGAAACTGAGTCCGAAAAAGTGCCACATATTCAGAAAGGAAGTGAAATATCTCGGGCACGTCGTATCACAAAATGGAGTGGCAGCCGACCCCGATAAGATTCGTGCAGTTCAAGAGTGGCCAACACCGAAAGATAAACACTAAGTTCGTAGTTTTCTTGGGTTATGTACCTACTACAGGCGTTTCGTTCCTGGGTTTGCCAATATAGCGAAACCTCTGACAAGGTTAACTGAAGATGGGCGCGAGTATGTTTGGAGCGGAGAGTGTGAAACAGCTTTCCAACAGCTGAAGCGTGCCCTGACAACAGCACCAATATTGAGCTATCCACGGACAGAAGGGAAATTCATACTTGACACAGATGCAAGTAATCTGGCCATTGGGGGGGTATTTTCTCAGATACAGGATGGACAAGAAAATGTCATCGGCTATTTTAGTAAGGTTTTGTCGAAAGCCGAAAGGAATTATTGTGTGACCAGAAAAGAACTATTGGCCGTCGTGAAGTCCGTTGAGCACTTCTACAAATACTTGTACGGACGGAAGTTTTTATTGAGGACGGACCATGCAGCGTTGAAATGGCTTCTACAATTCCGTAATCCTGAAGGCCAGGTCGCAAGGTGGATCGAACGATTACAAGGATACGACTTTGACACCGAACATCGAGCGGGCACTAGTCATCGAAATGCCGATGCTCTTTCAAGAAGACCCTGTCCAACGGATTGCCGTCATTGCTCTCGTTTGGAAGAGAGGGTTTGCCAAGTATTAAGGACTACCATCGTCAACGACAATTGGTTGCCGGAAGAATTGCAACGACAGCAGGAGGCTGATCCCGAACTAAAAATGGTACTGGAATGGAAGCGCGTGGGAGAAAGGCCTGCCTGGGAGGCCGTCAGCCCTTTCAACAGAACGCTCAAAGCATATTGGGCCCAATGGGAGTCCTTGAAGGTGGAAGACGATCTCCTGAAGCGAGTACTGGAGAGTGAAGATGGCACCACCATTAGGTCTCAGTTCGTGGTTCCAAGAAGCCGAGTGGCTACAGTATTGCGACATCTCCATGACGGTGCCTCAGGAGGACACTTCGGTGTGAAAAAGACTTTGGAGAAAGTTAGGGAGCGTTTTTATTGGGTCAACTGTAAAGAAGACGTGAAGGAGTGGTGCCGGAAATGTGAACTATGTGCCACTGGTAACGGACCCTTGGGAAAACGAAGAGCACCTATGAGGCAGTACAATGTGGGTAGTCCTCTGGAAAGAATAGCCATAGATATTGCCGGACCATTTCCCGAAACCGACGATGGGAATAAATACATATTAGTGGCAATGGACTATTTTACCAAATGGCCAGAAGCATATGCCCTACCAAACCAGGAAGCTGCGACTGTTGCTGACGTACTAGTCAAAGAGTTTTTCAGTCGCTTCGGAGTGCCCACGGAGCTGCATTCGGATCAAGGCCGCAATTTTGAGTCTGTACTCTTTGGAGAAGTCTGTCGATTGTTGGGCATTCGCAAGACTCGGACCACACCGTTACATCCGCAGTCCGATGGAATGGTAGAACGCATGAATCGGACAATGGGCAAATATTTGGCCAAGGTCGTCTCCGATCATCAACGAGACTGGGACCAATACCTGCATCTGTTCCTGATGGCTTATCGTGCATCGGTCCACGAAACAACCGGTCAGTCACCAGCGTCTGTGATGTTTGGACGCGAGTTACGGTTACCGTGTGATCTGGAATTTGGGTCTCCACCTATAGAGCAGGAGGTAGCCGGGAATGATTATGTCATCAACTTAAAGAAGAAGTTGGAGGATATTCACGACCGAACCCGAAATAATAGTCGAATCGCTAGTGACCGGATGAAGGCTACGTACGATGTGAGAGCCCAAGAAGGAGGGTTTCAACCTGGAGAGCTTGTCTGGTTATACAAGCCGCAAAGGCGTCGTGGCTATTCTCCAAAGTTACAGCGGAATTGGGAGGGTCCATATCAGGTGAAGAAACGAATAAATGACTTGATTTATCGCATCCAGAAATTGCCAAGGGGGAAATCAAAGGTGGTACACTCCAATCGTCTGGCGCACTATGAGGGAAATAATGACGCAGTCCCGGATCTGGAAGATGAGGCTGAGGTGGCTATCAATACCGTAAGGCCTGGAGATGATCAGCCAACCTTCAGAGAATTTATGGCTGCGGTTTCGAGTTGCTTACCAGGGGTATTAACAAATTGGCAGTTCCCAAACTCGGCTGTGGGCGGGACCAGCTGGATTGGAGAATCGTTAGAAACATGCTGGAAGTCGTCTTTAGAGGTACGGACGTCAAGATCTTCGTCTGCAGTTTTGCCCCACAGCCCGCATTAAGGCCAACGAAGAGTGTAGACTGTTACTTCTACCGTAATGGAACGTGTAGTCGAGGTGAAGACTGTCGATATCGTCACGACCCTTTCTACAGAAACCAGGGAATAAACTTATTCTGGGACAGAACAGACTTGAAGAGGGGGGCAGTGTAACGAGTGCAAAGCCTCGTCTGGCCGTCAACTGGCTGTGGAACATTCCAGAGCCGCGGCGTAAACGCACGGCCTTCTGGTGTATTCTAGAAATACATGGTATGTTCGGGCGACTTCTGGAACGTTTATAGGAGGGTATAAAGTCGGCTTCGCGGAGAAAAGAGGCAGTGAACAGCGAGTCATTAACTGTGTTTCACGAAATAAATAGTAAATGTAAAGATAAATGTTGTATTAGAAATTCATAGTCTGTAAATAATAGTTTTAATGGTTTATAATCATAGCGTTAATTTATAGTGTATTCATTAGTGTATAGAAATAAATATTTGTTTGTGAATAGACGATTTAACCAGCACTTTTGTTATTATTTTAAAAAGAACGTTACATTATTATAAGTATTTTAGGGTGAAAACTTATAAACATGTATTGGTTAAATAAAAAAAAATGTGAACATTATAATTTATGATTATAATTATTCATGTAAAATGGCAGAAATTCTTGTTCTATAATTTTTAGCCTCCTCAGGTGTCATTTCATTCAGGCAGTTAGCCACATAGGTACCAAATGATTCATTTATATTACTGGACGGCTTTGCAATTGTGCTCTCTATTTGTTTAGCTATTTTTACTATCTCATTTATTTCTTTCATTTCACTTTTTTTGTTTTTTTTTTGATGCACCGGGTGGCTCAAATATTTGCCTCTTCTGAGTCTTCTGTACCTCGTCATTTCCATCAGCGTTTCGTGGAGTCGTAGGCGTGTTCCACACTTCCTCTAATTCTTGAGTAGAGCTAGGGTCTGGGCGCTGAAATCCGTAGCGGTAGCTGCTAAAGATGAACTTCGTCATCTTTAAGCTCAATTTATAAACTAATCCGCAACAGTAACAGTTGCCGTCGACGCAACTGTTGTAAGATAAAACCTTCAAAATCAATGTTGTTGTTTATAAAATTCCGCAGCAGCAGCGGTTGCAGTTGTAAGCCGCAACAGCAGCGGTTAAAGATGACGAAGTTCATCTTTAGCAGCTACCGCTACGGATTTCAGTAGCGGTGGACCAATCATATGCTAGTATTTCGTCAGCTGAATGTGGATATCTAGATATCTTTTGCGCGGTAAATAATTTTTTGAATTCAAACTTCCAAAACTGACGTAAGTAATTATTGAATTGCCAAATTGTTATATATTTTAGTAAGTTTTTCGTTATTGTATGTAAAAATGCCCAATAACTGTGGTAAGTTAAGATATACTTTGTGAGGTCAAAGTAATATTATATAATATTCTTCAAAGCTGTTGATTTGGAGCTGCTATTGGAATTAATTTGTTCTCATCCGCATTTGTACGACTTGAAAAATAAAAATTATAAAGACAACACCATGAAAGAGAATACGTGGCAAGAAATTGGAATTGTTTTGGATGCCTTTGCTGACGATTGCAAGCGTTTATGGAAAAACTTGAGAGACAGATTTACAAAAGAAAAACGACGATTGAAATCTGGAGACCCACACGACGAATCTGAATGGCCCTATTTTAAAAAAATGTTATTTTATGATAAGCACTGCACACCAAGAAAAACGATTTCCTCTACATTACCTGCAAAGTGTAATACAAGTGAAAAGGAGACAATATCAGATAATACTAAAAATCCTTGGAATTCACTTGAAACTATTTTACCTGCAGAATTAGAAATAATTGAGGCAGAGCAAGTTAGAAGAGATAGCCCAGACCCTAGCTCTACTCAAGAATTAGAGGAAGTGTGGAACACGCCTACGACTCCACGAAACGCTGATGGAAATGACGAGGTACAGAAGACTCAGAAGAGGCAAATATTTGAGCCACCCGGTGCATCAAAAAAAAAACAAAAAAAGTGAAATGAAAGAAATAAATGAGATAGTAAAAATAGCTAAACAAATAGAGAGCACAATTGCAAAGCCGTCCAGTAATATAAATGAATCATTTGGTACCTATGTGGCTAACTGCCTGAATGAAATGA
Source organism: Agrypnus murinus (assembly GCA_929113105.1). Classification (NCBI taxonomy): domain Eukaryota; kingdom Metazoa; phylum Arthropoda; class Insecta; order Coleoptera; family Elateridae; genus Agrypnus; species Agrypnus murinus. The sequence continues at coordinate 95,762,360 of OV816024.1, read as the reverse complement.
CACCTGAGGAGGCTAAAAATTATAGAACAAGAATTTCTGCCATTTTACATGAATAATTATAATCATAAATTATAATGTTCACATTTTTTTTTATTTAACCAATACATGTTTATAAGTTTTCACCCTAAAATACTTATAATAATTACTTAATTCTATTTTTCTTTCTGTCATGTTTTCAAGCAATGGTTCCTCTCAAAACCTTTTCTCTTTGCCATGGTATTTCACCTGCTGGAGATATAAAGTAGTTTGCAAGATTGTCTCGAGTTTTATAATTAATTCTAGTGGCATTGTTACATGATAGTCTACCAACAGATGGTAAGGGTTCTATTTCCGATCTCCATAATCCATTGTCTTCATCACTAACGTCAACGTATCCAGGGGGGCAATAATTATTAGTTGCCTGACCATTACCAAACATTTTTAAACAAAAATTGTGCAAAGCCACTGCAGCCTTCACCACACCATCTATATTTTCTACTTTGGCACATATTGTTTGCTTTAATATTCGCCATCGGGCAACTAGTATTCCAAAACTATTTTCAATGGTACGGCGAGCTCGTGAAAGACGGTAATTAAACGTTCGTTGTTCGACGGAAAGATTCTTACCAGGATAAGGTCTCATAATATAATGTTTCAATGGAAATGCCTCATCGGCTACCAACATGTAAGGAACAATAACGCGAGTGTTTGGAATGTATGATGGCTCTGGGACATTTAACGTGTTGTTTTCTAATCTCGTACCAAAGATACTGTTTTTAAAAACTCCTCCATCGCTTTGGGACCCATAAGCTCCAATGTCAACCATGGTAAACATATAGCTAGCGTTACAGGCAGCCATAAGGACAATACTAAAGTTTTTTTTGTAATTAAAAAACTGAGAACCAGAGTTAGGGGGAGCCTGTATATTTATACGCTTGCCATCAAGCGCTCCAATACAGTTAGGAAAATTCCATGTCGTAAAGAAATCAGAAGCAATCGTTTTCCATTCATTTTCAGTTGAAGGCGTCTTCAAGTAGGTTGGTGAAAGAACTTCCCAAATAACTTCATTTGTCTCATGAATTATTTGATGGATAGTCGTTATTCCGACATGGAAAGCCCATGCTAGACTTTGCATACTCCCTCCTTGGGATAAATATTGCAAAGTTATAGCTAATCTTTCCTCGGCACATACTCCATCAGATCTTGGTCCCCGGGAAATTTTGCTGGCTACTAAGCTTAATAAATGTTCAAAGATTGGTACAGTCATTCTAGTAAACTTAAAGAATTGCTCAGGATCTTCTGCTTTCATTTTAAGAAAATAGTGGTAACCACCCTCTGTTTTTCTTTGTCTGTTAATAGGTCTTACTTTATATTTTCTCCTTCGTTTACTTATTTTTCTGATTGCATAGGAGCATAGTACCACGCCGAAAACTCCCAATAATATATTATTTCTATTCATTTTGTATAATTGTGTAATAATATGCAGGAATCAAATTAATATTAACAAACTGTCTAATCTGTCAACACGAAAGTAACAGTTCAGCGGTAAAGTGATGAAAAGTTTATAAATTAAACCCATTTTTGCTACCGCTACGGTCGCAGGTACTGGAACTGCTATTGTTACTGGTAGGTACTGTTGCGGATTAGTTTATAAATTCAGCTTGAATGTGAAGAAGCAATATTGAATATATGAAAACCAATAAACTGAATTTTGAATTAATATTACCAGAAATATTTAACACCACTTTAATTATGGCAGTTAATTACACAACAGCATAGCGTACATTATTATATTAATTACTCGTTAATAAGTAGACGATATTTGAATTTGAAAATAAAAAGTTTTTCAAACTGACGCGTAATACAGGACTCTTAACTGTTTCATTTGCACCAACAGTGGGTGGTTTTTGGAACTGTAAGAGGTAACAACGTTTCAAAAGATTATTTTTAACAGGTAATAATCCTTTTGTAATCTTTATTACAGGTGATTTCCACCTGATCTAAGACTGAAATAACAATTTATTCAAAGTATATAATTGCTACTATTCCTAAGCGGCTATTAATAATTATTATTGATTCCTCTCTACCAAGTTTTTGAGGTTAGATTAATTAGCGTAATATACATATTCCTTCTAATTCATTTACAAATGGATTAATAAATTACTTTCCAGTTTCGCATACTGTGATATAATTAATACAATAATTTCACATATAAAATTTCTTTTATAATTATAAAAATAAACACGAACGTTGGCTAATAACGTCGATTAATCTGCTACCGTTCGTGAAAGGTTCATCTTCGAAGGGTGCGCAGTTCACTAACGAGTGCATAACGGTGGTTGTTTGCTTACAGAATAACTTTAGAGCGAAAAACCTTTCAAACAACGATAACCGCTCGTGAACGGTTCGCTCAATGCTTACAGAATAGACCCCTAAGTATCTTAAATGCATTTTACCTGTACGGTTTCATCTTTAAGAATTTAAATTATTTTTTCCATTTGGCTTAGAAAGAAATCCAAGTAATTATTTAAATTAATTTATTCTTACATCGTAACAAATACCTACATTTTTCTTGATTGGTTCAATAGTTCAGATTGTATTTACAATTTCTACTACATTTGTCTTGTTATTGTTGTTTAAACCAACTATCTTGCAAACAATGCTATCTTTTAAACTAGCTTTATGACTACAAGAAAATGTACCTGATTTTTTTACAAAACGTATAATAAATTGTCTATTGATTGTTTGTTTTAACTTGTTAACTTTCTGATATAACTTTTTTTGCTTTTGGACACAGTTTTGTTTTTGGTTGGCCTAACTTAAAATTTGAAATTGTATCCTTGGAACATGCGGTGTCTTCGAAATTGATGCATGGCTTTCCAGCAATACTTTATAACATCTCTAAATTCTTCCTGAGCTACAATAATATAATTGTAATTAACTTATTTAAAGAAATTCGACGAAACATTTACTCGGTCTGCTTTACAAGTTATCAGCATTAAATACCTTACCTTTAGAACAGGCATTATTAACTAATTTTCCGGTGCTAGTTATACCTATCACAAATACGGTAATTGTTAATTTTCTTCACAATTAGTTTTTCAATGTAAGAGTGTTGACAAAAGTTCTTCCATTTAAAAAATGTAGTCAGGTTCTTTGTAGAATTTAAAAATCGATGGCAAATAAATTTTGTAGCGAAAACTTAAAACGGCACAATTATATTTTGGAGTATTTCATTTTTTGAGAAATGTCAGTTTCAATTTTAAAACAAAAAACTGAATTTATAGGATACAGCCCACGTGATTATATTATACAGTGCTATTAAATTAAAATGTAATATGCGTACTATCATGGTACTATATTGCAAAAGCAAATTAAAATAATCATTTCAAATGCAATCAACAATACGCAAGCGCTGAAAATGCTCTAGTCGTTTAACCTTTCATTTCAATTACACTGTACTGTACCCGAACGGCTACATTGATTTATTATAATTAGCTTATTATTATATTACCATTTATTCTTAAACTATTTTGGCTAAAGTTCATATTTACTTAGTTTTACAAATCGTAACTGCATTTATAATATTATATTTTATTATTTAGGGTTGAATAAACTCAAAGATACAACTTATTAAAATTTAAAAATTTAGTTGAAGAAAATGCAAAATTTAGTTTCTCACGGGAAATGAAAATGCTAAAATGTAAAACTTTTGTCTTTTGCGAAAACTGTGAAATTCTATATTTTTTTCAAAATGCTTATTCTTTCATATGTGATAAGGCTACTTCCTTCAAGACGTGCATAATTGCATTTTTCTAATATTAATCAAAAGAAGGTAAGTTTTGTCTTGGAGTTTATCAAACACACGTACACTGTTAATTTAATTAAGTTTGTTTTGTCACCTAAACTGTTTTCTAAATGTCTACATTTTTACTTAGGGTTTTTCTTTAAGTTAGTTCTGATTAGGTCCTCAAGAAAGAAGGAACTCACTTTCGGTTTTAAGTTTTATAATCTTTTTCCAATTTTTATTTAAATTCAATATATTACTCCTACGTGAAAGTAATAAAACTTCAATAATTTATGTTCGGTGTGAAATAATGTTATAAACCGATTTACTAATTTGATTAACAATAATAAATAAACTCGTCTTTAATTATTAACTATAAACTGTGTTTATATTATTTGGATTACCTCTCCCTTTCTGTAAGGAAGCGAAATTAAGGTAAGTTCACTTGATTATTATCTAGCCCAGCACTTCAACCCGTTGGCCTCTGAGGGAGCTACCAAACACCATAAGTTTCAGCCGAAGGGTTACGGCGCGGACAAGGGTTACAACTGCTTAGGGTTACAACTAAGTATCCTAAGGGTTACAGTACAGATATTATGTAAACAGCATTGATACGGCTTGTCACTAAGTTATCGAGCAAGCTGTAGGTCTAGTAGGTCCATGGCCAGTTGCATCGGGTCTTGGCTTTATTAATGGAGATGGTCATGGTAGACCGCATTACAGGTGCCATCTGTATTTTTGGTGCTAAGCTCATAAAGTTTGATTGTATTCAGTTTGCATTCTATATACGTAGTATATTATTGTATTATCTATGATTTTAAATTTATTTAAATTTACAACGTTTTCAAAAATTAATTACTTAAAATTGGTAATTGTTTAATGCATTTATAACTGATATTCTAACTAATTTAGTAATGACGTTTATCAAAATGCAAGAATATCCTCAATTGACGACATATGCGTCTTCCCTATTTATTATCCTGATTCCTTGCACAAAAATAAATAAAAAAAAATTACAAATATTGTTTAATACCACAGCAATCATTAAAATAAAACGCAAACTTTTAAATTTAATGTTGTTAATATTTTTTTGTAAATAATATAGATCTCCTTACAAATCGAAACGTCTGAATTATGTAGTTAAAAGAATTAATATTAGATTATAAACAGGGTGTAAATTAATTGAAGGTTTTTGGGTGAATGATAGATAGGTGGAATACAGTAGAGCAAATTTTCCTTATAAAGTTTGTTCTTCAAATGAATAGTTTTCGAGACAATGAATTTTAAAGTTTCATTGATTTTCAATTCCGACCTTGTAACACTAACCTACCTTAATGCGTACAAATGTAATTAAAAAATGTGATACCCTTTTAGAGCTACGTGCCGTTTAAAAATTGTTATTGTATGTCAACATAAAAAAGTAATTTATCGATGTCTGAATGTCTTAAACGTAAATAAAGTAGTAAATACTTTTTTAGAAATATGATCCGTTAGTATGAAAGGGATGCGTCATGCAAAAACTTTTATTAAATATGCATTTATTTGTGTTGATATTAACAGATATTCCCTTGTGGGAATTCTTAATATTTTGCTAGATTTAATTGATTTGTTGAAATAACTAATTTTTTATTCCAAAATTGCAACAGTCCGAAAATTTAGTTAGGACTCTTATATCTAATAACAAAATATCTTCTGAATGAATTAATTATTACGTTATATGCGCTGGTTTAATAACCAGAAATTATCGTATTACCATTAACGTAATATTCTTGTATGTAAAATGAAATATTTTGTACTTTTTTAGTAGTTTAATTGCAGCTATGCAAAAGAATAATTCGGGGGGTAAGGACATGACCTGTTTTTTAATACTTCGTGTTATAGCAATTCTAACTGTTAATTGATTTTATTACGCTACCTATTTACTTATTTCTAAGGATGTCTTGAAATTAAATATAATTCAAATTCGCTATTTTCAACCTATATATATATATATATATATATATATATATATATATATATATATATATATATATATATAATCTATCCCTCTCACACTGTTAAGTGTAGAGGGTTTCAACCTATAATAATACAGAAATGTACCTACTATTAGTTGTAATAAGAATAACAAAAACCTCGGTCATTGTTTAGTGTTTAATTTATCTTACCGACACATTTATGTATTTATTACTATAATAACAGTTTAAATAGTAAACAACTTTTTGCTTGGAATAAACTAAATAAAATGATCAGCATGTTTATTAAGTTTCACCAGACACCAAAGCTGTCTTCAGTTTGCTTAGTTTTCCGGGTGCCCAAAGATTTTTAGTGAAAATTTATTTTTGAGATAGTGCGGAATTGTATCCATTTTTGTCTTCTTTATTCATGTTTCCCATTAAGCCAAAAACCATAATTTAAAAAACACCCTGTATACTTTTTACTTTTAAATTGGTTCTAGGAATAATTTATCAATATATAATATTTAAGTATAATAAAACGCACAAAAAAGGAATTCGCGAAAATTACGTACCAGTAGATGGCGTTGGAAATTGCAAGATGTCGGAATTAAGAGTGAATTAAACTTTATGCGTAAGGCTGCATAGATGTTACACTTTGTGACGGTAGAAGAAGCAGTGTAAAGGTAAGTACTCACGGCAGCGGATCCGCAGGCGGATGTCATACGATTGGTCGGTTTGAGTCGATTTGACTCAATCCGACCAGTCGTATGATATCCGCCTGCGGATCCGCTGCTGTGAGTACTTAGCTTAATACAGTTTTCTAAAGTGTTTATAGACGTGAACAGCGTATGACTTATTACCCGGATTATACCGAAAGCACCTTGGCTGACCGATAATCTAAAGTTAATTATGGGGGAGCGTGACAGTGCCTTGAGAAAATACAAGCGTACTAAATCTGCCTCTGACTGGACCACATATAACGAATTGAGAAATTTCACTGTTTTACGTCGTGAGAAAAGAGCATATCTTACTATTATTACGCAGAATAAAGATACTCATAAATTATGGACAGCTTTGACTGATCTTAATATAAGATTTGACAATAGTCGTGACATTCCTAATACTTTATCTGATCCAAATTCAATTGGAGATTATTTTAGTTCATTTCTTCAGTCTACATCAAATAATTGTGATGCTAAAATTCAATATTATTTACATAATCCAAAGGCAACATCGCAAACTTTCAAGTTTTCTTTAATTACAATAGAAGAAGTGCATAAAATACTACACAGTTTAAAATCTAATGCACTTGGTGCTTTCTCTAGTGATGTTAAAGTGTTGTAGTCCGTTTATTGATAAATTTATAATGCATATAATTAACTGTTGCTTAGAATCTAGTTATTTCCCATCAGCCTGGAAAGGTGCTGTGGGTTTTCCCTTGCCTAAAACTACAAGTCCTACATCATTCTCTGATTTACGTATAATTAGTATAATATTACCCTGTATTTCTAAAATATTTGAAAAAATTTTATACAAACAGATCTATTATTTTTTCAATGAATACTTGTTCTTACCTGATTGTCAGACTGGCTTCAGGGGTGGATATAGTACTGTTGATGCTCTAGCATCTAGCTACTGTCATGAACGATATAGTCAACGCAACTGATAAGAAACAGGTTACTGCTTTAATACTACTCAATTTCTCCAAGGCATTTGATACTATTAATCATGACCTCGCTTGTGCCAAATTAGGTACGGTTTCGAAGTTAGTGCTGTTAATAAAGTCTTATTTATCAGAAAGAACTTGAATAATTAAAAGTAACAATCAATATTCTAATTCCCTCTCTATCACTTCTGGTGTGCCGCAAGGCTCAATCTTAGGACCCCTACTGTTTATTATTTACACGGCAGACATTTTAAAATCCTTAAAATTTTGTAAAATTCAAGCATATGCTGATGACACACAAATTCTTAAATCTTTTTACTTTCCTAATAGAGCTCGAGCCTACGAAGAAATCATTAGCGATCTTAATATAGTTCATCAACTGTCTTTGGAGCATAACTTACAACTTAATTGCGGCAAATTCCATTTATTATTTTTTTGGGAATAAAAATCAAATTATCACTGTCAGAAGTGATCATAGTTTATTCATGAATAACCAACTGTTACCAATTACTGATTCTGTAAAAAACTTACAAAGGAAAATGTTATGCGAATCTTTAGCTTTGAGCCACTTTAAATTACTGTAATTTTGTTTATGGTCCCTGTCTTGATGCTAGTGATAAATATCGGATTCAAAAAATACAAAACTGGTGTTGCCGTTTTATTTTTTAAGTTGCTCCGTTATGATCATATTTCACATAAAATTAAAGAATTAGGGACTATTCTGTAAGCATTGAGCGAAACGTTCACGAGCGGTTATCGTTGTTTGAAAGGTTTTTCGCTCTAAAGCTATTCTGTAAGCAAACAACCACTGTTATGCACTCGTTAGTGAACAGCGCACCTTTCGAGATGAACCTTTCACGAACGGTGGCAGATTAGTCGACGTTAGCCAACGTTCGTGTTTATTTTTATAATTATAAAGGAAATTTTATATGTGCAATTATTGTATTAATTATATCAGAGTACGTTAAAATTGAAAGTAATTTATTTAATCCAATTGTAAATGAATTAGAAAGAATAAATATATGACGCTTATTAATCTAACCTCAAAAGCTTGGTAGAGAGGAATCAATAATAATTATTAATAGCCGTTTAGCAATAGTAGCAATTATATACTTTGAATAAATTGTTTATTAGGTGCTCTTAGATCAGGTGAAATCTACCTGTAATAAAGATTACAAAAGGATTCTTATTATTAAAAATAATCTCTTAAGAAGGTATAATAAAAGTGATAGAATATTTCTCAATTAAATGGGAAAAGAAAGATTTACTATTGCAGGTTGATAATTTCACTATTGTTGGGGTATTTTAAACATTTTTAGGAATTTATTGGTAAAATTCTCTTAGTGCATTTGAATCGAGTTTTTTAAAAATAATTATACTCATTTTTAAATTCTTGAAGTAATTGAGAATTAGTAAAAAGTATTTACCTATTAAACTTGCCGATGATATCGTAATAAACTTATACGTAATTGTTAATTTGTGTTTTTATTCACTTTTGGGTATGCAATTAAAGTTAGTAAGTTTAGTTAAAACCTATATTTCGATCCGTTTAGGATCTTCGTCAGGGTTACATCAACTTTAACATACGGCGGATCTTAATACAACCACTTTAAGTTGTCAATTAATGTATTAAGATCCGCTATAAGTTATTATGTTAATGTTAATAAACCCCTGACAAAGATCCAAAACGGATCAAAATATACGTTTAAACTAAATTAACTTTAATTGCATACCCAAAAGTGAAAACACATTAAATAAATAATTAATAAATAAATATTAGTTGTAATTAATTTATTTCATAAAAACCAATTCAAACAAAGAATTAACTGATACTTTTACTATTATTAATAATATTTCTCCAAGAGCAACGTATTGTTGTCTTGTGGTTTTTTGATTAGACTTGTTCCTATCCTCCATATAATGTCAACTCTTTTGAAATCAATTCAAAACTGAGACATTTTTATAAAATTGGCGCATTCTCCAGAAATAATAAATATGACATGCGCAATATATACTTAAAACAGTGAAACGGTATCTATATTAACGGCAAAGAATAGACCCCAGTTATTAGTATGGTTTTGAATATGGAAAATCGTTGGAAGTGCCAGTTGGGGTCGTTCACACATGCACTACTTACATCGAAGTCTTCTACACCTCTTAGCTCTGAGCTGGTACCTTGTTCGTACGTGCACTCAGTGAGTACTCGCTATAACTATATGCTGACCATTCCACATCATACATCTACCTTGTTTCATCGAGGTTTTGTCTACAACGCAGTAAAACTTTATAATACGCTGCCAGCAGATATAAAAAATTATACACTAAATTCAAACGCTACTTAAGAAACTACTTTTTACAGTTACAATAAATTCTTGCGTCTAATTTCATCTCTGTTTCACCTACTTGAACTGAACACACATTATGCTAACTTAATGTTGGGAACATGTCTTAAATTATTGGTTTTCTGTGGGGTCTTTTGGTTAAATAGAGTAAGTAGCCTTTGGCTAGATTTCGCCAGGAGTCCCCACACTTACTACACACTACAATGATTAAGTAATTACTGTATTCCTATTTAATTATCAATTTTAATATTTGTAATACCTAGTATTTTCTCTTTTTTGGAAACTTTGTAAATTTCTGTTTTTCTTAGTACAATAAAGGCGATTTATTATTAAATTATTAAATTTATATTAAATTAAATACCAGGGTGTGATCTGGCAGTTTTAGCAAATAGTTTAATATTATTAATAACGGAAACTTATTTTGAAAAATGGGAGACACTATAAGAGACAAAATTTAATAGCACCTCTTGCGGTGTGGTGTGTAATAAACCTAACATTTTTAAAATACTTTGAAAGTAATTAAAAAATCGTCATTGGCGGCGTCTAGCAAACTCAGGACTTCAGATTACAGGAGTCAGAACTGGGATTCAGCAGTCAGAACTCAACGTGTTTACTGTTTCATTAGTGTCAACTGTTGCAAGTTTACTGAACGGCCTGCGACGCGTAACAACTCATATTTGGATATATTCTGTATCTTTTTTGTAAAAGAAATTAAACGACGATAATTACTATTATTTTAAATCTGTTCTAACAAATTATTCTTATTGTTAGTTTTATTAAATATTAATTTAAAGAAATTCTTATTGTATTGGTTGCAAAGACCGAGATGCGTTAAATGTGCTGATCATTCTACAGCAGAATGTCAAAGAAAAGAAAAATCGAGTAATGTCAGATGTGTCCTATGCGGAGGTAACCACCCCGCAAACTACAAGGGGTGCACCATCTATAAAGAGCTACAAAAGAAACAATTCCCATCGCTCAGACCCAAACTTTATACGCCATCCGAACAGATCAATCGATTTAAACAAATTCAACCTGGAATGACTTTCGCCCAGGCAACCAATGAACAAAACCATCATTTATGCAACAATGGGCAAACACTCATCCCAAATTAATCATGGCAACCATCCAATGATATGCAAGACCTAAAGAATATGATGAAAGGACTATTCGAACAAATAGGTACTATGTTAAATCTTCTAACAGCAGTGCTCTATAGAAACACTACCAGTGTTTCTATAGAGGATACATTAGGCCCTCTAACGATATCAGCCGTTTACTTTCCACCTAGACACACAGTAAAACAAGAGCAATACGAAAATTTCTTCAACACTTTAGGACGAAGGTTTATAGCGGGCGGCGGTTATAACGCCAAACATACGATATGGGGATCCAGGCTTATAGCACCGAAAGGTCGGCAGTTATATAAAACTCTAGAAAAGAACAATTTGAAATTCTTAACAACAGGAGAACCTACGTACTGGCCAACCGACAGAAGCAAACAGCCTGACCTCGTTGACTACTGCATCACAAAAGGTATCTCCCATGACTTTGCCATAGCCAAATCATGCTTCGAGCTGTCCACAGACCATTCTCCAGTCTTAGTCACATTAAGCGCTACAACAATGTTAAAATCGAAAGAGCCTCATTTAGGCAGTAAACATACAAACTGGGATTCATCGCTTCAATATCAATATCTTCTGCAGTTTTAAGTGAGATTTGTAGGGTTAGGTTCACGTTTATTAGGCATCTAAATGAATTTAGATGCCTAATAAACGTGAACCTAACCCTACAAATCTCACTTAAAACTGCAGAAGATATTGAAGCGGCAGTCAAATACTTCAATGACATAATACAACATGCTGGCTGGACTGCTACCCCAGAAACTAGTACACCCACCGTAGATTATAATTGCCCAATACAAATCAAAAATAAAATTAAAGAAAAACGCAAATTGCGTAAACAATGGCAAAGACTCCGAACCCCGGAAAATAAACGACTACTTAATGCCGCTACACTGGAATTATCGGAACTTCTTAATAATAACAAAAATGCGTGTATTGAAACATTTCTCAACGGCCTCACCCCCACAGAAACAACAGACTACTCACTCTGGAGGGCAACAAAAAAGATAAAACAATACCAAAGAGCCAGCCTACCCGTCAGGACACTCACAGGTACCTGGGCAAGAAGTAATGCCCAGGCACCGCGCATTCGCTGATCATCTAATGGAAGTGTTTCAGCCGCATCCTACAGATGAACCTCAGAATGATAATGCTATTGTTGAAACTCTGAAAGCTCCTTACCAGCTTGAACCACCATTGGATCGATTTAAACCTTTGGAAATTCAAGAAGTCATAAGCCCCTAAATCCCAAAAAAGCCCCTGGTTATGATTTGATCACCGCAAAAATACTAAAGGAACTGCCTAACATTGGTATACGGTACCTTACTCAACTGTTTAACGCAGTTTTGCATATTGGATACTTCCCGGCGCAGTGGAAAGTGGCTCAGATCATCCTTTTCCCAAAACCAGGCAAACCTCCTGACGAACTAAAATCATATAGGCCAATAAGTCTTTTACCTATAGTATCCAAGGTGCTCGAAAAACTTATACTTACAAGACTTTTGTTAGTACTCCAGAATACAGACACCATACCAGCTCACCAGCTTCAGAAAAATGCATTCGACGGTAGAACAGATCCACAGAGTTGTGGAAAAAATCAACGCAACTCTTGAAGACAAGCAGTATTGCTCAGCCGCATTCCTGGAAATTACCCTGGCTTTTGATAAGGTGTGGTTTACAGGTTTACTGTATAAGTTACGTATCCTCCTTCCATTAAACTATTTCCTTATCCTAAAATCCTACCTCTATGAGAGGCACTTTGTGGTGAAAATTGAGACTGAATATTCCGAACTCTGTCCAGTTAAAGCTGGAGTACCCCAAGGCAGTGTGCTTGGTCCACTGCTGTACTTGATATATACCGCAGATCTACCTACTTAGCCTGAAGTCCTCATAGCAACCTTTGCAGATGACACCGCAGTCCTAGCTTCGGACAACGATCCCACCATTGCTTCACAGAAACTGCAGGCACACCTAACTTCTATAGAACACTGGTTACAGAAATGGAGGATAAAGGCTAATGAAAGTAAGTCTGTTCATATTACCTTCTCCATGCGTAGAGAAGACTGCCACCCAGTATATCTAAACAATAATCAACTAACACACCATGATGAAGTAAAATACCTGGGGATGCATCTTGACAGAATACTTACCTGGCGCAAACACATATTTACTAAAAGAAAACAACTAGGAATGACAGTCTCCAAGATGTATTGGCTGCTAGGAAAGAAATCTAAACTTAGCCTAGAAAATAAACTATTGGTGTATAGTTAGTAGTAAGTAATCTTAAAACCAATCTGAACATACGGATTACAACTGTGGGGCACTGCATCCAATTCAAACATAGAAATACTGGAGCGATTTCAGTCAAAGGTACTGCGCATGATAACGGACGCACAATGGTTCGTGCCCAATGCTGTCATCAGAAGGGACCTCCAAATCCCAACCGTCAAGGAAGAGATACGCCGCTGCAGCTCGCAATATAGTCTTCGACTCAGTGCTCATCCTAACCAATTAGTGGTCAACCTAATGAACCAACCTAATCACAATAAACGTTTAAAAAGATTCGTGCCACATGATCTAATAGCCAGATTTTGAATGTTTTAGTATTTAGCTTAGTTAAGTATTAGTTTTAAGCTTTAGTTTGTAAGCTGTCGCTTCTCTCGGTCGGCCATAAACTGGGCTTGTCTATAAAGTCCTACATTATGTACTTGTTACATAAATAGCTATTATTTCATAAAAAATACATTTTATTCGGTTACTCGATCGGTACTCAACGACATCAATAACGGATCCTGTACTACAAGGGTTTTTAATATCTATTGGAATTGGCTCATTTCTGTGGATCATCCTGTAGATATCTATTATGTTGGTAGCCAAAAGTGATTGGTATTGGTAGCATTTATTACTATAAGCTGGTAGCATTGCTAAGAAACATTATTATTATTTTTGTTTTTGTGTCAAAAGTAGGCGTTTTTATTTTGACATGTATTTCTAACCTAAAATATTTAGGACAAATTAAATCACTGTCTCTCTAATTTTATTATTTTGTAACAAGAAATAAGTCATGGATCCACCACCAATAAAGCCTCCAAGAGGCGTTAAGCCAATTAAAGAAACCGTGAGTAAAAATTAATGAAATTACTGTAAAATACTTGCATCTTACAACTAAATTGTTTTTGTAGAGTGGTTTGTTAATGTCTGTAATTCGTACACTTTCTGCAAGTGAAACCAACGAACAAAGAGACATGGAGAAAGCAAAACTAGAAACAGAATATAAACAAAGTGATAGAAAATTAGATGAGCTTGTCTCAAGACATGAACAAGATTTAACGCAGGTTTGTAGAAATGTTATACGTTACCACAAAAGTTTCTTAGTAGTTACATTGTTTTTAGGTAATGCAATTATTTGTTGTCCTTTCACAACAAGTGAGCGAGTCGAGAGAAAAAATACACAAAGTAAAAGAAAACTTGAAAGCATGTAAAACATTATTACGCTGCAAAAGAGATGAATTGAAGAAGCTGTGGATGGAAGGTTTAGAGTATAAGTACATGTTACAACTGCTGGAGGAAGTGTAGGTTTTGTGATTAAACGATATTTTACTGAGTTGCATGAGGGATGCTAAACTGTACCATAAGAAACTTGTTTAAATAGTTAACAACAATTTTTCAAGCTTTGATAAATCGTGTTATTGATTGTTCATTATTTTAAGAAATTTGGAATTTAATAAAGTAAAGGAAGTTTTCCTATGCTTTTACAGAGACATACTATTTATAAAACCTTGACAACGAAATACAACCAAGAACTTATTTTAATTATGCTATTATAAATAAAATAAAGAAAAATATCTCTTAATGGGTTAATGTGTTGACTAGCATATCATTGGTAAGCTTGATTAATGTAGTCTGAAATCCAGGGTTGGGAAAAAATAGTTTTTTTTAAACTAAAAAATTCAATTTTTTGGTTTGTACCAGTTATTAAATTTAAATTATTTTTTAGAATTTCTACTTACAATGATAGCTTACAACTGACTGTCGCCGATTTCAAAAATTATTTTTTTATATAAAAGTAAATCCAAAATAAGGAAATACGTGTTTCTGCATTTTATTTAATGCGACTTATTTTAAAAAATAAATTAACACAAACAAGACGCAACATATTTGCTTGGAATTAAAAAGGTTACTTGCAACAGATAGGGTGGTTGCATGCTAAAGTAGCAGCTTTATAAATGGTTCGCCTAACGTTCGATTCCCACAAACTGCGTTACTTTTTTTAAAAAATTTTTAAGTCTTAGTGAAAATGCATCCCTGTTTACAGTTGGGCTTTTTTTATACTTTGAAATAATTCAATAAAAATTATTACGATTATAAGTCGTGTATTGCCTAGATTGCCAGTCGCATCTTTGAGCTCATCAAAATAAGACCAAACTAATTCGAAGGTCTCTTAAATGACTTTTTTTTTAATCATATTGGGCCGTATTACGAGCCACGATTAAAGGAGTCTCTAACTAAAGTTTCGTTTAAAATCAACAAGAATAGAGATAGCTTTATCTAATTTTAATAGGTGGGAAAAGATTAGAATTGGTCGCCATGGTAATTAAACATGCTGTTAATTTAACAGAGACATGCGAATACGGTTTACTGTATTTTATTTGGTTACTATAGAAACAACAATCACACACTTTATCAAAAATCCTATTGGCTATTATGACATTTTATATAATAGCTATTTATGCAACAAGTACATAATGTAGGACTTTATAGACAAACCTAGTTTATGGCCGAGCGAGCGAAGCGAGCAAGGCCTATAAAAAGGGCGAGTTTATAAGGTCCGATTATGTAAGAGTTGCATACAAAGCTTTATGTTCGATTCCTAAAATTGGCTAATTATCAAAAAAAATCAGTTTATAAATTTGACATCTATTCTTGACAGAAGAAAATTTGACATGTAATAGACACTTGCCATACTTTATTTTACTACTATATACTTTATTTTACTACTTCCACTTTATTTTACGAGTACAATAATAAGCCAGTTTACTGCCGCAAAACAATACAATAAACAGTGCTTTATCATGCAATTGGACATAAATACATTTTTTGCATATTGATTATGAAAGTTGACTTCCTTTTAACAAAAAATTGTAATAAAAGTAGCACCTTTTTAAATTATTTTTTAATTATGTTTGTAAAAAACAAACTTCAATCTCACTTCAATTCCAGAGAGTATTGTCAAAGAATACTATGATTTTCTGATTTTTCTAAAATTTTGCATAAATTCTTTTAGGACAAATTCCTCAACTTACAATATGCCAAAAAATGTAGTGTACAACACGTTATGAAAGTCTCTTTTTTTCACTCATTTGCTTGATAAACTCGGGCTTTGCCATCGTTAATCAAAACTGCAAATTTGTGAAAAAAGTATGACTTATACTCAGTATGAGTAAAAAGTATGACTCATAGCTAGTTGTACAATATACTATTCATTTTAAAGTGTCGTTAAAAAATATATGATGTTTAGCTTTAAAAGCTTACAACAAATCTCAACAATTGGAGTGTTTGGATCACATTAATGCAATTATACAAACTTGTGCTCCATGTTCTTAAAATTAATTATAATTTACCTTGCGAGAAAGTAAAAACAAATTTTGATTTCTTTAGTAGCTTGTTATAGCTGAAATTATATAAGACAAAATAGCTTCCATTTTAGAGATATATTATAAGGGGTTTGCAAAGCTACCCACAGCAACTAAATCAAATATAAACTATACCAGAATTAAGTGTAAATTATGTGTAGGTTCAAAAGATTTTGTGAAAAAATGCCACAGATTTAAAAAAAAATGTGGAGGCTTTAAGTCTCTCACTAGCCACAAACCCCACCCACTTAAAACAACATTATCAAAAAAAACTTTGCTTCAGTAACTATGTAATTTATGTGTAATCACCAAAACCTCATCTGAAAAAGGATAAGGTAGTTTTTAGTAAAAAAACATCCACTTAAAAATGCACTATTAGAAAAAATTATTTATTGAGAATTTATCGGTGAATTATGTGTAATTTATATGTAGCTACCAAAACTTTTGTGCTGTAGCCCTTGCCTGCAAAGCCTTCTACGAAAAAGGATAGTGTAGTTTTTAGTAAAAAAACACCCACTTAAAAATGCCCTATTAGAAAGATCTATTGAGAATTTATCGGCTAATTATGTATAATTTGTGTGAAGCTACCAAAACTTTTTTGTGCTACAATCCTTACCTAAGAAAACTACCCCTTATTCAAATGTAGGTATAATCAGAATAAAAAACTGAAAAATTCTGTTCTGTATTGAAGGAAAATGCACTGTGATTGATGTGTAATGTATAGCATTAAATATAAATGTATAGCATAAAGTTTTTTGTGTAGCAACCCTAATTTCAGAAATCCTACCTGGTGGGGGTTGTATCTCTAGAAACTCTATTATTTCCAGCACATTTACTGTTATAGATACCGTGTTTAGTCGAAAATAAGACCCTCTTTTTTTGCTCAATTTTTGCTCTACAATGTGGGGGTTTTATATTCCAGTCGGGTCTTATAATCGAGTATAATAAGAAATATTCAATAAAAAGTGAAAACCATGAGTGTAACTGAGTAATATTTACCAATATTTATAAAAAGAAATGTATTACAATATAATAACATCTATAATAGCATTCTGTTGTTTAAGAATATAACATCTCTCCTGGTTGTCTGCATTTTAGCCAAAATTGATACACGTAAACCTATGCCGACATTTTGAAACCTGCGATAAGCAAAGTTTATTACCTGCAACTACACTAATTACGATAATGAAATAATATACAATTATTTTTAGCTTAGCACCTAGTCAGAATTGCTGCTGTCGTCGTCATCACTATCAGTAAGATGGTCATTATCCTTTAATAATAATTTTTTTTATAATAGTTTTATAAATTAAGCTTGACAACTGAAATGGTCGATATTAGTGAAAAACCCAGTGATGGCAAAAGCATTTCTAAGAAATTCATTTAAGCCTTTATTAGTACCGACTGAAGAAGAAGTTTTCCTGGAATTCAGGTAAACCGCTTCCACAAAGGCAATTGTTTCCGCAAAGAGATAAAGGGTAGAATCTTTTCCATTAACATAGCTAATGGAACTTGTTAACAAAATAAAACTGAAAAATGTTCTATATCTTATATTGCATATATTTTTAGGGGTCCAAAATTCTCATACAACAGCTTTTTTAAATTTACTCCAGAATGAGGGGATCTTATTTTCGAGTAAATACGGTATTGATTTCATTAAAACCACTACAAATCTTTCACATATTTTGAAAGGTTATACTTAAATTATTGATAACAGATGGTTGTGTATTTAAAACTAGAAAAATTGTTCCCTATGGAACTAGTGAAAACTTCGAACAGAAATCCATATTGTTACAGATTTATTTCTATTTTGTAGAATATTCGCTTAGAGAATAATTTATTTAAATTACTAGGCGCTTTGAGGCATTGTACGCCTCCTGTTGTATATTTTGGAAATATTGGGTCCCCCCTTTTCCGCGCGAGAGATAAACGGTGCGACGAGTTGAGAAGGTCATCTTACATTCCGTTGTCGTTTGAAACGGACCGTGAAGTTTGTCGAGGAGTTTTTATGTGATTTCATGGGTCCTCTTGGAGGGATTTTCACAATATTCTCCTAATTATATCCTGGCTTTATTTAGTACGTGATTTTAGAAAGCAGGATAGTAACCATTTTATTGGGATTTGTTCGACAATCTTCTTGGTGTTCCCCACGTCTATTGGGGGTAAGTGTGCTATCGCTTGAATGAATTTTTTTTTTTCTTAATAAACACCTACATGGACCTACATGGTGTTCGAGTCTTGAATGAATGATTACTAATGATATCTTTCTTTTATTTCTTTCTTCGCGATTCAGTGTTTGGTGGAGGCTACTTGGCCTATACAGAGTTGGCGAATCTGTTCCTCCTGCAGGGTGATTTTCACCGTTCGCACCCATCCGAGGACCGTTCCCCGGCGGTCGACGTCGAAGGCCGCAGTCGGTCTATGCACTCCACGCTCATCGTGAACGACAAATGTGTATGTGAGAAAATAATTTCATGTTCTTGTTAGTCTTGAATCATCCAATTGGGTTGATCAATTATTTTAGTACTGTTTTTGATTTAACTAAAACGTATTTACTTACTTACTAAATAGAACTTACGATAATCTTAATTTATTAAAGTGAAGCGAACACTCATTAAACTTTAGTCAAAGTAATAAATTAAACTAATAATTTTATTGATTTCCATTATTTTAATAGTATTTATTCAGATAAGACATTCTTTAAACTATTTTCTTTTTCCATTTATATAAAGGGATATGTGGTTATTATAACTTGATTTTCAGCGGTATGATATTGAACAACGTCGTTATCAGAGATCTCTTATATCGAACCGATTTGCAGTAAAGTATAAATCGATAGATCCCCTAGGGACTATACCTACTATTACCACATAGATCTGTCAGGGTAGGATCAAATCTGTTTGTCTTTTTCTTTTTTTTTGCTTAGCATATCGTTAACCTACCTAGTTATGACATTTATAAATTCAATTACAGTAATAATTTACCTCCGGGTTAGTATAATAAAATTGTGGAATTTGATTATCAGTTATTAACTTGTTTCAAGTAAACATTTTCTTTCAAGGCTGTATACGTGATAGGACATTTCTCTTATCACTTAACTTTATTATTTTTCCTATCACTTTTCAACTCAAAAGTCAAACCACGACGAAGTTATTGGCATTAAATATTTTTGTATTAAATAAAAGTAATCGAAACCTACTAAGATTAACGCAATTGGTGCATCGAACTTGTTTGATATTGTTATACATATACCTTAATTGTTGCAGGTAATAAAAGGTACCTTATTTATATTTATTGGGGTTGTATGATATTTGATAATTGATATTTTTGATAATTAAATGAAAGTAAATGGCAATTGGCAACAGTAATAATCAGGATATATGAAAATTCAAGGAAATATATTATTTATTGCACTCAGAGCTAGCCAGAGGGCTTTAGCCCTGCAGAGAGTTTGGTATTGACGACTCCCGTTTCTCACTGCTCATTTTTATTTGGTCTCTGCGGCAATATTCACCAAACAAAAATTTCAGAAAAACCAAAAAAACTTTTTATAGAGCAGTGTAATATGTCAAGTACAGTTTAGCATTACATGCCTACTAAAGACTGTATACAAAAAAAACCTGTGCATGATCTTTTGAACACAAAAAGATCAGATTAGAAGGAGTTAAATGTTGTACCAAGTTTATTTCTTACAGCATGTTATAGAATACAAAGAAATATTATCTAAATTAATTTTGTTTATCTCTAATGAAATTGCGCAACTTGGAATTTAATCCTTCCCTCAGATACCACACGGCAATTTTAGAGACTTCATTACCGTTACATTACCTTCTTCCTCTTTTTCATAAACTGTGTGATGTTTTCATCCTTTCCATGGGTCTTCATGAGTTTTCTCTTCAGGATCGCCCAATATTTCTCTATTGGTCTCCATTCAGAACGTTTGGGTGAAAATCAAATTCCTTGGGAACAAAATCTAAGTTAATATTACGGGGGACTCAACTGAGGAGACGAATCGGCAATGGGCGTTCCAAACATTTGCGTACCCAATGGCCTGTATTTTAAAAAATTTTCGTTAGAGGGCGCTTCGGTCCTTGACAACGCTCAGACCACGCTGGCCATTGTTGACAGTTCGCTGGAGTGCCATATGGGTCGCAATGTTTCATAAAAATTAGCCAGATTTGCGATAAAATTTGCGATAAATCGCATAATCTGTCAACACTGTCAGCGTTGTCCAGAATCGTAGCGCCATCTAGAAGTAACGTTCAAACTTGAATTAACGTTCAAGGTCGGGGACGCTTTATTTGACTCGTTTCGTCTCCTCAGTTGAGTCCCCCGTAGTTAATATGTATGAGCAAATAGTAACTCCATCAAAGGTGCCTTTGCAATTTTGATCTGATGTGTCTTATAACACCAGAGAATTCTTAGAATATAGATCTGTAGGGCGGAGCGTAACTACTCGGCACAATAAGCTTTAAAAGCGATGAATATGACGCCACACTGGCTGCCATTAGACACCACCTAAATCTGCTTTTCTCTCAAACTCAGACAAATACGAAGAAGGGAATTACATTTCATAAGTAAGCATGCGTTTCTTTAAAATATTAAATATAAAATTTATATTCTAAAATTAATTTCAAAATACTATGTTTTAAAATTGAGGTTATGTAGTTTGTGTGCTCATTTCATGACGGTAAGAACTGCCAATGGAAATATCTTATTACAAAACCGGAAACACCTACTTTGCCATATTGAGACCCCATATCAGTTGTATATGGTAGATGATTATGTACCTTCCTACAGTTTTATATTATAAGAGAAAGTTATATCAAATTAATAACTGTCACTGTCAAAGGACTCTGGTGTTATAATGGTGTATTTTGGTGTTATAATACACATATATGAGTTCAAAATTCCAAAGGCACCTTTGATGGAGTTACTTTTTGCTCATACTATATCATTCATCCACGTAACTTTTAATATTGTTCTGTTCTTTTTAAAATAACCAAAAATGCTGTTGAATCATCTATTACTACAGAGGAAACATTCACACTTAACACACACTCATTTAATCTTAATTATTTACAAAACACAATTATAAACTAACTATTAACAAAGTATTTATATTTTAATCACAATATTTATTTCGTACTATTCACACACACATTTATATTCTACTTAGATATTTATCTATTACAACTTGCGTCTGCTAACGCATCTAATCACTCGCGGTTGACTAATCCCCTCTTCCGTGTAAGACCGCGTTTATATATAGCATGCAATCTTCTAGAAAATGCACTAGGTCCTTCTATATGGTCTATTGTTTGCCGCGCCGTCGATGACTTACGCTGATGAATCACACGTGCAGGTGCCGGCGAACCACACTGGCAGATGTTGATGACTCATGTAATCTCGAACATTCGACGACGGCGTTTAGAGGGCCGATTGCGTTCATTACAATATAAAGTACTTTTTTGGTAACTTGGTGACCTGCTTTTTTTTCTTTGTGATCTTTAGCCACAAAAACTTCTTGATCAGGAATCTGAAAAAGTTGGCCTGAACGTAGGTTACGTCATCTATTGTATCGTGTGTATTTATACACGATATTATCATATCAAACTCACTTGAACATTATTTTTGCACCTTAATTGTAAATTCTAATGTTTTATGAATTTTGTTAGGACGGATAGACAAGTGTCAACTAGATCGCACAATGCTGTGCGGAAATGTGTTTTGGATTTATAAGGAGTTCTGAGTGCACAGGTTTTATCATATACAGTCTTTATACAGCAGAGTTCACTCAACTATTAGGAGGATAGTGCAGTCAAAGCGCCAGGCACATACACATGCATACTGCAGCACTTCCAGGGTGCAGGCTTGCAGTTGCTGATTGAATTGCTGTACCATCTTTCTAGTTGGGTAAACTCTTTGGTATAGAATTTTATAATACCCCTTTAGATTTTATTGGCTTAATTTCATGTTTCAGAGAAAAAATGAATGAAGTTCCAAATAGATTATCATCTCATTTAGCGAGAAAACAATATTTGCATGCAACTCAGTTATTAGTTGAAGCCGTTTCACTAGGTAAGGGCAGTCTAGAAGGTGTTGAAGGTTTAAAAGAATTGAGCCAAGAACTGGAATTGAAAAAAGAGGTTTTTATAGATTCAAAACTTTTATGTTACTAGTTTATTTAACTTGTTAATTACAGAATCTTCACATTCAACTTGTTAGTGAATTAAAACAACATCTGTATGTAAAAACTGCGCAACACGCATTAGCTCTACGCAGGCAAGGTTCAGGTAGAGATGGTTTATTTAATTCACCTCTTCAAAGAAGTGTAGAATTAAGACTGTCCTCTCGTCAAAGGTCAGCAGTCAGGAGGAATATTTTGGAAAGTACACCACAAAAGTAAATTATAATTTGTTTGTTAAAATTGAAATAATGTGATGTGTGATCAACTTTTAGAATACGATCAAAAATTGAGGATTTTAATATTGAAGAAGATCTTCAGACTACAGATCCTGAAGCTAATTCATCACATTTTATGGCAATACTTGTAAAATGTCTAGCCTTATTAGAAAAATTGCCTTTTGCTGTTGATGTATGAATTAAATAGAAAAGATTAGAGAAGTTGTGCAAATTGTAAAATTATATTTTTCTTTTAGAAATTACGGGTAGAAATGCAAAGTGAACTTTTAAATATAATTCAGCGTACAACATACTATATAAGTGATATTAGTGCTATACAAGTAAATAATGATACAAAACAAGCAAAGCAAACAGCATTATTAGAACTTATGCAAACGTTATTTGAACAATTCAGGCAAGTAGCACAAGCACATATAATTTTATTAAGTCATCTAACCAGATCGTGTGAAGCACATAGAATTAGCATTAAATTATATGACATGAAAATTTTCTGGGCTCAAGTACAAACAGTTGTAAGTTTGACAAATATTTCTTATATAAAATTAATATTTAAAATAATTTTTATTACAGCTACAGCTCCTACTTAATGATTACTTAGACATTCAGAATATTTCAAGTGAGCCTCAATTATTAGATAATATTGGTGATCCTAATGATATATCTTGTTATTTTTCACGTCGCAAACAACAAGCGTAAGCAAAATTTATAATTCGAGAGATCTTAAATTCTAAAATCGTCTGATCTTTTTAGTAAGAAGAAATCATTATTTAAATTTGATGGATCATCTAGTGCATTAACAATGAATAATTCAAAGGACATACCTACTCCAAGGTCTAATAGGGAAAAGGTTTTGGTGTGTTCTCCAGATCCTAACAACATCACTTTAATATTTGTTCCATTGATGTGCTTTATTGAGGAAATTGAGCACTCATTGGAATTAAGACAAGGGTAAAGTAATAGTTCTTAAACTTTTAAACTCAAGGACCCCTTAAAAATAAAAATAAATCCAGATCTGTTTCTAATATAAATTGGAATAAACTATATAATTCTCAGTCTTGCAACGACTCTAATCAATGCCCACTGTATTACAGGCCATAAGGAGGTTGAATTAGTAGTGAGGGATCAGAGTCCGCTCACTACTTCAGATCAGAGATGGCATATCAAAAACTTTTCGATTATAGCCCCTCTATTTCAAATAGTAGCGACATCGTGGAGCAAATCTGATACTAACTTTAATAAACAAAAAATTACTACATGCATGGTATTGCGGAAATTTAATAAAAAGTTGTTTAAAAATTAGAATTACGGAGGTATATGTCATATTAATATGGTCGTTTTTACAGAACATGAATGTCCATTATCAAATTAAAGGTGTTAAGCGGATTTACAACTTCAGCTTAATAAATTAAACAAAAAATGTAGATAGCCGTTTCACAAGTAAAATCTCTAAATTCTTAAAAATAAGCCTGTAATTAATTTTTGAAGTTGAAAGATTCGAAGCGTGTGATGTCACGCGTGCCCGCACCTAATATGCACAGCATACTAAACTGCTTTGATAGTAGAAATCCGACCACAACTCAGTGCATTTCACGTGTTTGGAGGTAAATAAAAAGTGTTTATTTATTAGGTTATTTACTGGTGATTACTACTATTATGTAGTTACCCATTAAAACAACATGAATCGATGTTGTATATTCGGGTGCAAGAATACCGAAAAGGCTAGCAAATATAATTTTTCTTTTCCAAACAAAGATAAAAATCTTAAAATTTACCGGCAGTGGTTGCAAAGAGTGAAAAGGGTTTATTGTATGAAGAAATCTTTCCAAAGAAATCAAATGAATGGCGATAGAGAAAATAATAACTATTTAAAATAGAGAAGAACTTTGCTGATCCTACGTATTTGAATAATGAAAATGATAAATATCAGCCATAATCTCTGTAAATATAGCCACAGCAAAGCTTTCTTTGTTGAAGGAAGCAACAAAGTAAACTTATAAGCGTACTAAACTTGTTAGAATTCAGCGTGGCACTAGGCTAAACATGGGAAGGAGTAAAGCAAAATAAATCTTTCTCGTCTTGAGAATAACACTATCATATTTTCTAAACGGAAATAAAATTGCAATAATTTATTCCGTACAAGAGTAACTCTTTTTCCTCACAAGACTCCTAGATAATCAAGAAGAAAATAAATAAGCTCGGTATGAATCTTCATCGGTTCATACACTATAGACAATTAGTGTAAGCATTTGTTTAAATGAAAATTAAAAACAGTGACGATCTATTTAATTTGAAGAAATTGTAGATTTCATTTCGAATAATGATTTAGGTTTGTTTCAAAACTATAATATTCACAACAAGAATGTACAGTAATATCTTTACTTTGAGAGGTTTTGAATTTTCTGTTATAGAATTCAATTCTTTCAACATGAACTTTCTCTTTTATCATGATGAATATGGTTGCTTGGACTGAAAAAAGTCCTTGAGAATATATTTTTCTGTTTCCAAAAATAAAGGTTATTTAATTTGAATAAAATTTTTCAATCTGAACATTTACTTGTTCAATCCGAATAAACTTATATGAATAAATATAAATACTAGTTTTGAGAAATTAATTTTATTTGTATAATTATTTCAGATATAATCATTAGATGTCCTTATCATTATTACTAAATAGAACGTATTTATAAATGTAACACTTTAATTATACGTGAAAACTAGGAGTACATGTTATTTTTACTTTTTTATAACTTATGTAAATATTTAGTTAACACAAAATATTAAAAAAATTATTCGTTTTTCTTAATCAAAATAATCTGGATCTTCCCCTTCTGCAGGACTAAACCGTGTATACACATGCTTATCTTCGGGATATTCGCTTATTTTTGAAACGACACAAGGAGGTATTACCTTCCTTTTATTTTTTCCCAAAGCCAACCAAGAATTTTCCCAATAAATAAATTGTTTATATGGTATATGCCGCCGCTAGTGATTGCTTAATTCGGTAAGACGTTTTCTATTAGTTTGATGAGCAGCTTGCAAAGTGTCTAGATTTAACACTACGCTATGAAAAGAATCGTGCAAAATTATACACCAACCCACCTTCGAAATTGAAAATTTCATTTGTTTTCACAAGGTTTTCACGCATCATATCAATGTGATTCATAGTTTGTACTCATAGGAGCACAAAATCCGCAATTACACCAGGCGACGATTCCAATTCTAATATTGTCTTCGTCTTGTGATAAATTGTTAACCGATGCTTCCGCATCATTCGAAGTGTTTAAATGCATATGGTGTAATTTTATCCATTATATATTAATGCACTGTATCAATGAGAATTGCAATAAACACTTAAATAAACTAGAACTAAACCCTATAAGTATAGCAAGTGCTTCTGTCACAGGCACACCTGAATTCACACGGCCGCGTTCGAGTCAATCGACAACGGGTTTACAATACCTTTAATGTTAAACTGTGAATATTCTTGTGCATGATTATTATTAAACCTAAGATTTATTGTAAGACAGATTGTCAAATCTGGTAACGTTCAATGTCGCCAACATCGTTCTGGTGCTTTTGCTCCAGCGACAAGATCAATCGTTGTCGCTATTATTTGAAAATAAAGGGGCTATATTTTCGATATGATGTAATATGATACAGGGTGTTCTGGATAGATTTACATTCCCGTTAAAGTAAAATAAGGTAGCATACAGAATGTAGAATAGCTCCATGCACAATACGGTTTTATGTCCATTTTGTTTCAAACCCTAATATTATCTCTCATAACCATTTTACAGTGAAGATATTAGAGAGTGCTGCAATGAAAGAAATTATGAATCAAATGATGCCTTTTGCTACAGATTAACCGGAAAAAGTAACGAAAATAAAACTTCCGTTTATGCAAAAACAGCTGTGCCTTGGAAACACTGAAACGATCAGAACATCGAATGATCAAAAATCAATTATACTTTAAAAACATTGTTGTTGTTTGTATGTGACCAATGAAGGCGATTAGAATCCAGCACCGCAGCCTTAGGCTTATTGTACTCTCATCAAGTCACTTAGTCGGTAAAGAGTTTTGTGGTCCTAATTAGGCTTAGTAACCTCTTTACCAGGTCCTCCCTTATGAGTGCCTCACGAGAGAAAGCTCCTTCGAGGAGTGCGAACCTCCATCGGCACAGGGCTTCACAGTCGAAAATAACATGTGAGGCTGTTTCGTCCTCTTCATTGCAGAGTCTACAAATGGGTTCTTCATTACCAATCCCCATTCTGTGCATGTGCTTCCTTAGGTTGCAGTGTCCAGTTATGAGGCCTGTCACCAGCCTAATCTGTTGTCTGCTTAATTGCAGAATGTCATCAGTCAATTTGTCAGATGTTGTTTTTAGCATCAGTTTGCTATGTCTATGCCCCTCAATAGCATTCCAATGGTTGTGGTGCTGTCTTTTTGTCCAGCTTTTCAACCAGTTTCGAGCATGGTTGTTGGTAATTTCAAAAACGGGTTCTGGCCCCATAAATGGTAACTCTGCTCCTTTCTTAGCCAGGGAGCCAGCTTTCTCATTACCACTAATCCCCTTATGCCCCGGGACCCACATCAGGGTTACCCTATTGTAGGTTGAAAGGGTTATTAGGTTTTGTCGGCATTCCCATACTAATTTTGAGTTAGTACGATTACTAGCTATGGCTTTTATGGCGGCCTGGCTATCTGTAAGGATAAGGATTTCTTTACCTTGGTAGTTCCTTTTTAAATTCTCATGTACACAGATGTCTATGGCATGAGTTTCGGCTTGGAAGATAGTGGCGAACCTCCCCAGCGATGCATAGGCAGCAAACTGAGGTGATTCCCCAAATATTCTTGCACCTGTGCCACTGTCAGTTTTGAAGCCATCCGTATACCAGATTAGCTCGTTTGCCTGACGACTTTGTTGTAATAGCCCTTCATTCCACTCCAGGAGAGTGGTGAAGGGTTTAGTGTAATCTTGCCTAGTAGGCACAGTGTCACTGCTCATGTCCAGCAGTGGGCTGGTTACAACGGAAGTAATTTTGGTGTGCCCATCAAGATGACTGGGTTTCCAATTTCCATTATAGTGCAGTCTGAAAGCCGCCATTCATGCGACTGCCGTAATATATATATTTAATGGTGGCAGGTTTAGAAGTATTTCCAGAGCTGCTGTCGGGGTACTTCTCATCACCCCCGTAATACACAGGCAGGCCATTCTCTGAAGTTTTGATAGCTCCTTCTTGGCTAGCCTCTGTTCTACTTTTGGCCACCAAACCAGCGATCCATAGGTTATCCTAGGTCTAACCACAGCCGTGTACTAAGCGTGGCCGGAGTCCCCAGGTTTTGCCTAGGGCTCACTTCGTTGCCATGAGGGTTCTTTTGCCCTTATTTATGGCGTTTTTGATTTGCGGGTTCCAGGTTAGCTTCGAGTCTAGGATGATACCTAAATATTTTGCTCCCTGGCTCAATTCAAGTTTCTTGTTGAAGAAGTTTGGCAGTTTAATCCTGCCCAGGTCTCTCCTTCTGGTAAATGGTACTAGTGCCGTTTTTTGAGGATTTATTGAAAACATTAGTATGACAGCTGAAATATTTGCTTCTTATGTTTTTTTTTTTTAATCAAATTAGATAAGTATTTTGCAGTATTTTTGGATGTAAGATACCAAAATGTATTCCATACCAAAGAAAGTGCAAATTATTTAACCTAACCTAACTATGGTTTGGAGCTGGCATTAATTAATTATCGAAATTATGCATAATAATGCAGTGTGGGTGCAAGAGGGTTTCGGTGCTGACCGGTAGTACCTACGTCATCACCCCACAGGTTTCACACTTGAATGAATAATTTTTTTTTATTCTTGACTATTAAAACGATATACAGGGTGTTACGGATAAATATGCAATGCTTTAAGAGGGTGAAAAGTGACCATATAGAGACCCCAAAATTCATAAAATTAAAAATAAAAATGAAAAAAAAATTCCGAATTTTTCCTCATTTTTTGCAAGACACGAGTCGACTATGGATTGTTTTTAAGAGTAACAATGATATCACACCTGCACT
Organism: Agrypnus murinus; assembly: GCA_929113105.1. NCBI lineage: Eukaryota > Metazoa > Arthropoda > Insecta > Coleoptera > Elateridae > Agrypnus > Agrypnus murinus. The sequence continues at coordinate 95,733,392 of OV816024.1, read as the reverse complement.
ACTAAATTAATAACTGACCTGCGATACGCACGTATTAATTTACAGAAACAACAGAATTGAATTTCAGCAGCAGTTGCTGGGTGAACTACTACCTTGATGACTTGATCATTTATTAAGATCAGTAAATAAAATCTAACATACGTTCATTGACCTAATTGTGATGCAGATTTCATTGCTTGTTTTTTATTTTACAGCTGTGATTTTAACAAAATGGGTAAAACTTACCGTTTAGATGCAAACAACCTTTATAACATGTGTTCAAGTAAGTCGCCGTTTGTCTGTACACACTCGCGCACGACGTATGATAGATTCGTTTATGTTAGCAAACATATCGGCATTTGCAAATGCGTGCGCGTAGCTCTTCCTCGGTATCCACTTCTGTCCTGTACACTAATGTTTTAAAATATCCCCAAATACAAAAATCGAGGGGCGTCAAGTCCGGTGATCTCGCAGGCCAGGCGATGGGTCCTCCACGTCCTATCCACCGGTTAGGGTATTCATTACTCAAAAACTCCCGTACCTGGCGAGCGAAGTGTGGTGGTGCTCCATCATGCATGAACCAAAGCCTGGACAATTCAGCTAGTGGAAGTTCGTCGAACACTTCATTGTCCAGAAAGTGTAGGTACCAGTCACCGGTTAAGCGTTGGGGCAAAATAAAAGGTCCTATTAAACGGTTCTGATAAATACCCTCTCACACATTTACCGAGAAACGCCTCTGGAAATAATGTCTTCGGACAGCATGAGAATTTTCGTCAGCCCAAATGTGGCTGTTGTGTGAATTGAAAATCCCCGCGCGACTAAAACAGCATTCGTCTGTCCACAGTATATTTTGTGCAAATTGAGGATTTTCCTGGTAGCGTTCCAATAGCCATTGGCAAAATTGCACTCGCGGAATATGATCTGCAGGTTCTAGTGAGTGTACTTTTTGAAAATGGTATGGGTGTAGGGAGTTTTCTTTTAAAATACACCAAGCGCGAGTAGAAGGTACACCAGTTTGTGCTGCTAATGTACGCACGCTAAGAGTGGGATCCTCTTCAACTAATTCTAGGATGTTTTCTTCCTCTGCGACATCTCCGTGGTGCGGATTGCGTCCTCTCCCACCAGCTCTTGGCATAACCGATCCTGTATCGAACATTCTCTGTATAGCTTGTACGATTGTACGTGAATTTGGATGACTGCGGTTGGGAAAGCGAAGGACATACTCTCTGGCGGTGGCAGCAGTATTGCGATGACATTCGCTGTATAAAATAATAAGTTCCATCCATTCAGCAGGTATGTATGGTTCTGCCATAATTTAAACAGTAACTAAATACACTTAAATAAACTACTTAACACTACCTAACACAAGTTATTAATTCTAAGACGTGTATTAATCGAAACTCAAGTTTACCACCACCTAACACAAAGAAAGTTGATGATAAACTGCATACTGCAGATTACAAATCTCAAAGATCTGAGTCATTAACAGTTATTACAGATGTTCAGAATGATTGTTATTATCATTTAGCCCATTTAGCTAAAAACGTTTTAAAAGCACGTACTGCTATTTGGTTTTGGTTACAATTTTTGAAAAATTTATTTACCCGGCTACCTGCTTGGGTTTATTTTATGGATCTTTTGTTGATGACCTTTAAAAGTATGTACTAGTAGACACAATTTTCTTTTCATACACTTTTATCTACTATTTTGCAGTGGCGTGCCTATTATTTTTATAAGGGGGTTGTCATTTCAAAGGGGCATATCAGGAAATTGTTAGTAAGATGTTACTCTACACATGTCTCCGTATTGCCCTTTAACGTGACGGGCATATTTTCCAAAACCCCCTTTATAACCCACTGAGTGACCAATGACTAAGGTGGCCTTTAAATAAGTTATAAGGAAATGTGCTTCGAAAACGTCTTTGTTGTGGTGGGAGCCCCTTTGTTGTGTAGGCCCCTAGACTGCAGCCTAGTCCCTACCCTTTAATCCGGCACTGGGTTAGGTAGTGTTAAGTAGTTTAAAGGCGCATTATTGCCGCTATTTTAATAATAGGAAGCTTCAGAAACTATAAACACCTAAAGATAGCGCTACGGTCCGCAAAACGGAATTAAGTTCTTTAAAACTAAAATTTGAAAATGTAAATAGAAACATTTGATCGCATCGCAGTTCTCTGCTTACAGTGTTGCCAGACATGCGTGAACTTTCAAAATATTTTAAGTTTAACTGAAATTTTTAATTTTTAAATGCCAAGGAACAATTTAAGGTAGTTGAAATCAAAAAGGGGGATATAAAACTGCTAAATATCTTTAAGAATATTAGTTGTTCTTGCTGGTTTTAAGAAAAAGAAAAGTATTACCATATTAAAATATTGAAAATATATATTCGTTTTAAGAAATTAATCAGGACTAATTAAGAGTGAAATAGTTTATTCAAAAATTAACCGTCACATGCTCTTAAGTAAAGAAAAACAACATTTACTTCGGGAATTTATTAAATAATAGTTAAAAGATTAGGAAAGTTAAATTATTTTTAAATGTCCCACGAATATTACCACCCAACGCTTCCTGATACAGAAAGCGTTCAACTAAAAATGACTGATTTTCGTGCTGCTATATTTAGATTTCCTCGCCGTGTACATCTATTTTATTTCAATCAATACTAAATAAGTAAGCAAAAACATTTATCCATTGTCATAGATTTTGCTATTAAACAGTGTTATAATGACTGTATGATGTTTAGTTTGGTTATTTTTTAGAAAACGTTAATTCTACAAGATTGGCGATGTTCGACTACTATTATAAAGTCTATTTTAGATATCTACTCCTTACAAACTATGATCCACACTACCTTAACAGTTCAGCAATCGACATCAAACGTTATCTTGCTAAAAAAAACGATTATTAAAAGAAAACTGATGCAACTATTAAGGGGGCATCAGTTTTCAAATTTAGTGTTTAGCTACGTACTAGGTTATAACACCTGCTACGCGGGTATAAAGTTTTGTTTATACAGTACCAAAAAGCTTTAGGAAACATCTAAAAATGACTTTAGAATATTTTAGAAACCATTAAAAACGTAAATAAAAAAAGCAAAAAATAACGTCCCAGCCATTCTGTAGCATTGAAAATATCACATGGAGTAAGGCTCTGAAAACAAAACTTTTTTCTAAAATTAGTTTAGTGTAAAATTTCCACAATCTAAACACAAATGTGTATAAAGTGTTGCATAAGCGAAATAGTCACGCCAAGAAAGTAAGAAAGAATATAGAGAATCAACGTATATAAATATTGATGTGGCAAATGATGGCAGAACTATGCACCCCTGCTGAATGGACCAAAATTAGTATTTGGTTAAAACACATTTGTTAAAAATTGTTTGCAACTAACGGTAACTTTTACATAAAAAATTTTTAAAATGGATAATTAAGTTTTTTATCACAATTAGGCCAATGAACGCATTTATTATGTAACACCTATTTGTCGAAATAATAAAATAAAACCTGACAAGGTCCTTGAGTTACTCTGTCACAGCTGCAGAAGTGCAATGACAGAGTTTCTATCAATTGACATGTGTAACATATAGACCAGTTATTAATTTCTTAGTGCAGATGTGAGATCTGGTGGTGGTTTGCGACTATTTTGCAAGGGAGGGTTCTGTCAAAGAAAAAATCTAACTGCAGTAACAGGCAACACAGTACGATAATACAAACTCACTTATTTCTAAGTCTTTATGAAAAATGCTTCTCTTAGTGTGAACATTGCATACATACACACACACAAAACACAAACAACACAAAAATAAGAAATCTAATTATATAGACAAGTCAAGTCTTCTATTTTTAATTGCAATCAATTTTTCAATTACTTTCTCTTTAAAGTTTTCGATTTCGTGTATCATTGAATCTTCTATTGATAACATTGCCAATGCTGAAGAAGTGGCCAAACAAAAGACATGCACACAAATTTGGAAAAATTTAGAAAATCTAGAAATTCTTTTTTATATATTTTTCATTTTATGAATTTTCTGGTCCCTGTATAGTTACCTCTCACCCTCTAAAAAGACCTCAAACTTATCTTGAACATCATGTGACGGATTATCCTAATTAATTCCAAAAATTCATTTTGTAAACTTTATTCTCCAAAAATATAAATTAACAACGTATTATTATTCTTTGACATCGACATTTTTTGATTAATTAAATAAAAATTAATTATCTGCTAACACCATCCTTAATGTAGGCAATGCGGCCACATATTCCCTCAACAGTGACAACGTTCATAAATCGGTATGGAAATTTACTTGTCATCCTGATCTGGTAGTGGAAAGCCGTATAAACAAGTGGTCTGGTAGGCTGGAGGAAGTTGATGGTTGATGGAAACTGTTTGTTTCTTACGACTTGTCTTGATCTTGAAACATTGACTGATGACCAGGAATGATCCACCATAAATCGGCTGTAATGGTTTGCAATATGCATCGTGATGTAGAAATATGTGTGAAGTTTTTAGAAGGTCAGAGTGCACAAATATTTTATTATTTGCACAATGTTGAATTTTAATTGGCTGAAATAGTTGTATGGTCTGTTGTAACTTGTATATGAAAGTAGGAATATCGTATGATTGTTTTGGATTAAAGAAATCACCTGGTAAACGAACAATTCTCCATAAACTAATTCAGCTGCTGTAGTATTATAATTTGGGACTAAGTATTGTAACGTTCTTCTTAAAATAATAACAAAAGTGCTGTTTAAATCGTCTATTAATAATTAATATTTATTTACAAACACTAATGAATACACTATAAATTAACACTATGATTACAAACTGTTTAACAAACTAAAACTACTATTTACAGACTATGAATTTTCCCATATAACATTTATCTATACATTTACTATTTATTTCGTGATACACGTTTAATTACTCGCTGTTGACTGCCTCTTTTATCCGCGACGTCGATTTTATATCCTCCTATAAATGTTCTAGAAGTCGCTCGAACATACCATGTTTTTCTAGAAGGCGTTAGATAAACCGCGTCTGGTTTACATGCTTGGTGCGATGCGTCATTCTCTCGAATGCTGTAGAATATTCCATTTGTTGTTCGAAAAGAGGTTCTTGCTTTTTCTCTCTTGTTACACTGCCCCCCTCTTCAAGTCTGTTCTGTCCCAGAACAGGTTTTATGCTCTGGTTCCTGTAGAACGGGTCATGACGATATCGACAGTCTTCACCTCGACTACACGTTCCATTACGGTAGAAATAACAGTCTACACTCTTCGTTGGCCTTAATGCGGGCTGTGGGTCAAAACTGCAGACGAAGATCTTAACGTCCGTACCTCTAAAGACAACTTCCAGCATGTTCCTAACGATTCTCCAATCCAGCTGGTCCCGCCCACAGCCGAGTTTGGGAACTGCCAATTTGTTAATACCCCTGGTAAGCAATTCGATCCTCAAATTCCATAATGCCCTCCACAAGTCGACGTAACTCGGTTTCTGGTAGTAAAACTGCTTGGTTACCAAGTAGTAAATGGATCGGTCATGATCAGGCAAGCGTAAGGATTTACCACAGAGGGATTCTGTTCTCGAAGTTCATTCAGCCGTCCAAATTTATTTCTAAACACTACTGCGATCCCCCTGGACATACGGAGATCCTCGGAGACACAGTGGGCAATGGAATAATCACCAGGGACCCGGAAGAGATCTTGTTGCATCTCAGTCGTGACTCCGAATCGCGCTTTTCTAGTTCCAGAAAACGCAGCCATAAATTCTCTGAAGGTTGGCTGATCATCTCCAGGCCTTACGGTATTGATAGTCACCTCAGCTTCATCTTCCCGATCCGGGACTGCGTCATTATTTCCCTCATAGTGCGCCAGACGATTGGAGTGGTCCACCTTTGGTTTCCCTCTTGGCAATTTCTGGATGCGATAAATCAAGTCATTTATTCGTTTCTTCACCTGGTATGGGCCCTCCCAATTCCGCTGTAACTTTGGAGAATAGCCACAACGTCTTTGCGGGTTGTATAACCAGACAAGCTCTCCAGGTTGAAACCCTCCTTCTTGGGCTCTCACATCGTACGTAGCCTTCATCCGGTCACTCGCGATTCGACTATTGTTTCGGGTTCGGTCGTGAATATCCTCCAACTTCTTCTTTAAGTTGATGACATAATCATTCCCAGCTACCTCCTGCTCTATAGGTGGAGACCCAAATTCCAGATCACACGGTAACCGTAACTCGCGTCCAAACATCACAGACGCTGGTGACTGACCGGTTGTTTCGTGGACCGATGCACGATAAGCCATCAGGAACAGATGCAGGTATTGGTCCCAGTCTCGTTGATGATCGGAGACGACCTTGGCCAAATATTTGCCCATTGTACGATTCATGCGTTCTACCATTCCATCGGACTGCGGATGTAACGGTGTGGTCCGAGTCTTGCGAATGCCCAACAGTCGACAGACTTCTCCAAATAGTACAGACTCAAAGTTGCGGCCTTGATCCGAATGCAGCTCTATGGGCACTCCGAAGCGACTGAAGAACTCGTTGACTAGTACATCAGCAACAGTCGCAGCTTCCTGGTTTGGTAGGGCATATGCTTCTGGCCATTTGGTAAAATAGTCCATTGCCACTAATATGTATTTATTCCCATCGTCGGTTTCGGGAAATGGTCCGGCAATATCTATAGCTATTCTTTCCAGAGGACTACCCACATTGTACTGCCTCATAGGTGCTCTTCGTTTCCCCAAGGGTCCGTTACCAGTGGCACATAGTTCACATTTCCGGCACCACTCCTTCACGTCTTCTTTACAGTTGACCCAATAAAAACGCTCCCTAACTTTCACCAAAATCTTTTTCACACCGAAGTGTCCTCCTGAGGTACCGTCATGGAGATGTCGCAACACTGTAGCCACTCGGCTTCTTGGAACCACGAACTGAGACCTAATGGTGGTGCCATCTTCACTCTCCAGTACTCGCTTCAGGAGATCGTCTTCCACCTTCAAGGACTCCCATTGGGCCCAATATGCTTTGAGCGTTCTGTTGAAAGGGCTGACGGCCTCCCAGGCAGGCCTTTCTCCCACGCGCTTCCATTCCAGTACCATTTTTAGTTCGGGATCAGCCTTCTGCTGTCGTTGCAATTCTTCCGGCAACCAATTGTCGTTGACGATGGTAGTTCTTAATACTTGGCAAACCCTCTCTTCCAAGCGAGAGCAATGACGGCAATCCGTTGGACAGGGTCTTCTTGAAAGAGCATCGGCATTTCGATGACTAGTGCCCGCTCGATGTTCTGTGTCAAAGTCGTATCCTTGTAATCGCTCGATCCACCTTGCGACCTGGCCTTCAGGATTACGGAATTGTAGAAGCCATTTCAACGCTGCATGGTCCGTCCTTAATAAAAACTTCTGTCCGTACAAGTATTTGTAGAAGTGCTCAACGGACTTCACGACGGCCAATAGTTCTTTTCTGGTCACACAATAATTCCTTTCGGCTTTCGACAAAACCTTACTAAAATAGCCGATAACTTTTTCTTGTCCATCCTGTATCTGAGAAAGTACACCCCCAATGGCCAGATTACTTGCATCTGTGTCAAGTATGAATTTCCCTTCTGTCCGTGGATAGCTCAATATTGGTGCTGTTGTCAGGGCACGCTTCAACTGTTGGAAAGCTGTTTCGCACTCTCCGCTCCAAATATACTCGCGCCCATCTTCAGTTAACCTTGTCAGGGGCTTCGCTATATTGGCAAACCCAGGAACGAAACGCCTGTAGTAGGTACATAACCCAAGAAAACTACGAACTTGGTGTTTATCTCTCGGTGTTGGCCACTCTTGGACTGCATGAATCTTATCGGGGTCGGCTGCCACTCCATTTTGTGATACGACATGCCCGAGGTATTTCATTTCCTTTCTGAATATGTGGCACTTTTTCAGACTCAGTTTCAGATTGGCTCCACGTAATCTTCGGAACACTTCCTCTAGATTTTTCAAATGTTCGTTGAATGATTTTCCGATGACAATAACATCATCTAGGTATACCAGGCAGGTCTTCCACGACAGCCCTCTCAGGATGGTCTCCATTAGACGCTCAAAGGTGGCCGGAGCGTTACATAGACCGAAAGGCATAACTGTAAACTGCCATAGTCCGGAACCAATAGTAAACGCGGTCTTCTCCCGGTCTTCAGGTTCCATTTCAACTTGCCAATAACCACTCTTCAAGTCCAAAGTCGAAAACCATCGTGAACCAGACAGGGTATCTAATGTGTCGTCGATGCGTGGTAAGGGATAGCTGTCTTTCTTGGTCACGTTATTGAGCTGCCGGTAGTCCACACAAAATCTCGTTGACCCGTCCTTACTGACCAGGACCACCGGTGATGCCCATGGACTGCTGGATGGCTCGATGACCCCTTGTTCTTCCATATCAGTAATAATCTTTTCGGCTTCTGCTCGCCTTGCTAGAGGTAGACGCCTCGGCTGCTGACGGACAGGCATAGAGTTGCCTGTATTGATTTTATGTTTTACTATATTTGTTCGTCCCTTCTGGCTATCGTCAAGAGCGAAGATATCTTGGTATCGGTGAATCAAACCCTGTACCTCTTTCACTTCCGTTCTGTTAAGATCTTCGCACGAACTAGTAACCATACCCACTAATTTTCCACCATGGTCTTTGGGCGCTGGTTTTGGAACATCAGCCATACACCTGGCTACTCGGAATACTGGCACACACTGTCCCACAAGGGTACTCTTCTTCAATGTCACCGGATCCACATTCACGTTCATAAGCCTCACCGGTACTGTCTTTCCAACCTTGATCAGCGCTTTTCCCACCAGTATGCCACTATGGATCTTCTTATCACAAACAGGCTCCATCATTCGCACACATCCTACCCGAAGATCTCCATCCAAACCTGCCTCGACAACCATCTCGCTTTGATCAGGCAATATCGCATCTTCTGTCAGCAAAACCCTTATGACAGAATCTTCTCGTGGGTGCAAAGGAAGTTCTTTGTTACCAACCTTCAAAACACCCTTCAAGTCCAATGTAAAACCAAATTTTCTCAGGAGGTCCATTCCCAAGATGAATTCGTCAATGATGTCGGCTACCAGCACCTCATGATCACGTTCTTCACTTCCAATGCCAATCTTCATCTTCACCACTCCGCGTGTTGGTATTACTTCTCCCGTCGCTGTACGGAGTTGAGTAGTTGTCTGTAACAGCTTCATACTTGTTCGTAGAACGTTAGGGCGTATGATGGATTTTGTAGCCCCCGTATCAATGAGCAGTGGAACAATTCGATTCGCAATTTTCCCATCTATGAACAAACTGCTGGTACTATTCCCTGATGTTACGGCATGGACGATGATCCCTGGGGCATCTTTATAAGGCATTATAAATAAGAAAAAGTAACTAAAAACTAATGTTTAAAAGTGTACGCTACCGATACAAAGAAATCAAAAAAAATGTAGGGTAACAATTTGTCATAACACATAAACACTATATTAAGATTATAGCAATAACGAGCAATCTGTACTGTTTTTATATCGTACACCCTATGTGTTACGTGAAAAAAATTTTATCGTTAAAATTTTATTATTATAATTTATAAAGAATTTATGATAAAAAGGAATATCGTAGGAGATTCGAGTCGTAAGGTGAATATCTTAAGGATATCTTGTACAGTATATCTTTAGGATATAACACTCAGAATATCTCATGGATGTTCAGTTTGGGGATGTACGATCATTCCTTGAATCGACGATACCTGGGATATCCACAGAATATCCTGCATTTTATATCCTGAGGATGTAGCGTGCTGCATATCTCACGGATGTCCAGTTCATGGACGGGCGATCCATCCGTTAACAGACCATATACTGGATATCCCCAGGATATCTTGTGCTATATGGGATAGACCAGTTATTAATTTCTTAGTGCAGATGTGAGATCTGGTGGTGGTTTGCGACTATTTTGCAAGGGAGGGTTCTGTCAAAGAAAAAATCTAACTGCAGTAACAGGCAACACAGTACGATAATACAAACTCACTTATTTCTAAGTCTTTATGAAAAATGCTTCTCTTAGTGTGAACATTGCATACATACACACACACAAAACACAAACAACACAAAAATAAGAAATCTAATTATATAGACAAGTCAAGTCTTCTATTTTTAATTGCAATCAATTTTTCAATTACTTTCTCTTTAAAGTTTTCGATTTCGTGTATCATTGAATCTTCTATTGATAACATTGCCAATGCTGAAGAAGTGGCCAAACAAAAGACATGCACACAAATTTGGAAAAATTTAGAAAATCTAGAAATTCTTTTTTATATATTTTTCATTTTATGAATTTTCTGGTCCCTGTATAGTTACCTCTCACCCTCTGAAAAGACCTCAAACTTATCTTGAACATCATGTGACGGATTATCCTAATTAATTCCAAAAATTCATTTTGTAAACTTTATTCTCCAAAAATATAAATTAACAACGTATTATTATTCTTTGACATCGACATTTTTTGATTAATTAAATAAAAATTAATTATCTGCTAACACCATCCTTAATGTAGGCAATGCGGCCACATATTCCCTCAACAGTGACAACGTTCATAAATCGGTATGGAAATTTACTTGTCATCCTGATCTGGTAGTGGAAAGCCGTATAAACAAGTGGTCTGGTAGGCTGGAGGAAGTTGATGGTTGATGGAAACTGTTTGTTTCTTACGACTTGTCTTGATCTTGAAACATTGACTGATGACCAGGAATGATCCACCATAAATCGGCTGTAATGGTTTGCAATATGCATCGTGATGTAGAAATATGTGTGAAGTTTTTAGAAGGTCAGAGTGCACAAATATTTTATTATTTGCACAATGTTGAATTTTAATTGGCTGAAATAGTTGTATGGTCTGTTGTAACTTGTATATGAAAGTAGGAATATCGTATGATTGTTTTGGATTAAAGAAATCACCTGGTAAACGAACAATTCTCCATAAACTAATTCAGCTGCTGTAGTATTATAATTTGGGACTAAGTATTGTAACGTTCTTCTTAAAATAATAACAAAAGTGCTGTTTAAATCGTCTATTAATAATTAATATTTATTTACAAACACTAATGAATACACTATAAATTAACACTATGATTACAAACTGTTTAACAAACTAAAACTACTATTTACAGACTATGAATTTTCCCATATAACATTTATCTATACATTTACTATTTATTTCGTGATACACGTTTAATTACTCGCTGTTGACTGCCTCTTTTATCCGCGACGTCGATTTTATATCCTCCTATAAATGTTCTAGAAGTCGCTCGAACATACCATGTTTTTCTAGAAGGCGTTAGATAAACCGCGTCTGGTTTACATGCTTGGTGCGATGCGTCATTCTCTCGAATGCTGTAGAATATTCCATTTGTTGTTCGAAAAGAGGTTCTTGCTTTTTCTCTCTTGTTACACTGCCCCCCTCTTCAAGTCTGTTCTGTCCCAGAACAGGTTTTATGCTCTGGTTCCTGTAGAACGGGTCATGACGATATCGACAGTCTTCACCTCGACTACACGTTCCATTACGGTAGAAATAACAGTCTACACTCTTCGTTGGCCTTAATGCGGGCTGTGGGTCAAAACTGCAGACGAAGATCTTAACGTCCGTACCTCTAAAGACAACTTCCAGCATGTTCCTAACGATTCTCCAATCCAGCTGGTCCCGCCCACAGCCGAGTTTGGGAACTGCCAATTTGTTAATACCCCTGGTAAGCAATTCGATCCTCAAATTCCATAATGCCCTCCACAAGTCGACGTAACTCGGTTTCTGGTAGTAAAACTGCTTGGTTACCAAGTAGTAAATGGATCGGTCATGATCAGGCAAGCGTAAGGATTTACCACAGAGGGATTCTGTTCTCGAAGTTCATTCAGCCGTCCAAATTTATTTCTAAACACTACTGCGATCCCCCTGGACATACGGAGATCCTCGGAGACACAGTGGGCAATGGAATAATCACCAGGGACCCGGAAGAGATCTTGTTGCATCTCAGTCGTGACTCCGAATCGCGCTTTTCTAGTTCCAGAAAACGCAGCCATAAATTCTCTGAAGGTTGGCTGATCATCTCCAGGCCTTACGGTATTGATAGTCACCTCAGCTTCATCTTCCCGATCCGGGACTGCGTCATTATTTCCCTCATAGTGCGCCAGACGATTGGAGTGGTCCACCTTTGGTTTCCCTCTTGGCAATTTCTGGATGCGATAAATCAAGTCATTTATTCGTTTCTTCACCTGGTATGGGCCCTCCCAATTCCGCTGTAACTTTGGAGAATAGCCACAACGTCTTTGCGGGTTGTATAACCAGACAAGCTCTCTAGGTTGAAACCCTCCTTCTTGGGCTCTCACATCGTACGTAGCCTTCATCCGGTCACTCGCGATTCGACTATTGTTTCGGGTTCGGTCGTGAATATCCTCCAACTTCTTCTTTAAGTTGATGACATAATCATTCCCAGCTACCTCCTGCTCTATAGGTGGAGACCCAAATTCCAGATCACACGGTAACCGTAACTCGCGTCCAAACATCACAGACGCTGGTGACTGACCGGTTGTTTCGTGGACCGATGCACGATAAGCCATCAGGAACAGATGCAGGTATTGGTCCCAGTCTCGTTGATGATCGGAGACGACCTTGGCCAAATATTTGCCCATTGTACGATTCATGCGTTCTACCATTCCATCGGACTGCGGATGTAACGGTGTGGTCCGAGTCTTGCGAATGCCCAACAGTCGACAGACTTCTCCAAATAGTACAGACTCAAAGTTGCGGCCTTGATCCGAATGCAGCTCTATGGGCACTCCGAAGCGACTGAAGAACTCGTTGACTAGTACATCAGCAACAGTCGCAGCTTCCTGGTTTGGTAGGGCATATGCTTCTGGCCATTTGGTAAAATAGTCCATTGCCACTAATATGTATTTATTCCCATCGTCGGTTTCGGGAAATGGTCCGGCAATATCTATAGCTATTCTTTCCAGAGGACTACCCACATTGTACTGCCTCATAGGTGCTCTTCGTTTCCCCAAGGGTCCGTTACCAGTGGCACATAGTTCACATTTCCGGCACCACTCCTTCACGTCTTCTTTACAGTTGACCCAATAAAAACGCTCCCTAACTTTCACCAAAATCTTTTTCACACCGAAGTGTCCTCCTGAGGTACCGTCATGGAGATGTCGCAACACTGTAGCCACTCGGCTTCTTGGAACCACGAACTGAGACCTAATGGTGGTGCCATCTTCACTCTCCAGTACTCGCTTCAGGAGATCGTCTTCCACCTTCAAGGACTCCCATTGGGCCCAATATGCTTTGAGCGTTCTGTTGAAAGTGCTGACGGCCTCCCAGGCAGGCCTTTCTCCCACGCGCTTCCATTCCAGTACCATTTTTAGTTCGGGATCAGCCTTCTGCTGTCGTTGCAATTCTTCCGGCAACCAATTGTCGTTGACGATGGTAGTTCTTAATACTTGGCAAACCCTCTCTTCCAAGCGAGAGCAATGACGGCAATCCGTTGGACAGGGTCTTCTTGAAAGAGCATCGGCATTTCGATGACTAGTGCCCGCTCGATGTTCTGTGTCAAAGTCGTATCCTTGTAATCGCTCGATCCACCTTGCGACCTGGCCTTCAGGATTACGGAATTGTAGAAGCCATTTCAACGCTGCATGGTCCGTCCTTAATAAAAACTTCTGTCCGTACAAGTATTTGTAGAAGTGCTCAACGGACTTCACGACGGCCAATAGTTCTTTTCTGGTCACACAATAATTCCTTTCGGCTTTCGACAAAACCTTACTAAAATAGCCGATAACTTTTTCTTGTCCATCCTGTATCTGAGAAAGTACACCCCCAATGGCCAGATTACTTGCATCTGTGTCAAGTATGAATTTCCCTTCTGTCCGTGGATAGCTCAATATTGGTGCTGTTGTCAGGGCACGCTTCAACTGTTGGAAAGCTGTTTCGCACTCTCCGCTCCAAATATACTCGCGCCCATCTTCAGTTAACCTTGTCAGGGGCTTCGCTATATTGGCAAACCCAGGAACGAAACGCCTGTAGTAGGTACATAACCCAAGAAAACTACGAACTTGGTGTTTATCTCTCGGTGTTGGCCACTCTTGGACTGCATGAATCTTATCGGGGTCGGCTGCCACTCCATTTTGTGATACGACATGCCCGAGGTATTTCATTTCCTTTCTGAATATGTGGCACTTTTTCAGACTCAGTTTCAGATTGGCTCCACGTAATCTTCGGAACACTTCCTCTAGATTTTTCAAATGTTCGTTGAATGATTTTCCGACGACAATAACATCATCTAGGTATACCAGGCAGGTCTTCCACGACAGCCCTCTCAGGATGGTCTCCATTAGACGCTCAAAGGTGGCCGGAGCGTTACATAAACCGAAAGGCATAACTGTAAACTGCCATAGTCCGGAACCAATAGTAAACGCGGTCTTCTCCCGGTCTTCAGGTTCCATTTCAACTTGCCAATAACCACTCTTCAAGTCCAAAGTCGAAAACCATCGTGAACCAGACAGGGTATCTAATGTGTCGTCGATGCGTGGTAAGGGATAGCTGTCTTTCTTGGTCACGTTATTGAGCTGCCGGTAGTCCACACAAAATCTCGTTGACCCGTCCTTACTGACCAGGACCACCGGTGATGCCCATGGACTGCTGGATGGCTCGATGACCCCTTGTTCTTCCATATCAGTAATAATCTTTTCGGCTTCTGCTCGCCTTGCTAGAGGTAGACGCCTCGGCTGCTGACGGACAGGCATAGAGTTGCCTGTATTGATTTTATGTTTTACTATATTTGTTCGTCCCTTCTGGCTATCGTCAAGAGCGAAGATATCTTGGTATCGGTGAACCAAACCCTGTATCTCTTTCACTTCCGTTCTGTTAAGATCTTCGCACGAACTAGTAACCATACCCACTAATTTTCCACCATGGTCTTTGGGCGCTGGTTTTGGAACATCAGCCATACACCTGGCTACTCGGAATACTGGCACACACTGTCCCACAAGGGTACTCTTCTTCAATGTCACCGGATCCACATTCACGTTCATAAGCCTCACCGGTACTGTCTTTCCAACCTTGATCAGCGCTTTTCCCACCAGTATGCCACTATGGATCTTCTTATCACAAACAGGCTCCATCATTCGCACACATCCTACCCGAAGATCTCCATCCAAACCTGCCTCGACAACCATCTCGCTTTGATCAGGCAATATCGCATCTTCTGTCAGCAAAACCCTTATGACAGAATCTTCTCGTGGGTGCAAAGGAAGTTCTTTGTTACCAACCTTCAAAACACCCTTCAAGTCCAATGTAAAACCAAATTTTCTCAGGAGGTCCATTCCCAAGATGAATTCGTCAATGATGTCGGCTACCAGCACCTCATGATCACGTTCTTCACTTCCAATGCCAATCTTCATCTTCACCACTCCGCGTGTTGGTATTACTTCTCCCGTCGCTGTACGGAGTTGAGTAGTTGTCTGTAACAGCTTCATACTTGTTCGTAGAACGTTAGGGCGTATGATGGATTTTGTAGCCCCCGTATCAATGAGCAGTGGAACAATTCGATTCGCAATTTTCCCATCTATGAACAAACTGCTGGTACTATTCCCTGATGTTACGGCATGGACGATGATCCCTGGGGCATCTTTACTAACAGTCGACGTACGCCCTCTCTTGCCAACCCCTTTTAACTTTTCCGACGGTTGTACTTTTGTTATTTTGGGACAACGCCGTTCTACATGTCCTTGTTCGCCGCAGTTCCAGCAACGGGGCCCTCGAACTTCTTGATGATTCTTCTTACGGTTCTCTTCCTTCTGAAGAACTCTCATTAATAATTCTTCTAGGCGATCTTTAGAACCTTCATCTTCTTCCACAACGGTCCGAACACGCCCGTGACCTCGGGACGCTTGTTTTGCAGCTTCAAATTCTAAGGCGTGAGCAAGCGCATCATCAGTTGTTCTTGGTCCTGCCAGCCTCAATGATTGTTGTGTTTCCCCGTCTCTTAACCCATCAATGAAGGTCTGCACAGCCAGTTGTCCCAGAAATGAATCGGGTGCCGTAGGGTACGCCAATCGGACAAGCCGCGCAACATCGGCTTCAAACTCGAGAAGGCTTTCTCCATTCTTCTGGACACGATTCTTTACTTGCGCGTGATAAACTTGCTGAAGATGCGCATCTCCATATCTCATCTCCAATCTAGAAACTAACAACTGGTAATCATTTTCCTGTCCTGCTGGGATTGTTTGCAGGACGTTCAACGCGTCTCCACGCAAAGCCACAGTTAAAGAAACGGCCTTTTCCTTGCCTGTCCATCCGTTGGCCCCAGCGGCCGCCTCAAATTGTTTGTAGTAGGTGGACCAAGGTATCTTTCCATCGAACGTGGGTGGTTTTACTTTTATCCCTACGGCAGGCCCCTTTTCTTCTTTAAATTGTTTCTTTTCTTCATTAAACGGCCACTCAGAAGTTGAGGAAAACCGTAGTTGACTAATTCTCTCTTCCAACAGTTTAGTTACGCTATCTTTCTCAGCTGTTGGTGGTAATTGCATTTGGGCCATTTTCTCTTCTACCATCTTTATTACCCTATCCTGTTTTTCCAATTTCATTTCTAATAGTCCTAACGCACTGGAGTTTTCCAACAATTCTTCGAAAACTTTATCTTCCAACGCTTTGACATTTTCCAGCAATTCTCCTTTAAGCCTTCTATAACTTTCTTCAAACTTTTCTAATAATTCTGCAAACCTTCTAGAATTCTCTTCGTGTTTTTCCAGTAATTCTTCTTTAAGCATTCTAGTATTTTCTTCGGACTGTCTAGAACTTTCCAAAATTTTTTCTTCCAGTGCTTTAGTATTTTCCATTAGTTTTCTAGCATTCTCTTCGGACTTTTCCAATAGTTCCTCTTTTAACATTCTAGAATTCTCTTCCGACTTTTCCAGTAATTCCTCTTTTAACATTCTAGAATTCTCTTCAGACTTTCTAGAATTCTCTTCCGACTTTTCCAGTAATTCCTCTTTTAACATTCTAGAATTCTCTTCCATTTTACTTAATAACAAATTAGTATCAATTGCGGGTCCAGGTATTTCGAAGAGGAAACTTTCAGGGTCTTCTTGCTGCTCCAAAAGCCATTCTCTTAGCCGATTTATTAACACGCTTTTAAGGCCCGTTGTGTCTAAATCTCGTTCTTCAAGTTCGTGTTTTAAGTCTATTACTTTGAGATCTTTTAACAGTTTCATCACCATTTTAATTGTTTGTTGAAATTATCTTTAACACTAAAATTCTATTCTCACAGCACTTTATTTAATTATTACGCGATTTTATTTATTTTAAAACACCACACCTGACAACACTGTAACATTCTTCTTAAAATAATAACAAAAGTGCTGTTTAAATCGTCTGTTTAACCGAATGGATCAAATTCGATATTTTTAATTTGTTGTAGTGAAGTAATAAATTAGTAGGTCTGCATATACCTAGGTTAATCATCTCTGGAAATTCCATTTTGGTTGCAGCTAATTTTTCTGGTTGAAGTTGTTCAGGTTATGCTGTTACTGGTTAACCACCAGTGATTATATTCTGACAAACATCGTGATGATGAGGCACACTAAAATTTGGGTTGTTATGTAGCACATAACATTTTTGTAGTTTTATTTTATTATTTCGCTTATAGTTGCATATTGTTTGCATTCTTTGTTTGTTTGATCACCATTGAACAATCAAAAACTTTGGTTGCTTCTTTACTTGAATACTCTGAGTAATAGGGTAGTTAATAATAAAGAATATAATCAAACTACACTTCAGAATAATTAAAACATGCAATTTAAATGTTATAAACAAATTTAAGAGTAGAAATATTCTCGAGAAATTAATAAATTAAATGAGATTACCGTATTTCTAGTATTTTATAGTATATACTATTATATAATAGTATATGTGGAAATATACATGCATACAATTATTGTACATCAATAAATCAATACTGAAAAACTCCAAAATTTAAGTTATATAGCCGTTTTATATTGAAGTTAATGATAGATCTTTTGATGAAGCTATTATATTTAACCTCACTTTTTAAAATAACTGGTATTATTAACAATGTTGCGGCAAGGGGCAGCTGTTGTTTTACATGACGTAACTGCATTGTTATCGTAAAAATCCTATAGATCTTAGTTTTATTTCATTGCAATTTGGTTGCTTTTGATAATAATTTCTTTTAGATAGTAATAACATTAATAAATTCTTTTAATATTTAGATTTTTGGAAGAGCACTTCATAGTTTTCTATTATAGTTTTGAAAATATTGTAGACTAAATTTAAAACCCTAAAACAACATAATGTTTGAATGACTCGTCTACTCTGGTTATGCCACCTAAGATAGTAAAGACTGAAACACTGGCTGAACGCAGCAAGTTATGTAGACTTCGAATATTGAAGTGTCCTCACTATGTCTTCATGACCTGTGTTTCAGTGGGCGTTGGTTGAATACTTCAGCCAGCCATCTTCCATCAGATTGATGTATGATGATACTCGTATTCGTACACCATCTATTATTAGATACTATAGTGTTAAAGATACGTGTCGTTTTGAAGTAACATTTATCAATTCCTATTGCAAATTAAACAGTATGACGTGCATTATTCTAGGTAGTAATAACAATCTTTTAGTTCAATAAAAAAAAAACTAAAATTAAAAAAAGATTGAGAATTTGCTCAAAATGCAACTCAGTCTCGTATATGTACAGCCGACTTTATCTTAATATATGCGAATGAAATGGGGAAATTACCAATTACAATGCACCTACAGTCGGTAATTCCTCTATTTATTAACATTTATTTATTTATTAAGTATTACATCGGCACTTGCATCAGTAAGTAATTTGTCAAAAATGGGTAGGAAAGGCAAGGAAACGTCCATCGAAATTCAAAAAATAATTATTTGCTATTATGAGAAACGAGGAAGTCTTTACGAAGTTGTAGATAGAAGTCGTTCCACCATTCAGTATGTGATAAAAAGATACAGAACTGAGAATAGGCTCCAAAACAAACCTAGAAATCTAAATAGAAACATTTTAAGTATTCGTGAAGTGCATCAAGTTTTAAAGAGAAATTAAACTAAATCCCAAGATTTCTGCGCCTAAACTAGAAGATGAATTAGGAAATCAGTTATTCCTGAAACAATTCGGAGGGTAATAAGAAAACAAGGATACAATGGTTGTATGGCCCAAATAAAACTCTTTAACAGTAAAGTTAATAGGCGGAAACGTTGAAGATTTACCCAGGAACACGTAAATAGCTCATACGACTTTTGGGAGCTTGTTATCTTCACGGATGAAGCCAGAATTAACTTATTTCAATCAGATGGTAGACAATAGTATGGCATAAGCCAAATACAAGCCTGGAGAAAAAAAATCTACAGGCTTCTGTTAAATACGGTGGTGGATCTCTGATATTGTGGGGGTGTTTCTCTGCTGCTGGAGTTGGAAATCCCCATTTTATTGATGGAATATGATGTATATCAATATTTTAAAACAAAGATTTGAAAGTAAGCGCAAGGCATTTGGGAATAGAAGATAGTTTTATGTTTTATCAAGACAACGATTACAAGCACAAGGCCCACTTAACTAAAGAGTGGATGCTATACAATTGTCCTAGAGTAATGTAAACACACCCCCAAAATCACCATACATTAACCCCATAGAAAATTTATTGGCAGAATTGAAAACTAGAATTCGAAAATGTAAATACAACCAACAAAGCAGGCTTAAAGGATGTGCGTTTAATTTTGTACATTTTCTAATTTTCTTTTAATATTTTAGATAAACTATGAGATAGAAGATTATTTTAGAACTTAGGATAAACATATAGATTATATGTTTTAATTTGTAATAGAAATCTACAGAATAACGTATTTCTTTAACATTAGTATCTAATAAGACATGGTGTACGAATAATACAAGTGGGAGTGACTGTATGTTCAAATGTTTTATGAAATTCTTCTAGTAGCCTACTATAAAGGAATAATGAACAATAGGCCTCTAGTGATTGTATTCTTTTAGTAAAGATTACTGTATTGCAGGGTTTCATGCTCATTAAATCTATTTTTATCAAATTATGTAACAGATGGGTTTTTAATGAGAAAACGAGCAGAAACATTAGCTCAAATGGATATGGCTGTACGTGCTGCTGATGCCTGGAAAGCAACAATATTATTAGATGTTACAACCGATTACAAACCCTTGTTAGTGGTAAGTAACAATTTTCTAATTCACAAGAAATATTTCTTAAACACATTTTTTAGAGTACTGTTACAGTAGAAAACTGCATAAGGGAATGGCGTAGTATACTTCAAGCATTACCTCTCTATGGAGAACAAGTTGTAAAGTCAGTTTGTTCAGCATTAAAAGAATATAAAGAAACTTGTAATGCTGCTTATCAGGGTATAGTTCAACCTCATTCAGAAGATAGACGCATATGCAGTGCGGCATGGCTTAAAGATGAAGATATTAGTCGTTTCTTGAAGTAATATACTTCTTTAAATTATTTCTTGCATAATTATTAAAAAATAATGTTTTAGATCATTGCCAAATTGGCTAAATCTTAAAGCACAACAAGAGTATCAAGCACGTAACGAACGCAGGAAAACAGCTGTTAGAAGAGATCATCCTTCAGAAGAAGAGAGTCCAGAAGATGTTAGGCAAAGAAATAGAAGGGAAGCTGAAATATTAGCAAGTAATTTGGGTGAAGGAGGCGTTAGTGCTGGCGAAATTTTATCAGATATGGCACTTCTCAAAGAACTAGCTCAACTGCAAGAAAGTATGGTGAGTAATTTATTTGATAACAGTTTATTTCATTTCATGTCTGATGTGTTAGTATGCACTGCACTATTTCAGGTTTGTATTTTTTAGCTACATCTTTATTTGATAGTGGTGTTAAGTGGGCTGCAGCTACAATTTCGCGAAATTCATCATAGTTTCTTGATGTAGTGTAAGTTCTTCTTTTAGCATCATTTTGAATCCAATACACTTTATCTGCTTCTATAGCTGATTGCAGTTCATCAAATAAAGTTTAGCATTTTTGATAAGTAAAAATGGTAGTAAAGCATATCAGGGTAATGTGATTAAAAAACAGACAATTTAAAAAAATACACATAAAAAAACAAAAGTACGCAACATTATGGCCTCTACTGTACATTATTTTCTAATTTTAGTGTTGTTGGAGTCACATTTCCTGCGATTTTTTATTGTTTTATTGTGTTACTCTACAATAGCTTGAATCATTTGGTTAGACTAGTTGTAAACCAGTTAGTTAGTTTAGCTTAGTCCAGCTGGGGTATAAATTTGCTGGTCTGACTGATGATCCAAAAGTTACAAGTTGGACAACCAGTTTACTTAGTGTAATTGGAGACTTATTACATTGTTGTCTAAAATAATTTGTTGCTAATGAGCTGATGTTCCTGTATTTTAAAAATTTAGAATAATCATCTCAAGTACTGAAATATTTTAAGGTAACTATTAATAATTATTAAGTAAAAGACTTATATCCAGATACTCCAGGTATGATGCTACTGTTTGCTGATGCAAACGACCATTAGCAATTATCCTTCAGAATAACAACTGTTTGGTTTGAATGTGAAATGTTTAGGGATGTTTATTGCAGTTTCTTTTAAAGTTGATAATTTGGTTTTGTGTCATTATCAACGCTTCTATTTTATTTTGGATTATTAGAAAAATGTAAATAATAAGTAGGTAGCGATTTTTGTCTTTACCTGTAACAGTAATTCCTTTCATGTAGGTTTTACATTTATTTATTTCCTTTTTGTTGATTTGAATTGTGTGATGTGTATTCTATATTACTTAATTAATCTGAAACGTAAATCTCTAGATTGAAAACTAAATAATAAGCAAATCAACAAAGTGTTGTTTTGACATTTTATTGTTACATTAAATTAGAATTTTATTTAATTTGATTTGGAAGTATTACTAGAAAATTATGATTATTAATATTTGTAGTATAATTTGTCTACCATTTTTGAGGTAGCAATGCAACTACTGCTTTTATATCTTTCACAGTCGGTACATACCGTATTTACTCGAAAATAAGACCTCCTTTTTTTCTTAGATTTTTGCTCTAAAATGTGGGAGGGTCTTATATTCGAGTCGGGTCTTATAATCGAGTATAAAAAGATATTCAATAAAATGTGAAAACAATGAGTGTAACTGAGTAATGTTTACAGTATTTATAACAAAAATTGCATTACAATACAATAACATCTAAAATAGCGTTCTGTTGTTTAATAATATAACATCTCGCCCGGTTGTCTGCATTTTAGCCGATATTGATGCACGTAAACCTATGCCGCCATTGTGAAACCCGCGGTAAGCAAAGTTTATTGACTGCAACAACTACAGTAATTACGAAAATTATGAAATCATATACAATTATTGTTAGCTTAGCACCTAGTCAGAATCGCCGTTGTCGTCATCACCCTCTGTAAGATCGTTATTAACCTTTATAATATATTTTTTTATAACAATGGTTTTACAAATTAAGCTTGACAACTGACAGGGTCGATTAGTGAAAAAAACCCATTGATGGCAAAAACATTTCTAAGAAATTCATTTAAGCCTTTCATAGTACCGACCGAAGAATTGTAATCTCTTAAGTACCTCCCTAATTGTTAACAATATATATATATATATATATATATATATATCTAAAAGGGTCCTAAAACTCCTATGCGGAGCAGAGGGTGGCAATGAAACTTTTCCATCTCTTCTTATCTTGGGCAATATTTTTAATTTCATTCCAGGTTATGTTTGAGTTTTTCATATCCTGTAAGAGGATTCGCTTCCATGACATCGGAGCATGGCCTCATTGTCTTTTCCCAACAGGCACCCAAACTAAGGCTCTTCTGGTGATGTCATTTGCAGGCCTTCTTAATATGTGTCCAATCCAATTCCAAGGTCTTTCTTTTATTTCCATATCTATGGGTTTCTGTTTACTTATCCTCCATAATTCTAAATTAGTTATTTTTCTAGGCCACACTATTCTTAAAATAAACCGAAACATTTTATTTAGTGCTGTTTGTATTTTATAGCGTATTGTTTCAGTCATTTCCCAAGTTTCACTAGCATAAAGAAGCACAGATTTTACACAACTATTAAAGATTTTAATTTTAACACTTTTATTTATTTATTTGTGTTGACCGCCATATAGTTCTGAGTGAGTTAAAAGCTAATCTTGCTTTATTTAGTCTGTTGTCAATATCCCAAACACTCTTTCCATCCTGTCTCAGTATGCTTCCGAGATAAGTGAACTTTTCAACTAATTCTCTTGTATTAATTGATGTAATTGTGTTGGCTCTAATAATGTTGTTACATTCCAACATCCAATTCTAGTTCTGGTTTTCATATTAAAATTAAGGTTGTTGTTTTGTTTGTTTGCTTTTTGTTTCGTTGCCATTTCATTGATAGAGACAAAGATAGGAGTGGATGAGTTATCAGCTCTTCGCACCCCATACCTTCTAGAGTCTTCAAGCTTTGAGTTTGTCTTCTTATTATCTTTGTTCGAAGGTAGTGTGTGTGGAAAAGTGGGTATAGTCTTTATGATTTCCCTAGAATCTATTAAATCTATTGTCTTGTCCGTGGCCATAGCATGTGTTGTTGTCATAGGATCATTCTTGTTTAACTCTAATTGCTATTTAATTATGGAATTGTTGCGAGCTCTAGAAGAATTTCTATCTCGAACAGGATCCTTAGGCGTGAAAGGAGCTAACATTGTTTGTATTAATTCTGCTTTATTTTTCTTGTTTATAGGATTAGCTGTAGGTACATTTGTTAATGTATTACTTTGATCTTCTTCTGAACGATGTCTTTTTTTACTCGTTTCTAGTTCCTTTAATAGCCGAAGTATTTCTGTACTATGCAACTTTTCATTATTCACAATTAGGTTGTTATACTTCAGTACTACATGTTTTCCATTTTCTCTTAAATATTTCACTATAGGTTTTAATTCTTTTCTTTCAATTAATATATTTGGAGGGTAATATTCGTCTACTCCTATTTTAGTACCTTTAAGTAAGTTTTTCTTTCCGAAAATTTGATATTTGAGTTTCATATTTACCACACGTAGTAATAGAGGACTGTTTAATTTTTTCGGTTTAATATGCTTAATCAATTCAATATCTCTCTCTTCACAATTAATTTGTAATTGTTGATTTATAACAGTTAGTATTATCTGTTCCAAATCATTGTTGTTGTTTGTTTCTGCCTTAATTCCATGAAAAATTAAATCTTTCTTATGCTGCTCTCTTTCCAAAAATAATAATCGTTTCTCTTGGTTAATTAATTTACTTTCCAAGATTTCTTGTTCACCTTTTATTACTGTAATTGCATTTGTTATTGTATCATTACTTTGTTTAATTTCTAGAGTTAGTTCTTCTTTTATGTTCTTCATATCATCTCTCAATTCATTATGTTGCACAACCATCTCCTGTTTGAAATTAGTTATTAACTCACTCAGCTTTTGGAAATCCCAATTTTCTTCCTTCTCAGATGCAGCCATGATTTGTTGGTTGTCTACTTTTCTAGGTTAATATATTGTATATTATATTGTTAATATAATACTATTGTTAACAATAGTAGCATCTTAATCTTTCCAGTAAGTGTGCAAAATCTTATTATCTATTGGAGTGACATCTGACCATTTTTGAATGAACTGCCTACAATTTTAGAAGTTTTCCTGGAATTCAGGTAAACTGCTTCCACAAAGGCATTGTTTCCACGAAGAGATAAAGGGTAGATTTTTTCCATGAACATAACTAACGGAATTTGTTAACAAAATAAAACTGAAAAATGTTCAATATCTTATATTACTTATATTTTTAGGGGTCCAATATTCGCATACAAAAGCTTTTTTTAAAAATTCGCTCCAAAATATAGGGGGGGTCTTATTTTCGAGTAAATACGGTAATTATTATTGACTGATTTAGCAACTTATTGTAAATAATATACTTTGGGGCTAAGATATTATTGGGAAATTCTGTTGGTCCGGTACAGTGGTTGTTTTCCCTAGATATATATTTATTATACCTGAGAGTGTGCATTTTCCACAGTGGTAAGAAACCACATATGTAAATACAAATTAAAAACTATGTAAATATCGTGTCGAGGTCCCTCCAGGTTGGTATTATAATTGAGAGTACGCATGCTCCACGCTTCTAACCAAACTTATCAAGTTTGCTGCAATCACCAACATGGTAATCACTAACACACTCTTTAAAAGAAGAAACGGCCGAAGATGGACATGGATATCTCCTAATCTGATTTCTACTAATTCTGCTGTACTTAATTCTGCTTCTGATTTCTTTGAAGATGTTCTTTTTGCCTCTGCCACTTCCCTCTGCTACATATTGCAATGGTCACTTTTGAGCTAAAGAGATAACAATATGAGAAGGTGCATTCGAGTATAAACTTTGGAGATTTATTGTTCATTTGAACAACAATTCAACCAAGTCTGTGGTTCTTGAATATCATTAAATAAAACATAAATAATGTCTTAACGTAGTGCTCAGATTAGAAAACTTAATACAAAAATGAAATACGATAAATCAAGTTGGAATAGCATATCTTTATTAGAGTACAAGAGTTTATAATATCAAATACAAATCAGGATGGTAAGAGAAAGGAGATCTTAGTCAAAGGTCAACCTGAAAAAGAAAATTTTGTATATTAATTAAGGATATCAATGGATCATATAAAATCAAGACTGCACTTTCAATAATAATGCAAATTGAAATTTTAAATAAAGAAATTAGTTGTTCATAATTATAGAAATATGCATTATTGTTGAAAGGGTAGTAAGAATGATCAAAGAAATGTGATATCTCTGAGAAAAATAAAATAAAAATTAAAATAAATGAAATATAGGTTTCTCAGAGAGATATGAATAATAAGCTTTTGTTTGTAAAAACGATGGTTGTTTTGTAAGAAGCTCTTAAAAAAAGAAGTTAAAAAGTTAATAAATATAGAATAAAAGTCTTGTGTTTTATTTGGAAAAGGAATAGTTAAGTGTAAGAAGTAAGGAAAGATAATCAAGTACTAAATAAGTTTGGAAAAGAGAAGATAGAAGAAAATTTAGAATATACCATAAAAGTGGGGGTAAAATTTATCATAAAAAAATAAAAAGAAGAGGATAGATATAGAAGAGTAGATTTTAAGTAGTTCCAGAAAAGTAATTAAACATAGGAGCGAGACAATTTAAGAAGATTATCAATACTTAATGTGGTGTGGAAGATTTAGTCAGTAGCAGTTCCTGTTGGAGCTATACCAGTAGATTGAGAGGCCAATTCAAGAATAACCGAAGAGACTTACCGAAGGTGCAGAAGGAAGTATAAAGTTACCTATTCAACAAGGACCGATAGAAGAGTTAGTAGGTTTGTGGTCCATCATCATCATAGAGTGCAGAGGTGGTCTGCAGATCCTGTTCAACTTCAGTCGTCGGTGTGTTTGGAGGAAGAGTGAGAATTGCAAGACGTGTATGTGCAGTGAAAGTGCAGTTAGATAAGAGGAAAAAGGAGTGGTTTTATCCATTAACATTCTAGGAAGGAATAAATGTAAGTTGACTGGGTAAGATTTCTTTCTTTTAACATCCAAAACAAAAGAGTAGTAAATAAAGAGGTTAAATAAATAATTGATTTGTTATGCTTACTTGATTTTATATGCATTAAGTTGGGAACTGTCATGTATGACAGTACTGATATAAATGTCAATGGTTATCTATAACCTTACTTTATTTAATAACATTCAATAACCACAATAAGTAAAATTTAGATCATATAATAAAAGAACCTATGGTTATATGATTGAATGAATAGTCTCATAAAAAGAACATTAAATAAATTCAGTTGTGCGACCCTGAGATATCATAAAGTAATTTCTTTCAAAACAAAGAACAAATAAGAATTTTTATATAGAGAAATATTTTATAAATAAACCTCACTACAATATGTATACTTTTCTTGTAAAGTGTAAAGCAAAGAGCTAATACATGAACGTTTTTCTTTTTCTGTTTGCTATTGACAAACTACTTAGGGTATAAGTATAAAACTTTTGATATAGTACAGAACTATGAGAATAAGTCCTGATTTACAATGCAACATAAGAATTCTCCTATGCTTACTAGATTTAAAGGTGTCATAGTCAGCTTTTTAGTTTTTATGTGCGTCATATGAACTTTTTGCGTGTATTTTTATATAGTGAGAATAATAAAAGCCATCAGCCAGTTTGCTTTGAGAGAAGGTTGTCAATAATTTTACTGCAAAATTAAAATGTATACTACAGAAGAAACAATGCAGACGTACACCAAGTTTTTGGGTTTCGGAAAGTAATAAGTACGCAACTACTAAAAGCTTTGCTTCTGACATGGGTATAAACCAAGAAACGGTTTTAAAAAATTTAAAGAAACAACTACATAAGTATAAAAATTTTCATTAAAATGAGCTTTTTAATGATCAAGCGACATTTGTGAAGCAATGAAAATCCAATCGGCAAAATTTTAGGTGATGGTCAAAGGAAAACCAGCATTTGTACAACGCAACTCACACCCAGTACCCAGAAAAAGCAATTGTTTGAACAGGAATTATCAACACTCACATTGTACGATCATTTTTTATTGATGGAGTTTTTGATAGTTGTTTGTTGATAGAACAGCCAAATATTTTGAATTACTGCAACACAGAATTACGCCAGCTGTTGGTGCTTTAAACTTAAGGTCCAATATGATACCAGTGTGATGGTGCACTAGCACATTACTCAAGAAATGTCATCCAATTTCTAAATGAATGTTTTCTTACCTAATACATAGATAGCAAGAAGTGGAACGATTAGATGGCTGCCAATGTCCCCCGACTTATCTGATGGACTTCTTTTATTGGGGAAGATTGAAGTGTTCAGTATACAATAATGTCCATATAGCTAACATCAAAGAGCTCAATGATATAATTCTACAGGCTTCACAGGAAATTATGCTCAAACAAATTTTTAAAAATTGTATTTGTTTTGTTTAGCAGAACTTTTTAAAATAAAGAGTATTTAATGAATAGAATCAGTAAAGACTGAAGCATTATTGCATAATTTTCCTATGTACAATTTTTAAATTATTCTCGGTGATATTCAAGCTCCAAGAAACACTACTTTGAAATAGAAATATAAAATAAAACATAACCATAGGCGTTTTCTAGTGATGAACCGTAATTATATAGTATATTAAAGTATTAGTTTCATAAGACACGTTTTTAGAGCACGCGTCCGAGTTTAGAAAACGACCCGCTTAGCGGGGAGTTTTCTAATTAGGACAAGTGCGCTAAAACGTGTTATGAAACGAATACTTTATACTATTTTTTCTATTTGCGTTAGTTCAGTATTAAATAATTAAAAAAATTACTTAGTTTTAAATAAAATTTGTTAGGGATATTTTGGTAAGTAGCATAGCAGTTCGCAACACTAGAAATTATGCAATTTTGTTTTTTATATAACCTTGCTTAACTTTAGGTAATCCGCGCGACGTAGAAATTCCCATTCTTATCTCATACACACAACGCCCGCTAAGCAGCAGGACCTCGTTCAAATTTGCCAGGTGTATTATACGTACTGTTGAAAATTATTATAAATTCAAAGTAGAATGTATGCCAATGTATTTGTGACATAAATAATTGCTACTTAATGAATTAAAAACTTGGATGAAATAAGAATAATTATATTTAATTTCATAGAATAAAATACCTTGTTTGTTAAAGAAATTAATGAGGTATAAATACAATAGTATTTTCAGCAAAGAATGATTTTTGTTAACCAAAATAATTATTCATTGGATCTTTTGGATATTATAACTTATAAGGTAAAGATATATGTATAATTTTATAAAATTTAATTTTATTACGTTAAGTTTATCGTGAGCTATTAATTGCAGATACACAACACAATGCATTTGAGAAAGTCGCTAGAATGAAGCATTTTAAACCACTACTTTGTAGGCATGGTTTATTCAAAGAATCTAAACGTATAACGAAGGTGTGCACGGCACACTGGCAGCCAAATTCTAGGGCAGTTAAATGAATTTAAAATTAATATACTACCTATATGGCGATGGTTAACGATAACAAATTCCAAATTAAAATTATTGAAAAAATAATATATGATGCTATGAAAATAGTTGAGGTTAAAATGCCAGATTATATTATACATACTTATTTTTCTAATAAACGTATTTTTGTTATAGTATTTGTTACAAGTTAAAATAAAATTTAAAACTTGTCTGATCTGTTTTATTGCTACGAGTACGATCAATCAAAGGGGTGATGTTCAACACAGGAACTGGAACCCTTACAGATATAGGTTCAGGTTCCAGTTCTGGTTCTTTTAAATTCAAAATAATGGTTCTGGTTCCAATTTTAATTTTCTAAACATTAAGGTTCTGGTTCCAGGACCTTTTTAGGTTCCATAAGGGTTCCGAAAGCAAAAGTATCGAAGTCGCTTTTTATGTTGGTATATAGCTCCAAATAGTTTCAAACAAATATGACCTTGATAACTGACAGTTGATGCATGTTAGGTTAAAGTATTGATATAACATCAGTGATAAATATATTTGCTGGGTTCAGTATTTCAACTCTTTTTACTCTGAAAGCTCTATTGCTATAATAGTTGCCATAATAAATTTCAAATGACTAGAGCGACCTCTAAATATTATGCGATTGCATTCATATTTGGCTCCATTTAAATGTTTTTTCACAAGGAATAAAAAACTTGTATGTTTTTGTACCACCCTAATAAACACACAACTGTGTCAACTTTATAAATTGATTTATTAATATGTATTGTTCAGTTTAATCAGAAACTTATTGTAATCGAACCAAATAATAACTCGATCACTGATAGAACTTGAAGCATTAATGTGTTTACTCTGGGTTAGCATATTTTCAAGGTTTTTACAAAGCTAACATTTAGTGTCTGTCAGTGTAAATCCATCCCTCCTACGCTCAAGGTTAAGAATAAATTAATAAAATGCTACAATCATATTTAACTGTTTTTTTTATTTGTGTTTATTTCTCTTCTTCCTTCCTTATGAAGTAAATCAATCCTTATCAGCTTTTTGTCACATGTTAAGAAAAATAATCACAACGCAGAATCAAGTTTGTTCTTTTTGTGTTATATTTTTGAATTATAAAATTTGTCATTTGTAAGGTCGGTCTTGCTCTACCAACTTCTATTTGTTAAATATTTAAAATCACGCGGGAAGGATAACCTGGACCGTGGTTATCTAGTGGTTAGGACCCAGGAACATTACAGTGTTACCTTTACAATTATTATAAAATTATTTGGAGTGTGGAAAATCAGTCTTTAATTTCTGTTTACATTTTTAGTTGGAAATATTTAATGTAGTTGTAATTCTATATAATTAGTAATAATAATTAAAAAATATTTTTCAGGAATGGTTCTCAGTGAGAATGCTTCAATTTGCAAGTGAATTTAGACAAGAGCCTTTATTATCACCAGCAACTGTAATGACATCTTCAGTAGAAACACCACCACCTGTATCACCATCTACATTATATCAGTTGACAAGTATTGCTCAAGATTTTGATGAACTTGCTAATACTTGCTTGTTGCTTCTTCATCTAGAGGTAAAGGTTTATTTTAACTTCATCATTTCAATTCTTATTGATAATTATATTATTACATTTAAATTAACAAGCTGGTTCTTGGCCAGTACATCAATTGGTGGCATGTGTATTATTACAGACATAAAGGCACTGCATTCACTTATACACCAAAACTGTAAGGTTTATAAGCAATTATTCTAAGCTTCAAGTTGTGGTGTTTTAAGTAAATGCAGTGTCTTAGCTTTTTGTCCGTAGTAGTGCATCAATGAGTATTCTTTGTATCCATATTGAAAATGGCCATTAGCTAATCAGTGAATAGTAATTAAGTTAAGAATTACCACGTGCACTTTGGGGCAACATATACAAGATTTTATGTGCAGTAATTAGTAGGGTAGCCGTTATTTTGCAAAAATTAAAATTTTGTGGCTCCCCCCCACTAAATCCCTTTAAAATGTCAAAAAAGTGAGCTGTGCAAAATTTCAGCCCATTTGGTCAATATTAACCCGTGCCACCAAGAGGTTAAAGTTTAAATGGGATTTAACATGCATTTGGTGCATTTCTAGAGGGTTTCTGGCATTTTATCTTTCTATGTTTTCTATGTGACCCTCCCATATTTATTTATTTGGATCGCACAATGTTAAAATTGATTATTGAAATTTAAAATAAAATAGTAAAAATAAAATTAGTTAAGATCATTTTACTTTATAATACAATTGTTTCTTGTTTTCTACCTACCTGAATTATATACCGGTTTAAAATCTGTTGCAGGTTCGTGTACAATGTTTTCATTACCTCTTAGCACAAAGTGAATACAATAAAGAAACTCATGAACCAGACCCTAAAGTATTGGAATTAAGTAGAGTGCTTGCGAATGTAGATGAAGCAATGACATCTAGTTTACACCCTCGTAAATGCAAAGTATGTTCTCCATATATATTTATATCTAAGTAATTATTTGTTTGCTTTTAGTATATATTTGAAGGCTTAGGTCATTTAATTGCAAAAATATTAATCAGTTCTTCACAATACATGAAACTGATTGATGAAGCTGGTATTCAACGCATGTGCCGAAACGTGTTTGCTCTCCAACAAACTCTTACTAATATTACAATGACAAGAGAAGTGGCCTTAGATCATGCTCGCCATTACTTTGAGTTATTTTTTTTAACACCGGAGGTAAATTGCCAGTTGTACTTGTATTTAGTTTTCTAATCTACATGTATTGATTATTTATTTCTGTTTTGTTTAGGAAATATTAAATGGAATTGTGGAAAAAGGACCAGAATTCTCAGAACTAGAATATATGAATGCTTTCCAACTTCTGAATCGCAGTAAAGCTGGTCGAGATCTTGGTGCTGTAAACACACACTTAGAAAGGTTATCAGATATTTTAGGTGAAGTAGGAGTTACAGTTTAAATCATGTATAGAAACAGTTTTTTTATAGTTTTACTAATTTTATAATTCGTTGTAAATTATCCAATTGAATGAATTTGAGCTAAATGTATAGTCAGTGATAATATAACTTGTTTAATTATAACGATTTTTTAAACTTATTAAAGCTCATCTTTTATTGCTACTAAATTCTTATTTTCCTTGAAAGGAAAAGTATCCCAAAACTGTCTGTTTCCTAAGAATGTTGCTGATTTAATAGACAATTTTGTTGGTGATTCGATTAGCAAGAATGGCAGTGCATCAATTGTATCTTTGGAGATTCCAGGCCATTGTACATCTTCCACTTGTGGAATACTAAAGCAATTTGAAATTAATAAATAAAACAGTGATAGGTAATATAATCTACTTAAAATACCTAGTATTTGCAAATGACATCCACATATCAGATAATACTTTTGACATTTGCCTGTCATTTTCTGTTGTTTGTGTATCTACATTGGCTGATAGAACATAACAGGTATCATCTCCATGTGCAGCTCCTGTTGAATATTAACTTATAATACAAATTTTAAATGTGTTCTGAATTATTGTGTACTATACCATAATTTTTATTAGAATGGGATCGAAGTTCTGATTTGCTGTGTGCACCTCTATATTGAAAATAATAAAAATAAACAGGAGATTTAATTGCAGCAGAATGCAGTCTGGTAGCACGTTCAATATCCACTACAAACAATCTGTCACTTATTAGCTGAAATAACACATAATGAAGTAAATATATATCTGAAATTAAAAGTATACCTTCACTAAAATATGAAAAGTTGACTTAGAGACAGGTTGTCCTCTGAAATAGAAATCTCTAATTTCTTGAAGAACAGCAAATTGTTGTTGAGGCTTCAAAGTATTATGGAAGTCCAAAATATAAGGAATGAGTTCATTCCAGCGAGTATTGATTTCATCCAAATATTTAGGAACTCCAATAAAATCTGAAACAATCGGCTACTGTTAATAAATTATCTATAACAACGAAGGGGAAAAAAAGAAAATGTGGGAGAATAGTTACTTTGTAAATACTAGTAGTTTTCTCGAGTGAATATTTGATTTATGTATTGGAGTAAATTGTTTTAAACTGTTTGGGACTAATCTACGAAACAGTGAGTTAGGACATGTTTTCCAATATTTTGAAAAAAAATTCTTCCCAACCATAGCTTTGCCTATGTATTACATCAAATTATATCAGATTAATTAATCAAATTATATCAGATTAATTAATCAAATTATATGAATTACAAATCCAGCTGCATTTACCAAAAAGGTATTTACGTAAGAAATATGAATTTCTAATTACAAATCCAATTGAAATTACTGAAAGTGTACAACGTATCAATATAGTGCAGGCACCAAGAGGCATTCCGTATTAAAAACCCATTGGGCTCTATCTGTCCATTTTAACGTTTATCTGAGACTATGGTTCTTTATCGGACTATAAAGTTTCTTTATTGCCCATCACTCCGATGGTAGAATATACCTACTCCAGAATAATAGAGCGTGCTGCACTGTTGTCATATGGTTTAGGACAATTCCGATGTTGGCCTTTTTTTGGGGACGGAGGACCGACACCATCCGATACCCCTTCAGGGTGGCCAGCGAACCTAGAAGCCTTGAAAACCGGGAATTTGCACAATCAGGAAAGAACCTTGAATTAGTGATCAAAGTTGGAAATTTTTTCAGGAAAAAATTAGAAAAAATAAAATAATTTTAATAGTATGTATGTTCGATATTAGTGGACTGTATTTTTTTATGTAATTGAAACGCCGGTAAAAACCTTAATTGTATATTAAAAATATAAACAAATAAAAACAGTTTAACTACAAATATTATAATTAAAGAGGAAGCGACACTTTTCGACCGTTCTGTTCCGTTGTTCTGAAGAGACTCTTGTTTTACATCTTAAGATTCTTCAAGGCCCTTAGGGATACACCACCCACATTGTCATATGCACCAGTTTAACGTAAAACAGATGTATCCCTTAACAGGCCACCCTGAACATGCCGCCCCCTTTGAAAACCTCGTCTTTCAATAACAATACCCATTACAATACCAATCCAAACTAAAACTACCCAATGTTCTTTTCCTTAAAGTCCTATTTGGTACCTAACTTAACCTATACATGGACCATGTAGGTCTCATCCCGACAATATAAAGTACGAACTCACTCTTCACTCATTGGTAACACACAAACTCGTGTTAACCCCCTTTTAACCACACTTCTTGATGACGCGACACTGCCCATCACTTCCAGGATGGAGCTCCACTACTCTACCTAAGTTCCATTTTAAAGGAGGCAGATTATCGTCCTTAACTATCACGACGTCTCCTACCTTCACTGTGTCCTTAGCTGTCTGCCACTTGCGCCTTTGCTACAGCTCTGTCAGATAGTCTTTAGACCACCTTTCCCAAAAACACTGTACCATCTGTGTCATTAACTTGTACCTCTTGAGTCGACCTGGCTTCACATGTCGGAGGTCTTCTTGTAGTAAGGCCGACAGTGAACTACTGATAAGGAAATGACCGGGTGTAAGGACATTTATGTCCTTAGGATCTTCAGTTATGGGATCAAAGGACGGGAATTTAAACATGATTCCACCTGAGCCAATATAGTTTGTAACTCTTCAAATGTCAAACGTTGTTCTCCCACTACCCGCTTAATATGATATTTAGCCGATTTAATTACCGACTCCCATAAACCCCCAAAATGAGCAGATCGTGGTGGAATGAAATGCCAAGATATTTTTTGTTTTAGAAAGTGCTCATGGAAGGCTACTTGTGTCTCACAATTTTTTAATAATTTATAAAGGTCTTCTAATTCATTTCTTGCGCCCACACAGTTCGTTGCATTATCACAATAAATATTTAAGCTCAACCCCCTACGAGATACAAATCTCTTGAAACTATTTAAAAAAGCTTTCGTCGATAAATCACTCACGGCCTCCAGGTGAACAGCTTTTGTTGCCAAACATACAAATGCGCACATATAAGCCTTTATTGTTTTGTGTCCCCGTGTTTTACTAACCTTTATTTCAAATGGTCCACCGAAATCTATCCCACAGTTAGTAAAAGGTCTAGATGGCGTTACGCTAGATCTTGGCAAGTTACCCATAATATATTGAAAGTCCTTAGGTTTCACTCGAAAGCAAACTATGCATTTTCTCAACATTTGTTTGACCATGTTCAAACCTGTCAATGGCCAGTATTGAAGCCTCATCGTTGCAAGCTAGGCTTGCGGGCCCGCGTGCAAGTTTTTATAGTGAAAATGCATAATAAGTAACTTCGTAAACCTATGATGGTTAGGCACAATAATGGGATGGCGCTGGTCGAAAGATAAAACCACATGTTCCAACCTAGCACCCACTCTAAGAATACTCTCAGAATCTAGAAATGGATTTAATACCCCCAATTTACTAACCCTTGAAATTTGTTTACCCTTGCCAAGATCCGTTATTTCCATTTGAAAGGCTTCCATTTGACAGCTCTTAACCAAAACCGTAGTCGCACTCGTTAATTCATCCACAGTCAAACGTCCTAACCTCTTATTAATCTTATCCCTACAATTATGTACAAACCTTAAACAATATGCTATTACCCGCTGTATTTTGTAAAAATTTGAAAACTTGTCCCAAATTGAAAAATGCTTTCTAACCAAATATGTATGTTGCTGTTTTCGTTTTTTCTGGAATCTCTATATCCACAGCATATTCAAAATCTGGCCAAACCTCTTCATCTAATGACAACCAGCGCGGACCATTCCACCATGATTTACAAGATCCTAATTCATCTGGATTCAACCCCCTCGAAATGACATCAGCTGGGTTGTCATTAGATTGTATATGACGCCATTGATATCCCGCTGTAAGCTGTTGAATTTCAGCTGTCCTATTACCAACGAATACCTTCCACTCTACAGGCTCCGTTGAAAGCCAGGATAACACGATAGTAGAATCGCACCAATAGGTGATTTTACTCGGTGTAAAATTAGTACCTTTAATACCTCTGATGTTAATCTTGCACCCAGTAAAGCCCCACATAATTCTAAACGAGGCAAAGACACTACCTTTAATGGCGCAACCCTGGATTTCGAACACAGCAATTTTACATCATGTTTTCCCTGAATATCTGTTGAACGAACATATAAGCAGGCCCCATATGCCAGTTGTGATGAATCACAGAAACAATGCAACTGTATATCTTTAAACCTCTCGATTAATACCCTTCTAGGAATAAACACCTTGTCCAATTTTCTTAAATTGTTCCTAAAATAATCCCGCTTTGTTTTAATTTCTAACGGTACTTCCTCATCCCATGATAACTCTTTCTCCACAAAACTTGCAAAATTAGTTTAGCCTTAGTGAGCACTGGACCAGCCAGACCCAATGGATAAAAAATCTGAGCTATCGTAGACAATATCCCCCTTTTAGTAATTTCTCTATCCAACACCTGACTAACCTGAAAATGCAAGACGTCCCTATTTGAATCCCAATACAAACCCAAGGGTTTATGATCAGATCCATCAGGAATATAATGCTCAATTTCTTGTGCTAAATTATTTTCATATCTAGTATTGAATACTCCCTTGTCGTTAGACATCCATTTTCTCAATACAAACCCAGCCTTACTAAGAATTTCGGTTATTTCATTCTTTAATTTTCCAGCATTTTCTACCGTATCTGAACCTGACAAGAAATCATCCATATAAAAATCCCTGAGAATGATCTTAGATGCATCTGGTAGTTCTTTCATACTTCCATGTGCCATCTGTTGCAAACACCTAACTGCTAAGAATGAAGCTGGACCTGTCCCATATGTGACTGTATTTAATACGTAAATACTCAATGCTCCATTCGTCGGATCTCGCCACAAAATATTTTGAAGCTTCCTTTGATCTTCATTTACCCAAATTTGTCGATACATATTTGCTACATCAGCGGTAACGACGATCCGATGTTCACGAAATCGCAATAAGATGGCAAACAAATCGTCCTGCAGCTTCGGCCCCACCATTAAAATATTATTTAATGACACCCCATTATCTGAAGGTGCGCTAGCATCGAATACTACCCGTAATTTTGTAGTTAATGATGTTTTCTTAACTATCCCATGGTGCGGTATGAAATACAAATCATCTGTACCAATTCCAAAATAATTATCTAAATCTACCCTATCTATTTCCCGAACCTTGGACATATGACCCAACTCTATATATTCAGACATAAAGTCAGAATACTCCATTTTGAAAGCTTCATTTTTTGAAAACTTCCTCTCCAGATGCTCAAAACGTTTAAGAGCTATTTTAAAGGAAAATCCTAACTTCAACCCGTTGTCTTTTATTGGCAAATTTACTACGAACTTACCCCTTTCATCTCTCTTCGTAGTTTCCCTAAAAATCTCTTCGTATCTCTCTTCTTCCCTAGACCTTCTGTTTTCTTGAAGTTCCTTAATTACCCAAAACCTCTCTAATTGGTCACGCAGAGCTGCATTTGATACTAAATGACAGCTTTGCATCCTAGTACCTAATCTATAATTTAAACCGTTGACAGGTCCTGCAACGATCCAACCCAATTTCGTTTTTTGCATTATAGGTTTCCCTATTCCCAATTTATATTGCTCCCCAAGAACAAGATCCCAGAAAATCGAAGAACCCAATAGAATATCTATCTTGCCCGGAGTAGCAAACCCTTCATCAGCTAATACCATATCCCTAGGGATCTTAAATAACTGATGATTTACTGCAAAAGACGGTACCCTATCTGAAATTGTATCAATAACCAAAAAGGAATTATTTGAAATCCAATCACCACATAATGACGTTATTTTTCCCGTTACAATTTTATCGATATGCATTATGTCCTTCCCAATTCCCATTATCGACATGTTAATTCCCTTTGCAGGAAGCTGCAATTTTTCCCGAAGTTCCTTGGTCATGAATGAAGATTGCGACCCTGAATCTAATAATGCCCTGCATAAATGTTTATTTCCCTGCACGTCTTCTATTCCTACCATGGCCGTCGATAACAGTACATCTGACACTGCAACCCCAAGATTATTGTCTGTCACAAATGCTTGACTGCTCGCAACCAAATCTTCATCAACCGCATTCTCTGCCGGTACCGATGCCCCTGTTTGTTGATGTTCATGCAATACAAAGTTGTGTTTTCTTCCACAATATTTACAACCCCTTGCGAAGCAGTTTTGTACCTTATGCCCATATTTAAGGCAATTCCAACATAGATTTGCTTTATTAATTTCGTTTCTTTTGTCAGCTAAGGACAAATTCAAAAACATTTCACATGTGTGCACCGGATGGGATTCATTCTTACAAATGACACATTTTTGACCCAAGTTCTTTAACCCATTTGTTACAAACGTCTTGGTTCCCACTGTTTGTTTTTTTGTATCCGATTTACTAAAAATGTGTCTATTTGTTCCGAAGTTGAAGCTCGGCTTATTTGTTTCGATTTTACCACTAACCCTATGATGCGTGTCTGGTTCTAATAACTTAGATTTATCAGAAAGAAATTCCAAGAAATGGTCTATTGAAGGAAAATTATTTACCCCAATTTTGGCCTTCCATTCCTTTTTTGTTATTGTGTCTAATTTCTTTTGCATGTGAAAAATAAAATATGTTTCCCAATCTTCTACATTGTGCCCCAAATTGTTTAATGCCCTAATGTTTTTTCTTAATGCACTCAGAAATTTACTAATTTGTTCATACGACTGCTTATGACCCATCATTGGAAATCCATCCAGTGCCTCTAAATGACTATATGTAATAATTTTTTTATTTTCGTACTCTATTTTTAATAAATCCAGTGCATCCCTATAATTAGCCTCAGTAATCTGCATGTCTTCAATTAGTTCTGCGGCTGAACCTATCAATGACCGTTTTAAATAAACAAACTTTTGATAACTTGATAATTTTGAATTTGAGTCTATAAGTGTACTGAATGCATCCCAAAAACTAACCCATTTATTATAACACCCATCAAATTTAGGTACATCAATAGGCGCTAACTGCATATGTATACTGGCATTATTAGGCTGTTCCCCTTGAAATTGTACATTTCGTCATAAATGATTTTCTACATTTTGCATGTTCTGATTTTGCATATTTTGAACTCCTTTTGCAACTAAACCTTTTGCTAACGCAAGTGTATCATAATACGTTTCCTCAAAATGTACCCTTTCCTCCTGTTGTTTTTCACTTTTATCATTTTTTTCAATTTCTAATTGAATATGTTGAAATTCAGCCAAATTTCCAACCATTCATTACACTTTTGAATTCTTATTTCCACCCTACTAATATCATCTAAACTGACTGATTTTATAAAATTTTCAAACCGCATCAATTGACCCTTTATTATCCCACGCTTATGAATTAAATCGGTTAATTCGCATTTTGTGTGCATTCATTTTCAATTATTTCATTTGGCATTTTGAAAATCAAATTAATATATATTGCTCAGACAGAATACAAAGAAATATATATAACAATGTGAAACAAAGGATTTTGTGAACGGAAATCGGTACTCACCAATAGTTGTCGACCCTACGCCGATGTCAATTAGACACGCTCCTTGCAAACCTTTTATTTTTTCTTAAAATACACAATACTTAAAAATGTGTGGTAGAAACCATTGAAACTATTCGAATCGTCCTCTGCTGAATGCCCGTTGAGCCTCTTGACCTGCTTTATGGTTCTCACTGGGTGCCGCTTCCCTTCGGTTATTTCTTTGGAACTGCACTTGACCCAACGATTATCACTTGATTGTATGTTTATTGCTACTGTAAATCCGAACTCACTTAAATATTTTACAATAGCAACATTCCCTTAATTAAACTGCTTCCTTGAATACACTATTTTATCGATTTTGCACTGATTTTTCACACTGAAATATTTCTTACAAAGAAATATCCGGCTCGATTGGACCAAAATGTTCGATGTTAGTGGACTGTATTTTTTGATGTAATTGAAACGCCGGTAAAAACCTTAATCATATATTAAAAATATAAACAAATAAAAACAGTTTAACTACAAATATTATAATTAAAGAGGAAGCGACACTTTTCGACCGTTCTGTTCCGTTGTTCTGAAGAGACTCTTGTTTTACATCTTAAGATTCTTCAAGGCCCTTAGGGATACACCACCCACATTGTCATATGCACCAGTTTAACGTAAAACAGATGTATCCCTTAACAGGCCACCCTGAACAATGTACTTTCAAAAATAATTAATATTTTACGTTATCTTTTTTTTTTCTATTTGCACGTCTAAAAGAGATTTAGTTGACTTATTTACAAAATAAGTCAAAGTGTGACTATTTGACCTAGAGTGTCTCCTGTGAATTATACACATCTCATTTATAAATGTGGGTTTTAATATTGTCACACTTTGACTTAGTAACATTTTATTTTTTAAAGTTGATATCATTGTCGAACAGCTGTTCTTAAAATGCCAAACTTATTTACGCAAATTTAAAAACCAAATGCAGAATTAGAATTTTCAGTATTGCAAACTATCACACCTGTTAACAAAGTATCCCTAACAAATTTTGTTTACAATTAAGTTATTTTTCTTAAACGATTACAAATTAACACTAATAATTTAAAAAAATGGTATGAAGTATTCATTTTATAAGACACGTTTTTAGCGCATGCGTTCAAGTTTAGAAAACGACTCGCATAGGGGTTTTCCAAAGGGCAAATAGCAAAAATAATATAACGTATTCGATTCATAAGACGTCTTAGCATCTCTTCTAAACTTGAACACGTACACTAAAAACTTGTCTTATGAAAATCTACTAATTTTTATTTGCGTGTCCAAAAGAATTCTGGAAACGGTAATATTTTATTTTTTAAAGTTTATAGCAATGTTGAACAGCTGTTCTTAAAATGTCAAACTTATGTGGAATTTGACTGCATGTACCGAAGATCCGAATCGGTTTAATCAGCACTAGTGCAACATGATTGCATTACCGACCGCCAATTTTACAACATTTCTTTGAGCGTTATCACGTGAATGTAACAATAATAACAATCCTAACCTCACTTTTGACAATGAAAATCAAATGTAATTGTTTTAAATTGAAAATACCTAATATGTACCTAATAATATTCTTTAATAATATCAAAACAATTGTTTATTTTTGGCCTTTTTTCACCTCTTCCTATTATTAGTGCCATTTCATCGCTACTACTGCTACTTTCTAGAACATCAAATAAAAAATTTAATAAAGCATTCTTTGCTTTACCATCCATTACGACAACGTTTTATGAATTACAACAAATTTACGAACCTAATTCGGTGCGCACCAATTAACTAGTAGAATTCGCTATTATTTATTCTGTAAATTTGAAAAACAAATGCAGAATTAGAACTTTCAGTGTTACTAACTCTCAAAAAAACTTAACAAAGTTTTCGTAACAAATCTCTAATATGTAACAAAATTTAAAAACTAACTAATAAGTTATTTTTTAAATGATTACAAAATAACCAAACAGAAAAAGTACTATAAAGTAGTAAAATGTGTCTTATGAAACTAATACTTTAATATACTAAGCGTTCGCTTGTTCAAAAAAGATTTATTTGAATACTGGAAACGGTAATATTTTATATTTTAAAGTCGATATCAGTATTGAACAGCTGTTCAAATGTGAAACTTATTTACGCTGTAAATTTGAAAAACAAATGCAGAGTCTGGATTTTCTCAATTTTGTCAACTAACAAAAAACTTAACAAATTTTTCCTTTACAAATTTTATTTAAAACAAAATGAGTTATTTTTTTAAAATAATTAAAGAATAACGCAAATAGAAAAAATAGTATAAAGTATTTTAAAATACTTTGTGTTTATATCAAGGCTCATTCAGAACTGAAAGTAGTGCTGAACTAGCTCATTTGAGTTTCGAATTAGAACTAGTGTAATTTAGTTTTTCGAGGTTGTCAGTCATGAACCATGACAAATGAAATGTCATTGAAATCATTGTTAAATTAAAATTTGAATTTTCAAATGTCAAAATTTGACATTTATCGATTGTTGGTACCAACCACGATAAAATTCCCCAAATTTTAAAAGTGCGAATTTTTATTTTAAAACGGATAAAATTAGTAAAAAAGAGGTGCAAAGTACAAAAAATAGTATAAAGAACTCGTTTTATAAGACATTTATTGCACTCATGCTTTAAAAAACTCCCGCTACGCGGTCGTTTTTTAAACTAGCATTCGTGCAATAAATCATGTCGTATAAAACTTGTTCTTTAATATACTATGTCTCGTAAGACGTTTTAGCGCATTTGTCCTTAGACGTGTGCGCTAAAAATGTGTCTTATGAAACTAATACTTTAATATACTTTTTTACAGCTCTAAATCAGTTAAACTGAGCCATTGTTGATAATTATTTGGTTATTTAGGCTTCTCCGGCAATAAAAAAAATGGCTTAAAGTAAAGTTTTATGCTCCGTTATTATTAATTCTAAAGTAATAATTTGATCATTCATATGGGTATGCATAAATTATTGAAGGAAAATACCGGGAAAAATGATATTGTACGACCTGAAAAACCAGGAAAAAACCTTGAATTTAGAAGTACCACTCTTGCTGGCCACCCTGCCCTTCCGGCAAAAAGGGGGATTGCGAAAGATTCATTGTGGCCTTCTGTCATAAAATCGGAAAATGACGCTATGGCGATGTTTGAAGATGCCTACTGATCATTTTGAGCCGCAGAGAATTTTTGTATGTTCCATAGGCGTCGGGTAGGGAGACGGGGTCCAGGGTTTTTGTGAGATATCTCTATGAAAATCATCAGGTAGTTAGCCAGGCTGAACTTGTTTATGGATACTCCCAAAATAGTCTTTTCCGATTTGCATTGGTGTAGGTAGAGGGCAATTTCAAGATGTTTTTCATTCCATACTTTATGAAACAACCTTTTAAAAAATACTAATAACCACTTGGCTGCTAAAGTGATTTAATCAATAACCCACCAATCGATCCGAAATGGCCTCAAAAAAAATTGATTACTTCGACCATTTAAAAAAACGATAATTTTTTGTGTTATCACCCCTACGTATTGGTAACAATCAATCAATCTGAAATAGCCCAAAAAAATGAATTGGTTGCTCGACCATTTCAAAAAAGGATAATTTTG
Source organism: Agrypnus murinus (assembly GCA_929113105.1). NCBI lineage: Eukaryota > Metazoa > Arthropoda > Insecta > Coleoptera > Elateridae > Agrypnus > Agrypnus murinus. The sequence continues at coordinate 95,690,150 of OV816024.1, read as the reverse complement.
CAGTACTGCACCACTTCATATGGATTGACCGTAACTGCTATGATGGGGATGACAAAAAAATGACGATTAATTTGACCCGGAAACCTCTATATAATATCCAAGTTAAGTATTTCTTAACTTATATGGATATAAGTTATTATTAATAATATTGATAAAAATGTAGATCAGGCTGTCGCTCATTTGCATATGGATATCAACTATCTTTGTATTTGGTTTCATAACAACACAATTTGTTTAAATTCGAAAAAAACTGAATCATTATATATTTGGTATAGTAGAGTGCTCAAGCCAAATTATTTTCACTTTACTGGGCCTGTCGAGTTAAAAGCAACCAAGTAGCCACAATTATAAAGAATGCCCAAATTAGCTTAAATTCAAAATTTGTCCAAAATTGTCCTGGCCGTTAAGGCACAATTTAAGAAAAACGAGATTTTGCTATAATCGGAAAGTAAAATTCAAATACTACCAACTCGCCAATTTTCATTAAATTGTCTGTGCTGGATGTTTTTTTCTTTTATTTTTGAAAATGGTCCAATGCATTGCAGCTTACGGCGGAAAGAATTTTAAAATGCTTGTAGCTCAGTTCAAACTGTTCAAAAAAACATCGGTTTCCAGACAATTTTTCGCTCTCTCAAGTGATAACTCACTAAGGGTTGGTTTAATCGAAAAATACCTCTCTTTCATTTTTATAACACCAACATCTAGGATTCCAAAAGTTATAATTTTAGATTTTTTAAACTATTATCAAACGAGAAAAATAATAAAGTTCAAACTACTGCAAAATATCGATCGCTCGTCGCTTTGGAACGTCGATGGAATCTGTCGCGTCCCCACCACAAGATTTCCACTGACTACCCCCGCTGGAGGATGAGATACCGTTGTCTTGTCTTCTGATCATCAGCAATAATTAAATTGGAAACTATAGATCTCCATATTTGAAAGGTTAGAATGCAAAGTGTAATTAATTAATAATTTTTAGAAACAACTAAATTTTAAATGCAAAATGTGATGCAAAAATTACCAAACAATGAATAGGGATAAGTATCAATGTATTTTTATGAATTATGTTAATTATATTAAAGATTTTGCAAAAAAATATATATCCCTCTAGAACGATGAATATTATTTTATTATACATTGTTACATACTTAATAATCATACGTATAAATAAAAACAATTCACAAAGTATTCACAAACTAATTATGTAAAATAAAGTGTAATAAGAAAAGTTTAGATGAATTGAGTAATAAAAGCATTGGAAATTCCACATAATATGCGCAAATGAAATTTCAGAGGTTTAGTCTGATTCTTCATCATCTAAATCAGTGGGTGAAGAAATAATATGACCCTTAACTTCTTTGGTCCTATTCTTCCAGGTTAAAGAGAACTTCAAAAAATACTGTACAAAGAATAATTGATAGTTCAACTTCGTCTCTACCTCAACAATGGCATCAATTTATCCATTCCACTTTCAACAAAAAGCAATTAACGCATTTCCTTTCCACTGAAATGTTCGAACATTCCAAAAATGTAAATGTGGAGTTTGTCACCAGTGGAGGTTTTAATAATATATGCGAATATAAAGCAAATTTCTTACTCGTGGATGATATTCTTTGTTCAGATCATGAAGAAGCGGATACAAGAATATTATTGCACATATTGTCCGCAAAAAAAGCAGGATACGAAAGATGCATAGTAGATTGCTGTGATACCGACGTATTGGTTCTTTTGGTCTATTTTAAACAATATTTAACAACGGAAGTGTGGATGAAAACTGGTAGATCAGAAAAAACCTGATTTTTAGCAGTTCATGAAATTGCTTTAGATTTTGCACTTGTAAATAATTTACCCGCTTTTCATGCATTAACTGGGTGTGATACAACTAGCCAGTTTACAGGGATTGGCAAAAAAAATGCATGGAAAGTGTATTTAAAATATTGTCAATTACTTGACGACGTAGGGCGTGGTGATGACCCAACCGAAATTATTTTGCAGAATATGCACGATTTTGTGTTAAAACTATATACAGACAACCCTGATGTAAATTGCATTGATACTTTAAGAGGGCTTTTTGCGGCTTCAAAAACTGTTGAAAAATTACCACCGACAAAGGACAGTTTAAAATTTCACTGCTTGCGTGCCATTTATCAAACCAAAATTTGGGTACGTAGTTTGCAGCCTAAACAAATGTTACCATGTAGTGAAACTTACGGGTGGAGTACAGTGGACAATAATCTGGTACCAGTTTTGACTTCTTTACAATCATTTCCACCAAATTTGAACATATTGTCAACATGTACATGTAAAAAATGTAAACTATCACTCTGAATATACTTTTACATTTGTTTTTTATTATTGTTTTTAACCATAGACTGCAACAGCAAATGGTGTGGATGCAAAAAAATGGGTATGTGTTGTATTGGATCCTGCAAATGTATGGGTCAGAAATCTTGCAAGAATAGGACCAAAGAAGTTAAGGGTCATATTATTTCTTCACCCACTGATTTAGATGATGAAGAATCAGACTAAACCTCTGAAATTTCATTTGCGCATATTATGTGGAATTTCCAATGCTTTTATTACTCAATTCATCTAAACTTTTCTTATTACACTTTATTTTACATAATTAGTTTGTGAATACTTTGTGAATTGTTTTTATTTATACGTATGATTATTAAGTATGTAACAATGTATAATAAAATAATATTCATCGTTCTAGAGGGATATATATTTTTTTGCAAAATCTTTAATATAATTAACATAATTCATAAAAATACATACATCCCTATTCATTGTTTGGTAATTTTTGCATCACATTTTGCATTTAAAATTTAGTTGTTTCTAAAAATTATTAATTAATTACACTTTGCATTCTAACCTTTCAAATATGGAGATCTATAGTTTCCAATTTAATTATTGCTGATGATCAGAAGACAAGACAACGGTATCTCATCCTCCAGCGGGGGTAGTCAGTGGAAATCTTGTGGTGGGGACGCGACAGATTCCATCGACGTTCCAAAGCGACGAGCGATCGATATTTTGCAGTAGTTTGAACTTTATTATTTTTCTCGTTTGATAATAGTTTAAAAAATCTAAAATTATAACTTTTGGAATCCTAGATGTTGGTGTTATAAAAATGAAAGAGAGGTATTTTTCGATTAAACCAACCCTTAGTGAGTTATCACTTGAGAGAGCGAAAAATTGTCTGGAAACCGATGTTTTTTTGAACAGTTTGAACTGAGCTACAAGCATTTTAAAATTCTTTCCGCCGTAAGCTGCAATGCATTGGACCATTTTCAAAAATAAAAGAAAAAAACATCCAGCACAGACAATTTAATGAAAATTGGCGAGTTGGTAGTATTTGAATTTTACTTTCCGATTATAGCAAAATCTCGTTTTTCTTAAATTGTGCCTTAACGGCCAGGACAATTTTGGACAAATTTTGAATAGAAGCTAATTTGGACATTCTCTACAATTATGGCTACTTGGTTGCTTTTAACTCGACAGGCCCAGTAACTCCCTTATTTGAAGACTTTTCGCCGTGCGAGCACTCTACTAGTATATCCACAGGACAATTACCTCCACCGACTACAAGTGAGAGCGTACTTAACTCCAAGAATTAATAATCACTACGATACAGCTCAATCAACATATTACGTTCCTAAAGTTTTAAACAAATTCCCTTTTAAAATTTTAAACACAATTTCGGACATCAAAGTTAATCTTAAGAACTGGAATCCTGTCGTCTAGTCTAGCAATCTATCAAAATATTAAATTATATTGCTATGTATTTATCTGTTTCTCTACTTCCCTTATAACCAAAATTATAGTCACAATTATCCACATATAAGTCTTCGTAGGATGGACGTATAGAGGTTAGGGGAAGGCCCGAGCAATTTGTTTGTTCTATTTTGGACAACCACATTGCTTGGAGTTTTGGCCATTGTAGGGCAACAGTGGCCAAAATATGTAGCTTCAGTTTTGTCACTGTTGCCACACCTGGCAACATTCATTTGGCCATGTGCAAGCTATAATTGTCTGTTACACATGAGTACTCGGTGAGAATAAAAATTTATTTTCAGATCCAGATCTTTCAATTTATTATGACTGAAACTGGACCTGATATTCCATTTATTTTAATGCCTGTAAAGACATATAACTAGAAGAATTACCTGCAGCTGGATACAGTCCTTCACTTTCTACATTTGAAAATATCCATGGCAAATCTTGTACTTTTCCACTTCTTAATAAAGCGTATGGATGTTCTGGTACAATTGGCTCAGATGACCATTTATCAACAACTACACCAAAAGGGGAGAATGGATTATACAACCATGGCTAAAACAAAGACATTTAATACCATTCGAAATACAAGAACAAACCTAACATTACCTGGAAATGTTTAACAGCAGCAACAATATCGTATGCTGCCTTTCCCTTTAAACAGTCAATCATAATTTCTGTTGTATCAGTTGGACAATTTAGATGTGTTGCTAATTGTTTGCTTTTTTCTAACGAATTTTCAACCATTACCCAAGGATTTAAAGCAGTACCACTTTGTGAGATGCCTCGATGAAATAGTTCTAATTTTCATTCATTAAAATGTTATTGCGTCAATTTATAGATATTTTATTACCTTTAGATAATGGAGACAATGCATGCAATTGAGCACTTGCTCCACCAGCAGACATTCCAGTTAATGTGATAGAATCTGGATTCCCTCCAAAGAATTCAATATTATCTTTAACCCATTTCAACACAAGCAATTGATCTTTTAAGCCATTGTTACCAGGAACAACATTATCTTCAGTACTTAGAAAACCTACCATATATAATAAGTTTAAGGTTAAGTTCAAACGAAATATTTAGTTAGGTGTGTTTACCTAATGGCCCAAGTCTGTAATTGAATGTTACAAGAACTACATCTCTGTCTAAAATAATTTTTGCACCATAACTTCCCCCATGATTAAACATAAAAGCTCCACCATGTATGTAAATAATTACATTATGTAAGGTATCTTTTTGAATATCGGGTGTATAAACATTTAAATATAAACAATCTTCATCACCTATAAAATACAATTAATTTATTTATCTTTAATTACAAATTTAATGTAGAAATGTACATACCTATAACAAATTCTTGTCCGGGCTCTGTATAATGGTTGTATTGAATACATTTATGAAGAGTGTTTGCTTCTAATTGTTCTTTCCATGGTTGTTTTGGTTGAGGGTGCTTAAATATTTATAAAATTTAATTACATTGTTGTACAAAGGAAAATGAAGATAGAAAGGAAAATTAAACATAATTATCTTGTTTGCAAAAAAAGTTTAAAAAAAATCTATTCTATTGAATGTATCTTCAAAATCATAGAGTATACATAAAGAGTAACAATAGTTTCTAATGAACTATAAAGTTGTATTAATTACGTTTTATTTGTGAATATACAATAAGAAGACTTATCTGCATCTGAAGTCTCTGGGGTCACACTATATATGTATACAGGGTCGCTGATATGTATGGAAACCGACGATTACCTTCTAAAGTAAGATACCTAGCGAAAAATGTAAAATACAAAAGTTTTAGGGTTTTTTAAAATCTATTACAATAAAGACAAATTAAGTATACAGGATCAGTCAAAAAGTCATGAAGAAACAAAGTTGCTTTTTTTTAATGGAATACCCTGTATATTATTCCATATTTCAATTTATCTCGGAATTCTAAACAAAATTGTATAGCACATCATTCTACCTAAACTTAACAGTTTTTGAGATATTAAACTTTGAAAATCACTTTCTTATAAATTATACAAAAATATTTTAGTCCATCAAGTTGCCTTTGAAAGTTTCTAGCTCCATAACAACGCAGCATCGTTCTTTTGTCTAACAGTGATTATCTTGACAACACATGTCAAAAATACATTATTACTTAAAAGATAATCGACCGTTTCCATACATATCAGCGACTATATTCTTCTTTTAACTTTTTCCATACATTGTTTACAAATTGCATTTGATTGAAATTTATTAATAATGAATGTACGAGTAGGAAGTATATTTATTACAATTTTAAAAATCATGTATATACATTAAGAAGAATATGTACAATTAATAACTTATATCACAATAATTATAATATCATTGCATTCAATAATAAAATGATAATTTTTGCTATCATATATATTATGTATCGTATTGTATCTATTACTTATTTATTTCAAATAGTCAACAGTGAGTAAACAGCTATAGTAAAATAAAATACAATATCAAACAGAAATAAGCGACTCACTCTAAATCTGTTTTTTCCTACTGGTGGTTCAGCATACGGAATCCCTTCAAAGGCAGCAAACTGCCTTCCATTAACTGTTTCAGTATAGTATCCTTTAATGCTTCCTAATGGTACAGTCACTTCTGGAGATGAACTTAATGTCCCAATCACTAAAAGTTTCGAGACGTTTCTGTAAAGTCCAACATTAAAATATATAAATATTACCATTAAGTATTAATACATTTATTGCAAGGATTTTTAACATTTTTTTAAAGATTGTTACTAGTGTGGTCCTTATCACTGACTGAAGTTGTTTAGTTATTCTTTGTTGACTTTGTTTTAAATATTTTATCTGTAAAACAAGATAAGATAGGTTAAGTTTAGTGCATGGTAGATTATGTGCATGTAAATCATTAACCCCTGTTTTATTAAAGAAGCGAGCACAGGTCACTTTTATGATAGTCTAATCTGACAAATACATGAGAGAAATAAAATACAGTGATAATTAATAGGTGTAGATTTATTCTTATGTTATATAATCATATATATAATGAACAACGTTTTATTTGTACATATTAAATAGACTCTAGCCATATCCTCTACAGAAATTCTTACTTTATGCACGTACTGTAATTATTATGATACTTTTTAATACAAATAATTTATATCAGCAATAAGAAGAATTTTTTGGAATAATTTATGTTCTGCCAGTTACAAATTCTAAATTTAATATGAAATATTCAATAAACTCAACTAATCAACATGTGACATACATTTAGTCATCTGGTTCTTTTAAATATCTACAGACCTGGAAATTGATATAGGTTCACCTAGAATATTGATGTAATTTTTGAAATATTTTTGTTAAAACATATCTTACCGTAAAACCACTTTAAAGGTTTATTCACTAAACATTTTTATGTGTTCTCCTACCTTTTCAAAACATCTTCATGTTTGGTACAAAAGGTAATAACCTTTGAAAATAAAAATGAAAAGTTTAATATGTTTGTAAATTGGAAATTGAAATAAGTTTACTAATTAAAACTCACCATTTATTAAGCATTAAATTATCAAAACCAAAAAAGAACATGTATTTAATAATCAGTAGCACCACCATTATGGTTAATGATTTGAAAAATTCGATTGTTCATGCTTAAGACAAGATGATTAAGCTCATTGATAGTGAGATTACCAAGGCCTGCAAAATGGCGCTCCTAAGATCATTTACAGTGTGGAAAGGATTATTTATTCTGTAAATCTTTTGAACGATAATGTCCCACACGTTTTTTCAGTGGGTTAATATCCGGAAAGCATGATGGCCTGTCTAATGTTGGGATTTGTGACGCTACCAACCCTGCTCTTATGTTCCATAAGCGGTAAGCAGGTGTCTAGCTTGTTGAAAAACTAGGTTTTCATGCTCATGATTCTCTTGATAAGGAATTCACTTGCCATCCATGCCAAAGGAAATGCCATCCGAACCTTGTTTATTCCGTTAAAAGAAAGATGTTTGCAATTTGCAGCTGAAAACCTGATTGGACAAAAGTAATAACACATTTAATATTTCCTGTTTAAATTAATAAAAAAAGGTATTTTTAGGTAATCTGGAGGAAGAGAGAAAATTTAATTTTGACTGAACTGACAGGTTTCGTGATTATTGGCATGATTTATGAAAGAAACTATTGAGCTTTTCACGTAGAAACTGTTATGGTTGTTTCCGAATAATCTAGGCTGGGTTTAACGGAATAAACAAGCTTCGGATGGTATTTCCTTTGACATGGATGGTAAGTGAATTCCTTATTATGAGGAACATGAGCATGAAAACCTAATTTTTCAACAGGATAGGCACCTGCTTACCGCTCTCAGAACACAAGAGCGGGGTTGGTAGCATCACCACAATTCCAACCTTAGACTGGCCATCATGCTCTTCGGACATTAACCCAAAACGTGTGGGAGATTATCGTTCAAAAGATTTACAGTGGAAATGATCCTTTCCGCACTGTAAATGATCTTAGGAGAGCGGTTTTGCAGGAATTGGTAATGTCACTATCAATGAGCTTAATCATCTCGTCTTAAGCATGAACAATCAAATTTTTCAAATCATTAACCATAATGGTGGTGCTACTGATTATTAAATTAATGATCTTTTTTGGTTTTGATAATTTAATGCTTAATAAATGGTGAGTTTTAATTAGTGAACTTATTTAAATTTCCAATTTACAAACATATTAAACTTCATTTTTATCTTCAAATGTTATTACCTTTTGTACCAAACATGCAGATGTTTTGAAAAGGTAGGAGAACACATAAAAATGCCTTTAAAGTGGTTTTACAGTAAGATACGTTTTAACAAAAATATTTCAAAAATTATATCAATATTCTAGGTGAACCTATATCAATTTTCAGGTCTGTACATTAAATAAAAATGGTTTAAAAATAAATATTTAGATTACTTTTTAAATACCTTTAAATTTGTGAACATTTACATTTATTTAAAAGTAAATATACTTATCTTTATAAATATTATATATTTATATTCCCTACATATTCCCTTTTTGTGAATTGAAAGCACCGCATAAGAATATACAACAGATTTACTTGATTGTCAGCACTTTGAAGTTTGTCAGCTAGCTTCGAATATCGCACACACTACGATTAGCTTGCCTAGGCTTGCCGATCATCATCGCCATCATACACAGAGAGAAATACTTCATAAGAGCTTTGTACAATATTGTTCAAAACGGTGTTGGAGAAATTTATATTATAATTGTAGAATCGTATTGTCCAGCGTTGTGTAGGTTTTCGTTACTGAATTGTCTAACAGGAACGCACGACAATTATATAACACAGTCAGACGTAACCTCCGAAATAGTGAAGAGGCCGCGACCAAGCAATCGTGACGTCACGAAAACCGGCTAACAATTGCAAAACGTAAAATACCCAACATAAAGACACTTGTATATTTCTGAGTAAAACTGAATATTATTTCAAAAAAGCACTTATATTATGATAAACAATGAATAGGGTTTTCCACGTCACCGTTGAGGTACCCATGATAGACGCGTTGGCTCTTATGGAGGCCTCGCCAATAGCCCCATTTCCATGCGTTAATGTGTTTTATAACTTCTTACCCATTAAATTTAATCAGTTTTCTCTTTGATAGATCCATGTTTTGGGTGTTAATTTTGTCGTTGATTATTTTTGAATAGTTATTGAGAAATATATTGGCAAGAATATGACAATTTTTTAACAATATCGACTTCAACGTTTTGCTACATAAAATACATTTCTCATTGATTTCGTGTACATATTTTTCCAATTTTAACATTGTCAATTCCCGTAAAATAATCCTTTGTTTACCTGTCTTTAGAAATTCAGTTTCATATTTATCTGAAATAAGCTCACTGAATATCTGATACGCCTGAATAGAGACTTCAAAGAATAATTCAGATGGTTGTTTTAGAGCACCTCTTGTTAAATTTTTTAAATATTTGCTAATATCTGCAGAGTCATTTTCACCACAGTTGGTAAAATTTATAACAAAATCTGAATTGGTAGTAATGGATGTTAAACAATTTAATTTAATGATGCTATTACATTCGATAGAATGTATTTTTTCCAGGTCAGACAAATTTGCAAATAGAATTATATTATAATTATCGAAATGGCAAAAAACAAGTGATCGTTCTTTATTTTTTTGATTTAACCAATTATTTCGAATAGATTTTAATAAATGAACAGTATCAAAAAGTAAATAAATTTGTTGTTGCGGATCAGAAACATTTTGGATAAAGCAAGGTAACTCTTCCTTAATGCTTGTACTACTTAAAAGTCGATAACAAGTTCGATTCATTCTGTAATTATCACAAATTAAAGAAATTACCCGAAAACCAATTTTGGTTAGAATCTTAATTACTTCTAAAATCATTTCTTTTAAATCAACGGCAGAAGTTTTTTTTACAGGAAATAGAGCCACAATATCTTCATTCTTCGTAACATTTATCAGGCATTTTTAATGAAATAAACAAGACTCACCCAAGTATCTCGTCAAATTGTTGGCTTTTTTGATTAACTAATCAAAATATTTATGAAATTGTATTTTATATAGGTAAACGGCACAATACACAATCATATTATGAACAACACCAACCGAAAGTTATTTTATAAGTAATAAAACAACTTTCAGATACAAAATTTATCAGCGGCCATTTCTGCCAACGCCCACACTCGATACGGAAGAGAAACAGTCTCTTTTCACTGATTTTATAAATTGTCTTCACATAAATCAGGTAAATCTGAAATTCTACACCTTTAATTTAACACTTTAACTTATTTGAACTTATTTATGAGAGTTTTTGAAAGAAAAACTACTGAAAAAGAGTCTGTTCACACGACTACGATCACGGCAAATCTAAACTGCAATAGCCGGCATTCGTGACGTCAGATCACGTGACAGAAGCCTTGTTCGTGGCCTCTCTTTTCTCGGAGGTTACGAGTCAGATTTAGTTCTGCATTCTTTGGAACAATGTTGTAGAGGATAAGCTAGCATATTATGTTGAAGTATAATTGTAAAAAATGTTTAGAAAAATACAATATTTTGTTTGAATGAAATCATAATCCAGTGTTCAAACTGCTTGCTACTAATTATTGTGTTTCGCAAAGTTTATGGATGACATCTTATAGATGTCACCACTTGTAATTGTCGCTATTAATGTAAATTCGAGATTTATATATAAACAGGCAACAGCAAAAGGAAATTTCAGTGTTATACCTGTATATACTATACATTGTATAGTTATATACATATTAGTTACATATATTTTAATATATGTAAAAATGTATAATTTATTTGTGATAGCTAACCTTCTGTATAGAATATTTGTGCCAGAGTATTGCACAATTTGTATAAATGTCAACAAGGAATTGTGTTAAATACTATTAAGCAATTGTGGCACAACTAGCGCAACAATTGTACAATTTTGTATAAAATTGTATGCAACAACATTACACATTCTGTTTTAATAAGTAACACAATTTGTTATGGAAACTTATAGACAACTATTCATTTGATTCTACAAAATTACTATTGACTTCCACAAAATGTTATATTTGAGTTTATACACATCCTTACAAAAAATTGAAAACATTATTTAAAAATCTTGACAAAGTAAATGACACAATCTTGTTTTATAATTCTACACAAATTGTCCCTGTCACTTTTTTAAGACCAATTTGTTTTACAATACCACACAATTGTTGATGAAATTTAAATACATTTTTCTCTGTGTATGCTGGTAATAACAAGCAGTAGTCATGTAGCACACCAACAGTCTGAGAATACAACAAGGCCACACTTGGCCAGCTGAAAATATTTGCGAGAGTGCACCTATTATATATTCTTATGCTGTGCCAAAAAGCTTAAGTGCAAAAATCGTATCCCTAAGTATTTAATTGTGTAAGAGAAACAAAAACATTACTAAAATTGAATTACTTCACTGTAACATCCAGAAACAGCCATCTGGTGTATGAAAAACATTTTTGGGTGGGGGAAGATTGCATAGTGCCCTTTCATTTAAAATGTAAAAGATACCACAAAATATATAAATAAATGAACACATTTTGTAAAATAGGACTTAATATAAAAACATAATCTTTATTTAATTTACATCCAAACCTTTAATTTTTGTTAGTTTGTTAAAATTAGAATTATTTGATTCATCCATTCAATCTTTTAAGAATGCGTTAAAAACTATCAAATATGTATTACTTATTGTTAGGTTATAAGTTCTAAATCATAAGACTTTCTGTATGCGTCTTCACTTTGTACTACATTACTTACTATAAAATGGCATTGCGATAAATAAATATTACTTGAACTTTAATAAACTTATTGAAAGGTACAGTCTGGGACTTTAAAAATGATTTGGGTCGAATTTTAGCTATATAAATTAGACAAGACACACAATTTTACAATATTTTAAAGAATATAAATAATATAAAAATTATATACAAAAACAATAATATAAAATAAAAGAAAGCGATATCTATTAAAAAAACAAAATTATTTGAAATAAGTTTAAAAAATGAATGTACAGTAGACAGTAATCGCTTCAGCCATGCATCTTCATAGTGCAATGGGGAAGTTGCACAGTAAACTGCTCGTTCATCAAATCGAATCTCAGATCCTGAAGAACTCGCTATTAAAGTGGATGGTATTAAGAAATTAAAAGTAGCTCTTGTATAACTAGATTTAAAACAAACAGGTAGGTATATTTATATTATTAGTATCCTATCATTTTAACATTCTCTTCATAAATAATATTTAAATAAGAATCTTCAAAGCGCACCACTCCACTGATGGTTTATTGAAGATTTCGTTCCTTCTACCATCTGTGGTTTAATCCTGCGTTATGGTGTACTTACACTTGTTACTATGTATTTACTTTTGTATTTTTAATATAACAAATTTTTACTTTCTAAGAAAAACTGCTTTTACCTACCCTTAGAAGTAAATTACAGTTTTGATATTGTCTTTTTAGCATAATTCAAGTTTCGTCATTTTGCTGGTTTACTTACTATGTTGGTTTACTTTTATTGGTGCAAGTATTGATTGGTCGACTAAAACAAAATTTAACTTTTAAGGTCATTCCTTTTTGCAGTTAAATTATAAATATATATATATCAATTCTTTTCAAGAATATCAATCAAATTATTTACAACTGCATATTTCAGGTATACTTCAATTTAATGACCTTTTTCGAGAAATGACAATGTTGAATATTTTTTAAAATATACTTGTAAGCCTAATTATATTTTGTTATTTTAATGTTATTGTGTTGTTTAACGATATTTATATACATTATAAAACAAACATTTAATAGTAACAACAATAATATACGACACATTGACTACTCCTATAAAATAATACTTTTCAATATTTTTCAAAATATTTCTTCCCATTATATTTATTGATTGTTGCATTATTTACGAACAACGCAAATGTCTTTTTAAATGTAAATTTTATTAAACCATTATGTGTATTTTCTGCATGTCAAATTACTTCGGAAATCCTATCTCTTTTTAAAACAAGTTACAAATATTACAGTATTACAGAAAAGGTTCACAGTTTTGAGGCGGCAAAAAGTAGAATAAAGAGAATAGATAAGCCGGAAGTGACTTAATTGCAAAGGGTGCCTTTTATGAACTAAAGCAGCGTTTCTTAACCTTTCTTTATTTGCGTACCCCTTGACCTATCATCACTGCTCCACGCATCCCAATCCAACCCCATTATGTATAATTACTAACAACTCCATACAGGTAGAGTAATAACACTATAATACAGAAACATTTTTATTTTTATCAGTTATGCAAACCCCGTTAATGCGGGTCTTACCTTTTGGTAATAAGATGTTTGATCGTAAGGGATTTTGTTTTCTCCTATAATAGAAGACTTAATGGTATGTTGGCGTGTAATACAAATATTGGATGATTGGAGTTTTTACTTGCTATGTGGCTTTTCTTTAGTCAAACAATAAATATTTTTATTTTATTATTGCCAGTTATGCAAAAATGGTGTCCATTGGTAACTATAATCGCTTTTATAGGCCTTTGAGGTCCAAAGCTTTGTTGGAGACAGCTCTCCATTTCTTCCTATCTTCTACTTGTTTTTTCCAATCTTTTACTCCTAATTCTTCCAAGTCTTCCTTCACACAGTCCAGCCATTGTCTTTTTAGTCTACCTCTCCTATTTGGTCCTTCTGGTTCTTTATGTAGTAGTATTTTCGGGATTCTGTGTTCTGGCATGCGAACTATATGTCCTAACCATCTAATTCGGTTCTGTTTAATTATATGTACTATGCTTGGATTCTTGTATTGTTCATTTAGCTCAGCATTCGTTCTGCGTCTCCAAAGATCGCCCTCTTTTATGCCACCATATATTCTTCTGAGAATTCTCCTCTCAAAAATACACAACTTGTTTATGTCACTTTGTCTTAAAACCCAAATTTCACTGCTGAAAGTCACTGTTGGTCGTATTATAGTTTTGTACACTTTCACTTTCACATACCAGGTCATATTTTTTGATGTTAGCACCTTGTTTAGAGCTGCTGCGCTTCTCAAACCGCATGTTATTCTTTTCTCTATTTCGTTGGTTTGGTCTCCATTGCTACTTATTTCTGCTCCTAGATAGGTCACTGTGTCGGTTCTTTTGAAACAGAGTTGGATGTTTGTGTTTTCACATTTTACTTTTAGATATTCGTCTAGCTGTTGTTTTACTGTACCACTAACCATGTAGGTTGATTTCTTTTCGTTAATTATAAGACCGAACCTGGTTGCTTCGACGTAGATCTTCCTTATCAGGTTTTTTAATTCTTCTTGAGTTCTTGTTATTATATTAAGTCATCAGCATAAGCTAATACCTGATATGCATTATTAATAATGTTGCTGTTTTGCTTAATTTTGCAATTTCTAATTACTGTTTCTAGGACAATATTAAATAACACAGAGGACATAGGGTCACCTTGTCTTAGGCCATTTGCTGTTATAAATTTTTCGGAAAGTATGTTGTTAATTCGGACTTGATTAGCTGTTTGGTTTAACGTCATTTTCACTAGTTGTATTAGTTCATCAGGGAAAGTTAATTCTTTCATTGCTTGTAGCATAGAATTTCTGTTTATTTTATCGTATGCTTGTTTAAAGTTATTATAAATTATTTTATTATTGCCAGTTATGCAAAAATGGTGTACATTGGTAACTATACACATTTAATTAAATTAAAATATATATAAACACATTTAATGGGAACCTTGAGGCTGTTTAGTGACACTCAGTAATTTAAAATACGGATCGGAAGATGACAAATACCGTGTCAAGTCTCAACTTACGCTGAATAATCTGTTTCTGTACTTATCTTTTAAGTAAGTGTAGGATGAGAAAGCCCTCTCCACTAACATGGTACTTGTGAAGCAGAATAGTGATTGCCTTGTTGAATAGTTCAGGATATTCTTCTTTCAAGTCAGCCCAGAATGAGACGAGTGATTTCTTTTCAAATTCTACCTTAAGTGAAGAATCCGTTTTCAGTTCATTCACTTAACTTTTTCTGGGACTATTAAAGATGCACACTGGAAATACTTTTCACTGAAAGGGTACACAATCCAGTGGTCATCTGTTCCATGTTTAGGAAAATATTTTTCGAAAGCTGCCTTCAGTCCATTCAGATTTGTATAATTTGTTTCTTAATTTCTTGAGATACATGAACATCCGTTTCAGAGAGAAAATCGTGCGGTGTTTTAAAAACTTCAGGTTGGTTGTTTGCAATAAACTTCCAAAATTCTAGTTTTTTAACAAAAGACTTTATTTGGTCAGTAACTTGGAATATAGTTACTGCACTATTCTGAAAGGACAAAGGACTAGGCACCACTTAAATGGAAATCTAAGGTCCAGTCGATTTTGTTGATTTTTATACCATTGGATAGATAATGAAAAAACAAAAAATTCATATTATTGTCCCAACAGGGAGAAATTGTTAGCAAAGCTGCAATACAGGATTTAGAGTAATATAATTCTCACTTAAAATGCATTGCTGTCAATCAATTCGTCTCAGATACTAACCCTGTCAGTAGCTCTTTAACTTCTTAAAATTTTGAATGTAACAATATAAGGTTTTAGTAAGTTCTGCTTTCTTAAGATGCACATACTTAAAAATTTCAAAATTTCGTCTTTTAACTATGCAGTTGAACTTGAGACTGTCTTCATCATCTACCTTTATATCAATACTTTGCACTATTTATGTGTGGCAATCAGGCAATTTGCATGAATAATGAAACGTCATCATTTCTGTCCATATCTCTGGGTTGTAATCCATTGTTTAGCCGATGTTTGGTTGCAAGTTGTTGATATTCTAAATAAATATCTAAATTACTGAAACGCTGAAATCCTGTTGGATTCCTCCTCGTTCACAAATATAACACTGCATCTTATAACACTTGTATTATATAGAATGAGTTAAAAATGGATATTGTCGATTTTCAACAGCACTACCAGTATACAATTGAAGAATTTTGATAATAATGCCATTAGCAGAAAATATTTAAATCATTGCCCTGGTTTCTAAAATAGTTGTAATATTATTTTCACAAATACCTTTTGAGTATAATATTTGTATATCTTCAATTGATTTAAATTCAGTTAGATTCTGCTTAATACAAAAGCTAAAAAGAAAATACACAAATTGTAGTTTAAAATCTACTTTTTACAATAGAGAATTGCAAAAATTGCATGTTTGTATAAGTAAATACCTACCTGGTTTCTATTTATTTCTGAATATTTATTCCAAGAATGTTAGAATAAATTGTGAAACAAATGTCATTCAAATATGTATTGAAATTTTTAAGTATGTGCAATTTAAGAAAGCAGAACTTACTAAAACCTTATGTTGTTACGTTCAAAATTTTCAGAAGTTTTAGAGCCACTGACAGGGTTAGTATCATATACTGTTGTTGAAACGAATTGATTGACAGCAATGCATTTTAAATGGGAATTATATTACTCTAAAATCCCGAATTGTGACTTTGCTATCAATTTCTCCGTGTTGGGCCAATATGAATTTTTTGTTTTTCGTTATCTATCCAATGATATAAAAATCAACAAAATCGACTGATCCTTAGATTTCCATTTAAGTGGTGCTTAGTCCTTTATTTGGTTTAATTTTCGAAAAGATATCGGACATGTATGTAAGGCTTTGAAGCCATTCATGATCATCAAATTTAAATGAAAGTCGAAAAAGGGTGGTTCTCAAAGAACACTTTGACTTGATGTCTAAGCTCAAACAAAGAAATGTAAGAACTTTACCCTGAGACAGCCATCAAACCTCAGTATGAACGAGCTGGGTTTTGTGAATACTACCCATTTCTTGATACAACGATGAGAATATCCTTGAATTCATGTGGTGGGATTTGATGAAATTGACCACTTTTACAGAATCATCCAAAACGTCTTTCATACCAGTAGGAAGGGGCTTCGGTGCTAGAGCTTGTCGATGGATGCAACAGTATGTCCATTTTACCAAGGGAGCTACTGCTTTGATATATCCGAGGAGACCAGAGTAACAACCTGACATAGACTTGCACCATCAGTACTTAAACCACAGCACTCTAACCATTTTATTTCCTTTTTAGTAAAGTAGGAATCAATGACATGCAAAATCTGCACCTGTCACATGTTCAGAAAGAAGAAGACAAGGCAAAAGTCCTTCTACAAATTTATTTCCTTTCCAATACATTACAATAACTATCAAAACCGCAAATTGTGCTACATCAGTACTCTTATCAACTTGAATGAAAAAATATTTACTGTTATTGATTTCTTTTATCATTGCCTCCTTCATATTAACAGAAATCTCTTTGATTCTACAAGAGACTGTTTCATTAGAGAGAGGGATAGCATTAATTTTGTGAACATACCTGATTACCGAACATACAAAAAAACTGAGTCTTTAATGCTGGGTAAAATCAAATTTCCACCAATCGTGTGATTTTTATCATTTCTGGCGATACAGTAACTGATGCGATAGGAGGCTTCAACAGCATCTGCATTTAGTACAACCAGAAGACAAGTGCATAACTATATTGCACTTATTTTTATTTTCGAGCAAACGTTTAAAAAAATCAAATTTTTGTGTTTGACAATTCTACACAAGTATCTTTCTCAATTAGTTATGCTAGTTTATTTTGAATTCTACAATTTTTGAGTCATCCTAGAAAAACATTAAATAAATTATTTTTATTTTATTGATTTATTTGTAATTTTAACATATACCCACTGATTATTATTTTTTTGCTTCTACTATAAAATAAAATTCTTCCCACCTTGGGTCATACGTGTAAATATTTGTCTTTAATAAATTTGCACTACACTACAACAAAAAACAAAATATTAATGTGCAATGAACACTTCGTTCAATATCAATGGGGTGCGCCTTGTCAATTGCGCAAACTTTAACAAGAAGTCATAAAAGAACTGGTACACACCATTCCCCAAAAGTCCAATTTGGTCCATTTCTGGGGGGGGGGTTCCTGAATTCTTTCACAAAACGAAGGTCACCATTCAGCAGCAAACAAGTAAAATCACCGTTTTAGTATACTTTATCTCATTGGTTAAAAACATATTAAGGCCAAAATTACACTATACTTGTTAAAGTTCATCTTATCTTTAATATTACACTAAAAATAAATCAACTTATTGAGTAATAATACATTTACAAAGAAGAATTTTCTGAGTTACATAAATTTACATTGTGGTTAGTGATTTTAACCAGTTAAATGTAGTAGAACTATTTATATTTGTGTAATTTTACACAATTATAGAACATTTAACCACAAATAGTAAAACTACTATTAATGTATAGGTAGAAGATTCTAACGAGCTGTAACGTTTAAATTAACGGACTAACAATCCTACTTGTAAATTACATACCTTTTTTATAATAAATTTGTAATTAATTTCGATGGCGGGTAACAACGCTACAGATAACTCAACGCACTGTAAACGGTGTAAACTAAAAGTAGTAAGTGGTATAAAATGTATTAAATGCAATGCCTGTTATCACCCTAGTTGTGCAAGAAAGTGTAATATAAAATTTATGGAGGATTCTTCAGTAGATTGTTGTGGAATTGTAGAAAACGACCGGACTCCATCATCTGGTAGAGTAATAACAGCTGATGATAGCAGTGCGGCGTTTTTTGACGCTTTAGATGAATTATGCGATTCTAACAAGAAAATAGATTTTAGAATTTTTCAATACATCATTAAACAAAAAGATTCACTAATATGTGAACTGTATGATAAAATAAAATTGTTAAATGGTCAAATAGAAATGTTAAACTCACAAAATATCTTACACTTGTCCTCTAAAACTGAAATGAAAAGTGAAATGAAACACAAAATAGAAACAAATACAAATGGGAAATTGATGGTTTTACCCATCAATACTCAGGCACAAACTAAACAATCAAAAAAAAATCAAGGTAATAAAATTATTCAACCAGCTAAAAATGAAGAGTCTTTGAAAAGTAAAATGGTCACAAATTCGGATGTATCTGCTGCAATTGCACAAACAGAATCTCAATTATTATTGGATAAATATATTCATGTTACAAATGATGCTACTGCGGATCAATCCACTTCAAGAAAAGGGAATGATTGGCGCGAGGTTACTAACCGTAATAGAAGAAATCGTTCCATCATATTTGGTAACAACACTAATGGTGATGTCAAGGGTGTTCCTAAACTAGCACATCTTCATGTATCTCGAGTAGATCCATCAAACTCTTTGGAAGAAATGGTAAAGATGTTAAAAGTACATTTTCCAGAAGTGCGGTGCGAGAGGCTTGACCCTAAATTCCCTAGTGTTTATTCTTCATTTAAGGTCAGTATTTATGAGACTCATTTTAAACAAGCAATGGAACCAGAAGTTTGGCCTTATGGAGCTTGTATTAGTCGTTTTTTTTTGAAAAACAGAAAAACGGACTTTCAGAAATAATGGTTTTTAACCCAAATCTGGTGTTAATTAACATTAATACCGCTAATTGCGACAAAGTTAATTATCTAATTACTGATTTAAGTGATTTTTACGATGTATATTTTATATGTATAACTGAAATAGGTGTGAGGGCTGATATTGTTAAGACAATTCATGTAACTAGATATAAGTTAGTTGATGCCTATTGTCGGGAATCTCTGCGTTGTGGAGGAGTTGGTATATGGGCAAGAAATGATATTCATTGTATATCTTTTGATTTAAGTAGGTTTTGTGTTGAAAGATGTTTTGAGGTTTGTGCAACTTCATTTAAATTTTCTAATAAATTACATATTATTGTTAACTGTTATAGATCTCCTTCAGGAGACACTAATATTTTTTTTAGTAAATTGCTAGATGTATTAGCTTATATTTATAAACCTAATCTAATTATTATGATATGTGGAGACTTTAATTTTGACTTGTTAGGTAATGATTGTAACTTTCATCAATTATGTAACATTCTTGCCTCATATAATTTAAGACATGTTGTAAAGTGGCCCACTAGAGTCACTAGTTCGTCTTGCACCATTATCGACAATATATTCACTAATATTGAAACACAAACTACATGTGTGATAGATAATACATATTCCGATCACAGAACAGTACTTCATCAGTTTACTACCGAGAAATGTGTTAGTAAAATCACCACATTCAAAAGGATGTACTCTGAAAATAATATAATTAATTTTGAAATGGCTCTTCAATCCGAGACGTGGGATGACCTATATAATATTGATGGCTTTAATTTAGCTTTTCAATATTTTTACTCGATCTTTTTATTTCATTTTAATACCAATTTTCCAAGCCAAAAGCGTTATGTAAATGTTCAAAGTAAAAGTTGGGTTAACAATGATGTTAGGCTGTCAAGTGCCAGACTCAAAGATCTTTTTTCTCTTTCTAAAAGGTTTCCAGAGTATTCTTCCCTTTACAAGGAGAGAAAAAAGGAGCATTTAATGTTGATAAAAAACACCAAGAAGAAATTTTACCAAGATCAAATAAAGAGCTCGGATAATGAAATTAAAGGGGCATGGAAAGTTGTGTCTGATTTGAATAATAAAAACAGTAGTAGTAGAAATATTGTGATAAATGATGGTTTAAATGATATATCTAACCCTGATGATGTTGCTTTACTGTTTAATAATTACTTTGTGAATGCACCTATTTTATTAACCAATGGAATCAATACTGTTACAGGCCAAGAGCCTAACTCAACAGAAGTTAATAGCATAAAAACACTGTTTCTAAAACCATATGCTGAAAATGAATTATTAGAATTATTAATTAGTAAATTCAAAAATAGTAAATCATCGGGATCAGATGAAATTCCTTCATTCATTATTAAAAGGGTTTTAAAAATTATGATATTACCTTTAACTTACTTAGTTAATTTCTCATTTTTATCGGGCACTTATCCAGAGGATTTAAAAGTTGGTAAAGTTACACCAATTTATAAAAAAGGGAATAGGCATTTATTAGAAAATTATAGACCAGTGACTGTACCCTGTGGTTTACAAAAGATTTTTGAGTATGCTTTCTTAAATCGGTTTATGAATTTTATTATTGAATACAACATACTGTCTGATCAGCAGCATGGATTTAGAAATAGTCGATCAACTTCTTCTGCTTTATTAAAGTTCTATGAAAAGGTCGTACAGTATTTGGATATTGGCAACTGCCCTGCAGCAATATATTGTGATCTTAGTAGGGCTTTTGATTGTGTAAATCATGGTAAACTTATGGATAAATTAGAATTATATGGAATTAGAGGTAATGCTTTTAATTGGATTAAGTCATTTTTATATAATCGTGTACAATATGTATCTATACAACATACTGACAATAACAGCTTCACTGTGGGTAAATCGAGTTGTTCTGCTTTATCCATGGGTGTCCCACAAGGGTCAATATTGGGACCAATTCTTTTCATTCTTTATGTAAACGACATTGATCGAGTCTTAGATAACACTAATTATATTGCTTATGCTGATGATTTTTCATTAATTATGTCTTCAACAAATACAACAGAACTATTAGATAATTGTACTAATGTTCTAAAATTAGTAAAAAGTTTTTTTAATAGCAATAATCTGTATTTTAATCAGAGTAAAACTGACATTTTGCGATTTCATTGTAGACAAAATCGATGCAATCAATTGTCATTTGATATTGATGGTGAACTGATAAGCAGTATTAGGGAAGTAAGATTCTTAGGATTGTACTTCGATGAAAATTTAAATTGGAAAATTCACTGTGATAATTTAACTAAAAAGCTTAATTCTATGACCTACTTGTTCAGGAATCTTAGAGATGTATTAGAAGATCTCCAATTGCTTAGCTTTTACTATGCCCAAGTGGATAGTCGCCTGAGGTATGGCATATGTTTGTGGGCCAACTCATCATCATGTAGGGATGTATTTATTGTTCAGAAAAGAATTCTTCGAATCATAGCTAAAGTTGGACAACTACACTCTTGTAGAGATTTGTTCATTAAATATAAAATATTAACAGTTGCTGCCTTATATATATATGAACTATGTTTATATATATTTAAAAATCGCAATAATTTTATGAGAAATAGAGATGTTCATAACATCAACACAAGGACTAAGAATGAATTTCATATTCCAATTGCACGACTTAATATAACCAAGTACTCTCCGAATTATATGGGACTTGATATGTTTAATCATTTACCTGTCTTTATTAAGGAAAGCAAATCTTTATACATTTTTAAAAAACGACTAAAGTACTTTTTAGTTGCCAAGTGTTTTTACACAACTGAAGAGTTCTTTAATGAACAATTCTAATAAGTGTATCTTATGCACTTACAGGTTATAAGTTTATTATATGAACTTTCTGTACTTGTGTACATCTTATTTTGTTACTATACATCTAGTCTATATTTTCTAGTCTATTATATTTGTATATGTTTAACATTATGTATGTAATTGCGACTATTCCTATATATCATTATCTAAGGGAAAATAAATTATTATTATTATTATTATTATTATTATTATTATAGAAGTTGAATTTTAGATTAAAACTACTGCAAATAAGAGAGGAAAGTTAACTCTTTCCCAAGGTAAACTTCACCTGATTTTTTTACAGTGTACATGGACAAAATTATTAATATATAAAACAATTGTTTTTCCTCATTTTAATTATTGTGCTATGATCTTCTATATGTACAGTAAAAGTGATTTAAATATTCTACAAAAAAGACATGTATTTTAAGATGTATACTAGGATGTAATAGATACAAGAATAAAAAACATTAAAAACAACAAAATAACAAAATTGTTCAGTGTAAGGCAGAATATATTTATTAATACCATGATAGTAATTTAAGTGTAAGATAAAATACAGAATCTTTCATGAATATGTCTTTCAAAAATTGCAATTTGTCTGTGATATCCATAACTATGACAAGTTAGTTAAAAAAAAATGTAAAAAATATATCATTGATAACTACATATATAATATTTAAGTTATTTATGTTGCATTATTATTATTTTGTATATATTAGCATTGGCTATTAATAAAGCATTTATATTTATTTGCGTTTATATTTATTTGCATTTATATTTTAAAATTTTTTATGTATAAAATGCAATAGTTTTGCATAAGAAATTTGATGCGTTTTGGTACAGAACTACTAATACAACAAATAAATATGCAGATGGGAACATTTTGAGTTATGCCATTTTGGCTTAAGAGGACAGTATTGGTTTTGAATCGAATAAAACTACTGATTACCATGAAGAGATGAAGTCCAACTTTTCGAGAAATAGTTTAGTATAACACTAAAGAAATTAGAGCCTAATGCCATCATTTTAATGAAAAATGCTTTTTACACTTTTTTTGGCAGTTAGGTAATATTCCTACAACAGGTACAAGAAGAGCCGGCATTAAAGCATAGCTTGATAACAAT
Organism: Agrypnus murinus; assembly: GCA_929113105.1. Classification (NCBI taxonomy): domain Eukaryota; kingdom Metazoa; phylum Arthropoda; class Insecta; order Coleoptera; family Elateridae; genus Agrypnus; species Agrypnus murinus. The sequence goes on along the minus strand of OV816024.1, from coordinate 95,666,373 downwards.
AATATTTCGATAACAAGAATATGAATCAGACACGGTAAAACTCAAATTCTTAAATATTGTAAAAATACATCTGCCGCGATTTAATAGCTATATAGGTATCTCTGCTTTAGAGTCAGATAAGACAGTATTAAGGCTCCTGCCAAACCATTATGAGCTCAATCTCATTGATTTCATTTGATCACCAATAAAGAATTACCTGGCAAAATCTAATACCATACTTTCAGACCTCAGACTTCTTTTAAACGAAGCCATAAATATTCTGTCAGTTGAAAAATTGGTAGAAAATAATTCTTCATACAATAAAAGTAGAAGAAAAAATGTGAATAGTGAAACCTGCAATTCAGGCTTTAGTAGAACTACTTATTACAATTGATTTTTTAGGCAGCCTTGGTAGATTAGTGCTTTGCATGTGTGCTTCATAATCCAAGGATCGCAGGTTTGATCCTTGGCCGAGCTGGTAATTCTTCATAGCGGAGAAAAATTAAAACGTGCCTTCTTTTTGTATAGGAAGTAAAACTATAGGTCCCGTGCCAATGCGATGTTTGGCACCATAAAAATCCTTAATGGAGGTTGAATTCCTCCAAATTTGGCTAAATTCTAGTAGGGTCGATGATCAAATGATCATAGTAATCAGTGCCATGAAGTACAAGGATGCTCCACCATCCCAACTCCTAGCCCAGAAATAAATAACGTTTTGACTAGAGCTAATAAATCAAATCCATGATTTTGGATAGCGTTATTTTAACGTGGCACACCTTATAAAATAATCGTCCCCCTTTTCGGGGACACGGATTGAGACCTGCACAATTACTATTGCAAATGCTACCAGTACACACTAGTGAGAGCAAGGTTATTATCCATCCTCTACTAGCTATCCAGGCTAGTACTGGAGCTATGACAGTGCTCACCCGACAGAATTCAACCTCAATGTGGATGGGTTTGGAAGGTTAGGTCACCCTGGTCTACCAAGCTAAGGGCCTGGTGTGCTCCTGACAGCGCTTCTTTCAATTCCACCGAAGCAGAATCCCGGTATGTATCCATTAAGGTAAAATTGACTTGAGCGTGAAAGGCTGTCTATTCACATCGCACCCCTTAAGCGTAGTGGTTTTCGATGGTTTCTGTGGATCATGCGACTAGAACTGCAGTCATAGCATGATTCTCATACTTTTATCTCCAAGCACATCTACCTAGTGGCATGCGGTTTCCCATTGGTCAGGGTTTTACCCCCCCCCCAACCTGGATAAACGTCACTTGATTCTCCTCCATCAGACCAAGTCTATGGTAAGAATCAATTCATGATTCAGAGTTTCTACTCAATGTTAATGAGTATTTTGTTAAGAAACATTTTTCGTGAATCTCTACCACACACTACATCTGACTGTATCGTCTGTTACCCATGTTTGAGCAGATCTCATCTCAGATTCTAGCGAGTTGAATTATCCGACATCTCTAGCAACGACCTGATTAACCACTCAAGATCTTGTCTTGCATCCTAGTGTCAAACAACCTTCGACACCTCTAACGACGGCCTGTGGCTGTGGCGTAACCTGGGATTGAATAGATATCAGTCATTTCTAAGGGTGAACGCCGTGTGGCCTGCACCCAAGCTAGTCTTGGATACTAGTCATGCCTGGCACCTCAAACAACTGCCCTGACTTCTGTTTTCCTGAGTTAGTCTCGGATACTGGATAGCCCGACACCTCAAACGACTGCTCAGAAATAAATACAGTTTTGTTAGATTATGGTTTGTATGTTTGCTTCATAATTCAAGGGTCGCAAGTTCAATCCCTGGACGAGCTGATAATTTTTCATAGCGGAGAAAAATTAAAAAGTGCCTTCTTTTTGTATAGGAAGTAAAACTGTAGGCCTGTGTAAATGCGATGTAGGCCAAATGGTCATAGTAATCGACGCCATGAGGTATGAGCCACCACCCTGATTCCTCACCAAAAAATAAATTAATTAATTGATTTCAGATATGACAGTTCATCTGAAACACAACTCAGATGAGATATATTATGAATATTATGTACTATTGATTTCATAATGATCTAGGACAGCAAGGCTAATATGATGCTATTTTATTCTTTCTTTTTTCAATGTAAATGTATAATAAAAAATAGCATCATATTAGCTCTGCTGTCCTAGCTAGATCATTATGAAATCAATATTATTTATTATGTTTTAAAATATAATTTATAAATTTGATTTTCTTGATTAAAAATGCAATATTTCTGTACAGAATGGTTTTTTATTTCATTAGTATAGTTGAAATTGATATATAACAATCATCAATCTTTTTTCCGATTACTCTTAACTCTTAAAAAAGTTGTGACAAATATGAGAAAATTGTGACAAAGTGTCTTACGACTACTCGTATAGAATTTCACAAATCTAGATTGCCATATTTAATTAACTATTTAGTAAAAATAGAAACAGTAATAATTACTTTTCATAAAATCAAACAGATAATTATGTTCCCATTCTAGAAAATGTATGCTGCCATATATGCTGTGTTTACTTTGTCAACATCGACTGAAATTTATAAAAAACATGTCCGACTTAAACGACATAAATGCATGTTCAAAGGTTTTCATCGACAACAAACTTTACTATTAGAATAGTCATTGAATGAGTGAAAATGAAAAAGACAGTCCGACAAATGTATTTCTATGCCCTATAGCTGTTTTCACATGATCATTCCTGTATATAGTATAGGTGTAAAGTTCTGAAATAAATTAAAAGGATTGAAGGCTCTTGTATTATACAACTATACAGAATCAGGGGTGGCTTAAAGGTCGGGTCATCCAGGCAACTGCCCAGGGAGTCAACTTTGGAAGATGCCAAACTTAAGTCGAAAGTTGTTTTAAGATTTTTTTAAATGTATCTTTTTATTTAATTTAACAACAGTTTTTATAAAACCATAATATATTTTTGAAAAGTTAATCAAGTACAATTTGAAGCAAATATCATATTAACATATAACTTGGCATTTGCAAGGTGATTACTTTCATGACTCTGTCGAGGCAAGGAGGTAGATCATTACCAGACTAGTCAGGTAAAGTCTTTACCAAACTAGTCATGTAAAGTCTTCAGTCTTCACTGGGATAATCCGGAAATGATCAACTTCTCTGCCTCAAGAGAGTCATGTAAGTGATAGCGTTTCTGACAGTTGCGAAAAAGATAGTTGGGTCGTTCTCATATAAGTTGAAAATTTCAGAGGAAAGAATTTAAATTTTAACTTTACTACAAATTAATAAACGCTTAACACATGGATAGTAGACGGATAACTAAATAAAAATCAATACACAAACACAACAGAGCACCATTTTTATTTTATTTTATTTGAATGCACAATAATGTCTCATAACTTACGTGACCGTCACATAAGTTACTTGAACAGAAATGTATATTCGTTTTTAAAATTAATTAGAATTTTTTTGTTATTCATTAAGATCAGGCTTTTCCTCTAGAAATACTAACTAAAACTGACTGATTTGGTATTTTATTTCTATAAATATGTCAAAAAAAAAAACTTATGGTAACCATTGTGACAAATCAGTAACGTATGTGACGGTCCAACAACATATAAAAATGTAATTTAAGTAATAGTATTAAATGTAATCAAACAAATATTGCTTCTTTCAACGACATTAAATCTTTTCTTTGCTTAGCTCTCTTTTTCATTTTCCTTAGGTAATTTGTTCATTTTTCAGGTTCAGCATTTACTCCGTCCCGGTATCGCTTTTGTTTTTGAGCAGCCGAAAGAGGCATTGTAAATATTCTGCAATAAAAAAGCGTTTTTCTGACAGGGAAATGGTTAAAAGATTATTTAAAGTCACATAAGTAACCATTAGTCACATACGTTACTTTCAGCTTAGTAACTTACATGACGGTAACATATATGACATTTTTTCAAATTAATCTGAAAATCCTGCTTTCTAGTTGACCATGCAGAACTATATTTTTCTCCCAAAAGCATTATAGCTTCAAAATAATCATGCACTAATTTACTAACAGAATATTGATGAACCTTCCTATCAACATAGGTAACCTATTAGGGGACAAACAATAAACAAACTCACCTGGAACGCGCCAAACAAGCTTCTTTACAATATATTTCTATAAATAAATCAACAAACTTTTTATTAAGTGCGGATAAACAAGGCTTCCTCACTGTTGCTTGTTAACGGTAAACTAATTTAACGGTGTTGTCAGGCTGAAAAATCTTTCGTTCAAGTTGAGGTAACCTATGTGATCGAATTTCTGGCTACAAGAATTAATCAACTGTCGTATAATTGTTACAGTAAAAATAATTACATAATGTGATTAAAATAAGTGTAAACACATTGTTTTAACTTAGCAGTGGGGCAATTATTCATCTGAAGCTATCTATATTTAAAAAAAACTGCGTTCGTAAAATAATAATCACGTTGGGGACAGGTAACTTATGTGACATTTCATAGCTAATAAACATGTAAAAATGGGAAAATAATAAGCACAATTTAATTCTTCTTTTGCTGAAATATTTAAAGTAGTTAAATCTGCTACCGCATTATATCAAGTTCTTCGACTACTTGCATTTTCAAAAGAAAAACACTGATGGGGACTGCATTTTCAAGTTATCTGAGACATACCCAGTTAATGTTTCCCTCATTTTAGAGTGATTAAAGATTAGAGTAGGAGTAATGTAGGACTTTTTCGTCATTTTAGATTATTTTTTCATAGTCACATATAATGCTGTTTTGTTAATTTTCTTTTTATTGTATGTGATATTGATATGTTATTCCAATTACTATTAGAAATTTTAAACAAGAACAACTTAGACAAAGAACATTATCAAAAATATATTATTACACTTCACTTCGGAGGCGCAATATGATTCACCATTACCGCAGGTTGACTTGACCGTCCGAATAGGCGAGAACACACACTAGCTTCAATACTTAATTATTATTAACATTTTATTAATTAATTCAAAGGAACAATAATTAAGATAATTAATTATCTTACAATATCTTAATATGAATATTAATTAATAAACACAGACCACAAACGAGTAACAATACTAACAGTAAATAGATGGACGTTCTAGTTCGAAATCAGTGTTTAATAGTTAATAGTTCTACACAAATATCCTGAACTGGAGCACTAAAATTGAACAAATGTAAAATTTCTTAAGTTTCATTTTTTGAATTCGTTTTAAATGACGAAAAATATAAATTTTTTACCTCTTTCATCGGACTAAAAATGAGACTAAACGTTTTGAGGATGACACGACACAATGTGTAGGAAATTTATAAATTAAATGTGTTGTTCAATTATTCACACGCTCATCAAAAGCATGTGAAGGTTATAGTAATGACGAAGACATGAAAAGGGTGTATTTTTTATGTACAAGTGACAAAGATATACCGCGTGGCAAGTAATTATTACATGCCATTGAGCATCACTTTGGAATATTAATTATGGCATAAAGAAAACTAGAGGCACGTAATTTTCATATGAATTCTTATTCCAACGCTATTTGGGTAGTAGCACAATACTACCCAAAATTTTGCGGTAAAAGTTGTTTGGTGCAAATCGTTGCAAAATGATTTATAATTTCATCTTCACAACTACCGCTATTTTTTACTAAAAAAAATAATAATTTCGACAATTCCGACGATACTATTAAATAGAAGTGTTATTTTATTCATTGAAATGTTTTTTATCGATTATCAACGACAAACAATGGCGTTCCTACAGAAGCGTTTTTAATTGTAAATTCGTTAGTTACAATTTCTATGCCTGCGCCTGCGTGTCGAGTAGAGAATATTGACCATTGGCTCATGATAAACGAATCTAAATTCTATTTACGAATCAGATACACATTAGATACGAATCTACGAATCAAATTCAACAAGAGTCGGGTGGCGTGGTTAGTTGACTGTTACTTAAGTTTGTTCCCGCAACTTCTAGTTCTTTCCAGTCCGAATAATAGAGTGAACGTTCGTGGTTTTGATTTGGAATTTGGTAAGTGAATTTCTTTATAAATTTATTAGATATTATTGAAAAAGTTTATATTATGAAATTAGAATTATTCTTTATTGCATCTAACGATAATTAAACCTGTAATATAAAAACAAATGATTAAATTTTATGTGCTCGTCAAGATTTCTGAAAAATACACAAACATTAATGTCGACTAAAACATCGAAAGAAACAGTAAGAGGGACTACAGAAAATTAATTCAGAATTTTATTTAAATTTTATTAATGCGGGAATCTACAGTCAAAATAAAAAACTACCACTATACGATTTTTTTTTCGTTAGAAAACGATATTTGTAATATTAACAATAATTTTCGTAAAATTTTTACCAGAATCAAAGTTTCTTAAATAAACCTTTTTTATTATTTTGCTTTCGTTCCAAAAACTCGATTCCATTTTTAGTTTGGGATCAACTTTTATAGAAATGCTAGTTAGGTTTTGATGATAATTATTATTAGTTCCATTTAACATGTTTCTTTTAATACTAACGTCTACTTTTTATTACTATTTACTTTAATTAAATTTCTTTTTCTGCATATTGATTATGAAAGTTAGTTTTTTTAACAAAAAAATCGTAATAAAGATAGCACTTTTTTAATATTTTTTTTTGCATATTAATTATGAACGTTAACTTTTTTTTAACAAAAAATCGTAATGAAAGTAGCATTTTTTACATTATTTTTAATTACATATGTTTGTAAAAACAAACCTCAATCTCCTCCGAAATTATTGTCAAAGAATGCTATGTTTTTCTATATATTTTTTTTAATTTTGCATAAATTCTTTTAGCATAAATATCTCAACTTACAGTAGTTGTACAATATACTATTTAATGCATTTTACAGTTTCGTTATTTTTATAGTATGGAATATTTAATCGCATCTGTAAAAGGTTAACAGAAAACTTATAAAAAAGGCGGGAATGTGCCCAGTTTCCGTTGCTTGACCGTTAATTTTTAAATTTTAGTACAAACTGTATTGAATAGACAATAATTTTTGGATGAATTGCTTTTAAATGAATAATATTTAGTTTTTGATGCAACGATTAGTTTACATTATAGTATATATTTTTTTAAATCGAACGTTTCTTAGTTCTTTAATGTAGAGTACATAAGAACTGGATTATTTCAATATAAAACAAGCTTCATTAACAAGACGTCCCCATTCGCAATATTCTGGAGCCGTCCCTGTATATATAGTATTTTGAAAAACTTTTAATTAAGGTAAAATTGGTTCTTGTCCCTTTTTCTTACCTTGATCCGCGAGGAAAAGCGGGAGAAAAACCTTAATCGGCTATCTATAGTAGAAAAATCAGAAACGCTCTTTGGCAGCAGTAGTATATGCGTATTGTATGTAATCTGGCAACACTGTATTATGTTTATTGTTGATAGAGCAAGGTTAGAATTACAACTTGTATTAAACCTTTAAATTCAGTGTATGTAATGATTTTTTTAATTAAATAGTAATTTTGGAATAATAAATCAAGATAAGAATATCAACATGTCTAGAAGAAGAAAAAAAGAGTAAGTTTTTTTTATTATTATTTTATCAACTAACCTTAAAATTCTGTCGTTTGAAACGTCAACATTTTAAATATAATTTGCTAATAGCAAGAAAAATTAAAAATAAATTATGGTTTATTATATTATCTAAAAATAGATATTTCCAACTATGTAATTTTGTTATATTATAAAAAATTAAATTCTTATGCAAACATGCACTTTATGTACGACTTAATTACCTTCCATATTAAGATGTTTATTATAGTAGATAAATGTATAATTAGGGTCTCAATGGAGAAAAAAGGACTTACACTGTATAGATACATTCCACAACGATTTGACTAAAGTTGGTGCAGTACCCTCATAGATCTTTTTCATATTTTGTTCACGTAATACCGTTACCAAGCCTTATATAAAGCTCAAATATTCCTGCCCATAACTACACCGTTCCCGAGATTTAGAGGTTTATTCTTTTTCAGTTTTAAAAGTACATATTCAAATGCTAATTACTCAGGTTTTATAATAGTTGGGTAGGTTGAATTTTTTTGCATTTGAAAGAGAGTTAGACTATCTACGGTAATTTTTGTTCATTTTTCCAACCTTTGTAACATAGTATATTATCTGAGTTTGTAACAAATTTGCACCGTTTTCAAAATCGGTTCCATTAATTACAACTATTGCATGCAATGTTCTTATAATGGCATTAAAATTACAACTTCGTATCTCTATGGAATCGGAAGTTATGATTGTTTTTTCTATAGTGCTAATAAAATATTCTGAAACGACATGAACTTGTATAAAGAACAGCGAAATGTGACTCTCAAAATCTGTTCCATTCATTTTCTCCAAAAAGAACTATTGCATGATATTTATAAGTATTTATTTATTTACTCCCCTTTGCCTTCACATACAACATGACGTATAATACAAAAAAGAAAACATTACTTAATATTAAGATAAGCATAATGACAACAGTATATTTGTATAACAACGTAAATGCAAACGAGAGGATGAAGAAAAAATACACCACATGACTGTAAAACAGTCGTGCGTGCTTTTGCAAAATACAATTCTTTTAAATAGCATATATGGATATCTAAGCATCAGTTACTATATGCCATCTAATTTTGTATATACAGTTTTCAAAGTTACGAATATTTATAGTTAATTTATTTTTTTACGTAGTAAGAGTAAAATTACTGATTGCTAAGTAAAGTTAAATTGTAAAATGAATTGTTTATAAATCTTTTTATAATTGTGTTGTCTAATTATTAAATTATTATCACTAATATATTTTTGAAGGTGGTTATTTAATTTAGGAATATAATACAACAAACTTCTTTGACCTACTGTTTTTTTTACTTTTAAAAGTTCAGCGTCGTTTTTATTTCTAGTATTGTATGGATGAGACAATGTTCTCAACATTAAAGGATTATTTTTGGTATACCTCAGTAAAGACATATAAAACAACTGCGTTATATCAAGGACACTAACCTCACCATACAATAGCTCTGTGGGATATCTATTTGATTTACGTAGTATAGCTTTTAAAATGTAATTTTGTATTATTTTTACTTTTTCTAAGTAAATATTAGCCGCACCGCCCCATTCTATGTTTCCATAAGTTAATAGTGATTGTACAAGGGCGTAGTACATGCCTAGAAGTTGTTTTATGGTTAGGATCTCCCTCAGTCTCTTAAACAAATAGATCATTTTTCTGAGATTACTGCTGAGATATGCTGTTTGCGCATTCCCATCTGATATGTTGATCAATAATAATTCCTAAATATTTTACATTTTTACTTTTTTTAATAACAACGTTGCAGTTACAATTTATTTGGCAATTGTTTTTATTATGTACTAAGATTTCTTGTATTATCGGTTGAGTATTATCATCGCTTGTGAATGTAATGAAAGAGCTTTTAGTATAATTTAATGTCAGCACATTAGAATCTAACCATTTTCATGTTACTGTTTCAGGTTGACTTATGGTTTTATTTATTTTTACCACCTGTGTTCTATCTTCCAAGTAACTCTTCAATAAATTTAAAGGCGAATTTAAAGGCCCTCGAATTCCATGTAATTCTAGTTTTTTTAATAATATTGTATGATTAACTGTGTCGAATGCTTTGGCAAGATCAAGAAAAACAGCTATGCATGGCCTAGAATTATCTAAGGCACTGTACACGTTTTGAGCAAATAAGGCTATTGCATCTTCTGTACTTTTATTTTGTTTAAAACCAAACTGATAATCCGATAGGATATTATGTTTTTCTAAATAAGATGTTAATCTTTTTTTAATTACCTTTTCTAGTATTTTTGCTATATTTGATATTAATGATATAGGCCGATAATTACAGAGAGAGGTAGGTTCACCACTTTTATATATTGGCAAAACAACTGTAGTTTTAAGAGCTTTTGGGAAGTATCCAACCGATAAACATTTGTTAAATATAATGGACAGAGGTTCTGCAATTATATCAGATAACTCCTTCATCGTTTTTACCGTAAGATTGTCTTTTCCAGGCGTTTTGTTGTTTTTTAATTCGTTTATCATTTGTTTTATTTCATGGGCTTCTGTTGGTATGAAAAATATAGTACTGTCATTTTTTGTAATTTTATTAAGCATTTCGTCAATATTTTCATTCGTAATTTTAATTTCCTTGGCATAAGTTTCTCCAATTTTTGAAAAATATTTACTAAATTCGTTTGAAATTTCTTCATGACAATGTATATCTGTACCATTTAATTTAATTCGATTTACCATAGGTTTACTTTGTTTTTTGTCTAGAAATTCTTTTGTCAAATTCCATATTTTTTTAGGATTATCTTTATTTTGCTCCAGTTTATTTCTATAATATGTACTTTTAGTTTTTGTAATTAAATTTGATATTAGATCTTTATACGTAAGATACGCTTGTTTAATTTCTTGATTATTAGGATACAAACAACTCTGTTTGTATAATTTATCCCTTATATTCATAGACGTAATAATTCCGTTAGTAATCCAAGGTTTTCGTTTTCTGGATTTATTAGTTATATTTCGAATGTTACTGCAATTATCAATTTCTAATTTAATTTTTTCAATTAATCTTTCAATAGAGTCTTCTATATCATTTGTTATCAGTTCAGACCAATTTAATTTCAGTTTATCTCTTAATTTCGGGTAATCTATTGATGTAATTGTTTTTTTCGATTGTGTAGTACCAACGTCAGCAGCATAAGTGAAAGGTATTCCTAATACAACCGGTGAATGATCTGTTATTTTTGAGTTGATAATGTAAGGTTTTAAGGAGTTATCTGGTATATGTCCGAATATGTCCTTATAATTGTATTAAAATCTCAACTTGGCATGTCAATGCAATCCGAAGTTGTAGGAAGTGTGTATAAAATGCTAAAAGTCATGAATTTTCGAAAACTGCAACAAGAATTATCCACGGGACACAAATGCGAGCAAACCGATTGTATATTATATTATATGATAATATAACGAATTATAATTAGTACTACTTTTGTTTTAATAAATCAAACTCGAAACAATAAGTTTTCGCTACAACTTTTCCAATTCCAACTGGAAGAACAGAATGGAACTTTAGAATTCCACAAAGCCTGGAGCTGGTAAATCGCTGGTCAAAAATCCTTCATGTGCTTCAAAGTCGGGGTTACTGGCGCAAGCAACATTGTCGCTAATAAGTAGTTTAACTGCCCATTTATGTAAATCTTATGTAAATTTGACACTGAGCTGAACAAATGTACTGGGATGCAGAATGTTTTGTTGTGCTTCCTAATGTGTTGTATGAACTTTTGTCATGTGAAGTGGTAAGAAAATGCCACTCCGCATTGACATTAAAATCCTGATGGTGGTAGGTTATGTTAAGAAAATTGTTTCTGTTTTATATTGAAACACAGCACTATCGGAAAAGTATACAGTGTCTGCCATAAAGTTGGATCCATATGGGAAATTTTTTTAATATTTTGATTGGAAAAAAACTTTGTGGGGCAATCGCCTCTGCTTCCAAAAATACTTGAAATGCGCCATGTCAAAGTTGACAGGTGACATTAGGTATCTGTCAAATTCGCCATTCTTTTTTAAAATGGGCAAAAAATGGCCTTATTTGTTAAAATGTGGTAAAATTTTATTAAGAAAAAATATTTTTAATAACATTTTACGTTCACATATCGAGTTTGAACGAGATATTCCGACATAAAGAAAATTTTGTTTTTTTAACATTTTTTGATACACCCCCGTAACTGACTATTTTCAAATCATTAAAAACGCTTTAAATGAATGGGAAGGCAACAAGTGCATTAGTACATAGTTTGCTAATAATATTCGATGGTATAGGTATTTTTGACAAATATTAATATTATCAAGAAAAAAATGAAACATTCTGGATTATTTTCCAATTTTATAACTCATAATTTTATTAATCTTTTTTTATTAAGCCACTTTTGAATAACACAATAATTGTTGTAATCATAACTTATGCAATTTTTTTTTATTAAGCCACTTTTGAATAACACAATAATTGTTGTAATCATAACTTAAGCAATTTAACACGAAACTACTACTTAAAAAATAGTCAGTTACGTGGGTGTATCAAAAAATGTTAAAAAACAAAATTATCATCGAATACTGAAATCATCGAAGCTGTAAATGGATACTTTGAAGGTTTGGATAGTTCTTATTTTTGTGAAGGGTCTTGAAAAGCATTGGACTAATTGTGTAGAGCTGAAAGAAGACTATGTAGAAAAATAAATACGATTTTCCACAAAAAGTTGTTTTTTCCGTCTTGTTCTAGAAATTTTTGGATCTGTCCTCGTACAAAGGCTGAGTAAATAGTATTTGAATATAGACATGTACGTTTAAAACTGAAAAAAATAAACCTCTATATTTCGCAAACCGTGTATTTATGGTCAGTAATATTTGAGCTTTATATAAGGCTTGGTAACGGTATTACGTGAACAAAATATGAAAAAAATCTATGAGGGTAAAACTGAAACAATTGATTTTTTATAAAAATTTTGAAACAAATTCTTTTCTGAAAATGTACATTGTACATTTGTATGTCAACATTATTTTCAATGTTGATTTGTTTTTAAGAAATGATATCATCAGAATCTTTTCTAAATGGCAACCCTTAATTTTTTTCTGTGATTTGGATATATTCTTCATTTGTCTAAATGACACTATAAAAATTTCAATAACTTGCATCAGAAAGTCTTTGAAGAAATATATCATTGAATATTTAGAAACACTTTTATTGCAAAAAGACATTATGAATAACATTTTCAGCAATATTTTAAAATTCCTAATACAATTTTTCAGATCTTCAACATCTTGAGCTCTAGTAGAGTACACTTAACAAACAAACAAACAAACAAACTTTTGATTTTCAATAATAATATTTATTTCGACAAAAGCTAGAGTTCGTAAATATAAACTGAGCTCTGAGTGTTTTTAGAGTTAAGTCACGTATGTCAAAGTTTCCTTTCATGTTTTGTGACTATTAATTAGAAAGTTGGTTATCATGAAAAATAAATTAAATTGTCAATATGACAATTATATAAATCTGAAATTGGGTACAGTTAATACTTTAGTAAAAGCTGTCGTAAATTATTAGATATAAAATTGATACACTCGAGGAAAAAAAATGCGCCACTTGAAAACGCACCAAAAATACCAAAATTTCAAACCGTCATAACTCGGCGGATTTTGGACGAAAATGGATTAACCTTTGAGTGCTAAAAAGTTTAAAGTGTCTAGTTTAAGGGCATGTGAGCGAATATTTCGTTTAAGCCTTTCCGCTCCCCGATCCCCCGAAGAATAAAAAATGTCAAACTTTAACAGCTTGTACGGTGTACCAAAAAAATCGTGAACCCAATCGACCATCAGGGCAATAAAGTTCAGCCCTTTTTCTGTAAAGTTTTCAAATTTCGAGTGCCTACCATGACTTGGCGCGAAGTTATGGATTTTTGAAATTTACCCTACATTTTGTCGGGAGTCTTTCGTCTTCTGCCAGCGACATTATTACCGGTTGAGTTTGGACATTTTTTCCCAAATTCAAAAATGTTGAAAAATGTTTTTAATTAATAAAAACATTTTTTTATTAACTTTAATCTTTTGTGTAAACCGCCGACATCAGCGTTACCCGATGTGCACCATGAGCAGGTTGTCAGTCGAATTTTGCACATCATGTGTGTGTGTGTCGCATACTATTATTATTAAATGTTAACAAATTTTATTATTAGTATTAAAAAAAGATAAACAAAGTCGTTTTAGGAAACAAATGCAGATAAGGTGCCAGTTATTCATAGATGTCAGTTTTTGTAATAAACACCCAGATAAGATACATGTCACTTAGACAGCAACAAGCAAGGGCAGATATTGCGCTGTGCCTAGTCTTTTTTCAGTCTGCAATTCAAGTCTCAAGGTAGTGGAACCGACAGTTTGGCTCTAACCTTTGTTTGAAGCGAACCATGTACTCGGGCTCCGGCTGAATTATGTTCAGTCTGAAAGTCGAACAGAGTGTAAATGCAAAATTCCTTGTAAAACTTAGAAATCTGCTACAGAAACTTACAATTTGCTAAATAAAGGTTATGGCCATAATGGACAAAATGCAGGGTAAATTTCAAAATGGACTGAACTTTTATTGCCTTGGTGGTTGATAGGGTCCACGATTTTTTTGGTACGCCGTACAAGTTGTTAAAGTGTGACATTTTTTTAATAAACAACTTTTTTTCTGCGGGCGGTCGCTAGAGGCGGAAAGGCCTTTACGTATCATTCGCTCGCACGCCCTTAAACTAGACACTTTAAACTTTTTAGCACTCAAAGGTTCATCCATTTTCGTCCAAAATCCGCCGAGTTATGACGGTTTGAAATTTTGGTATTTTTGGTGCGTTTTTTTCCTCGAGTGTATAATGTTCTACAGCAGTTTTAAAATTTTTCTACAAACAGTAAATGATAATATGTATATTAAAAACTTTTACATGCATAAAAATAAACATGACACAAAGGATAACCTAAAATTTTGAAAAGCTGCTGAATTCTGTCACTAAAGTAGAAAGGGACAAAAAATATCTCTGTTTCAGACAGCCTGGTTTTGGCCTAGAAAGTCTTAACCCAATCCCAAAAAGATACTTCTGCATATGTATACGAGATGTGGCTACTAAAAAACCTTATTGATGCTCTAATAATAATTTTTGTTCAATAAATTATTCAATAGACATATTCTGCCCTGTTAAGGATAAAGGTCGTATCTGCATAACTGTAAGTTTTGAGAAATCAATAAAAAACTAATCGTTATTGTGCCGTCCAAAGCGTCTTTTGCTTTATATTAACCAAACAAGCTTTGGATGGCACAATAACAATTAGTTTGTTATTGATCTCTCAAAATTTACAGCTATGCAGATACGACCTTTATCCTTAACAGGGCAGTATTATCCCGATCTCTACATATCTCGATATCATTTTCCACTGCTGGAGGCAATGCCGCAGGTTTTTTTCTGAGAGGTTCTTCATGAGCTCCGTCGCTTTTTTCTTCACTGCATCTATGGACGCTGGAGGCAATGTCACAGGTGTTTTTCTGAGAGGTTGTTCATGAGCTGCGTCGCTTTTTCTTCACTGCATTGATGGACTCGAAACGGGTTCCTTTTAGTTGACAGACTTGATCTTCGGGTACAAAAAGAAGTTACACAGGGCTACGTCAGGTAAGTATGGTGGATGTCCCAATATGGGAATCTTGTGCTTTGCCAAAAGTGTCTGGATAGACAGCATTTTGTGTGCTGGTGCATTATCTTGGTCAAGAATTCACGAGTTGTTCTTCCACATTTCAGGTCTTTTTCTTTTCACACAGTCACAAAAGGCTGTCAGAACCTCCATATAGTAGAACTGGTCTGACCTTCAAGCACCCAGTTAACGTGAACAATTCCTTGGATATCGTAAAGAACGATCATCATTGCCTTGAGTTTGGACTTGCTCATCCATGTTTTTTTTGCTCTTGGTGAACTGGGCCTCTTCCGATGCATGGATTGGCGCTTAGTTTTCGAATTGTATCGAAAAACTATGATTCATCACAAGTTATTACATTTTGTAAGAAGTTTTCAATATTTTGAAGTGTGTTAGCACCTTCATTCGCATTTGCTTTTGTTCAGGAGTCTCAGCACCAATTTTTCATGTAAGATTTTTTAGTTAAGTTTCTTTCTTTATCGATATTAACTAACTCTGAAATTACTCGAATGCTCAGACAACGATTTTTAGAACAATCTCACTCACTTTTTTAATGTTACCGTCTGTTTTTGATGTGCGAGGACGACTGGAGCATGAATCGTCTTTGATCTGCTTAAGTTTTTTAACTCACTACACTTGACTATGAGATAGACAGTTATGGCCATAAACTTTATTTAGCAAATTGTAAGTTTCTGTAGCGGATTTCTAAGTTTTACAAGGAATTTTGCATTTACACTCTGTTCGACTTTCAGTCTCAACATAATTCAGCCCGGGTACATGGTTCGCTTCAAACAAAGGTTAGAGCCAAACTGTCGGTTCCACTACCTTGAGATTTGAATTGCAGACTGAAAAAAGACTAGGCACAGCGCAATATCTGCCCTTGCTTGTTGCTGTCTAAGTGACATGCATCTTATCTGGGTGTTTATTACAAAAACTGACATCTATGAATAACTGGCACCTTATCTGCATTTGTTTCCTAAAACGACTTTGTTTATCTTTTTTTAATACTAATAATAAAATTTGTTAACATTTAATAATAATTTAATTCTTGAAACTTTTTCTTATATAAGGTTTTAAAATTTTTATACTGTCATTTAGACAATTGAAGAATCTTTCCAAATCATGGGAAAAAAGTGAAGGTTGGCATTTACAAAAAATTCTGATGTCATCACCTAAAAACAAAAGAATGTCGGAATATGATTTTGACACACAAATATGACAACAAAAAAAGAAAATTGATGTGTTTCAGGATTTTTACAAAAAATCCTTTGTGTTTTACTTGGCATCTGATACCATACTTTTGACGTGCTGTAAACAGGGTGATTCATTTTTATTTCAGGAAACGTCACTAGTATATTCTACTGACCAAGGTAATGAGAACAGTTTATATAAGGGTATAAGGGTTTTTCCGGGAAAGGTACAAAACCAAACATAATAATCTGCAAAAGTTATATCAGATTTTCTCCATTAAATGTGTTTTCCAGAAATAAACTGTCTGTTAGAAATAAGATGGTGTTATTTTCCCAACAAGAGATTTTTTATTTTCTGTATAAAGTTGACTTTTCAAAATTGCCAAGAATGGAAGGTAATACGTTTTGTATATACGAGTCCTAACAACTAAATATTCGGACAGTTGCAATTTTGAAATAAGAAATCAGTTATTTCAATCTGTGAACGCTTTTTTAAATTCTATGTTTATTTTTTCAACTAGTATTCGAAATTACACCATTTTCATACATTAACCATAACTGGAGAAAACAATTTTCAAAGATTCAACAAAAATCGCTGACAACTAAATATTTGGACAACATCTCCCTTCAACAACATCACCACTGGAATTCTGGCTGACATATATTGTGACTTGGGAATTATAATATCCCAATGACCCGTTACGACCGTTACAATAGTAATTGTCATTGTAAAAGTCTGTGTAGTTTTTGTATCAGGAATCTTAATTAATACAGCAGTGCCTAAATCTTGGATATCGTCAGTTTTTAATTTTCATAATTCTTACCTTCTGCAAGACCCACTAATGCCGATAATAAGCGCAACTAGATTAAAAGAGTTAATGTTAAGATAATGTACATAACTTTTTGTAATAATTATACCTTTGTTAACATATTTCTCTTCACGCGCATTGTTAATAAAATTACAGTATAAACTCCATAATCTGAACACACTGTATTCCGAACATCCAGTAATTCGAACAACAACATCTACGAGCTATAATCCAAACAAACCTCTTTAATCCGAAATCACCTTTAATTCGAACAAATTTCTTTAATCGGAAGAAGAAAGTTCTATGTACTGTTGCCAGACAATTGGCACGGTAGGTTTATCCTGTTTAAATATGGCTCTCTTACATCGCTGTAATATGCCAAAATTCTTAAAAACCCGCCTAATTTATAATTCAATTGTACCAATTATTTATCTCGCAATAGTGCATACTAAAATTGAATATGTAACGTCCTTGAAAGGTAAATATTATAGATGAGATTATAGCACATTGCAGACGCGATTTGTTGGCTGATACTGTTACAACCCGTTGGGTGTAGAAAAATTCTATGAAGATCAACAAACACTTCAGGTTAAGCTGCATCTTATGACATAAAAATCTTGTGATCTCGTATATGAAACTTGTTTTGCCAAAATTTATTACCTGGTAGTGATTAAAAATGTTTTGGCATAATTATTTGTTTTTTTTTTGATAACGAGAACTGGCATTGATGCAGCTTATTACCTGGTTACAAAACTCGTTACGTAGTTGTTAAAAATAGGCTAGTTTTAACATTTAGCTGGTAGATAGATAGTAGGGTTTCTGGGTCTCGACAATATTGCTATTCCCGGGACTCGAGACTTGTTTTTCCGAAAGTCTTGGTAATTCCTGGGAATCTCGGATAGTAATTTCACATAGGTACCTAACACAAAAATCCAAATATTCATTTTTAAAATTGCTTTAATTAATCCTCTAATCACTTTCGTCTAGAAGTTCTCGTGGGAAAATAACTGTAAGTATTTAATGAAAAGCATGGCATACATAAATAAATTCTTATACCATAAAATTATTTTTTCTCTCTCTTTTATGCCAAAACCTTTCCTGTTTAGTATTGCATTGTTTGTCGGTAAGTCTTAAGTTAGCCATAGCTTTTATAACGAAATTTTTCCCTGAATATGAACACGATAAATATTATTACCAATAGTTCGAATTGATATTCCATCTTCTGTGACCTATTGAGATACATACAATTTCACTCAAATTCCTTGTTTTTCAAAATTTTAAAATTGATTGTTATTTTTTAATATTTTTTGAGGTACAAGGTACAATCTTTACTATTTTTTTTTCAATGCGATCCGTGCATGCATTCTAAATGATGCATGTGGCCTCTAGAATTCCAACCTTACACAAAATTTGTTTGCAACACTCTTGTTCAGAATTAACTTTTTTAACTAATAATATTTTGCTCCATAAATTGAAACAAATAAAATCTTAATTTGTATATAAAAGTCCCGTGTTTTGAATGATTTTTCCCGGGACTCAAGACAAGCAAAAATAGAGTAATTCCCGGGACTTCGGTTCCGGGAATTTCCCGAGTCAGAAACCCTAATAAATAGGCGTCGCTAGTCTCTATGTAATAGATTCAGACTTAATCCGCAACCACCAATCACAAAGAGATGAGGGCTCAGATCTCCCAGTAATGAACAAGTGATAGTTAGCCTGCCTATCATTTTTATGCATCATTCATAACTCAAGTCAAGTCGGTCAAGTCGATGCACACTACTTATTACTATACAATAACCAAATAATAACCAAACTTATGCACCATGTATCTAGGCCATACCGTAAACATAGCCTAAGATACATGTGCGCATATTGTAAAACACAACGGTTCTTTCTGCCCACTTTGTACAGTAATTGTACTTACTTTCATCTTGTCTGCACAGGAGTATGAGCTTGTTAAACTTTAGTTAACGCTATAATCAAACAGTCTTGAACCATCTATTGGCGGGCAGCGGTAAGGGAACCCCTTGAACTAGGCCCCCATCACACATTGTTTTTGGAGAGGAATAGATTAGAGAAAATTTGAGATTTTTGATACCAGTAACAGCGTGGGTAAATGAATTAATATTAATTGTTGATTAACTAATATTAATGTGAATAAATTTATTAATCAATTAATAAGTGAATGTACAGTAATTAGTAATTGTAAAAAATCATCAAAAAGTAAGTGATTTTACTTCTAACAAAAAAAATGGCTTGTAGGATTATCCTCAGATTTTGTATAGTGCTTAGTAAGTATATTTACAATGATGCTACAAAGTAAGTTGTCTGAAAAATCTGCTAATTCAGATTTTCGGGCATCTGTAATGCCGAGTGTTGACTTTCAAGTTATTTTGATAATATTATTTACAATAACTAACACAACTCTATGTAGCGCGATTTTATAAATAACAATAATTCAAAAAACTGGTTCCTATAATAACTATCTCTTGAATTTACATTAGAGGTAAACTCGTATATGTGGGAAGAATCACTTTGTGAGCATTCAAGAAAGCCCTTAAAGTACAGTTTTATAATTTAGTTATATTTTTATTATTTTCATCATTTCAGAGCAAGGGCTTCTACAGTGCAGGCCAAGGAAGCAGAAGAGATTGATTTAAAATTTAAAACAGAAGTTCTACAGATCTGCCAGAAGGTATTGAATGGAATAAGTGATAGATATACATTTCCCAGTACTCTTTCTTCAGATCAAAGGAAATTTATTCATAAAAGGTGTCTTGAATTAGGATTAAAATCTCGTTCTTCTGGTAAAGAACCAGATCGTATGGTGACAGTCAGCATAAAGGACAGAATGTTCTCAAAAACGTATTATTTAAAGTATAATGAAAAAATACATAAAATTATTGATGATAGTTTACAAAATTATAAAATTGAAAGACCTGCAAACTCTTTTTATGATAGTCAAAGGCATGTCAGAAATCCTATTAGCAGTAGTATTCATGAACTCAGTAATGATCCAGTAATGGTTGGCTCTATTAAATATAATAATTTTAATGAATTTCGAGAAAATTTACCTGTTTTCCAACACAGAGAGGAATTTTTGGAAATAATGAGAAACCATGATGTGGTAATTGTCACTAGTGAAACTGGATCTGGAAAGACCACACAAATTCCCCAATATATTTTGGAAAATGCATATTCAACAAACAGTTCATGCAAAATTATTTGCTGTGAGCCTCGGCGTCTTGCAGCAGTTACCGTTGCTCGTCGTGTGGCTGCCGAAAGAGGTGAAGAAGTAGGGCAAACAGTTGGCTACCGCATAAAACTGGATTCTATTACAAGCTTGGAGACTGCATTAATCTATTGTACTAATGGAGTTATATTAAGACAACTAATGCACCAGAAAGAAAAAGCATTACAAAATATCACACATATCATTGTCGATGAAATACATGAAAGAGAAGCTAGCATTGATTACCTGTTACTGTTATTAAAAACATATTGTTTATCTGGACTTAAAATAATTTTAATGTCTGCTACAATGAATATTGATTTATTTAGAAACTATTTTGATAATCCAGGTGTATTAAATATTCCTGGGAAATTATTTAATATTGATATGTATCACATGGATCAAATTATAGGCATGCTGAATAATGATCAAATATGCATACCAAATGTGAGAGATGCCAATTTCTTAAGTAATACTGCTAGTAATTTTCTAAGTACAGTAGAAGATGGTCAGATTCTCATAGCTATGGATGAAGCTATCATTGAATGTGTAAAAGAAGGGTCAGAAGATTCTTTTAGTCAACTTATGATGTTAATTTTATCTGAAGGGGGTAACTTTAATCATCAAGCATCTGTAGGAGGTTACACACCTCTTGTAGCAGCTGTAATTCATGGAAAGATTGAAATTATTGAAGAGCTGCTAGGATTAGGTAAGGTTTTATATGTTTTTATTATTTGATTTACATCTCCCCTACAGCTATTCTGCTAGTTAACTTGTCGTTCTTGTAATGCAAAAACTATATTATTGAATACTATCCCCACCCTCACTATAAATCTATTTTAAAGAGTTAAGCTAGGCAAGCATGTAGCCAGGGGCAGTTTGTGGACATCTTAAAACAAAACTGCAGGTATGGCATTATTTTTGGAGTTTTCTTTAATATTGCATAAATAATCAATTTGTGAGTTTTTTTAAGATTGCAGGACTATTGCAAAGCTTCTAATTATCTAGTATTTCATGTCTCCATTTTGGCACTTGTATGTAACACACATTTTAGCTTGATCTGCTTGTAAACATCAGATTTAAAAAACCAAATGCACGAGGTAAGCGCCATAAATTCTCTGCCTGATATAGAAAAAATAAACTTGTTAAAATATAATATTTTCTATTTTTCAATATAATCTTCCCTAATGTCAATATACTTATTACAACGTGGAATTAATAATTCAATGCCCTTGTAAAAATAATCTGAAGTTTTTCCTTCAATCAGCTTGCAACTCATGCTCGTCCTTAAAACGACGTCCCTAAGGTCTTTCTTTAAATTGGAAAATTAATAATAGTCACTAGGAGCCATATCCGGACTCTACGGTGGATGATCCAATACTTCAAAGTAGCAGTCTCGAATGGCAGCTTGTGAAATTGCGGCAGTATGAACGGGTGCAATGTCGTGTAATAATCGAACACCTCTTGTCAATTCTCCTCGACGTTTTTCACGACTATTGTTTCTCAATTTATGCAATAAAGACGCTTAAAATGTACTGTTAACAGTTGTATTGCGTTCTTTAAAATCAATCAGTAAAATACCGTCACAATCCCAGAATATTGTTGTCATAACTTTCTTTGTCGATTGAACGACTTTCGTCGTTTTTGGGATAAGGTTCATCGGGTCGCCGCCATTCCATCGATTCCCTTTTGGTTAGAGGATCATAATACAGACCCATTGTTTCATCTCCAGTGACAATGTACTCCAAAATCCAGGTTTTGTCAATAGTTATAAAACGTCACAAAAAATCTTTTTCATTACGTTTGAGCATGTCTAGACATTGCTGAGAAATGGTCATTCCAACTCGCTTTTTGTCGATTGCCAGCAGACGCGGCACCCATCTAGCACTAAGCTTTCTTATGTCTAAATGTTGATGTAAGATGCAATGTACACGGTCATATGAAATGCTTACTTTCTCTGCTATCTTTTTCAACTTTATTCGACGATCCTTTATCACGATTTTATGGACTTTTTCAATTGTTTCTTCATCGGTAGCTGCGTGGTGCATCCTCTATGCTTGTTCTACCGTGTTTAAATTGAGCAACCCAGTTTGCAACTGTTACATACGAAGGCGACGACACACCATGAACTTCATCTAACTCCGTTTTTATTTGTTTAGTATTTAAGCCTTTAAAAAAGAAATGTTTTATCACTGCACAGAACTCGTTTTTATTCATGATTAAGAAAATGCACTAATTGTTTACTTGAATTGATAGTGTTTATATTAAATCCATTTGAGAATTTGACAACTGTTGTACAAACAATGGCGCTTCAAAACAAGTAATCAGCACGCGCTTATAATGCCATCTTGTGGTTCATTCTAGAAAAATTCCGATCTATCCTACAAGTCAAATAAAAAAAGTGTCTGTTTAAACATTGTTGATAAGGCTGAGTTCTATCAGAATACATTTTGTACAATTTTATCTGGAGCCAATTTCCTCATATTGGCTGTCCCATATTCTTTTACTTAAATAAGAAAAATGAATTAGCGTTACATGTTGCAAGTCAACCTGGTATACTAAAAATATAATTTTTGCCTCCACAAACAGGACAAGTATAAATAAAAAACGGTCATAGAAAGAATTTTATAATTAGTCTCTGGTCTATGTCCGATTGATATCAGAATACTCAAATTGAATGTGTTGTGTATTCTGAGAGTTGATCCGAGTGTGAGCATTTTGCACAGTTTTCTGTACATTACAGTTAATTTGTTCTTTTTGTTGATATTCTTGCACCTTTCTGTTTTAGGAGCTGAAGTTTCAATGATGGTGTTACAGTATGCTAAAACCGAGGAGGTTTTAAATTTATTACGTACATATAAACGTGTCCATATAACCAATAATTATACATTAACAACATGTAATGAACCAGTGAATCATGATTTAATTGTAAAAATCATCAGATTTATACAAAATCATTATGATGACAAAGGTTCAATCCTTATATTCTTACCAGGCTATGATGACATACAAAACTGCCATGAGAAGATTTTAGACAGCACTTTAATTAATCATAACGATTTTGAGATTTTTATGCTTCACAGTTGCATGGATATGAAAACTCAACATAGTGTGTTCAATATCAGTCTTAAAAAACAAAAAATAATTTTATCCACCAATATAGCAGAGACTAGCATTACTATACCTGATGTTTCATTTGTAATTGACAGCGGATTAGTAAAGGAGAAGCATTATAATATTGTAAGTCACAAAACATCTAGAAATTTTAAGTTATTGGGTTTTCTTCTTTAGGTAAGTGGTGCTTGTTCTCTCCAAACTATTTATATATCTAAAGCTAGTGCAAAACAACGAGCAGGTAGAGCAGGACGTACAAAAGATGGAGTGTGTTTCCGTTTATACACAGAGGAGCACTACCAATATATGTCTGTATATAGTACTCCTGAAATTCTGAGAAAACCATTGCATGTAAGTCTTTGTTATAAAAACATACATTATTTAGGCCTTAGAACTAATTAAGTTTACACTTATATCAAATGTTGCTTATTATTGAAATCTAATATTTAAATTTTGCAAATTTTTTTTGGAAACAGGATTAATAATTTATCGAAATAATAGCTGCAGCCTTCAAAAGTTCCTGCTTTTTCTAAGACACTAGAAAATGTTTTTTTCCTTCCCCCTCTTACGTAAGTCAAGTTTACTATTTTGACAAGACAACTGCAATCGAATGTGAAACATGCAAGGTTCTTCTTGCTAGATATGAAAGTAGTACTTATGTGGCCAGGAAAAGTGAATTATAGCTAATTTGTATGTGGAGAAATCTGTTGTTTGAAAATGTTGACGGGTCGCTAGGTGGTTACCAAGGTCCTTATGATCAGCCATCTCATAATTTTCAACCGCGATTTTAGTTTAAATTGATCTTTCTTATTATTATCAATTAAATATTGGGAGAGAAGGAAAGATTTAATACAATGCACGATGCTAAGGTTTTCTTTTCGCCTCAGAGATCTTTACGGACCTCGGCTGTTCGCTTCTGTCCTTAATGTGTCTTCTTGGCAGAAAAGTTTGCTTACGCATCTCGCAATGTAAATAACTATTTCGTGTACTTAATGGAAAAAAGCCATTTTATTTGTTAGAAAACAGTAAAGAAAAGTGCTACTTTCCGCTTAGCAACACTTTTCTTTAGTTAGCAACACATACATAATTACATCCACTTATCCAGTTAGCACCATTCTTTGTTATTTGTTTACTATACTGGTTGCTATCTATAACGTCGTTGTCATGATAACGTTACACTTACATACTTTGACCAAAATTGTTTTAGAATTAATCTTTAAATTTTTATTTTTAAGATTTGCGTATTTTTCATCACGTCAAGTACATGAAAAGAATAGTATGTTTTACGCGTTAGAAAAGTGACTTTTCCATGCTTGTGTAAAATTAATCCACTAGTTCGCTTCGCTCGATCGAGAATTTACATTTGCTTACGCTGGAAAAATCTCAATTTTCTTAACGTGTAAAACAATCTACTATTGATATACTAGGTAAATTAAAAAAAGTTAAATTGCTCAAAGACTAAACTACCCTTAAATTAAGAAATAACGAAAAATGTTATTAAGAAAACTTACTTATAATGATATTTTACCTTCAAATTCCAATTATCAAGGCCCCACCTTGAAAAGGATTTTTAGAATAAAATAGAATAGAATCACTCACTTAATCCAAAATAAAATATTGTAGCACTATTTCAGCTGGAAAAATAAGTTAAAATGATCTGCTTAAACGAAAGAAAATTTTATGGTTGGGCATTCTGTCTTACTCGATTCGTCTTTTGGTGTCCACTTTGTTACTATCTTTGTTCACTGTTGTCTTGGAGTCTTTCAATGTGGCTCCAGTACTTAAAAATAATGTACTGCTACAAACAGTTCGCTTGTACAGCAGTTAAAAAGATAACTGAAAATCCAAAAAACATTTTTTTCAAGGTCGGACCTTGATAATTCAAATCTGAGGATAGAATATTATTACTAGGTATAGGATTTCTATGCATTTGCATGTTTTTTCTGCTTATATCAAACATATGCAGAATTATATTTCTACATGTTTAAGCCACATATGAATCACATATGTCAATTTGAAAGTGCATATAAATGCATATTTAGGTGTTTTTTATTAATGCATGCATATTTTAGCATTTTTGAACGAATGTGCATATTTTACCACTTTTTGAGCGTTTTACATGCTTTAATTATTTGTTAAATACTAGGCTTTAAAATATTTTACTGCCTTAACCATCTGTGTACTTGTTAATATTTTCTAAGAAAGAAAAAGTTTCAACTAAAATCTAAATACTTACATCCTGTGGTATTGTGATAAATATGTATTAGGAAATTCCAAAGACCCTTTGACAACTTCCTGTTCATAGAAAAATTTGCCTGTACTTTTGTTTACTAATCTTGTAATCTTTCAATTAAGAAAATTTCAGAAATTGCAAACTGCATTTCAGTTTGAAATTTTAGAGTGTAAAGATGGGTAAAGAAAAACGGTCTGTGTCTGTTACACTTCGAAGTTATGTTAAGGAATTCAGTGTTCTTACAACTGACGATAAGATGTTGTATTGTACAGTGTGCGACGATAAAGTGACTGCAACGAAACGCTTTCAAGTTACACAACATCTGAACATGGTTCGACATCAAAAGTATGTTGTCCTGAAATCAAAAAAACAAACATTGTTACCGGGGTACCTTAATAATTCGCGCGGTAAGTCCAGCAAATCGATCGAATTTAATAAAAACTATGTAGTGCATTAGTGGCTGCAGATATCCCGTTAAGTAAAATTAATCACTCAGCATTTCGTAATTTTCTGGAATAAATTTCAAAAATGCCAATACCCGACGAGTCTACACTCAGGAAAAATTGTTTACCTCGATAAACGAGGTAATTGATTTTATGGTCTCTTCGTATAAACGAAGAGACCATAAAATCAATTAGAAAACATGTAGCGAATAACTACATATGGGTTTCCATTGACGAATCTACTGACACTACTGGAAGGTGCTTAGAAACTTCATTTCCTTCGTTTTGTTAGTAAAATTTAACTAATTAAAGACAGCAAAGCAATTTACAGATGTTTTATTTTATATTTTGTTAGTTACATATTTAATCACAACAATATTTTTGCTTGATTAAAATATAATTTTTTTTAAATAACTGTTTTGCGCTAATTGTTTTGTAACTGACTAATTATGTAGTTCGATAAAATAAAAATCAAATTTTTGTTTTCAAATACGTGGCTAACGTTATAATTGGCGTTTTAAATTTGGAGAACAATCCCAAATCCTATCTATTAGCAATGGACGTTTTCAAGAGCACCAATTATTGTTCTGTGGCAAAATTGTTTAATGATTCGATGGCTATTTTGTGGCCGGACGGCATACAGTACAACAAAGTACTTCTGTTTTTCACCGACGCGGCACCGTACATGATCAAGGCTGGAGCAGGCTTACAAGTTCTGTACGAAAAAATGATCCACTTAACTTGTCTTGCCCATACAATGCATAGAGTTGCGGAAAAAGTGCGTGAAATATATCCTAACGTAAACTCTATAATTTCAGATGTAAAAAAAATTGTTTGTAAAGCTCCATTTCGCATACAAATATTTAGGGAAACTGCTCAAGAAGTGCCTCTCCCACCTGAGCTTGTAATAACAAGGTGCGGTACTTGGCTTTCTGCAGCAGAATATTATGCAACGTATTTTGATATTATTAAAGCATTTGTAAATAAACTTAATAAACACGATGCACTATGCATACAAAGCGCACAGGATGCTTTTAATACTAAGGAGGTGAGGGCAGAATTATTGTTTGTTTTGACAAATTTTGTGCGTTTAGCTAAAGTAATTCAGAAATTAGAAAGTCAGGGAAATTCATTAGATGAATCTCTTGAGCATGTAAAATTGTTAGGTGTTTCTTTGAATAAAGTAAAAGTGCCAAAGGGTTTGACTATAAAACAAAAATTTAAATCCGTTATAGACAAAAATCCTAGTTTTCACTTAATTAAAAGCATAAACGATGCATTATCTGGCCAAGACATTTTAGACGAGCTAAATCATTATTCACTTGTAGAATTAAACAATTTTAAATATGCCCCAATTACGTCTTGCGATGTGGAACGGAGTTTCTCAAAATATAAAACAATATTTAGGGATAATAGGCATATGTTTACTTTTGAAAATTTAAAAATGTACGTCATTGTGAACTGTAATAAAATAATTTCTGTAAATAAAATGTAAATAACGCTAGGTGTTTTTTTAATAATGAAAGTGCATATATTTATTAAAAATTTCTAATAAATGCATATTTCATGATTTTTAAGTGCATATTTAAGTGCATATTTCACGTTTTTATAGTGCATAAGTGCATGCATATTTCAGCATTTTTAAGTGCATACAAATCCTATACCTAATTATTACAAACAAGTTTTCTTAATAAAATTTTTTGCTATTTTTTAATTTGAGGATTTAGTTTTTGTGTAAATTTAGCTTTTTGAACTTTCCTCATATACCATACTAGTGGGATCATCTTTTTTAAACAATTTCTAATGTTCTAGAAGAAGCAGACATTTTTATCAAGAATACAGATTTATCAGAAACAATTCCCCTATGATACATACTTTTTGCCGGTTACTGTATAAATATCTTACGGTTATTTTTATTGGAACTTAACTATACATTATCAACTTTGTTTTAGGAATTATGTTTACAAACCAGGTTATTACTTCCCAGATCTATAAAGATTGCTGAATTTCTTTCTGGTGCTATAGAACCTCCACCAGAAACATCTATATACAGTGCAATAGCTGGCTTAATAGAATTAGGAGCATTTGAGAAAAATGAAGACCTAACTCATCTTGGAAAACATTTAGTTAATTTGCCTGTTGAGCCTCGACTTGCAAAAATGTTGGTGTACGGAGTTTTATTCAAATGTTTAGATCCAATTCTAACATTAGTTGCTTGTATGGAATCAAAGTTAGTTAAAACATTTTTGTATTGAATGTTGCCTTCTTATACTGTATCACTTTTTTTTGTTTAGGGATCTATTCTTCTTACCACAAAAAATGAGTGAAAGAGATCTTGCCAGAAAACAACAAGAGGAATTAGCTGAAGGAACCTTAAGTGACCACTTTATCTTATTTAATGCTTATCAAAAGTGGCAGGTAAATAATATGTAATTGACAAGTGTGGCTTCTGGTCAGTTAAAATGGGTAATCATCAATACTTTGTAAGAACCAAACTACAATTTTTGTAGGAACTTCTATTTGTGTTTTTTGCATCCTGAAAAATTCATCACAAAATCGGGTTTTAAATAAAAGAAAAAAACTTAATATGAATTAATTGAAGGTATCTTATACATGAGTAAGAATATGCAAAAACCGAACATTTTTAAGAAAAGTATGGAACTGGACTTCGGCTAAATTCAATGATACTTGGCCTACAGAACGTTGCATATATTAGTAATAAAATGCGCAAGTTTGAGTATAGCAGCCTTGCCCATTTTGCCCATTTTCAAAACAAGATTACTCGAAAATAGTTCGACCGATTTTAATGATCTTTACAATCAACAATTTACAATCAAAACTTTTGATTGTGTACATAATAACGCACTGATGCAGTAGATGCGCAAAACGAAACTTACCCGTGTATTGTAATCAAATGATTTAGGGGAATTACCTAGTAGCCACACAGAGTTTCCAGTATTATGTTACCATGAACATAATGAATAACAGCTAAACAGTTTAGCTATTATTTGGTAAGTAAAGTAAGCAAAACAATCTATTACAGGTAAGCTTAGACTAAACTAGCTTGTAATAGTAATATGCTGGTTGAGAAAGTGTAAGGGCTAGGATCCGGGGCCCTGAGCTCGAGCCCAGTGAGCCCATGCAAAAAGATGATCATAAGAGGGGAGTATGAAATGAATTCATTAACACTAACCCATAAAACTGAAATGAAGGGTTTAGGAATAATCTTCGACTCTGGACTAAGTTTTACCGGCACTTAGATATTTTAATTAATCAACCTTACACAAATCTTAGGCTTCTGTTACGAATGTCAAAACAATTTAAGAATATTGGTAGTTTTCTAACATTGTAGAAGTATCTGGTACGAACAAAACTGAAATATTTATCAGTAATCTGGAATACCGTCATATACCTATCAGATCGTTGCACTTATACATATACAATACAAATTTTTGTGATTCTGTAATTATAAAATAACAAATTTAAAATGGAATGTTTAAGCTACAAACACTTGAGGGCAGAAGAACGACTTTACAAATAATGTTTTTTATACAAAATTGTATAGGGTCATTCCATGCAAAATCGACCACTAAAATGGGTTGATCTCACAGATTTCAATGAAAATCACTTATGAGGTAGCAATCAACTAAAGAACATAAGTTTCATTCATCAATTTGCTAGATTACGCAGAACTTCGTAAATATTCAATCTGAAAAAATTATCAAAACTACTTGCACATCTTTAAAGAAATATAAATATCTCGAAAAGTATTTACCCTAGAACAAATATTTTTTTGTATATTGCTCACTAGAAGATTGGCTTTTTGGACAACCTAATAATTTGTTGTTACCAAACGTATTTTTATTTTTTATCTAAACGAAATCTTTTAAAAATGCAGAAAAATCGGTTTGGTCACATTTTTAAAAATCTGAAAAAAATTGTATAGATTCTTTGAACATTTCTGTTTTTAAATGCAAAATGGCAAGCTGGACGTTTTAATAGTTTTGGCAGGGCAAATTTCCAAAGACTGCGATGCAGGCAGCCGGCGCACCATAGATCACGATCAACAGGTGCAACCCGCATTCGCTACCTTCTAGTTAGTAATAATACCATCTATTTTACCAGCGGTACATCTTGGATCTTCTTCATCATACATCTCACTCTCTCAATGTTTTCAACAGTAACTGACGAACAGGGCCTACCAGCACTTGCCTCATCACCAAGTGATATCTGTCCTCTTTTAAATTCGCTATACCAGCGAAACACAGTTGTGTGTGAAGGACTTTCATCACCAAATACGCGTTGCCACCATTCAAGACTTTGTTGTTCACTTAAACTGACCTTGAAATCGTAGTAAATCATAGTGCGCACATGTTCTCTCGACAAATCCATGTTTCGACACGACAAATCGTATGTACCACGTTTACTTTGTGACAGCAGCGACTCAACTGTTGTCAGAGCTTACTAATGAAGGATGGTGGTATGTAACAATGCCGTATTGCCAGCTCTAACTTTGGCATCTCACAATATACATCGTGGCATCTCACAATATACATCGCGGCCCTCGGTATAACAAATTCATTGTCAAATTTGACATTTTCAGCATAATCATACAAGGGTTGAAAAGAATTTTAAATGATTCAGTTTAGCTAAAAAAACAATTTATTATTAATACACATTTTTTCATTCAATATGTTGTATATTGTTGCATTTACTTGTATTAATTTTGTGTAATTGGCAGAGCCAGGAAAGATGAAATGATAAGAAAATGTGTCCAAAATCTTTTAGCTAATTCGTATATATAATTCACACACAAAATGTTTAGTTTTGCACATCCCTTATCAGAGATTGTTAATTCTAGTAAGATGTTTATGTAATGTATCACATTCACAGCCGTCCAATATAAGAAATCATTTTAACTTAATATAAATATATAAAGCAATTTATTCAGTACTTCCTTGGTCAAATATGCATGAGCTGTGTTGTTCTTAAAAAATATCAGTTTACATGTCTGCAAATTAACACGTGCGGTGACAGTGGAGTAACATTCGAACAGTTGAGGAAGGTGCACAGGTCCATGTCGGTGATGCTTGATGTGAATACCTTCATAAAAATGTATAATACAATGTTTTGTCGGCTTGGGCCTTAAAGTGTATGTGTTGTAACACAAAAATAGGCTACGAATTTCAGTAAATTCGTTAATTATCTCTTTAATTAATTTAATCCACTAAAATGTACCGGATGCCTATGATTTAAAGAGCTTTTTGACAATATTAATCCTTATCATTTCATCTTTCCTGGCTCTGGTAATTGGGCTTAAAAATCCTGCTGAAAGTAAGCACCTAAATCAGTGGCATGCGGTAAGAATTTAGGCTAGGGAAGCAACTACTATTTTAATTTTAATATATCTAGGTACAGTCACGGACTCGCGGAGGGGGATTAATGGGAGAAATCCCCCCACAAAATTTAGAAATGAGTATACATAGGATAGAAACAAATAATGTTTGTTTAATTATTATTTATTAAAACAATTATTTTTCCAAAAATTCCCCCCTCCCAAAATAATTCTCTGGATTCGCACCTGCTAGGTACAATAAAGAAACAGTGTTATAATTATTAAGCTTAAAAGTTTTCCAAAGAAGAACTGTTACAAGTGTCGGACTGGGCAGCCGGGCAAATGCCCGGTGGGCCCCCCTGGAGACACAAAAAGTGGGCCCCCAAAACTCCAAGAGCAAAATTTAGATTTTATTAATTGACGAATAGCCAGACATCGTGAATACAAGAATATAACTGTCTGTTAAAAATTTAAATTAATGTTAAATAATTAGTAATAGTTGTTGAAATTGAATAAAACTTCATGGCATTCAGTTATCAAATTTATATTTTACAAATTCAATAAGATGTTTCGATAACGATTTGTTTTCTAGAAGACGTAGAATATACAAATTACAAAGAATTAAACCATTAGTTCTTTTTCTTCTTAATTCTATGCCTTTATATCACTAAGTGTAAGTATGGCCTTTACTGCTCTTTCGTGCACTTTTCTCTCCATCATTTTCTATCTTATGTCATTTGTCTGATTTATTTCCATTCGATTCCTTTTCTGTCTGTCTCTTCTTTGATTCCCTTATTCCAGTCTTCCCTTTCAGTTCTCACCATCCATATTTACTCCATATAATCTTCTGGTTACCAAATCATCTCAGTTGTCCTTCTACTAACTTTTCATATATTGGTTTGATTTTGAATTGCTCTCTGATGGTTTCGTTCCTAATTTTGTCTCTTCTTGTTTTGTTTTCTATTTTCCTTAAAAATCTCATGTCCATTTCATAGATTCTTGATTTATTCCTATTTGTTATTGTCCATGTTTCGTTGCTATATAATATTATTGTCGATCTTGCTATTTTCTTGATAACTTCTGTTTTTATATGTTTTGGTACTTCTCTTTTACCCAAAACTGTTGTTTTTATTATCTTGTATACTTTCCCTGCTTTTCTCATTTTTTCACTTATTTCTTTGTCTATCTTACCATTTTCTTCTATTACTGATCCTAAGTACTTATAGCTTTCGACTTATTCAATTCTATTTCCATGTATTTGTACGTTATGTGTTTTCTTTATACTTGATATTATCATGTTCTTTATTTTGCCCACGTTTATTTCCATACTATACTTTTGTAATTTCAGGTTTAATACGTTTATGTTAAATTGTAGGTTTTGTTCTGAATCAGCCAAAGTGATCATGTCATCTGCGAACATTAATTATGTCAATTTCACTTCCTCCATCTTCCAGTATTATCCTATTTATAATTTTTTCATCTTGTTTTTTAACACTTTAATTAACTCATCCATCACTAACGTGAACAATAGAGGGCTGAGGACACATCCCTGCTTCACTCCTTTTTCTATTGTAAAATTCTTTGATTTTTCATTGTTTGTTCTTACTATATTTCTTATTTTGAACTTGCGACTTTTGACTCTTTTCTCTTTTCTTTGTATTTTTCATAATGTCCGGTCTGTTTTGTACTTAGGTATTTTATAATTCTTTTCACATCTTTATTCCACGATTCCGTTCTTTTTACATTTGTCTTTACTATCTTTAAGACTATTTTTCATATCCCACGGCACTCTTTGGTCAACTCTAGCACATTTTCTTAAAATTCTTCCCATTTCTCTTCTATTCCTTTTTCTTCAAATTGTTCTTTCAATTTCTTATCTTCTGTTTTCTGGCGTTTCTTTCTAATTCTTCGTTTTTCAATTTATAACTCCGTATCTTTTCTTTTACTATTTTCCTTCTTCTGTCGCTTTGTACCTTTTTATGTTTTTAAAACTATTAGTTAATTTACAAATGGTTTAATTCTTTGTAATTTCTTTTTGCATATTTTATTGGGCAAAAGTAAGATGGGAATGTTGTTGAATGTTAGCTGTGCTAATGAGTTGATGATTGAATAAAGACCGGGGTCATAAACACCGTGATGATATTCCATGATGATTGTTAAAAATTGAATTGAATTTTACGAATGAAATAAAGTTAACTCAACTTCTTTTTGATTTCTGGAAACTATAAACTAATAAATAAAGATCTTAGAAAACCGACAAAACAAAATTCTCAAATAATATAGAATACTATACCACAATAAAAATTATTTAACATATGCTATTAATTTTCAAAATTCTTCATCTACAGGAGCCTGTTCTAGAACAGCACTTTCCAGAATGCATTACGTATCACTCTTTTTGCTAAATCTTGATAATTTTGAAAAATAACCGTAATAGGTATTTATTAAGTTACTGAAGCGATTTGACATATGTTCAAGTTACTAACAAAAAATGTGGGGCTCTGCTGTTTACCCGGTGGGCCCCAATGTCGCCAGTTCGACGCTGACTGTTACACTTTATGCTTATGGAATTTGTTGACTATTATTCTTTATTTTAAAAAACTACTATAATTCAACTCGATTTTCCAATATTTTTTAGTAAAATACCTGATGCAGGTTTTAATCTTTGTTGTTAAATTTGAAAGTTCTGGTTTTGATCTGCCTTTCTCAATTAATTCAGAAGTACTAGCACCTTCCACTGAAGCAGCTGAATTTGCAGTCACAATGATAATGCAATTTTAAATTTGACATACAGAGCAAACAAATAGAATTATTTGTCTTTAAAAAATTCCAACTTATATAAATTGAAATAATAATAAAATGTTTCCAAATACAGTCTCATTCGCAGATTTACATTACTTAAGTAACATTAAATTTAACAAACACTAAATCGAACAAATAACCAAATTATAATAAACATTTGGGCACAGAGCACACTTAAAAATAAAGATCTTATACGATGTCAATTGTGTCACTATGCGCGGACTCGGCGAGGAGAAGAGCAGTAAGCAACGAAATCCGTGCTTATATGCGGTGTATATGACACATCTGAATCGGTATTACCTTTCCGCGCAAGTTTAATGAGCCTAATTTAAAATAGTACTCTAAATAATTATACTTTTTGCTGTATGGAATTGATATTGAGCTTTAGGTTGATTAAATATAACAAATTTAAATAAACGATAACCTTAATTTTATAAAAATATTTTTGTAAGCATTGGTTTTTATTTTTAATAAATTCTTAAGGGGAAGCATTGCTGTGTTATTTATTTATTTATTTTAATATTTGTTGTGAGCAAGTTGCTCATACAAAGAGGATTGACAAAGAATTAAAAAGATTTAAAAAGCTTCTAACAATTTTTTCTAAACAAAGAACTACTATGTATTATTTGTAATAAAATGAACTGTTAATAGCATATTGAGGGCATCAGATCAGAGGGGCGTATCCGCCAAAATTTTATAGTATTATTTATAGTATTTAAATATGATAGTATTATAGTATTTCATTTCTATAACCTAGTATTAACATAAAAACAAAGACTACTCGTTCAAACAGAAACTACGTAGTTTAAATGCATTTACTGTATACAAAAATATATCATTGATTTTGTTTATATCTAAATTAGTAAAGAAATTCATCGTTAATAAGTTAAGTTCCGTTTATGTTTATTGGCACTACCATTGGTCTTCTAATGAATATGATTTGAAAATTATAATGGATTTTAAAATATACACTTTGTTACATTGTATATACATTTGTATTATTGAGCCTTACCCAGACCAGCCACCACTGATAGTTGATGTAATATTTGGTTTTAATTACTTTTAATTTCAGATAGCAAAATCGACTAATAATCATAGATCTATAAGAGAGAATTTTATAAACTCATCTAACCTAGAAACAATATGCCAATCACGTGAGTATTTACTTTCCCATTTAAGGGCATTAGGTTTTGTTTCAACTCAGAAACGTAGCGATATTAATGATGTTAATGAAAACTCTCAATGTTGGCCAATTGTTAAAGCTGTGTTATTGCTTGGATGTTATCCCAACTTAGCCTTTGCACAACAAAAAGAGTTTGTAACGAAGTAAGTTACCTTTATTTTACAGTCATCTTAATTTTTAAAATGTTAACATATAATAACTTTTAGGACAGAAAAAAAAGTTAATTTCCAACGATACTCTGCAGTTACTTCGTTTAATACGACAAAAGACTTTTTAGATAAAAGTGAGAATTACTGTGTAATGTTCGATGAAATAAATAAATTTGGCAATCGATCTGTTATTAAGTGTGCTACTGTAGTTACTCCAATGACTGTAAGTATTTCTTTATCTTGTTCTAATCATTTGAGTCATTATTATTAGCAGTGGACAAATTAATATGTGTATTTTATATCTTAAATTAACATATAACTTATAATTTGTGTTTTATAACTGTTGTATGTATGAGAAGGTTAATCAAACCTATGAATTTGATAGCTTTAGGAATATTTTATGTACTAATTTAAAACTTCAGCAGTTCTCACCCAGTCTAACAGGAACAAATACAAAGAAAAGTGAACTAATAATCACAAGTGTTCAAAATGTCTTTCCTTAAACATTATTGGTTTTTCTTCTTTTCTAAAAAGTTTTCTAATTCTAACAATAACCTATACCAGTGGTGGCGAACCTATGACCCTCGAGTCAGACACTCGCCCACGAAGCCTTTTTAAATGACCCACGCGTTGATTTTTATAAGCTTATTTTTAAATCATAAAAGGGAGAATAGACGAATCGAAAATATTAAAAAATTAAAGTATAAATATCTAAGGTCGAATTTATAAAAAAAATATATTTCCAAGTGGACGTTGGTTAACTGATTTTCTATCATATCACTGCACCTGTGTATGAGTCATGGCAGTTGGTCATAAACTTGGTGCTCATATTCGTTGCATCGTAGAATGGCGGTCTAGGACATTTGGGCGCGGCCATCTCGACGCGGCCGTTTCGGCCCGAGGACAGTTGGGCGCAAGCACACTTAGGTGCAGACACACTTCGGTACATGTAAATCTTCCCTCGACAAATTAGAGTAAAACTTTCGAAGATCTTTAAAGAAAACTTTTTTTGGGCCATTAGTCTAATTTTTTGGGACAAGCTACCCTAGTATCAGAGTAACCTTTTTTATTTTTATGTACTCACATTCACATCATATACCTTCTTAATTCCAGAATTTCGCTTTGGTTGGTTAAATTGCGTTATTCCAGTGCTTTTTGTCTTTAAGCGCTGGACTACAAGCACTAAGCAGTATCCATTTATAAGTTTTACCTACTGAAACCAAATTCGTAAAGTGGGACACGTTTATTTATATCGTACCATTTATCAGTGGTACGATATTCAATGTTAATGTCAATTTTCCTATGTCATTTAATTGATTTTATAAAATTTTTGATTTTTTAAAAGTTATTAAGATGATAATCAACCATGATATTCTTATAAACAATAAAATTCTTATTACAAATTATTCCCTTATGCAGAGATTTGCAGAATTTTAATTTTATTGTTTTAGTAGCTTAGAAAAATAAATTTTTCTTAAATCTGGCAGTACATACGAGCTTTGGTGATTGGCAGATGTTGAGTTTTTTTTCCTCATCATCGATTATACTGTATTTACTACCTGTAAGTACCTACAGATTTTGCTCATTCCAATAATACTAGACAATTTCTCGAACCGAAATGTCCCTGCGCCTAAGTAGTTCGTGCTCAAATGTGCAGCTATGGTAGAATGGGGATGTACCAGCTCTCAGTGAACTAATTTAATACTAAACTTTTTTATTATTAAATTTTCTCATCTACATATGCAATTATATCAAGTATGTTAGTAAGAAATTTTTTCTAAAATTATTGTATTCTAAATATAAATATTTTTAGTAGTAGCCCTGCAATATGTCAGCGGTTAAAAAAATAAAAACAAACGATACAAGTTCCAGACCACATCAAACAGAATGGTTTGATAAATATGGTGTGATGATTGATAAATATGGTCCGTTAACAAATTTTCGATGTTTCCAAATTATTGGCACCCTTTTTAACCCCCCCTCCCTTCCAAGTGACGCTACTGACTTAGTGACCCATGGGCTAGTATTAAAAAAAATAATGAACACAGTTTGACCCACTTCTCAAAAAGGTTCGCCATCACTGACCTATACTTTGTTTTATTTTAATAGTACCCATAGTAGGGTGGCCCGGTTGAAAACCGGGAATTTGCATAATCGGGAAAAAACCGAGAAATAACCTTGAATTAGTGATCTAAATAGGGATTTTTTTTAAGGAAAAATTAAAAAATGTTTGAAAAAATTAAATAATTTTAATAGCACTTTCAAAAATCATTAATATTTTACGTTATTTTTTTTGTATTTGTGTGTCCAAAAGAGATTTATAGTTGAATACTGGAAATAGTAACATTTTATTTTTTAAAGGTTGATATCATTGCTGAACAGCTGTTCTTAAAATGTCAAACGTATTTACGCAAGTTAAAAACCAAATGCAGGACCAAACTGCCAACTGTCAAAGGGAGTTTTCAAGTATTAGGCTTAGGGGTGGTGGGTGTTAAATTTTTTCTTATGGCTGACAAAGGAAGTGGGGGAGACGGAAAACCTTACGTAAGGTATAAATTACAAAATGATTAACTTTTTAAAATAATATTCAAATATTTACTTGAAATTAATAAAATTACTTTTTCTACTTTTATACCAAGTTTGTTTATAATTCTTTATAAAGCATAAAGTAGTCTTTAAAGTAGACTGCTTCGGCGAATCCCCGATATACCAAATCAAAACAAATTGAAACAAACGAATATGAGTCAATGTGATTTGTTATAAGGTTTTCTTTTGATTGCTTTGTTGTTTTAGCTTGAATAAAAGATCCTTTATAAGTTTAATTTATTCAATTTAAAAAATAAATAAATAAGTAATCATTAACCTTAGAAATTTAATTCTTGTTTTAATTTTGATATCTAATAAAAACACAAAAATACTAATCTTTTAGGGTTGGGGTGGAGGGCTTTTTTATTTTTCGTTACAAAGGGGGGGGTTTTAAATCAACAACATGATGCTTACGTAATACTTGAACACTCCCAAACTACTTAACAAAGTATTCCTAAAATTTTCGTTTCATAAGACACGTTTTTAGCGCACTCGTCCAACTTTAGAAAACTACCCGCGTAACTGGGAGTTTTCTGAAGGACAAATAATATAAAGTTTTCATTTCATAAGACGTTCTAGCGTCTCTAACGCGTCTGAACTTGAATGCGTGCGCTAAAAACGTGTCTTATGAAACTAATACTTTAATGTACTATTTTCTATTTGCGTGTACAAATGAACCCATTTGGACACGCGTTTGCGCCCCAAGTGGGATTCGAACCCACGACCCTTGGAACACGAGTGATGCACTGACACCACTCGTCCACCGCCGGCCCCAAAAGAGATTTATTTGAATACCGGAAACAGTAACATTTTATATTTTAAAGTTGATATCACTATTGAACAGCTGTTGAAAAGTCAAACTTATTTACGCTGTAAATTTGAAAAACAAATGCAGAATCTGAATTTTCTGAAGATTCTGAACTTTCCCTAACACATTTTATTTAAACTAAAAGTAAGTTATTTTTTTTAATTATTAAAGAATAACGCAAACAGAAAAAATATAGTATAAAATATTCCGATTCATAAGACGGTTTAGCGCATTTGTCCTTGGGCGCGTGCGCGAAAAACGTGTCTTATGAAACTAATACACACACTATATTGCACACTGAAACAAAAATTTTAGATTTGAGACAATTATTTTTTCTCTCTTCGTGTATTAAATATCACACTCATAAGCATAATGCTCAACTTCCGTTACACGATTACGGCACTCGTCAAAGACATTATTACATTGCACCACTAATGCTAAAAAAGGTTACACAAAGATCTTATATATATCTTGCTCCCAAACTTTATAACATGATCCCTGACGTACTAAAATCAATTGTAAATACGAAGTCATTCAAAAGGGAGTTATTACAATTTATAAATAAAACTCCGCGATCAAGATTTATGAAATATTTTGAAGACTAGTACTAATGTAATTATGTTATTGAGTAGGTATGTATGCTTATATTACTTATGTAACAAATAACAATATAACACTTACCTTATACTTCAGATAATATACGCATAGTATGTACTTATTTAGCTTAAACTTTTCTCATACACTTTAATATATCTATATACCTACTGCTTATTTACATTCTTATTTATTTAGATTTATTTATATATACATACAGTTAAGTCCCCTGATTTTATACTTGTAATCATGTTTCTTGTTGATAGAGCAATTGTAAATCCGAAACAAGTGTGTATTCACTTATCGGTATTTTACCTTTGTTCAATTTATGTCTTATTTTATTTTAGTAATTCAGAAATTCGTAATATTAGGCAAATACTAATTATATTTATAAATTCCATTGGCAATTATGAATACGAAATATGAATAAAGGTTATTATTATTATTATTATTATTAATACTTTAATTACTATTTTACAGAGTTCAGTTAAACTGATCCATTTTTGATAGTTATTTGGTTGTTTAGGCTTCTCCGACGATAAAAACAGCTTCAAGTGAAGTTTTATGTTCCATTATTATTAATTCTAAACTAATAATTTGATCATCCATATGGATATGGGTAAATTATTGAAGGAAAAAACCGGGAAAAAACCTTGAATTTAAAAGTACCACTGTTGCTGGCCACCCTGCCATAGTAATAGTTGTTTAGTAAATCAAATCGTAATATATTGCTGATTGTATAAGTTACACATTTTTATCTATGTGATATGAGGAATGTGTTTACAAACAGAGCCTTGTGAGAGTATTTACTAAAACGTGCTCACAAAATGTCACTACACGAGAAAGCGGTTAATTAATAAATTAATTAGATGAACTTAAAGAATGGAATTATTGGAAAAACATTAGCGTTAAAGTATGGCATCGGGATGTCAACGATTAGTAACATAAAATAGAAACAAGATAAGATAAAACGGCAAGATAAGTGTTAAAATCATTGTCACTATTACTCGATGAATTCATCAAGAAGAAAATAACCGTTTTATCATGCTCGTTATTTATGACCTCAAATCTTGACACAGAATAAACATCAGAATCATTTAATTTAAAATGTGTCGGGTATGTAAAAATTTGTTTGATGTTCTTACTCGTGCAGTTTCAGCCAGATAGTTAAGACTGTTGAAAAAGAACGCCGTCAGTGGCCACCTTTAGTGGTATTCTTTTTACCATTTTTAAGTGAAATTAAGTATGATTCTTATGTATTCTCATTACCTTAGTAAAATTGTTGTGTTCTATTTACTTGCCACAAGTGAGTTGGTACTTAGATAACTTGTTCCCTCCTTTCTCTAACTAAGCCTGTTTGTTATTTAGCTTACTTCAAAGTATGAAATGAGCTGGAGTTTTTTGAGGTTATTATATAAAATGTAAACAATTGAAAGGTCAGCTGTAACAACGTTGTATGTAACGAAAGAATTTGAAGAGCAACACGAAGTTTCAACAGACTACAACATTGTTACACGACATACTGCAAATTCACGCTTTCAAAACTAGCATTCCGGGAATCTGTTTAAGAATATTTTATATATCTATGACACCAACACCTTCCAATAGGGATATACTAACGTTGTTTCTACAGAAATACCGCATTTTGGTAAAATGTTACATACAACGTTGTTACGACCAACCCTTCAATTATTTAATCATAGAAAATATACAGGGTGTTATCGGTTGGCTATTTGTTACATAGGCGAATAGCATGTAAAACCACAATTTTTCAAATACTGAATACTCCCCTATCAAATACTCACATAAAATATCAATACCAAATCAATCAATATCAAATACTCCCCTAATTATTGTAGAGGAAAGGTCAGTGTAACAAACTTGTATATCTTGCTGAATATTGTTCAAAACACCCCAACTTTAGCATTCTGTGTTAAATAGTTTCCAAAATATAAGTGATTTTCTTTACCATGTTAGATGTAGACATTATGTGTAAATGCAAGAATTGTTAAGCACAGGTTTATGTAGGAAAGTCACTCATTAGAATGTTACGATTGCTACCGGCATGGAAGAAATAGATGAAAATCTTCCAAAAAATCTATTTTTATAAAATCTCGTTAGCCGTGACAACATTTGTCAAATTATTCTAAAGAATTGTTTTGGCATATTTGTCATTTAAACTATTCAATTATTAACTTTATTGATTGATTAAAACATAGATAGTGGAGTAACGCTAAGCAAAAAAAGAGCGTTATCTCAGAACCGGTCCAAACTACTTCGATTTGAATAATTTTTTTTTAAGATCTTGTAAATATAAAATACTAAAACCTTTAAACCTTTTAACCCCCGGAAATTCTTGCTAGTAATATCAATAAGGTAATGGAAATCATAGATAAAAACTTTACAACCCGGAACGAAGTGG
Source organism: Agrypnus murinus (assembly GCA_929113105.1). Classification (NCBI taxonomy): domain Eukaryota; kingdom Metazoa; phylum Arthropoda; class Insecta; order Coleoptera; family Elateridae; genus Agrypnus; species Agrypnus murinus. The sequence continues at coordinate 95,624,214 of OV816024.1, read as the reverse complement.
AAAGTTTAAGACGTATAGGTAAATACACCAAAAATCGTAACAGACCAATATTGTTACAAATGAAAACCTGGACTAAAAAGATGGAAATACTTAGGAATTCAAAAAAGTTAAAGGGAACAAACTTCTGGATAGATGAAGACTACCCGGAATCGTTACTCGCTGAAAGGAGAATTTTGATAAAATATTTGAAAGAGGCCATATTGAAGGGTTTACGGGCAAACATTAAATATGATAAACTAGTTGTCAACGGTGAACTATATACGGCAAAAGACCTCCTCAACCAAGAAGCACTACGACAGAACCAACAGCTAGAAGAAAGTAAAGAGAAGGACTACAATAACAACACTAATGGGAATAAAAGAAAAACCCACCAATGCACACCGGAAAACATTGAGGGGGGACAAAGAGGTAAAAAAACAGAATAAAACGGGAACTAAACCAAAAATGTGGCAACAAACACTACTGATGGGGTTTCCTCAACAAGGGGACCTAACAAGAACTCACAACCAGGCAGAGGAAGAAATTTAATAGAGCTCTCAAGTAGAAACATGACGGATTGTACGGATGACAACACAAGCAATTTCACAATCAAGGAACCGAACAATGGTATTAATAGTAAGGTGCTTCCCAGCAAACTGGCCATTAGGGAAGTAGAAGGCCACTACCCCCCATATTCAGCTCCTACTAATGAGTTCATTGGTACGGCCATTAACAACACTAATGACACTATTAAAGTTAAAAGAAACAATTTAGAGTCTAAACTCGAAGGAAAAACGATAAATCTAAATATTTGTAGTATAAATGTACAGACATTATTATCAAATGATAGATACGAAGAACTAGCCTATGCCATGACAGATATCAAATGGGATATTATAGACCTGTCAGAAATTCGTCGTGTTGGTGAAAACATTTTAGATACCAAACTAGGGCATATAGTGGAGTAACGATAAGCAAAAAAAGAGCGTTATCTCGGAACCGGTCCAAACTACTTCGATTTGAATAATTTTTTTTTTCAAGTCTTGTAAATATAAAATACTAAAACCTTTACAAATTAGAAATTGACGCTCAGAACGGGAAATGTGGTGAAACTCGAATTTTTTTTTCCTCCTAATTAGACACCTGTGTGGTGCTTTGCATTAAAACTGATCAAAGCTGATCAACCATTAATTTTTATCTAATAAATCTTAAACTAAATACTTATAAGCTAGAGTTCATCCATTAGTGTCCTGTAGTTTGTTCTGGTTGAAACTATACTAAACATTCTCACTCGCGCACAATGCTCTGCTTTTACCCAAAACACTACACAAGCTCAAATGGTTTTGTCCTCTTCAAACTTCGGACGAGACCTTGAATGTCCAGCAGCTGAAGAGCTTCTGCATTGATATGATTATGTAGCCTGGCTTCATGCCTGCTAGCAAACCTTTTAATGTCGTCTTGAACAGTTGGAATGCCAAGGTCCCGATGAAGGTCACTATTGCGGACGTACCATGGAGCCTTGACCATATTACGCAGAACCTTGTTTTGGAAGGTCTGAATGGGCTTAATGTTACTAGCTTTGGTACAACCCCAGAGCTGTATACCATATAACCATATCGGCTTCAAGATCTGGTTATAGATTAGGATTTTGTTATTTAGTGCCAACTTAGAATTTTTTCCAAGGAGCCAATAATATTGTTTATATTTTAGACCAAGTTCGGTTCTTTTCTTCTTTACATGCTCTTTCCATCGGAGCTTAGTGTCTAGCGTCATGCCAAGGTACTTGGCATTGTTCGAGTATGGTACTAAAGTACCATTTATATCTAGTGGCTGTATATCAACTAGTCTTTTGTTCGTAAAGATTACATGGATAGACTTGAGCTCATTCAGCTTGATCTTCCATTGTTTTGTCCACTCTAGTACTGTATTACTAGCTGTTTGTAGTTTACTGGTGGACAAATCCTGTTCCTGACCTATTGCGAGTAGTGCCGTATCATCGGCAAAAGTTGCAATTTTAACATCGCCCAAATGCGGAATATCACTGGTGTATAGCAGGTAGAGCATTGGCCCTAGGACACTACCTTGAGGTACACCTGCGTTAATTTTTTTTAGTTCCGAGTATTCATCTTCTTGTTTAATTCTGAAGTTTCTATCCAATATGTACGAGGACAGAACTTCCACATATTGTTTTGGAAGCATTTTGTTCAGTTTGTGAATGAGCCCTTCATGCCAGACTTTATCAGAAGCCTGGGCCACATCAAGGAAGACTGCTGAGCAGACTTGCTTTTCTTCGAGAGCTTTTTCGATCATCGACATCTGAGATTCGATGCACTTGATCTATGGTGGAATGTTTCTGTCTGAAGCCAAACTGGTAATCTGGAATCAGCCTATTGTTCTATATTAAAGGTCTCAGTCTTTTAAGAAGTAATTTTTCGAAGAGCTTTGAAATAATAGGAAGCAGAGAAATAGGCCTGTAAGACTTCACATCGTTGGGTGGCTTACCCGGTTTAGGCAGCATAATCACTTCTGCGACTTTCCAAATTGTAGGCACGTGCTTTAGTCGGAATGATGCGTTGAAGAGGTACGTAAGTATCACAATACCTCTTCTAGGCAGTTGTTTCATAACTTGGCCAGTGATGAGATCAAATCCTGGTGCTTTTCTAGCGTTTAGATTAGTCTTAATCTCATTAGCTACTTCCTTCGGAGTAACAGGAGGGATTTCTTCGTACAGTAGATTATTAACCTCTTCCAAGGCAGTGTTAGCTTCAAATTCATTGGGTTTGAAGATTTCAGTTTCAGTTCAGTTTAGACTTAATACATACCATAGTAAGCTGGAATTCTATCCTTTGTAGATGACATTCTTCGTAGTGGTTAATTGATTCTTTGACTAATACAGCACTCCGCCTTTAGCTTGATTGTCGGGGTGAATAGTGTGGTATAATCTATATCCTCTTATTTTTAGGTAGGATTGAGCAGTCAAATGCGTTTCTGAAATCAGACACACATCTATGTACTCACTCACACATCAGACACACATGAAGGAAGACTTCAAGTTCCTGTTTTCTCTTTAGGATGTCATTGGCATTCCATGTAGCTATTCTTAAGTCTTGTTGGTCCATGGATTACTTCTTTTTGGGAATAGCGCCAGTAGTCCTGGCTTCTAACCTGTCGAGTCTCTCATTGACTCTGTCCAGCATCTTCATCATGTTCTGCATCATTTGCATCATAGATGGTTCGGTTTTAGGATTGGTAGAGTTAGGTTCTTCCTGCTTCGACTTACTTGCTTGTGCATATGAGACACCCGTCTTCAATTTAGCAGGCGCGAATGTCCTTGCTATAGGAGTTGGTTTTCTAGTTTTAGTAACGTTATCTCTCCGCTTTTGTAACTCTTTGGCGATTACACACCCTCTATAGTTGGCGGAATGTGCCTCAGTGCAGTTAGAACACTTGGCAGGAGCATTCCCAGTCTTGGTACATTCTGCTGTTAGATGATTCCCTGCACATTTAACACAGATGGGGGTACGTTGGCAGTATTTTTGCGTGTGCCCATATCTCTAGCATCTTTTGCACTGCGGTATTAATTTACTATACTCCGGACACTGAACAGATATAGTTAAAAAAAAATCAAGGCAGCACAGATTGTTCTGATTGGTTTTATGTGAAAGTTAAATTTACAATAGAACATTTTTGTATATGAATTGTTAATTCGTTATAAATGATGTCACTTAGAGAAATTTATACTAGTATAAATAATAACCATACATTTTAAAAAATTGCATTTTATTAATTTAATAAAAAAGCCATGAAAAGTTCGCGAGTGCTATGTGTTTACATATATTATAATATATAATAAATATTTTTTACAATAAAACAAAGAAATTACACACAAACATACTATATATACGTCGCATGGTAAGGTGGCAATCTCAGAACAGTTCTGTTGCTTTCCTGTGTTAATTCGTCGATTACGTTAGCACACACTGTGTTTAGGTGCATGCTGTTTTACTTAAGATAACAATTCAGCTCTCACATACTGTCTTCGTAGGGGATAGTTTTTTCTGCAGCCAGTTATGTATGTCAGCTTTCTTTGTTGCTAGACGGAATTTTTTCAATTTTTCTTATGTGATAACTTGCGTTATCCAAGACGATAACGCAACCTTCTTCAAGACTCGGCAAAATATTTTTAAACCATTGTTCAAATGCATCTGCGTTCATTTCTTTATGGTAGTCATTTGTTTTCTTGGATTCCAATAACAGTAATCCATTATCTACAAAACCGTCATCAGATCCTATATGAAGGGTGATGAGCCGCTTTCCTTTCCCCGATGGATTTCTCAAGTCAGTCGATAACCCTCTTAAAAATGCATCTCGTGGATTTGTTATGGACATGTTAGCCCACACTTTTTTTGCCATTTTTGTCTTCTTCGGAAACATTGTCCAAAATAGCTCTTGGTCTATGACACGCCTTAGGAGCAGCAAAATAATCAGGATGTTGCTTGTGCTCACGAAGTATGTTGTAAACACTGGCCAGACCAATTCATAAAATTATAGTAAATAAGCAGTGGGATTGGAAGGTAAATTAAAACATGACCTATCAATCTAGCAACATTTTCCTCTTTTTCGTGTTTTTTCCATTGAGGATGCTGCTCTTCACACACTTTAAAAGCGTTCATAATTATTTGTTTCACCTCTACAGAAAAGTGCTTTTTTGGCGTTTTTTTTGGTGGTGACAACTGAATATTGTTGACGTTTTCATCATCCATTTTTAATAATTTTGCAGTAAGGAAAATTCTACAAATTAACCAACTCATTATTATTATTAACTTTTCATATAATTCTAACTTACTTATTGACAACCGTTCGTGTATTGAATGGTGCGAGTCTTAATAAAGACTTGTAATGTACCTAATATGTAACACAGTTGGAAAAACTGACGGAACTTTCAAAACAACTGACGTAAACGCATGCGTAACAAGCTGGCGTTTGCCGTTTGTGTTTGTATGTGTAAATGAGACTTCTATCGAGTACCGCCCCATTTATTTCAACCAATGGATATTCAAGTTTCAAGTTGCATCTGAATGTCTCTGGTTTTTCATTACTATATCTGTTGGGTAAACGCAGTATAGTTCTTAGTGCCTCAATTTTAACTTTCATGTGGCACAAATGCTGAATTTCAAAGATCTTCTTGATATCCTCTGTTTTATCGAATGTTAGCACGAAGAGAGGGAGCTTGATATAGCCATCTTTCGCTTTCTTTAATTTATTTTCTGCATTTTTTATCTTGAAACCGTTCTGCTGCAGTTCATTAACGATTTCTTTTAAATCGCAAGTAGGGTGCAGGTGCCTAACCATAACTCTGATCGGTCTCTCATTGAGCTAACCCTCTATAATCTGTTGCTGTGTCAACATTGATTTTTAGTTGATTATTATTCATTAGGGTTGCATTAAACTTCAGATTACTTGTCTGAAGTTTCTGTTTGAGCTCCATATAATTTTCTAAATTACTTACCACAACTGGAGGAGGTTTTTGTTCTTTAGCCAGTGTTGGCTTACTCTGGGTGGAGCTAAGGTTCTTCTCCGATGACTCAGCTGCTTTCCTTTTCTTGTTCTTATTTTTTGGAAGCAGCCATTCTGTTTCCCGGGAAACTAATTCTTCTTCCTCATCGGAATTGGTCGGACTATAATGTTTTTTCTCACCTTGCAACAATGCAACTTGGTCTTTAAGTGCTTTAATCTCATCCAAGGCCTGTTTGAGTTGAAGACGCAGTTGTTCTATTAATGCGGTCTCTGCTACGGTGCTCGGTAAGGATAAATTAACTTGCGGCATGGTTATTTCCCTTTGTATTTCTTTTTGTTGGGTCACTAATGGTGATCCTGCTTCATTATATAGAGATGTAATAGATATCGATCTCTGTTTTACAGGAGATCTTTGTATTTTTTGACTTCCTTTAAAAGGATTTTTATTTGAATCCCTTTCTTTTGTTCTAATTTTAAGTGGAGATTTGTTTATTTTAAACATTTTATGTTAAAATAACACAATTATTATACATTAATACACTTGGTATGCAGGTCATATTTTGACCTACTTTATAATTGTTATTACAATGTTTTATTTCTGTTTACACTGTTGTTATTTGATACGGAGCACGATGACACGTCTTTACTCAGCGAAATTCAAATAGCAACAAATGAAACTCGAATAACCTAAACCCGTGGTTCCGCACCGGTTGCTCGACCATCTCAAAACAAGATAATTTTTGGTGTGTTATCACATCTATGTATTGGTAGTTCGGAGCCACTATTAATTTATTTTTATTCCTTTTGGTTTAAATATGGCAGCCATATTTGTTTCGTGGTGCACGACGTTTCATGCACTTTTCTATGTAAATGAAAATCTTGATATCTCAAGAACAGTTGGTCGTAGAAAGTCGCGGTAAAAACCATTGCATTCTTCACATTTCGAACTACATTTGTTGTTATAAACATAAATTTTGTAAGATGCTTCCTTATGGGCGCAAATTAAGTCCGAATTTAACGCTTTTTTTGCAGAATTTCGGCTTTTTAGAATGTCATATTTCCAGACAATGGAGAAGTATCAGCGCTCATTTTAAACAAAAAAATACACAGTTAAGGATAGTTTATGTTCAAAATATTTCAAATCTGAAACTTCACTATTTTGATATTTATGGGATTTGAAATTCTCGTTTTCTTCATTTTCGAGCAACTTTGGACCTCAACATCTCTTATGGTCATGGATGGATTTTTTTTATATTACATGCATATGAAGCAGCATATGATGGCAAACTGTGGTAAAAATTTTAACTTTGTCATTATCGTGAGGACAGAGTTATGCTCAGTTGAAAACTGTAAATGTATACCATTTCCATTAGTATTAGTATTACTGAGTAAATGTACTTTATTCTGGTGCTAATATTGGTTTGGGAAGTAGAATTATTATTATTACTATTATTATATATAGTTATATGCTATTGATAAAAGTCTTTGCAGTGATAACTAAAGTTATTCATATAAGAAGGGTGCTTTTTTTTGTATTTTCTTCCGTGGAAGATTTCCGTGTAAATTGAATGACAGCTAACATGAGCATAACTCTGTTCTCAAGCTAATATCAAAGTTACCATTTTCACCATAGTTTACCATCATATACTGCTTCATATCCACATAATATAAAAAAAATCCATTTATGCCCATCAGAGATATTGAGGTCCAAAGTAGCTCAAAAATGAAGAAAACGAGAATTTCAAAAGCCCATAAATACCAAAATAGTGAAGTTTCAGATTTGAAATATTTTAATCATAAACTAGCCTTAACTGTGTAGTTTTTTAAAAAGAATGAGCACTGATACTTCGCCATTATCTGGAAATATGAGACCCTAAAAAGCCGAAATTTTGCAAAAAAGCGTGGAACTTCGGACTTAATTTGCGCCCATAAGGAAGCATCTTATAAAATTTACGTTTAGAACAAGAAATGTAGTTCGAAATGTGAAGAATGCAATGGTTTTTACCGCGACTTTCTACGACCAACCGTGCTTGAGATATCAAGATTTTCGTTGACATAGAAAAGTGCAAGAAACGTTGTGCACCACGAAATAAATATGGCTGCCGTATTTAAACGAAAAGGAATAAAAATAAATTAATAGCGGCTTCGAACTACCAATACATAGATGTGATAACACACCAAAAATTATGGTGTTCTGAGATGGTCGAGCAACTGGTGCGGGACCACTTGGTTATGGTTTTAGGTTATTCGAGTTTCACCACATTTCCCGTTCTGAGCGTCAGTTTCTAACTTGTAAAGGTTTTAGTATTTTATATTTACAAGACTTAAAAAAAAAATTATTCAAATCGAAGTAGTTTTGACCGGTTCCGAGATAAAAACGTAAGGTTACTCCACTAATACATTTTATTATATTGGATAAAGAAAAGGTCTGTACGGAGTAGGCTTTTGGGTCAAGCAGAAATTGAAAAACAAAATTTAGGAATTTAAAGGCTATTCAGATCGATGCGCTACAATGCTCATAGAATTAAAGTAAAAAATAAAAGTGGGAATAGTACAAGTATATGCACCTACATTGCTATCAGAAATAGAAGAAATTGAAACATTCTACGATATAGTAAATAGGGCGATTAGCGCTTTGAGCAAAAACACGAAAAATCTCATAATCATGGGAGATTTTAACAGCCAAGTAGGTATGCCAACAAAAGAAGACCAAGATGTAATGGGCCCTCATGGATATGGAAGTAGAAACGATGGCGGAAGAAGGCTGATCGAATTTGCTCGAGAACATAAAATGGTGATAGTAAACTCAATATTTAAAAAGAGAAAAGGAATGAAATGGACGTGGATTTCACCAAATAAACAAGTAAAAAACGAGATTGGCTATGTACTAACAAATAGAAGACAATGGATAACTAATATAGAAGTAATAAAGAAATTTAAGTTTAGTGCGGATCATAGGATGCTAAGAGTTAATTTAATGATAAATAGTAAATATGAGAGAGCTAGGCAAATTGAAAAGCCACGTATTTATAAAATACCAGAAGACCTGAAAGAAACCTACTTTAAAAAATTAAATGAAATAAGCACGAATTGGGATATCGAAGAATTAAACAAGAACGGAATTAACAAAATAAGCAATCTCAGAAATAGTAGTATGACAATAGCCTCAAATATTAACAGTAATTATAAGGAAGATAAAAATAAGGCGCTCACAGAGTTTGAAAAGTTGACGTTAAATAAAACTCGAGCAGATTCCCTGGTTCATAAACTTTAGTGAATAATATATATACAAGTTTTTATGTACAATGACACTGCCATAAATACTTAGTTGACGTTACATTCATAATTGTTTTTGTTAAACTAGGTAGGTCGATCAGGACCATATTCGCCTTATTTTTTAACTGCTGTATTTTCAACATCCTCCCCGGGCGGAAATTGGTCGATTTCAAGAGGATACAATAATTGTACCGGTCGTCACAGTCGATCTCCATTACTGACTTGTACTTCACATGCTCTTATGCGTTTGTCACGACCTTGATATACGGTAGTAATTGAGTGCTGATCGTAATTGCTGTAAGTAATCTACGCACCATCGATTCCAGAACTTTAAAACAATCTGTTCTCGAATTCTCCATTGGTTCAGGATATCGTTATGTTGGATTATAGGCAATTTTGTATCGATAGTCATGCCAACATCATTATAACCAATTAGGAACTTAGAAGGGCTTAATACAGTTAAATTCGATGGATCATCGTCAATATATGTTAGTGGTCTTGAATTAACGGTAGCTTCAACTTCTGCTAACACAGTCTGCAGTTCATCATAATGAATTCTTGCTCTTCCGAGCGTAACTTTTAAGGCAGATTTAATCGTTCGTACTAATCTCTCCCAAAAGCCGCCCCACCATGACGCTCTTTCAACGATGAAATTCCACTGAATATAATGCTTCGAAGCAAACTTTTGAACTCCTTTATTTGTCAGGATCTTAGATAATTCCTGAAGCTCTCGTGACGTACGTTTAAATGTTTTAGCATTATCTGAGTAGATGACACTGGGAACACCTCGTCGTACTATAAATCTCCTGATACCCCGAATGCAAGATTCCGCAGTTAAGTCAGGTACTAGTTCTAAATGAACTGCTCTTACTACAGCACATGTCAAAAGCAGTATATAGTATTCTGACGTATTACCACTATCATAAGCATAAAGTGGTCCTGCAAAGTCAATACCTGTTATTTTGAAGGGATTTGCCATCGTTAGACGGTTTCTTGGTAGTGGAGCGAAAGGTTCGTTGCCAGGTTTGCCTTTGAGACGTTTGCATTTTACGCATTTACCTATCAAAGATTTTATTCGTTGTCTACCTTGGATTATCCAGTATTTTTATCTAACAGTAGCAAGAGTAGCGTTAACGCCACTGTGGCTAGTCGATTGATGTGCTTTTAAAATGATCAAATTAGTAAAAGTTGATTGTTTTGGTAAGATGGCTGGATGTCTTACTTCATATGGTAATTCAGCTTCTTCTAATCTTCTGCCTAGACGCAAAACTTTATTTTCATCCAAGAAAGGGCTCAACGTTAAAATTATTAGTATTTAAGTAAGTATTTAATACCTTTGTTTGTTCTAACTTAGAGATTTCTTCCTTAAATTCTTCTTCTTGAATAGATCTTATCCAATATATTTCTGCTTCGTTAATCTCTTTCACCGTTAATATCCCAGTATATTTATTTTCTTTCTTGACGTTATTCAAAAATCTTCTTACGTAAGCCGTTACTCGAAACATTTTGTCGCAATTACTGTATTTCTTAAGAGAAAGGATTTGTTTCAAGTTAGACCTATTTTCTTTAAGTTCCACAAAAAGACTGATACGGTATGGTGTTTCAGTAATATCAGTAAGTTCATCGGTAGGCCAAAATTCTGAATCTTGTCTAATCCATTCTGGACCTTGAAGCCATGCTGAAGATTCCATTAACTTCTTGGCAGATATTCCTCTTGTTAACAAATCGGGTGAACTTGGTGTGAACGGGAGACCACACGACATTCACCCCTAGAACTGGCTGCCTTCTACCCTATCCCTATAAACGGTAATGGACAAAGCTGTCAGATAAAGTGTGTGGTAGAGAAATTCGTGAGAATTCTCGACGGTTACTCATACCGATCAGGGGGAGCCCTGGTAGATGAGACCGGTGTGGGCGGATTCGAATCTCGCCTAAGAGAGGAGGTCATTTATGGTCACCAAGGAACCCGCTGCTTGGCCGAGGGCAATCATGGTCACCAAGGAACCCGCTGCATGACCTAGGTCATGTAAGGTCACCAAAGGAACCCGCTGTTGCCCGAGGCCATTTATGGTCACCAAAGGAACCCGCTGTCTGACGGAATCTCTAGTGCGGTGACTAGAAGGGAGGTTCATCCCATGTGGGAAACTGCAAGCCGCCAGGTAAATGTGCTTAGGAGCTGTCCTGGCCACCCTTTGATCCGGACTGCAGCTGGGTACGGTGATTGGGAGAAGCTCCGAAAGCCATTACACTTAAGGATAGTTGAAGCGAATATAGCCTCTCACTATTAAGACAACTTCACCAATATCGGGTACGCACCGGGAGTCTATAACGTGTAGACTTTAAAGAAGCTCTGTCGAGGGCCCACCAAGCCTAAAATTGGTAGATCGGGGTGGCAAAACCGCTTAAAAACCAAGTCCTGCCACAATTGAGGTTGGATTCGATCGGGCAGTGGTCCCACTTTGCAACAGCGCATAGCTGGGGAATAGTCCTATGCTGGACGAGGTACTTGACCCCGTATGAAAGAGGACGGGAGGGTGTCGGCGGGTGAGCAGCGTGTTAAGTCAACTGCTCGGTCACTAGTGAACGCTTAGCTAGTAGAGGGTGAATAGGCAACCTCGCTCCTACCAGTGAGTTAATCTGGGAGCAATTGCACGATTGCCGGTTGTGCAACTTGCGCGCTGATTGGGCGTATCCCAATCACTTCCTCATGGAAGGAACGTGGGGGTATGTTAACACGGGTACCCCACGTAAAACAATCTTGGATCTATGTTAACAAATCAGCTGGATTTTCTTTTCCAGGGCAGTATCTCCAATTTCCAGAACTCAATTTATTTATTTCGTTGACTCGATTTTTAACGTATGGCTTCCAATTTTTTGATTTGCCTTTTATCCAATATAAAGAAATTTTAGAATCAGACCATAGAAATACATCTTTAACGTTAAGCGATAAATTTTCCAGAATATATTTCTGTAATCTGGCTGCACACAAAGCGGCTGTTAACTCTAATTTAGGTAAAGTAAGTGTTTTATCGCAGTTTTGATTAATAGGAGATACTCGATTTTTCGACATTATAAATTGATGTTCATTAGATGACAAACATTTTAAATATGCCACTGCTCCATACGCATGTAGGCTTGCGTCAGCAAAAACGTGTAATTCAACCATCTGAATTTGATTTTAATAAACACCGCGGTAACGTTAAATCTGCTAATGTTGAGACTTCGGAACACCATAACTGCCATTCGTTATCGAGATCTTTAGGCAAGATTGTATCCCACAGTACTTGTAGTTTCCAAATATTTTGTAAAAGAATTTTTGCCCGAACGGTGAAAGGACCTAAAATACCAAAAGGGTCGAATATTTTAGCCATGGTCTGTAAAACGTTGCGTTTCGTTGACAATTGGTGAATACTTTCATTGATAACTGAAGATACATCAATAGATACTTCATCACTAACAGTATGCCAATAAATTCCAAGCACCTTTTTATTTTCAGATACGTTTGACTTTTGACAATCTTCGGAAAAACGTTTTAACATATTTGGATCGTTAGAGTACCACTTTCTTAAATTCATGTTTGCTGAAGTCATTATTTGGCGCGATAGTTCATAAAGCTCTAGTGCTTCTTCAGTAGACTTTAATGCCACAACTAAATCATCTACATAAAAGGAATTTAGTAAAATATCTGCAATTTTTCGTCGTTCGCTAGGTTGTTCCAAAAGATGTTTTCTGATTGTAACGGCCAATAAAAATGGACTCGAAGTTACACCAAAAGTTACTCTTTTCATTCTATAAGTTTTTAACGGTGGCAATTCAGATATAGAAGTAATTCCTTTTCCGATGGGTTCTCGATACCATAAAAAACGATGAGTATCGCGATCTTGTTTGTCGAGTGATATTTGCAGAAATGCTTTTTCAATATCAGCTATCATTGCTACGGAACCTAGTCTAAAGTTTATTAAAATTGCAAGTAAATCCGGAACTAGATTTTCCCCTGGCATTAGCTTTTCGTTAAGCGATGGAAACCCAGGAGCATGCGCAGATGGTTAAATACGACACACAACTTGGTAGTTTCTTTATCTTCGCGATATACTGGCCTATGTGGCATGTAATATACGCAATCACTAGCAACGTCATTTACCACGATTTCAGCGCAATCGTTTTGTAAATATTCGCGGATTGCACAATCATATTCGTTAAGTCTACCATATTTACACAATTTAAATGTTAAGTTTTTCACATGTGCCAAAGCACTGGTATAGTTATTGTCCAAATTTTTGTCATCGGTTTCCCATGGTAGCCACACTTCGTAACGATCGTTATTAAAGTGAATGTGTTCGTTAATAAATTTATCGGTAATACAGTCCGACTTTTCATTTGAAACAACACCAATTGTTTCTAAATACCAGAATTTCTTAATATCGAAACTGAGATTACTATTATCACACGAAACTTGTGTATTAAATACATTAACTACGTTAAAGTTTACTACAAAATCACACGATAGGTTTGAGTCACTTATACCATGGAGAGTCCAACCAAACTTTGAATTTACGGCAGTTAAATTTTCAGAGAGACGTTGGATCTCACCTGTCACAATTTTCCAGTAATTATCTGCTCCTACTAAAATCGTGATACCTTTATGGGTCAAAAAAGGATCAGCGTTAGTATCTGCCAAGTGATTTGTCAAAGCAAAATTATTAATGACAGGTTCTTTTAACGAAGGAGGTATTAAGGAGTCAAAGCATATTTCTGGTACTTCAACAGCATTAATTAAAATGATGTCTTCGTTAAACTGGCTTCTTAAAGGTACTTGCACACGATTGCAAAGTCGGGCAGGAGAGCGAACTGTACTTCCAAACGGTAAAATAGAAACCTTATGTGTTCCAATAACTGATAAATTTAACTGACGTGAAACATCTTCTTTTATAAATGAAAGTTGACTCCCTCCATCCAATACTAAACGAATAAAGGCATTATTACAAGAACTGTTAGGTATAAATGCAAAAGCAGTTTGGAGGTAAGCATTATCAATTCGGCCGTTAGTGAATAAATTCGTTGTATCGTTTCCATTAGGACTTGGCTTAGTGTCGTAATTGGTACTATTAGTACTAGTTGACATAGCTTCAACATTAGAAGGACGTCTATTATAGTTAGGGTCACACATGGTAGTGACATGTCGTGAATTGCATTTGTTACACCGAATATCTTTAGTTTTACAAAACTTGGAATTGTGGTTAGATAAAGTACACCTGAAACAGCGATTATTTTGCTTTAAAATGTTCTTTTTCTCGGCCAAACCCATATCAGCATTACAGTCTTTAATTATATGAGTTTTTGCTTTACAAAACAAACAACACTCTCTTACGTTAGTAAATAATCCGGCTGCTGTGCAAGTTTCATTTTTTCGTTTTGGTACATTATAAGAAACACGATTAAAGTCTTTACTTTCACTGTTTTCTCCTATATACGCTTGTTCTAAAGAATCTACTTCTATTTTAATAAATTGTATCAAAGCCCTTATTTGTTTATTGTACTCTATTACGCCATCGTTGGCAATTTCAGAACCAACACTAAAAGTAGCATCAATACAGTTTTTTGTTTTCATTTTGTTAAACTGGACTCGTAAATTATACGGCAAAGCCTTGAAAATAAGAGATTTGACCATAAGTCCATACTGATCAGCTGATACACCAAGAGTTAATAAAGATCTCGTTATAGTTGATGCAGTATTATATAATTTACGAAGTGATTGAATGTCCCTATCGTATTTAACCGGTGAGATAGTTAGCAGCTTTTGAATATAGGATTCCACTATTCGTTCGGTATTTCCATACTCTGACTTAATTAAGTCGATCGCATCTTGGTAAGAAGCACTTTGAGAAGTTAGGCCTGAAATAGTTAATGCGGCTTGACCAGTCAACAGAGTCCTTAGATACATAAATTTGGCACTGTCGTCTAAATCGTTGCTATCATGAATTGCCTAACTGTACTACCTCCCAAAAAGCTGGCCATGCATCGGTATTTCCGTTAAATTTCATTAATTCTAACTTGGGCAATCTTACTTGGAGCTTAGAAGATGTACTAATTGGAATAAAACTACCGTGTCCATTCTGTTCGTTATTCGTTAGCAACGGTAGATGCTCACGTCTGGTTTCAGGTTGCGCTTCATTAAGTTGTTTAACTACATGTAATCGCTGCTCTAAGCGCGCTACTATCTCCACTGCTTTATCGTTATACTCAACAATCTTCTGACATTCTTCTTCCATCTGATCTGCGTTAAATGTAGAGGAAAGTCGTTGATCAACCTCATTCAAACTCGTAGAAATGGCCTTAACTCTAGCAATCAGCACCGATAATTCTACAGCTTCCACTTGGTCGAATGTTAAATATTCCTCTGCGCTATTCACTATCTGCGTAAGTTGTGTACGGTACATTCTACGAAGAGTGAAATCCATATCTTTTTCAACTTATACCTATATAGAATCGTTGCACTATGTTGTACGTAAAAAACCGAGCGAGTTTTACACTAAAGTTACCACGAAGGGGGTCCCGGGTTTCGGCACCAATTTGAACAGTTGATGTTAAATAAAACTCGAGCAGATTTCCCTGGTTCATAAACTTTAGTGAATAATATATATACAAGTTTTTATGTACAATGACACTGCCATAAATACTTTAGTTGACGTTACATTCATAATTGTTTTTGTTAAACTAGGTAGGTTGATCAGGACCATATTCGCCTTATTTTTTAACTGCTGTATTTTCAACACAGAGAAAACAAAAAAGCTAATAAATAAAAGGGAACAGCTGAAATTAAGAATGCATACAATATCGAAAATAGAGTACTGCGAAATTAATAAAGTAGTAAAAAGAGTGATCAGACGAGACAGAAGTGCATTCCAGAAAAAAATAATCATGGACATTATCGAAACATCAGGCTCTACAAGGAAAATAACCAAGGAACTCTCTAAAGGTACCCCATGGATTATGGAATTGAAAAATACTAGCTACAAACTAAAAAGGAATCGGAAAGACATAATCGAAATAGCCACAGATTTCTATAAAGATTTATATAAAGGAGAGGAAAAAGAAAAAAATAAGCTATCAGAACTAAAATTTCCCGATGTAAAAGTGATTCCTGCTATAAAAATGGAAGAGTTAGAAAGAAACATACAAGGTTTGAAGAAGGAAAAATCACCGGGAGAAGATGGGATAACGGCAGAGCACCTCAATAACATACCACATAGAGTGAAAGAACTAATTCTAACTCTATTCAACAAAATGCTAGTTACAGAAACAATCCCAATAGCGTGGCATGAATCATATCTACCTTATATAAAACTTTTATGAGAATAATCAAGGAAAGAATAGCACCAGAACTGGACAAAAACCAACCTATCGAACAAGCGGGGTTTAGATCTGGTTACTCAACAATGGACCACCTCCACAGTATTAACCAGATTATCGAAAAATGTCGAGAATTTGATATACCAATACATATAATGTTTATCGACTTCAGCAAAGCATTTGACAGCTTACTCCATAGTTACATGCTATTAGCCTTAAAAGAACAAAACATCGAACACAAATATTTAAGACTAATTCAAAATATATATAAGGAAGGGAAGGCGAAAATACGACTAGACCGGACAGGAAAGTTATTTAACATAAATAGAGGCGTAAAGCAGGGAGACCCACTCTCTCCTAACCTATTTAACAGTGCCTTAGAGGCAGTTTTCCGAAAACTAAATTGGAGGAACTATGGAATAACTATCGAAGGTAAAAAGCTAACAAACCTGCGTTTTGCAGATGACGTGGTGCTGCTAGCGGAATCCAGAAACCAGTTGGCTGATATGGTAAACGAGCTACAAATTAAAAGTAAAGAAGCAGGGCTAACAATTAACTACGATAAAACACATGCCATAACAAATAGAAAAACGGATAATATAGTGGTGGGATCAAAAACGATAAAGTATGTAGAAGAAGTTGTGTACCTAGGGCAGTGTATATCATTTAACAATAATAATATGGACAAAGTAATTAGTAGACGTATTAGTTTAGGGTGAAAGTGTTTCTGGAGTTTAAAACACATCTTTAAAACGAAACTACCAGTGCGGATTAAACAAAAAGTGTTTAACAGTTGTGTTATTCCAAGTCTAACGTATGGTGCTCAAACATGGTCTTTAAATAATAAGCTAAGAAATAAACTAAGGGTGAATCAGACAAAGATGGAACGGTCCATGCTCGGCATAAAACTTGAAGACAAGATCCCACTCGAAGAAATCAGAAGACTGATGGGCGTACGAGATGTTTTGATTACCAGCAGGTTACTGAAGTGGAACTGGGCAGGCCATGTAATGAGACTGCAAGAAGATCGGTGGACAAAGAGGACTACCTGCTGGAGACCAAGGAGAGGAAAACGTAAGCGGGTAAGACCAGTATCCAGGTGGGAAGATGAGCTAATAGAAGCAGGTGGTGAACAGTGGACGAACCTAACATCAATAAAGGAGAACTGGAAGCATATGGGGGAGGCTGTTGCCCGAAACCGGGATGTCTAGGCTGCCTATTATTATTATTATTATTAAAACCTTTACAAATCAGAAATTGACGCTCAGAACGGGAAATGCGATGAAACTCGAATAACCTAAAAATTCTCCAAGTGGTCCTGCACCGGTTGCTCGACCACTCTGAAAAGTCAAAATTTTGCAAAAAAAAGCGTTAAACTTCGGACTAAATTTGCGCCCATAAGGAAGCATCTTATAAAATTTATGTTTAGAACAACAAATGTAGTTTGAAATGTAAACAATGCAGTGGTTTTTACCGCGACTTTCTATGACCAACTGTTCTGGAGATATCAAGATTTTCTTTTACATAGAAAACTGCAAGAAACGTCGTGCACCACGAAACAAATATGGCTGCCGTATTTAAACCAAAAGGAATAAAGATAAATTAATAGTGGCTTCGAACTACCAATACATAGATGTGATAACACACCAAAAATTATCCTGTTCTGAGATGGTCAAGCAACCGGTGCGGGACCACTTGGAAAATTTTTAGGTTATTCGAGTTTCACCACATTTCCCGTGAGCATCAATTTCTAATTTGTAAAGGTTTTAGTATTTTATATTTACAAGATCTTTAAAAAAAAATTATTCAAATTGAAGTAGTTTGGATCGGTTCCGAGATAAAAATATAAGGTTACTTCACTAAGAGTAATTTATTAAAATGAACTACTATATTACAAAAGAAAAAATAAATAACTCAGTTTAATAATTACACTACCATGTTTGAATTTATCAATAGTTATTCAGTTCAGTTAATAACTGAATAGTTTGAATGACAAATCTGGTAGAAATTCTTTAGAATAATTTGACAACTGTCATGGCTAACAGGATTTTATAAAAATAAAATCCTTGGAGAATTCTCATCCATTTCTTCCACGTACAGTGTAATCGGTAGTAATCGTAATATTCTGATGAGTGATTTTGTTCCATGATATTGGGCTTAATAACTATTGAATTTACACCTAAGGTCTAAATTTAACGTAGTGATAACTATTAGCCAATTTCTGATTTACAATGTTAATTTCCTATAGGAAAAAATCACTTATATGTTGGAAACTATGCACCACAGAACGCTAAAAGGGGGTGTTTTGTACAGTACCCAATAAGATCCACATCCTTGCTACAGTAACTTTTCCTCTAAAATAATTAGGGGAGCCAATATTTGAGAAATTGTGTTTTTACATGCTATTCACCTATGTAACAAAACCGATAATACACCCTGTATGTAAATACGTAGTTTATTGAAAATGAATACTTCTAGTAGCTGCAGTAGTTATAATATTATACTGCAAGAAGAAAATAATTGCTTCATTTTAGTGCACCAGTCAGTCAGTTTGTTTACAACACTGATGATGCCTACTTTGTAGGAGAAATATATTTGTTAAGTAATAATAATTATTTTTAATAATAAAAATAAATTTACAGGATAGTGTTTGGTATTATTTATTATAAGAAAATAATGATTACATTATTATTTTTTTTATTATTTTCAGTTATCCTTGTGAAAAACACAAACGATTAGGAATTTGTGGTTATGTTGTGTGTTTCTGCTTGTTTACATAAGCATGTTGAATTCTATGTTCTTTTTACTTTTCAATGGTTTTGGTTAACCCAACTTTGTCTTAGCTTAATACGTGATCTGTGGTAAATAGAATACAACTATTGTGTTGAATTTGATTGATACAGACATAACCTATTAAATAAATGCCAAATTTATCATTCATCCATAACTGTCTGCTTTACTTTTCGGTTTTTAATTTTGTTTTTCTTTGGTACATGAATTCAGAGGTTGTGTTTCATTTTCATCATTTCATAGGGGAATAGCATGTAAAATCACAATTTCTCAAATATTGGCTCCCCTAATTATTTTAAACAAAACACCTTTACTTTAGCATATGTGTTAAATAGTTTCCAAGATATAAATGATTTCTGGTATAGGAAATTAACATTGTAAATCGGAAATTCACTAATAGCAATTACCGCGTTACATTTAGACATTAGGTGTAAATGCAAGAATTATTTAGCACAGTTTCATAGGGCAAAATCACTCATCAGACAATTGCTACCGGTGTGGAAGAAATAGATAAGATTTCTCAAAGGAATTTATTTTTATAAAATCTTATTAGCTATGACAACAGTTGTCAAATTATAATCTCAAGAATCACTGATAGGTTATGTCATGCTTTTGTATTATAAATTTAAAACATATTATAAGAATGATACTAATATAAGAAAAAACATTTTAATCTTATTATGGGGTTACATATTTTATATTATTTAACAATTATAGTAATTTAACAAAATTAAACAACAAAAAATAAAAAAGCAAAAACCAGAATCAATTTATAAAATCTGTTCATAATAGAAAAGCATGACATAACCTCTATGTGATTTTTGAGATTAATCTGACAGCTATCGTCATGGCTAATAAGATTTTATAAAAATAGATTTCTTTGAGAATTCTCATGTATTTCTTTCACACTGGTAGCAATTGTAATATACTGATGAGTGATTTTGCTCCATGAAACTCTGCTTAATAATTCTTGCATTTACACCTAAGGTCTAAATATAACGTGGCAATTGCTATTAGTGAATTTCCCGTTCACAATGTTAATTTCCTATACCAGAAAATCACTTATATCTTGAAAACTATTTAACACAGATGCTAAAGTGAAGGTGTTTTGTACAGTATTCAATAAGGTCTACTACGTTGCTATAGTGACTTTTCCTCTAAAATAATTAGGGGGGGGGACAATATTTGAGAAATTGTGTTTTTACATGCTATTCCCCTATGTTACAAAATCGATAATACACCCTGTATATCTTTTTGGTACAAATTACTAAATCTTTTTATATCCAATGGGAGTCACTTTTTGCCACAGAACTTCTACAATAGTGAGGTGGAACTATTGGTAACACTTCTACAAATCTTTTGAATCTATGAATTAATATCCTCTTTAGAAAAGGTCGGATGGTTCGTATGCTTTCTTCCTAAATCTGATGTGTCAAGTTCTGAGTCATTTTTATTACCGACATGTAACATACGATTGTACTTGGAACATTTAATACCATTTACAACTTTAGTTTTGCATCTTTTACAAACAGATGGATTTTACACACCCATCTCATCGGCAGTCATATTTCTCCCAATCCAACTTCATAAAATCTGCTTGATTTCATATCATTTGTAGGAACCTATTAAAATTGAATATTTTTATTACTACGTTCTTTAAGAGTGTGTATTTCATTGATTAATGGCAAGTGTTTATTTTTTTTGTTTATTGTTTCCAGCCTTACTTTGTGGGTAATAAATAAAAACCCACAACCACCTAAACTGTATGGACTCGTCAAAACACATAAACAGAATATGCCTATAAGACCAGTTGTATCATACATCAATGCACCTAATCACATGTTCTCCAAAAAGCTGAACCAGATTATTAACACGATAGGTTACAAATCGAAATACTCTGTTAGAAATTCATTAGAATTAGTAGATAAGCTACAAAACATACATCTTCCACCACATTCAAAACTTGTTAGTTTTGATATTTGTAACATGTTCTCCAGAATACCCCCACAAGAATGTATTCCTTTATTAGATAGTTTCTTGATTAATAGTAATATAGAATTGGTTAAAAGGTTAGAGTTAATTCAATTATTTGACCTTTGTATAAGTCAAAATTATTTTACTTTTAATAACATAATTTATTTACAAAAAGATGGTTTACCTATGGGTAATTCTCTAAGTCCTCTATTAGCTAACATATTTATGGACAAGTTAGAATATCAGATATTTGAATTAAACCTCTAAACACATCTTCTGGTTTCGTTATGTTGATGACATTTTAGCTTGTTTTGGCAGTTCTTTTGAGGTTATCAATGAATTTTTAATTTTTATTAATAGTATCCACCAAAATATAAATTTTACACTAGAAACAGAACAAAACAGGGCTATAAACTTCCTAGACTTAACTATCAAGATTAACGCAGACAATCTATTTGAATGTTCCATATACAGAAAACCTACACAAATGGACATAACAATACCAAATGAATCTTGTCACCATAAAGCACATAAAATAGCAACCTACAGATCATTAGTACACAGAGCTTTAACTATTCCTCTAACAAAGCCAGATTTTAGCAAAGAGATATCAACCATTAAACAACTACCACATGCAAATCATTACAATCCGAACATGATTGACACTTTAATTAAACAAAAAGATTATAGGTTAGCTATCAAAAGAATATATCCCATTGACAATCAAACAGAAGACACAAATTACATATCTATACCATATTTTGGCAAAATATCAGAAAGAATTGCACATATACTAAGAAAAACCAACAATTATAAAATAACATTTAAAACCAACACTAACACTTTTTCATTTTTATTTAATGCTAAAGACAGAACACATGATATCATGAAATCGGGCATTTACCATTTAAATTGTTCTTTTTGTAGTTCGGTATATATTGGGCAAACACTTAGAAATTTTTAGCTAAGGTATAAAGAACACGTACGTCATTACAAAAATAAACATCCTGAAAAATCTAATTACGCCAAACACCTTTTAGAACAAAATCACACAATGACTCCTCAAAATAATATTAAATTCCTACATTTTTGTAATAATAAACGCAAATTAGACATTTTAGAAGCCTTTAAGATATACAAACACAAACTCAGGGTACCTTTAGTGAATGAACAACTTGAGCTTAGTAATTCTCCGTTACTGGTAGTGTTAAATATTTAATTCTGATTATTATTGCTTTTATCTAGTTACCTATTTTTGTATTTACCTTAGCGACGTGCTTGTTTATATTTTTATATTACCTTTGATAATGACAGCTTAGCTGTCGAAACAATATCGTCAGGTTATATTTTAATAAATACTGTGAAACTTTTTAATAATCTTTATTTATTTCAAGTGTTTGACCAATTGTAATTTTGATCAATTGCCCCAGTTGATCCCAATTACTCCAATTGATGAACTATTTTTTCCTGGGCAAGGAATCAGGAACATCTGTTGTAAACTGAAAGACAAATTAAATGAGACTCATATAGGTACTTAAAAAATCAGCTGCGGGCACAGGTGATTGTTGGGTTGCCTAAATATATCAGGACCAAACTTAAACTTAAACTGAAATATTTTTAATGCAATTTATTTTCAAATTTCATCAAATTCGTCTGTTTTATTTGAATTAGAATACCTATACGAGTCTCATTTAATTTATCTTTCAGTGTACCTCATGACACGAGTTACTAAGATTCGATCTATAATTTAGCCAGATCTGGGTAAATTCCACCTCTGGTAGAAATTTCTATCATGCCAAATATTGCATTGACTCAGGAGCTACGGTTTTACTTCCTTATCTGTGAAGACATGTTTTTCATTTTTTTTTTGCTATGGAGAACTACAAGCTCAACTGAGAATCACATTATGACCCTTGGATTATTATTATTAAACATGCTAATTACTATTTCACTGAGACTGGAACTCTTTGTTATTGAAATTAGCAGAACACTGTTCGAAATTATACACCATCTTTAATCATTCCTGTTGAAACCGTTACATAAACAAAGAGTGAAATAGTTTTATCTACAGCACTAATCATTTAGATATTTGTGACTATATTTTTATAAACTTGCCTTATAGAATTGTCACTTGTAATTACACGAGTGCTTCGAAATTATCGATTTGTAATACGAACGTTGATTAGCAACCACGAGTGTCATTTTTTGACGTTTTAATTTCCCGACGTGCAACGGAGGGAAATTTGTCAAAAAATGACACGAGTGTTGCGTTTTAATCAACTTGAGTATTACAACAGATAATTTCAGAAGCACGAGCATGTAATTCGGTAAGATTATTTCATGATACAGTTGTTTATTTAAGCATCTACTTATTAACATAAAGATTAGTATTTGACATGAAAGTAAAAAATGGGACACATGTGACACTAGTTTTCAGCGTTGTCACGAAGATAAAAACAGTCGAAAAGGACAATAAAAAATTATCGAATTATCGCTGTAATCCAAAAAATAAAGCCTTGCGATTGGTCAAAAACGAAGTAGAATGAAATAATCACCTTTATTTGTAGTAAATTTATTTTGTATAGAAGGGAACAAATGCAAAGTATTGAATTATCACAATTAAAGTTCAATTTTATTAGTATATTTGTTTTTATTTTCAGGTTGCTCTTCTATGTGGAGAAGACAGAATAATAGGAGAGAATTGCATAAATATTGATTGTTTAAGTTTTCAACACAGCTATTCTGATTCTTTGGCAACCTTCTGTGTGGCGTTAAATACAATCATTACTAAAAAGATTGCACATTATTCCTACCAATTATCCAACACAGAGAAGAATATAATGAAGGCATTATGTAATGTACTACGAGAAGAAGAAGAAAACCATAGGTTACTTGTTCAGCCGACAGGACTTGGTGATGTTCCAATATTTTTTAAGGTTGCAAGTTTTGGGAAAGGTGTTCGTGATAAGAGACATAAAGAATCACGTTCTAATGACAGACATTTTGGACCATCTCATGTGCAACCTAATAGACATAGTTTATCAATTTCAACACAGTCATCAAGGACTTGTTATAATTTTGAAAATTGTAATGTTAATCCTAATGATTACACTGGAAGTCAATTATTACAAAATGGTACTAACTCAGTTTACCCTTCTCAAAATTTATATAACTCAGGTTCTCGTCCACAAGATAGACATCCAATTGAAAGAATTAATTTTCCAAATACTGTTTGGAATACACAGAGCAATACTAATTTACCATTTAAAAATAATTTACAAAATATACCATCTTCGCCAAACTCGTGGCGAAATCGTGAAAATCAAGCTAGCACTTCTTCCTCGAATAATCGCAGAAGAATTTCTCAGGTAAATGAAATTATTAATGCTCAAGAATACCAACAAAGGCCAAATAAGCAGTATTATTCCGATAGTAGTAGACAAAGTCAAAATAGGCTAGTCAATGGACTGTGTACAGCTCAAAATATGTTACTGAGTGCAATCAACAATCCCAGTGCTCAGAATCAAATGAAAAATATTGCTCAACATACTGCATTTATTCTTATTAAATCTTTCAACAGAGATTGGATATCGCAGAGTTATTTACCACTATCATTATTGCCAAAGGATGCTTTTTCAGATTGCCAGGTGGGTTACATGAAAAGTTATTACAATGGAATAGCTCAAATATTAAATTGAATTTACAGAAAAACCAACAGATTATGCTGTTTTTCTTGGAAAAGAGCAAATTTCAAGGAATGGCAAAAGTTAAAACTATTAGTAATCAAGTTGTACATCTGGAATGGCTAAGCACATCAACAGTTTCATATTATACACTTGCTCCTAGGTCAGTATTTTATTTAGTTTATTAACAGATATCAAAATAATTACACCTACTGAATGAAGACTTTTGCTTCTATTAAAGTTTCAATTTTGTTTGTTGTAATAATTGTACTTCTATGTATTGATGCAGTCATTCACACCTGTAAAACTTGATTTACATATACCCAACAACTACACACCTGTACTGGCATGTACCGGCCCAACAAAATATTAAACTGCATCAAAATGTTTTGTAGGTGACGGGCAGCTATGTATAGTTGTGCTCATTCGTTAAGGAACGATGAAAAGATCGTGACGGTAAAATTTATGAACTGGGCAATTATAATGTTGAAAAATAAAATGTTTTTTTTGATTACCATATAATAAACTGACATTTACATTGTACAAAAAAAACTGAAAAATCGGTCATAATTTTTCAATCGTTCTGTAAACAAACTAGGGTGGCTGTTATTTTGCAAAAGTTAAAATTTTGTCACGCACATATTCACTCTGCGGCTCGGTGTGTCTGACGCCTCGACACCAAAAGGTATAAGGGGTTAAAGAGTATGTATGTATGTATGTAAAATTTTGTGAATCCCACCCTCTAGATTTCTTTAAAATTAAAATTTCAGCTCATTTGGTCAATATTAACCCTTGCCACCGAGAGGTTAAAGTTTAAATGACATTTAACATGGGTTTGGTGCATTTCTAGAGACTTTGTGGCGTAACTTCTTTATCTTTCTACACTTTAGCTTGAAAACTTGTATACTTATGTTGTTGAAACTACTGAAAACGAATATAAGAATAAAAAAAGTTATGCCACAAAGTTTCTAGAAATGCTCCAAACCCAGTTAAATGTCATTTAAACTTTAACCTCTCGGTGACACGTGTTAATATTGATTATATGGGCTGAAATTTTGTGCAGCTCATATTTTTGACATTTTAAAGAAATCTAGAGGGTGGGACTTAACTTTTGCAAAATAACGGGCACCAACTGATAACCACTGGTAACCACTGATGTTAGTGTAGCGTAAATAGCAGAGGACTGTTTTATATTATTATTTATGTCCCATTTTAATTTATTTTATTGGTGGTTGTCTTTTAAATGTGAATTCTAGTTAATTTGTCGGACCAGTGCAGGTCTATGACTGACTGTCTGATATATGTGAATTAAGCTTTTGTTGTGTAATTGATGTAATATTTTACAACTCTCTTAATTTGTTTGTGTCTTTCTTCTATATAAAACTCGTTACTAGTGCAAATAAGTATGTAAGTTTCTAAGGCTCAGAAACTCATCTTGTCCGATATCAACTGATGACTGAACTAGAAGCACAGGGTGTATAAGATTATATAAGTTTACTATGTGTGCATTCAGATATTGCGTAATCTACCACTAAATAGTTTAACTTTTAAGTTAACTTTGTTTCTTAAAATGTAAAATCTATTGAAAAAGTAATTAACATTTAAATCGGATAAAACATCAAAGTTGTTTAAAAAACTTACTTTGAGATATAGGTATATAAAAATTATTAATGTATTCCCAAAAATAGGAAACTGCATAATGTAATTTTGGAAATGTCACCTGAGGTGTTTAAATGCCTTGTGAATAATAAAATAGTATTCTTAGACTGGGACAGCATCCCTGTTTATGAATATATTGGAGTATTACGGTGCTATAAATGTTGGAGATATGGACATAAAGCTATACCGGGTGGGGCGAAAAAACGCATTATGTTTGCAAGCTTACTGTGGTAAGATAGGAAAGCGGATGATGCTGAAATTTGCAGTACGTATTGAAAATCATATCTCTAGAGTTTTGGATAGTTATAGCCAAAAACACATGAACTTGTTAATTAAAAATACGTTTCAGTGTACGTAACATGATAGTGCTCCAGCACACAGAGCACTATTAACTCAAAATTTTCTGGCAGAAAATGTACTGCAATTTGTAACAGCAAACCAGTGGCCACCAAATTCCCCTGACTTAAATCCCTTGGATTATTCAGTCTGGAACGCTCTACAGAAGAAGGTTACCTGGGATCAAGAGAACCTTTTGCAAACTTGAAGGAGTTACAAGAAAGGATTAAGGCAGTATGGCCGGAAGTAAGCCTTCAGGTAATTAGAAAAGCAATTTTGCAATTTAAAAGAAGATTATAGAGAGTAGACACTGAGAACGGCAGTCCCATACAACACATTTTTAAATAGCTACATAAATTAAATTAAATTAGCTGTAATTAATGCATTAACAATACTGTTCAAATAACTTGAGTTCGAGTTTGTGATGTGATTTTGTTTTTATGAATAAATGCATGAATTTTGGCAGAAAGGCTATTTCATCTATCTCTTATGCACCTGCAAAATTACAATTCCATGATTTAATTATACATCAAATTAGAGACCTTTAAACAGGATGCGTTTTTTTTTGCCCCACCCGGTGTATTGTAGACAGGAAAATATAGTATGTCCTCTGTTCAACAAAAATCATAAGAGCAGCGAATGCAACTCAAATACATATGAATTCGCAAATTGTAAGTTTGCACACGAAATACTAAAAATACCAAATATTGAGTACAACCACACCGTTTTTGATAAGAATTGTGTATACTTGAAAAAGAAGATAAAATAAAAACAAGAACTCATTACATATAGCAATTAAATGATAGCCATAGAAATCCCATACGAAAATAAATATAATATAAATTCGCAGTTAACACAGTTTGTATATGGAAGAAATCCGTGGATTATTTGTGTTAGTGAAACACATGTAGCACCAATAGAAGAAAGAAGTGGATATTTCAGGATACTCAACAGTAATATGTCATTCTAACAACAGGCATAAAGTTTTGATGTGGTTTATAAGGACTCTGTCAATAGTAGTCATTGGATGGTGATTGTTAAGCTTCGAATACATAAAGAGATTTTTTTGGTGACTGCATGTTACATGTCGCCTAGTGCTAGAACTGTGATTTTTTAGACTATCGAGATGAAAAATCAAATGATAACATTCTGCAACAGAACAAAACGTTTATACTAGGTGATTTAAACATTGATTTAAAGAAAAGTGACAGTGAGGTGAAAAAGTTAAAAGAAATTATCCAAGGAGCTGGGTTTACTCAAATTGTTTCCAAACCTACTCGAATTACAAAAGACTCATCTACACTGTTAGACCTAATAATAACTAACGATTTTGCTGCAAAGGAGCTTCCAAGGGACTTTCCGGCCTTAAGTGACCATGAAATGATAGGTACTGAATCGCAAGTTGAGAGTACAATTCAAGAAGTATCGCAAACTCTACAATACCGTAACCGAAATAATCAGGCAATATCCAATGTAATCTTAGAATTAATTGGAAAAATTGGAATTACAATTCTGTGAGTGTAGACAATATTTATTCCGATTTCATACAGAATAGACAGGAGGCCCTTGATAAAGTTGCTCCACTAAAGCAATCTAAGCAGAAAAAGTATCTTTGGATATCGGAAGTAATAAGAGATGCACAAATGGAAAGAGTACAAACGATTGCTTCACCAAGGAAGAACAGGACTGGAAATCTTATAAACAAAAGAGAAATAGAGTGGTTTCAATGATACAGTCTCAACAAAGGAAATATTTCGATACTAATATTGACAAGTATAGGGGAAATGGAAAGAAAATGTGGAGAACATTAAAAGATTTGGTGGGAAATAAAAAACAAGAAATTGATTTTTCTATTCAGACTATTCAGATTGACTACGGAAAGTATAGCGGAACAGTGGAAGAAAACTTTAATGATTATTACTTGAATAGTTTAAAAGAAGTAGCAGAAAGTATTGAAAAGCAAAATTGGCATAGCGAATATAAAGAAAATACTAGGTAACCCAGTTTGATAGAATTTAAAAGTATTACAATCTCCGAGTTAAAGAAAGTTGTATTTAATCTAAAAAACAAAAGTAGCAGTGACAATTGCCTAAGCATAAAGCTAGTGAAAGATTTATTCTGTGTAAAAGGTTACTCTTCTATATCTAGTAAACTCATCCCTTGAGTCAGGTTCTTTCCTGAACGATTTAAAAACTATTATCATTTTACTGATACCCAAGGTGTCAAAGCCTATGGTTCCTGGTGAATTTATGAGACCGATAAATTTGTTACCAACGGTTGACAAAATTATAGAATTATTGTGAGTGCGCAATTGAAAGATTATTTTGAAAAAACAAATTACTGTACATAGGTCAATCAGCATTTAGGAGTAAGCACTCGTGAGTCAGCAATCCAGTATGTAACTGCAACGTGGAGAAAGGACATCAACGATGGAAAAACTGTGCTTAGTGTTTTTGTGGATTTAAAACGTGCATTCGAAACTGTTGATCGGGAAATTTTGATTAAAAGATTAGAGTGGTATGGTGTAAGTTCAAAACCTTTGGAGTAGACTAAGGATTATCTTAAAAACAAGTGTCATAAGACAAAAATTGCTAGTAATGTCTCTGCAGAAAAAGAAAGTGTTTGGGGAGTTCCACAAGGCAGCGTGTTGGGTCCCCTATTGTTTGTTATTTATGTAAATGATATTTATAAAGCTTTAAAAAACTTTTGTTAGCCTTTTTGCTGACGACACGCTTAAATCTGTATCTGGAACCAACTTTCATGAGATTACTGCAGTTTTAAATAATGAACTTGAGCTATTATACAAATGGTTATGCAGAAATAAACTAAAGTTAAACGCATCAAAAACTAAATATATGGTAATAGGGTCAAATGCAAACTGTAAAAAATTTGAAGAACTAGGATTAATATTGTACATAAATAAGTCTGTTATTGAATGTGTTAGCGAAATAAAATATTTGGGAATATTCTTAGATCCTAGACTAAGCTTTGCCAATCATGTTAATTATCTATTTATTTATTTATTACAGAAAAGTCTAATCAACGGGTATTAATAGGACTCACTAACGATTAGCACAACATAGATACAAAAGGTTACATTTGTGAACGTTGATTAGTAAAATTAAACATAAGCCTAAGTAAGCAGGTAAAAAAAATGTTAAATGAAATTATGAAATTATTTAAATTATTTCGTTTAGAAAAAAATAAAAATACGTTTGGTAACAAAAAAATAATAAGGCCGTCCATTAAAAGCCTGTCTTCTTGTGAGCAATATGTAAAAAAATATTTGTTCTAGGATAAATACTTTTCGAGATATTTATATTTCTTTAAAGACGTGCAAGCAGTTTTGATAATTTTTTCAGTTTGAATATTTCCCAAGTTTTGCGTAATTGATTTTCATTGAAATCTGTGAGATCGACCTATTTTAGTGATCGATTTCACATGGAATGATCACCCTACAGTGTAATTAATAGTAGTAATTTTTAACCTAATTTTATAATGTACTGACAGAGATTAGGGGAGAGATTGCTCACAGAAGCACATGATCACCCCTGTAAAGATGCGCCGTGCAGTGGCATTTGTTTGAAATAGGGGCTTAAAATGAATTGCTATTAAAGACGGTAAAGAAGATCTTATTTATTTTATTTCTAGGTCGGTAATGTTGGGATTTCTATGTTTTGCCACAAATATATGAAAATATAATTTGATTTAAACAGAAATTCTACATTAATTTTTTTATTAATTAATTGTCTTTAATATAAATGAATCATATAAATAAATAAATAATTGCTTTTTAGGCAAATAAGACTAAACGTAATTGTTTCGTTATTGCTATTTATGTTTAATAACAAATACATACGTTACATGTAAATGAATATTTATAGTTAATTAAATTATAAATTTAGACCAAATACATTTTACTATGTTCATTTGTTACTGTAGATTATATAGTTAAGATTTGTTTAGTAAAAACGGGTTGGACGATGGACGTCTTTCCAGAAAATGTGGAGAAACTCGAGATCAGGTGAGACATTAACACATGTCGTTATGTGGTAGCTCCTGATAGCTCTGTCTAATAAATGTTGGTTGGCGTGCAAGCATGAGACAGAGATACACGCTGCATTTCGTTGCAGGTTTCTGATTAGCACTGACCACATATGTTTACACTATTCCAAATTGAATTCAATTTTATTTATTCGTTATTCCAGTTATGCAGCACAAAATATGTTAGTGGCAATAACAGTACTTTTTAGTGAAGAATGATGTAGAATTGTTTTCTAAATTAATAATTTGGAATAAAGGTTTTAAATTAACATGGATTTATTCAAGATTTGCATTTTATCATATTTTAGATTTTATAATAATGTCATTAATACGAAAATGAGAAAGAATGAATTTTTTTAAAAGAAGAAACATGCATTCCTTATGCAAAACAATATTTAGAAAAAATTCATGGGACAAATTGTCTATTCAAGAAATTTAGAACGTTAAATGTTAGTCAAAAATAAATAATTACAAATAATTAAATATTTTCACCATTAATAAAAGTGTTAAAATTAAAATCTTTTTTAATTGTTGGTATCTAAGTCAGTAATCAGCATTTTTCTTCATATTAAGAATATTTAAATCTGTACCTTTTTACTCCATTCTCAAAAACTTCGATTTTCCTTTTGCAAAATAGTGAGGAAAACTCATTTTCCTTATCTAGAGAGGAAAATTGCAAAATGGAGAGAAGAATTTATTTTCTCTATCTAGAGAGGAAAAAATTGCAGTGTTGCACAAGTTTTATTGCCCGGCGGTTAATTGATCGGGAAGTAGATTTTCATCATTTATGTTGTTTGAGGAAACAACATAAAAACCAACAGCAGATTAGAATTTAAAATTTCATATCTATTTGATTTTTGCAAATTTAATAAAAGTTGTTACCATCCTACAAACATAAAAATTCCTAGTTTGATAAATATAAACGTCCTTGGCAACGCCAACAATTCTGAATTAAAACTAATTTTCTACTTGTACATATTCTCGTGAAAAATAAAATCTTGTATGGATTATGAGCGTTACTAGATGATAATTCCCATCGGCCGATTTCGTCGCCTTCTTAGCGTTATCTTAACGCCCTTGGTACATAAATAACTATTCTGGTTGTTCAAGAATTGCGTTGTGATATTAACAATAATTGTTATACATTAGTCATAGAATATCGGCTAACTGGATAATCTTGCTTCGGTAGTTACTATAACAATCCGATAGAGAAACAATGAGTTATGGTTTATAACTCACGCTATGTAGTTCCCTGCACATTACTTGCACGAAGGCACTTGAATAATGAATATATAACCCAATAGAAGTAGATAATAGTTATTTATGGTATAAGTGAGTTAAGTAAAATATTATCATTAACTCGCGTGTGCCATACAATGTTTTATCCAGCGCATCTTTATTTAAGTTCAAATATTGAATTTACAATGTATAGTTTAGTCTGTAGTTTTTGCCAGTAATAAATTTGATGCTCTAACCCACTGGAACCCTAACATCACTGGATTCTAATAAAGTAATAACATTATGCAACTTATACTGGTGATTGGTTGCTATCTACTATAGCTAGAATTTGTTTGTAGAAATCTTGGATTGCATAAACATTTATGTAGTACATATATTGTATTCATCTGGTCAACAACATTGAGTCAATCCATATGAAAGCGCCCAATTCAGAAATAAATTGTTGCTTGACATTTTTAAAACCTATCAAAAATGGCAAAGGAGTTTTTTTTGCAAGTATTGGTATTCTTGTGGCGATCATTTTTCTTCGGCTGCACATAGCATTTTTGACCAAAATCGTCATTTACTATTTAATTTAATAGCTTCTTTACTTTTAGAGCTATCGTGTTCAAATAAATACCATTCTTTTCTACATGAATTGCTCTATGTCTCTGATAATTAAAGCTTTAGCTATCCCTTGTGCAAATGCATGAAACAGCATAATTTTTCTTATGAATGGTAACAGTCTCAGACTTAGAATTTCTTTATGCCTACGTGTATCTATTTCGACTATTAATTCGCCAATTTTGAAACCTGAGATTCTCGTCTTCTTTTCCAAGGGGTTTCAAACATAGCCCAAAGCTGAAAATTGTCAGCTTTTTAATTCTAATAGGGGATAAATAACTTAGGGATAAGTCTGCCGTAAAAATCTAAACTTGCAGACTAACGTAGCTTTAAAGCTGTGCCACCGCAAAGTAACGCAAAGATACAACCATTCTTACTTGCGAACTTGTACACAAGAGTTGCTTTAAAATAATTTTAAATGTGTAAGAAAATTGTCATATTTATTTTCACTACAAGTAGATAACATCCAAGGTTGTGAATATACTCATTAAAGGAAATTTTTAATTTCGTTATTAAAGATTCAGTCATTTCACCGGTTTTTTTAATAATGCGCAATGTGTTTGAATTTTATTCAACTTTGTAATTGTTGTAACTGGAGATAAATTTAATGAATGGCATACTAAATTTGCTGTATAATATGTATCACCAAAATTTTCCTTTACTATTTTACATGATTTTGGTTCAATATCAAATAATTTAAAAATACATGCAGGAATCACTGACCTGGCACAAGATCTACTGAAATATTTTTTGTTCAATCCTGTCGTTGAAAATTACTGTTTCTTACGTAGATACCAAAGGTGAAATCGTTTGTTTTGTCCATTCAACCTACTTACATAGCAACGGGTGAGCGAAAGCAGTGGGTGAAAATTTTTTCACTCACTCCCGATAAGCAAAGTTATAAGCTGAACATTTAACCAATTTTATTCATAACAGTAACACATATCAACAAAATTACTTATAAATATGAAAGTTAACATTACAATTGTTAAAAATCGGTTGATTAATACCAGGGAATTGATCTTTGTTGACAAATAATGACAAATTGATTGTTTGTTTTGTGACGAATGATGAGAACCGTAACAACGAAAACCGCCTCCTAATTTTTCTGCAATTATTCTAAAAATTTAAGTTTATTTTTTTTTTAATTTCTAATAGCAGGATTGAATAAAACGCTATACAGCATTCGTGGGAAACTGAGTCACTCACTTGTGTGTCTTTCCACACTCGGCTTCGCCTCGTGTGTAATCTCGCCACACGCATGAGTAAAACTTTTAGTTTCTCCACTTGTACTGTAATATACTATTAGTCTATTCATATGTTCAGAAACAATTTCCCTTATGCCTTCTTTGATTGGTTTCAGCCCTTTTTGGGATCTCAAACCAAAGTAAGATTTCTTTCAAAGATTATCATTAACAGTACAAGTTCTGTTGAAAACGTATGAAGATATGAAGAAGATAATTCCAAATTTTGAATTAGCTTGTGGGTTATGTAATCAAGATTCTGTTGAACACCTGTTTTCCAAATGGCGTCAACGCGGAGGACATAATCCAAACCCTACTGCAAGAATGGTACGATTATCTATAAGACATATTTTATCAACGGGATATGTACAAGCTAGTGATAAGGCAAATGTTCAATGTGAGAATGCAGTATCTTTATTACAATCGCAATCTATGGTTTCTAAACAATTTCACCAAGCAGATGAATTATCTTCAGGTGAAATAACATTACAAGACGAAGACAAAGAAGAAGGTTTGGAATTTGGCGCAAACTTAGTTAATGACATGAATGACATCCCTCTATGAAAGAAATGCTATCGCATTTTTTGCTGAATATGTAGCTCGTCAATGTGTGGGCAAAACCCAATGTGAAGATTGCCAAAATGCGATGATGAAGATTCCAATGGATAGTTTAACAGATGATGAGTTATATTTGAGTTTGAGAGAGTATCCGAATCAGGATGAAGATGCACCAACTATTACAAAACTAATACGACCTACAGATCATTTTGCCACGATTGTGGGTTTGCAATTAACAGAATTTAGTAAACAATGGAAGGAGTCTTGGACATCTAAAACTTTATCTGATGATCTCTTTAAACACTGCGTTAACGTTACGCGTAATACTTTCCCTGAATGGTTGAAATGCAATTCAAATTGTCAGCATCGTGAAGAAGCATTGAAATTTTTAATAAGAGTTGGAATATACGCTACAACTAGAAAAAATAATGTTGCAGCAGAAAAAGGAACGCAATCAAGAAAACTTAATATTTTGCAAAATAACTGACTTATTGCAAATGTATGTATTATCTGTATTGATTGAAAACGCATGGGCTTGGTATAGAGATATAAAAGCGTTCATAAAAATAGTGAAACGGTGCGATAAGGAATGGGAATATTATATATTATAAAGTATACAGTATGTTATATTATATTTTAAATAATATTCCTCTTCTTTATCGCATCTTTTGCTATTTTTATGAACGCTTTTATATCCGCATACCAAGCCCACGCGCTTCCAACCGGTATACATGTATACTATATGTATTTATTAGGTTTATGTTAGTATATTAGTTCTTATAATACCTGTAATTTTTTATTTCGATAGTAACATTTGTGTGTAGTCATAAAAATCTCACGAGAGGAAGTTGTTTTTGGGATAAGGAAGATAACTTTGTATTTGTATATTATAGAAAAGGAAGAACCGCTAAAAGAAACAAGATAAAGAAAGAAATAATAGTCTTTATTCCAAGTCATTAATACAGTTGTATAATTTAAAGCTAAACAAAAAACTAATGTACATACCTCTTAACGGAATAAAAGGAGGATATAAAAAAAATATCATCATTTATTTACTGAATTATTAATTATGAAACTATAAAATATACATTATTTCTTTGTAGAAATCTTGGATTGTACCTATAAACATTTATACGTACATATTGAAGTCATCTGGTCAACCACATTGTATTTAACTGTTTTGTCTGCAAAAATCGTTATCAAAAAAAAGAAATTTCATGCGGTATATATGTTAATCGATTAATTGTCACTTAATCGACTGAATAAAGATTATTATTTATTCTTTATGTTACCTATTGCTTTTTAGCGGTCTTTCCTTTTTTACAACACACCGCAAACGGCACGTAATTGTAAAAATTCGTGTTTGAAATAAATTACATTCTGTTTATATTCAGTTTATGTTTAATTATCATTTTATCATTAACCACAGATTATGTTTTTTTATTAAAAAAAATTATTAATATTAAACTTAATAAATGAGTAATATGTTAAATGTTCAATAAATAGTTACTAAAATAAAATGTATGATATGATAATTCTAATAACATAAGTAGGTAATAATTATTGTTTGACGTTTTAATAGTTATTTATGTATGTACTAATGGAGTTGTGAGGGGCGATGTTCCATAAGGAATGGAAGTCGCCAGATGGGCATTATCATATAAATATAAAAATGGTGCCGTGGTGGCTTTGTTTTACTACTCATATAAGATTTTGTTTTTTACAAGAATATGTAGCAGTAGAAAATTAGTTGAAGTTTATATGTATTTATTTTGAACGTAACGGTTGTAAGTTAATGGACTTGTTTATGTTTATATATTTCGTATCACGGTATCACAGATACAAACAACACATAATACCTATAAGTGAAAAATAAAACTTTAAACGGAACATTCGATTCATATATTACAGAAATTGATTATACGACACAAGTCTGTTTTATCTTATTTTACAATCGTTCATCGCGTGCCCCTAGTTCGGTATGTTTGATGTTTAGATGGGGTTAATTCCACATGAATCTTAATTCAAGGTACTCGCCAGTGAGCAATCTCTCCCCTAATCTCTGGTACTGATAGCACTTCTTTTTGGGATGCCACTGCGAAATAAAAGAAGCATAAAAATGTCTGAAGTTTTCGTGTTGTCAAGGTGACAACAATTTAATGTAGTGGTAAATTAAAACCGTCATCATCATTTTGGAGTGGAAAAAAATTATTATGCACCATGTATATAAAGAATCACTGTAGTTAAAATGTACTCTCGTAGATTAATAAAACTTTCATAAAATAATATTAAATTTCATTCCTTATCATAATCACAAATCTGGTATAGTTCCAGATAATACATAGTATAGCCAAAAGTTTTATCAGTAGCACCCTATAATCGAAAATCTTGTTGGCGAGTCGGTGGGAACACTGCAAGCATAAAGTTCCAACCTTCTGTCATACAGTCAAGTAGCAAACGCATTGTCATGTAGCCTCTTGTTACTCACAGAGCGGGGACAGTACAAGAATCATGTTGTGATTATTACGTTGTTTAAAGTAGGGAGGAAAGCCTATACAATTTTTACATTGTTGAAAGGGCTGAATATTAGTGAACATTTTCTATATCGTACTATTAAAAAGTCTAATGAAACCAATTCTCTTGATGACAAACCTCGCACGGGTCATCCTCGCTGTTCACAAATGAAAAAAGTTGTGTCCCAATTGTGTTCATTTCACATTGTACAGAGGAAACTTGTTGTTTCAGGTTGTCATGTTTCTGCAGAAACTAGTAGAGTGAATATCGTATGGTATCATTTACTTATTGCCACAGTGTTTTAGTTCATTGTCTTCTCAGTCCCTTAAACATAAAATAATCAGTTATTTTGAGAACTACTTTACTATTAATGTTTTATTTTTTCTCCTCATTTCTTTCTAAATACATACTTATTTGTTTTTCTTTTTATTGTTTATAAGGGAGGAAGTGTTACAATAAAATTTCTTAATTCTAAAATATATTGCCAAATTTTATTTTGGACAATAGGTCCACTAGTTTATAATTTATTTTACATTTATGTTTCTAACATGTATTTGTTTTTCAGAGAGCGTGCTATTATAGATAGTATTGTAAATGGTAATACATTAGGTTCACAACTTGGCCTGAAGCTCTGTAGTTTATTTCAAGAACACTAAGGACTTTGGTTCAAATTGATGTGGGATGATACGTAAAAGGGGCAGTTCTATGTTAAATACATATGATGTTCTGTCTACAGCTATTATTAGATAGAAGTTTTTGAGAAATGAAAACATTATTATAAATGAGCAATTGACATATATTTTAACTGATAAGAAAACTATTCTTTAACTTAATTATTATCAGCAAAGAAAAATGTCTGTATTAAAAACATCAATTGCAAATGAGAAATTGATAATTTAACATACATTATACTTTATTATATGTAAAGTGGTGATGTATTATTGGTAATTTTATCTGTTTTTAAATTGTTTTAAGCTAAGTAACTTGTCAAATATCTAGAATTTAATTAAACCAAGCATTTATGGTAATTTTAATACCCCATGAGACTTTTTAATTGTTTCATTTATTTCTAGTTACTAAATGTATGTGTATTATTGATGTTAAAAAGTTGTCACAACCACTTCTTCAGGTCAGTTCAAAACTAGGTCAAAGAGAAAAGTAAGAAAATATGAAACGTTAGTAATGATTTGTTGCGATTGGCGGATATCTCGCGGCAGATACTCTTCAGGGATGGCATATATGCAAAATAATTCTACAACATTTAAAATAAGCTTCTTTTTTGATTCATTAGAATTCTGCTTCATTCTTACATATTAAGAAGTGTTACTGAACACGGACAGGTAAATTGAAAACTGTATTAATTTTCATCGTACATTTCTTTCAGTAATTTCTTGTTTCATTCAGAGTGATAAATACACATGGGGATAAATACATATATTCAGCTGGGGTATTAAAAATACTATAGCTTTTGATTTATATGTAAAGTGAAATATAGTGAGATTTAAAAAGAAAGTTAGGATTAGCTATAAAGGACCCCGCACGGAACATACGGGAATTGGCCCTCGGT
Source organism: Agrypnus murinus (assembly GCA_929113105.1). Classification (NCBI taxonomy): domain Eukaryota; kingdom Metazoa; phylum Arthropoda; class Insecta; order Coleoptera; family Elateridae; genus Agrypnus; species Agrypnus murinus. The sequence continues at coordinate 95,585,881 of OV816024.1, read as the reverse complement.
TAAAAACTTTCATACTCCGGGATATTATCCAGAAAACGATGCTGATCAAAAGTCTCCATGGGCCCGAGGTCCGAAAATGCGATCCCGGGGAGCTACCTTCATCGGAATCAACATAATAAAAATGCGCAAATACACCCCCTTCCTTGTGATTACCCATTGTATAGATATCTATACCACATAGATAAGTCATATATCATATATATATATATACATATCATATATGTACCACATATATATTTATATATATATCTATCTATATATATCATATATCATATATGTGACGGAATACCGCTATTATCCGCAGTTCAACTGTTCTTGAAAAGAAGAATTGTGAAGTCGAGATGTTGTCAAAGGACAAGCAAATGAAGGCCCGAAAGGAGGCAAGAAGAGTAGGGAAGTCAAGATTAAAAGAGCATAACAGAGATCTTAAAATGAGCTAGACGGGAAGAGAGATGGGGGGCCGAATTCAGATGAGATTTCTATTTATTTACCGGACATGTACATTCATGTTCTCGTTTCTCGCGATACAGCCCAACATATACACATGTGAGAAAAGTACAGTTTTTCTTGCTAGTTAATTATCAATAAATAATAGAAGCGTGAAATCAGGTGTTTTGATATATATACTGCAGAGTTTCTCAATTCGCTGGTGATTCTCAACGAAACCACTTTTTGTCCAGGTTTACTATTGACGCAGTTGACGTGTGAAGATTTGTTAATAGTTTTGTACTTTGTGCTAGGATTAGTTTTTTTTTAATCTTTGGATAGTGATTGAAAGATGGCGGTGAGATTGCGATGTTATGTGTGCAACCTATTAGGCGGACCTCGACAAATGCCACGAATTGGCGACGATGTCGACAAGCAACAAATCGCAGTTTCACGACGTGCCGCAAACGAATTCGCAGACCTTGCCGTTCAAAATGATCACCGAATTTGTTTCAATTGTAATCAATCTGTAAATAATGAGATTCGATTGATTAGAGAAAATCCCACACATCTGAGATTGAACGTGCTGAATCAGAAGGGGGAACGTGCGTGTTTCCTCTGCAATGCACCTAACGAGAACATGAATGTACATGTCCGGTAAATAAATAGAAATCTCATCTGAATTCGGCCCCCCATCTCTCTTCCCGTCTAGCTCATTTTAAGATCTCTGTTATGCTCTTTTAATCTTGACTTCCCTACTCTTCTTGCCTCCTTTCGGGCCTTCATTTGCTTGTCCTTTGACAACATCTCGACTTCACAATTCTTCTTTTCAAGAACAGTCGAACTGCGGATAATAGCGGTATTCCGTCACATATATGATATATGATATATATAGATAGATATATATATAGATATATATATGTGGTACATATATGATATGTATATATATATATGATATATGACTTATCTATGTGGTATAGATATCTATACAATGGGTAATCACAAGGAAGGGGGTGTATTTGCGCATTTTTATTATGTTGATTCCGATAAAGGTAGCTCCCCGGGATCGCATTTTCGGACCTCGGGCCCATGGAGACTTTTGATCAGCATCGTTTTCTGGATAATATCCCGGAGTATGAAAGTTTTTAACCGAGGGCCAATTCCCGTATGTTCCGTGCGGGGTCCTTTAATAATAATAAGGTATATTGAAGGCCATCCATTATACAAACATATATTACATAAAATAATAGTAAATTTTAACAGATTATGTATCAAAGACAATCTCTGATTTGCATGCATAGGTAGTCGGATCTTTATTTTTTAATCTCACTGTGTTGTGATTTGCATGATGGCATTGCCTTTGGTGATGTGGATTTTAATAATTAAAATATACAGTAAGCAACGAAAACAACTTCAAACAGAAATTGTTGTTTGTATGATTTTTTTGTTTTGTTTTACTCCTGTTGTATTATCTCTTTGTAAATAAATAAATTATTTTTTATTATTTTTAATGTTTCTTTTCAGATATTCTCAATTTTTTATTTAATAGATTGTTTTGCTTTTTTCAAAAGTTAAAGACATTGAATTTATTTTCTAAATAAGAAAGCCACTCTATTGATAATTTAACTTATACCGGGTGGGGCAATAGTATGAGGAAGTCCGATAGCTCCTAAACGGTAACAGCTAGAAAAATCGTTCTAATACGGATGTAAACAGTGGATAGAGGCGCATCTAGAGAAATTATTTTCAAATATACAGGGTGTTGCAGAAAAGTATGGCACGCTTAAGGTAATTTCTTTTTAAATAGAATGCTCCAAATATTTTTGCATATTTAACACCTCTCTTGGCAAGTTTATTCATATCTAAAATTCTAGCGCCATTTAATGACCGGTTTAGAAGTTATACATTTTTCTTTCAAAAAAATTGAGTTTTACATTATCCCACTTAACAGTTTACCGCTTTCACGGCCGCAACTGTGAAGACGAATTTAAGTAGGGATTTTGTTGCAGGGGCTTGTAGGGTGCTCTTCTTTAAAAGAAAATGGACCCACCATGTACAGGGTGTTCAAAATTAATTTTTAAATTTAGAGAACTTCAAAGCTAAAATTCACAACTTTTTCAAATGGAACACCCTGTATATTTTGTACCTTTGTGATGCAGAATTAAATAACGAACATTTTTTGTATGTACGTCCCTATAGCTATCTGTAACCACTTTTGATTTATTGAGAAAAAACTGCAAGAAGTACACAATTAAAAAAATATTTATTTAAAAAATCAAGGTTTTTTTAAATAAAACAAAAGAAGAAACTATAACAAATGCTCCATATGTTGCCCATTTGCATGGACACACATTTCGATGCGCCTTTGGAACGATCTTTGTACGTTTCTTAACATTTCCGACGTGATACTTCTAAAAGCATGTATTATTCTATCCTTCATATTTTGGATTGTGGTTAATGTCTCTGTATAAATAATTTCTTTCACATATCCCCATAAAAAGAAATCCATTTTTGTAAGATCATGAGATCTCTCAGGCCATTTAGTGGGTCCATTCCTTCCAATCCATTGATGTGGGTAGATATTATTTAGGTGATCTCTTACTGCATGTAAATAATGAGGTGGAGCACCATCTTGCTGAAGCCACATTCCATATCGGATCCTTTGAGGAAGGTTCGCCAATAATTGTGGTAGATAGTTCTCCAAAAAATGAAGATAAATAGCTCCAGTTAATGTACCATCAAAAAAATGTGGCCCTATTAGATAGATGTTCTCCAATAATTCCCCCCCAAACGTTTATGGACCATCTGTGCTGGTTATCAAGTTGTCTGAAAAAGTGGGGATTTTCTGTAGCATAATAATGGAAATTGTGCCTGTTAACAAATCCATTTTTATGAAACGTTGCCTCATCAGTGAACAAAACATTGTTGAAGAATGTAGCATCGTCTTGCATTTTACCTATGGCCCAATTACAAAACTGTAAACATTCTAGAAAATCGTCATCAGTTAATTCTTGGTGCATTTGAATGTGATATGCATGAAACTTATTTTTCTTTAAGATTCGACCAACAGAACGTCGACTTATTCCTACAGATGAACTCACTTCTCTCTGACTAACATGGGGATTCTCAATCGTTGCCAGCACAACAGATAAACTCATTTTCTTCGTTTACAACATTGCTAATTCGTTCACTTTTTTCATACTGTACATTGCCGGTCCTCACAAATCTATTGAGCAGGTTTTGAAAGCTGTGAACTTTAGGGAGCCTCCGTTCAGGATACCGTTGGTGGTAAATTCTGCGAGCAAGCCACAATTTCTTTCCGACTTGCCCAAAACAAAAGTCATGTCTACAAGTTCTTCATTACTAAAATTCATTTTGAAAAACTAAAACACCTACTAGAACTAAACACTGATGGTCGATAACTGCGAGAAATGTACGTTTTACATACGTGCACAACAATTGCTGGATGCTTTAATGTTTTGTTGAACAAAAACAACCAACACACTTGACAACTAAATAAATAATTGTTTTTAATTGTGTACTTGCATTTTTTCTCAATAAATCAAAAGTGGTTACAGATAGCTATAGGGACGTACATACAAAAAATGTTTGTTATTTAATTCTGCATCACAATGGTAAAAAATATACAGGGTGTTCCATTTAAAAAAGTTGTGAATTTTAGCTTTAAAGTTCTCTAAATTTAAAAATTAATTTTTAACATCCTGTACATGGTGGGTCCATTTCTTTTTTAAAAGAGCACCCTACAAGCCCCTGCAACAAAATCCCTACTTAAATTCGTCTTCACAGTTGCGGCCGTGAAAGCGGTAAACTGTTAAGTGGGATAATGTAAAACTCAATTTTTTTGAAAAAAAAATGTATAACTTCTAAACCGGTCATTAGATGGCGCTAAAATTTTAGATATGAATCAACCTGCCAAGAGAGGTGTTAAATATGCAAAAATATTTGGGGCATTCTATTTAAAAAAAATTACCTTAAGTGTGCCACACTTTTCTGCAACACCCTGTATATTTGAAAATAATTTCTCTAGATGCGTCTCTATCCACTGTTTACATCCGTATTAGAACGATTTTTCTAGCTGTTACCGTTTAGGAGCTATTGGACTTCCCCACACTATTGCCCCACCTGGTATAGTAGCTGCAGTTATTTAAAAATTCTAGGAATAGGACAAACAGAATTTGGTATATACTCGTGTGTTATGAGAGCACCCAAATTTTAAACAATTTCTGACTGCTTATTTGAAAATTTGTTTTTGAAATCGCCAATAAAGTAATCCATTATTGTACAATTTTGGACAATTTATTTACAAACTGGAGCCAATTAATATTTCAAACAAACAAAATTGTTCAATTTTATGAATAAAAGCCAAAATAAGGAGCTTATGAATAAATTGAGGGTGTTCAAACTGGCCTTCAAAAATTGCAGCTATAAGTTTAACACAACCTTATTTCTTACAACTATGATTTGACTGTTTTTCACACTGCACAAATCACCTTTTCATAAATGTTGTTTCAAGTAACGAAGACTGTCGGGTCAAGATTCTCAAAACTAGAATTTACAGATCAAAAATCCCAGGCATTTCACTTCTGATCTAAGACATGAAAATTCATAACTTGAAGTCTTGAATACTCAGATTGCTGGAAACTTGGAATTTTGAACACTTGGAAACTTGAAATCTGAATCTTGGAATGATGGCGTGACCATCTCAGACTTTAAAAATCTTGGAATCTCAGTACTTCAGAAAATGACAGGGTTACACAATGGTCCTTCTTCAGGAAAAATAGTGAAGTTCCCATGATGGGTTAAAGGAAACTTAAGGTAAATATAGGTCCTAAACAGAATAATAAACAATAGATAGCTTTTAAGTTTTTCTTTGCTGAAAAATTATTTTGTGGATTATGCTGACTGAGAGTGAAATAGAAATCAAAAGCAGTTAAAAGTTTTGATTCAGACTGGCGGTGGTGGAGAGGTTTCTCAGCTGTTTCCGCTTTGGAGCATTCATACTGCAAGCAGTAGCGGGACAGCGACGGTTTTGCAGTGCAGACATTCATAGTTGTGCATGTGTACCTAATAATGTGAAATCCGTTTTTCATTTACACGTTTCGTCCAACGCTTTTTCAAGACCTTTCAACCCTTCACAAAACTAAGAACTAACCAAACCTTCAAAATATCCATTTACAGCTTCGATGATTTCAGTATTCAATGAAAATTTCTTTCCAGCCAACCATTTCTTGAGATTTGGGAACAAGAAGAAATTCGACGGAGCCAAGTCTGGTGAATAGGGTGCCTGTTTAATTAACTGGAATCGTAGTTCGTGCAGTTTCGCCATTTTTGTTTTGTCGACTTGTGCCATGGGGCGTTATCCTGGTGGTACAAGACCTTTTTCTTTGCCAAATGAGGCCTTTTATCTTTGATTTCTTTGTTCAGTCTGTCTAACAATAATGCATAATACTCGCCCTTTATTGTCCTCCTGTGTTGCAAGTAATCAATAAAAATTATTCCTCGGAATCCCAAAATACGGTATCCATGACTTTCCCAGCAGACGGAATTCTCTTTACCTTCTTTGGAGTTGGCTCACCACGTTTTGTTCATTGCTTTTTTACTGCTCCTTGGTCTCCGGAGTGTAGTGGTGAATCCACGTTTAGTCAGCAGTTATAAAACGTCGCAAAAAATCTTTTTCATTACTGAAAAATCGGTTTTCATCTGTCTAGACATTGATGAGAAATGGTCATTCGAACTCACTTTTGGTCGATTGTCAGCAGACGTGGCACCCATTTAGCACTAAGCTTTCTCATGTCCAAATGTTGATGTAAGATGCAATGTACATGGTCATATGAAATGCTTACTTTCTCTGCTATCTCTCAACTTTATTCAGCGATCCTTCATCACGATTTCATGGACTTTTTCAATTGTTTCTTCATCGGTAGCTATTTTTGGTCTGCCAGAACGTGGTGCATCCTCTATCCTTGTTCTACCGCATTTAAATTCAACCCAGTTTGCAACTATTGCATACGAATGCGAAGACTCACCATGAACTTCATCTAACTCCGTTTTTATTTGTTTAGCATTTAAGCCTTTAAAAAAGAAATGTTTTATCACTGCACAGAACTCGTTAATATTCATCATTAAGAAAATGCATAAATTGTTTACTTAAATCGATAGTAAAGGCGTGTATTTATATCCAATCTGTTTGAATATTTGACAACTTTTGTACGAACAATGGCACTTTAAAAACAAGTGATCAGCACGCGCGCATAACGCCATCTTGTGGTTCATTCTAGAAACATCCGATCTATCTTCTTACTAGCTTTGAGGGATGTGATGAAATAAGATATTTATGTACCTAACAATTGTTTCAATACTGAGCATCATTATCAAATGTACATACAAGAAACAAACACGTTGCTAAGGTTATATACAAGATGTAGGTAACTAAATACAATACATATATAATCTAAATATCAATAAATCATTCAATAAAGGTATTATGTACTTGTGTTTGTATATCTCAAGAGTTTCTAAAATTTATAAGTTGTGTTTGTTGTTGCAAAAGTACAGGAATTTGATTGTCATCATGTGTTTGACATAATTTTTGGATGTTTATTTCTGAAACAGTGTATGTGTTTGTATCTTATGTCAAAATTTTCAAGGATTTGTCCAATGTATATCAAGTTACAAAAACAACAATTCAAATGGTGTAAATTCTGCTAGTTATTAAGGAGTATAGTGATATAACTTTTCAAAGTCATTTTAGAATTACAAGGACTACGGCTGAAATATTAATTGGTTAGTATTACAGCATCTGTAGAATGGTAAATGTTAACCATTTTCATTATTATTCAGGTCGTTTAGCATCAAGTACTTTCATACCTACTGGTGAGCATGGAGGAAAAGATTTCCGCTGAAGAAACATTGCTTCTCACTTTATGGTATTTGTCAATAATGAAACATTCAGGCAAATTTCTGATAGATTTAACGTTTCCTTAATTTCAGCTCACAGAGTTTTAAATTTTATTTTGTCCTTAAAGACACAATCAGGTGTATTCTGTAAGCAAATTGTTGAGATTGTTACGCTTGTTATACTTGATATGCAACAAGCATAACAATTCATGTGTCAAAAACGGTATTCTGTAAGGATTTATTTTGTTCAAGTAATTGATATGGCCTAACAATTTATTGAAATCTATAGCAATTGTTGGATAACAATTGATATGGATAACAATTCACCACTTCGAGATTTTGATGTTAGTTTTTACTTTTAAAACGTATCGTATATGAACGAAAATACTTGGAAATTATTTAAAATATAAGTAATTTTAAAATAAAACGCCCTAGCAATTGTTGTGGAAGAAATAATTTTCCCTTCTAAAAACGTTCAGTGCATTTTGACTTCGTAGGTTGCGGTCAGCGGAACTGTTTGTTTAGTAGTATTGCTACTAAACGTAAGTAAATTTTTTAATGATTGCCGTTGATTCTTATTACAATAATAATGGATTTGGAAGGAAACATGTTCCTGGGTAGAGTAGAAGAAGTGGAAGCAGCAAATGAACGGTAAAAATAAATAAATAGTATAGTATAAAAACTTAACCTAACATTCTACACAGAAATCGTATTTGTATATCGCAAGGCAAGTATGGGATAGTAATGACCCTTTCTCTTTGCCTGAACTTTGTCAGATGCATCCGAGGTAGCAAGGAATGATTTATCAAGCGATGTTGATTGTAGAAGACAAATAAGAAACAACATATAAATCACTTCTTATAGAATGAGGTAATATTTATTATAAGTATGTGATAAAGTATCGAAATTGTTACTACATTATTTCCGATTATTGTTCTTTAGAAATTGTAGCAAATTGACTACAACATCAATAACAGCAGCCCGTTAATCTCTTTATGACAGTAGTATTCTTGCATATGCAGTTGTAGTCCTCTTTGCAGCAAAAAGTAGTGCATGAATACGAGGAACGGTTCTTCGTCGCTTGGAAAGTGCTTCAGTGTCATCGTTTGCACCCTTGGATCTTTTAGCACCCTAGAAAGTCTAACTGGTTACTTGAATATCCTCTACTATGACTTCATCGTGGGAGATTGTACAAGTATGATTTCATTACCTTCCAAAACATCTTGTAAATTGTAACATCTGTTGCAGTAATCACTTCTGCTGATATGTTGATGGAATTGGTGGTCCTAAGAAAAATGGCAAGTTCCACCCTTAAAAGTTCGAGCTCTGTTTCTAGTGTTGCAATTATATACATTTTGTAAATTATTATAAATAAATGTAGTGTTTTTAAATGAAGTGTTGAAGTATCTTTTATCTTTAAATTTAATTTTAATATCTTGGAAGTATTATTTGCTGTCGTCGCTTGATATGTGTATTTTTAAAAATTGTTGCTAGACAATATTTTCTCTAGATTATAAATTCGGTAAATGTAAGTTTTTACACACAATTTATTAATGCATAGTAATACTTAGGCATCTATATTTCAAAGTCAGTGTTTTAGATAAAAACAAATCATTTATGCAACTTACGACCTAAGGAATTGATTGTGACCTCAGATTCCCAAGAAATTGCATTATATTTTTATATTCATTGGGGTTCTTTCACACAATTTTGCAAAATTTAAGTATGGATGATAATAGGATTTCTTTCTTACTATTATTTACATTATAAAACTGTAGGTAATATTGTTTATTACTTTAGAAAGAAAACACTGTTGCGACACACACACACACACTAATTTTTTAACGTTCATCCAGTCATCACCAGTTGTTGCTCTTGCTGGTCCATTTGCGACAATTTAGTATACTAGTAAGCTCTTTCCACAGTTTTTGTAAACATTCAGGCCCTTTTCCCGGGCTCAATCTTTCCGTAAGCAATATTTGGTGGACATAAACTCCAACATTACATAAAATTGCTTTTCGGTGTGTCGGGTATTCTTCTCCATGTTTCAAATTCGCGCGTCTAACTATTCGAAACTGTCAAATGCAAATGTCACTTCTCGAACGCGCATGCACAGTCGGTAATATAGTTCATGATTAGTTTGCATTTCAGTTGTTGTAATTCATTTCAATTGGATCATAACAAGTGCAGTTACAGAATGCCAAATATTGCATGAATTGTTAAGATTTCGTAGCAATCGGGTTCATAACAATTATTGTTATACTTAACAATTGATATGAACCAGTGCTTACAGAATACATGGCAATATATTCGATGGCCAAGTAATGAACGAGTTGCAACCACTGTTAGTGCATTCCAGAAACGGAAAGCCATAAACAATATTCTGGGAGCAATCGATGGATGTCATGTTCGAATTAAAAGACCAAATGTTTATAACAATTTTTTATTTAAAATATATATTCTAAAAACAATATTTTTTTAACTTCATCCATTCATGCAATGTTATCAATTAAAAAATAATTGTAATCACCAATAAAAAAAATATATTAGATATAGAATTTATTTATTAAAAAACAGGTTAAGTAACAAGTTATTAAAACAGATAAGTAAAGAAATGTTTAACTCATAATAGTGTAGTACTACAGTACTTTCAGTACTACAATGCCCAACCAGAGAGATATGATCATTATATAAACCACTTCTTAGACTGGTTCAAACGTCATCTAGTTAAATACTACTTATTTAATACTAAATACTAATAGAGAAATCTAGTGCTTTTTTAGGAATTCTTGATGATCACCAATAGTCTATAAAAAGAAAACAAAATGATTTATTTTGATAATGAGAGAGGTAATATATTATCTATATTACCTTAAAGTGTTTTTCTGCACTCTTAAACTCCTAAGTCGAAACTTCTAACATGTTGAGAATTTTGTTGATAATTCAAGTTGAAAAAATACTGCAAAATCATATCTGAAAATTAAAATAACATTGGTTTGATTTAACTCGTTTAAAGCAGAAAACTGTATAATTTATCAAGCTACTGCACAACTGGATGTGCTTAATAGTGAATAGGTTTTGTATAAGGAAACACACAGAGAAGTAACTCTGATAATAAAACTCATTCCTAAAAATTTTCGTAATGGGTTCTTTTACACGATATTAAATATCTGAATGCTATTTTAATTAATACTTACCATTCTGAGCTCTGTTGAAATCTTCCTCATTTACAAGAAGCCGATAATGGCAATTAGTTTCTGATGCAAACAAATCTAATGAAAAACTCATCCTGGTATTGCAACTGGGAACAGCAATCTTTAATTACAACAGTTCTAAATAGTACAAAAAAACAATCTGAATTAATATAATTTCTTTGTTGAGTTTATTAACTAACTACCTATATGTTTCAAATGAAAATGACAAATCTTTCAGATTGTTAGAGGATATTATTTCAAAAACCACAATCAGCTGATATTATTTCCCTCCACAGATCACTATACACACTTTAAAAACTAGGTCCTTGAAGGGCAAGGGGGGAGGTAATACAGATCAGCTTGGATCATCATGAACCAGGGCCAATGGAACAACAAATAAGTGAACCAGATGATCCTAGGGTAACACCAGATCAGTAAATCAGCCCAATGGAAAGCACCTTATCAATGGAGGGAATCTTTTAACTAAATAATACAGTATTTTCAGATGTACTATTGGTTTCATAATGATCTAGGACAGCAAGGCTAATATGATGCTATTTTTTATTATTTTGTCCTATGCATTTACATTGAAAAAAATTAATAAAATCGCATCATATTAACCTTAAAATACAATAAAAAAATAAAAACTAATACAACCTTTTTTTTGTCGGAAATTTAATTATCTTTTATTTTTATAATAACTTTAATTGACCTTCCTAATAGGAAGTAAGAAACTTACAAAGAAACTGATTTTTTTGACCTTTAATATCTTTTAACGCTGGTGCGATCTCATTCTTGATTTTTAATATATGTATTGTTTGAAACGACAAAATAAAGCGATTAAAACAAAAAAAGAGTTGGGATTTTTTGAAACAGAATCCATGTTTATGCCTAAAGTAACTGGACTAAAAGTTTTACTTTAAATTTCTTGTTCTGTACTTGAGACACAAATTCCATGAATATCGAATAAAATTATAAGTTAATATAATTTTTTATTAAGGACCGATCTTTCCATCTTGTAAATTGATATGGCGGTTAATTGCTATGGTTACAATTGTTTCTATAATTGTATCTATGGTAATTAATCGTCAGGTAAAGTTACAGAGCGATAGAAAGACCGACCCTAAATCTTAATGCTACAACTGAAGATAAAACTAATAAAATGTGCAGCATCAGTCCAACTTTGCAATTGCATGTGTAACAATTAATAAACGACAACCGAAATGTTTCCACTCTAGAATAATTTATCAGCAAACGAAAACATGTTTCAACATATGTTATCTGCATACCGTTCTAAGTTTTTTATTTTTAGTTTTTGATAAGCTAACCAAAAAGCAACCTGTAACAAAAAATATCATATTTTTCAAGGTTATGTGTTCCTCAATTATTATGTTATTTCAAATGTAAAAATGAATTTGATGGTATAATTCTGTAGGTATTAAATTCCTTTTACAATTTATTTTGTGTTCTTGTAATTTAGTTATTTGATAAAATTGTAAATATTATTGGTCATAGTATTTGATTCGACTAGTGCGATTTTATATTAATTCATACAACTTCCGTTTGTGACGCACATGCTATCTGAAATTTTATAGATTAAAATATATTGTTAATACATTTTGAACTACATGTTGATGTGCAAAATCTACTTTCCTAAAGAACTTCTATTGATATAAATAGCATGACCCTATTTTTAATAATTAATATGTATGACTTATTTTCATATATGATTTTATTGAATATTAAACTATTATGAAATTAAACTACTATTATGAAAATAACTGTAACAAGTCTCTTATTCTAATCAATTGCTTTTATTTCAATAAATGTTATATAGCCCCTCTATTTCAAATGGTAGTGAAATCCTGGAGTAAATCTGCCTCAATTTTTAATGAATAGAAAATTACTATTCGCTTGTTACGGCAATTTAATTAAAAGTTGTTTAAAACTACAATTTCATAGATGTATATTTTATTAATATGATAGTTATTACAGACCATAAATGTCCATTATGAAATTGATGTTAAATTATGAATATTTTTTAAAACGGAATGTCAAATATAGTAACTTTCAATTCCATCAACATAATCACATTAATCGTCATCACTACTATTTGAAAATATAGGGGCTATAAATAGTATATTACATCACGAGTCATGAAAGTGATACTTTGAAGACGAGGAGGCTTGAAGAATACGAGGATGCGAAGCGTCCGAGTACTTCTTCAAGCCTCCGAGTCATGCAGAGACACTTTCATGACGAGTAATGTATATTTTTTTTTTAAATTGGGATTTGTAGAAGCTTTACATCATAGAGAAAATTAGGTTTGCATAAATCATCACAGCTCTGCCAAACGTTGTCATGACAAGACAAGTAAACAAAGTGAAAAATTTGACGCCATTGTGTGTTTTGTGTTGTTGCTGCTTGTAATTTTCCATTTGGAAGCGATGTCGGAATACGAAGATTTTGATGATGAAGGTGATGTTCCGATATGCATAACCGAAGCTGCGACCGCCGCTGTGGCAAACTTATTACCAGAAAAGTCCAAGCACCGTTACGAAAAAGAGTACGATACATTCAAAAAGTGGTGTATCACTAAAAAAGTGAAGAAAACTAGTGAAGACGTCCTTCTAGCTTATATGGCAGAGGCAAATAAGAAATATAAATCGTCAACCCTATGGAGTGTATATTCCATGTTAAGATCCATGCTCCTAGTTAAAGAAAACGTGAATATTTCCAAGTTTTCCAAACTCAAAGCGTATCTTAAAAGAGCATCTGTGGGATATCAGGCAAAAAAATCCAGAGTGTTTTCTAGAAACGAAGTAGATGATTTTCTTCTTAAGGCTTCTGACGATACCTATCTTATGATGAAAGTAAGTGATCATAATTATTTTGCACAGACGGATCTAATACTTTTTTTCAGGTTGCGTTAATTGTAGGTTTAGCGGGTGCCTGTCGTTGCGATGAATTAGCAAAGATGACACTTGATGACATCGATGATAAAGGCAATGTTTTAATGGTGACCATTCCCTATTCTAAAACTTACAAAGCAAGACGCTTTATTGTTATTGACGGAAACCAGCAAATCAACTTGAGCCTTTATCGCAAATATTTAGCACTACGTCCGGCTCATACGCCACACAGGCGTTTGTTTGTAAATTATAAGAAGGGAAAATGCAGCGTTCAAGCTGTGGGCATACATACGATTGGGACAATACCTAGTAAAGTAGCAGCTTTTCTTGGTTTACCGAATTGTACTGAATATACCGGACACTGCTTACGTCGAACATCGGCAACTTTATTAGTTGATGCTGGAGGCGATATATCCGACCTTAAGCGACATGGCGGATGGGTTTCTAGCGGTGTGGCAGAAGGTTACATAGCGGAATCAACAGAAAATAAACGCGAAACTGCTAGAAAAATTCAAGGTGGAATGTTGTGTGAAAGAAGTAACAAAACTGCGGATCATAATGAGCTATCCATTTCGGGAGATGCGATAACTGGTACCGAGGAAAATACTGTTGCCATTTCTTCATCCACAAAAGCTGCTTTATCTGGGATAAATGTCTCAAATGTTCAAAATACAAATATTAACATTAATATTTATAATTAGTTTGTTGTTAGTTCGCTATTAGTTTGTTGTTAGTTCGTTGTTTCTAAATAAAGTTTCAGTTTCTTTGTACCTACTTAAATGAATAGAATAGAAAGTAAAAAAGACTAGTCATGAAAATTTTACTTTCATGCCTAGTCAGTAAAAGTTTAACTTTCAAGACGCAAATTAGTCCGGCAAGAAAGACTTTCATGCCGATTTAAAAAAAATGTGTTTGCTAAATGAATGTTCTTTTGTTATAATTGTGATCCTGTTTCAAATGTAATAAATATATTCCACCTATGATGGATTATGTACCTGAGATGTATTTAGTGGTGGTAGAAGGTTGCCATCAATTTAAAGATATTCTGTTAGGGTCTTATAAAGGTACACCAGAGTCAAAAAATTAGAACTTGCGAATTAGACCACAGATTAAACAAAAATTGCATATCTACAATGAAGTCTAACAAAAATCGTTTATGTAAATATTGTCAAATCAAGACTTGAGACAACAAATATCAATTAATATTATAGTGTTTTTGGCATTTTAATGTTATCTTCCTGCTAACTTGTATTTGTATTCCTGTATTACATATACAGTGTTAGGCATAAATAAATATACAAATTTTATTATAAATAACTTTATTAAAAAAACAGATACAAATTTAAACAAAACAAGGAAGCAGTTATAGAAAGACCAAAATTTGTTCTACATAATTAGATGTTCAATATGTCCACCGGGTAGCGTACGGCTACACTTGTTAAAACGAGATGTTACATTTTCAAACACTTTTTCAAAGGTTTGCTTTTATCATCCTTTTCTCATTCTGATTCAAAAACTGCAACGTTTACATTTTGTACTGATAGCAATCTAAATCACTTTTCAGTATTCGTCGAACTGAACGTAACATGCCTACATTTGCAGCTTTTCTGGTTCTGCTGATTGGAGAGCTTTCTTGGTCTCCTTAAAACACTCCGTGCAACACGTTCAAT
Organism: Agrypnus murinus; assembly: GCA_929113105.1. Taxonomy (NCBI): domain Eukaryota; kingdom Metazoa; phylum Arthropoda; class Insecta; order Coleoptera; family Elateridae; genus Agrypnus; species Agrypnus murinus. Next base: position 95,570,761 of record OV816024.1, on the reverse strand, counting down.
AATTGTTCCTGACTGATCTTGGTCTTCCCCGTCTTGGAAGGTTGTTTACTGAGCCACTATTTTTCCACTTGCATATAGGGAACAAACAGTCTTTCTCATAGAAACCATGATGACATCGAAAATCTGATCTAAATTTTCGAATAACCGCAGTACCAGATTCGTATTTAACTGTATTATTAACAATGAATCATTTTGTTCTATAGAGTAGCGGAAAGTTATTCTAGCAAAGATATTTTGTACTGACATTTGCGAAGCATTTATTTTTTCATCGTAACTCAAATTTTTAAAATAACTATTTAAATTCAAAAGTTTATGTAAACGAAAGTTGTATACTTACATATACCTAACACTGTATAATATTGTGTGTATTATGAGATGCTCAGCAAGCATACATTTGCAAGCATACGCTAGGTAACATTATTGCTGATCTCCTCAATGATAAACTGAGTTCCTGATGTTTTTGACAGCAGTTATGTCTATCCAAAAGCTAAGATCACACACTGCTACTTTTGCTGCAGTGCAGCATAAAAAACAGCGCAGCACAAGTGAAGCCTAGTGTGAACTCCCCTGCAACCTTAAAAGTAGTGCATGTAAGTCGGTTGCATGCAGTATTTGTTTGCTGAGCGCAGTTCAAAAAGTAGCCGTGTGTGAATGGAGTTTTTAAGAGTTGCGATGGCTGCAAAAAATATATATTTGGTTGAAACTTTTGCAGCGGCTGCGCCTGCAGTATCAATCTACTTCTGATGTGGAATGTGTTTTGTTTTTTATTAAAGGTGTCACCTTTCTCAATAATGCAAAAATTACTTTGTTATGCATTTTGCTAAACGTAATTACGTTGTAAAGATGTTATCCTTTTAGCATGTGGATCTTGAAATTTTATAATAAATAGGTATAGTGAAATATTTTAATGCAAAGTGGAATCATTTTAATCAGATTGCTTTCATTTATTTAAAGAATTAAATAAAATTTCAAAAACAAACACCCTCGTTCAACAGAGCAGATCATGGCCTTGATTTTGTAACAAATTTAAGTCTGTATTTTAATGCATCCCCTTAATAAGAGAACAGCTAATAAACTGTTGCAGTTAAGCTAAGATCACACACGGCTACTTTTGCTGCGGTGCAGCATAAAAAACAGCGCAGCACAAGTGAATCCCTGTGTGAACTCCCCTGCAACCTTAAAAGTAACGTATGCAAGCCGGTTGCATGCAGTATTTGTTTGCTGCGCGCAGTCCAAAAAGTAGCCACATGTGAATGGAATTTTTAAGAGTTGCGATGGCTGCAAAAAATATATATTTGGTTGAAACTTTTGCAGCGGCTGCGCCTGCAGTATCAATCTAGTTCTGATGAGAGTGTGTTTTGTTTTTTATTAAAGGTGTCACGTTTCTCATATAATGCAAAAATTACTATGTTATGCATTTTTCTAAAAGTAATTACGTTGTAAAGAACTTTTTGTAGTTGGAATTTGGTTGATGCAATAGAAAACATATACATTTTATCCTTTTAGCATGACAATCTTGAAATTTTATTTTTATAATAAATAGTATAGCGAAATATTTTAATGTAAAGTGGAATCATTTTAATCGGATTTACTTTTATTTATTTAAAGAATTAAATAAATTTCAAAAACAAACACCCTCGTTCAACAGAGCAGATCATTTCCTTTCAGAAAAATGTCAGTATTTGTTTTTAACTTCCAAGATGTTCCTGATTTTGTATCAAATTTAAGTCTGTATTAATGCATCCCCTTAATAAGATAACAGCTAATAAACTGTTGCAGTTAGCTTTGTCTTGTTATTATAATTACACCATATTGGACACAAATTAATGTTTCTTATTAATTCAAATCTGTTAAAAACCGACAAGCACAAGACGAAACACCAAGGAATCATAAAATATAATAATAATAAAATACTGCACCTATGCTGCAGCTGTGGGTTGCACGCTGGAAAAGCGTGTTGTGTGTGAACACTATTGCAGCCTTTTATTAGGCTTGCAGTTTTAAAGGGTAGCTGCAGTAGAAAAACTTGCATGCTGCGCGCTACTTTTAGGATATGTGTGAACACCACGCGAAACTTTTGCAGCCGCAACTCTAAAACTGCGCTGCAAAAGTAGCTGTGTGTGATCTTAGCTTTAGCTTTGTCTTGTTATTATAATTACACCCATATTGGACACAAATTAATGTTTCTTAATAATTCAAACTTGTTACAAACCGATAAGCACAAGACGAAACACCAAGGAATCATAAAATATAATAATAATAAAATACTGCACCTATGCTGCAGCTGTTGGTTGCACGCTGGAAAAGCGTGTTGTGTGTGAACACTATTGCAGCCTTTTATTAGGCTTGCAGTTTTAAAGGGTAGCTGCAGTAGAAAAACTTGCATGCTGCGCGCTACTTTTAGGATATGTGTGAACACCACGCGAAACTTTTGCAGCCGCAACTCTAAAACTGCGCTGCAAAAGTAGCCGTGTGTGATCTTAGCTTAACCTATATAAAAAATACAAAGATGTAAAGCAGTGACAAAGAATGAGGTTAAATGCAAAATATGTTCGTTAATGCATGACAGTAGTTGTGTTAAAGTATGAGAAGGTATTTTCCTAAGCCGGAAATGATGATTCACATCAAATCAAATAATTACGGATACAATTGCACATATAATTAGTATTTTATATTGTGATCGAACCACGCATTTCGATTTAAAAAAAAAATTCATTCCCGCCTACAGCGGCGTTCAAAGTCGCCATTTTGAATAACTTTGTACACACTTTATTCAGTGACGGAATAACCAATTTGAATGGGGTTTTCACCATTCGAACCCTTTTTGCATTGTCTAAATGGCTTTTTAAGGGATTTGACCTTTGACCCAATTAAGGGGTCACCCGGGGTCAACCAACGCAAATTACACAAATTACCTCCGATGACCCCAAAATTAGGTCAAAGGTCATTTGCAGCAGAATATTAGTTTTCCACGTCTTAAATAGTTAATTTTGAGATGTTATATGTGTAATTTGCGTTGGTTCACCCCGGGTGACCCCTTAATTGGGTCAAAGGTCAAATCCCTTAAAAAGCCATTTAGACAATGCAAAAAGGGTTCGAATGATGAAAACCCCATTCAAATTGGTTATTCCGTCACTGAATCAAGTGTGTACCAAGTTATTCAAAATGGCGACTTTGAACGCCGTTTTAGGCGGGAAAGAATTTTTTTTTAAAACGAAACATGGTCCTCGGCTGCCTTTCACATGCCCAATCAAGGGATGCATTAAAGTTTTTCAACTTTGATTGTTAATACTGGCATTAGGACAAAATTTCCCAGCTTATGAAAATACCTTCTCGAATGTATGAACCCTGTTCTCACTAAAGTTTGTACACTCTATTTTTGTTATTTAAAGAAGACCCCACATTTTTTTGAGATGAGCTGTTTCTTGTTGTTAGAGTGAAGTACTGTATTTGCACTTATTCAATGTTAAGTTTCATGAAATTCTATCGAATGGTTTTCTCACGCCACCCCTTCAACTTTGATCAATCTGCGGACACAAAGAAGCAGAAAGCGGGATCCCTGCCTCAGTAGAATTTTATAAAACGTGACATGAAGTAGGTGCAGAAGCAATACCTTATTCTAACAATAAGGAACAGTCACTTTGAAGACTAAAGAAAATTTTGTGAAACAGATTGTGGGGTGTACTTTGTTTTAAAATTAAAAGATAAATACATAATCAAATATAACAATAAAGCAACATAACTTATAATATAGGAGGTCAGTACGTTCCTCTAGCAACAAGAAATAGCTACTTTGAAAATCCAAAAAAATCCAGGGTGAAAATTGCGGGGTGCCGTTTAATAGAAATACAAGTGTGCGAACTTCAATGGGACGGGGCTCATAATGTAAAGTTTATTGATGAAGTTGCAATGATGTGCTTTGCTTTTGACAAAATAAATTATGTAACAGAGAAGATTGATACCGTCTTAACAGTTTTTAGTACAACATTGATATGAATTTATAGTTGTCGACTCCCAGATCAAAAGTTTTCATGAGCATAAAGTCCAAAAATCCGTTGCTTCTCCAGTGCAGGTGCTTTTAAAGCTTCCCATTTTGAAATAGTTTAAACTTTTGAAACTAATTGAATTTTTTTATTAATATTAGATTATATGTGAATGCTTGGAAAATACTAATTTTGCATATTTATTGATAATTGTGATGTGCTTTTTATTAACAAAGTAGATGATGAAATCATAAAACTGAAATTTATGTTAAACTTATTCCAATTGTAATAATTATTGTCATGGTTGGTACACCATATCTTAAAGCCTATTTCACAAGACTTGAAAGTAACCATCTGCTGACAAAATCAGAGATCACAATCAATAAATATGCCAACCAAAACATGTTTCATATGTATTTGCCATCTGTGTTCTAACCCAAATAACGCAACTTTAAGGTGATACATTAACTCTTAAGTGTTAAGTAATAATTAATCATGTACCTAATCACGATGTAATACATTATTAATGTACCTAAATTAATTAACTGCAGCTTTTGTGTGTCAACTCTTTTACTTCCTCTGGATGCATCCTTTAAAGAAGTAAAATATTTTTATATGTAATGTAATGCTTGTTTCTAATGTTTATAAAATAAATGATACGATATCTTGTTTCCTTTTTATTATACAAAAGAGTGGAGCTCGAAAGGTTTGTTTTTTTTGAGTATTCTACTTGTGAGACTATCTAGTCAGCTGAATGCTTGTTCCAAAGTAGTATCAGTAAAATACAAAGTTTTGGTAATATGCAAGTAGATTGTTAATGAAAACAATTTAATGCACTGGTTATAATTGATTTAATGGATTACTGAAAAAAACTAATTAATTACTAAAACTAATTTAAATTAGTTTTAGTTGCAGATGTAACTAAGATGCCAACTGTACTAAATTGAATAATTTAATGGTTTTTAAAATTTATTATCTTGAAATTCTCAAAACATAAGTCGACACATGGGGAGAAGATGTAAACATATATATGTATAATTTTTAACCCCTTATACCTTTCGGTGTCAAGGCGCCAGACGCACCGAGCCACAGAGTGGATATGCGGGCGTGAGACGAGGCAAGCGGAGCCATGTAGGCAAGTACACTGCGCTCGCGGTTCACCCATCCGAGTTCGTTCCGGAGAAAACTCGACTTAACTCCGTTAAGCGGTATAAATCCACTATAACCATATAATTAAAAATTTATATTTGAAGGGTCGGCCATAACAACGTTGTATGTAACATTTTGTTGAATAATTATTATTAATTATATAGGGTGGGATTAAAGTATGGAATATTAAAAAAAAGCAAACTCAACCGGTTTTTTTAAAAACGCTGAAACACGTCGATTTTGTTTTTTAAAAATACACATTAATATGTGCGATTCACCTTCCGACTTTCATTTGTTTCTAAGTTAGACGTCATCACAAAAAAATTTAAATGACAATATAGATTTTTAATAGTGGAATCCGATAGTGATTTTTCTTCCCTTTATGATCATGCAAATAAATCATAAGGTTGCATAACAAAATTTCTGAGAAAAATCGAGTTGAACTTTGTAAATGTTTGTTAGTTGTGACGTCATCACAAAAAATTTAAATGACTATAGATTTTTAGTAGTGGAATTCGATAGATTTCTCTTCCCTTTATGGTCATGCCAATAAATCATAAGGTTGCATAACAAAAATTCTGAGAAAAATCGATCTGATATATTGATATATTGATACCATAATATCAATAACATTAAATGTTCAGATCGATTTTTCTCAGAATTTTTGTTATGAAACCTTATGATTTATTTGCATGATCATAAAGGGAAGAGAAATCACTATCGGATTCCACTATAAAAAATCTATATTGTCATTTAAATTTTTTTGTGATGACGTCATAACTTAGAAACAAATGAAAGTCGGAAAGTGAATCGCACATACTAATGTGTATTTTTAAAAAACAAAATCGACGTGTTTCAGAGTTTTAAAAAACCGGTTGAGTTCGCTTTTTTTTTAATATTTCATACTTTAATCCCACCCTGTATATTCATATTCCATTATTTCCACAACGTAGGTAGACTTTGCAGTAAAATATTTCCTTGAAATATAAGAATTCCTGGTTCAGATACAGTCAAGAACAAACGTAGATAATGTGAAATAGAAAACTTTCTAAATTGGCCCTATGTCGAGATTTATGATCCGAAATGAACCATAGTGCTCCGTTACTCTAGTGGCAGATTTACAGTCCATATGTAAAATAAATATACGTATTTTAAAAGTGAGCTGTTTATTTAAGAAAGTTGTGGCTGTAGAGAAAAATGTAAAAGAAATTAGTACAGTTGATATATTTTAATGCACAAAATTATTTTCTGAAAAATCTTTAATGTTTAGGAAGTTTCTTTATGCATGAACTGCATTTAAAAATAACACGCGATCTTATGCAAAATGGTTAGTTGTTGATACATTTATTATAACTTCATAAAGAATGATAAAAAAAATTGACACCAAAACATTTCACGTAATAACGTTGTAAGTTTCAAATTTGTTAGAAAGATACTTTTGGCAAAAAATTAATACGAAGAATTTGTCGATTGAACGCTTGATGTAGCTCGCAAAGTAACACCATCGCATTGCGGCAAACAAGCTGATAATAACTAAACTACTTTCACATGCATTCTAATAAAACTAGTATCGTTTGAGCCATTTATTTGAAGCAAAACTATGTAATTATTTCTATTTGTCAAAATAGCACAGCTCCATAACTTTTGGTTCAGACTATCCCACCACAACTCGTGTACGTAAAAAATTAGATGATGCATGAAACCTGGTTATAATACAGCGTGATTATAAAGTCTCGATCCATTTTAATGAAAACAAGCCCGCAGAGTCATGAAAATATTTCCTCTATATCACGAGCAGGATGGGCAGACAGAAGCTCTCGCTATACCGAGCCGAGCGCACCCGAACCTCACCGAAAAGCGACGGAAGTAGGTAATGCGTCACTTGATGCAGACGGAAATTGGCATGCCAATGGCATGGCTCCTCCCCTTGCTTCTGATTGGCTATCCCCACTCCTGTAGACACACCTACTTCTCTCTGATTGGTGGACGCCATCTTGGATGACACGCCTACTGCTCTCTCATTGGTCAATGAAGTCACCCTTACTGCTCTCTGATTGGTCAATTAAATCACCCCTATAGCTCTCTGATTGGTCAATTAAAATAAGAGCGTTGTCCGGATTATTGATTGGGTTGATCGGCTTCGCCCCTATAGCTCTCTGATTGGTCAATTAAAAATAAAGGCGTTGTTCTGATTATTGATTGAGTTGATCGTCCAATAGAAACCTCTAGAAGGTATTAATTAAACATAATAATAATTGAAGGGTGGTGCGCGTTCCCCTGAGTATTGATTTGTAGATTAGCCCAATAGGAAGCAAGGATCCACAATATTGATTTTCCCTAACTGTTGTCACGTCCCTACGATTACGGAAATCTGTATTACCGACAACGTACTGAACTACCGATAGACGGAGCCATTTGTAAAAGGAATCGATATTACAGAGGACGTATTCATGCCAATTGTAAAAGGAATCAGTGGTAGCAGTAGTAATGGATATTATTGATTCTATGAAAAGCAAGCAATTAATATTCATAAGGGTAGAAAAACCTCGATTTACATATTACATATCAACAACAAACCCTCTATCGAAAAAACGTGGTCATCATTATCATCATCCACTCATTACTTATTAACGCAGTTAGATCAAAATATTCGAGCTAAAATGAAAATATATTTTATCATCTATATTATAGTAGTATTTACTTATTACTTTATGCATGTTTGCAACTATAATAATAATAATAATAAGTGTATATTCAAAGCATGAAATATTCTTGTTTGAAATTGAGATATTGATTAGTTGCAAAGAAGGGGTGAATAAAGGGTGTGAAATGAACCGTAACAAGGGGTAAATGCATAGGTTATATGATGTACCCGTGATTGAAACGTCAATTACGTAATAATACATGGCTACCATTGTTGTTGTTATTACGTTACAACCAGCCTGTTTATGAATAATAATTCTTTTTATTAACAATTATGTTATTGCTTTCTCTTGTCTGGCGTCACTGTACATGCTTATAGGTATACGATATTTATTTATCTTTATGTTTTGAAGGCGAATGATGATATTTATCATAAAACGTATGCAAAATACTTAGAAATGTATTATCCTAGATATCAAGTCTTTCAAAACCTTAGGTGTTTATATTGTATTAGATTATTACTAAATGTAAAGAAAAAAAGTACATATTACATGTTAATAAAAGTATACAGCAGTAAGTCATATAAATCGTTTACGCAATGTTAATATTTTGTCATCTTACGCAGATTTCTTTTGATCTTGTCGCTTATTTTCCGTCTTAACTTTAGTAACATTTGAGGAGCATTATTAAAATATTTCTCAATTTTCTCCTTATAAAGCTGATAATGTATAGAAATATCTTCATAATATTAGCCTTAAGCTATATGTGTTCCTTAGAAACAACACTGCATGTAGTACTGATGAAGGGACCTTTCTACCTGAGAAAAATACTACATTTTAAACATACCCTTTTTTTTCATTTTAACAAAACCGTTTTAGCACAATATAAAAAGAATTTAACATATATTCTGAATTTGTCGGTCAATTTAAAAACACGCAGTTAAAGCATATAATAGAAAATAATTCAACAGCTTTTATGGATAATTGAGAAAGTATGATTAGCTGTTCAGGTTAAAATTATGCTAAAAATCCTAATTGCTACCTGTATATTCAGACTAAAGACGGACGGTGTTACGCATTGAGCGTAATACAATTTAATTTAACTCTATGCTTTTTTTAATTATTCCTGTGTAGGCAGTTTATTGATTTCACCAAACACGTAAAGTACTAACCCATAAACATGTCGAAATGCGTATGTAATTTCAAATATTAATTAAAGCACGTCAAAGGTGGTTCTTAGGATGTCTTCAAATAAACAATATTCACTATTTCTTACTTTCCGACACTATCCCTTAGAAGTTGTCAGGTTTCATGTATGATTCCATGCCTACGGGTAATTACGCCGACTACGAATACTATGCAAACAGGATCCAACAAGTTGAGACATGTAGAAACCTCTTGAGCCGTTGTATTATGGACGTTTTAATGATTTCCTCCCTCCCTCTGCAGAAGGTAATAAATAGCATAAGCAACAGGCCTAGGCCTACTGATTTAGTCACGATTCGACTGTGTTGCTGATGCTTATCCATGGCGTTCTACAAAGCTGTTCAACATAATAGATGGGAACCGTATAGTGTACAGTGTGATTCGTCTCAGCTGCACAAAATTTTTAAAAAATCTACAAAAGATGTAAAGGTTATAGATGATGATGATGATGATGAAAAATTCTAAACTACGAAAAGAAAAGACTTCTTTGTGAAATACAGCTGCCGTTAAACAACAGTGGTTCGAAATATTTACATTTTGGACTGGACACTTTCAGGAATTTTGATGTGTGTATAAGAATCTTGAAGAAAGGCGTTGATCAAGGAGTGCAATTTAACGAGGACTCATTTAAAGAATTTATGGAGGATTCTTCGTACATCTTGGGATGTCTGAAACAAAACGAGGTCGATGGACTCGTATTGACCGATTACACGCTTCATAGTGTAGGAAACAAATGTCTCAAATTTGTTCCGAAAAATAAAGGTTTTGAACTTTACATTTCCGAATTAAGTCTAGGGAGATTATACATGATGAAAACCTTTTTATGGAAAAAAGATCGATAGTATTAAAACTATGTATCGCAATTACGAATGTTTTGCCGAAGAAGTCCTGGACGAGGCTATAAAAGTTAGAACAACACGTATAGACAATAATATTTTATTAAAAGTGTTAAATTCTTCTTGTAGATATAAGGATGATTTATTTTTGAATGAATTAGTTTATAAGTTTAATAGGAAAACTATTGTAGATTTGCAGAATGTCCTTGATTTAGATGATAGACTTAAATTTATTACATCTGATATAATGTATAATAAATATATATAATAATAAATATCTTTAAAACTTGTTGATTTTAGTTATACCTACATCTACTTATTCCATCCATCATCTATATTATAATACTGGGTGGAAATAAATGATTTTCATCAAGTTACCATTGCATTCCCCATGTAAAAGCACGACGTGCCGCTCTACGAAAATAGAGAAGGCAGTACCATAACCTCAAAATAAATAAATTCAATAAATTCTATGAATTGTTTGACAGATTGATTTCATTTATTGACAGAACTAATTTAGTACTAAATCAAAAAGAGTAGAGCGGTACAGAAAAATTTACATGTGAAAAAATTCCAAAGGGAACTTGATGAAAATCATTTAGTTCCACGCTGTAGTTCCAAACATGCATAAAGTAACAAGTAGTTCCCTATATAATGTATATAATGTATATAATGTATATTTAATACAATAAATATTTAAGCTAAATTAACTCTATACATTTGAATACTATGCCGTTTTAGATTCATAGACTAGGGTGAAAAACGTATAAAAATGAATCATGTTATAACGTAACAAGTTTATGATGTGTGATGAAAAGCAAGCAATTAATATTCATAGGGGGTAGAAAAACCTGGATTACATATCAACAACAATAGCAATACCAAATAGCGGCGTAAGAATAATCATAATTGCTACAACGCATAACCTGGAAACACTCGTCGTCGTCTTAACAGAGCACGTTAGTGTGAAGATATTGATTTTTTGCGAAGAAATAAAAAAGGGTGTGAAAGGAACCGTGATGAGAAGTTGATTTAACAAGGGGTAAATGCATAGGTTATATGATGTACCCGTGATTGAAACGTCAATTACGTAATAATACATAGTACGTTAAGCTTTATTATTACTAATATGGATATGATGTTCCCTATATAGGAGTATTAGGTTGTAATACCTGCTACGCGGGTATAAAGTTTTGTTTATACAGTACCAAAAAACTTTAGGAAACATCTAAAAATGACTTTAAAATATTTTAGAAACCATTAAAAACGTAAATAAAAAAAGCAAAAAATAACGTCCCAGCCAGGGTTCGAACCCCCAGGGTTCGAAACCCCAATAGAGTCACGTCAAGAAAGAAAGAATATAGAGAATCAACGTATATATTTCTTGGATAACAGCTTTGCCTAATATAGAAAATTACTAATTGAAATGTATATTCGTATAAGATTGACTTATTCCTGATTGATTATTTTTTTTGTTATATGTACAAAGCACTTATGACTAAATTATATTGCGTGATTCATTTAATTATTATGCAATCGTATTTACGAAAGCCTGTATCGACAGGCTGGAACATGCAAAAAGTTCCTGCTTTAACTATTCACGCAGCTATAAAAAGGGCTGTAATCGTTTCAGATACAATCAGTCGTACACGAACGATCGTGCTTGTGTCTGAGTGCAATAAGTATACTAAACACTAGTGCTCTTTAATTTGTTTATGATAATAACATATAGTAAATTTGAATTGTTTTAAAAAAGTGATCAACGCTTCAGCAACAACAAGGTAGGAATATTTTATTTTATTTTTAAATTCTGAATCTTAATATCAACTTTCGAGTTTCCACGCATATAACAATATTTATAATTTGTTTATATTAATCATAATCTGAGGTTACGGGATATAATTTGTTTATAATAACGTCTTTATAGTTTTGCAAGACGAGGTTCTGTTGGAGAATAAGAACGAACATTTTCTCCGTGGCAAGAATAATTATTTATAATATTTAATATACATTTGAATTGTTTAAAAAAAAGCGTACAACGTTGTACAAACAGTTTTCAGGCAAAATTTATTTTGAGTTTATTATTATTATTATTTAGGGCTGTAACATAATTATTCAAATAATAATTTGAGGTTATGGGATCTTTGTAGTTTTGCAAGTCGAGTTTTAATTACCCATGCTCGTACATCGTAATTAGAGCTCTTGCAACGTGAATAATAATAATAATTGTTTATAACAATATATAACGTAAATAATTATTTATAAACATAATCTTTGTTTATAATAATAATGTTAAATTTGAATTCCAGCAATGTAGGAATAGTTTTATATTTTTTAAATTTTTCTCTAGTCTTAATGTCGATTAAAAGTTCATAGAGTTTCGAGGATTGTTTTTTTATAATATACTCTGATACACCTTACTAACTAAACAGAGCTCTAATGTTTAAACGTTTATTGTTACATACGATTATAACTTTTCTATAGTCTAATGTAATAATTTGTTTTGGTTTTAGCTCTGACCAAAGTGAGGTATTAGGCAGCTTTTTAAACAAACAGAAATGGCAGCATTCCAGATAGTAGATGAAATCACAAAAAGTAGCAAGAAATATAATTTCCAACGGTGTAGCGTATGCTTCAAATTAAACGAAATTCCTCAAGACGTTATCGATCCAGAAGCGTGGGTGAAGAATGGGCTAAAAGATATCGTAGCGCATATATGCCAAGACGTCGACTGTGAAGACAAGATTGGTTTTACGTTTGGCTCAGAATGTTTCGCCAAGGGAGACGCATACATATCCTTTAAAAAGGCCAGGGACGTATCGTTCGAGGAAATATGGGACTTATTGGGAAAAATATATCAGAGCAATTCTGAAGGCTTTAATTCAGATAGCTTTCGAATGACAATGACCCAAGTGAAATCCTACAGAGGTTCTGGACGAGCTAGGACATACAACAGCTATGAAGAAGAATGTGCTAAGCGACGAGGTATAGCAGTCATCAACAATAAAGACAACCTATGCCTTCCCCGAGCTCTCGTTGTGGCCAGAGCTTACGCTACCAATAACCCCGACATCGAGAAAATCAGAAGAAACCATGCCAAAATGCAAGATATTGAAACAAAGAAGCTGATGCAAGAAGTTGGTATTCAGATTCCTGAAGAAGGCGCTGATGTTGAAGAACTGAAGCGGTTCCAGACTCATATGAACGGTTTTAAAATAACCGTTTATGCATATGGGTCTAAAGGGCGAACCGTTTTATTTGAAGGTCCTGATGCTCCAGCGAAAATCAACCTGCTTCACCACAACAATCACTACAACGTTATTAACAACTTGAAAGCAGCGTTTGTGTGTGTATATATTACTGTGAATCTTGTCACATTCCGTATGATCATAAGTACGATCACAGATGTGCTGGATCATGCCCATGTTGCCAGCAGACCCCTCCATGCGAGAAAAGCAGGCAGGAAATAACGTGCGAAGATTGTCATCGCAAATTTAGAGGCCCAGACTGCTATAACAAACATAAAACTAGCGGTTGATATGGCATGAAAACAGTATGCCAGCATATAAAACGATGCCCCGAGTGTCTGAAGACAGTAACCGCCGAAAGAGCTCATACTTGTGATGAAATATACTGCAAGATGCGCGGAAAACATCAACCTGCAGGGCATTACTGTCATATAAAACCCGATAGCAAAGAACCATCTTCAGAAGGCTACCTGTTTATATTTTATGACCTGGAGTCGAGGCAGGATAAACGAGGTCCTGATGGTGAGAAGATACACGTACCCAACCTGTGTGTCTACCAACAACGCTGTGACAACTGTATTAATGAGGCTAATACAGTTGCCATATGCGCAAAATGCTGCCTGAGACAACAGGTCATAAAATTAAATCCAATACAAGTCTTCGTAAACTATATACTAGGGATTAAGAAGGCCTTTAAGAGGATTGTTGTGTTGGCCCATAATGGAAAGGCGTACGATCACCAATTTCTTCTTAAGCATGTACTTGAAAACACCGATCTCAAGGTTGAGTTAATTATGAGAGGCAGCAGCATTATCATGATGGGTATCGATAACGTTAAGTTTATCGATTCTTTAAACTACTTCCCGATGGCTTTGTCTGCACTTCCAAAAGCCTTCGATTTAGGCGCCGAACTGAAGAAGGGTTATTTCCCACACCGCTTTAACACTCAGGCTAATGCCAATTATGATGGACCTCTGCCCGACTTGAACTATTACGATCACGACTACATGAACGAAGACACGCGCCTCAAACTGATGGAATGGCATAAGGAACACAGAAATGACAATTTTAAAATGCAAAGAGACCTAGTGGAGTATTGCATCAGTGATGTTGACATTTTGACCAAGGCGTGTCTTAAATTTAGAAAGGTCTTCTTAGAAGAGTGCAACGTATGTCCGTTCACCGAAGCAGTAACCATAGCCTCGGCCTGTAACTTGGTTTATCGCAGAAATTTCCTGAAACAAGAAACGATCGGAATTATTCCTCGTAATGGTTACAGGAATGTCGACAATCAGTCAAAAATAGCCACTCTCTGGTTAATCTATGAAGAGACTCAAAGAGGTATCAACATTAAACATTCAGCCAAGCAGTGAGAGACTACAGTAGATGGCGTCAAGGTTGATGGTTACTGTGAAGAAACACGACAAGTATTTGAATTTCACGGCTGTTACTATCACGGGCACACCTGTCTATCCGTAAGGCGAGATGAACCTGTGCATGACGATCCCTCGGATACATTGAACAATCGTTTACAAAGAACCAGCAACAAAATCGAAAGACTGAGACAGCGAGGCTATGAAGTCATCGAAATGTGGGAATGTGAATTTAGGGAAATGCTGCAACGAAACAAAGAACTAAAACAAGAACTTGAAAACAGCCCTCTAATGGCATCGACACCTCTGAACCCTCGTAATGCCTTCTTTGGTGGTCGAACTGATAATTGCAAAACATATTATCAAGTCGGGCCTGGAGAAAAAATAAAGTATGTTGATGTTTGTTCGCTATATCCTTTCCTATTGGACATCCTAAGGTTTACGTGGGCGATGCTTGCAAAAAACTTGATTTAGAACATACAGACGGTCTCATCAAATGTAAGGTGTTGCCGCAGCAACAGCTGTACCACCCGGTACTACCACTCAGAATGAACAACAAGCTAATGTTTGTTTTATGCAGAACCTGCGGTTCAGAGCTTAACCAGAACGAATGTAATCATACGGAAGGTGAACGATCATTAACAGGTACTTGGGTAATAGACGAAGTACAAAAAGCCTTGGAGATGGGGTATGTCATGCTGGAAGTTTACGAAGTTTGGCAATACAACATAGAACAGTATACCACTATGAAGAAGACTGGCGGGTTATTTACGGAAATGATGAACAAGCTTATCAAAATGAAGCAGCAGGCATCAGGCTGGCCCGGGGATTGCTTGACCGATGCAGAAAAGAAGAATGCATATATCGAAGAATTTTTCGAGAAGGAAGGTATACGCATGGAATTCTCGGAAATACTAAAGAACCCCGGATTAAGAGCTTTGGCTAAACTAATGTTAAATTCGTTTTGGGGTAAGTTTATCACAACTAATTCATTAATGTATATTAATTATTGAATGCATGTTTTCAGGCAAATTTGGCCAGCGTGAGAATCAGCCTAAAACAACTATAATTCGTCAACCTTATGAGTTAGAGGAGCTTCTATCAAACCCGGCTATAGAAGTCAACCACATCGAGGCTGTTAATGAAGACACTCTGATAGTTGGTTGGCAATACAAAGAGAACTCTGCAGACCTTTCGTCGATAGTCAATGTAGCAATTGCGGCATATACAACAACTCAGGCCCGTCTTAAATTATACAGCTATCTGGAACGTCTTGGAGATAGGGTGTTATATTACGATACTGATTCTATCATTTACATTAGCAGAAAATGGGAATGGGATGTACCAACGGGTTCCAGCTTGGGAGAAATGACTGATGAGCTAGAAGACTACGGGCCTGGCAGCTATATAGTAGCATTTACCTCTGGAGGTCCTAATAACTACAGTTACATTATATTCAGTTCCAAGTATAACACTTACTTCACTGTGTGTAAAGTAAAAGGTATTAGACTGAACTATGATGTACTGAAGCTCATCAACTTCCACAGTATGAGGCAGATGGTTACATCCAAAGAGCCTGTTGAATCTCTATACATTGCCTCTTTGAATATACTCCGTACAAAACACCACCAGGTTATTACCAAGAATGGAACAAAGATCTACAGGCCTAGGTCCGAAAAACGTAAGTTTGACGACAGTTTCGATTCTGTTCCCTATGGACATAAGAAGCCCTGTGTTAGTCAATGATATTATATAAGGTTTGTAGTATAATTGTATTTTTAAGTTTTGTAAAAAAATTTTGTATATCTTTATTTAAGTAAAAATATTTGTATAGTAACATATTTTTAACTATTAAGTATTAGTAAAATAATTTTATAGTAATGTAGTATTTTGAATAAGTACATTATCTGAAGGACGATGTATTAAAGATTATTATTATTGTATATAATTGAAAAGTTCAATTACTTATGTATGAGTAGCAACATACTCTGTAAAAAAAGTAACTATTGTTCATTTGCTTATAAATATGTTAGGACAACGAAAGTCCTCAAGTTTCAAACGTGTTACGTGTATGCCTTCATGGTTATTTGAGAACAGAACATTCACGGAAGCAACAACGAAGAAAATGTGACACAGGCATATGACGAACTTTTACAGTTAATCAAAACAAAAAATAGACAATTAGGAGTAAATTATGTTACGTTTTTGAAGTTTATTCGTGTATAGTGTGTGTGCGCGCGAGTGTGTAACAGTTTAGACATGTAATGTATACGTTTGTTTCTTACTTAAGTCTATTTTGTTTGTATGTTTGTAATATTTAGACATTTACGAAAATTAAATCAAGTTGAACATTAGATTACTATTTAAATTTAATAGATCATACGAATTATCTTACCTTGTTCTGAATGACTGCTTTGTATAAATTGTGTATTGTTTGTAAATGCTCTCTGAACTAAAATAAATATCTTAAACGAACAACATAGTACATTTATTTCTTATTGTAGTATCCTTTTATTTATAAATTACCTACTTGTTTATTCTGATTTTCTCTTCCATAATACTGACTCATAAGAGGGTCGATCTGAAATTATAGCCTATAAATTAATGTTAGCTCTTCAATTAAAACTGCATTTGGGGTATCGAACATCAATATATCTACCCTAAAAATACTAAAGTGCAGACGTTAAACATATTAGTTTAAACGAACAAAATTGTACATTTATTTCTTATTGTAGTATCCTTTTATTTATAAATTACCTATTTGTTTATTCTGATTTTCTCTTCTTTAATAAAACAACGTAATTGATTATATTCAATATAGCTTCTGGAGTCTGGTTTCCAGCTTATGCGTTGTAGCAATAATTATTATTATTCTTATAGTACCGTTATAGGGGAACTTCATACACGCTAAATACACTTGTAATAATTTTATACTATTTATTACACTGATTTGTTCGAGGTAAGGTGGTGGTGGTTGGTGATGTTGGTGGGAATTATTTCCTATATAAATAGCGAAACTTTTCAGATCAGAAATAATTCGTACTCTCTTTTATAATAATGGAGGTTTTTAAAGATTCATTAATAAATCTATTAAATGAAGCAATAGGTGTTCAAAATATGTTTGTGCATATCAACGGTGTACCGGTAGATGTGAATCCGTATAACGATGCAATGCTAGCAGAATTTGAAGTTATGGATTCGAATGACGTCGATGAGGGTTACAGTTTTACTTAATTAACGTACGTAAGTATCTATTTTTTTTGTATATCATTTTCAGGTAATTGAATAAAATTGTATTAATTTTAAAAGATTTTACGCAGTTTTATTTGCGTATTGGTCTACCCCTGGATAATGAAATAATCAACAGAGTGGTCCTTAATATTAACACATCATAATTTTGTTTCTCTCTCTGTCTTTACAGCCCTTGGAGCCCCAGATCGAAAATAGAGAACAGCAGTAAAAAGTCCACGCTACTACCCACCTTGCCTTCCGTCAGCAGCTCTGGTAGGCTCTATCATCATCAAGCAACGTGGTGTGAAAATTCCTCTCATATATCAATTGTAAAACTATGTACTCTATTACCGGTTGATATGAATCCATATAGATGATAAATATATTTTCATTTTAGCTCGAATATTTTGATCTAACTACGTTAATAAGTTAACATAGATTTTATCTTTCAATGAGTGTATTTCGTTATAAATTTCTAATTGATGTTAACCTCACTCGGAAAATAAGCGACAAGATCAAAAGAAATCTGCGTAAGATGACAAAATATTAACATTGCGTAAACGATTTATATGACTTACTGCTGTATACTTTTATTAACATGTAATATGTACTTTTTTCTTTACATTTAGTAATAATCTAATACAATATAAACACCTAAGGTTTTGCAAGACTTGATATCTAGGATAATACATTTCTAAGTATTTTGCATACGTTTTATGATAAATATCCTCATTCGCCTTCAAAACATAAAGATAAATAAATATCTTATACCTATAAGCATGTACAGTGACACCCGACATACTTTTATTAACATGTAATATGTACTTTTTTCTTTACATTCAGTAATAATCTAATACAATATAAACACCTAAGGTTTTGAAAGACTTGATATCTAGGATAATACATTTCTAAGTATTTTGCATACGTTTTTTATGGTAAATATGCTCATTCGCCTTAAAAACATAAAGATAAATAAATATCGTATACCATATACCATACCATACCCGTGCATGTACAGTGACACCCGACAAGAGAAAGCAATAACATAATTGTTAATAACAACAACAATGGTAGCTATGTATTATTACGTAAGTAATTGACGTTTCAATCACGGATACATCATAATATAACCTATGCATCTACCCCTTGTTACGGTTCATTTCACACCCTTTTATTTCTTTGCAACTAATCAATATCTTCACACTTTGTATTTACATTTAAAATATATTTCGTTTATAGTTAGTTAGTACTAGTGAGCTTTCCATATGTTAACCCTTTCAACTGGTATTTCGGTAATTTCAAACAAGAATTTTTCATGCTTTGAATATACGCTTATTATTATTATAATAGTTGAAAACATGCATAAAGTACGTAACTATCCCTTTACAATTGACATGAATACGTCCTCTGTAATATCGATTCCTTTTACAAATGGCTCCGTCTATCGGTAGTTCAGTACGTTGTCGGTAATACAGATTTCCGTAATCGTAGGGACGTGACAACAGTTAGGGAAAATCAATATTGTGGATCCTTGCTTCCTATTGGGCTAATCTACAAATCAATACTCAGGGTAACGCGCACCACCCTTCAATTATTATTATGTTTAATTAATACCTTCTAGAGGTTTCTATTGGACGATCAACTCAATCAATAATCAGGACAACGCCTTTTTTTTATTGACCAATCAGAGAGCTATAGGGGCGAAGCCGATCAACCCAATCAATAATCCGGACAACGCTCTCATTTTAATTGACCAATCAGAGAGCTATAGGGGTGATTTAATTGACCAATCAGAGAGCAGTAAGGGTGACTTTATTGACCAATGAGAGAGCAGTAGGCGTGTCATCCATGATGGCGTCGACCAATCAGAGAGAAGTAGTCGTGTCTACAGGAGTGGGGATAGCCAATCAGAAGCAAGGGGAGGAGCCATGCCATTGGCATGCCAAATGGCATGTCAATTTCCGTCTGCCTCAAGTGACGCATTACCTACTGACGGAAACTCCGCATTGAAACAAATAACCATCATCGTAAACAAACATAGACAAATCGTTGTAAACAACTAATAGAAACTTCCGTCCCCACATAAACATTTGAAATGTTAACTTTAGAAGAGAGAATAAAATCACAAGGAATAAAATCTATGGACCTTTTATGTTTGCAGAAGCTACAATTCGAGGCAACAATTATCTAGATATGTTGCAACAGTCTTTGGAGTTTAAATTAGTTGATGACGGTATTCTTGACACCGTTGTGTATCAGAAGGATGGGTTACCCGCCTATTTTGCAAACATTGTTCGCGATTACCTAAACAAAACCTTCCGGGTAGATGGATAGGCCGAGGATCACAACGACCTTGGTCAGCGCGTTCACCAGGCTTAACGCCACTAATGAATTTTTTTGCTTGGGGGTTTATCAAATCTCAGGTGTACCAAACTAAAGTTAATGATCTACACCACCTGAAAAATCGCATTAGAATTGCGGCAGAAAACATTACACCGGATATATTAGTGAAAGTTTTTCGGTCTACGTTAGACCGTTGGCAGCAATGTTTCGAAATGGAAGGCGGTCATGTTGAATTGTTTTTATTATTTTTAAGTTGTGTTAATTGATTTAATCACGACCTTCTAGATTTCGGGAGACGAAGTCTCTTACTTCGTCTCGCGAAATCTAGAAGGTCGTGGTATAATAAAATTTATTTTGAAATTGTAACTGTCTTTTACTAGCGTTTACTGTCTTCAGCCTTACTTTGTGGAACTCCATATTTATATTATATTTCATGTCTTTTACTAAACTGGATCAAGACTTTATAATCACGCTGTATAGCAAAATTTAAATTTCCCGGATTCCAAAGTTTGGGCGATTGACACGCCTGAACAAATGGCAACACTGAAGAACATAATTTGGTTTACGTGCCCAACTTCATTATTGTTATCATGCCGCAAATAAACAACACGATGGCATTTTTCAGCAATGTTGACGATTATATTTATGCTTTTTATCGTGCAAAATTAGTTTATGTCTCGTAAATATTTTTAGTCATGATTAACGTACAACTACAGATGTAGAAGAAAAGTATGTATCAAAAAATCTGGTTGGCATGTGAACGTCTTTTTTATGGGTTTTTCAAATTAGGCTTATGTTTTGTTAACAGTAGTAATTACTTTCCATAATAAATATATAGCAATAGTAATTGTTGTAAATAATCTTTATTTAATGTAATCTAAAACACCTTCCTGTTGCTTATTTCTTGTACTTGCTGATGTACCTAAATATAAACAGCATTTTGTTAAATTTAGAACCGGCAGTTCTTGTATTACGAAAAGTCTGTTTTGAGGTTGAATTTGTATGTAAGTTGAAACGTTAGGTATGGTTTGTATACTATAACATTAGTCAAATATTCGTCTTACTAGGGAGGTACTTGAGGTGTCCCATTGGGACCTATTAAGAACCGTGTAGGCTTGTTTGTACAAATTACTATAACATTAAAATCGAAAAATGTGGGACTGAAAACATTAAAAATCTATTGTATATGGTGATAACAAGTTTTTATGATTCGCAGAAGAATGCTGAGAGGACACTTATAACTGCTGTGTCGTGCTTAACAAGAATGTCGTATCTCCAACACCTGCTGTCTAGAAATATACTATGTGGAATCTTATTGAATGTTGATAAAAAATATGGTATATTTGTTAAATTGCTGTTTTTTAGATATGGCATTCTTGCTAAGCACGGCAGACTATATCCCTTGCAAGGCCAACTAAAATCAATGTGTTATATAGACATACAGCCGTCGCAATAATCATTTTTCTCTTTCTAATTGCTAATTAATTAAGCAGTACCGTCATTTATTGACAAGTTTTGTTTTAATTTTTTGGCATGTAACAGACATGCTTCAAATTTGTAAGTTAAACTCACCAACTGCCATTCTTAAACCTTTCTATTAATAATTTATTTAAAAGAATGTATAAAGAATTTTTAATTTTGACATTTTTGATGTTTCTATGCTGCAGGTTAACGTAAACACAAAAACAAGCTATGTCACGGCCGTATTTTAGTTGGCCATGATCCTTTGTTAGTATAGTTGATTTATTTTGGATAGAATTCGAAGTAGGCTATAATATTACATTTTTCTAATAGTATTTTAATACATTGGGGGTATACAGGGATGCTCAGCCACTGAATAGCTGACTCGGCTGCTTCCCTGAATAAATATACCTAGCAGATTGTTGAACTCAGCAGCTAACAGAATTTTTCAGCTTAAAATATCTTTGATTGCTTTGGTTAACGGTGATTGGTGGGGATGATAAGCATGTAAAACAACCCAAACCACTCAGCCTAACCTTAACAACAAAGTCATTCTTCATTAAATAATACCTAATATTTGTCACCTATAGTTTTCAAAAAAAAAATATACGTAAATATGTTTTTCGCCTACCTGATCAGAAAGTGCTTTTTAAATGTCCTGTTTTGAGGGCAGTTAAGGCTTCTTTGCGGGCCTCTTATGTCAAACTTTTTACTGCCCTCTTATGTCAAATACATAACCCCTACACTACTACTAGATGAAACCACGATTTATTTATGTTAAGTTGGAGATACTGTAAAAATTGTAATTGTTTTTTAAATTGTCATACTTTGACCACTCCTGTGCATTATCCTAAAAAGATTTTAATCAAAAAATGAAATCATTAGTTTTTAACATTAAAAATATAACTCATTCGTAAAACTTTTAGCAACAGAATATGACGGAAAATGTAATTTCAAACATATTTTTACATAACCTTTAAAAATATAAAAAACATACGTCAAATTTTTCTAGGCTTCTTAGATCATAACTTTGATTTTCATGTCTTCGTCGATAAATTTGTCGTTTGTTTTTTTCTTTTCACAGTGTCATTGTATGTATAAATGGAGGTTGTGACAATTAATTAATAAAAAGAAAATTGTAATTTCAATAAATTATACAATGATAGATTAATTACTCATCCTAATTAAAAGTCATATCCTGTTCCTTTTATTTACCAATAATAATGAAAACATTTACTATACGGCCATGTTGTATGTAGTGTAATGATTATTAGGTTAATTTAGTTAATAAATTACTAAAAACGTCTGGCGTTATTTTCATTTTCATTCATTCCCTCTAACATATGCCTATTTAATTTACTAATAAGTTACGTTACTGTTTAACTTTTGAAATTCTTTTTTAAACTTTCAAACAGGTAGGCGAAAAACTTTTGTATGTCACTCGGACCGAAAAGCATTTGTAGCCCTAAGTTGTCCGCTGCCCTCGCTACGCTACGCTTCGCTCGGGCATCAAACAACTGCGGGCTACAAATGCTAATTTTCTGCCCTTGAGACACAATATACTATTTCAAATTTATAACCTCACAATCAGAAAGTATGATAATAAATAAAACAAGGATAGAGATTGCGGTAATACACTGCTCATACTCACTAGAAGTTTTCCAGAAGTCCAATATTAAGGTTAGAAGTGTGTAGAGGTCAGTATGTACCTATCATATGATTTAATTTAATGATACCTTATTTTAAAGCTCTTATACATCAGTTAGTAACATTCTTGCTACTGGTTTTTAAACTGAAACTGACTGTACAGATTGTAAAATGGCAGCTAGGCATCATTCGTTTCTGTTTAGAGGAACAGCGAAAGATTTGATGAGCTGCTATTTTGTTTGGCAGCGCCTTTAAACTTTGGTAGTTTATTAAGCAATATAGGACCTTTAAAATATGGTGTTACCTGAGCCCCCTTTGTATTTGAAAAAAGTTTAAAGCTCTTAAAAGTTCTCCTTAGGAGCCATTTGACCAGATCACATGATCTGAGAAATACATAAATAACATACAAATAACCATAAATTCTAAAAAATTATTCTATAATAAATTACTAATATTTTGAGCAGGATATGAGCAATTTTGAATAAGTGCAAAATAATTATACTGCCATAACATTAAAAGCAAAACTTGCTTAAACATCCCTTGCCTCTGCTAAACCATAAAACAAGGTAAGATAAACAGGTTTTATCTTACTGGTTCAGCAAAAAGTCTTTATGAATAACACTTAGATGGGGTATGTATATCATTTGGCCCAAACTCATTTGTTTAAAAATCAATTATCTAAATGGATCAATTGGCTGAATCTGTCAATTGATTAGCAACATATCTGAAAGATAATTGTAAGAATTCCACATTTTATGCTCAATTTATGAACAGAAAAAAATATATGAGGATAGTAGCCCCTTTTGGATTTTGCAAAAAAAAATTAATACGAGCCAAGTTGGGATCACTTGAAATAGTATATTACATGTTGAGTTGGTAAAGAACATCTTTACAAGTCAAGCGATATTGTTTGGTCATGATGGTACGTCGAGATAAAACAATATCACGAGGCTTGGAAACTTTACCAACGAAACATGTATACTATTTTATTCACAATCATTAGATTTAAATAATCAAAATAAAAAATTATTAATTTTAAAATAAATTTTCCGTAAACTTTCAATAAATTTTCAAGTTTCAATATCAACATTTTTTAAATACTCAACAGGTTCAGCAATTTCAAAATCTAAAACATTTTCAATTTTTTTTTGCCTAGATCTAAAATGGCAACTGCTTCTGGTGAAAAACATCAGGAAGACATCAAAGTATTGAACAGCTTGGTCACATGAAATGAAGGCTATTTTCAAAATTTAAAAAGATATTTTAATCTTTAATGCAAATTGTATGTTGTTGCATATCTACCTACCTTACACTCCATTTGTAGTTTCTTATTTTCTATTGTATTTTCCTATGAATACTTTGGCTAAAATCAAATAACTATGAATTCCAATATTCGTAAATAAAGTATGGAAGGTGTTTATTGCTCTGATTTCAAAATCAGATATAACAGTTTGGAGATTTAGAAAATCATTTTGTTTCTTAAAGTTTCTACCATATTTGTGTAGGTTTGTTGTTTTCTTGTTTAATAAGAGTGTATACTAATGAAACACACATAGGTGTAAATCATGTACAACTATTGAATATATTAGAAACAACCTTAAAAGCTCTATCTGCAAGCAAAACTTGTGAATTTTGTAGTAACTGTAAAATTAACATTCTCTCGCCATTTAAAATATTTTCCACTATTGTCACAAATTATTGTCACTTAAAGCAGTTTTGTATTCATCAAGTAAAACAAAATCATTTGATGTTTTCAGAAGAAGCAAATTGTTTCTGTTCCTTTATCTCAGTAGTTTCCCTTAATGAAGCATTATTGCAGTTACCTTGATAGTTACAGAATTTAGTGTACCCATTATTACATAGATTTTTGTATTTCTTGCATTTTCCTGAAGAAGGTTTGATGTCTCTATAACTACTACCTTTCTACATTCTAACATTTGATTAGTGTGAATGGTCTCCCTTTGTCCATACATGATTTTGATTTTTAGCCACGTCATTTATTAATGTGTTGGCTCTCCCTTTACAAACTTTCTTTAAGTCGTACCTCCAATAGGTTTTCTCATGTCTTGCGACATCTATAATATACACATAATCTTTACAGCATAGCTTTTTTCTTCATTTTTCAGATTGTAGAGGCCACGTCATTATGCGCTCAAAATAATTAAATAATGTTTGCTACTTCCTAGAAGATGAGATTAAACATTCCACAAATTTAATTATTCTCAGTAAATTAACATAAAATTAGATACACAGCTTTGCAAAAAGGTTACTCTGTTATTTTGATAATGTGCAACTTGTCAAAAAATGCACTGCTTGGGTGTTTGGAAACTCGACTATAAGTCAGACATTCTTAATCCAGGGACTGCCTGCTAAAAATTTATGTTTAGTTTTTATACTGAGTGTTTACAAAAGAACATAGGGAAAGTCGCAAAAATTGAACCTTTTTTAGAAAAAAATTGGTATTTCAAATCATTGTCGGTTATTTAAATTAAAATTCACACTAAGTTATACTTTATAATGTTTATTACATATTCAATTAAAAAATATATGAATAAAACATAAATTCACTCTTAAAATAAAAAATTTAAAAAACGTGTAATCTAAGGAATCAAAAAATGGTCAATTTAAGGAACCAGTTGCCTAAATTGAACAAAGAATTCCCTAATTTGATATTAACCACTAATTGACCACCAGCAGATATTCAAATAAACAGCTTTCTAAATAATAAAACCAAAAAAAACTTTATTATTTATTATGACACTGGATAATACAATACTAGAAATCACAATAAACCTGTAAGTCTAGCGACTGGAACATGGAAATCCCCTACCTCTGCACATTCTTCGTAGGCCCACTCTGCACTACTTGCACTCATTTTCAAGTGAATTCTGGTAGTTATATCGTTACAATAAAGACATGAAGCATCTTCTGAACACTACTTTGCCAAAACATCAGAAGAACTGTTTGCCATTTGTCTTTTTCAATAAACCTAACCAGTTCAATTTTGGCAGCATTAATAAGTTCAATTTAGGCCACATTCATTTGTTTTATTCTATTTAACCTCAATTATTTTTCAAATTATAATTAACGCCGAAATCGCGCCAGACTGTTTAAAATAGTATAACAAAATAATGGTATTTACCGACTTCCAAACAGTTCCGCGATCTTTTACACCCGCCTTTACGAAACGTACAGAGAAAATTACATAAATGAAGGCATGAACATACAATTTGCAATTATATCGATATTCGCGCGAACACCGTACTCATATTGAAACTACAGCATTCTGTAGTCCTGTTACTATTTTCAACAATAGATGGCATAGTAATATAGTCTTTAAAAAGATAATCAACTGGTTCAATTTAGGAGGCGGTTCAATTTAAAAGTTTTCACCCTAGTTATTTTGAAATATAATTACATATTTTATTGAAAAATACTGAGACATCATGTTAGAAGTAATTTTGAGCAGACACTGTACTATTGTATAGAGGTTGGGAGCACATTTTGAATTGTTAATAAAAATAAAAGTTTCTTTCCAGTATTGATACATGTGTTGTTATCATTTTATTGTATCTAAATTTCAAAGCGCATGTTATCAAAAACCAATTGATCAATTTCAAAAACTTTAACACGATTGTAAAGAAAATTAAAAGACATTTAAAACAATGTGTCATTTTATTTCTATTGCCATTAAATTTTTTTAAGGCATTTCTATCCTGTATAGTGGAATTGCGGAATTCCACTATACCATCCATATCCACTCTCAGATAAAATCGATGTCTTAGCTTTTTCAGTAAAATAACTTCTATGTTTCAAAATAACTTGGATGGAAATTTAAATAGTCTATGCTGTATATCAAGTGCTGTGGAATTATGCTGTTAGTATCTCTGCAGTTTTTGTTTGCAAACTATCTGTGTCGCTGCCCCTGCAAAGGGCTCAGATGTGCAATATTGAGATATGCAGAAATTTGTAATCCAGAATATATAGGGCACAATCAGAAAATACCTTTTACTGAAATAGTCCGTAATGTAAACATTTTATTTGAGTCTCATCATTATTGAGTCTGTAAAGTAGCACTTTTACGTACTCATCTGCCACTTTTATTTGCATTGTTTCACATGTATTTGACATATGTCGCACACAGCCACGTTGACTTAGTTGTCTACTCTATTGTTATTAAAAACACATTTTGTATTTTAAATTCTTAATTTCACGATTTCAGAAAAAACAATGTACACCTCAGAACTAAAGTTGATTTTTTATCACTCATTATGGTTGTTCAACAATCTTCATATTCGTGATAAAAAAGTACAACTTTAGTGTCTTGGTATACAAATAACCTCAAAATAACATCAAATTCTTACATTTAGAAGCTTTTGAAATATACATACATAAAACGCACAGTACCTTTAATGAACGAACAAACTGAGCTTAGTAATCCTCCTTTATTGGAAGTGTATTTTTGTATGTATTGTATCTAGTTACCTATTTTCTGTACTTATCCTTAGCAACGTGTTTGTTTATCAATTTTATCTACCTTTTATAATGACATTTATTATTGAAACATAAGAATTTATTAAAAACTTGTGAATCTTTAATTAATCTTTTGATTTTTATTATATTTTACAACTATTGATTTGTTTTGTTGCAATGTACTATGTGGATTTAAAAAATTGATATTACCACTCTATAGCCAAAAGATCCCTGTATACTAATCTACAATTACCTATAAATCAAAGGAAGGGGCGGCCGTAACAACGTTGTATGTAACATTTTGCTGAAATGAGGTATTGCCGTAAAAGCAACGTTAGTATATCCCTATTGGAAGATGTTGGTGTCATAGAGATATAAAATATTCTTAAACAGACTCCCGGAATGCTGGTTTTGAAAGTGTGAGTTTGCATCATGCCATGTAAAAATGTAGTCTGTTGTCAGTTCATGTTGCTGTTCAAATTTGTTTGTTACATACAACATTGTTATGGCCGACCCTTCAAATGTTTAGACATTTTTTTATTCATAGAACAGCATTTTACTTGTAAACTAGGATCGTGGATCTGGTCCCTTTTCATAAGCAGTGACATCTATGGACTGCCAAATGTCAAAAGTCAACTTATTAATAAATGTAACATATTGGGCACATCCAGCAGACTTACCGGTGACAAACTGGTGCTGCTCACCGGTAGATTTTAACTGAATGATAAAAAATTAGTTACCAGTCGATATATTTAAATTTACTTGTCAAATATAGAGTGGCATAACCTACTTCGATGTTTGTACTGATAATAATGGAGCAGCTAATATTAGATGAGGATAATTTAAATCTAAATTGTAAATATTAACAGTTTTTTCGGAAGAGATCGTAAAAATCTATATATATATATAAGGGAAAGATTGTCTGTATATATGTATGTATGTATGCGATTTTCTCCGCAACCACTGGACCGATTTGGATGAAATTGGTATCATTGGAAAGGTCTTGGCCCAGAATAGAAAATAACATAAGTAACATATTGGGCACATCCAGCAGACTTACCGGTGACAAACTGGTGCTGCTCACCGGTAGATTTTAACTGAATGATAAAAAATTAGTTACCAGTCGATATATTTAAATTTACTTGTCAAATATAGAGTGGCATAACCTACTTCGATGTTTGTACTGATAATAATGGAGCAGCTAATATTAGATGAGGATAATTTAAATCTAAATTGTAAATATTAACAGTTTTTTCGGAAGAGATCGTAAAAATCTATATATATAAAAGGGAAAGATTGTCTGTCTGTCTGTATATATGTATGTATGTATGCGATTTTCTCCGCAACCACTGGACCGATTTGGATGAAATTGGTATCATTGGAAAGGTCTTGGCCCAGAATAGAAAATAAGACCAAATTGGACTCTGATCGGCCATCGTGGTCCGAAATAACAGCGAAAAACCCATATATGGAAGTTAAAAATGGGTACTGAGATTGATGTGACAAGAAAATATATATAGATATGTTGTCAATTGTCAAATTTGGTAATTTTTGAAATTTTTGAAATCATTTCCAAATTTGGTAATTTTTAAAATCATAGCCATATATGGTTATGATAAAGCGCAGCGAAGCGCGCCGGGTATTTGCTAGTATCTAATAAGCACAATGTTGTAACCTCACTTTAATTGTACCGGTACAGCATGTAAACAAACTGTATTTAAAATGTGACCAAAACAACCACCGGTGACCCAGACCGGTGCGACCGGTAAGTCTGCTGAATGCGCTCATTGTCTTGATTCAATTTTGAGAATTTTATACTCTGTACCACTACAATCACTACAGAATAGAAAAAATTTTAAACCTTCAAATTTCACAAGCCACCTGATATTATGTTCTTTTTGTTTGTTTTATTTCAGGCTAAACATGGATCGTAACAACGTTAGTGCAAAATTCAAGAACGAAGTGAAACTAGTTTGTAAGAATGTTTTAGATGGTGATATCTCTGAATTTGTAGTTAATGCAGCACTTACGTATTGTGAAAAATTATATTTACGCAAAACATGCAGAAAACTTGGATTAAGATTGCGTTCCCATGGAAGAAGTCGTGATATTACCTTAACCATTTGTAGAGCTACTGCAACTCAAAAAAAGACATATGAGTTGCCATATTGTAAAGAAACAAATAACACCATAAAACACACTTTATCTAATTATAATCAAGAATTTCCCCAAGATCTTGTATCGAAAAGTATAAGACTTGCAGCAGAAACATCAGAAGATGATCGAATTCTTGGTAGACTAGGTAGAGGCGAGCCTGTGTTTGTTTCAAAACCTGTTGCCCATAATTTTATGTTACACAGAATGCAGCTACCAGTATCACTGAAAAAAGATGAAGTTTTAGAGGTAATAAAGGAAAATCAAGTTACTATTATAACATCCGAAACAGGCAGTGGAAAATCCACCCAAATTCCTCAATTTATACTGGAAGATTCCTGCGTTAAAAAAGTTCCATGTAGAATTATATGCACACAACCACGACGTTTATCAACAATTGCTGTTGCTCAACGTGTAGCTGAAGAAAGAGGTGAAGAATTAGGAGACACTGTGGGTTATCAAATAAAAATGGAAGCAAAGTTAGGGCTAAATACAGCCTTGATATATTGCACAAATGGAATATTGCTACGAACACTCATGCATAATCATGAAACATATTTTAATAACGTTACACACATAATTGTTGATGAAATACATGAAAGAGACCAACACATAGATTTTTTATTAATTTCATTAAAAAGATGTTTAAGCTTGAAACAAAAATTAAAAATTATTCTTATGTCTGCAACTGCAAATGTACATTTATTTACTGATTATTTCCAAACAAAAAGTGTTATAAATATACCTGGGAAGCTGTATGAGGTAAAGGAATTATATTTGGAAGACATTTTAAAACTAATAGATGGATCAAACTATCTTTCTGAAACTGATAATCAGTCATACAATAAAGTTGGAAAGTTGGAAAATGGTGATTCTGTTGACGTTTGGACTAGAATTAGTGAAATAGACAAACGAATGAATGAAACCATACATAACTGCCTAGAATTGGGTTTAGACGATTCATTTGATGAACTAATGTCATTAATAGTATCAGAAGATGCTGATGTGGATTACCAAACTCCTATGGGTTGCACACCTCTTATTGTTGCTGCTATTCATGGTAAACTAAGTATTGTGGAAAAACTTCTAAATGAGGGTATGTATGATGCTTATTTTTAGATAACATTATTGTAATAGAATATATTAACTTTTTTTAGTTACGTAAATTTCTTACTCATTATTCACTCTTGTAATAATTGCAATGTACCAATCAAAATATTTGGCCTCTAGGCTAGCCATTAAAGAGAATATATACTCTTGTATCTTTTTTACTTATACAATAGTTCAATTAACGTATGTCACATAAGTTTTGGGAAAAAATAAATAATGTATTGAAGATAATTGTAACATAATTTATTTAAATGGTCACTTTACGAACATTTTACCTTACATCTAAGTTAATTAAAACTACAGTTAAAATAATGACAAAGGGCCATGGTCTTCAATGGTACGCAGTTTTTGTCTAACTTGTCCCATCACGTTTTGGACAATGTTTATATCGATTTCTCTTATCTTTTGGTATATTTTACGTCTTAATTGTGCTTCATTTTGAGCTTCCCACCCATTATCATATACTTTTCTGCTCAATAGTCCCCAAAAATTTTCGATGGGTCGAGCCTGTGGGACATTTGGCGGATTGTCAGCTTTTGGCACAAAAGGTATGTTTTGAGCTTCTAACCATATTCTAGTCGTTCTTGCATAATGGCAACTTGCCAAGTCTGGCCAAAACATTATTTCATCACGTGGATGAGTCGTAGTAATAAATTCGAGCAACTTCGGTAGACATCTCTCAGTATAAACGTTGGCATTGACTGCTTCACCCCTA
This sequence comes from Agrypnus murinus, assembly GCA_929113105.1. Taxonomy (NCBI): domain Eukaryota; kingdom Metazoa; phylum Arthropoda; class Insecta; order Coleoptera; family Elateridae; genus Agrypnus; species Agrypnus murinus. Next base: position 95,539,190 of record OV816024.1, on the reverse strand, counting down.
ACATGCCCAATATAAGGTCGTGAAACTCCGCTCTCAGATATAGCACACCAAACTAGTATTTTGTCTTCAAATTTTTTTTTGGCTTTGTATTTTACATTATCTGGACAATTTTCTACATTATCGGTATAAAAACCATCATTGCCTTTTATTTCTGAGTGAGAAAATGTAAAATATTTTTCATCGTCCATTATGATCACTTTATTGTATGCAAAATGAATTCGGCGTAATCTACGACAACAAATTGGAATTCTTCGTAACTGATCCTCTGTATAACGTGGACATTTACGTCTTTTACGGTACTTTAAGCTTTTTTTCTGCAATACTCTTCTTATAGTTTCATAAGAAACATTAAATCTTCTGGATAACTTTCGGTATGACGTTCCAACTCGATCTTTTGCACTTCCACAGATTCGGTTAACGCGATTTTCGGTCAGCAAATTCGGACGTCCACTTTTGGGTAAATTGAGGCATGGTATACCCTGTTCACATTCTGCAATTGTTCTATAAATGGTTGTTTTCGAAATATTTTGATTGCGAAAAATGTTTACAATTTCTCGCTTGGACGCATGTCCAACCAGGTTGTAAATGCTTTTTCGGATTTCAAGCTTGTACGACATAACGGCACAAATTATTTGACATCTACGGAGTGTCATAACAAATTTGAGTATTAATGAATATTTGTTTACAATGGTTACTAGATTGCAGGTTATTTACATTTATTTTTAAGCCCATGAAAATTTTCCCAAAACTTATGTGACATACGTTATCATATTAGTTATAAAGGCCAATGCAATGATTATTTGCTTCAAAATCCTCTTTATTCTATGGCTTGCTGTGAATTAGAAAAATTGATAAAAACCAGTCACCATTGTAAATGGAAATAGGTTTTCTATAATAATTTAACTTCAATTTTAAATTTAAGCTTTGATCTCAATTAGTGTCCTTAATGTAGGTCATATCTTCAAACAGACACTATAAGTATTGTCAATTTTTTATTTATCTCCAAACACGCGAAATGCGTTTGTTTTGCAAATTAGGCGCGTGCACGCGTGACGTCACACGCTTCGGATCTTTCAACTTCAAAAATGAATTACAGGCTTATTTTTAAGAATTTAGAAATTTTACTTGTGAAATGGCTATCTACATTTTTTGTTTAATTTATTAAGCTGAAGTTGTAAATCCGCTTAACAACACCTTTAAGAGAATATACGGAAAGTCTCCGACGGGATAAATCGCGAAATGCGCTAAAGTGCGTCTGAAATAAGCTGTCGTAGGGCGTAAATAAACTTGAAGTTAGCTGACCCTTGAAGATTCATTTACGATTATGCGCGTTTGCGTACCGTGTGCGCTTAACTCGCTCTTACGGTTTTAGGGTAATATGGAATGGAAAATGATACCGATGAAAATACACCGCAATTAAATCAGACTCGTCACTCGCTAGTTAAACATAACAAAGCCTAGTTTAAAAGAGGTGTTTGCCCTAAAAAGGATAATTACAAAATAAATAAATGTTAACGAGAATTGAGTGCATATACGTGTTTCCGCATGTAGGTAAAGTAGCTTAAGCGTTAAAGAGAACACGTGCGCGCCGACCAATAACATCGCTTATGGATATTTACGTCCTTGCGACAGCTTATTTCGGACGCACTTTAGCAAATTCAGCAAAATACAAAAATAAGTATAATAAACTGTGTTTTATGTGAAGTATTTTTGCGTACACTCAAGTCGCTACGTTTTGATTGGATTATTACCTTAATCAAGTACCGTATCGGGTTGAACGTCGAACGGCAAATAGCCGCGGAGAAAGCAAATTGTTACAGTCTTTTAGTCTTTAATAAGATTATTGTTTGCTGTATAATATTGATGTTCTGTTGAAAATACTTTCACATACACATACGCGTTTAAACGTGTACATATTTTTATATTAAGCGTTTATTTACTACAAAACGTTTACACATTTAAACGCTGCATCCCTACAGTATGAAGTTAAATCCAGAGGCTGTCCCAAATCCGCAGAATTACATAGGTCAAATTATTAACCCACAAATATACATATTTAGCTTAATACATATTAGCTTAACAACTCGATCTTTGCAGATTTTATATAAAAAATACAAGAGCTTTCTTATTGATGGTAAAAGCTGGTTTTTATTTCATTTAGCTATGCTTTAAGTTTAGGAGATACAGCATCGAGAATATAGAATATATTTCCCATAAGAAAAGCCCAGAATGAGGAATCTTATAAGCAGAAACGCTCTTATATATTTTATATATAATCTGTTAAAAACAAAAATTTTTGTTTTAGTCACTATTTTGGAAATGGTATATATTTGTGAACACCAGTGTCTTCCCAGGACCTTTTTGCCGGGTGGTGTACCCGGCTAATTTACTTTACTGGTTAAAAAAATTACTTGTTGTCATTTTACTTGTTTACTAGGACCGCAAACTGCAGCTGGTCAGATTCTGTAGCTTCGGCCTACGTCAGCATGTCAAATTAGTGCACGTTTGAAACGTTGTTCAAAGCAGGTTGGCAGTCGAGTAAATTATATCTATATATATAAAAGGGAAAGATTGTCTGTCTGTCTGTATATATGTATGTATGCGATTTTCTCTGCAACCACTGGACCGATTTGGATGAAATTGGTATCATTGGAAAGGTCTTGGCCCAGAATAGAAAATAAGACCAAATTGGACTCTGATCGGCCATCGTGGTCCGAAATAACAGCGAAAAACCGATATATGGAAGTTAAAAATGGGTACTGAGATTGATGTGACAAGAAAATATATATAGATCTCGCACAGCAAGCTAGCTGCTGCCGCGAGCGGAAAGTAAAAACATGTAATTTCAATAAAGCGCAGCAGAGCGCGCCGGGTATTTGCTAGTTGTAATATATAATTATGTGGATAATAAAAGATAAACCATAAATATACGTACATACATAATCTTTAACCCTTTATACCTTATATAAATAATTTTAAAAATCGGAGTCGAGCACGTTTGTGTTAGAAAGTTTATACCATTTTGATTTTTTCGCAACCAATGTTTTTAAGGGGCCCCAGAAGCATCTACTTCCTTTTTTCTTCTTTCCAAGATTCTCGATTTTCCCAAACATTAGGGTAGCTCATTTTTTAGGATTCTCAGCAGAGTCTGGGCAAATTTTTAAAAGACATGAACTTGTGCGCATGTACACGCAAACGCACAATTTTAATTCAATATAGTAGTGTAAACTTTAAGCATTTGGAACATGGTCTGGAATAACTGACAGTACAATTTTCAATGTTATCAGAAATCCTTGGATATAAGTAAAATAGAAAAATACTTTGTTAAAATTAAGAAATCCTTATGTTTCTACACAATATGATTTGTAATAATAATAGAATTGTTCGGTAATCAGCGACTCCAGGGATCCTGAACCTGAAAAAAACACTAGAACCGATATTTTGTGTCGTTTCAAAACCAAAACCTGTCTTTTTCAAATCAAGTACCGGATTTAAAACCAGAATCGAAGAAAATGACGATTTTATTCGTTTTTTAAGGTTCTTTGTCGTAAGTTTTTCAGAATTTAACATTTAAAGATAATGCACTGAGCATTCCCACATTTTTTAATAATATTTTAAAGACCCTGCCTACTTTATTGTTTCACGCATGCATGGGTTGCAGACATCAGTTCTATGCCGTCAATTAATGCTGTTTTTAATTTAATAACAAAACACATATAATTATGCCTCCATGTTGTGTGGTTCAATATAAAAAGCACAGTGATGACAAAAAATCAGAAGCTGGAATTAACGAGGTTAATTCCAACCAGTATATATCCGTGACAAATATTTCGTTTTTAAAGTATGAAACTAGGACTGGGAAAGAAACATATTGATACCAATACACAAGAAAGGAAATGAAACTGACTGTGAAAACTACAGACCAATATGTCTAGCACCGGTTACACTAAAGATCTATAGCAAGATATTAGAAAAGAGACTAAGAGCAGAGATAGGGGGAAAGATAGGAGATGAGCAAGGAGGATTTAGACCAGCAAGGCAAACCATGGATCATATAAGTGTACTAAGAAAAATAATAGAAGACAAAATCGCATCAAACACAAGCTTATATATGACATTTATAGACTTAAAAGCAGCATTTGACACAGTCAACAGAGATAAAATATGAGACTGCCTAAAACAAATTCAAACAACACCAGAACTAATAAGCAGAATAAAGAGCATATATAGAAGGGTACAAGGCATAGTGCAGATAAACGGGACAAAATCAGAACCATTCCCAATGGAAATAATGTCTTACATAGGGAGATTCACTAAGCCATCTGTTATTCATCATATACAGTGAAGCCGCGTTGATCCGAATATACGTTCATCCGAATACCACTAAAATCCAGACCAGCAATTTATTTACATTGGGTTTATTGTAATCCGGATTTAAAGGTTTTGATAATCCGAACTTTAAAATTAATTGTTTTTTAGTCCTCAAGTAACGAATGCAATGGATATTCAGATGTGTAATTTGATACAAAACTACCGTTGTAGATAAAATAAATGATTTTATTTTATTTATGTTTACGTTATATTTGTCTGGCAAATTCTTATCATAAAAAGTCATTTTTTAGAAGTAGTTACATTGCAACTTCACAATTCGTATTAGTTACAAAAGTTTATAAGTTAAAAAAGAATTGATACTTCTTTTACGAATTACGACTTTATGTATCTCCGCCATACATAAAAAGATTTTCTGGTAAATTTAAAAATTGTTAAATGTTTAAAGACCGCATTGTAACTTTAAATATTATACATTTCCAGATTTGTTACAAAAACTGAAAGATCATATAACAACGTTAAAAAAACTTTAAAACCTGCGGAATATCTGGAGATGGAAGAAAAGTTGTTTGGATGGTTTTTGATGTCACCGATATCCTCCGAAATTTTGGACGAAAAGGCAAAGCATCATTATCCAGCAGCGTGCGGTGAATACGAAACAGTGGAAGCAGTCGCGATGCAACGTATGAGCTATCACGCTCGTACACTATGGTTCCACTGATTCGTATACTCTGCACGCTACTGTGACTTTATTAAAGACGGTTTCAAAACGATGACGTTAGGGCAAGTAAAGATTGGTTACTTAATTTTAAAAAGACAATTTAAAACAGTTTTTGCGTATATATTTTTGTAGTTTTTTTTTAAATAAATGTTTTGCAGAATGTTTTAAATGCATTTATTTACAAATAAAACATTGTAACGCGGTAATCCGAAAACCCCGATGATTCGGATTGCCCCTGTTTTAATTAGTCCGAATTAGCGAGACTTCACTGTACATAGACAGAATAATGAAGAACTGTACCGAGAAGAAGATGCCCAAAACGACAGTAGGGTTCAAAGAACTGCAACCAATAAAAATAGAAGCACTAACGTACGACGATAGAGTCCTCATAGCAGACAAGGCAAAGAAGATGCAAAAACTAATAGACATCTGGACAGTGGAAGTGATGGGAATGACAATAAACGAGAACAAAACCAAGCCAATGCAAATACAAAGGAAACAGGGAAATAACACACAAGTTTTCACATGTAAGGGAAATAAATTAGAATCAGTAACGAATTTGAATACCTGGGGACGATCATAAGTAGCGATGGAAGGATAGAATCAGAAATAGCCAATAGAATAAAGAAAGCAACAAATCTATACTACGCGATTAACCGGACGCTCTTAGGGAAAAAGGAAATGGGAAAGAAGACAAAGCTTCAAATATACAATATTATAGTAGTAATTCCATCAATGACATATGCAACAGAAGTACTGCCTACACTCACAGAACACAAAAGGAAAATAACCTCAATAGAACCTCAATGAAGTAACTGAGAAAGATTCAAGGAGTAACAAAACTAGATAGATGGAGAAATGAAGCACTATATAAGGAAATCAAACAAGAGCCAGTCTCAATAAAGATAGAGAAAAAACAATTAGCATGGTTCGGATACGTTAACAGAATGAATCCAGACAGAATCCATGAATTTAAATAATGAACAGCTAAGAGAGAAATAAATACCAAACAGACACGGATGGGAAATTTAGACAGCAATTGGAATGAAACAAAAAATGGAATGTGGAAGAAAGATGGAAGATCATGAGGGAGATAATGTACAGAACAGCATTAGGATATCTGCGGAATAACGAAGTATAACAATAACTGTAAAAGAACAAGCAGGTAGACACTAGAAGTAAAGGAGAAAATTAGAAACAACAGACCTGGAAAAAATATATAAATAGAAAAAGGGATGAAGATAAGGTAGAATATATAAGAAGAAGAAATAGAAAAAAAAAACAGTAAAAGTAGCGAAGCAAAGAAGTTGGAGGAAGAAGGAGGAGTTTGGAAGACAATTGGACAAACAATAGAATATTCTGGAATTAAATTAAGGCAATTAAGGAACAGAAAAAGAAAGAAATTAAAGGAATAAGAAATAAAAACAATGAGCTGCAATTGGATATAACACATATTCTCAAAACATGGAGAGAATACTATACAGAAAAGTTTGACCTAAAAGAGGAAGGCAGAGTAGAAAAAGAATATGTATCAGCATATCGTAGAAGAGGTTACTACGTTTGAATATCTGGACAGTATCATTTCAGATGGTGGTAAAATGGAATTAAACATAGCTATTAAAATAGGAAAAGCAACAAGGATATATTAGATATTAAATGGCACAATAATGGGAAAAAGGGAAACATAAAACAAAACTAAATTGACAGTATACAACATTATAACAGTAGCAGTATTGTTATACAGTAGGGAGGCATGGGTAGTCCAACAAAACCAAAATAGCAAAATTAATGCAACAGAAATGAGATCTTTGAGGAAAATTATGGGGAAAACAAAGAATGACAGAATAAGAAACGAAGAGGTAAGAAGTAATCTAAAACAAGAACTAATTATACAGAAGATGGAAAGAAGACAAATGGAATGGTACAGACACCTAACAAGAATGAACCCAAATAGCTGCCAAGAAAAATACTAGAAATGCGAAGTGATAAAAAACGAAGAAAGGGCAGACCACGAAAGACATGGATCCAAGAAATAGCAGAGATAGGAAAACGAAAAGAAAAACAATGCAAGAAATGAAAATACGAGCAAGAGATAGAATGAGATGGAAAATGGCTAAAAAAAGACGAACCTTAAATTCCGACACTCGCAAGGACATAAGGAAAAGAGAAAGAAGAAGAATAATAACGACTACTACTCATAACCTGGAAACTAGGCCCCAGACGCTATGATGCTTGTGCGGGAGGGAGGAGCGATTAACATTATTATGTAGGCCCATCGTGAGGATACAGTCGACTTGCAGATGTTATAGCACAAATTCCACATTCATGTTACAGCTAAGGAAAACTGCAGAAAACCTTAACTCGATTTGCTGGCACTGGGATTTGACCCCGGTCTGCTTGGGTGAGACTAACATGCTAACCGCTATAATACCAAGACTTTGTAAACACAGATTACAGAAAAAAACACACACGAACAGACTTTGCCATTAAGTGTTGTGCTATAATACCGGCAGGCGGGTGTCAACCTAACTATTAATGCTTTCAAATATAATCATATATTTCTCTAGTTTTACCCAATTGTAATAGAATTGACCATATGATCATAGCAGTTGGTGCCATAAAGTATGAGAGATGTTTCGCAACCCTGATTCCTTGTCCAAAACAAACAAAGAAATTGTATTATTAATGTATTAACTTTTAAACTAGAATAAGTTCATAAATGCAATAAGTTAATTAAATTTATTTCATTATAAGAGTTTTTTGAATTTTGGCTAATTTTCTTTAATTTAGTTTGAATTAAAGTAAACTGTACAGTTATTGGATACTTAGGCAAACTTCAATTTTGTAAATTTCATAAATGCCTACTTTTTAAGATATTCTGAAGTATGGTTACGTTATTGAAAAGATTATTTAACACAGATTCAGGGTAATAGCATGATTTTTACAAATCTTTATCTTATGAAAATTATTGTAATCCATCAAACACAAAAACGTCTAAAATTCCAGTTGTTGGACACTTTTTACAGTAATTGGACACTACTGGTGATAGTTATTGGACATTACTATTTTGTTTTATCTTTGCTTAGAGTGCAAAAGCTTTGATAATAAAAGAAATATAAAGTTGTTATAACTTTTGTTGATTATTACTAAACATTAAATTTAGCCATTTCTTCTAAGTAAATGTCATAGTTCATCCATTTCCTTCATTTCTTCTTCCGTTTCTTCTGTAAGTATATTTTCTTCCTCTTCTTACAATATTATAACAATATTACTGATAATACCTTCTGCAAGCAAATACGGATGAAGTACTTGTAAAATGTACTCCTAGATCCTATCTGCTGTCATCCAGCTGTTATCATTACGACCATTTCCCCATTAAGCTGGAACAGACTGAGAAGTTTGCTCAGGTAATCTCTTGTACAGATAAACTATCATTAGACAACAGGTAAACCCACTTGCAGAAAACGTAAATACTACAGTAGTGTTCTCTTTTGATGAGCCCTGATCAATGGTGTAAACGATTTTCAATCCTTTGGGATCTAAAAACTTTTCCTGTTGCTGGACAGATCTAAAAGCCTATTTCATTGCCTTAGAAAATTCTAGATAATATTTGCTACTGCCTATTGCCTGGCGAACTAGGCCCCAGAAGCTATGAAGCTTGCGCGGGATGAAGGGGCGATTGTTACTATTATGCAGGCTCAACGTACGGCTGCCCTCGACATAAGCTGATATAACACAAATTCCACATTAGTGTTACAACTAAGGAAAGCTGTAGAAAACCTTATCCAGATCTGCTGGTACCAGGAGTTGATCCCGAGCCACTTAGGTAAGAGACCAGTATGCTAGTCCCTACACTACCAAGGCTATATTTTGGAAATGGATCGTTTAACACTTCTTCGAGATGTTTACAAGATGTTTAGATATAAGTATTGAATATTTTATCCTTATCTACATTTATTAAACTATTATTATTAGCCTAATGTTAAAGTAAGTAACAACTTACTCCACTAACTTTGTTTCTTCTGAGTTTGTCAAGATAGGACACAGTTCAAACGTTTGCTTATGGACGGGGTTTTTAATTTTTAATTCGAGGGCACACTTTGGGACACTGATGTGTTTCTTTTGATCTTTCTGATCGCCCGAAGAGAGCCATTACCACTTTTTCATCTCAAAAATTATCATAACCATTAGTTTTTAGCATGATAAATGCTAAAAGAGGGAATACGCTATTAAACTATATAGTTATTGGGCATTTTATAAATTAGTTACTGGACATGTGGAATAATTGTCTAAAATGCTTCAAACTCAATTTTAAATACAGTGGTAGTCTTAGCACTTATTGGACTGTTTTATAGCTGGTATCAATTAAATTGACCCGAAATTCAGTTATTGGATATATATATATATATAGGGCTTTCACAGGCCTTTGTGGCCCATTGCCTGGATAATCTTCTTCCACTCTTTCCTATTGGCCGCTTTTCTTCTCCAGTTTTCTACTCCGACTTTCTTCAGGTCCCGTACTACTTCTTCCTTCCATCTACTTCGCGGCCTTCCTCGAGCCCTCACTCCTACTGGGCTTATCTTCAGCATTATTTTGGGCACTCTACTGTTCTCCATACGTTGCACATGTCCCAGCCATCTTGCTCGTTGCTGTCTTACAAACTGCACTATTGACACGTCTTGATACAGATCTTCTAACTCTTTATTTGTCCTCCTTCGCCATTCTTCGTTTTCTTTATGCCCGCCGTAAATTCTCCTTAACATCTTCCTCTCCCATATTAGCAACTTTGACTCTTTAGCTGTCCCTATTTTCCCTACTTCGCATCCATATGTCACTATGGGTTTTAGTACTGTTTTGTAAATTTGAATTTTCGCTTTTCGTGACACATAGTTTGATTTCAGGATGGATGCTAATGCTCCTGCTGCTTTGTCTCCTCTTGTCAGTCTTGATTTTACTTCCTCTTCTTCTCTTGCGTCATCTGTTATTTGTACCCCTAGGTAGGTGAATCTTTTAACTTTCTCCATCTCCAGTGTTTCTCCGTTTTGTAGTCTGATTATTAAGTTCCCGTTTTCATCTGCACTGTCTTGTTTCTCTATCACCATATATTTAGATTTTTTGTCGTTAACATGTAACCCCACTTCCCTCGCTTTCTCTTCTACTTTTTTTGTTATGTTCATCAGCTCTTCTCTGCTGTTTGCTAGTAACACTAGATCGTCAGCGTAAGCTATGCATTGGTGATTTCTGTTTATTATGCTTCCTGTCCGGTTTATTTTACTTTTTCTTAGTACATCTTCCAGAACTATATTGAATAAAATCGTTGAAAGTGGGTCTCCTTGTCTGACACCATTTCTAACATAAAAACACTCTGATATTCTTCCTTTCCACTTGATTTTATTGGACGTGCTTCGAAGTGTCATCCGCACTAGTTTAATCAACTTCCCAGGGATATTCAGGTTCTCCATTGCCTTGAAAATCTTATCTCGTTGTATTGTATCGTATGCCTTTAAAAAATCGATGAAAACGATATGGATCTCCTTATTATATTCTCGGCACATGTCCTGTGTTTCTTTTAATACAAATAACTGATCCGTTACTGAACGGCCTGGCCTAAACCCTGCTTGATATTCTGCTATCTCGTTTTCCGTGTAAGTTTGTAGTTTGTTCCTTAGTGTTATTGCGAGTATCTTATAGATTGAGTCCAACAATGCTATACCTCTATAATTGTTGTAGATCATTTTGTCTCCTTTCTTGTGAAGGGGGGTTATTAAAGCTTCCCCCCATTCTTTAGGGATCACCTCCTGTTGCCATATTTTTGTAATTAAGCTGTGAATTTCGATGGTCAATGCCTCTCCGCCATTCTTGATCATTTCATTCTGTATTCTGTTTTCCCCTGGGGCTTTCCCGTTTTTTAAATTTTTCATTACGTCTCTGATTTCGTCTTCTGTTGGGGGGACTACATTTTCTCTTTCGGTTTCTGTTTCTTCTGCTCCGTTGCTTTGGGGACCAATTATTCTTTCTTCTCCATCTAAACTTGTGGCCTCTTCCCCATTTAGCAGTTCTTGGAAATATCTTCTCCAGCCTTTAATTATGTGTTCTTCATTACTTATTCTTTCTCCGTTCTCGTCTTTGAACGCTATTGCTGTTTGTTGGTAGCCTTTTCTTGTCCGCTTTATGTCTTGGTAAAAGTTTTTTATTTCTTTATTTTTATAGTAGTCCTCTAACTGTTCTGTTCGTCTTTCCCAGAATTTTTTCTTTGCTTCTCTAAATACTCTTTTTGTCTTTCTTCTTTGCCTGACATATTCTTCTTTGTCTTCCAGCCTTCCAGTTTCCAACATCTTTTTCCGTGCTTCTAGCTTTTTCTCTCGTTCCTCTTCACTCAGTTATTGGATACTCTGTGCAATAACTAAATTTCATATAATTATTCAATACAACTATAGAAAAACCCTTGAAGTTGCTTATTACAGTGATCTATATGCCAAGTATCCAATAGATCAATTGAACTAGTTTAGTTAATCAAATCACCACTAGGTGCGCACAGTCGGGGTTAGGTATTAAAAGTTTGACAGCAACGTTCTGTTTATGTATGTCGTGTGCTGTATGTGAATTTTAAGTAATTAAAAGACTAAAAATGGATTTAAATTGTTTACGCAACGAATTAAAAAAGCTAGGAGTCAAAAAAACAGGTTTTAAAGCGTTGGTAAGTTCGTATTTTAGTTTAAGTTCTATTTTGAACTATAACCTACAAATTGTATATTGTCCATTTGGAAGGATAAACAATTACACAAAATTCTCTTATTAAACGCGAAATTTGTTCCAGTTGAAAAAGTAAGAAGTTTTCCTAACGATGCTTATTTTAAACCATTGACAATGTCACAAAAGCATATTTTGAAGGCAACAGATGTTATATCGATATAAAATCAATATTATATAAATATCAAATCAACTTGTGCAGAACAAAAAAAACTTTCTGAATATAAAGTTACAATGATTCTATTGAAGAAATCAAAGCAATTTGGCATACGTACTTAACTGTACTTGTTCTTGCCCTGCCGCTACAGGCCGGTCAGCAGCATGTAAACATATTGGAGCATTGTGTTAATCTCTTGAATATTTTACACTGACAGATAAGCAGTTTTCTTTATTTTGTTGATACACAAAATTTAAATATTGTTTGCTATAGGCAAAGTGCTAGAATATGTTTCATACACTTCATAGCCAGTTGTTTAGAACAAAAGAAAAGTTGCAAAAAGATGTAGAGTACATGTCGTCTGTTTATGACATTACAAAGAAACCAAGGATAAATATTAACGTTGACGATCTGTTTTTTATATTAGTATTGTTTATAAGAAACACAGTGTTTTAGTATTTAAGGATGTAGAAACTGTTACATAAAGACTATTATAACAAAATATAGTTTTATTATACAATACATACATATTTTTTATTTACATGAACAAATTTTACAGAAAATCAAGCGACAATAGAATTTTTGAAATTTTGTTACATAAAGCAATTAAAAGATTATTTCATTGGCGATGTATCACATGTTTAGACATTCGATCGCATAAAATCTTATTTTTCTTAACTTGTCTTATTAAATTTTCAATTATTATTCTACGGAGACCTACTACAGGAAAATACAGTTTGAACAGAAATGTTTTTTTTTGTTTGGAAAGTTCAGCAGGAAATTCCAGTGAATTATCAATTATGATATTTCTAGCAATGTCCAAATCGATAGCTGCAGCTTTTTCGTTACTACTGTTTGGTCTTTAATAATAATAATTTTTAATAGTAATTACCGAATAGTTTTTAATAGCAATACATAAAAAAAAAACATTTTAAAATTATACAGACATCATTAAATTAATTAATTTCGTATTGGATAGTATTAAATCGTTCTCTGATGTGACCCTTGTGAAATCATTGAGAGGGAACTGTAGTTCTGTAATTAAGAATTTTCCATTGTCCTAAAATTAAAATAGGTAAGCTTAGATATAAACTTAATTACAAAGTTACAAAACTTACCCATACTGGTAATTTTATAATCTCTTGGTAGAAAATGCTTAGAGCAAACTTTTGTATATTTTGTTGGTTTTTTTCCTGATCTAATGGCAATTAACCCTTTATCTTTTGGAAATCTATGAAACATAATACTTTTATTATTTATCGCTAATAGATGAACAATGAGGCACACAACAATTATAAGGCATTTTGCAGTTACAATAACAATCAAATCTACTAAAATAAATAGTCAGAAAAAGTGAGGTTATGTTTCTATACCTAACATCGATTACAGCGCCACCTAAATGAAAGTGATCTATTACTGTATGATTTACCCACGGCCTCCTCGATTTGAGAGACGAACGTCTCTTAGACGGTCGGGACGATTGCATTGAAAAAAATTCCTGTTTTTGACAGGTTACGTATTGTGGCGCCATCTGTCGAGTCCTGTAGTGATTAAGCATTATTGGCGCGCAATCTAGATTGTCCCTTGTTTATTTAATAATGCTAATAAACATTAGCATCAGCATATTAGCAATAACCTACTTATTGTTAGTGGTAAAATATATTGTAATTTTCTATAAACTATATTAAAATTACTAAAAATGCCTCGAAAGTGTTGTGTTACGAACTGTAGCTCGTATGAATTAGAAAATGTATCTCTCCATAGTTTTCCTGCAAATTTAGAATTAAATTTTAAATGGAAAGAAGCTCTAATTAATCATACTGGTACATAATCTATAAATTATTTTATTTATTTTCAAAGATTTTCGGAGAAATGATATTGGTCTACAGTTTGAAATATTGGTTGAATCGCCCATTGTGAGTGTGGGTATTTCTAACAATAGTTTCAGTAGTACATCAGCGAAACATCCAAGTGTAGGTAATATGTACTTTGATTTATAAGTTTATAAGAGGATAAATTGTAATCATCAATTTCCTAATCACTTTTAATAATAGTTTAGAAATATGATCGTATATCAGCATTTTTCTTATTTTCGTAGTGAGTTAATAAGGCACAATTTATTATTATTTGATGAACCAACCGGTTTCGTTGCATTTATTCGTTTGTATTATTGGTCAATTTATTTATAACCATAATAAATTAATAAATAAGAATGATTTAAACATAATATTCCTCACAATTAAAATCTTACTGAATTTTTGCTTTAATTCACCTGATTCTACAGAAGGCTTTGTTTTTTTCTTTTGTTGAATTTTCTTTACGATTTTTCATTTTTATAATCGAATTTCGACATTAATATTAACTTATTACAATATGCAAGTGCGGATTTTAAGAGAGGTCATGTTTTATTAACAACTTTGAGAATTTGCAACCGGGTAGTAATGTAATATTTTGAAAGAAAATTTGATAATACGCAACCTGGATGTTCTGTATTGTGGCGCCCCCTTCGAAACAAATAATGCCTGGAACTACAAATGCGAACGGCTGTGTAAGAGACCTTTGTCTCTCACAAATTGAGGAGGCCGTGGATTTACCCTACCTGGTTATTTATTGATTTGAATTGAACAAAATCTTTAACATTCTCAATGAAAACTTATTTAACATTCTCAATTTACAGGAGCCAATACATCAATCACATATCAAAATTGGACTGCATTACAATGGACTACCAATGATGAAGTTTATCACTTATTAAATACACATAGAGTAAGAAATGACTATGCCCACACTGTGTGTCATGATCCAGTAGATTATGATTTAATTTTAAAAATTATAATATCGATACGTAAGGAAGATAAGATTGGTGCAATCCTTATATTTCTACCTGGCTATGAAGATATACAAAATTGCCAGCAGAAAATACTAGATAGTTCCTTGGAAGCTGATGAGTATGAAATATTTATGCTTCACAGTTGCGTAGATATGAAAACTCAGTCTAAAGTATTTAACATATTGCATGAACAGCAGAAGATTATTCTGTCTACGAACATAGCAGAAACTAGTTTGACAATATCTGATGTGGTGTATGTTATAGATAGTGGAATAGTAAAAGAAAAAAGTTATGATCCTGTAAGTATAGAAAAAAAGACTAGAGTAAATTTTAGTTTAGAATACTTATTTAATAGATAAGTGGAATATCCTGTTTACAAGCAGTTTGGGCTTCTAAAGCAAGCACAACGCAACGAGCTGGAAGAGCTGGACGTACACAAGAAGGAATATGTTTTCACCTATTTACAAAAGCACGATATGAATCTATGTTACAAAACCATATTCCACAAATATTAAGGGAACCCATTCATGTAAGTATTCTAATAGTATTTCTTTATTGCTTTTTGGGTCATTCCATGCTCAATCATCACAGCCCACAACACATCCATCTCATTACTTACGCATGTAAAGTTATAGCCCTCCGTGATACACAGTATTCATATAGCAGGACTGCAAACACGAAAAAAATGTAAAATTTACGCTTACTTACAAGGTGAACAAAAACAATTCATAATTCTGTGTATTGTAGAACCTTTATGTTAGGCTTGTTTTAAAACTAATAGAGCATAGTTTTCATCAAAAATTGGTTTTATAATAAAATATTGAGTTCTTTATTCCAAGATCACATGATGTGACCTTTGACCTTGAATATTTAAGAAAGTGTATCTTCAATTTTTTTAGGAATACAATATGTTATACAGCCAGTTGCAGTCTTTTTTTGATGTTAGTTTCATGTTGGGAAGCCTTTGAGAACAGGAGTAAAAAAAATGGTAAATATTGTAGTTACACGCTCTTTACACAAAACATGCATCTGGCAGTTCAGACAAGAATATTGTATCAGGTATTTAGTATATATCTGTGCAGATACCTGCAAATCTTATCTAGTAATTAAGACAAGTATAGGTATGATGTTGTACCTGTATCTGCAGATACAGGTAGCTATACAGGGTGTCCCAGCCAAAAATGACACATTCTAACACCAAAAACTGACTTGACAAAATAAATTATGTGATTTTCAAGATTAAGTTTTATTTTGTGTAAATTTTGTTTAGCTTTGTTTTAATTATCCCCCACTTCTAGAGGGTGTTATAAAATAATTGCCTACTTGCAAAGTTAAACGCTCCTACTTTTTAAAAATGTATAAATTCTTAACTTGCTCTTTATGATTAGAGAAGTCATTAAAATTTATATATATTATATACATAAGTATGTATGTATATAAGTACATAAGCACATAAGTACTATTCTGCCGTGCTTAGCAAGAAAGCAGTATCTGCACAAACTGGTATCTAGAAATATACTATGTGGAATTGTAATGAATGCTAATAAAAAATATGGTATATTTTTATATACTGCTTTCTTGCTAAGCACGGCAGTATTGGTTTCATAATGATGTAAGACAGCAAGGCTAATATGATGCTATTTCTTATTATTTTTTCCTATGCATTTATACCGAAAAAAAAAAGAATAAGATGTGTTGTGAAAGACATCATTGTGAAATCAATAGTACGTAAACTGAAAAGTATTAGCACAAAGTAAAACTTAATAGTGAAAATTGCATAATTCCTTCTTATTTTGTTTAATCAATAGTCTGTATTAAAATGTATCACTTTCTGCTGGGACATCCTGTATCTGCAGGTACAGGTACAACATCATACCTATATTTGTCTTAGTAGATAAAATTTACAGGTATCTACCTGATACAATACTCTGGTCTAAACTCCCAGATGCATGTTTTGTGCAAAAAGTGTGTAACTACCATATTTTTTTACTCCTGTTCCCAAAGTGAAACTTACAACAAAGAGAGACTGCATCTAATTGTTTAACATATTGTACTTGTAAAAAAATTGAAGGAACATTTTCTTAGACATTGAAGATCAAAGGCCACGTCATGTGGCCTTGAAATGAAAATCTACATATTTTATTATAAAATAATTTTTTATAAAAACTATCCTCCTTTAGCTTTAAAACAAGAGCAAGATGAAAGTTTTACAATAATTAGACGCGGAGTTATGAATTGTTTTTGTTCACCTTGTACGCGTAAATTTTACATTTTTTTATCATGTTTGCAGCCCTGCTGTATGAATACCGTCATGGCAGACTTTAGTGTACCAGGCAGGAGCTGTAAAAAGGCAACGCTGTAATTTTACCCAGATTTTCAAGGAGTATTAGATTACATTTCTTTAAAAAAGAATGCAAAACAAAATTTGTCATCCAATTCTTGGTTAGAATAATGTCAACATCTGTCACTATTAATTTTTTCAAGGAGTATTTTAGATCATAGATACCTGTGCAAATCTTACTGAACCAGTGTTCTACTGAAGATAATTTTTTTGGCTGAAAGGGTTATTAATTATTTTCTAATTTATCCGTAACTAACAAAATTTACATAAATGAAACATATAAAAATTTATATTTTTAATTTAATTAATAATTATTAAATAACAATGAACATACATGAACAAAGCCAATTAATCTAAAGACGACTGTTACAATTTCTTACAAAGTGATTTTTATTTAATTTAACACGTAGGTACCTGTAATTGATAATTCTTTATTATTTATAAGAAAATGAGCTGCTAAAACTGATAATATGCCTTTAGAGGTGTTATTTTTCAATATTACTTATGCAGAAACACACAGTTGACATTCTAACCAAGAATTGGAAAGATAATTTTTTTTTATACGTATATTCTGAAATAAATATGATCTAGTACTCGTTGAAAATATGGGTAAAATTACAATGTTGCTTTTTCACAGCTCCTGCCTGGTACACAAAAGTTTGCCATCATACCGTGTATCATTAAATGCTATAATTTTACATATGTAAGTTACTTTATGTCCTCTACCATTCTACCAAATTTTACGAAAATCTGAGATGGTCAGGTTGAAAAGTTTGTTGTTTTTTGTGATGATTTGAGATGGAATGACCCTTTTACAATTTTAATTCTGTAATAATTTGTAGACTTGTACTATTTTAGTATACAATTAAATTCATTTATACACTCGATGCCATAAAAAAAGCTGCACTTGCGAAATTGGCGATTATCAAAAGTTTCTAACTGAAATACTAACTAGTATAAAGTAAAAACGAAATTTAATAGCATTTGGTAACTAAAGAGCAATCTATCCCATGTTACTATGCTTACTCATTTATTTCAGGAGTTTTTATGTAGTCAAAACAATTTATTATTTCTACACTAATAAGTTATTTATACTTCTATTATCAAGTTCCTATTAAAAGAATTTTATTGTTTGTTATTAACGATAAAAGAATATAAATTATTTTTATTATGAAGAACTTTTTTCATTTGTTTTTGCATGATGTTATTATGTGTGATTTAATATTAGATATACAGAAAAACATAGTACATCTGGCGTACTATTTACATTTTAAAAGTACATAATACAGGTAGACCCAATTGAATCGGTCAATGCAGAAACTGAATATGTCTACTTTTTGTGTAAATTGAGTTGTACATGACTTCACTATAATTCAAGGATGCCCAATTGAATGGCGCAGAAATTGAACATGTCCTGCTTTTTTATAATTTAGAAAAGCAATAGTATAGTAGAGAAACTGAGTATGTCCAGAACATGTTCAATCTTTGTAACGTATGTCTTATATATCTAGGATGTGTTGAAGTAAAAACAGCTGAGCTGATATCAAATACAGGCATCGTCTCGTCATTTTGAGACATATGCAAGTGATATTTTGTTGTGTGAAGTTCTATACACAAAAATGTATAAATTAACTAGTAACTGTGTTTACGAAGAAGAAAGTGAAACTGAACAACCGAAAAAGAGTTAAAGGTATTTCCCACTGACTATGTATCATATGTCCAGAGCATTATAATAATAATAATAATAATAAAGCTTTATTGCCCAACAGTACAATCCATTTACAGGACAATATTGTTAACAGAACTTGAAATTAATACACCTATTTTAGATACTTCAAAGATGAGGAAAAAAGTATTAGAAAAAAGTATTAAATTGAAAAATAGAAAATCAGAGCATGAAATTATAAAGAGAAAAATAAATACAGTTATGACAGTAATACATTTCTGCCACCTTATCTAAAATGAAGGCTAAAGAGGTGTTATTAATATCGCACATTTCACAAATATCGTTAAAGTTTTGTATCATATAAGATATCGGAGAATTCAATCCTAAATTTGTCTTATAGTACATTTGCCTGAAACATACAGATGAGCGTAATAGTACAGGAGGAACATTAAAATTAATTTACGATACTAAACATGTACATTCGATTTGATTGTGCAAGAGTTTATATAAAAACGTTAATGAAAAAAATATTCGTCTAAGCTCTAAATTAGTGACCTTGAATTTGTTACACAAAAAACTGCTACAAATACCTCTTTTGGGGTAAACACCATCATTTTTAAAACACAAATACTTCAAAAATCTTCTTTGTACGCTTTCTAATGAAAGTTTTTGATAATTATAAAATGGCTTCCAAACCAATGATGCATATTCAAGTCGAGAGACCACATAAGAAAAGTAGAGCAGTTTTAAAGTATCTGTGTTGTTAAATGATTTACAATTTCTTACAATAAATCCATAAAATTTACTAGCCTCAGAGATTTTTAACTTAATATGATCATTGAAACTTAATTTTGTGTCAAACCATACTCCAAGGTCCTTCATTGATTCAAAACGAGTAAGAGAGACCTGGCCAATTTTGTAATCATGTTCGTTAATAATCTTTTTTCTAGTGTAAGTGATAATTCTACACTTTGATACATTTAAATGAAGATTGTTTACTAAACACCAATTGTTGACAACATCAAGGTTAAGTTGAAGCTTATTACAATCTTCATTACCTTCTATAGATGCAAAAATCTTTAAATCGTCTGCGTACAACAAGTTATTACATGTCAGTGAGTAAGCCAAATCGTTTATAAATAGTAAAAAAAAGAAGAGGCCCAAGGTTCGAGCCTTGTGGGACTCTCGAAGATGCAACATACATATTTGAGCTATAACCATTGTAGTAAAAATATTGGACTCTATCTTCTAAGTATGATTCTATAAATTTTATTAATTCAACATTAAAACCAAAACTAGACAATTTACTGAGTAAAATGCCACGATCTATTTTGTCAAAGGCCTTTGAAAAGTCAGTGTAGATCACGTCTACCTGACCTTGATTATCTAAGCACTCTGAAATATATTGTGTAATTATTGTAAGGTTAGTAACTGTTGATCTATGTTTGAGAAATCCATGCTGGGAAAGAGAAATTTGATTACTAACAAAAGGATAGATATACTCATAAAGAATCATTTCAAAGACCTTAGAAAAATTTGACAATATGGAGATTGGCCTATAGTTTTGAATTTCAGATTGGTCACCACTTTTAAAGATCGGGCATATCTTGGCCTCTTTCCAAACTGAAGGAAACTTTAAGGACTTCAGTGAAAGATTGAAGACAATATTTAGGGGAACTGCAAAAACTCCAGCACAATCTTTGACAACAAATGATGGAATCCCATCCGGTCCAGCCGTAAATTTATTATTTAACCTTTTTAATGTTTGAAATATAACTTCTTTAGAAATTGTTGGAAGACATATATTAATATTGTTATTAAGTGTGTCAACAGAACTGATATTCCGACTTGAATGAGCAAAAACGCTTTCAAAAAAATTTCCAAACGTGTTTACAATCTCTTGTGGATCTATAAGATCTGCTTGATTAAAGGTCATATTACCTGGGATTCTTGACGTATTTTTATAATTGAGTATTTTATTCCTTATAATTGAATATTTATTATTATTGTTATGAAATATATTGAGAAAGAATTTGGTTGAAAATTTCGCCATTTAAAAAAGCAGTGGCTTTTTTTCTGTGATGCAGAGTGTATTTATTGATTTTTGATTTTTTTGTTTCTGAATATATCTATTTCTTTTCCTGTTGATTAATTTTAGGAGATTTGCTTACAAACAAAGCTGTTAGCTCCACCAGGTGTTGGAATAGCCGAGTATCTTTTATCGGCTGTAGAACCTCCATCATGTTTATCTGTACAGAATGCAATCTTAGTCTTAAAAGAGTTGGGAGCACTTACAGATGAAGAAGAATTGACTCTACTTGGGAAACATCTGGTAAAACTTCCCATTGAGCCTCGATTTGCAAAAATGTTGATTTATTCTGTAATTTTCAAGTGCTTAGATCCAATACTTACAATAGTAGCATGTATGGCTTCTAGGTAATTGATCTTCAATAATGTTATCAAAATCTCTTTTTAACATACAACTTTGATTTATCTAGAGAACCATTTGTATTGCCACAAAGACGGCGAGATAAGTTTCGAGCAAGAAAAAAGCAGCAACAACTTGCTGGAAACTCTTTAAGTGATCATTTGGTGTTTCTTAATGCATATAAATTATGGAAGGTATACATATAATATCTTATTTCTGTTAAGGAGGAATCCTAAATAAAAATACATGTATAAATATTTATTTATTAATTTTATTGTATATTATATTTGTTTTTATTTTGGGTAGTCAAAACATTTCGATTTAATTATAAACCTATATTTCAATCCATTTTAGGATCTTCTTCAGTGTAGAAACGTAATTATGGTGGAACTTATATGTAAGTTCCACCATAATTACTTTTGTACTCTGAAGCATAGGCGCTGACTAGGTGATGGCTCGAAGGCTGTGGCCTCATTAAAATAATTTAATGATGGCTGAGCCCTCATTAACATGGTTAATACGAGGGTGGTTTGAAGACTAACTTGGTTTGGCATTAAAGACAAATTTTAGCGGGTTAAAATGTAGTTTATTTTTCTACATCATCTCCCCTAACCTCAATACATTTACCCCAATGTTTCTCTAATTTTATAATTCCTTCCCGAAAGCTGTTCACAACATTTATTACTTTTCAGGATCAACCTTAACAGCTAGAAAAATTTTAAGTTTTGGGAGTAAATGGAAGTCAAAAGGAGTTAGATCAGGCGAAAAAAGAGAAGGAAAAACTAGTACATATTTTAATTCGGCCAAGTTTTGTCGAGCAACAGTGTGTTATCATGGTGATGAGCACTTTTCTGCCATTCAAAGATGCTTTCCAATATTGCTACCTTTAGTTTTTCCTTTCTAAAAATAGTCAAGCAAAAGAATTCCCATTGCATACTAACAAACCGCTGCCATACTTTCCCAGTAGAAGATACGAATTTTGTTTTTTTGGTGCTGTTTCGTTTCATTCAACCCATTGTTTTGGCTGCATTAAATTATTTTTTTTGTTTCCCATGTGTTACTTTCTGAAGACTGTGGTGAGAAGATTTAGAAGGAAACAGTAAGAGATCTGATACATTTAAGTGAAACAATCAAACAACACAAAACTAATAAATCACATATAAGCAATAAAATACGATGCGTTTTTTAGCAAAATAAATAGGCAAAACAAAATATAAACATTTTGAGAGATGCAGCACACCCAAAAATATTTGACAAAGGCCGCCACTGAATACTTATACATATACGCAAGCTGTGTTTGATACTGTTGGCACACAACTGCCAGCCCTCATTAAAATTTTGAAAAGTCAGTGCCTATGCCCTGAAGATCCTAAAACAGATCGAAATATAGGTTTATAATTAAATGAAACCTTTTAATTGACTATCCAAAATAAAAAAAAATATATATGTTTTTCAGAGGGCAACATCACAAACACACAGGAATCACAGAAAGTTCATAAAGGAATACTTTCTAAATTCATCAATAATGAATGTGATACAAACAACACGTTCTCAATTACTAACACAGTTAAAAGCAATTGGCTTTGTAACTGCTCGTACACAATCTATGCTTCAAGATGTTAATATGAAATCTAATTGCCTGAATGTCATCAAAGCTATTATAGCAATTGGTTGCTATCCCAATATTGCCTTTAGTAATGGAAATAACTTTTCAACAAAGTATAAATTTAGGTTTTGTTGTAGTATATATTTTAACTTTATAAATTTCTAGAATGGAGAAAAAAGTTAGTTTTCAAAAACATTCAGCTATTATTTCTCTTGTATCAGAAGCAAGTAAGGAAAAAAAATCTAATCAGTATTGTATATTATATGAAGAATTAGTTAAATCCGGTAGCCAGTGCATTGTTAAATGTAGTACTGCTGTTTCACCATTAACTGTAAGTACTTTTGTTTTTGTAGTTATGATCAGTGGTATATTTAGGAATTTTTTCCGGGGGGATGGCTACACTATAAAATTCTGAATTGAAATACTTAGATTCTCACAAAACAGATTTTAACACTATTAAAAAAATTTCGGGGGGCTCCAACCCGATATCCCCCCTAAATAAACCACTGGTTATGATTAAATTGTTTTATGCAAAATTTGGTGTTTTAGGTAGTACTATTGATTTCATAATGATCTAGGACCCCTGAAATTTTCTATTTTGAGAAATGTACTTACGTGAAAATGTTCTAAATGTACTTAGTCATTTTCAAGGCTGGCTATGATATTTTAAAAATGTCAAATTCTTGACAACAATCTTTTCATTCAACATGGTCAGATGATTCACACTGAAAAAGAAGGAATAAAACATAGCATTATATTAGCCTTGCAGTCCTAGATCATCATCTGTCAATAATATATTATCCATCCAGCAAAGATGAGCCTTGCATCATCTATACACGAAATTATCACACTTAAGGTTTTGTTATGGTTTACTCTTATTATTTAAGAGTGTGACGAGTATAGCATTACATTAGAACTTCTGGGTTGTTGGGAGTGGATTTGACTAGCTCTATAGAACATGGTATTGCCAACCCTATAAATAAACTCCTAGCTCAAATAAAGAAATTACCACAAAACAGCAGTGGCAGATTTATATTTCTGCGGCCTAGGGGCTGCCAGTAACTTTCCGCCCACACCCATTCCCACCCTCTCCACCTTGTCCTCAGCAGTCCCTTTAAAGATCTAATTCCTACATTGATCTTTAAAGAAATTGCAATTGTTTAAAATAAACTTGTTTTTTGGTAACTCGTAGCTGTATATTTATTGCAATCATTTTAATCTATTTAATAGAATAACTGGTGAAAATGTAATGTTGCATTGACCCAACAACACACACTTTTCATGCTAATTTCATACCAAATCACCTAGGGGCATATGTTTCAAGTCTCAGATTTTGTTCAATTTTCTTCCTTGCATAGATACATATGAAATGACATTAAATTATTTTTTCCAGATTTTTTGAATAAAAAATGGCCGAAGTAGAAGTTTTCGATAATTTCGATTTTTTGCAGTGCAGTAGTGCAAATACTACTATCCGATGCTCTATATCCTCGAATTAATATTGTCATAACGCCCTTATTTTTTGAGTTATTTGGCTCATCCAAGAAACGTGCAGACCTTAACCCACACAGCACCATAATATCTGCTGGATGTCCTACGGATATCCTGGAGCAGCTTTACGAATATCCAAAGGATGTCCTACGAAAAGCAGTTAGATATCCTACGGACATCCGTGGGATGGTAAAATGAGACTAAAATAGACATCTTCAGGATATCCGATTAAGGATATTCCTCGGATATTCTATTATTAATATCCGTTGGATATCCTATACAATATATCCTCGGGACATTCATTACAAGATGTCTTTGGTATATAATATGCAAAATATCCCTTGGATATCCTGTACAAGATATCCACAGGAGGTCTAAACAAAATATCTTTGGAATATCTTATATTCATTATACATAATATAAAAACAGATTGTTTCTTTAAATTTTCACTTTTAATTATTGTAGTTAACAATTGTTTCGCCACACAGTCGCTTCTTCAAACGCTTAAAAAACATGCTAAGCTAATGTAACTTCTGTAAAAATTGGCAATTATAAACCTGCAATAAACATTATATTCCTTGAACGTGCTTAGATGTGGGTAATGGGAGCGGACACTATTATTATACAAATAAATTTAACAACGGTGAATTGTTCAGCTCTGTTAGGTCGTTTATAAAGTGAATATTTAAAAAACAATCTGTTTTTATATTATTTAAGATGGATATAAATGTTTATCAAGTAAATGCCGAATCAATTCATTAATTGATTATAGAATTACTATTAGAGGATTTGCTAATTACATATCGGTATCAAATAAATAGTATATGAATATAATAAAAGAAATGATGGAGGTATATGCTTATAAAATATAAAAATTTATTATAATTGAGGTAACTACAAACATAAAAATTATATTTAACCTATTATTAACATAAAGACTTCTTCTGTTGGACCTCTCATCTGCCGCCCCTTTCAGAAATTGCTGAATTGGTTTTTCGGCATCCTTTTTTGTCTAATCTAGATCTCTGTTTAGAACTTCTGTAATAATATATAAATGTTAATACTCTTAGCGTAAATGCAATTCTAGTTATTTTACTTAACAAAAATACTGCAGTTTTCAGTGTGGAATTTGTTTTGTTTTCCCCGACCAATTAAATTTAAAGGTGTCGTCTCCAACAAATCGTGGTAGAGCCCTTTTGATCACTTCATAAGGAATGCTGCCACCAAATCGTGCAACTTGATTGATTTGATTTGATATTTTTTTGTGCTATCTGAAAAACAGTAGAATTTAATAGATCACAATGCGAATATGGCAAATTTTACCCTTCAACGTCGTGCCTGTCAAGTTTAATAGAGATGAGGCTGTAAATCAATGCTGCTTTAAATGATAATTATTGTAGTATTATAGTATTTGTCAAAAGTAAATAAACTATAGATTTGTTACCTTTTTATTAAAGTACCTACATAATTATTAAAACGAATGAATCAAATTCGGTAATTCTACTTACCAAATGCTCTTTTGCAGGTCGGTTAGTGAAAATTAAAAGCACTTTAAAATCAATCGCCAACAAACCAAATCAAATATATTTAATCGGAGCGCTCGGAGTAATAGTTGTGAATGCTGAATGCTCAAACTGAAGTGACCGAAAAATAAGTTGTTTGGATCACGCTCGAGTCTAACAAAGTTTTAAATCTTTTCGAGGTTTGGACATTTTTTAACACTAGGCAATGTCATAAAACTTACCCAAAGAGGGTCGATTACAGATGTGAAGCATTCCAGCATTCCAGGAAGAATCCACTAAATGCCGCACCGCACGATTTAAGAAATATACATACTAATATACACATCATATCATCTCTCAATTCTTTGTTTTTGACGTATAAATAATAACTAAAACCACGAGAATCTTGCCGTCAGCAAAATATCAGTCAATGTTAATTTAAAGAATACCAGTTTTCTTAACTAAAATACCTTGAAGTTAATTTACAAAAGTAATTTTGGATAATTCTTTTAAATCAATATTTTATATATTATACTCTATCTATTAATATCTAATTATGTAATTATATATCTTTTTTAGATAATCTTATAAGGCATTGTAAATAATAAATAAATATGAAAAAGTAACTAAAAAGTAATGTTTAAAAGTGTAAGCTACCGATACAAAGAAATCAAAAAAAATGTAGGGTAACAATTTGTCATAACACGTAAACACTATATTAAGATTATAGCAATAACGAGCAATCTGTACTGTTTTTATATCGTACACCCTATGTGTTACGTGAAAAAATTTTATCGTTAAAATTTTATTATTATAATTTATAAAAAATTTATGATAAAAAGGAATATCGTAGGAGATTCGAGTCGTAAGGTGAATATCTTAAGGATATCTTGTACAGTATAACTTTAGGATATAACACTCAGAATATCTCATGGATGTTCAGTTTGGGAATGTACGATCATTCCTTGAATCGACGATACCTGGGATATCCACAGAATATCCTGCATTTTATATCCTGAGGATGTAACGTGCTGCATATCTTACGGATGTCCAGTTCATGGACGGGCGATCCATCCGTTAACAGACCATATACTGGATATCCCCAGGATATCTTGTGCTATATGGGAAGAATGTAGCAGGCGTTAGGAAACCAAATTTTTTCAAAATAATTTTTTTTTTCAAAAATGCAAAGAAAATCCTTATTATTTTTTAACCATACCACGTATATGCCAAGCTAAGTCTATAAAAAATATTTCAAAGGTGTGATAGTTGTAGCACAGGAGCAATATTAAAAATTTGTAAAAACACTAAACTTTGCAAAAACACTAAACTTTGGTTTAAGGCTAGACGCCCGGCAGTGAAATCGTTTTCTCCGTTTCCTAGCCGGATGGCTCATCAATAATATTCAAAATTTTTATGAAAAGTCTTAAAAAAGTTTTCTTCAAATACGTAAAGCCTTTCTTTTTAAAAATTGTCCCTAGGGCCTTAAATAAAAATAAAAATTGTAAAAATTGATATTTATGAGCCTTTACGCTAAATTCCATGCCGGTCCGCAACAATAAATTGGCTCGTTGTTTTAAAAATTTTTTAAAATAACTTCAGGAAATGGAAAACAAAATCCGAAGTTTTGAAGGAAATCCGCTGAAATCAATTGTGGTATGTGGTACGGTGTCGAGCGGAACTCCACCCATCTAGCATATCAGCGGCGACAGGCCGTTGTGTGAATATTTCTGGGAATGCTCCAACTTGCAGAGACCGACAAAGGGCAACCGGCGCGGCGTTCTGTACTGTTACTAGTCCTGGTGTACTGTCACTATCAGCAGTAGACATTGTGCCCTGTGTGTTCGAATTATAGGAATATTTTGTAGTGCATTTAGTAGATATTAGTTCTGGTGGTATATACCGCCCAGCGAAAGATTGTGAATTTTCAAACTTCCCGCCATACTCAAAGGTTCTGTAGCGTTACAATTATATTGTCGTAAATAAAATGAAAGCTATAAGCATTGCATCGTTATCGTTGTCTTTGCTTTAAATGCCAATTCCAACCGATTTAAAAGAACTGTATATAACGAAGAATATAATTATTATTAATTTTTAACCTCCTCACAATCTATCACTGGACGAAATATATATTTACTTTTACGTACAGACATATAGTTGGAGTGTGTAAAATATAAACAAGTAATTATGTGTGACATACCAACCAAACGGCAAAAAAAGGTGTATAAAAAACGAAGTGTACGTCTGAAAATGAAAAGGTAAGTACCTACATGTGATGAGAAAATGAACTAGGTACTACCTAGTTGTCCGCTGTAGTTGAAGGGTAGGTACAGGAAAAGAAACAGCTAAGACACATTTTTATACTTTTGAGGTATTAGGTACGAGTTTTCAACATTACAGACCCATCTGTCACATTAAAGTATTTTTTTTCGTTGTATGTAAAAGAAAGTGAGATTCGACCGCTTTTTTTCCATTTGAATACATTGACTAAAAGGAACACATTTCGTACTAAAAGTTGGTGCAATAACCAGAAATGTTAATGTTATGGACGTAACTGTTTCTTTTCCTGTACCCTGCAATTGGAAACTAAAGAGTAGGTACTTACCAACCTATCTATCATTACAAACTGTATTTCGTTAGGATGCTTTCAAAAGTCGCAGAGGTTAAAACTCGAGCCTCATCTGCTGAAGAACCATCCACAGCAGAAAGATGTGAAACCCCCAGGTATGTGTTACAGAGTTCCCAAAAAAATGTGTATGTTTCTAGTCCATAATAACGTGCATGGAAAGAAATACGTATAAATTCGATAAATCAGAATCATATTTGTTGTATAAGTACACAGTGTTTCCTGTCAAGGTAATACGTCATCAACGATTGCTTTAAACGCCGTTGTCGTGACTGACAGGTCCATTAACTGTCAAAATGGCAGCAAAAAAAATTGATATCGTACAAAAGAAAAAGGTTATATGTATTTGGAAACACCATTTCTATTTGGTATGTAAATGATACATGCCTATTGGTCAATAATTTCAGGTAGTGAATGGTTTCAATTTTGAGTAACTACGTGAATTTAATTTCGACTTTGTCTGATTGTTTTATCCAAAATGTTTTCCTTTCTATAGGTTATATTCCACTTTTTTGCTGTCGGTATAATAGTTGATAGACATATCAAAAGCACGACCAAAACCTATAGACGCTATTGAAAGCAATCGTTGATAGCATCATTACTATGCCATGAAACACCCTTTATACAAAAATTTGTGTCTTATAATAAGGGCCTAATTTCAAGTTACATTTGCGACGTCGCAACTTGTTATTGTCATAGTAACGACGCAAGAAGCAACTCTAAGACAGAGGGTGCATATTGGTAATTAATGGCTAGGACAAAGATTGCTACACATTTGCGTTGCACCACCTACTTGCGACCATAACATGAAATCGGGCCCTTTTAGATTGTGAAAGTCAATACAAAAGTCGATCTGTTTTTTTTTCCAACACGAGTTTCTAATTGCGCGAATGCATGTCTTACATTTTCTCCGCGCTGTATACTGTGGGTGTTATAGTAATATTTATACATTTCCTTTAGGCCCACGTTAATCCCAAGTGCTAGGTTTGATTTAGCGCACTCTCGACCATCTTCCACTGAAGTAATGAACGCAAGGTAATGTTGAATGGTTTTTGAAATGCAAAGTATCACAAATGGCAAAATTTGCAGTCCTGCAGACACTTTTGAAGACCTACAAGTTGAGCATGTGATGTCGTCTACAAATCAAAGCAAAGATCAAATAAGTGGTCGACGATTTGTTGATATTCGAGATTTCTTTAACGATATGCAGAAGGCAAATGATCATTCGCCCTACACATGCAATTTCGATCAAATGGATATGGTTTCAGAGTTCCACGATGGCCTAATATCGACCATAAAATTGAAGTGTCGAATGTGTAATATCGAAAAGTTTGTGCGAAGTGAAGTGCCGGATGAGAAACTAAATGCTAATTCGGCAATCGTTTTGGCCGCCATATCGACAGGATTGGGGTTTACTCAGACTACGCAAATGCTAAGCACAATGAATATGCCCCAACTGTCTAGGAGACAGTTTGATAAACATTTTGGAAAGGTCTCAGAGTCCATTTTGGAAACATCCTGGAAAGCCATGGAGGAAGCAGGTCTAGAAGAAGGGCGTATAGCTCGAGAAATTGGGGATGTTGATAAAGACGGTTATCCTCTTATAACCGTCATTGCTGACGGAGCCTGGTCGAAGAGGTCCTATAAGACAAAATATGATGCTGCGTCTGGAGTGGCCTGCATTGTTGGTGCCAAAACAGGCAAATTGTTATTTGTTGCAGTCAGAAATAAATACTGCCCAATGTGTGAAAGAGCAAAAGCCAAAAATATTCCTGTCGGCGAACACAGGTGTTACAAAAACTGGTCGGGAACCTCCACCGCTATGGAATCGGACATTCTATTGGAGGGGTTTAAACGAAGTGTAGAGATGCACGGCTTAAAATACACACAACTAGTTGGGGATGGGGACAGCAGTGTGTACAAGAAGTTGTGTACGGAGAAACCGTATGGAAATGAAATCATGATCGAAAAGATCGAATGTAAGAATCATCTACTGCGTAATTTCGGTACAAAACTGCGAGAGCTGACAACAAAAAATGTAAGTTCCCAGCTAAAAAACGTAAGCCCCTGCTTGAGAAGTCTATTGAAAGCAAATATTGAGAGACTTCGATTAGGTATCAATAGTGCTGTGACGTATAGGCGTAAAGAAGAAAAAACCTTTATGGAGCAAGTAAATGCACTAAAAAAGGACATTATTAATTGTCCTAAGCACGTCTTTGGTGATCATTCTGATTGCGATGTTTACTTTTGCACAGGGTCTAAAGACACCGAAAATAATGAAGTTACAAACTTAGTAGAATGTGGGTTATTTAATGACATACTGGCGTGTTGTAATCGGTTATGTCATAACGCACAAAGTCTGCTCCTGAATATGAGCAATAATGCAGCAGAGACCTATAACGCAGTGGTTGCGAAATTTGTCGGAGGAAAAAGGGTGAACTTTGCTCTGAAGAACAGCTATGAAGTAAGGTGCCATGCTGCATGCATTTCGTACAATCGTAGCGAAGAATATCACAGAGTCATCCATAAAACAATGACTCAGAGCAGTCCAGGCAAACACAGCAAGTTGTACATGGCAAAATTGAAAAGAAGACGGCAATACTTAAAAAGCCGAGCACAACTGTTCGCTCGTCGAAACAACAAACGAGCAAAGGGAGGGGAAGCTGACGAAGACTATGGATTGGTAGAAGATGTAATTCCAACCGAAGACCTGGAAGAAAAAATGTCGTCCCTAATGAGTTACCTGAGCACAACTCAAGAGGGTTTAGTTCTGTTAGAAAGGAACACTGTTGGGCAAAGTACAAACCGAACCTGGAAAAAAGAACGAAGTTTGCGGCTAACGGCATCAAATTTTGGTACTGTCTGTAAGCGACGTCAAACAACCGATGCCAAAAAGGTAGCACAAAGACTGATTTGTTCAAATTTTTTGGGAAGTGCGGCAACCAACTGGGGTCAAGACCATGAGGAAATTGCAAAAGCAAACTTTTCCAAAGAATTTGGACATACCGTTCAACAATGTGGCTTGTTTGTGTCTATCGAAACTCCGTATCTTGGAGCTAGTCCTGATGGACTAATTGGTGAGGATGCCATAATAGAAATAAAATGTCCATACAAATTGGCAAAACTGAAAAAACCCCAAGGGAGGCAGCGGAACAAAAACTTGTGCCGTATCTATTTTTAGAAGAAAATAAGGTAATGCTGAAAAGAACACATGACTACTTTTACCAGATTCAAGGTCAGTTGGCACTGACAGGGAGAAGTCTGTGCTATTTCGTTGTGTGGACACCCCTGGCAATGACATGTCAAGAGGTAAATCATGCCGATGTTTTATGACGTCCAATTTCCATTTACCTTATTAGCCGTCTTACGTATTTATATTTTTTCAGATCACAAGAGATGCAAGTTTTTGGCAGAACATGAAACCGAAGCTAGAAGCCTTCTATTTGAACTACATGTTGCCTTTATTGGCTTTAAAAGAAAAATAAATAAACTTATACAGGGTTGCGATTATGTATGGGACCGGGTCCGTCCTGCTAAAACAGTATGAGCTAGAATCCTGAAATTTTAAAGAGACTTAGGACTCAATAAAAACTACTTACTAAATTTTCTTAAAATCTTTTTGATCCATAAGTTTTCGAAATACAAAGCCAACTTGATTTTTTTTAATGGGTACATGGGTCAAATAGGGCATCGTTAAAAAGCTTATTTTTTTCCGAATTAGATGGTATAACAGGTTTGGTGATTTGGTTAAAAAAATTAGTAAGTAGTTTTTATTGAGTCCTAAGTCTCTTTAAAATTTCAGGGTCCTAGCTCAAACTGTTTTAGCAGGACGGACCCGGTCCCATACATAATCGCAACCCTGTATATTGTTTAATAAAGAAAACTTTATTTTTCGTATCTTTAATGATGTGGTAGATTGTCCAATCCAAACTAGTAAACAAATGTGACTGGTTATTCGTTAGCAACACTTTTCTTGACTCTGTTTGCATTCTTTGACATAATTTGACGTTGGATTTTTGTTAGGTTCTACTCTAGCTAGTTCATAAAGTATACGAAAAACTAGCATATTCTACATGTAAAGCAAAGTGGTCATCTTCCCGTTCGTGTAAAGTTAATTCACTCGCTCGCTCCGCTCGCTCATGGATTCATACATTTACTTACACACACTGAAAAACACCCACTTTTCTTTACTTGCAAAACAATCTACAGTGGGCTTCAAAAACATCTACTAAAGGGTGTCGCAACTGCAATTTATGGATACCCTGTATTTTCGACGGTTTTTTATTTAAAACCAATTAACGCGCTGGAAAAACTATTGTAGAGCTCTCGGAACGATTTTTATATCGCAAAAATACATTTTTTCGTATCCTTGGTAGTAATGTGGTACACTGTTCAAGCAAAAATAGTAAACACATGTGAGTGTTTATGCGTTAACAACACTTTTCTACCGTGCTGTCATACTTTGACGTTAGCTTTTTTGTGAGATTTTTAGTTTGGTTCATCAATTATACGAAAAACTAGCATGTTTTTTTTGCACGTAAAGAAAAGTGCTCGTCTTCCAATTCTGTAAATTTAATTCACTCGCTCGCTGCGCTCGTTCATGAATTGAAACATTTACAATGACTGCACAAGGACCACTTTTCTTGACTCGCAAAACAATGTACTATTTTGTTTCGAATTTTTAAAGACCGGCAAACTTTGAACTGCACACATTTCTCGGAAGGACGTAGTCCACGTGGAGTTGATAGACGTCTGTCATTGTGTCAGAGTGGAACATGTGGACCAATCCGCAACGATCTTAGGCGATAAATTAGAAGCAAAACGTGTACGCGAAGCGTTCTGTTTTCTATCTTCTTTCTTTGCGTTTACAACTATATCTCGATGGCTAAACGTATGTTATTGTTAAAAACGTAGGAGAAGTAGTGAAACACCCATTCGAAAACGAACGATTATCAAAGCGGGCGTTAACCCTTAAGGGCCTGCTACTTTTCTACTGTGGAATGTCTGTGCACGTTTCTAATATACTTTGAAAGACCCAAAAACTGGCTTTGATTTGACACCTGGGTGAGCCAGATAACTCAAAAAATAAGCAAGTTATGGCAGTTTTAGTCAGATAAAGCAGAATGTCGGAAAGCAGAATTAGCAAAAAAATCGAAACTTCTATTTTGGCCATTTTTCATCCAAAAAATCTGCTAAAATAATTTATTTTTAAATTAGCTTACGTTTTTATTTTTTTTGTATTGTTGTCACATGTGTTTTGTCAAAACAGTAAAAATGACATAGTGTATTTGCAAAAATTCTGGAAAAATTTAATGTCATTTCAAAAAGTATATCATAACTGGATATCGTAACTTACTTTACAGTTATTGTTGTCCAATTTCATAACCATTTAATTGGAAAAATAAAATTAGTAAATTAAATCTAAATGGAATATCATTGAGAAATAAATTGCCAGCTGAAAATAAAGCAGATAAATAGTAGATAGAAGCAGATATGGCAGTGAATATAAATAAAATTAAACTAAATAATAAAATTGAAAATATAGTGCTTCTTCTTTAACTTCTTTATCTGCAATCATTCTTGTTGACAAATATTACTCAGGACCGTACTTGGAATTCTGCGATACAATATGAGTTGTTCTAAGTGTCCCGTCAAAGACCCGAAAGTAACTGGCGACAGCTGCAGTCGTGCTTTCTGTGAGAAATGCTCTGGACTTTCGAGTACTGAACTTAGATGTGTACCTCTGAAAAACCGAATATTAAAGTATTTTTGTGAAGAATGCCGTGAAGGTTATTCCTAGGTTCCTCAACTTAGGAAAAAAGTAGATGATTTGAGGAAAAAACTGGATGAAATGCTGTCCAATCAACATAAAGCTAATGCCTCTGTAAAGCAATCTTTCTGAGAGGCTCTACTCTCCTGAAGAAGTTATCAATGAGGTTCGTGAGCGCACCCTGAGGAAAAATAATATTATTGTTTTCGGAATGCCTGATGGTAATGATAGAGATGTTGATAAAAATCTAATTACTGATATACTTAAAGAGGTCAGAGTTACCAATCCTGAAAATTTTAAATATTTTAGAATTGGAAAAACAGTAACACCTAACAAGTCTCGTCCGCTAAAAATTATGTTTGATAGCGAAGTTTCAGTAAAAACTGTTTTTCAAAATATAAAATTACTGAAGACTATAGACAGATTTAAAAAGTTAGTATTGACTGGTGACCGTACCCCAATGCAGATGCAAATATTTCAAGAAAATCAAGACTGAACTTTTAGAAAGGACCTCTAAGGGGGAACAAAACATTAGAATAAAACACATTCAAGGTGTCCCAAAAATTATTAAAATTCAAAGTCCTGATTTAAACTAGATTTACCCATCACTGCAACCAACCTTAAAACAAACCAACTGTCTGTGTTCTATCAAAATGTTAGAGGCATTAATACAAAGATTGATGAATTTTAT
Source organism: Agrypnus murinus (assembly GCA_929113105.1). Taxonomy (NCBI): domain Eukaryota; kingdom Metazoa; phylum Arthropoda; class Insecta; order Coleoptera; family Elateridae; genus Agrypnus; species Agrypnus murinus. Next base: position 95,504,281 of record OV816024.1, on the reverse strand, counting down.
GCTGCAGTTAGTTTAGCTGATTTCGATATCTATGCTATAACAGAATCATGGTTAACTCCAAGTGTTGCTAATTCTGAAATCTTTAATGAACAGTATACAGTGCTACGTTCAGACAGAGTGGAGTCCAAAGGAGGGGGAGCAATTTTGGCAATTAGAGCTGAGTACAACCAAGAGCCTATTGATTTGTCATCACTTCATGAATCTGTGCCAAGTATTGATGCAGTTGGTTCATGTGTAACTTTCTTTTCAACTAAGATGTATGTTTTTGTTTTGTATATACCGCCAACTACAACTGTTGATTCTTATTATAGTCTTTTTGAATGTCTTGAATTACTTGAGATTATCTATGGGAAGAATATTTTAATAACGGACATTTTAATCTTCCTAATTATATTTCTTATTTTAACAATGAGATTATAGAACAAGACACAAAATGTGAGTTACTTTTAAATTTTCTAGAATTTCTGGATCTTAAGCAATTCAATGACATATTGAATAATAATAATAGGTTATTAGATTTAGTTATTTCTAATCAAAGCTGGCAAGTAGTTCAAGATATACCCTTAACAAGAGAGGATAGTCATCATCCTCTCTTATCAATAACTTTGAAAATCTCTAGAGAGAATAACATACGTTTTGAAACTAACAACAATAAGAATCAACCTGATTATAACTTCAGAAAAGCAAATTTTTACAAGTTGTATGATGAACTTTCACATATTGATTGGAATTTTTGCGATACCGAAACAGATGTCAATAATTTATGTAGTCGTTTTTATAAGGAAATTTTTAAGGTTATTGATAAACATGTGCCCAAATACAAAAATTTCAAAAGATATTACCCAAAATGGTATACCAGAGACATTATTCAAGATATTAAAACTAAACATAAACTTTTTAAAAAATATAAGGCCAGTGGGAACATAGGTCATTTTAACAATTTTAAAACTTTAAGAGCAAACGTTAAAACTAAAATTAAACATGCATACCTCAATTATGTTAACGATTTACAGAATCAAATTAAGAACAATCCAAAAAATTTCTGGAACTTTATAAACAATAAACGAAAATCTTCTAGCATACCAGGATCAATGATGTACAATAACAAAAATTTAAATGATCCACACTCAATCCTTTCAGGATTTGCAGAATATTTTAGCAGTGTTTACATTGAGTCCCTAGATAAGAATATTGACATTACAATTAGTAACTCCACTTGTATATCCTTACCACAATTTGCTGAGGCTGATATAATAAAAATTGCAAAAAAACTCAAACCAAAGCAATCCTGTGGGTCCGATGGAATTCCCAGTTACATAGTAAAAGATTGTGCTGTAATTTTTTCTACTCCTCTATGCAAAATATTTAATTTAGTGTTACAAAAGAATAGCTTTCCAGATTGTTGGAAAAATTCGAAAGTGTGTCCTATTCTTAAAGGAGGTAAAGCTAATGATATTACAAATTATAGACCAGTGTCATTAATTTGCAGCTTTTCAAAATTGTTCGAAATGCTTCTTTATGAATACCTATATCCCAAGGCTAGTAATATGCTCTCTGAACAGCAACATGGATTTATGAGTAAAAGGTCCACCAACACAAATTTATGCTGCTTTTTACAGTTTTTGTCAAATGCTTTGGACAGTAAGAAACAAGTTGATATTGTTTTTACAGATTTCTCCAAAGCATTCGACAAAATTAATCATTCACTTCTATTGAAAAAAATGCATGCATTTGGCTTTGCCAATGACCTAATTAAATTTTTTCATTCTTATTTAATAGGACGTACACAATTTGTTCAGTACAATGGATTTAAATCCACGCATTTTTTATCTACTTCAGGGGTACCTCAAGGGACAAATTTGGGATCTCTTTTATTTCTAATTTTCATAGATGACATAACTGAAGCTATAACTGTGAATAAACAAATATTTGCTGATGATCTGAAAATATATTCAATAATTGAAGATAGTCAAAGCATTGCAGTATTGCAAAACAATTTGGAACAAATTAACCACTGGTGTGAAAAAAATGATTTGCAATTAAATTTAAAAAAATGTAAGGTAATGACAGTCACTCGGCGACAAATCCCAGAAATTTTTGATTATGTTCTCAACAACCAGATTCTTGAAAGAACCAACTCAATAAAAGATTTAGGTGTTACAATAACTTCTGACTTATCGTTTTCTAATCATATTGCTAATATAACCAATTTAGTTTCACGTATGTTAGGTTTCCTTATAAGGAACTGTAGATCGTTCACTAATATTGAGGCCTTAAAATCACTATTTTTTGCACTAGTACGTAGTATCTTGGAATATGGCTGTGTCTCCTGGTCCCCACTTTACAACAAATACGTTGAGGAGATAGAAAAAATCCAAAGAAAATTTTTAAAATACCTCTTTTTTAAAACTAATAATCATTATCCACCACAAAACTATCCTACTTCGGAACTTTTACGTCAATTCGATATGTTGAGCTTGGAAGATAGAGGGCAACTGTTAAGCTGTTGCTTTGTACATAAACTATTGAATTATGAAATAGATTGTAGTGAATTATTAAGTAACCTGAATATCATTGTTCCAAGACTAAATAATAGAAATACCGCATTCTTTTATTTACCTAGGGCTTCTACAAATATAATGATGTCATCTCCTATGTATAGAATCTGTAAAGCATATAATGCAATTAGTAAGGATTGTGACTGTGATTATAATTTGAATGAAAGATTATTTAAAAACAAAATTTTTTCATATCTAAAGACTTTAATTTAGTATTGCACTATTATTAAACTATTTATTCTGTAGTTATACCTCTTTTTTTTATTTATTTTTTTTCTGGACTGTTGATGTACATTGATGGGCTTATAGAACGAAATGTTAGGTATAGTATATATAGTTGTTATTTTTCTTCTTTTTTTTAGTATTACTACTACAATAGTATAATTTGATATCTCTTGTTTTATTATTGTGTACATGTTAAGTTTCGTACTCTAGAATTGGGTCTTGTACCTGTTGAGTAATTGTATAAATAAATAAATAAATAAAAAGTATATAAATTTTAAGAATTGTTTTAAGGTATTTATTACAGGTTTCTCTGAGAAAACTATAGGTACCTAATTTTATTGTGTATGCATTAATGTCCATGTTACTTGTAATAGATGGTACAGGTAACATTAGATTTGGTTGACATTTTTTTGGGTTATTTCTAATATAAATGCTTTTCTAGACTTTTGTAGTATTTGGCTAATAAGAAGCCACAGTTATTTTTGGAACTAATAAGAATTGCATTCGCAATCTCAACAGTCGTTGCTGAATTTTGCTAAACTGCTTCGATATAAAAACATTGACCTCATTTATCTTGTGTACAAGAGGTAAGATAACATTATCATGGAGAGATGAATTTAGAAATGTTTAAGAAATGGTTTCGTGACAATTGGCTTCATAATTTAGAAGAACGGTATCTCATAAGTATGGATAATGCCCTATACTATTTTGCCCTCGTTGAAAAGCAGCCCTCGTCTTCATGGACAATACGACAAATATTATAGATTGGTTAAATAATAATAGCGTTCTTCATTTTCTAATTTCATTTAGATTAGATTTACTGAAGGTAGTCAAATTGCTCAAATCTCATAAAAAAGAAAAACATTATAAAAGTGATGATTTAGTACAGGGACGTTGGAAGTATTTTCACTTGGGGGGGTGAACTTCGTTTTTGTAGATAAGATACAGTAAAGTTCCAATAAGTAAAGAAGAATTACTTGTAGTGTTGTAAATGAAAGAACGTTCTGAAAATGCTGATGAGTACGTTCCCGAATGTTTGCGCATGATAAAACTGTATCAAAAGAACGTTCTCTTGGGGAGCATAATCAAGCACGTACTACAGCACAAACGAGCATAAACAAGAACATGAAATATCGAGAATAAAACCGAAACTAAACGATCTTAAACCGCATGCCCACGCAAAATGTACACGTGTTACTAGCAGCTGCTGGGAACATAATCAAACACGTTTGCGAAAGTGCTCATAATAATTCTCGACAACGTCACAAACGAGCATAAACAAAAAACATTAAAAGTCGAGAATAAAATCGAAACTAAACGATCTTAAACCGTACGCGTAAATATGTACACGTGTTTACTTGCAGCTGCTGTCGGGTGTTTCAAAGACAGACACTTTAAAGCATAATGTGCACAATTTATGCATTTGATAGCATGAACAAGAAATTTAGTTACCGCCCAGTAGCACCTCTTTTGTTTTTTGTTCTAGTTACATACGAACTTAATACAGCAGAAATCTATTATCCGAACCTATAAATGCAAGGCTAATTCGTATTAACAAGGAATTCGGATTACTGGCTGTATGAATATAAACATTGCTTTATGCCATGGTACTTTATTATAAGGAACTTAGCTTATGTAATTTACTAATTTAATTTTTATTACAAACATTTTTTTTTTGTGTTACGCCTACACTACGGGGGAACCAACTGCTAAGGTCATCTGTCCCCCTTCTAACATACAACACCAATACATACACCCATAGTTGAGGTGGCGGAAATTTCCAATTAGAAAAATCCCGCCGCCCCAAGTGGGATTTGAACCCACGACCCTTGGAACACAAGTGATGCACTGACACCACTCGTCCACCGCCGGCCCGACTACAAACATTTTATTTTTAGTTAAGAAAATCTTTTATAGCGATGTGCCCTCATATCATGGTCTCAGTTTCAGTATTTTCTATTTTCTGTACCTTTGCAAGCAGACGAGATATATTCTTGAGGATTTTAGTTCTGTTTTTCTTTATATCGCTGACTGTTGATTTACCAACACCATATTTTAAAGCAATCTCTAAACACTAACCCAACATTAAATTGTTGAATAATTTCTCTGAAAGTTTTAATAATGTCTGTTTTTGTTTTGACATTTTTTAATTGAATTTTGAACTTCACGAATACAAATTGTGTATTAACAAACTTGAAAGAAAAAGGTTTTAAGGTAGATGATGTCATTATACAAACAATTGTGGCAAAACTGCAACGTCAAAACGTTCAGGGCGTGTTTGTGATGGTATCATTACTATATTTATAGCTTAGTTTTTACATCTGTAGCCTTTAGGGGTTTTATTACTCTTTATATTCATAACAAAAGCGTTTGTTAATCTTCGTAGAATTTGTTTGCACCCGTCGGGTCGTAACAGTATCAGCCAAAAACTGCATCAGCAATCTGCTATAATCTCATTTATAATTAATATTCACCTTCCAAGAAAGCTACATATTCAATTTTAGTTTGTACAAAGAACTTTTTTGTTCGAATTAAAGAGGATTTTGGATTATAGCTTGTAAATGTTGCTGTTCGGAATATAGTGTGTTCGGATTATGGATTCGTACTGTATATAAATTCTTTATATTTTCTTTATACACAAAGTGACAAATACTTGTAATTTTTAAAATGCATTACTTGTGCACACTTGTGGGACACCGGACGCCGGGCGCCGTAAACACAACGCCGACTAGCTGTATTGGATATTTTGCCGACCGCAAGCGGTGGACACTTTAACTACCGTGTCCGCGGTAAACGTATTGTCCACGGCCGGCTAAGTGTTCAGTAGCAAAATTTATTTTAAGGTTCGGCATAGTGTCCGGTAGGCGTAAAGGTGCATACCACATTAAAGGTGTCTCTAACTAAAGTTCTAATTAAAATCAACAAGAGAAAAGATAGCTTTACCTCATTCTAATAGGTGGAAAAAGATTATAATTGGTCACCATGGTAATTAACCACGTTATTAACTTAACAGTAAGATGTGAATACGGCCCAACGAGTTTAATATTTTCTATTATTACATTACTTTTCAACACATTACAGTCAATAGTCAAATTAACTACAACTAGCATTATAAATGAGAAGACGAAAATTGGAGAACATTTGAGCATTTTCAGCATTTTGAGAATATTTCAAGAACTTTTGAAATTATCCTTATTTTGGGTATATCTTTGTAAGTTAAAGGTATATTCTCCAGTCCTCCTCAACTTTGAGGGTTTATTCTCGTTCTTTCTCGTTTGTGCTCCGGGAATATTCTCCAAAAATAAATGCTCGAGCATTTTCCAACACTAACTTTACTTGTAGAAATGTTCACCACTTGTCTTTTCCCGTCATTTAACACAAATCAGAGACTTTTATTACTTGACAAATATATTCTTTAAAAATGTATATCTATATCTTCCAGAACAAATGTTTACAAGTCGCTGGAGCAGTTACACACTTGTGTATTTGTCGAATTCATAAATGTTGGCATATTTGCCAAATACAGGAATAATCGAATCCAGACTTAAGATAAAGTAATAGTTGAACTTACGTGATAGCAAATCAATTTGCATATAAGTGAATAATAATCAAAAATGAGACTAGTTTCAGACAGGGTTCATTTTATGTTTATGAATGCTTTTACTTTCCTTGAGATCAAGTTTTACGCACAAAGAAATGGATTTAAGGACTGCTCATTTTACTAAACGGACACTAAATTATTGATACAAAGTTTAAACTTTTCACCAAATTTCACTTATTATATTTTGAAATTACAAAACAACTTGTATCGAAGTCTATTACTTATACAGGGTGTTTCAAAATTGCAGGGACAATAGCAAACCGGTAAGAGAAGACGTCGGTGTGACTGGTAAATCGTCGTCAAAGCTTACCTAACTTTAATAGCAACATAAATATTAACAGTTAAAGTTGAAGCAGTTACTATTTTATTACTAAGTAAAAACTAGCAAACTTATGTTAAACATGATCACTTTAATTCAAAAGGTAAGAATCGATACAATCCATCAACCTTTACCTTCGATTTAACGTAAAAAATGGACAAACCTTCTGCCTATATTTTTTAAGGAATTTCCTAAAGTAAAGTTGACACCACAGCAATTTAAGTATAATAACGTAAAAATAAAGATACCTATGAATGCCACTAAAATCAATACGACTAAGTGTCAGACCTGACATTTTGAATTTAATTTTGTGTTTCAAAATAAAACTTGTGAGTATACTTTGCAAGAATATGCTGACATGCATCTGATTTATGGACAGCAAAACATATCCGCTCGTGCTGCTGCAAGAGCTTATGCAGTTAGATTCCCAAATAGAAGACACCCTCATCATAAAGTAATCCTTAACTTAGAAAACCATGTTAGCACAACTGGTAGCTTTATTCCGGTCAGAATTGATACTGGTCGTCCACGGACCAGGAGAACAGCGGAATTCGAAACTAAAGTGATAGAATTAGTTCATGAAAATCCTCAAATTAGCACAAGAACCGTTGGAAACATGCTTGACACCCATCATAGTTTAGTGGATAAAGTGCTATTAGATGAGGGGATGCATCCTTTTCATTGCACTAAGGTGTTGGCACTACAACTTGGTGATTTCCTTCGAAGAATAAAATTTTGTCAGTGGCTGCTGAACCAACTTAATGTAAATCCATATTTTCCTAGAAATATCATATGGACTGATGAATGCTGTTTTACACGGGATAACGTTGTAAATTTACATCATTGGAGCATTGACAATCCACGGGTAGTCTGTGCCAGGGGCCATCAATACAGATTTTCATTAAATGTGTGGATGGGTATTGTAAACAACCGTATATTGGGGCCAGTCATGCTTCCAAATAGAGTGAGAGAAGATTTTCTTAACTTCTTAGAAGAACATTTTCTTGGAGTTTTGGATCATTTGCCTCCTAATATAGCACAACAGGATTTGTGGTAGCAATTAGATGGAGCTCCTCCTCATTTTGCATTGAATGTGAGGGAGTGGTTAAATGTTCATTTCCCAGGGTGGTGGATCGGTCGTGGAGGTCCAGTAGCGTGGCCACCTCGCTCTGCTGATTTAACCCCGTTAGACTTTTTTTATGGGGTTTTGTGAAAACCATAATCTCCTACAGACGCCGAGAATATGCGTGAAGGTACCCGAGTGGTCTAGAAGATTCTTGTGTTGCATTATAATAAACACTTCGTAGGCGCAATGGAGTCGATTGCAAAATTTTGCGTTGAAACGACTGCGAACCATTGAAAATAAATACTATAGCAGAAAGTGGTGTTTAAAATAAATGTTTAAATAAATAGAAGACTTTTGTGTGTATAGCAATAGATGGTGTAGTAGACTTTAATAGACTTTAGCCAATAATTAAATAATTACTTCATTAAGTGTTGTTAGAGAGTAAGATCTTTTAATAAATATTGTAATAAGTCCCTTTTTATTATTTTAAAAGCAATAAACAATTAAAATGTGACTAGACTTTTAATATAAATAAATAACGACAAAAACCGTCACCATAGTAATAATTAAAGTGTGCTTTGCACAACAACCTCACCATTGCTTTCAAGTATTTGCAATCCACAGTGTTGTCAGCTTGTGCAATACTTAACAAAATCATAATAATAGAATATTTTGAGAATAAAAGCAGTTAAATTAAATCTGATTGCAACTTTCCATTTATTTATACATCTACTTTCATGGGTTACGTGTTGTCCCTACAATTTTGAGACACCCTGTAAAAAATAATATAATCAATGATAGACGTTTCAAATTCTTGCTCGAATACCAACCATACTGTAGCAAAGGTACGTAATAATGACGTCAACATCTGGTGATAACGTGTCTTAAGATGTCAGTGGACCAAAAGTCAACCAGATAATGACGTTAGGTAAATGATGTGACACATATCACGTCATACTGTCGTCTTTTGTAGGTATATTTATACCGATTTATTTATAGATTATTATTTTACTGCTTTCCAAAGTCAAAAAAGTAAATGTTGCGATAAGGCATTTTGTATCGTAAGTAATATTAGCATTATTTTAGTAAGGATATTGCAAAGGGTCCTTGTGTTTAAAGCATGTTATTGCAGCAAAAACAAACATTTATCATTACATAATATTATTATTTTTAGTGCATTTTTCAGCATTATTTACCAATTCATGATCTTCAATACGATAGCGCTATTTATTTATACAATCTATATGCTACATTTATCTATATTATTTTCAGACAAATATTATTTTTAGTGCATTTTCAGCATTATTTACCAATTCAGTACCAGTCTTTGTTCTGTCTTTAATGTGGACTTTGCGTCCTCTGCCATTTTTAATTTGAAAGTTTAAGAAATGAAAATTTTTGTGGTGAAAAACTTAAGAACCTAAAGTATGGCATTACAGAAATGTTTAGAAAATGCGTTGGTTTGGCTTATAAGGAAAGTTTTGTGGCAATGCGTATTTGATTTATCATTTAAGTCTTCAAAGGAAACATTGTATCTTTAGATGTCTTTTATCTTAGATGATTTTTGTAGGATACTATAACCTTTCAATATATAACATGCAAAAGTACCAGTAGCTTCATAGGTATTCCTAAAAAACTTGGTGCAAATGGTACCAAATATAATTTGAAAAAGACGTCAAATTAACGTGTTTGTAAGACGTAAAATTAACGTCTAGCTATGACGTCATTGGTCTGAGGCATTAGGAAGTCATTACCACGTCATACGAGGGTGGTTCAAATATAAACCGGAATTTTGCTGTAAAAAATTTTATTATTAAGTTACAGAGCTGAAATGTTTTACAGTTTTTCTAGATAGTCTCCGTCACACTCTACACACTTTTGCCATCTCTCCGGAAGCTTTAGGATGCCTTTTTTGTAAAAATCTTTCGGCTTGTCACGTAACCATTCGCGCACGAAAGATTCTACCTCCGCATTGCTTTTGAATCGCTGTCCGCCAAGTGCCTCTTTCAATGGACCGAATAAATAATAGTCGCATGGCGACAAATCGGGACTATAAGGAGGGTGTTCCAGTGTTTCCCAACCCAATTCGTGCAATGTTTCCATCGTAAGCCAAGCTGTATGCGGTCTGGCGTTGTCTTGCAGCAATATCGCAGTTCGGATTGGAATCTCGCGTCGTTTCGATCTGTAGGCAGGTTTCACCGTGTGTTTTAGAAGGTTACTATAATACTGCGCGTTCACAGTTCGTTGTTCAGTGAGAAAATCGACCGCAATTACTCCTCTCATGTCCCAAAACACGGTACACAACACCTTTCCCGCTGACAGTGTAACCTTCGCTTTAACTGGCGCGCCTTCCTCTTGCTTCCTCCACTCCATAGACGCGCGTTTACTCTCCGGAGTATAGTAGTGCACCCAAGTCTCGTCTGTGGTGAATATGCGCTGCAATAAATTGTCTCCTTCGTCTGCATATCGCTGCAGGAGACGCGTGCAAACTTCCCAGCGTGTGAATTTCTGGTCAAAATTCAAAAGTCTTGGCACCCATCTGGCTGATATTTTGCGGTAACCGAGCCGTTCATGAATTATTTGCTCAATACTGCCTATGCTGATGCCCACTTGTGCAGCCATATCGCGTACAGTAATGCGTCGGTCTCCCAAAATGAGTTTTTCTACAGCGCGGACGTTCTCATCGGTAACGCTTGTTTTGGGGCGCCGCGCATGTGGCAAGTTTGCCACCACTTCTCGGCCATTTCGAAAAGCGGAACACCAATCATACACTTGAGTCTTGGAGAGGCACTCATTCCCGAACTGCTCGAGCAATTTCCGATAAATTTCCGCGGTTTTTACATTATCTTTGACCAAAAAACGAATAATAATGCGTTGCGCAACAGACACTGGTACGTCCTTCTCACTCATGGCTACAACTACACTGACAAGCGAAATTACGCGGTCCCAGCTGTTCTCTACGCTTTGTAACAGACCAATCTAACATCCAGTACAGCCACTTTAACGACACTAACTTCTTCGCGCGTTTATTCAAAAATTCCGGTTTATATTTGAATCACCCTCGTACAACGACGGCATTTATGTCACTCAGTGACCAGTTTTTTACGACATTTTCACGTGCCTTTGCTAGCTGGGTAGCCTTTGCACGAAATTCTTTGGCAAGCTGCATCCCAAATCTGTTTGAATCCTTTGATTGTATTAGCTTCTTGGCCACCGTTTCTCAAGTTTTTTTATATAATAAGCCAGTAACACTGTATGGGATGAAGCTCACAACAGTTTGGTGGATTTGCGATTTAGGCAAATCATCAAACGTGTGTTGTTTGCTAATCTTTTTGATAATTTGAAAAACCGCTGACTTTGAACATTTTATAATTTTTGATAGAACATAAACATAAAATGTTTGTCGGGATCTTTTTACTATTTTAAATAATATACCACTATAACAACTACAGTCTTTGCAGACTACCTATAAGGCCATAACAGACCCCTGGAAGTTAGCGGACCACAGGTTAAGAACCGTCGCACTAAAACTGTGTCAGCCAAACTTTTTTACCCTACGACACATTGTGCGAGGAGAATTTTGTGGCACACTAAATAAAAATCCCAACAAAATTAAATATACCTTACAATAATAATGTTATTAGTCTTATTGGTGAGAAGGATGTAATTGCTTTTGACAAAGAATTTTGTCAAAATGCGGCTCTAAATTAGATAAACAAACATGTAACTCCTAACCTACCATCTGTAATCGTACTCGTTTTTTTGATTACGTTTCCATAAGTGCAGAGAAATCTAATTTAGACAGATTTAACATTTAGCAAACCCAAACAAATAATAATGAGCAAATGAGCGGGAAATTAAAATAATGATTTTTAAATAATAATTATTAAGAATAAGTAACAAAGAGAAAATAAATAAACAATAATTAAACTCAATTTAATAATAATAATTATATTAGTAAAAACAAATTAATCGCAATAATATTTAAGTAAAATAAATAAATATATCTTATACTTAAACCCTTTTTCCTACGGAGCATCGCTCCCTCTGTTTTAAAATAGAGGGGGCTATCCACCCCCACTGACCCAAACTTCTGATGCCCCTGATTTAATACAAATAATGGGCATGAGGTTTTATCTTGCTGTTACCACAATACCACTGTGAGTTCAATGTTATTGAATTAATATGGGTTCATCAGAAGAAATATTACAGTCACCACATTAGTAGACATGGGTATGGGGATAAGGTTCTTGCAATGTGGGCTCAAACATTACAGCAGTGTTCTCCTGAGATTTGGAGTAGAGACTGAAAGAAACACTAAAAAATGATATGAACGTGAGAGAGGTCTAGATATATCTGTTAATGAGTTGCTGATGTATTGTTACTGTTTGATGATATTTCTAACGGTAACAGTTATTCCAGCTCAGACAGCGACAGTGACTGATGAAGTTCTTTATAGCATTTAAGTTGATTAAAAGACTAGTGTTGTTATTACGAGTGTCAAAATGTATTTGAATGAAACTACTACAACTTTTAAAAATGAGTTAATCTGTTAAATAATATATCAGTAAAACTGACTTATAGTAGCTCTGTAAAACTAAAGAAGTTCAGTATTATGCATTTGCGAAAACCTAATCTGATAAATCCAAATGTTTGATTGCAGAAAAGCAATTGTGGCATTTTTAGAACAATGACAAATACTTGGTGTGACCAAAACAGATTTTCATAAATTCTTACATTAGTTTCCTACTGAATATTTCAAAACTTTTTAAAATGACAAATATTAATTAAAATCCCTATCCCTAACTGCAAAAAAACACCTGCTTTGATATTTTTGTAAATAGCAGTTTGTCAAATAGTGGATGCTGATTTGACTACGATTTTTTTATTTTATAGTACACAGAGAGCATCGATGACCAGCGCTCTTCTTTTGTTGAACTGATAATAAAATTAATTTCATTGAAATGTTGTACACTGTATACAGGGTGATTTAGAAATAACTGATATCCTTTAAATAGTAGATAGAGGGGAGGCAGTTGAGCTAATTTACCTTGACAAGTATAGGTCAAAAACGAAGTTTTCCAGAAAATTAATTTTAAAGTTTTATTGAATTTTTTGGATCCGGTCTTGACCTTGAATATTTTTGGATCCAAAATTTATTATACTTTAAAATTCATTTTCTTGAAAACTATTCGTTTTTGACCTATACTTGTGAAGGTAAATTAGCTTTACTGTCTCCCCTCTACCTACCATTTAAAGGATATCAGTTATTTCTGAATCACCCTGTATATCTAGCAGTCGTGTATTTGTGTAAATTTTTAGTGTTTAAAACGTAACTTATTTAGAAATTGGTGTAAGTATGTATTTTAAGGTGAGAATTAAATCTGAAATGTTTTTGAATAAATCAAATATTGAATATTGACTTTGACAAAATAAGATAGAGAGAATACAAAAAAAAAGTTCATGTGCGGCATTTCACTGACATTAACTGTACATTATATGTTTTAATTCTTTACTGTATTGGGTACAAAAATTCCCTATTACTTATTTTTACTAATAACATACCTATTTATGTTACTAATAACATACCTATTTATGCCTAATATAATAATTAATATTTGTTTACAGATTGCTCTATTATGTGGCGATGATAAAAAAGTATTTGGAGAAAATGAGCTTAAGATTGATAACATAACTTTTAAGCATAAATATAGTGAATTGGCTATATTCTGTATAGTACTTAATACAATAATATTTCGTAAAATTGCTAATCCATTTTACAAATTAACAACTGCTGAAAATGAAGTTATAGATTCATTGCAGAAAATTTTTATTATTGAAGAGCAAAAATGTTGCTTATCAAGTGCAGAAAACATGTACAATGAACTACAATGTCAAACTGTACCATCTAGCATGCTACAAAATCATAATGTTGCTGAAAATGCTATATCAGATATTTTTCATAGTATAAGTTATTGGAATCCTAATAGTGAAGAAACTATAGGATCAGGTGACATAAACTACAATAACTTCAATATAATGGATTCTAATATCCAACAAAACCAGCCAAGAAACTGTATTGATAAAGGATTCTTAGTCTTAAATAATACAATGTATGATTGTTCTAAATATGTGTGTACCAATAGTGCTCAATCTAATTCATTAGGTTTACTTACAAATCAAAATGAATTGAATAAGAGTGCAGAAAGTTTGTTAAGTCACTTGAATTTAGATAGTGAAATCAATCCATTTTACCAAACTAAAGGTTTGAGTATGGAAGAGAATAAGTTTCTGTTATATGATCTCTCAAAAGCAAATAATCAAATCAATAATTTTTGTAGATCTAGTACTAATGTGTCTTACAATTCTAATTATACAATACACTTTGTTAAAGATCCTCAAATAAAAATTGAACTTGAAAACCTGCTAAGGTCTTCCACTAACGAACCGTACTCCACTACCTCACTTAATGTTGATTCTTATGAGATCTCCACCAGAAGTAAGTGTAATGATGTGATATGTGCAAACGACACAGAAGTGAATAATCAACATGACTTACATGTCGTCTATAATCAATCGAATGCTACTAATAGATCTCATTTTACTGAAGATCTAATAACTTTTGATACTGAATTTCCTTCATGCAATGCTACTGCTACAAATAGCAGTTTTCAAGATGTTAATTTGCAAACTACAACTCAAATCGTTTATAATAAGCTACATTTCATTAAAAAGCCAGATCTTGAAAATACACAAGCGTTGGGTAATTTTTCTTTTGCCAAATGTAAATCTTCTGACCAAGTTAAAAATTCTATGTTCTTAAAAGATCAAAACGTAAATAATGGATATGATTTACCTGATACGAAACAGATCATTTCTCCAAGTTTTAATGGTAAATCACATTTTGCTGATGATCTAATAGATCTTCATTGTGAGAACCTTCCATTCCATATGCCTTCTGAAGCAAAGATTTCTTCTAGTATAAGGGATATTGATTTTCATGGAATTCCATTGAATAATCAGACTAAAGATATTTTATGCACAAATAAAACTCAAAGTATACTGCCACTTTTTAATGATGAATTGCAGTCTTCTGAAAAGCTTTTAATAGATCTTGAGAATCCTTTACTTACTTCTGCTAGTGAAAAATGCAATTCTCCTGATGTTATGGGTGTTGATTTTTATGAAGACACCACTAACAAGCAAAATATGGTTACTATATCGAATGATATATTAAGAGAAAATAATAAAGATTATGAAAATACTGCTTGTGAGCAAAATCTTCAAACAAAAGTAAATTATGCTAAACAGCATAATTTGAGCTTAGAAGAATACAGTTCGAATAAATTCAGTGGTAACTATGTTAAAAATCGCATGGAACAGAGCTACGACAAATGTCCCCTTGGTATTCCTTTGTACGAATGCACTTCCTGTAAGTCAGCCAATCTTTTTTTCTATGGAACCTTATCTGGTGAAGAAGTACACCCAAATCGCTCAAGTGTGAATAATCAATATGACTTAGAAAAAACCACTGCTTCTGATAAAGAAACAATGTTACCAAGTGTAAGTTTCAAATTGCATGACAATAAGGTTCTTGAGAATTCCAATCATACTGAAGTGAATAATGTTAATGATGAGCAAACTTCCTCTTTAAATTCTGGATTTAAATTACATACAATTGGAAATAAAATAAATATTGATTGCAAAAAATCTTCTGTTGAAGAACACAACTTTTTGACAAATCTTAAAGAGTCTATAGATATAGTGCCTAAAATTATACCAGGACTTTCAGTAAACACCGCCTTTTTTGTTATTATCTGTCCAAATTATGAAAGTTTTGGGAATGCTATAGTAAAACGGTCCTGGCAGTTTGCTTTGCCAACACAGAAAAAGATCTTTAAGTATTTTATGGTAAATTATATTATCTATTTTATATGTCCTATATAAATAACTAATGTTCTTATTTTCAGCAAAACTATGAGGTTCTTCTGTTTTTCACTATTTCACAAACAGATAAATTCCAAGGATTAGCACAAATAACAAACATTAATGACTGCAGTGGTAACTGTTGTTTAAAATGGTTAAGCATTTGTGACATTTCATATGAAACAATTTCATCTAGGTGTGTAATGATGTTATTTCTCTTTTGATATAGTTTGTTTTATAATCATTGCTTTTGTAAAATGATCAAAAAATAATTCTTTATTATCAACTTTCTTTTTAATCTTTTCAGGTGTTTGTTAGATCCATACAGTATTTGTCCGGATGAACAGCTAATGGAATATAAAATAGGAAAAGAATTTTGTGATATGTTCTTTGAACAAATACCAAAAATTAGTGAATTTGCTAGAGGTCTAGTATATAGTCGATATTATAAGTAAAGTTTCTGTGATATTTATGGTACATGGTACACTATTGGGTGTCTATAAATTTTTGTGGCCAATTTGTCTTTGCTGTGCCTGACAAAGAAAATCCATATTATTAAGATTATTGAACAAATCAGAGGGTGCTCGACCACATATGTTTTTAGATACCCTATACGTATTTTTACCATTTTAAAAATTCAGTATAGTAATATATTTATGTAAAAGTTGTGATGAGAAAAATGCAGAAATTTAAAAATGTAGTGTTTAAAGAAGATACTTTAGAAAAAAATGCAAATTTACATGTGGATGAGATTTTCTCTATTATACTAGCTACTAAAGATTATTTCTTAAATTCCTTTAAATTTTTATATCCGCCCACCAAAGCATACTTTTTATTTAACATGTTAACAGCAATGTATGCTCTTTGAGGCAATATATTTTTTTACAACAAATATAAAAATAATTTTGTCCCTTTTACTACAAGGCTCTACTCTACTGCCTCTACTGACAAGGGAAACCTTCCATCTTTAATCTATATTAAAACTTGTTTACATCAATCCTTGTGTGAATTAACATCAATTGCATACATATGGCTAAAGTATAAACTATTTAGGATGTTTTAAATGAGAGTTGGCCACAATTAGTCACTATTAAGTTGGATTTTAGGTAAAATAATTTCTTGGAGCCAGTTCTTCTATTTGAAAAATAAATGCACATCTTACTTAGTTTTTCTTATGACGAATGACCAGTAATTTAATCCTGAAACACTGTAGAATCATTACAGAATAAGGGATAGTGAAGGTTGGAGAGTAGTATGAAAAGGGTCATGGAGTGCATTCTACTGCATACATATTTCTTTTCTTAAGTATTAAATGAAATAGTCGGAAGTTTTGCACTAATTTATTTTAAACATCATCATGTTCTTCTGCCTCAACTTGTAGAGAGATTTGTGTAGTAATCTCTCAACATCAAGGACAAGCTAGTGTAACATCAATGTATCCTTATTCTTCAAAGTTCAAACATCGAAACTTAGCGCCTCTGCATTTTCTTTCATTTTACTAAGAACAATTTCACTTGTAATCTCAAGACTATCGTAAAGCAACTGAAGCTAGTTATAGATAGCAATCTCAGTAAACAGATTTAGGTGAAGGTGTCTTTTTGATTCTACCCACTGACTCCATCGTTTCATAGTAGTTATACTTTTCCTCCCCCTAAGCAGCTGAGCCAATAGAGGTAGGGGCATACAATCCAGCCAGTTGGTTTTTTGTATAGTAAGGAGCTCCAAAAAAAATAAGCAATATAAATATGGGATAACTTCTATAATTAGTGGATGACTAATAACCTTGGATAGTTAATTATCCAAGAAAATAGTTATTTGGCAATATTTCAACATTATATTTTTATTGCTCATAGAAATTATTAACACTAAATGTATAGTGATGGGATTCCAACACTACTGGGTACCGTGACACCGAGTAATTGTGAAATCTTATCATGTAAATGGCAAACTACATGCTTGAAATTGCAATATATGTGTTCTACTCAATGCTTCTTGGCAATTTCAGCGATTTTGTTTTTATTTTAAAATTCTTCTATAAGAATGATCAAGCAACTTAGGATTACACTTAAAGAGTGATGCTATTCACGAGTACTATCCCAACTCTTGAAACATTGCAAAATCAATTGTAAAGCCTGATCACCAAGGTATTACTTAAATTCAAGCAGTGTTCAATCCCATCCACCACTGGCCACTCTAAACCCGACCCAACTTAAGTATGTGTATGTAGATAGTAGCATTTCTTATTTTCCATTATGTACCTTGCCTATAACTAAGTACCCATCACTTTAAATATGAAATTAAGTTACCTTGGAATCATATTTAAGGTAGAAAGTCACCCAAACCTTACAACTCAAGAATTACATAATTTAAGTATATTTGGTAAATTAAATGTTGCTCTTTCGATTGATACCCCTAAAACGGCATTTCACCACGTATATACTGAGAAAACGATTAACAAAGTTGCAGTCAAATACATTGATGTATATGGGTTTACACAGTATGCCCAAGAACAACTTGAAAGTTTTATATTTAAACAACTCACCATGTATATGAAAAACTATGTAACAATAGTTTAGAAATTGTATTTTATATTGACGTTAAAAAAACTGCAGTTTACCTCTTAGTTATTGAGATATTTCGATTATAAACTTGTATTCCAGCTGTAACCGGAAACTGATGACTGAAGTCCCTGCACATGCAAAACCCTATTATATGATCTGGCAACGTTGCTTCGCGCGGAAATTCAAATTTGATATGTTAGATGAATTTATGTTGGTATTTTTTTATATTACTTGAAAATAATGATATACGTAAATAAATTAAATAGATGAAATCAAATATAATAAATAAAATTGAATGAAATAAAATGAAAATTGTATTAACATTGATTTTTCTCATTACTTGTACGTGATCCCAGACGTGGTTCGGCGATGTGGTCGCGGACTACTGAGTGCGTGCTCTATATTAAACAGACACTTTGAGTGGACAAATCAGTCTAATTTTTGATTAATAAGTGAGTAAATATGAAGTTCATTAGTAACCGTTTATATGTGTATTAAAAGTATCGAAGTTATGTACTGCAATATTGAAAAACAGTGATAAACTTACAACGGCCTTTTTATTGTTAGTTCCCGCTCTTGAACCAAAGCTTTCTCGCAACTTTTTCTCGCTACTTGACTTCTCTATAATATCCCCTGCTTGCTTCAACGTTGTTTTGCTCTCAGCAGACATGCATGTCAAGTGATGTGAAAATCGCGTTGATTTGACTTGCCCCAATACCGGCATCGATCATTGTTGAAGATCAATTTTTGATTAAGTAATGTTATACACAAAAAATTATAATGATAATAGGAAATAGTATTAAGAATCTTTTACCTGCTGCAAGTTTTATATTCAAAACATGACGTTTTGTAGAATCATCATTGGGGGAGTATGTTTCTGTTTCTGATCTGTGAACGTATTTGACAACTTGGCAAGAAGGGCAGCGAATCGACCAAATTGAAGCTATACCACACACTTGTTCTTTTATGATGTCATCAAAAAATAATTTTTGGTCACAATCATATTCATAACACCGCATAAAACTATTTAACGTGCAACAGTCAATAATTTTTACCAAACTCTAACCTCACTTTGGTTTTACGTCAAATACTGATCGTACATTGCGTTGCCAAATCTTACGCATCAATGTATACTACGTTAGTAAAGCGAACAACGATGTTATCATTATTAATTTGTTTTCTGATTTAAAATGACAAGTTTGGTGTGCTAAACAACAAATAAATAATTTTTTAATTTTCTATAATGTTCATATGTTAATTAAAATTTGTTGATTTTATTCATATACAGCAGCTAGCTTGACTTTAGATTTGGGTGACTTTCTACCTTAAGTATTATGTAGTTAAACTATAATTACTTTTATTAAAAATATACCATTGTGCCATATTCTCATTTTTGGCAATCTTCCAACGAGAAATATTATTTTCTATATATTCCCTACCAATCAAAATCTGGTCCAAATAAAATCGAAAATAAATAAAATATAGACAAAAATCTATAAAATCATGCATGGGTGAAATTCACGAACAATACCCTAGTACAGAGCTGTTCTGACCTTGTTATGGTTTCATCAGCTAGTGGTATATGCTATTTATATTTAGAAATGGTAAGCCTGGCTAGTGTTGTAAATGAACGAACGTTTTGAAAATGCTTCTAAGAACATTCACACATAACAAAACCGTATCAAAAGAACGTTGAATCATTGTGAGCATAATCAAGCACATTCGTTAACATTTTCAGAAAAGACACTCGAATATGAAGGTAATAATGCGAGCTCAAATTAGCATAATCAGCAAAAATGAA
Organism: Agrypnus murinus; assembly: GCA_929113105.1. Lineage (NCBI taxonomy): Eukaryota > Metazoa > Arthropoda > Insecta > Coleoptera > Elateridae > Agrypnus > Agrypnus murinus. The sequence continues at coordinate 95,484,224 of OV816024.1, read as the reverse complement.
AAAATTTGAAACAGAAAATTTTTGTTTGTTGCACAAGTTTGTGCTCTGGGAATATTCTCCAAAAATAAATTCTCGCGTTTTACAACACTAGCCCTGGCTTATAGCCCCTTAGGGTATCGTTTGTAAATATCACTTCAAGCACTTAAAATTATTTATAATTCTGTGGGTTATGTCTACATTTTAATTATTTATTATTGATTTAACTATTATTTTTCTAATGCCTTTTTTACTTTGTAGGTACTAGTTATTTTAATTTCTTATCTTAAGAAGAAAGTTACTTTTGTATTGAAAAAGGTAAGAAAGGCAATTAATATATGAAAAATTTAAAACAACTTTTTCAAAGGTTTGAAAACAAATAATGCCAATTCACGTGGAGTGTATGGTCAGTACTGAACATCAGCGCTGACCATCAGTGCTGACTGTCAGAGTTCAATGTACTTACTTTCACGTGCAGTGAGCATGGCCAATGGTCAGTTTATCAAAATGTATCTTTGCAACCATCAAAATTGCTGTTGACAAGTTACTGGCAAAGAGAAAAGAATAAAAGAGATTTTGGGTCCATCTTATTTAAGTGGAAGATATTTATTTAAAGGTTGACTGCCATATTATATTCCAATTTAGAGGGAAAACAAAAAAAAAGCTCTGCTATTTTCGTATGTAAATCAAATCTTTCGCTGAATTACCGTATTTACTCGAAAATAACACCCCCTTTTTTTTTGCTAGATTTTTGCTCTAAAATCTGGGAGCGTCTTATATTTGAGTTGGGTCTTATAATTGAGTATAAAAAGATATATTGAATTAAAAGTGAAAAAATAAGTATAATTGAGTAATGGTTACCAGTATTTATTAAACAAAATTGTATTGCAATACAATAACATTATAATCTATAATTTCCATTGTTTAATAGTATTCCGCCTGGTTGTCTGCACTTTAGTCGATATTGATGGCCGTAAACTCATGCCCCGTGATAAGCAAAGTTTATTGACTGCAACAATAATAGTAATTTACGATAATTATGCAATAATATACAATTACTTTTGCCTTACCCGCTAGTCAGAATCGCTTCTGTTGTCGTCTTCGTCATCGACAATGTCGTCGTCATCACTCTCATTAAGATGGCCATTATCCTCATAAATGAGATGATCTTCTGATCCATCCATTGCACAGGGATACCGGTTTTTTTGAAACTTTTTTCAACAATGCCGAGTGAAATATGATCCAGGCTTTGATAATCAAGGAACACAAAGTTTCAATTGATGGCCTCTGTAATTTCCCAGCTTTCGTGAGTGAATGCTCACCATCTGTTATCCGTTCTGTATAAAACTTTTGGATGTAATCCTTGAATGGCTTGTTGACACTCACATCCAAAGGTTGTAATATGGACGTGAGGCCTCCAGGAATAATAGCAGAATGTATATTTAATTCCTTCATTTTGTTGTTCACGGAATCCTCAATATGGCCATGGAAGCTGTCTAGCACTAGTAAGCTTTTTTCCTTAACAACGCCCCAGGTCGGCGATTCCATACGACTTCCAACCAATCCCGTATGAGTTTTGCGTTCATCCAACCTTTCTCTTGAGCACGAACATGAATGCCTTTTGATAATTTACATTTAGGTAGAGTCTTCCTTTTAAAAATTGCATATGGTGGCAGTTTTTGCCGTCTGCGGTGATGGCTAGCATAATTGTGAACCTGTTTTTTTCCACGCCTGTTGTTCATACAAGTACTCTTGAATCTCCTATTTTACCTTGGTTTTCCTTTGCATAATAATAATAATCTTTATTGAAATAGGTAACCCTAATATACAAACATTAAGAAAATATAACATAATAGGTAAAGGTAATCAACCCTGAACATTGTAAATTTACAAAAAAAGAAAAGAAAAATAAAGGCCAATATACCAAATACAAGAAAAAGTACAACCTGTCATCAAATTATTGATTTTTAATATGCCTTATTAAGTTTTTTTTGAAAACTTTAAGTGAACAACTAGTTTTAATTTTATTTGGCAATTTATTGTATTGGTCAAAGCCTTTAAAAAACAAATAGTTCATTGAGTTTCTGTTATTTGTTCGTGCAATATGAATATCGTTTATATTTCTAGTGTGATAAGTATGAACATTAAAATTAAAATTTATAAATTCTTCAAAGTATGCAGGAGCTAAATTATTTAATATTTTATAAATAAAAACCATAGTTAGGTAATATAACCTCTGATGAACAGAAAGCCACTGTAAAGAATTTAACATAAAAGATATTAATGTATATTTATTTGTTTGAAGAATAATTCTCATACCACGATTTTGAAGTTTCTGTAGTTGAGCAGTTTGATTTAAATTAAAAAGAAAGCTAATTGATGAACAGTAATCAAAATGTGGTTGTATAATTGAATGATAAACAGTAACTTTAGTCTTAGTGGATAAATTCTTAGAAACTCTAGCAAAAAAGTACATTTTTTTGAAATCTTTTTTAAAATATAATCAAAATGTTCTCTAAATGATAAAAAGTTATCTAGCTGAAATCCAAGATATTTAATTGATGTTACAAACTCAATTTTCCCGTTGTTAATTTTAAGATTAGCTGCATTTATATCAATATTTTTGTATTTATATTTAGTTGTTATAATCATAGCTTTAGTTTTTGACACATTTAATTTTAATTTATTAATTATAAGATATTTATTAACAGAATTTAGTGCAGAATTCATCTTTTGTATAGCATTTCCTAGCTTTGAATCATAGCAAGCTAATAAGGTATCATCTGCAAATAAATTAATACGAGGGCAAGGTGAATAGTTCTCGGCCTGACAATGAAAGACTGCGACTTTCAGTTAAAAAATGATTTTATTTTTCTACATAATCTCCCTTGACTTCAACACACTTGATCCAGTGCCTCTCCAACATCAGTATTCCTTCCCGGAAGTGAGAGTCTGGAAGGTTGTGAAAATATTCATCTACGGCTCTCTCAACTTCTTCATTGGATGCGAAGCGCTTCCCAGAAACAAATTTCTTTAAGTTTGGGAACAGATGGAAGTCTGAGGGTGCCAAATCAGGAGAACAGGGGGGATGGCCGAGCAAATCATACCCCAAATCCCGCAGTTTTCCCATCGCCAACGCACCCTTGTGTGCAGGTGCGTTGTCCTGGTGAAAGATGATTTTTTTCTTCTTCAAGCCAGGCCTCTTCTCGGGAATTTTGGCATCCAGCTGGTCAAGAAGGTTGGAGTAATATTCGCCTGTAATTGTTCTGCCTTTTGAAAGATAATCAATTAACAAGATCCCTTTCGCATCCCAAAACACGCTGGCCATGACCTTTCCGGCAGATGTGATCAACTTCGCTTTCTTTGGCGCTGAACCACCGGCTTCCACCCACTCCTTGGACTGCTGTTTCGTTTCTGGCGTGTAGTGGTGGACCCATGTCTCATCCATGGTGACAAATCGCTGCACAAAATCGGTCGGATTCCTGTTGAATCGGTCCAAAGATTGCTGCGAACATCGTTTGCGCATTTGCTTTTGATCGGCATTCAGCAAATGCGGCACCCATCTTGCACAGAGCTTTCGCATTCCTAATTCTTCGTGCAAGATGTTTCACACCCTTTCTTCCGATATCCCCACAGCCTCAGCTATCTCACTCACCTTCACTCGCCTATCGTCCAACACGATATCATGCACTTTTTCGATGGTTTCCGGTGTGGTTGCGGATTTTGGCTGGATCTTCGAGGGGTGTGCGACCACGTTTAAATTCAGCTGCCTACTTTGTAACAGTTGACATGGAAGGAGCAGAGTCCCCGTAAACTTTTGTCAACTTCGAATGAATTTCCTTAGGGGTTAATCCATCCAAAACGAAGAATTTTATAACCACACGATATTCAAGTTTATTCAACACTACCTTGAGGTACACCAATATCAATGTTGGATTCAGCTGAGGTAGCATTACCAATTCTAACTTTTTGTTTTCTCTCTGATAAATAATCAGACAACCAGTTCAACACACCTTCAGTAAGGCCATATCCCCTAAGCTTAGTTAAAAGTATATTGCATTTCAAAAACGACTGGTGTTTCATCGGTATTTCCCATTTGCGAGAGCAAATATTGATTTGATTGTCTTAGATGCAACAGAAAACGTTGCAACTCCAACATTTTGTCCATATAATCTGCCGGCAACCGTTGGCATAATGAAGTTGTTCTTCTCAAACTAAAACCTTTTCTTCTCATTAGTCTTACTTACCCATCCTCGACTACCTTTGAATTCGACGTTTGCATTCTGTTTAGAAGTTTCACGCCCTTTCATTTGAATCATTTCACATGTCACGGCATTAGCTTCTTTTCTCTTTTCTTCCACCCATTCCATCACCTTATCGTCCACTACAGAAAAGCGTCCAATTTTTGGACTTCGAAAACATTGTGTTTTCTTCTTCGCGGTTCTTAATTTGTCTTGTTGTTTCTTCCAGTACCTTATCAAATTAGGTTGCATAGAAAACTCTTGACTCATTGGAAGGGAGAATTGCACAGTATACCTAATACCTTTATTCGGAATCGTCCAGTTGTTTTAGTCATAAATTTTTAAAAATGGTTTTACACATTAAGCTTGACAACTGATATGGTCGATATTAGTGAAAAACCCAGGGATGACAAAAACATTTCTAAGAAATTCATTTAAGCCTTTAATAGTACCGACTAGTAAGAAAACAAGATATACAAGGGAATTATTAATACCTCATATGATAGAAGCCAGAAAGAGAGGAAATAAAGCAATCTTGATTGAAGATAAGTTATTTATAAATGGAGAAGAATGGAAATATGACGAACTAATAGAAACAGAAGAAACGAAAGAAGAAAACATGAATAAGAACGAGGAAAAGAACAAGAAGAGAGAAAGATCAACAGACGATGAAACAGAAAAGACACTAAATGAGAAAATCAAACTTGGTGCAATCCCGAAAAGAAATAAATACTGGACCCAGACTATTCTAACCCTAATCAACAAGGTAAAAGATAAAGAAAGAGCCAACGGGAAAAAACACAAGTGAAGATATACTCAAGGAAGAAGATATTTTAAACATTACCATGAGATACGATAACACAAATAATAACAAAGAAATACATCAACAACCACTTACAAAAAATTAAAAAAATTAGAAAAACCAAAATATAATAACACAATGACCCTGGTGAGAAAATGGAACACGAATAACAAACAACATGGACTGAACAATAAGAATCAAAACAGAAGGAAAAAATAAGGAGAGAAAATAAAATTAAAATCGGAACATGGAACATAAAGACCATGCTGGCAGTAGGTAAAATGAATGAAGTAGAAAGGTACCAAATTGAAATACTGGCACTGCAAGAGATAAGGTGGAAACAACAAGGAAGAATTGACAAGAAAAACTTCACACTTTACTATTCTGGTGAAGATAAACAAGGAAGAAACTGAGTGTATTTATGATAAGCGGAAAACTTAGAAACAAGGTAATCCAGTTTAGAGCGATAAACGGAAGAATATGTCTTATAAGAATACAAAACAAACAATCAAATTTAATAGTAAATGGATACGCGCCCACAGAGGAATCGGAAAATGAAGACAAACAACAATTTTATGAAAAATTAGAAGAAATATGCGAAGAAGTACCCAGGAACGATATGTTGATGATTATTGGTGACTTCAATGCAAAAATAGGGAAGGAAAAATACAATAAACATGTTGCAGGAAAAGAAACAGTACATAACACCACAAACAACAACGGTTCAAGATTATGTAATTTAGCTTCACTGACAAATACATACATAGTAAGCACCAAACACAAGCATAAAAAACAGTATAAGATAACCTGGATGATACTAGGGAGAACAGAAGGAAATCAGATAGACCACGTCTTAATGACAAACAAATGGAAAAACATTGTGAATGACGTAAGGTCGTATAGAGGGGCCAACGTCGATTCTGACCATAGCCTGGTAATTGCAGAAATAAAGATGAAAATATTAAAATATCAGAAACCAGAAAAAATCAGAAGACAGTGGAACACACAACACCTTAACAATGAGGAAGTCAAAAATAAATATATTGAGACTATTGAAGAGAATTTAAAAACAAAGGCAAATGACAGTATAGAAGAAGAATGGCAGAATATAAAAGACGCAATAATACATACGACGGAAAAGATTTTAGGAGAAAGAAAGCATGCAGTTAAAGACAGTTGGTTTGACGAAGAATGCAAAGAAAAAATTGAAGAAAAGAACAAAGCAAGACAAAGATGGGTAGAAACCCATCTATAAGATCTATAAGATAAGAGAGCTAGACAAATACAGAGAGATAAGGAAAGAATCAAACAAACTATGTAAAAAGAAAAAAACATTATGGATTGATAAACAGATGCAAGAACTAGAAGAACATAATAAAGATAACAAAAAACTATTTGGACACGTAAAACAACAGAATAAAACAAAGAAAGCATTTGCAAAAATAGGGAAAAGAGAACGGGAAACATATTTCAAAGAACTTTTTAAAAATCCGGAAAGGTTAAATGAAGAAAAAGGAGACCTAACAAGGACAAAAGGACATGAAGAAGAAGTACCAACATACGAAGAATTTACAAATGTAGTAAAACAATTAAAGTCAAATAAAACATCAGGCCCTGACGAAATTAACAATGAACTAATAAAAAATGGAGGCAAAACATTGTTAACACACATGTATAACTTGTCTGCTAGCTCCAATCTTCAAAAAAGGAGATGCAGCTAACTGTAATAACTACAGAGGCATCATGTTATTAAACACTACATACAAGATTCTAACTTCGATTCTAAGAAACAGATTGAACATATATGCAGAAGCAACATTTAGACAGTGTCAACAAGGATTTCGGAAAGGAAAATCAACAATAGATGCCATACATGTGCTAACACAAACAATTGAAAAATGCCATGAACACAACATAGATATACACATACTGTATATTGACTTTCAACAAGCGTTCGATAGTATCCACAGAGAAGTACTAATAAAAGAAATGGAAAAAATAGGAATACCCATAACGCTGATCAACTTGCTGAAAATGACCATGGAGAATACACAGGCAAAAATAATAACCCAGGAAGGAACAACACAGAACATTAAAATAGAGAAAGGAGTGAGGCAAGGGGACGCCTTGTCAACAACATTATTCAACATCGCACTAGAAAGAATAATAAAAGCAACAGGAATAAACAAAGCCATAGCACAGAGCCTAATGCAAATAGTAGCATATGCAGATGATCTCGCTTTAATATCCAGAGATTTTAAACACTAGAAGAAATACTAACCAGATTAGAAATAGAAGCAAACAAAAGAGGACTGAAGATAAATGGAAAGAAGACAGAATATATGATATGTACAAGGAGAGAAACAACAAACATAAAAGATATAAAATTAGGAGACCATTGTTTTAAAAAAGTAGACCACTTCAAATATCTGGGTGTCATTGTCAACGCTAAAAATAAGTTGCAAACACACACTTGCACATTGTTTCCGTGAAAAGATAAATGGTAGAGTTTTTCCCATGAACATAACTAACAATTTTTTCTAACAAAATAAAACTAAAAAATGTTCAATATCTTATATTGCTTATATCGGGGAGGTATTATTTTCGAGTAAATATGGTACATTATAAACTAAAATATAGTTTAAACTTCTCGGCTATCATCTTAAACATTGACAAACATGCAGTCTAGTAGGCAACCAGCCATTAGTGCATATATTTAATAATAGTTCATTTAACACAAATGTAGCACAGGTATGATGAATGCTTGATGTATCTAATGGTATGGACTGATCATATGTGTTCCATATGAAACTGTTCATTTAAACACATGATACTCTTTTATGTTCTAAGGGCCAGAACTGACCATATGCTGCATATGTAATGGCATTAATGGTGTATGCAAGCAAGGCCGTATTCAAGGGGGGGGTTCAGGTGGTCTGAACCTCCCCGAAACTAAACTTAATACTAATAAATAACAACAAAATAAAATTATTTTTCTATTCTGCTTCCCTCGAAAATAAATTTCCCCAGAACCCCCCCTGGAAATAAATTTCTCATTACGATCCTGTATGCAAGAATATTTCTTTAATATTCTTTACCAAAAGTTGACATTTGAATAATATAAGAAAATTAAATTTTCAAAATTTTAATTTCATAAACTTGCAGAAACACTCGAGAATTTTTTATAGAAACATTACTAAAAGATTTGGAGAAATTGCCACAATTAATTTATTTCATCTAGAAAATAAGTTTATTGTATGTAATAATTATAAAGTATCATGTGATGCTTCTAGTCCAAGAAATCCTAAACAATACCAAAATGGTAAAATTATATAATTAATAGATAGGATAAACGTCTAACAAATAATTAGGCATACCTTATGTAAACGATTATTATAGTTTTAAAACTGTTTAACTATTTGAGTTAAAAAACTGATTTATTAAAGACTTGTGCAAAAAATATGTAAAACTATTGTACCTAATTATGGTTATGATAATAGAAACTTCTTTATAAATATTCCAATGATCATTTCTAGTTATTAACTAAAACTGCGTGCACAACCATTTATTCTTTTAAATATCGTCAGTCCTAGAAGTTTTGAATTATAAATTTCTTAGATTTCTGGTCTAATTAAAATCCCCAGAGAATAAAATCTGTGATAGTTGTATCTAAAGGTTGTGATGTATTTACCTGCATAATAATAATTTACAAAACTACAGTTACTCATTTCTTCTATAAAAAACAATCTAGATATAAAAGTAAATGATCTAGCTATGATTTTATGACTTTTCTGTAAAAGTTAAATGAAGTCTTAATGGGAAAATGTGGTTACATTATTTTAAAAATTTCTTTTATTTAATGTGTTATTTAGTCTCAGTGAATACTGAGTATCAGTCACTGAATACTGATATTTATCAGAATATAATCATTTTTGGCAAAAGATATGCAGAATGCATGATGAACTACAACATTGAAACGATTCAACTTAATTAGTATTCTTTGATTTTGGGTCCCAAATTTAAATATAAAAAACATGGTGTATTCTTCTTTAAAATCTATTTCATATTATATTTTGAACTTGAATATTGATCTACCAATCAATCCAGAATACTAAATTCGAAAATATTGAATAATTTGATTTTCTGTTATATGTTGTGAAAGAACTCTGACTACTATTTAAGTCACACAACATATAGAAGAAAGTATGCTATTCTATTAATAGTAAGTAGTAAATAGTCCTTGTTTTTACAAGGAATGATTATAGTGTATTATTACAGTGTGGTCATTGAGTGGCATATATTATTCAGTTGTGTAGTAAATATGGGTTATTCAGTGACATCTAGATCAAATTCAGTGGGTCATATGAATAAAATATAACAAATACCTTTACTTTATAATATAAAGATATTGAATTCGTAAGAATAAGATATATAAAGTAGCAAAAGCAAGATAGATAAGTTGCTACATTTTATTCATATAATGTATAACCTATTACACCCATTATTAACTCCAGGAGTAATTACTATCGAAACACTAAGTTGGCTGCATAATGTTCTATTCTCTTTTTGAATATAGGTTATGGTGGATTTTTAAAAATTGTTCTTCAATGTGAAATTATTCCATGGAACTTCTAATCGATTCATGAAAAACTAAAGATACTATAAAATCTGACCATGAAAAAATGATTACCATCAAATTCAAGGCACACCTCAGGGTATAAATGTGATCAATTTGGTAGATATTCTATACTTTTATAACTAAACCATTAGGCTTGTTAGATTTGGTTCACTGAATGCCTTAAAAGGTTAAGCATTTGCAATTAAATCATAACTTTGTATGCCTTTGCTTACTTTTAATGGCTCTCAGTTTGCTTAAAAAGTTTTTTTTATAGTTTTAGTAAAATTTGTTTTATGTTTAATGTTGTTAATTCAATAATTTTATATTTTTAGTTTTAAATATCATTTTTGATCTTTAATCTGACATAAGAGTATTAAAAAAATATACTTTAGTAATACTCTTGTGCTATGATAAGGCCATACATGTATGTTTTATCTGCTACTAGTACTTGTCAAAACCATTTGATATAACAAAGTACTGCCATATGTAATGTTTATTGGAAGGCATCAATGACAATCTATCCTTCAGGAGGTGGTGTCATATTTGTTTTCCTTACTTACCTCATGTCAATTTGACACTTGCCTTATTTCAAAGTACAAATATCTGTCCATTAACAAATAATTGAAATAATAAGTAGTAATTAAAAATTAACAACTGTAAAATACAATTTTGCCATACCACTGTTTGCATTGATGACCTATCACTGCCTTGAAGAACATTGGCTTTCATCAGTGCTCCCTAATGGTGAATAGATTGTTAATAGTGCTGTTTCACATTCATGGCGGCAATTTGTTATTTTAACTGTCTTTGGTGTTTGTCATAGATGATTGCAATCTTCATGTCAATTTAATGATCAATGATGATAATTATTTTTAGTTATTAATGTGTATAGTTTTTAGAATATTGATTATATTTAATAAAGTAACATTTTTGATATATTTTTAAACAGTTAATATTTACAATAACAGAAAGTGTTTCAAGATATACAGAGTGGAATCTTGCAAAGGGGAAATGAATATGATCACAATAAGCTTGTTGTGGGGTTCTGTGGTGTTACAATTTGTTTGGATTTGTATACAATTCTTTCTTTGTTTTTATATTACAGTAATTTTATATTATAATTGATTTGTTCAAGAATTCAAGAATTTTAACATGAAAATCATTTAACACGAGTAAAAACCCACAGCAAACTTTGGTCAAATTAATATTCTAGGTTAATTTTTAAATATACAGGAAACAATACAAGGTGATCCAAAATGATTGAAGACAGTTTGAATTTACCACCACGTAAAATTATTGTCACATTGACGACTCGAATACTTTTCAGATATTTTCATTTTTCTTTTACGTTACAGTGGTGTCTCGAAAATAAAATAGCTTATAAAACTTTTATTAATTTTAAATAGTAAACTTACCTGACAATAAAATCGTTTAACAAACTGTAGATCTACAAAGAACTGATTTGTAAAAATAACAAAACAAGTGAAATAAGGCAAAAATTCAATGAAAAGCCAGAGCATCGTAGCAAAGCACAACAATGTAAACGAGAGTTATGAGTTGACACTGTAATTTGATGCAACACATTTTAAGAGTGCAAAACTAACATTGTGAAATACACTAAAATCTACGGCGCAAAATTCAATCAATTTGGATCTCACTGTATAATTATTTTGTAAGTTTTATGTTATCATTATTATCATCATCATTATTATGTTAAAAACTTATTTCTTTTTATAATTATTGATTCAGTAATTATTTTAAGTTTAATATTGTAATACATGATTATTAGTATTATTACTGTTATTAAATCAATATTGTCAAATTTGTACTTTCATTGATTTGACAATGGACTGATAATGTATTAGAAAGCTGTATTGAATTAATGGGAAACTGACTATAAAATACCTGATTATATATTTAATATAGAATTCTTATGCCTTTATTTTTATGAAGTTAATTTATGCCTTCCCTTACTAAAAGTTGTACCTGTGTCTATAAAAACAAATATCTTCTTTGTTATTACAGTTATTTCCATAGACGTAACTAGGTGGAGGCTTGGGGGGGCTAAGACGAGCGGCTAAATCACAAGTTGCGTTCCATGTTTTAATTGGTCATTTCTATTCGCTGTTTTATTGGGCAGGCTGGACGTGTGGCGGTATTTTTAAATTCGTATTTACTGGTACTTAGTGCCAGTTTTAGAAATTTTCTCAATATTTTAATTTAATGACTTTTAATTAGACTAAGTCTAAGAATTAGAGCTAACAAATAATTCTTTAAAATTACTTTTTAAATCTACATTTATCTTTACTGCTTCTGAAACAGTAGGTTTTTTGCACTGATTTTTTTTAATTTGTCTTTTTTTCTGGGTCGAAAAGAATCTGTTCTGTTTTTTAATTTTTTTGTTTGAAGGTTCATTACAGTTAACTGGAACAAATGATTCACTTGAACTGGTAGGTAAATCAAGTAATTTGTTAATAATATCCAAATGACTTTGAAAATGTTTATTCAAATTAGACTGATTGGAAAAACACTTATCGCATACAAAACACATTACAGCCATTGTAATAAATATAATAGCAACCACTGCAGAAAACAACTAAACCATGCAGCTTGTACAAACGAGCAATGATACACGATACCTTGCACGATATAAATAAAATAAACATAACCTCAATGATTGAACAAGCACAGTGCACAATTGAAAAGAGATGGAATACGGAACGCAACTTGTGATTTAGCCGCTCGTGGGCTAAGCCCCCCAAAATAGATTCGAGCCAGAAATCTTTTGTAGTTAGTTTTGTAATAAAATAGCAAATATAAATAACCAGAAAAGCGTTAAACTAAAATAAATAAAAAAATCAGCAAATAGCTTTTGTTTCTTGATTTAATGAAATTAGATAATAAAGAAACAATTAGAAACTAATAATAAAAGATAAATATGACTGTGTCTACATTCATTTCAGCTGGCATTACAGTGGAATGCCCCACGTTGAGATAAGCCAAATAATTACGCGATGGAATACCCACTTTGGGTGAAATCAAATCAATAAATTAACGGACGTTGTGCACAAGTAATGAATTAATAAAGTAAGACAAAATAGCTTTTGCAAAACTTTTTATAAGTAGTTTGCCGTCTTAAAGAAAAAGCTTAAAAAGTAAACTTCCTATTTTAGATTATCAGAAATTTAAAAACGAAATACGTTTGATGAACGTTTAAATAAGTATGGAAAAACCTTGAAAACAAAAACTTCTGCTTTCATTACATCTCCAAATCGTTGTTAAAATTAAAAGATCTATCTCACAAAAGTTCAAAAGAATTATTTTACAAAAGTAAATTATCGTTCAATCAATTATTATTATGTATTTCTAAGTTTTTATAACTCTAATGTCTACAAGAACAGCTTATATTTTAAGGTTCATAAAAGTATGATGTAGACCTATATAACTATATTTACCTTTAAAAGTTACCTAGAAATTTACTTAAAATAAACATTGCCAATTAAAAAAATAAAATTTTAAAGAATTTGAAAAATTACCAAATTTTGGAAACGCATTAAAAATGTCATATTAGGAAATTGAATAAGTCAGTAGTCTTATGGTAAAACATGTTATCTGCCATTTTTGTGATTTTACAGGAGAAGCAAAACCAATTTTGTATTGATAATTGTGAATGCAGATTAGCCTGTGTCAATATACATAGTGACTTTCAAAAGTAATTTTTGATAACTAAACACTTTGATCAACTTAAAGTATACTTTATTTGTGTTTTTTGAACAAAAAACATGCGGATAGCATTATTGCATATAGCATTATAGCTTATAGCATTTTTGTCTCAATGCGGACGAATTTTAGAATGATAGTGAGTGTTTTTCGACTTAAATGACGAGGTACTTACTACCGAGCTTTGGGCAGTAAGTTGAACTTGCCGCCCTGAGAGCAGAGCTGTAGGTACGCTTTACCAGTCGAGGCTAATAGTGTGAAGACCAACGCGTAGCGGAGGTCTCCATATTAGCCGAGACTGGTAAAGCGTACCTAACGCCCGTAATACTTACACTATTTTTTGCCCGATTGGATATATGAGTGAATTTTAAATATATAGAGTAAACATTAAACACATCACACTGAAAATGTGAATTCTCAGTCGGTTAATGTGCCTGGTTGTTATGGAGTTAAATAAACAAAAACAGTTTTTGTCTCAATCCGGACGAATTTTAGAATGATAGTGAGTGTTTTTTGACTTAAATGACGAGGTACTTTACTACCGAGCCTTGGGCGGTAAGTTGAACTTACCGCCCTGAGAGCAGAGCTTGTAAATGAACCAAAACGCCCGATCGGGCAAAAAACTAATTTAATTGCAGTTTTTTAAGTAATACATTATTAAATGAATTATAACCAGGGCATTAAATTGTTTTTATCAACAATCTATTTGCATATTGACAGAATTTGTTTTTATTTTACTGATTAAACTAATTAAGAAAAAACATTCAACTGAATAGTTAGTATCGCAAGTACCTGTGCTACAATTTAAATTGCAATTAAAAGTGCAATGGACCTCCCGAAAAAATTCGGTTTTGCGTTTAATCTAAAGGAGGGTGTTTTGAGGGTTACTAACGAAGAACTTCCTTTGCATCCAGAACCCTGTCCTAATGTTCTTGTTGACAAGAGACGTGGAACTGCGTGGTCGGAGTGATAAGATTGTTAAGGCAGGTTTGGATGGTGATCTTTGGGTAGAATGTGTGCGAATGAAAAAGCCTGTTTGTGTTAAAAATATTCATGACGCCATACTGGTAGCAAAAGCACTGGTCAAGGTTGGGAAGTACACAGTACCAGTGAGAATCATAAACGTTAATGTGAAGTCGGTGATATTGAAGAAGAGCACCTTTGTGGGGTAGTATGTACCAGTATTCCAAGACGTCAGATGTATGGATGATGTTCGGAAATCATTCTCCAAAGATCACTTTGGAAAATTAGTGGGTATGGTTAGTAGTTCGTGTGTACACTTTGATTAAACTAAATTGAAGGAGATGCCAGGATTTGCTTCACCTATGCAAGACATCTTCGCCTTTGCCGATAACCAAAAGACTTTAACCGATGCACTGTGGAGCCGATACATCGAAACTTGCGATACAAGTAAGTAACTCCTAAGATCATCACCATTTTCAAGATCTTTATTATTTATGACGTTAATAATTAACTATTACTATCATAAGTATATATGGGCACTAAAATTTTATGTAATTATTATATATTTATATTGATACCTGCTTTAAACGTGTCTTAAAAATTCAAATATTTCTCTAATTGGAGCATATTTGTGAAAATATGTATCGGTTTTCTTACATTACGATATTAGATGGTCTTTACTCATTACTTACAGTATTTATTTTGTTTAGTTTATTAATTGTGTACATCAATATTTAATGAAATTATTTATCTGGTAACAAGATGAGTAATTACGTTATTTGAATATTTTGGTGATAATAAGCCGTTATCAGCTTATTTTATTTAAAAGATTTTAGATTGTTGCAACAAAAAGAACAAACCTTTGAATATATAAAATTTAAAATAAACTGAAAAAAAGTATATGGATCCACACACAAATGATTCATTCTTATAGTACCTACCTACTACACAGTAAAGAATTTAGTGTAAAATTCGAACATTAGACAACTCTAAAAAGTGTATGATTAGGTCCAATACATTTAGAGTAAAATATCTAATCTGTACCTTCGTGTAGACGCCACAGTTAACTTCAATGAAGTGTTAGTGTACATTTATTACACTCTAAAACAATTATCTTTTTTACACTAAAACAGTCAAATTTCTAATCGTTTCGGAGTTCGACTTTTGAATCTTTTACTCTACTTGGGAAAAATATTACCTATTTAGAGTGGATTGTTATAAAACTTTTGTATAATTAGATTGAAATTTTAGAGTGAAAATAGTGTACTTTTTCAAGGTCGAGATCAATAATCAAATAAGTGATTTATTTATTTATTGCAATGCAAACATACATAAAAAGTATATACATACAATTAAAACATAAGAACGTATTGAAAAAATGTATACGATCGCAGTAGGGATAGTATATTTTGTTCCAGGTCTATTTTGGTTAAAGGACACCCCGGAAACTTTACTTCGAAATTGTTTTTCTTGGTCCATGATGGTATGGTTGTTAATTGTGCACCCTGCCAACTCTAGTTAAATTTCCATTAGATTCCCTTGCAGCATTCCGTGAAGCAAAATTACTACAATTATGATGTAATTACTGTTCTGCGAATTAAATACAATGAAAATAAATACAATTTCGTGAATGTCTTTCACGAAAAGCTCTAACATTCATTGAATCCAGCTTCTAGTGCTTCTTCTGATAATAAGCCTAAGGGAAGGGTAGCATTTCGAGCAATCTCTGCAGAAGATCTGTGAGAAGAAGAAGTAAGCGTATCTGAAGGACTCTCTTCATTATCTGTCAATAAAAACATTTCAACTAACCGTTTGGAGTATTTTTCTAACAATCTTGTAATTTTATTCTTTCCTATGGTTTTATATAGTGCTTATTAGTAGTTTAAATATGTGCAATCATCTTTGGTGCGTATTGCGTGGTAAATTTTGAAATCATCAGCAAATAATTGAAATTTTGAATGACGAATAACCTTACTTAAACTATTTATCATTATCAAGAACAACAGTGGCCCTAGATTGGAACCTTGCGGTACCCCCGAATACGTATCGAAAACTGTAGATGTTGCACCACTATAAACCACATATTGTTTTCTACCTTTTAAGTAGGAAACAAAAAGTTCTAGCAAATTAGAAGAAAAACCAAATTCATGCATTTTTTGCAATAGAATATCATGATCAACTCTATCAAATGCCTTTGAGAAATCTGTATAAATTGCATCCAATTGGAAATTGCTGTTAATGGTGTCCATAACTTCTTGAGTAAAAAGAACCAAATTAGTGCATGTTGATCGCTTTGGCATAAAACCATGTTGATGCAGTGATATATATTGTTTTACATGATTAAAGATGACATCATATAAAATTGATTCAAAAATCTTCAAAATTTGATATATCTAATGCATTTAATGATTTCTTCAATGAAATAGGTCAAAAGTATTCAAAAAAACTTCATGATAAACATATTAGTACTAATAATCAAATCCAATTACCTCCTTTAACAAACATTACATTCTTTTTAACACCAGTGACTATTGAAGAGGTTCAATCGGTAATTTTGAGTCTAAAAAACACTAAAAGCTGCGGAGATGATGGAATAAGTGTAGAATCTCAGTAGGTATTGGGACACCTGGGCGTTGCCCCTCCAGTTTTTTTTGGCCACGCCTGCTGCTCTCTGATTGGCTATCCCCTCTCCTCTAGCTCCTCCCCTTGCTTCTGATTGGTCGACGCCATCTTGGATGACACGCCTACTATTCTCTGATTGGCTGAAGGCGGCCATTTTGAAAACGCCTACTATTCTCTGATTGGATGACGGCCATTTTGGAACTTCGGGCGCCATTTTACCACGCCCTATGACGGGAAACTGTATTACCGACAACATGCATGCTTCTAAGAGATGGCGCTATGAAGGAATACCGACAAACTATGTACTATTACTACTAGGGGGCGACGCGTCATGAAGAAATCTGTATTATCGATTACGTATGTACTGGTTGATAGAGGGCGTGATCGAGGTTTATCATTTTATATTAATAAATTTCACCGATTTCTCAAATAATTATCGTCATTAATAAGATAATTACATATAGTAATAATTAATTCAGCATTAAAAATTTGAAATTCAGCTTTAAACGCAAATCGCGGACCTGCGCGATATAAACGAACCGCCAGTTTTCTATCTATCTCTACAATTATATAAATTTCTAATATAATATTTACGTTGAGAGATTGATTGATCATATAGCTGATATATTAATTAGCTGCATTTTTCTCTTTCACAACCGATCAATGAAACATTTCCAGTGCGTATTTCTTGGTATCCCTTACAACCCTAATATAATTTTACATACAGTGGTATTTCATTTTAAAATTTGTCATTTTGAAGTCGACATCTTAGATTTCCCACTCTTGAATTTTTAGCTCTGGGGGATTGGATCGAACATCTTTTATCCCTTTTAACTAGACGGAAACACTCTCTCCTTCTCGCTGTCCTGCGTACCTTGCTATCTCTCTCAACGAAGAAATCTGTATTATCGCCTAACAATTTACGGATATTTGCTAATAGATGTAGCGTTAGTATGAATACCTCGTAGACACGCCCATTCGTGATCTGATTGATCGATAGCTTTTATCCATACCCAGATGGTCGGTCTGTCATCTTGAAACACGTTCTGAATGGTTCGGCGATCTTTTTTCCTACCATAGGCGATCATCTTGGAATACGTTCTGGTTGGTTCGGTCATATTTTATCCCTACACCTAGCGTTTAATGTCTTGCGTACCTAGCTATCTCTCGCTACTATTACCTACAAGTTCTGCTACCTTTCTCTCTCACGCACACACTGTACTCTTTCTACCTTTTCTAGAAGAAATAATAATGTCAGATAGGAATTAGATTATGTTTCTACTTTTCGTATACCCTCTCTCTACCTTTTTATATAGTCGCCCTTCTCCCTTAATCATGCTAGTAAATGAGACATCAATGTTTAAATATATTATTTATTTAGCTATCTCTCTCTCTCGGTAACTTTTTCGTATATATCCCTCAATATTCTAGTAACTTTGGCTATCGACAGGGATCGAAGCCCGTCACGCGGTTTCAATTAACTCAACAAAGGTCCTTACAACGACGACGACGACGACAGCTCGATAAAACGTTTAAAATTTTGAATTTGTCATTCTTGAAGTCACCATCATGGGGATTTCCCGCCCTAGAATTTTATATTTCACAGCTGACTAACCACGTGATCAAGACCGCTGTATTCTAATGAAACTTTCTACCCAAAGAGATCATGAAATTTAAAATAAAACCGACAATCCTTGATACCACTGCGAGTTTTGCAGGCTCGTCTAACCGTCGTATCTATGTCAGTAGCTGCCCTTCGTAAAGGGCTTTCTTCGGATATCCATGTTAAGAAAATTACGTTAAAATAAATACACACACAGACTCTTGAATCACGTTCAGGGATTGGGATGGTTTCTAACACTAATATGTATCAACGGCTGAATTAACTACATAAAAAGAGAAAAACCTAATTCTAATGCAGAAAAATGTATAGACTTGCCCTTGGCGTATCATTTTTAAATTAAAAACGGAAGAAAAACAATAAATATTTACACTTTTAATCACCTCTCACCAAGAAGAAGAATATTGAATATTCAGTGTAAACAGACACTTTTTTTTAATTTAAAACCAGTTATTATTAATCTTTCAAGCCACTGTTATATACCACACGCATACAGCGTATCGAAAGGACTGACGTGAAAAATATTATTTCAAATATTTAGCTCTCTACGAGACAAAAGGGAAACTTAAAATATAATGCGTTAGGCTATATACATTCCTTTAGACATTTCGAGGGTGAAAACAAGAATCTACCTGCCCCGTTGCCGTCATCGTTAGAAATATGCGGTTTTATCAGATGAGGGATCTCTCTACCTGCCCCGAACCCAAACCAGGTATAATTGCTTTTCCCTTTTTCTTAATTTTGAATGGTTCTTTCTGTAAAAATATTATCTTTTTATAAAGATAAAAATATTACATTTAATTTATATTAAAATCAACATCAAATGACGTCAAAATGCTGCTGCTGCAATTTGCAAAACTGCCAGCTGACATCATCGCTAGAAATATGCATCAGTAAGGTGAAACAGAGAATGAATTGAATTTTGTATCATTTAAGTCAGGTATATATATATTTTAAAAAAGCTATTATTATTATTTTTTACATGTAGATTTTACTGTAATACACTATAAACGTTATCTTTCATGAATTTTAATAAACACACCTATCTGATGCCAACTAATAGTGAGGCTTTCAGTAATATAACCACCCTTTTATACGAGACCATATGCAAGATCTGACAAGTCAAAATTCTTGCCAGTTATCTGGTTACCCGATCGAAATTATGGGTTGTTTTTAGTAACTCCATTCGTTTTGGTATATTTCTGCGTTGATATTTAGTACATATAATTTAAAAAGAGAACCCTTCTTACAAAAATAGCTTACCTTCTTTTTACCTGCCCGGATATCAGAACAATCTGTTTTTAATTTACAATAGAAGGAAACGATAAAACTACCTGTGTTTTATCTTTCAAAAAATCTATTCTAGTCGAAATGCAACTTATTATAGCACGATAACGTTAAGTTTTTATAGATATTGCATCGTTTATGCTTTTAATTAAGTGAAAACCAGGATTTTTGTCTATAACGGATTTAAATTTTTGTTTTAATAAATTTTATGCGTTTAGCTAAAGTAATTTAAAAATTAGAAAGTCAGGGAAATTCATTAGATGAATCTCTTGAGCATGTAAAATTGTTAGGCGTTTCTTTGAATAAAAGTAAAAGGGCCCAAGGTTTGACTATAAAACAAAAATTTAAATCCGTTATAGACAAAAATTCTGGTTTTCACTTAATTAAAAGCATAAACGACTCATTATCTGGAATAAAATAGATTCATTTTGCAGACCATTTAATTTAATTAAGGCTCAGTAACTTTCTATGACAAATCTCATGTACATAAAATTATAATGTTATTATAGCACGACAACGATAAGTTTTTATTGAATAAAGTGAAATGTTAATTACTAATTTTTTTTCTATTTCCCTTTGTACGTATTGTGTTTTTAAATTTCATATATATGTGTTTAATTGATGTTAATAGAAACATCTGGTATTCTTGTCTTTCAAATTCAGAGTTGAGTAGCAGTTGTCCAGGTTGCATGAGTTTAGAGCTTACGATATAAGTTTTTCCTTCTTTCCAGGCATAAAAGTACATAAGAGTCTCGCAATTAATATAATTTATGCTTTACTGAGCAATCCTGAGCTAGCTGAGAGAAATAAAGAATATCTGTGGTGTTTTCTAAATTTAATTCACCGTTTATAATTTATATGTTTATACATCTGGAACGGTGGATATTTCATTCATATAGATCACCGCAGTATAAATCTCATGACGTATTGAAATATGTACATCATTGCGCTATAAAGATCTCAGCTATAAATATTGTGTATTCTGTTCATGCGTGACAGTTATTTGTCATTATTGTTTTGATGTTCAATAAAATTTTTTGAGAAAGATGAATAAAAGATTAATGTTCTATATGTGTATTATTAATACATTGGAATTTTAAAAATATCTAAGGCTTCCAGGTCGACTCAGCCTGTGAAAATGAGTACCTGGGAAATCATTTCCTGGGGTAATAATAGGCGGTCGATGCGTAAAGCTAGCCACTTTACCACCCTTGAGTACCGAACGGCTCAAGAATAGTAGCCTACCCTGCTATACCCCAATGGGCCTTCATGGCTTGTGAAAGGGGACTATTATTATTATTATTATTATTTATGTGTATTATTACTATTCTCCCCTCTGTACCATGGTATGAAAAAGTGATAGCTATAACTAGTATGAGAGAGAAGCAAGAATGAGGTAATTACCTACACACCTGACGATAATGATTTTTGTTAAAATGTTACGCTTTAATGACAATATATGGGAAAAATACGGATCCTTCTACCTGTTGACTGTTATAGGTATATAGATATTGAATTATGTTCGAATGTTTTCATGAATTTTAATTCGTTATTAATAAAATTATATCAATTATCTTAAATTATTATTGGTAGAACATTAGGTAATTACTTTTATCAATAAAATCCCGTAGTTACTAAGTCGACTCATGTCATGTAACAGCTTGAAGTTAGCAGCGTTAATTCACATGTCGTTCTACTTTGTTTCTAGTAAGATATGACGGCAATGTCGCATAATCTAGGTTTTTCTTCTTCAGAAAATAAACATTCACTATTATAGTAATTGGGATTGATATAATTCAAAACTATCTACCTGTTTAAATATTAACATACATGAAGGTGTCGCCCATTAAAACAGATGTTGTAACACTATAATAGCATTATCAAAAAGAGTCTTATTTTGGATGCTGTCTTAAAATTGTATGATATCTTCATTACTTTAAAATGCCATGCGGAAACCCTATTTTAACACCTTTTTATGAATTTAAAAGATGGGTAAAAGATAAAGGTTTGAAGGTATATAGTCTATAGTCGCAAGAGGCTAACCAGTATACGGGTTTTGATCATTTAACATTTATATTATGCTTTTATCGTTACTATTTTGCTATTCAAGTCTTCCCTAATTATGATTAAATGAGAAAACGTGTTATAGATCTGTTCAAATTCGATTGTCTAGAAAATGGGTAGATGTTATATCTCAAAAGTATGATGTAAAATTGAATAGAAATTGCGAACAGGCTTGCTGTTTATTATGCTGTAGATTTAAATGAAATGACTAATAGATTCTGCTTTTGTATACTTTTAAATGTTGAATCTTTTAAATGTAAGGTTATTAAATTTCAAGATGGTTGGTGTATCAGCTGTTACAAACTAATTGTGGATACGGCTTAATTAATAGAGAGAGAAAACTATTGGGAATTAGATAACTTATCAAATAGACCGTGGTCAGTAGCTATATGTTTTATTAATTGTTATCATTATTCTGTTAACAAATATTTCAGTCAGCCCTCTGGAGTTTTTTTTGGTCTACCCTTTGCTGCTTGTAATATACTTTTATGAAATCTGTTGTAAATTGATTAGAATGAAAAGTTAAATATATCCCCTACTTAGTTATATGCTATGCTTTAATAATTTTTTATCTGAACAGGTAATAATGCATTCAATGTGACTGGTGTATTTTATAGCATATCCCCGATTCATCATAATAATATATGTATCTAGGTTTGTAGATTGCATTGTGGTTTATATAATAACTTAGTAGAGGTCGATTAAGAATTATGATTAAAAAGTGAAACTCGTTACTTATAATTCAAAACTATCTACCTGTTTAAATATTAACATACATGAAGGTGTCGCCCATTAAAACAGATGTTGTAACACTATAATAGCATTATCAAAAAAGAGTCTTATTTTGGATGCTGTCTTAAAATTGTATGATATCTTCATTCCGTCTAATTAACATATGCCTACAGGTTATTGACCCTTTATCTTTTTTTTTTCGATAACAATCAAGGATATCAAAGCCCAAACCTGACTGAACGCTAGCATAATAGGTTCTACAAGTCAACCTCAATTAATTAACCCTGGGGGCTATACATACTTACAGTCTTGAAACAAAAATGGCAGAGTCCACCCTGTTAGGCATGAAAGCAGAGTAGGGCGTGATAAATAAAACATATAAAGTTATTTTACAAACATTTATTTAGTATACATAACATAATACAAGTATATAGATCATAAGTTGTTTTCTATGACTATTGTAGTTCTATGGCTCTCTGAGTCGTCGTTGTATGCCCTCGCAGAAATACTAATACGTATAAAGTCCGTGGAATGATTCGTTGGTCCTGTAACCTTTCCTAATTCTTCGTTACTTTCATAGTTGGTACGATAATCAGCCGGCAGCGTAGTTGCGGTCATATCTTCTGTCCTAACGAGGTCAGTATTTGCTCCCGTTCCTGTCTTTACAACAGATGCGCTATGGTGTACGTTATTCACATGCCTTTTTAAGCTGTCAGTGTGTGAAAAAGTTTTGACACAACTAGAACACTGGACTTTGATTGATTCATGGACGCTTTTAATATGCCTTTTCAAGCTGTCTGTGCGTGAAAAACATTTGAAGCAGTTAGAACACCGGGCTTTGATTAATTCGTGAACGCTTTTAATATGCCTTTTTAAGTGGTCACGACGTGAAAAAGTTTTGAAACAGCTAGAGCACTGGATTCTGTTTATTTCGTGGACGGCTCTCTTTTGTATCTTGTAGGCATTGACGTTTAAAAAAGTTTTGACACAGCTAGAACACTGGATTCTGTCTGATTCGTGCATGGTTTTTACGTGTCTCTTGCAGGTGAATGGCCTCGCGAAAGACTTGAAGCAAACCGGACACTGTATGTTGCAACCCCTTCGACCAGAGTCATTCTTCTTCTTCTTACATACGTCGTTCACGTGCTGATTCATTTCGACTAATGAAGGAGCAGGAACACTACCCCGCCTATTTATACTGATCGACCTGCGCAATCGGTTGTTCTCGGCTATAATCGTAAGAGCTCGGAGCAATGTGTATGCGCGTGGATGAATCGTAGGTTCTATCCTAGATGTATGTAACCCGGAACCGATGTCCGTATAATTTAAATTATCAAACACCATATAAACATGAATATTTACTACACTTGCTTTAATTCTTGTCCCCTACCTACCTACCTACCTACCTACCTACCGTAAACAATATGACATATCTGCGTCTAAATACAGTGAACGAAGGAACTAGAGGAACTTAATACCTTAGATCACGTCTGTTTCTGAATGTATCATTTTGTTTTCTTAATAACTTTTGCATGACAACAGCTTAGGTGGTCGCCCTGTCGTTCACCCTTCATCGTTAGGACACATGCTTTTAGGTTAGTCTTACATATGCATACAATCAACATACCCCTGGAATAAGTAGATGTAGGTACAGACAGACAGGTTTCATCTTGTTTAATGACACGTCATCATTATCGCCAGGTGTGTAGGTAATTATATCATTATTAGTTCTCTCATACATGTATACCCGTTACATGTATACTAGGTAGGAACAAACACTTTGATGTATGTATGAACGCCCTTCAGTCTTAATCATGCTAGCAAATAAAACATCAATGTTTATACATACTAGAAAATAGTGTAAAATTCCTCATTATAACTAATTATTGTTATGATGATGAAACCTGTGTGATTGATTTATTGCCCCATGGAAATATATTATGCTATGTATACTAAATAAATGTTTGTAAAATAACTTTATATGTTTTATTTATCACAGCCATACTCTGGCTTCATACCTAACAGGGTGAGCTCTACCATTTTTGTTTCAAGACTGTTTGTATGTATATAGCCCCCAGGGTTAATTAATTGAGGTTGACTTGTAGAACCTATTTTATTGATAAAAGTAATTACCTAATGTTCCACCAATAATAATTTAAGATAATTGATATAATTTTTATTAATAACGAATTAAAAATTCATGAAAACAGTCGAACATAATTCAACATCCATATACCTATAACGATCATCAGGTAGAAGGATCCGCATGTTTCCCAACCACACTATAATAAACTATTAATTGACCTTTAAACCAATATTGAGGAATCAGAAAAACACATTATTAACACGGTTCATAATCTCAGAAGTATTTTATAAAAAAAAAAGTTTTATTTTAAGTAGTAAAAGAAGGGGTACGGTAAATTATTGTTTTAACAGAATACGGAAAATTTAATATAAACATTGTATCCCTTTTGAATCAGTCTATTGGAATGTTTTAAAATATTATATCAATGTTATTTGCAAGGGTATAATTTTCTTTAGTTATAATCTCGCATTCAGTTTTGGCCTTTAGAAAAGGGTGTTTTTTACCTGGAATAGATAATCGTCTGTTTTAGGTAGAATAACGAACGCAGTTAATTCGCAGTCAGTTTGCATTTCGACTATATAAACTCAAAATATAATATATGAGAATAAATAAGATAACGTTTATAGTGTAATGCTATTATAGTGTTACAACATCTGTTTTAATGGGCGACATCTTCATGTATGTTAATATTTAAACAGGTAGATAGTTCTGAATTATATCAATCCCACTTACTATAATAGTGAATGTTTATTTTCTGAAGAAGAAGAAGAAAAACCTAGATTATGCGACATTGCCGTCATATCTTACTAGAAACAAAGTAGAACGACATGTGAATTAACGCTGCTAACTTCACGCTGTTACATGACATGAGTCGACTTAGTAACTACGGAATTTTATTGATAAAAGCAATTACCTAATGTTCTACCAATAATAATTTAAGATAATTGATATAATTTTTATTAATAACGAATTAAAATTCATGAAAGATAACGTTTATAGAGTATTACAGTAAAATCTACATGTAAAAAATAATAATAATAGCTTTTTTAAAATATATATATATATATATTGCTGTGGATTTTAGTGTCAAAATTTTGGAAATTTTGGAAAATTTTGGAAAATTCTAAAATCGTTGTTAAATACTAACACTTTTGAAATATTTTTATCAACTTTTCCTGTTAAAACTAAATTTAAGTTATTTAATGGAGTGTCATTGATTTTGAAATCAATGTGTATACTTTTTAATAAGGTTAAATAATGCATGTTTCTATTTATTATCAAACAGCTTACTCACCGATTACTTAAGTATACGTAACATCCAGTTGTGCGCAAGTTATTGTTGTGATGTAATTCAATTATGTATAATTTCAAATGAGTATATCGACGGGTTATGTGATTCTTTAAGGTTTTGTTTTTGTAAATAGTTCGTTATTATTGCGTAAAAGTACTGTATAATAACCTGTAATAGATGTGTCATTTTTATAAAGAATATTAATCTGCTATTATGTATTATATGAGTGTACAGTTTGTATTAGTTCGTAAGGTGACGTCAGATTGTGTAATATAATTATGTAAATAGTCAATTGTATATAAGCTTAGAAAATTATAATTTTAGGAGAGTCAGTAATATAAAGCGACGTAGTAAAGTCGTGTTTAATACAATAGTAAATATGTGAGAGAGTCAGTAATATAAAGCGACGCAGTAAAGTCGTGTAAGAAATACAGTACAAATGTAAATAGATAAGTTAATTGAATACGGCGAAAGTGTAAGAAGTATAAATTGTAAAAGTGTGTATAAGTTTATAAAGAACCACACCCTTTTAAAAATATTTACGTGCTAAGTAAGCAAGATAATATATCTGCGATTAAACTATTGATTGGTGTTTTATTTATTTAAACACAAAAACAAATACAAGTTCTTCGAAAAAGGGAAAAAAATACCCGCAATTAATAAACAAAAGTGAGTTACCAAAATCAAGTTTTGGATAATATTATATGAGAAATCCAGGAAAAAGAAAGTCAACCGGAATTGGAGACCAGCCCTGGGTCAACATCAAGTGACCTACTCTGCTCATGGTTTTGGAAAGAGGACATCTTTAGTTAGAGGAAAGAAGCAATCTTATAAAAAGGTAGGAAGTTATTTCCTTTCTGTATTGGTATATGATGAAGAAAAGACTATCGTTTGTGAGGTGTAATTAAGTGATTTGAACAATTTAGCCATTAAACTTAATTAAGATTTCAATTTTAAAAAGTGTTTTCAATTTCAATTTGTATATTTTTAAAACCTACAGGAATCCACATTCACCCTGAGATGAGTCTTTATTAAATTTAATTCTGTTAATTTAAGTTATTTAACTGGCGCCCAACTCTCTTACGTAAACTTGAGTTAGTCAAGAACTAACGTAACATTAATTTTATATAACCATTGCATCATTAAATCTATTAAAAGGAATTTTCAAATCATATTAGAATTTATAAAAGAGGGAAGTTGAAAAGCATTTCCAAAGTACACAGTCTTTAAAAAAATTAATTTATTTATAAATCAATTATCTACAATCTAACAGTAATTATTCGTTATTTGTAAGTATTTAATAAGTGAATACAAAAACCATATTTTATTTTTAATTAGCCGAATTCAACGCTTATATTTTATTTTGCTAGCCGAGGTGGGAGAAAATCAAAACTTATTCTGTTTATGCGAAGTCACCGCAATATATACCTTGTTTATTGTTTCCAGCCTTATTTTGTGGAACTCCATAATCATGAAATAAATAAAGATTATTAAAAGTTTCACAGTTTTATTAAAATATACCTGACAATATTGTTTCGACAGCTATGCTGTCATTATCAAAGGTAATATAATTATAAACAAACACGTCGCTAAGGTAGATACAAAATAGGTAACTAGATAAAATAATAATAATAATAATAAAAATAAAAAATAAAAATCATAATTAAACATCTAATACTTCCAGTAACGGAGAATTACTGAGCTCAGTAATTCATATACTAATTTAACAAAATATTTATGCAGGCAATTATAATAAAACATCGTGGCGGTGAAATAATAGTTATTTATTTAACAAGAACGAAAAGTGAATCTTTAAAGTATGAATAAGTTGTTTTCGGCCGAGGCGTTTAGCCGAGGCTGAAATTACTTGTGAATACTTTAAAGACACTTTTCGTTCGAAGTAAATACAAAACTTTATTTCATACTGGACTGTTACCGTATTGAATTAGTACGAATCAAAAATTTGAGATTTCTAAGTAATCTGTAATAATTAAAGTGCGCGTTGAGTAATTTCTATATAATAAATTAAATTCGTTACCATAGAAACAATTGACGTAAAATTTTAACGTACTAGGACTTTAATATTTTACTTTAAAGTACTAGTACTTTAAAGTAAAATAGGACTTTAATATTTTACTTTAAAGTACTAGGACTTTAATATTTTACTTTAAAGTCCTAGTACTTTAAAGATGCATTTTTCGTACTATAAATGATCCGAAAAACGTCAAATTATGAACGGGTATGAAATAAATAGTATAATGTATATAAATATAATTCCTGGTACACAAGCTTGCTTAGACTGGGGATAACTTAATTAAACAATAATAATACTTGATAATATACTACTGCTACTGTTATATGTGATTGTGGACATTATCCTTCAGAGATGTTTAAATGTCTATAACTCTTTTTATACATTCAGATACATATATCTTATGTTGTACTTTCTTAACTTTATTTATTTTTGTCTAAGTATGTTATATGTTCTATATGTTTTTGTATTATATTTCTATTTTGATTTTCTAATAAATTTGAATTTGAAAATTTGAATTTGAATATAAGAATAAAGTATTATTCTATTATGGCCTATGGGGTTGGAAGGAATTCGGTTTCCAGATATTGCTCGTATTTCGTAATTGACTGATACATGAATCTTTCAGTATCTTACCTTATAGAATCCATATATGTATCTCACTGACACACAGTGGCGTATTTAAAAACTTTTTTTGAAGGGTGCTACTACTAAATTTTCGGAAACCACGGTTTCGGTTTCGGTTTCGCTTAACTACAGTAACTATACATAAATGACCTAGACTATGGAAAAAATGAGGGAGGCCTCCAGCCCGATAACCCTCCCCCCTAAATACGCCGCAGCTGACACCACGTAGTGGCAAGATTTCTACTAGATGAAGTTTCATTTTTGTAAAATTATATTACTCTGAAAAAGTCTTCAAATCTTCAGAAGCTGCAGCTTACGGCTGCTGAAACTGTGGCACATGATAAAGCAATATATATTCCTAATATTATTATCAAAATAATTTCTAAGAAAACAGTTACCAATCAAATTTTGTAGGCCTATTTAAATTTCAAAATAGTTTTCGTATATCATGCAAGAATTAATATTAAATAACTCTTTTAAGAACTGAGTAACAATATGCCAAAAAGGAATACATATTTGGAAGAAAAGCATGGAACCGGACTTCGGCTAAATTCAATGAAACATGATCTACATAATGTTGCATAATTATCTATATATATAAAAGGGAAAGATTGTCTGTCTGTCTGTCTGTATATATGTATGTATGCGATTTTCTCCGCAACCACTGGACCGATTTGGATGAAATTGGTATCATTGGAAAGGTCTTGGCCCAGAATAGAAAATAAATTGGACTCTGATCGGCCATCGTGGTCCGAAATAACAGCGAAAAACCCATATATGGAAGTTAAAAATGGGTACTGAGATTGATGTGAATAGATATGTTGTCAATTGTCAAATTTGGTAATTTGACAATTACAAAAAGTAAAAACATGTAATTTCAATAAAGCGTAGCAAAGCGCGCCGGGTATTTGCTAGTAATATATATAAGTAATAAAATGAGCAAGTTTGAATCTAGCAGCCTTGCTCGTTTGGCCCGCGCATGCGCGTAAACTACCAAAATGGCCCATTTTCAAAACAAGATTAGTCCAAACGGTTCGGCCGATTTTAATAATCTTTTTTTATGTTAATCCTCAATAGATCCTTGAGGTATGATTTTTCAGTTTTTCATATTTCGACATATAACTTGATCAAAAAAGGAACCAAAGTTCGTCATGAACAATTATCCAAAAAATGGGAATATGCAACAGTAACTCAATGTTAATCATACAATAATTATAAATCATAACAAATCTTTGTAAATGTATATTACGAGCCCCGTCTCACTGAAGTTGGCATACTTCTATTTCTGCTAATCGGAGGCCCGCAATTTTCATCCTGGATTTTTTGATTTTTCGAAGTAGCTATTTTTTGCTAGAGTAGAGCACTGTCTTCCTGTATTATAAGTTATGTGGTTTTATTGTTATATTTCATTGTGTATATATCTTGTACATTTAAAAAGAAGTACACCTCATAATTTTTTCCCCAACATTTCCTTTGGCCTTCATTGGTGGCTGTTCTTAATCCTTAACGTCGAGTGGTAGCTTTCTAAGTTAATTTTCAACGATAGGTACATTAAAAAAGTTAAAGGGAGATAATTACGAGCTATGCACATCTGTGGAGCACTTATATCGACTTCTAAGATATAGCGTGTTTAATGTTTTACTTTTTCAATAGTGCAAATTGATTTCATTTTCCCTATTTTGTACTTCTAACGGGTTTTAACTAAAAATTATTGAGTTTTGTCAAATTTGTTTTGTAAAATGAAAAACATGTATAAATTGTGCCCTATTCCTAATTGTAAAATACAGTCCATGGAATAATGAAGTCCTTTAAACATAAGTTGAGTTTCATTAAACCAAATCGTGATAATCCCACTGGTTAGGATAACTCAGGAAAAGAGTATCCCTTATCATCTTATAAATCCGGATCACCGCGACTATCAGATATTATTATGGAGATTCTCTTCTGATAATCGTGTGGATGAATATCGCCTTAACATTTTTTGGCTCTTCGCACTTTGCAAGTATTAGCTTCCATAAAATCTAATCTTTTTCCCTAGTCAATGTCTTGCAAAATGACATGTTATATTATTGACGATTGTGTCTCTGGATGTTCGTCTAATTCTTCAATGGCCAACTGGGTCCAAAAATAAATGAAAGTATAAACTTTTTCCCAAATGGCTTGAATTCATAATTTTAGATTATTATATTACGAAGTTGACATACTACCGTACATAGATGCCGACTGCGTGGGTGCTCGAGGGCTTTAGCAGCCACATAAATCATGCCGTGCGATATACATAACATTGCTTAGTTATATTTCGGTTATACCCACTTTATAGTCAACACTTCCCACTACCCCTAAGTACCAACTAGCTTATTTCGTAATAATTCCACGACCGATCGGGTTACTAATAATGTCGTTTAAGCATCGTATTAGTATACCTTTTCCTTTTCGAATGTTATTCCGTCTTTATACATATTTTTACGACTTATATTGAACTTCTTTGGTCCAATATACTATAGAAGTAAATTAGTGTTTGGTTACTCAAACTATCTAGAAGCTGCCTTTTTCTAAATTTTTTAAATACTGACTACTTATTATTCAAGACAAGTTTAAATTCATTTAATCATTTTAATGGGTTGATAATTAAAAATAAATAAATAACGGATTTACAAAGCCAATAATAAATCTTTTGGCTTCACAATTTCTAAAAGTTTAGTTTCCACTTATAAATGCAAAGAAACATTTCATACCCTAAGAAAAGGCCATGACCTTATACTGACACCTTGATGGAACTTAAAAAAATATCATCTCACGATTTTTTGTCAGAAGACATATTATTTATGCAGGACAAAACAGTGTTTAATCATCATATTACCAGATGTTGCGGATGGTTAGGAAATAAATTACTCAGATATGTCGATTTAATGTATACATTATTATCACATCATCATTATCATCAGTTTTTCGGAAATATTTTCTTAAAAGTTCCTCCGTTGAAAGGGCACATGTTATCCTCCAGATTGTCAAAACAGAAACTTGCATTTACTTTTTATTTTAATACATATCCATTTAATATAAATGTAATCACTTATTATGCAATTAATCTTTTTAAATTGTTGTTAAATTATTATAAAAAACTGAAGACTTCATTACTACTCTTCAAATAATTTATTTGTAGTATTTATCAAATATGCAATGGCCAATTTATGTTTATTTACTGACTTTATTTCAGTAAAATAAAAAGTTTGATATGAAACTCGAATTATTAGAAAACTAAAAAAAGAAAAGATTAGAACTAGAAAACACACTGCATCACTTTACATTACAGATGAATGAATGTCAAAATTAAACACAAGCTTAGGGCAAGTGTTATTTTTTTAGTTCGTTTAAAGAAATTGCGAACTGAACAAATGCTCGATTAAATTGTCTCTAGGTAACCGAAATATAACTAAGCAATGTTATGTATATCGCACGGCATGATTTATGTGGCTGCTAAAGCCCTCGAGCATCCACGCAGTCGGCATCTATGTACGGTAGTATGTCAACTTCGTAATATAATAATCTAAAATTAGGAATTCAAGCAATTTGGGAAAAAGTTTATACTTTCATTTATTTTTGGAACCAGTTGGCCATTGAAGAATTAGACGAACATCCAGAGACACAATCGTCAATAATATAACATGTCATTTTGCAAGACATTGACTAGGGAAAAAGATTAGATTTCATGGAAGCTAATACTTGCAAAGTGCGAAGAGCCAAAAAATGTTAAGGCGATATTCATCCACACGATTATCAGAAGAGAATCTCCATAATAATATCTGATAGTCGCGGTGATCCGGATTTATAAGATGATAAGGGATACTCTTTTCCTGAGTTATCCTAACCAGTGGGATTATTACGATTTGGTTTAATGAAACTCATCTTATGTTTAAAGGACTTCATTATTCCATGGACTGTATTTTACAATTAGGAATAGGGCACAATTTATACATGTTTTTCATTTTACAAAACAAATTTGACAAAACTCAATAATTTTTAGTTAAAACCCGTTAGAAGTACAAAATAGGGAAAATGAAATCAATTTGCACTATTGAAAAAGTAAAACATTAAACACGCTATATCTTAGAAGTCGATATAAGTGCTCCATAGATGTGCATAGCTCGTAATTATCTCCCTTTAACTTTTTTAATGTACCTATCGTTGAAAATTAACTTAGAAAGCTACCACTCGACGTTAAGGATTAAGAACAGCCACCAATGAAGGCCAAAGGAAATGTTGGGGAAAAAATTA
This sequence comes from Agrypnus murinus, assembly GCA_929113105.1. NCBI lineage: Eukaryota > Metazoa > Arthropoda > Insecta > Coleoptera > Elateridae > Agrypnus > Agrypnus murinus. The sequence continues at coordinate 95,451,267 of OV816024.1, read as the reverse complement.
TGGGGTGTACTTCTTTTTAAATGTACAAGATATATACACAATGAAATATAACAATAAAACCACATAACTTATAATACAGGAAGACAGTTCTCTACTCTAGCAAAAAATAGCTACTTCGAAAAATCAAAAAATCCAGGATGAAAATTGCGGGCCTCCGATTAGCAGAAATAGAAGTATGCCAACTTCAGTGAGACGGGGCTCGTAATATACATTTACAAAGATTTGTTATTATTTATAATTATTGTATGATTAACATTGAGTTACTGTTGCATATTCCCATTTTTTGGATAATTGTTCATGACGAACTTTGGTTCCTTTTTTGATCAAGTTATATGTCGAAATATGAAAAACTGAAAAATCGCACCTCAAGAATCTATTGAGGATTAACATAAAAAAAGATTATTAAAATCGGCCAAACCGTTTGGACTAATCTTGTTTTGAAAATGGGCCATTTTGGTAGTTTACGCGCATGCGCGGGCCAAACGCGCAAGGCTGCTAGATTCAAACTTGCTCATTTTATTACTTATATATATTATAATTATGCAACATTATGTAGACCATGTTTCATTGAATTTAGCCGAAGTCCGGTTCCATGCTTTTTTTCCAAATATGTATTCCTTTTTGGCATATTGTTACTCAGTTCTTAAAAGAGTTATTTAATATTAATTCTTGCATGATATACCAACACTATTTTGAAATTTAAATAGGCCTACAAAATTTGATTGGTAACTGTTTTCTTAGAAATTATTTTGATAATAATATTAGGAATATATATAACTTTATCATGTGCCACAGTTTCAGCAGCCGTAAGCTGCAGCTTCTGAAGATTTGAAGACTTTTTCAGAGTAATATAATTTTACAAAAATGAAACTTCATCTAGTAGAAATCTTGCCACTACGTGGTGTCAGCTGCGGCGTATTTAGGGGGGAGGGTTATCGGGCTGGAGGCCTCCCTCATTTTTTCCATAGTCTAGGTCATTTATGTATAGTTACTGTAGTTAAGCGAAACCGAAACCGAAACCGTGGTTTCCGAAAATTTAGTAGTAGCACCCTTCAAAAAAAGTTTTTAAATACGCCACTGTGTGTCAGTGAGATACATATATGGATTCTATAAGGTAAGATACTGAAAGATTCATGTATCAGTCAATTACGAAATACGAGCAATATCTGGAAACCGAATTCCTTCCAACCCCATAGGCCATAATAGAATAATACTTTATTCTTATATTCAAATTCAAATTTTCAAATTCAAATTTATTAGAAAATCAAAATAGAAATATAATACAAAAACATATAGAACATATAACATACTTAGACAAAAATAAATAAAGTTAAGAAAGTACAACATAAGATATATGTATCTGAATGTATAAAAAGAGTTATAGACATTTAAACATCTCTGAAGGATAATGTCCACAATCACATATAACAGTAGCAGTAGTATATTATCAAGTATTATTATTGTTTAATTAAGTTATCCCCAGTCTAAGCAAGCTTGTGTACCAGGAATTATATTTATATACATTATACTATTTATTTCACCGCCACGATGTTTTATTATAATTGCCTGCATAAATATTTTGTTAAATTAGTATATGAATTTTATGAATCGATTAGTTCGTAAAACTTGCTCATGTCGGTAGTCTTCAGAAATTGTGTGAGAAGACGCTTAAATCGGTGTATGTTAGTGTCTATTGCAATAATATCTCTGGGTATTAAATTATAAAATAGCGGACCTAGAAAACGTGTGCATCGCATACCTATCGTTTTTATTGCTCTGGCTGTAGTTACATGTTGATTTGTTACATTTCTAGTTGCATACTTATGACTTGCTGTCTTTTTAGGTTGACCATAGTAAAATACAATCACATTTTTAATATAAATTTGTCTTATTGTTAGTACTTGGGCCTCAGTAAAAAGCTCATTGGAGGGAAATCTACTTGGCTTGTTTGATATTATTTCTAAAATAGTTTTCTGAGCAATCGCTAAAGGCATTAGAGTAGATTTATACATACCTCCCCATCCAATGATTCCGTACTGAAGAACCGAATGTACCAAACCGTAATAAATAATTTTCAATTGATCTAATTCTAGAAATTGTTTGATTATCTTAAAAAAATAAAACAGTTTACGAACTTTTGATACTGTCTGGTTTATATGACGTTCCGATTTCATGGTGTTATCCATCCACAGACCCAGATACTTAATATTTTCAACTAATTTCAATCTCAAGCTGAGATCCATTTAATCTAATGTTTTTATAGGTCAGTAGATTGATTTTATAAGAGCTAATAGGAAGACATTTAGTTTTTTCCAAATTAATGGTCAATAAATTTGCGTCTAACTATTTTATAACTGCAGGGAGGGTATTTGATATTTTTAAATAAAGCATTGGGCATGATTTGTCCGAAAAATATAGAACAGTATCATCTGCATATGATATAATATCGCAGTGAACATCTATGTTAAATGATTTAGATAAATAATAAAAAACACCGGCCCGAGCACGCTTCCCTGAGGTACGCCATATGCGCTTTTTTTCTTGTGACTTACAGTATTACCAATTTTAACTTGTTGCGTTCTATTTTAAGCTTTTTAACAAATCTAGACATATTCCTCTAAAACCATAATTATGTAACTTTTGTAATAGAATTTCGTGACACACTGTATCAAAAGCTTTAGCTAAATCTAAAAAGACAGCAGCGGAAGCCAAAGAATTATCTAGATTTTGATAAACTTTTGATGTAAGAGATTCTATTGCATCACTTGTTGATTTATTTTTTCTAAAACCATATTGAAATGGAGATAGTAATTTTATTTTATCAAGATATTCAATAATACGCTTTTTTATTAGCTTTTCACAAATTTTTGATAAATTTGAAAGGATAGCAATAGGACGATAATTATTTACGAGAGTCTGATCACCTGTTTTATAGATAGGAACGACCACTGCATTTTTTAAAGAATCAGGGAAAATTCCCATTTCAAACATTGTGTTGGTAACATGCTGTAGAGGATGTGCTATATAATTCGCAACCAGCTTAAGAGATTCTACACTTATTCCATCATCTCCGCAGCTTTTAGTGTTTTTTAGACTCAAAATTACCGATTGAACCTCTTCAATAGTCACTGGTGTTAAAAAGAATGTAATGTTTGTTAAAGGAGGTAATTGGATTTGATTATTAGTACTAATATGTTTATCATGAAGTTTTTTTGAATACTTTTGACCTATTTCATTGAAGAAATCATTAAATGCATTAGATATATCAAATTTTGAAGATTTTTGAATCAATTTTATATAATGTCATCTTTAATCATGTAAAACAATATATATCACTGCATCAACATGGTTTTATGCCAAAGCGATCAACATGCACTAATTTGGTTCTTTTTACTCAAGAAGTTATGGACACCATTAACAGCAATTTCCAATTGGATGCAGTTTATACAGATTTCTCAAAGGCATTTGATAGAGTTGATCATGATATTCTATTGCAAAAAATGCATGAATTTGGTTTTTCTTCTAATTTGCTAGAACTTTTTGTTTCCTACTTAAAAGGTAGAAAACAATATGTGGTTTATAGTGGTGCAACATCTACAGTTTTCGATACGTATTCGGGGGTACCGCAAGTTTCCAATCTAGGGCCACTGTTGTTCTTGATAATGATAAATAGTTTAAGTAAGGTTATTCGTCATTCAAAATTTCAATTATTTGCTACCGATTTCAAAATTTACCACGCAATACGCACCAAAGATGATTGCACATATTTACAAAATGATTTAAATCGTATATATAGCTGGTCTTTAGATAATAAACTTTCTTTCAATACTCAGAAATGTTGTGTAGTATCATTTACAAGGAAAACTTTGATAATAAACCACACTTACACATTAGGTGATGATACATTACAATGTAAAAACAGTATTCGAGATTTAGGCGTAATATTTGATGATAAAAAACTAAATACTTTTATTACACTTTTTAATACATTCGTTCGTTGTCATTTGGAATATGCCTCAGTGGTGTGGTCACCGTTTTACTTTAACTCGGTTAATGAAATCGAAAAAATTCAAAAATCTTTTCTCAGATTCGTGTATTATAAGAAGTATGGAGTGTATGCATTAACCATACCATCGATGACTTTGAGAACAGAATTTAATTATCTCTCTCTAAAGAGCAGACGTAATTTAGCGGCTTTGATTTTTGTTTATAAAGTTGTGCGTCATCTCATTGATAGCCCATGCATATTGCAGTACATATCTTTTAAAGCCCCTACATATAATTCTAGAATTACAAATTCTTTTCATATTACCACAGCGAAGACAAATTATTTTATGAATTCGCCATTACTCAGAATGTGTCGAACTTTCAATCAGTACGCTACAAATTGAGATATATTTATAATAAGTCTAAATCAGTTTAAAACTGTTCTAAAAGCCCATTTAGCTGAACACGATGCGAATTTACAATTGTAACTTCCATAAACTTTTATTATTAATGTTATTATTTAATTTTAAATATTATTATATATTTTTCTCTCTCTCTGTTTACTTAACTTTCGCTAGAGATTAACTTCTGTTAGAGGGGAAGAAATTCATGCTTATTTTTTATTATTATTCTTATAATTATAATTACTATTACTATTGTTTATTTATTTAATATTTATTTCATCACTATTACTATTATTATTAGTACTCTTTAAGTTGGAGCGATTACATGTGTAGAATTTTCAATATTTTCAGTTTATGCTTTACTTTCTATAATTGTATATTTTTTTTAAAGAATTGTAACCTGTAATTGGATCAAGTGATCTGTTGGTTACAATAATAAATAAATAAATAAAATTCAGTTTCTATATCCTTTCCATTCTCTAATTTTAATTTACTGATTGTTTTACGATCTTTACTTTCTGTAGTTGATTCTTTTACAACATTCCATAAATCTTTAGCATCATTTGGAGACTGCATAATTTTATTTTTAAAATACAAGTGTTTTGTTTGTTTTATACAAGAATTTAAAATATTACGGTAATTTCTGTAGTAGTTTTGTAATTGTACGTTATCTGGCTCTTTTTTTCAGTTTTTGTTTTAGTTCATCTCGTTTGTTAATAGAATTAATTAAACTATTAGTAATCCAGGATTTCCTTTTTCTGTTTTTTGAATTATAAAGTTTATATAATGTATTATTTTCCCTGATACCACAAAAAATACGTAAGAAGTTTTCAAGGCCCGTATTTGGATCAGTTGTATCCGTAACGTCGTCCCACACAACCTCCGAAACATCTTTGACAAACTGTAATTTGTTGAAGATTGGTATTTTAATTGGAGCTTCATTACTGTTCGATATGATAGGAACACTATCCCGTATACTTATAATTACACTGTCATGATCCGTAATATCAGTGTTTAAAATTATTCCAGTAATGTCTTTTAAATTTAAAACACTCTTTACAAAAATATGATCAAGGCAAGACTTACTAGCAGACCTAGTAATATCATTAATTATTGAGTGATACCCATATTCTCATATTATGTTTAGATACTTCTAGGTAGGCAGTTCATTTTTTAATAAATCAATGTTAATGTCTCCCAAAAATATTTCAAGATATTCATTACACGTGTTTAAGTAGTCACCTAAATTATCTAAAAATGCTTCGAGATTTACGTCATGGCACCTGTATATTGCATTTATTCCGATGTTTAAATATTGTTTTTTTATGGTTATTCGTAGAGTACTAGCAATTATATCATTTATTATATTTACATTTGATTTTAACTCTTTTTTTACAAACACCGCCACACCATCATTTTTGTTAATACTACCATAATTATAAAATAAATTGTATCCATCTATATTAAACCAATCAATTGAATGTAAACGAAAAGTTTTTGTTACTACAATGATATCGAAACAGTAATCATCAAAACACCGTAACATAACTAAAAATTGATCAAAATTCTTTGTTAAACTCCTAATATTCATCATTAATACATTCATCATAATATAATTTGATTGTAGCTTATTGATCTAGCATTAAATAAATATAAAACCTCTCAAACTTGCAAAACATTACAGTATTTCCTTGATAGAAAACATAATTTCAGCAAGTTACAATTGATAACAATAAATACAAAAAATAACAATGGGAATGTTATAATTAATAAAGTATGGTGATCTAGGATGTTCAACAATTCTCATAAACAAAATTCATTGTGGATACATATTTCTTTTAAGCTGTGAAAGTGATGTTTGATTTATGGGTATAAAAAACTCCCAGGTATCCAAACAAGTAAGTTCCTACATTTCATTCTCAAAATATAATAGATGCTAGTAAATAACCAGAAATAATCTTCCGGTGTGTTTTGGTCTCAACTCCCTTCAAATCTGATTTTATAAATTGGCTTTCAATTTTATTGCAGTTTCTTATAAGTTTAATATTTACAAACAAAATTTGCATTAAAAACCATTTGTTGAACTTTTACATTTTTTTTTATTTATCATAAAGATGTCATTGACACTATGTATTATGCATATTTATTGCTTTGGAACAGAATTATCCTGAACTTTACCTTCCGAGGATTCGAAGGATAATTTTTTTATATTAATTAACCTACTCTAATGTGTGCAATGTCAATGTTATATTCGCGGCATTATTTAGAAAAAAAGATCCTTTTGTAGAAATTCTACAAGTAAGGAATTAAAATAGGTATGCTAAATTTATCGTTTATTAATGGAAATAACTTTTTGTGATCGTGATGATACCTACTCATCGAGACGACCTTCAGCTTTAAACGGTTATATTTATTTCAGAAGTGATTGTTCTTTCCTCCAAATTTAGAAGGTCGTTTTTAGAGAAAATTAAGTAGTTGAATGTATACTCTGGGTTAGAGTAAATAATACGTTTAATTTATGCTTTTTACCTACATATGCTCCTGGTTATTAACACTATTGCTATCATTAATGCAAGAATTTAAATAGGTACTGGTAAGATGCTTTTAGCTAATTCTTAGGAAATTTAAGAAAAACTGTAATACAAAAAATATTAATTTTGTTTATTTAATCTTCAGGAAATAAAATCTATACGTAATTTATTGAAATTAAAATGAATGAAATATATTACAAGTTTTTGTACACGGCTAGAATTAAGAAAATAAATTACAGTAAGTAAGCAAGGACGTCTGGCTATAGCAAGACGCATTTCTTATAAGTATTGATAGAAAATTATTACAAATTATTATGAGCTATTTTCAAAAAAAAATAATTAGTAAGTATTAACCCTGCATGCATGCATGTATAACATTTCCTCATCATGTTGACCATTTTTATGATTTATATTACGTCTGTTCATCTGATATTTTTTAACAATTTAATTTCTAACTTAAATATCTAGAATCTTGATGTTTTTTACTATTGCATTGCAAGGAAGTTAATACAAGCTTGATGTATACGCAGTATAAGTACTTTAATTGTAATATATTTAGCACACATTTAGTAAAATTATCTAACCGAAGGAAATCTAAGGCGTTAACCAGTTCTGTGGTTTTTGGATTTTAAACAGATTTCACAGCAAACCTTTTAATATTCCATATTGCTACCCTAAAACAGATGCAGTAAAATATCTAAGAATGCACTTAGGTAAGAGACTGACGTGGTAAACCCACGTTTGGACAAAAAGGAAGCAACTTGGTATTAAATTAAAAAAACACTACTGGTTACTTGGTCGTAGATCTACCCTATCATTACGTAACAAAATTCTGGCTTACAACGCAATCATTCGACCCGTTTGGACCTATGGGATCGAACTGTTGGACACTAGATCGGACAGCAACATTGCAATTCTATAACGATTCCAGAATAAGGTTTTCCGAGCGATTATTGATGCACCATGATGCGCCATTCCAAATAAAGGCATCCGCCAAGAAAATTTAAAATAGAGTATTAGTCACTGGGCTATAACTTTTACAAGTCAAGTAAGATCTTTCAACAAAAATGCTTAGTGTTTAGCATGCGTAACAGATTGCATTTTGTGCAAAAAAAAAGCAAAACGAACTTATTTTAGAAGGAAATATATAATTTTACAAATATTATAAAGGATATTAATAATATAAAAATTATATATAAAAACAATAAATAGAAAGATTAAATTAATAAATAGAAAGATTAAATTAATAAATAGAAAGATTAATACATATAACAAAGGGATAATAATGGGAATTCGCGTAATAGATTTATAAGAGAAAGTTAGTTGCAGCCGTATACACGTGTTTCGCACTTATTAGTGCTCATCAGTACGGCATAGCAGATAGAAAGAAATAAATTTTAAGCAACAAACTAGAAACAATGTATAACACAAGGTTTCACAGATAGAAGCCAACCACACATTTGTAGTTGCGGCTCCAAGACATTGAGTTTTCAATGCAACAACAAACGTCACTTACGTCACTACGGAGGTAGCTATAGCCACTATCGTGAGACAATCTATTCATGTTGATATGTTTTGGGATTAGGTTGTCTCACGGTAGTGGCTATAGCTACCTCCGTAGTGACGTGTACAAATGTGTGGTGAAACCTTGTGTTATACATTGTTTCTAGTTTGTTGCTTAAAATTTATTTCTTTCTATCTGCTATGCCGTACTGATGTGCACTAATAAGTGCGAAACACGTGTATACGGCTGCAACTAACTTTCTCTTATAAATCTATTGCGCGAATTCCCATTATTATCCCTTTGTTATAAAAACAATAATATACAATAAATTTGTAAAATGTTATCCGTATAGCTAGATTCAAACCCAAATCATTACTAAAGTCCCACTGTACACCGTGTAGAATAGTAACAGTCATATTTGTAGGGTTCAGAATGGTTGACCTTCGAGTTCGTTTAGTGGTCGACGTAGATCATATTTGGTATTTAGACTCAAATTAGGTATCATACAAATCACACTTTCGGCGACGGGAGTTTTCTAATTGCAAAATTCCGCCACCTCAACTATAGGCGTGCGTATTCGTGATGCATATTACACGGGAGAATATGACCTTAGCTGTTGATTTGGTTTATGTTAAAGCAACGTCAAATTTATGATTGGGTATTTCGCGCCGAAACTCCCTCGCGCAAATAGGCTTGCCCCGAATCGTCTTTGCGCCGAAATGTCCCGTGCCGAAACGCTATTGCGTCGAACCACCTGCGCCAGATTGGACGCGCCGAAACGTCCCATCCCGCGCACACGTAAGTTTGCGCGTTCTCTGCAACCGATTTATTTTCGAATTCTGTGCAATCAATGCGTAACTTCAGCGAAAGGATGCGCCCCCACATGTTAAGTAAGCTGCAAGACCGCAGACGGGGAATTATTGCAGCTAATCTTGCGTGTAAAACTTTAATTTCTCCAACATGATTAAGTATTATGTTAATTTTTTTAAAAAACCCTTTTTAAATACTTTATACAGAAAAAAAGACTAGTTATATGGGATTGGTAATTGGTCCCATAAGAAGAACTTTGGAAGAAGTAGGTAGATAACAAAATATAAATCTTAGATGTTTTATTTTTAAAAATAAATTAATTTCAATTTAATTCATAAGTAATTAATGCACGTAAAACGAAAGCGATAAATGAAATGTCAAATTGCAACTGCAATTGCAAAAAGCGTGGTTTATATATGAGCGGTGTCCCACTTTTAAAAAGGCTTATAAAAGTAATTGAAGACAAGGAGTGCATTTGTAGAGGAAATGCGTTATTGCAGACCATAAATAAATACCTAAATAAAAATATAAAAACATAATAAAATTAATTTCCTAATAACTAACAATATGTAATACAATTTTTCTTAAAGAATTAATAACGAAAAGAATAATATGATCTGTTAATTATAATAATAAAATAAAATGTAGAGAGGAATCATTCTAGCAATTAGTAAAATGTGCAAAAAGCAATTCTACTACAGTCTCGCCAAAGAAAACAATTGTATCATATTAGTTGAGTAGTTATCAAATAAAATATTTCTTTTTTGTGAAATCATTTTGAAAAAAAGCAGAAAGAACGCTTTTAATTACAATTAATTTACGATTTAATTATTATTATTATTATATTATTATTTTTTTTGTCTCAGTTTCTTTTACTGGTATTATCTGAGATAAAGATGCGCGGCTATGCCAAGACATCTTTTCTGTATATTGTTCTATTCATCCAGAAATTAGCGAACTATTAGACAGGTATTAAGGATTGTTGCTTTCTGCATAATGACATCCAGGTTATTGCGTAAATCTAGTTGTTTGAGGTTTCGCAATGTAAGTTTTGGGAAAATGCCCGTGGCTGTATTGTAATAGGTAAGATGCACACCTTGTTTAGATTCCATATTCTCCATAGTTCATTTTTTAGATCTGTATATTTTCTAATCTTTTCTCATATAGAATTAGACAGGTTGTGGGTGTTTGGCACAGCGATATCTATTAAATATACCTCCTTGTTTGTTTTGTCTTGAAGAACTATATCTGGTCTATTATTAAGATCTTGACGTCCGTACCTCTAAAGACAACTTCCAGCATGTTTCTAACGATTCTCCAATCCAGCTGGTCCCGCCCACAGCCGAGTTTGGGAACTGCCAATTTGTTAATTCCCCTGGTAAGCAACTCGATCCTCAAATTCCATAGTGCCCTCCACAAGTCGGCGTAACTCGGTTTCTGGTAGTAAAACTGCTTGGTTACCAAGTAGTAAATGGATTGGTCATGATCAGGCAAGCGTAAGGATTTACCAACAGAGGGATTTTGTTCTCGAAGTTCATTCAGCCGTCCAAATTTATTTCTAAACACTACTGCGATCCCCCTGGACATACGGAGATCCGCGGAGACACAGTGGGCAATGGAATAATTACCAGGGACCCGGAAGAGATCTTGTTGCATCTCAGTCGTGACTCCGAATCGCGCTTTTCTAGTTCCAGAGAACGCAGCCATAAATTCTCTAAAGGTTGGCTGATCATCTTCAGGCCTTACGGTATTGATAGCCACCTCAGCCTCATCTTTCCGATCCGGGACTGCGTCATTATTTCCCTCATAGTGCGCCAGACGATTGGAGTGTACCACCTTTGGTTTCCCCCTTGGCAATTTCTGGATGCGATAAATCAAGTCATTTATTCGTTTCTTCACCTGGTATGGACCCTCCCAATTTCGCTGTAACTTTGGAGAATAGCCACGACGCCTTTGCGGGTTGTATAACCAGACAAGCTCTCCAGGTTGAAACCCTCCTTCTTGGGCTCTCACATCGTACGTAGCCTTCATCCGGTCACTCGCGATTCGACTATTATTTCGGGTTCGGTCGTGAATATCCTCCAACTTCTTCTTTAAGTTGATGACATAATCATTCCCGGCTACCTCCTGCTCTATAGGTGGAGACCCAAATTCCAGATCACACGGTAACCGTAACTCGCGTCCAAACATCACAGACGCTGGTGACTGACCGGTTGTTTCGTGGACCGATGCACGATAAGCCATCAGGAACAGATGCAGGTATTGGTCCCAGTCTCGTTGATGATCGGAGACGACCTTGGCCAAATATTTGCCCATTGTCCGATTCATGCGTTCTACCATTCCATCGGACTGCGGATGTAACGGTGTGGTCCGAGTCTTACGAATGCCCAACAATCGACAGACTTCTCCAAAGAGTACAGACTCGAAATTGCGGCCTTGATCCGAATGCAGCTCCATGGGCACTCCGAAGCGACTGAAGAACTCTTTGACTAGTACGTCAGCAACAGTCGCAGCTTCCTGGTTTGGTAGGGCATATGCTTCTGGCCATTTGGTAAAATAGTCCATTGCCACTAATATGTATTTCTCCTTCACGTCTTCTTTACAGTTGACCCAATAAAAACGCTCCCTAACTTTCTCCAAAGTCTTTTTCACACCGAAGTGTCCTCCTGAGGCACCGTCATGGAGATGTCGCAATACTGTAGCCACTCGGCTTCTTGGAACCACGAACTGAGACCTAATGGTGGTGCCATCTTCACTCTCCAGTACTCGCTTCAGGAGATCGTCTTCCACCTTCAAGGACTCCCATTGGGCCCAATATGCTTTGAGCGTTCTGTTGAAAGGGCTGACGGCCTCCCAGGCAGGTCTTTCTCCCACGCGCTTCCATTCCAGTACCATTTTTAGTTCGGGATCAGCCTTCTGCTGTCGTTGCAATTCTTCCGGCAACCAATTGTCGTTGACGATGGTAGTCCTTAATACTTGGCAAACCCTCTCTTCCAAACGAGAGCAATGACGGCAATCCGTTGGACAGGGTCTTCTTGAAAGAGCATCGGCATTTCGATGACTAGTACCCGCTCGATGTTCTGTGTCAAAGTCGTATCCTTGTAATCGCTCGATCCACCTCGCGACCTGGCCTTCAGGATTACGGAATTGTAGAAGCCATTTCAACGCTGCATGGTCCGTCCTCAATAAAAACTTCCGTCCGTACAAGTATTTGTAGAAGTGCTCAACGAACTTCACGACGGCCAATAGTTCTTTTCTGGTCACACAATAATTGCTTTCGACAAAACCTTACTAAAATAGCCGATGACCTTTTCTTGTCCATCCTGTATCTGAGAAAATACCCCCCCAATGGCCAAATTACTTGCATCTGTGTCAAGTATGAATTTCCCTTCTGTCCATGGATAGCTCAATATTGGTGCTGTTGTCAGGGCACGCTTCAGCTGTTGGAAAGCTGTTTCACACTCTCCGCTCCAAACATACTCGCGGCCATCTTCAGTTAACCTTGTCAGAGGTTTCGCTATATTGGCAAACCCAGGAACGAAACGCCTGTAGTAGGTACATAACCCAAGAAAACTACGAACTTGGTGTTTATCTTTCGGTGTTGGCCACTCTTGAACTGCACGAATCTTATCGGGGTCGGCTGCCACTCCATTTTGTGATACGACGTGCCCGAGATATTTCACTTCCTTTCTGAATATGTGGCACTTTTTCGGACTCAGTTTCAGATTGGCTCCACGTAGTCTTCGGAACACTTCCTCTAGATTTTTCAAATGTTCGTTGAATGATTTTCCGACTACAATCACATCATCTAGGTATACCAGGCAGGTCTTCCACGACAACCCTCTCAGGATGGTCTCCATTAGACGCTCAAAGGTGGCCGGAGCGTTACATAGACCGAAAGGCATAACTGTAAACTGCCATAGTCCGGAACCAATAGTGAACGCGGTCTTCTCCCGGTCTTCAGGTTCCATTTCAACTTGCCAATAACCGCTCTTCAAGTCCAAAGTCGAAAACCATCGTGAACCAGACAGGGTATCTAACGTGTCGTCGATGCGTGGTAAGGGATAGCTGTCTTTCTTGGTCACGTCATTAAGCTGCCGATAGTCCACACAAAATCTCGTTGACCCGTCCTTCTTACTGACCAGGACCACCGGTGATGCCCATGGACTGCTGGATGGCTCGATGACCCCTTGTTCTTCCATATCAGTAATAATCTTTTCGGCTTCTGCTCGCCTTGCTAGAGGTAGACGCCTCGGCTGCTGACGGACAGGCATAGAGTTGCCTGTATTGATTTTATGTTTTACTATATTTGTTCGTCCCTTCTGGCTATCGTCAAGAGCGAAGATATCTTGGTATCGGTGAACCAAACCCTGTACCTCTTTCACTTCCGTTCTGTTAAGGTCTTCGCACGAACTAGTAACCATACCCACTAATTTTCCACCATGGTCTTTGGGCACTGGTTTTGGAACATCAGCCATACACCTGGCTACTCGAAATACTGGCACACACTGTCCCACAAGGGTACTCTTCTTCAATGTCACCGGATCCACATTAACATTCATAATTCTCACCGGTACTCTCTTTCCAACCTTGATCAGCGCTTTTCCCACCAGTATGCCACTATGGATCTTCTTATCACAAACAGGCTCCATCATTCGCACACATCCTACCCGAAGATCTGCATCCAAACCTGCCTCGACAACCATCTCGCTTTGACCCGGCAATATCACATCTTCAGTCAGCAAAACCCTTACAATCGGATCTTCTCGTGGGTGCAAAGGAAGTTCTTCGTTACCGACCTTCAAAACACCCTCTTTCAAATTCAACGTAAAACCAAATTTTCTCAGGAGGTCCATTCCCAAGATGAAGTCATCAGTGATATCGGCTACCAGCACCTCATGATCACGTTCTTCACTTCCAATGCCAATCTTCATCTTCACCACTCCGCGTGTTGGTATCACTTCACCTGTTGCTGTACGGAGTTGAGTAGTTGTCGGTAACAATTTAATACTTGATTGTAGAACATCAGGGCGTACGATGGATTTTGTCGCCCCCGTATCAATAAGTAGTGGAACAGTTCGGTTAGCAATCTTTCCATCTACAAACAAACTGCCGTTACTATTCTTTGATGTTACGGCATGGATCGTGATCTCCGGGGCATCTTCACTCGCAGTCAACGTTCGCCCCCACTTGCCAACCCCTTTTAACTTTTCCGACGGTTGTACTTTTCTTATTTTGGGACAACGGCGTCGTATGTGCCCTTGTTCACCGCAGTTCCAGCAACGGGGTCCTCGAACTTCTTGAGGATTCTTTTTACGGTTCTCTTCCTTCTGAAGAACTCTCATTAAAAATTCTTCTAGGCGATCTTTAGAACCTTCATCTTCTTCCAAAACGGTCCGAACACGTCCGTGACCTCGGGACGCTTGTTTTGCAGCTTCAAATTCTAAGGCGTGAGCAAGCGCATCATCAGTTGTTCTTGGTCGTGCCAGCCTCAATGATTGTTGTGTTTCTCCGTCTCTTAACCCATCAATGAAGGTCTGCACAGCCAGTTGTCCCAGAAATGAATCGGGTGCCGTAGGGTACGCCAATCGGACAAGCCGCGCAACATCGGCTTCAAACTCCTGCAGGCTTTCTCCATTCTTCTGGATACGATTCTTCACTTGCGCGTGATACACTTGTTGAAGATGCGCGTCTCCATATCTCATTTCCAATCTAGACACTAACAATTGGTAATCATTTTCCTGTCCTGCTGGGATTGTTTGCAGGACGTTCAACGCGTCCCCACGCAAAGCCACAGTTAAAGAAACGGCCTTTTCCTTGCCTGTCCATCCGTTGGCCCCAGAAGCCGCCTCAAACTGTTTGTAGTAAGTGGACCAAGGTATCTTTCCATCGAACGTGGGTGGTTTTACTTTTATCCCTACGACAGGACCCTTTTCTTCTTTAAACTGTTTCTTTACTTCATTAAACGGCCTCTCAGAAGTTGAGGGAACCCGTAGTTGCCTCATTCTATCTTCCAGCATTTCGGCCATATCGTCTTTCTTAGTTGTTGGTGGTAATTGCATTTGGGCTATTTTCTCTTCTACCATCTTTATTACCCTATCTTGTTCCGCCAATCTACCTTCCAATAGTCCTAACGCACTGGCATTCTCCAAAAATTCTTCGAAAACTTTATCTTCCAACGCTTTGACATTTTCCAACAATTCTCCTTTAAGCCTTCTAGAACTTTCTTCAGACTTTTCTAGTAATTCTTCTTTAAGCGTTCTAGAGTTTTCCAGTAAATCTTCTTTAAGCATTTTAACATTTTCTTCCAGTGCTTTAGTATTTTCAAGTAATTCTTGTTTAAGCATTCTAACATTTTCTTCGGACTTTCTAGAATTCTCTTCGGACTTTTCCAGTAATTCCTCTTTTAACATTCTAGAATTCTCTTCGGTTTTTCTAGAACTTTCTTCCATTTTACTTAACAACAAACTAGTATCAATTGCGGGTCCAGGTATTTCGAAGAGGAAACTTTCAGGATCTTCTTGCTGTTCTAAAAGCCATTCTTTTAGCCGATTTATTAACACGTTTTTAAGGCCCGTTGTTTCCAAATCTCGTTCTTCCAGTTCATGTTTCAAGTCTATTACTTTGAGATCTTTTAGCAGTTTCATCACCATTTTAATTGTTTGTTGAAATTATGTTTTAACACCAAAAATTTTATTCTCACAGCACTTTAATTAATTATTACGCGATTTTATTTATTTTAAAACACCACACCTGACAACACTGTAACGTTCTTTTTCAAAATAATAACAAAAGTGCTGTTTAAATCGTCTATTAATAAGAAATATTTATTTACAAACACTAATGAATACACTATAAATTAACGCTATGATTATAAACCATTAAAACTATTATTTACAGACTATGAATTTCTAATATAACATTTATCTATACAGTTACTATTTATTTCGTGAAACACAGTTAACGACTCGCTGTTGACTGCCTCTCTTTTATCCGCCGTCGATTATATACCCCCATGTAATTCTTCTAGAAGTCGCTCGAACATACCGGTATACATCGAATACACTAGAAGGTTGAGTGCATTGCGCTGCGGCTCCGGAATGTTCCACAACCCAGTGACGGCCGGAACAGACGATGCGTTGCACTCGTTACAATACGTATCTTATAATATAGGATGATTTACGTTTATATAGTCGGGCTTGCAGGAATTGGTTTTTATAGCTCTGAGATTCAAGTACCTTTTGTTAAAATATCTTTAGACTCAAGCACCGGCAGTAACAACTATTGTTAAATTAGCTTAGAAAGATCATTTAACAACAGTTGTATGGACTTGCATTTAGGGCTGCTTTTCTTTTTTGAGGTAATATAATTCAAGTATTACGAAATAGAAACAATTCATATTTCTTTGGAATTTATATTACAATTTTATTATGTCAAATGAAAATAGATACTACATAAATGAATAATATAAATAGGAAGCAAAAATACAAAAAATGGAATTTTTTATGTTTTGAAACTTGAGACTTTCCCTTAATTCTTTTGATATTAGGAATACTATTTTCCTGAGACATATAAATGTCAATTTGGAAAAACCCGTTTATACCCTTGCCGCAATAAACCGCATTTAACAGGTGTAACAAACAACAAGGAATATTTTATTTGTGTCTCTTATCTTTTCACTTTCTTTTTTTACGTCTTAATAAATGGAGTTTTTAAAAATAAAAAAGTAGTACCTTTAAAAAATTTCCTCAATACTTACCTGATAACATTTGACAGTATCGATGAAAGTTCAAAGTATCCTTTTATTTAAGGCTTTAAGCAGTAACCTGGAAAAACCTATAAAAGTTCTTTGTTGGAATAAACACTATATTGTTGTTAAATACCGGTCATAAAAACTAATTTCTGCAAGCCAAATTATACATTAAATGATTGTACCTGTATACTGAAATGTGATGTTATGTTAAGAACTATCCTGCATTGCAAAATATATTCATTTGTTTATATAGTTTGTCATGTATTTATTTTTTTTATTTATAATCAATGGATGCCTCGCCATTTTTATCCCGAAATTTTTCATGTGGTTTACAAAATAGCTGTTTCTTGTTTCTGTGAAGGAATACTCCTGCACCTACTCTATGCCAAGTTTCATGAAATTCTGTAGGGAAGTTTTCTCACACTGTATCGAGATTGACAAAAGTACCCAAAAACCTTGCAAGAAGCGGTGTAAGGAAACCGCCTGATAACATTGTTTGAAATGACGCATGGTGTAGATGTAGATGCATTTCTGACAACAAGAAAGAGTCACTTTCTATACTAGAAGAGAATTTCGGAGTAAAGATTGCGGAGTGACTTTTAACAAAAATGAAAGTAAACGAATTAACATATGCATGGGGGCTCGTAATTCCGTTTTAAAACTTGCTTATTTAAAACAATATTTTATTTATAAGAGATATTCAAGATTCCAGATTTGTGTAAAATATTATGGATAAGGAGAACAATAATAGCAAAAACGCAAACACAAAAAGAGAGTACACTCCTCTGACTCAGGTATCAGGGCGTTTAAAAGCACAATAAAATGTTCAAAATAGAAATAACCTCAAACAACATTTCCTTTACATCGAAAAACAAAAAATGAAAAATCGCACATAATTAAGATACAAATTTCATAAGTCTCATTCATATTTAAATGCTGAGACATACGAAGGAAATGGCGAAATTGTTTGCTTCAAAGGTATGAAAAATTCAAACTTACATGTGTATAGTTTGAATTAAACTATTATTAAAATAATACATGTAACAGCAATTAATATAAATAAATTAAACTTTGTAGTGTATTTTGTTGTTGATGGTAATAAGTTCTCATTTAAAATTTGAATAGAAATTTGTAAGTATAATTGTTTCATTTAAGTAAATAAATATATATAAGTTGAAAGCTATTTTCAAGTTAGAAAAACTCTGCTATTACTTACATAGGTACATGCTCAATTATGAAATGGCAATTAAAGTCTTTAATACTAACGATATGCATGGTTTACTAATTGTCAAGTTTTCCAATTATAGTAGACCTTTCGGGTTAGAAAAGGGGTGCGCTTTGAAAGTAATTACTTGATTTAACTCTTTCGATTCCCACTTATCTTATACATAATCTAAAAATCTTCTTTCATGCTTACATAAATACTTTCTTCTTGAGTAATCATTAATAATAATTAGATTTAATCTAACATGATGATTTATACATTGTAATTGGGCTGCGTAATACAAAACGAACTCCTTTCAAGTTAAAAGGATTATTTTACATATCATCTTATTATGAACTATTACATGTTTCTATTCATTATGAGATTATTCTGATAAGATAGTTTATATTTATATTATAATGTTAATATAAAGCTTTAATTTTCATACCACTTATATAAAATCTTTACGCACACCTTCAATTTATTTTACAACTTTTATAAGTTCGTGCAATCTGAACTTAACAGAAGAAAAAGTAACAACTAACAAAAGTGTAATAGTACTGAATAAAAAACAAAATATAACAATTGCATGACAACTAAAATAAATTATTAAAATTTATTCCCAAGAGAATTAATTTGAATGAAGCAAAGGCAAATAAAGTTTGTTCTTTTCTTAAAAATGAGCTTTATGATTATGACATAAACATATGTAAAATATTTCAATTATATGTTAAATCACTGAAGCCATTGTCTTTCTTTAATGGTCGTTAGTGTTAAAATTTATTATTAAGACGTGAAATATGATGTTGGTTTTATCTTTTAAGTAGTACTTTTGCGTTAGAAATAGAAAAGTGGTTCGTAATGACAAAGATTTTGATTCACACTAACTAATGATAAACAAAATGTCATTACATATTATGTCAAATCGTAACTTCGTTACAGAATGCAACCTTTGAGTAAACATAGCTAAAATATGAGGTTATCATAAAGTAAGGGATATATTTCAACTGATTATATATTTTTAACAAATCAAATTAATAACAAAAATGCAGTCTAGTTGCTTACATAATGGGATTTCTGATGTCAAACACTGGTTACCACAATTGCTCGATATGACCTTCATTTTGTTGTTGTAAAATTACCAACTGTTCCTCCAAATTGTACCTATACAGCACTATTCAACATTTCTGGTTGAATTGCACGAATTTGCTCCCTGATACTGTCCTTTAATTCCTCCAGCGTTGTTGGACGTGTTCTAAACACCAATTTTTTAAATAACCCCACAGCCAGTAATCCGCTGGGTTAAGATCAGGCGATCTTGGTGGCCATGAATTTGCAAAATGTCTGCTTATAACGCGATCTTGAAAAACCGCAGTTAACAATTCTTTAACTGGCCGGTAAATGTGCGGAGGTGCTCCATCCTGCATAAAAATCATGTTTTCAATTCCTTCGTGCTCGTTTTGCAACTGAGGAATTGCATAATCCCTTAACATTTGCAGGTATCGTTCACCAGTAACTGTTATAGATACGGCCTCCCCGTTCTGTATTTCCTCGAAAAAGTACACTGAAAAAAATGTTCAGGTTAAATTAACCAAAAACGAGTTGCAGTAACCCGAAAATATGGTACAAAAAGTGACAACAATACTTGTGGGTAACACGAACTATATGATTTTAGTAAAATGTGTTTGGTTAAATTTACCCAATAAGGTTAAATCAATCACACTCCCATATGGTAGAAGCAACCGGTAAATACTTAAATTTACCATACCGTGGTTAGGTTGTTTCAGCCTTGCATATAGTTGAAACAGTCTTAATAGAATAGTTAGATATACGAAATGAGACAGTTAGAAATGAATCTCATATAGTTAAATCAACCTAGTGGACTAGTAAAAGCAACTCACGATGTAGTTGCATTAGCTTGGATTTTCTGGCTGATGTAATAATATTGGATAGTAAAAATACCTATATCTCAAGTTAAGTCAGCAACTTTCAAAGGTGGAATCAGCTACATATGATAGCAGTCATGACCATTGCATATAACTAAAATACCATTCTGTTTAGTTGATTCTACCATCGATTCAAGTTCACATTACTATATTTTCTGGTTGTTTCTACCAGATGACATTGGTGATTTCAACTCACTATTTTTGGTAGTTTGCATAATTTTCTATTCATAATCTCCAAATTTCCCTCACTCGCTGAAAATCCTATTTTAAGCTAATTCTAGGAGAAACCCTGAGAAAATATGAATGTTTTAAATTTTTACACCTCTACTACATTTCAATGTATATTACCTTCATCTGCTATATAAGTTTTTCTCACAAAGATAGCTGAAAATATTTTTAATAACTGATGGAAATCCAGTAATTCTGAAGAGCAAATCTGGCTAACTAGCAATAACAGTGAGTTCAAGTCACCAATATCATACTTACACAAAAAAAAGTTGAAAAGAAACAAATTCAATATAAAAAAACTGTTATTGTTCAAAAATGAAGGCAAGACAAATAAAATAAAACGGTGTTTACTTAAAAAACTTACATTAGAACAATTAATTATATTGTATTCATTATAGTCAACATTCTGAAATAATTACTAAAACTAAAGACGCGTATTTTCCTAGGTTCTCTTTCTGGATGTCTGATCTAGGATACCTTTCTCAAAGTACAGATCTAATAAGGCTCTGCCCTGTGGGGTTAGTTGCAGTGTTACAGCATACACTTCCTGCAATGAAAAGAGAACATTATTCAAATTTCAGAAATTATAGGTATGTAAAAAATATTGAAGTAAAAAATAATAGTCAAATCACTATAATACAGTCAAATTAGAAAAAATAGCCGAAAGTCGAGGTAACTCCGTGGATTTTTGCATAGGGCTCCCTTGTGGGTTGTTAAATCACCCCCTCAAAGTCAACACCTGTAGGTGGTGAGCTCGAAGAGATAATGAGGGTAAACCACTCCCCCTACCGGTTTTTGTCGTTTTTCTCGAAAACTATTAGGTTTATTGAGATGGAGATTAGGTAACATAATGCTTTGTTTTGTGTATTCGAAGAAAGAAGGTATGTCATACATGGAACAGCAATTTGCACCAGTAAATTTGCTCAAGAAACTTTCGGGCGTAACTTTTTATGGTCTCATCTTCGTCGTGAAGTAGCTAAGAAAAATTTGTTGAGAGTCCAGTCATCTTTTACCTTAGCATCTCTTCGTCAAAACCCATCAGGCGAAATTATCGATATTCTTGGTGCCAGTCGGCTGAGAAATTCGTATTAGCAAGTTAATTCTTAGGAGAGTACACTGTACCAGTTAATTTTTGTAGCCAACTCAATACGTACAGGGTGTTTCGCCTATTTTGAAATCCTAATTTTCTTTATTTATAAGACCTTGGTATCGAGTAAATTTTTTTCTTGAATGACTTTTGATGTAAAATTGGAATACACGGTTTAATTCCTGATTTGCTCTTATTGTAAGTATCGCCACAGTAAGGCAACAGTTTCGTTTTAAATCGTATATAATAATAATAATAATAATAATGCCTTTATTTTAACAGAATATGCATACATTTTACATTTTTTCTCTTATGAGAAGAAGGAGTGGGCGAAGTTCAGCTCTTTTAGAAAAATTCTAAAGCTGCTCTACCACTTAACCCACTTAATTTTAATAAAACAAGTAATAAAATTAAAAATACATGCAGCTTGTTTATAAGCTTTAGTGTTTTCCTTTTTCTTCTATATAAGGTTAAAAATAAAAAACAAATATGTCAGATAGGTACATACATGCGTCAGGGCAGACCAAACCAGAAATAAATAGTAATAGTATGATTGTCAAGTAACAATATTCCTATATGGTATAAACATTTCTTTTTGTTATTGATTAAGTAATAATAATTCCTTTAAACTTGCGCGAAACTTCGAAAGTGTTAAAAATTTGAGATCATCCGGCAAAGCGTTATAGAAATGAGCAATACAGTACGAAAAGGAACGTCGTCCTAATTCCGAATTTATTTTAGGTTGACTTAACTTTCCCCTATGTCTCAGGTTCAGATGATGTATATCAGTACGAAAAGTGATTCTGTTACATAAGTATGGAGGAACTTTTGTTATCAGTATTTTGTGATATAAACATAGCGAATGTAATTGGCGACGGTTTTGCATATTTAACCAAGGAACTTCTTGTAATTTATGTGAAATTCTTTCATGTTTTTTAATACTATATATTAAGCGCAGACACGAGTTCTGCACTTTTTGTATTCGACTTATGTCTCGAGAGCTTAAGCAAGGACTATAAACTACGTCACAATAATCAAATTTTGATAAGACAAGGGAATTACATAACATTATTTTAAGTTTTCTATTGAGAGAGTAACGATGTTGGTATATCAAGCGTAAATTGCAGTATGCACCTTGCAAGCATTTTGAGATATGTTGTTTAAATCGTAATGTATGATCAAGCGTCAGTCCTAAATTTTTTGCAGAGTCTACGATAGGAACATTTTCGTTATTTATTTGAACAGCTATGCTGTCGATTACTTTTGATCGGTCACCATCTCTACCAAAAACCAATGCCACACATTTAGCTGGATTTAATTTTAAGCCGTAATTTTTAGATAAATTGAACAAGGCTTGCAGGTCTGTATTAACTTCATCACATGCTCTTAATAGATCCTGTATTTCAAATGTTTTGTAGATTTGTAAATCGTCTGCGTAGAAATGATAATTGCAAAACTTTAATACATTAGGAAATTGCGACGTATAAATAGAAAATAATAAGGGGCCTAATATTGATCCTTGCGGCACTCCAGAAATAATCGGCAAAGCATCAGACCTTTGTTGATTCGAAACTACAGTCTGATAACGACCACTCAAGTAATCTTGGAGCAGAGATAATGCTCGGCTACCAAGCCCAATGTAATGAAGCAATGCTAAAAGAACTGTATGATGAATTGTGTCAAATGCTTTACTGAAATCCAAAAGTACCACAATTGAAACTTTTCTTTGATCCGTAGCTCGAATCAAATCATCTGTAACACTTAACAAAGCCGTGTTGCAACCGTAACCTCGTCTAAATCCCGATTGTGTCATTGGCAATACATTAAATTTCTCCACATGTTCGCGCAATTGTTGTTCAATCACCCTTTCTAGTATCTTTGAGAAAGTCGGTAAGATACTAATTGGTCTAAAGTCTTTGAATTCCTTTGGTGACGCTATCTTTGGCAAAGGATTGACCAGAGCTGTTTTCCAACAATTTGGGAATTTCGATTTACTTAAACAAGAATTTATAACATGCATTATATAAGGAAGAAGTAATGGTACACAAAGCTTAAGCACAGTAATATTAATTCCATCTGTACCTGTTGCGTTTGTTTTTATTGAATTGATAATTTTTAATATATCACTTTCGCTTACAGCTTTAAAGATTAATGTACTAGTAATAGATTCTTTAATATTGTTTTTATAAAACTCAAGAACATCGTTGTTATTAATTTGAAGTTTAGGTATACTATTAATAAAATAATTGTTAATTTCATTACAATTTGACAAGTGTGTTGGTAATCTCATACTAGTACTTTTTTTAGTTAAATTTAAAAGTCGTAGGCTTTTCCAAATTGATTTATTATCGTGGTTAAATTTACTATTGTAATAAGCTTTTTTCTCTTGTCTTATAGCAAGAGTAGTACCATTTCTAAGTTCCTTATAGTATTCCCAATGTGCAGCATCTTTACTCATTTTGAATCGACTCAACGCATGATCACGCATACGCATCATACGCTTTATATTATCGGTTAACCAAGGAGCATACTGTTTGGTAAATCTTGATGTAATAAACGGCGCATGAATATTTAGGACAGCAATTATATTATCTATAATAAAATTAACTTTATCATCTATTTCTTCAATGTCATAAATATTCCGCCACGGTATAGAACTTAAATGATCACAAAACTGATTCTGGTTAAGATTTCTAAAATTTCTGTATGTTCTGAATACAGGAGTTGGTTTTGTATGTGGCATGTCAATATAACATTGTATTATATCGTGATCTGATATTTCATGGGAAGCAACTACAGAAGAATTAGAAATAACATTTTTATTTGTTGTAAGAATTAGATCAATGAGGGAGTTCCTACGGGTAGGTTCCGAGATGATTTGATTAATATTAAAACTCTCCATAAAATCCACTAAATATGAAGTGGCTGGGCACTCTGTATCTAGTACATTAATATTCAAGTCTCCAAAACAAATTATATCAGAACTCACCTGTAACAACATCGAGTACGTTGTTTCTAAGGAATCGACAAAATTTTTATAAAGACTACGCTTTGGATTATAGACAACACCAAAAATGTAAACAAATTTGTTATATTCCATCTGCACCCATAATTGTTCAATGGCAAGACCACAATCTAAAATGTTAAATGATAAATAATTTTTTATATATAAAATGAGACCACCTCCACGTGTGGGTCTATCTCTTCGTACTATACTGTACCCATCAATTTGAACTACATCGTCTGATACCTCATCCTTCAACCAAGACTCGCTGCAAGCAAAAAGGTCATAATCATTTTGTAATATATGAGATTTCAATAAATCGAATTTATTCAAAATGGAACATACATTTAAATGTCCAAATTTCAGTTTTTTTTCCATTTGAGCTACCCAAATTTTTACTAAATTGAAATAAAGTGATTACGTAGAAGAAAAAGGAACAAGCAGAAATATAATTATATTAAACAAAGACAATTAACGACAAAAACAAAAAAGAAAAGTTTACTTTTATGCGATCGCGATCAATGCGATCCGGCGACAACCTTTTTAATTATCTTAACAAATAATTATAGCTATTAAATTAAAAATTCATATACGTATTAATTTATACAAAAGAGAAATCAAATTATTTACAATTTAAATCCAAAGAAAGTAAATACATACTATAGCAAATCATAACTTAAAAAAGTATTTTTATAATCTTATCATTAATAGTAGTACAATACTCATGCCCGTTTTATTTCCCCGTTATCTTTCCAAAAAATTCTTCCATCTCTCGTCCATGCCATGCGACGACCGAATTGCTGCTGTTTTGAAAGAAATAGAGAAAATCTTATTTTAGTAAGGTCTTCGGTCACTAAAATATTTGTGCCTTTTAAATTCCTTTTCAATTGATATATTTGTTCTCGTTTTCGATACGATAAAAATTTAACTATTATAGGCCTTGGCTTATTATTATTAGAAAGAAATCCAACTCTGTGCGACCTTTCGATATCTTCTGCTGATATTGAAATACCCATTTTTGTACTTATAATGTCAATAATTAGCAGAGCCGTGTTTTCTTCTTGCGTCTCTAGGATCCCATGAAATCTTAAATTATTCCGTCGAGTATACTGCTCTAAATTATCTAACTTATCCGAATACTCCTTAATTTCGACTTCATGCTTTGAAACTTGGGTTTTTAATTCCACCAAAGAATTAGATAACGATTCAATGTTTTTATTAATTTCATCGATATTAGTATTAACTACATTGATTTGCGAAATTATATGATCCAATTTCTCATTAATCGACATAGTTTCGACTGTTTTGCTTCTTGTATCAGCTGGCATTTTTATCTATTTCATCTTTAGTTTCATATTTCAGTTTTACATCAAAAATCATTCAAGAAACAAATTTACTGATCTTATAAATAAAGGAGATTAGGGTTTTAAAACAAGCGAAACACCTTTACATAATGGGTTGAATAAAAAAATTGACTAGTACAGTGTGTACTCTCTTTAGAATTAACTTGCCAAAACGAATTTTCCAACCAACTGGCACCAAGAATATCGATAATCTCGCCTGATGGGTTTTGACAAAGGGATTTAAATAAGCTTTAGTTTACTTAATCTCCTTCATCTCGATAAACCTAATAGTTTTCGAGAAAAACGACAAAAACTGTTAGGGGGCGTGGTTTACCCTCATTATCTCTTCGAGCTCACCACCTACAGGTGTCTCTTATACTCTCGTAGTCAGGAATGTCTTGAAAAGTGCCCCGAGTCACAGATGAGGAATAATTTTCTTTAAACATTCCTGATCGAGACAGAATTTCTTGTTACTAATTCAAGTGCGTGTGAGATTCGGTACGAAGATTTCACACCAAACTTCAAATTCAAAAAATCAAATATGAAAATAAATTGTCAAGAAGTTTTCAGTGTAATTACCTCCTGTCAATCAAAATAAGACTATCCTAGTGGTCAAAAAATACTGATACGGAATTTTCTAAGGTATGTATTACTGTTTAAAAAGGCTTAGATCATTATACAGTGATCATGAAACAGTTGAGCCAACTGGAGGCAGCTGTGAAACACTTTACCCTAAGCAATGTATTAAATTACTGAAGTATCACAACTACTAATACTCACGCACTCATTATTCCCTTTGACCTGGGAGATGGTGTAGGAATGCTGTATGTATCTGCGGTAGGATCCAAAGAAATACTATCCTGGCTGAAAGATGGATTAGAACTATAGGTGGCCTCAGATTGACTTTGGGTAGTGCTGGTCAACTGACCAACTGGTGATGGCAAGTCTCCAATATCTATGGTCTGAAGATCAGTCGTAGTAAGTGACTGAAAAAGAACAATGTAATTCTGTTACTGTAATAAATAGTAATTATTAGTTCTTGAAGTTTAGTCTATAATAATACATTTCTTATGGCAACATTTCGAGAGCCCCCCCCCCCCTTGGAGAGACCAGGTCCAGAAATGCTTTTTTAAAAAGTTATTGCCGAAAACTATTAAAATTAAGACTTACTCGTATATTTATAACTGGAACAATTAAGTTGCAAAATCGAAGAAACTGCCAAAATCGCGTATGCTTTTTAAGTTAATAAAAATTTAAATAGTCAACCAATATTGATGACACTTACGTTAAGTATACGAGGGTAGATTGAAAAGTTTCCGGAATGGGCAAGAAAACGCAGTAATTGAACAGGTTTTTGTTTTTATTTTTCAACATAATATCCTTGCAGGGCGATACACTTTTCCCAGCGGTGCTCCAACTTTTTTAAGCCTTCAGAAAAATATGATTTCGGGAACTCTGCAAAATAAGCTTTAGTGGCGGCGATGACCTCCTCATTTGACGTAAAGCGCTTGCCTCCGAGCCAAGTCTTCATGTTTGTGAACAAAAAGAAGTCGCACGGGGCCAGGTCTGGAGAGTACGGGGGATGCGGCACCACCTCGTAGCCCAATTCAACCAATTTAGCATTGGCGATTCGGGATGAATGGGCCGGCGCGTTGTCGTGATGGAAGAGCACTTTTTTTCGCTGCAAATGAGGCCGTTTCTCCTTCAAAATGCCGTTGAATTGATCCAATAAATCGCTGTAGTATTGTCCCGTGATAGTTCTTCCCTTCTGCAAAAAGTCGATGTGTATCATACCTTGCGAATCCCAAAAAACGGTGGCCATGACCTTTCCAGCAGATGGGACAGTCTTTGCCTTCTTCGGAGCAGATTCGCCTGGAGAAATCCACTGTTTCGACTGCTGCTTGGTTTCTGGTGTGTAGTGGTGGATCCATGTTTCGTCCACGGTCACGAATCGGCGAAAAAAATCCGTTGGATTACGATTTAACAAGGCCAAACACTCTTTCGAAGTGGTCACACGATTTCGCTTGTTGTCCATAGTCAGCAAACGCGGCACCCATCGCGCCGAGAGCTTCCTCATGCCCAAATGTTCGTGCACGATATTTTGCACACGTTCATATGAGATGCCCGTGGTCTCTACTATTTCGCGCAACTTCACTCGTCGATCGGCTAACACGAGATCATGGACTTTATCGACCATTTCTTCATTTGTGGCCGTTTTTGGACGTCCACTGCGTGGTTCATCCTTGGTGCTCGTACGGCCACGTTTGAACTCGCTCACCCAGAAACTAATAGTCGAAAATGAAGGTGTGGATGTGCCATAAACTTTCTGCAAAATATCTCGTATCTCCGTCGCCGTTTTCCCGTCCATCCAGAAATGTTTGATGACTGCACGAAATTCGTTTTTATCCATTTTTGCAAAAGTGCCTGAATTGCTTCACAAGATATCCTAGTAAACATAAACGGAACGACGCACGTGTCTGAAAATTTGACAGCTTTCCTAAAATAGGTTAGCCTTGACAACCATCATAACAATTTCACGATACGCGCGCCATCTCTTGCCCATTCCGGAAACTTTTCAATCTACCCTCGTAGCTTAGGTTATGTACAATAAGCACCCAAAACTTGTATGCCAGGTATGCAAGATTTTTTGTTTAACAAGGTTTTGTAATTCCACTGCGCCTAAAACTTTGGAAGTATACAAAAGCTGTTTGAAGCTTTGCATACTATTGCAAATGTGCATTTATATATAGCTTAAGTCATTAGCAATCGAATGCAATTTGTAAAATTCGATTGCGTACATTTTTGCAATTTTGGTGACGTTTTACATCTCTTCATAGTTTTGCTACGTTTATAAATAATTAGTTTTTTGGTTCGTATACGTGGTCATTTATGAAATATTCCATTGGGTTCGAATAGACAGCAAAAAATACGCAATTTAAAAAAAAGTTCAAGAGTCGATGCTTGGATCCTCCGATTTCTTGCGTAAGTATGCATTAGACTAAGTAGGCGATTGTCCGATTTTTGAGCGCGCGTCTTACTCTATTGCAATAATTTCTATTAGAAATATGCAACTAATAATTTTGGGCAATTGCATACTTATTCTACAAGGTTCACACTATACACTCGATTTTGATTCATTTCAATATGGTAAATAATTTACGAGTAGTGCATACTTACGCAAAAAGTTAAATATCTCAGGATCCAAGCATCGAAACTTGAATTTCTTTTTCTTTAATTGCGTGTTTTCTTGTCGTCCATTCGAACCCGATGGAATATTTCATAAATGACCAAGACTTGGTCATCTCTTCATAGTTTTGTTACGTTTATAAATAATTAATTTTTTTGGTACGTATACTTAGTATACGTACCAAAAAAATTAATTATTTATAAACGTAACAAAACTATGAAGAGATGTAAAACGTCGCCAAAATTGTAAAAATAAACGCAATCGAATTTTACAAATTGCGTTCGATTGCTAATGACTTAAGCTATATATATGCACATTTGCAATAGTATGCAAAGCGTCAAATAGCTTTTGCAAACTTCCAAATTTCGGCGCAGTAGATTTATAAAACCTTCTTAAACAAAAAGTTTTGCATACCTGGCATACGAGTTTTGAGTGCTTATTGTACATAATCTAAACTATACTTAACGTAAGTTTCATCAGTATTGGTTGACTATTTAAATTTTTATGGCAACTTAAAAAATATACGCGATTTTGGCAGTTTCTTCGATTTTGCAACTAAATTACTTCAGTTATAACAATCGAACCGGTGCCATTTTGTAGCTATTATTATTATAAACAAATCATATACTAAACATTTTTTCGTAGGAAATCATCCTGATGAGCTACGGAATAAAAACTCCTCGAAAACGGTTGATGGCGTCTTAAATTGTTAATAACTTTTCTGCTGTCACTAGGACTTAGTACGCAACTACATACAGTGAAGTCTCGCTAATTCGGACTAATTAAAACAGGGGTAATCCGAATCATCGCGGTTTTTGGATTACCGCGTTTGTAGAGTTACAATGTTTTATTTGTAAATAAATGCATTTAAAACATTTTGCAAAACATTTATTTAATAAGAACTACAAAAATATTTACGCAAAAACTGTTTTAAAAACACAAGAAATAATATTCTGCATTAATATATCGTTAACCAAAAAAAGCGGTGATTTTTACTTGTTTCCTGTTTTTTGAATTTAATACGTTAGATAGATTTTTCTTTTAAACCTTCCGGCATCACAGTTGTTTCAAATTTTCTACTACCCATTGCAAAGCCACCGCTTTGCAACTATTTCTTAAAGGTCTTCACTGCGTGTGAATCATTGTACAGCTTTTCTTCTGCGATTTTTAACACATGCAAATTGTCTTTTTAAAATTAGGTATCCAATCTTTACTCGTCCTGACGCCGACGTCATCGTTTTGAAACCATCTTTAATAAAGTCACAGTTGCGTGCAGGGTATACAAATCAGTGGAACCATAGCGTACGAGTGTGATAGCGCATACGTTGCATCGCTGCTGGATAATGCTGCTTTGCCTTTTCGTCCAAAATTTCGGAGGATATCGGTGACATATCCTCCAAAACCATCCAAACAACTTTCCATCTCCGGATATTCCGCAGGTTTTAATAGTATATTAAAGAACAAGTTTTATAAGGGTTGATTTGGCGCATGCATCCCAAGTTAGAAAACAAGCCGCAGGCGAGTTTTTCTATGGGATGAGTGCGCCAATGCCCTTATAAAACGAGTATTTTATGCTATTTTTTCTAATTTGCGCCCCCTTTTTTCTTATTTTAATACAAAAAAATATTCTGGTCGTCTAAAGAATTTTGTGTTAGTTGGTAACAGTTGGTAACACTCGGCGCCCACTTGAGTTTTTTTTTATCATTTGTTATCATCCGTCACTTCAAATAAATTAGTTATTACTTTTGTTACTTTATTAGTGTTACAAATAAATAAAATATGAGCGAAGACAACTTAATTTGCACTCCGCCCGAAATTCGCGAAAAAAAGAAAAGATGATTAAATCGATGATACGTGTCTTGTTTATAGTACCATAAAATTACAAACATGAATTGGACTTACTGATTTGTCCAAGCAGATTTGATGTAGGTACGAGACTTGTTTATGTTACTAATTAGGAATATCCAAAACCTAACCTTCTTTCCAAGTAAAAATAGACCATAACTTCAAGTGAAGTTTCATGTAAGTAACAATCAACAAACAGCGAACCAATTCAACGATATTAATTAAAAATTTATCGGAGGTTGACAATTTTGGCAGATACTTGCAGTTTGAAGTTGTGACATTCCACGTATTACCCATACAACCCTTAAAAACTAAATAATCCTATAATTCATTAAAATACAGTGTATACTTTTATAGATAGCCATAAACGACTCCTACTGATAGACGTTAATAAACGTATTACAAACGCAAATTAGAAAAAGTTTTTTTAACGTTGTTATATGGTCCTTCAGATTTTGTAACAAATCTGGAAATGTTTAATATTTAAAGTTACAATGCGGTCTTTAAACATTTAACAATTTTTAAATTTACCAGAAAATCTTTTTATGTATGGCGGAGATACATAAAATCGTACTTCGTAAAAGAAGTATCAATTCTTTTTTACCACTTCTAAAAAATACGTGACTTTTTATGATAAGAATTTACCAGACAAATTTATGTAACGTAAAAATAAATAAAATAAAATCATTTATTTTTCTACAACGGTAGTTAGGTATCAAATTACACATCTGAATATCCATTGCATTCGTTACTATAAACAAAACTTGAGGACTAAAAACAATTAATTTGAAAGTTCGGATTATCAAAACCTTTAAATCCGGATTACAATAAACCCAATGTAAATAAATTGCTGGTCCGGATTATAGTGGAATTCGGATTAACGTAGATTCGGATCAACGAGACTTCACTGTATATTGCTCTACCCACTATTCTGAATAGGTTTTTGCAATAAAATAGCTGTCAACACGAAAGAACTAATAACAGATACTTTTGGTTCCCTGCCGACTGGACTACTGTGCAGCTAGCGCGAAAATGTCGGAACATGTTCATTAACAGGAAGCAGGAAGAATCGACAACTGGATGTGTTTGCAGTTATGTACTTTTTGGTACTAAGAGTTAATTCAACGTTTTATAACGCCACGCGCCTCATATGACAATCGTGACAAAATGACAAAATTCATCAACTTCAAATGTATTTTTGACAACTGCTATAGTGCTACTCACTTTAATTTACGGCTCGCAAACCGATTTTGACCCGTTTTCAACAGAAATGAAAATTCCTTTCCTCCTCAGACCTTATACGATATTTACGGACCTGTAATTCTTTCAACTTACGCACTTTTCATATTAAGCCGATGATATTTACTATTATCAAACATTTGTTTACATTTGACATAATAACGTCAAAAACCTGTTTCACTTCATACGTAGTTAAATAAGAAGTAAGTTAAATAACAAGCAGAGTCAGTTGGGGCAAGGGGGAACAAGTTATCTCAGTGCCAGCTCACTTGTGACAAGTAAATAGAACACAACAGTTTACTAAGATAATGACGGTAGGTAAAAATCTTACTTAATCTCACTTGAAAATGATAAAAAGAATAAACTAATGAAATAGTATTCGCTGTTATATAATCCAGTTATGTTAGGGTGATTGCACAAATACTGAATAATCTCGGGTCTCTTTTTATTAAAGTCTAATTTTAAGTTTTTATTAAAAATATGAAGTTAATTTCTATCATAATCTCATTTATCTTTAATGGCCAGTGCACATCACTGAAAGTAACCTGGGGTTTTTAAGGAATTTTAAAAAAGACGAAATCGTCAATCCCACGTGTGTCCGTCCCTACATTAAATTAACCAATCTGAAGGCCGAATTCTAAGATCTACCTTAGGAAAGGTGTTAAATGGTTCTGCTGTGCTTGGCCATCTAATGTGTTGTAAATGGGTTAACACTTTTTTATGCCATATTTAAGGTATAAATATTGTTGTGGTATAGGCATCCCGCATAAAATGTATGCACGATGTGTTGCATCTTCCAGGCGAAAGGATTTCACTTTTTTTTAAACAATAAAATTTTGCGTTAAATATTTTGAAGATACACACTACAACACTGTGAGGTGATAAGGGATAAATTTTAAACAGATTCTTTACTTGAATTTCACAAACTCTATCTTATGAACGATCCTATGTCGTTGGTTCATATTTTGACATTTAGATATTTTGAAGTCGGTTTCACCTGAAAATTGTTAAAGGCATAGATGGGAAGGTATACACAAGTATTTATTACTTTACTTACAGTTTTTATTATTGAATTTCAAGAAAATGTTCTATTTCTTTGACGATTCATAATCTTCCACAGTAAATGGATATTTCTCAATGTTATTTGAATTTCTAAGTAAAATATTTTACTGCAATATTGTTAACCAGGTTCTAGGGTACATTTGACACTAGAATGTTAAAGTGGGGAACTTTGTATAGAGAAGGTGTAGGCCTTTAAAATCCTAAAATTGTAACGTTACAGCAGGGTCTGCTAGAATGTTAAAATTTAGTTTATATTCATAATTTTGGTGTCAAAATTTATATAATTTTTGTTTGATAGGATCTTAGGATTAATCTTGGAATAAGAAAAGAATGTAGCAAAATGTTAAAATGTTTTCCAATTATTATAAAAACAGCACGAAAATTTGGTTACTCTCTCTTGAATTTTCATACAGAGCAAAAGTCATGTCAGTTTGTACGTTATCTTGATAAAATCTCGAGGTTATGTTGGTGAATTTTATGTCACTTAAATGTCAACAAAGTGAGGTTATGACAAATGTCATCTTGCTTTAATTTTTTTTATAAGTTCTTAATAATTTGATTAATAATAATTATAATGAACAATCAAAGTGAACTTGAAGTGAAATAAACGAAGGTGCAGTGTTTAAATTTGTTGTTTAGACTGTTATTATTATTTGAAGAAATGTTTGGAAATTTATTTTGTATGGAACGAATTAAAGGAAGGTAATGGAATCTTGTTGTAAACAACCGAATTATTTTATGTACTCACGTCATGGAAGAGACGTGTTGCACCTTTAATAATTATAATTATCTTCAACAATCACAAATAAAATTCATTTGAAGGATGACATGAAATGTGAACATCTTATGAATAAAGAAGCAGGTAATTTTACCAACTATAACAGGAATCTGCTAACTTTCAAGTTAGGGTGACTAACTTTTTTGTGTGGCGCCAAATAATTTTAAAATTTAAAATAATTTTCAATTTTTAATTTTTTTTATTAATAGTAATTTAAGATTGTTGGATTGATCAGATAAGAATTAAAAAGGCAAAGAGAAATAGAATGTCTCTTAATTCTTATTTTGTTAAATCTATTTGACACCGAGATTTAATTTGATTTCCTTTAATTTTAATTTTGAATTTTAATAGTTGTTTTCTTTTCTCTTCATGGAGTTTTAAATTTTTTATTTCTTTTCTGTGTTAATAAATAAAATTATCAATTTAAATGTTTAAAAAGAAATTTATTTGTGTATTTATTTGTGTCTGGTTAATTAACAACGTTTAACAGATATAATTTAAATAGCTTCCTAATTATTTAGCGACCCGCCTGATTTCGTCTCATGCATTTATGGAACTTGTTTTCCAGTTTAGAAATTATAGCAGGAGGATTTTCTTTATAAAGGTAAGTGATATTTAGTTGTATATATTTTCAGACTGTTTTACCATGATTTTGTGTTTGTGAATTTCAACAATAACAAATTTATTTTGCAATTTATAACCTTTCATCTTTCATCAAGTATTGGAGGGTTTATTATTCACAACAATAAATATTTTTTTTATTTCTTTTTTTCCTTTTGTCCCCTCTGTATCACAACAATATGTATGCAACGTAGGTGCAAGTGTGCATTATAACGAAATTGAAAATGCAAGTTAGCAAAAGAAAAGTAACACGTAAAGTCGTATACTCTTCTCGGTTCCGCTAATGTAATA
Source organism: Agrypnus murinus (assembly GCA_929113105.1). Lineage (NCBI taxonomy): Eukaryota > Metazoa > Arthropoda > Insecta > Coleoptera > Elateridae > Agrypnus > Agrypnus murinus. Next base: position 95,416,443 of record OV816024.1, on the reverse strand, counting down.
TTTTCGTACAAACTACATATTATAATTGTCTAAGCGGCTTACTTATTTACACTCCACACAGGTACACTTGGTAATTAGAGTGAGCACCGTCACATACAGTTATTTAATGTAAATTCATTCAAAACTAAATTTCGATTTTGCTTATTTTGCTAACTGCTTCTATTACAGAATAAAAATAAAATGCGAGTAACTTGTCCCTAATCAATAGTAAATTAAATAGAGTGAAAATATGAGTACAATTTTCTCAAAATTGCACTCTATGTTTAAATCAATAAACACTAAACAGTTACCTATTTTATTGAACTTTTGAACATTTTCTAACTAATAAGCATTGCAATGAGTAAATTGATAAATGCAGACAAATAAATTCTGTAAGAAAGAGGAAATGTAATTGGAAAGTGATAAAATATAATTAGTAAGTACCTACTGGTCTTCTATATTTTTTGAAAAAAAGTTGCAATATTCAAGGAGCAAGATAATTAAGAGGAATGAAAAACCTGATGTGTAATTTGAAACAAAGCTTTAAAGTACGTAATGCTGTAAAATCAACGCTCTGTGAAAATATTAAAAAATTTCTTTTTTTATATTCTCTGCAGTTTTAATGAAAACTAAAATAAGTAAAGAATAATTTTTCAGTATTTCTCCTAGTAACTACATCTTAGTTTTTAAAATACTTTCTGTTTGTGAGAACAGGCTTTGGACAGTTGCTTACATTCAGACCGGAATTAAAAGCTGGAAATTGCAAAAACAGAAAAATATTTAAAAATCAATACCGATCGATCATGAAATCGCTATTGATCGTGACTTGTAAAGCATTTATTACTTAAAGGTTACTTTGATAACCAGCTGCTTCATTCCATTATAATTGATTTTATTATAAGGATATTCCCAACATGTTCTAAAACTTAACAATATTAGTCCAGCCAAATTACAGCTCAACTTGTGAACTTTAGCAATAGCACTTTGTTAATCTTTACAATTTCCATTGCAACTCTGGCCTTTGTTAGGTATGCGTGTGAGTGTTGTGAAAGGTCGCCCGTTGATTGGGAAACTTCGCGGGAGAGAGTGAATTGTTTGGGTTCATCTCGAGATCTTCCAGTGAAGCGCGCTCCGGCTTCTTTAGTCTTCCTCTTAACCTCCACCTACAACAGTGCTTTTGCGATTACATGTGATACCGATTGTTTATATTATTGTGTGTGATTTACTTCTTCTTTCTAAGGTGAGTTTATTTTATAATTTTTATTTCAATGATTTAATTAAAAAAATTAGCTTTTTTAATTATAAATAAATACTCATGTTTATTTTGCATACATGTAAAAATTATTTACAGAAATTAAACTCATTGATGTAATAAGAAAAAAAATAAATTGCAATCGCAAACTTATTAAAGAAATTAAACCGTTTCCGAATAACTCTGTTCCGGTTAATTGAAAAGATGTGAGCTTTCGCGTTTGTCAGAGCTTCGTGCTTCCCACGCGGTTCCTGCTGTTGACAGTTTAATTCATCGTTGCTTTTCAATAACATCCACGTTGTTCTTTAGTATCGAACATTAAGACATATTTTCTGCAGTCGATAAATTAAGAAATAATGTTTTTAGTGATGCCAATTAAAATGAATTATTCATAAGATATAATGGAAGGATTACATACGTTTAATGTACATATAGTATCTACATGCTACATTTAACTTTTCATTGTAAAAATGGTGATTTGAAATTCAAGGTTTAATTATTAAAGCTACATAATAGGGAATTAGGTTAATGTGCTTAGAAAATAGTAACAATTGAAAGTATGTAAACACACGATTTAATATGATGAATGTTTCTATTATTTATTTAATCAAACTGCAAAGATCAAATGGTTGCAGAAGTTATAACTAATAGGATTGTAAGATAAAAAAGGATATTAAAGATGAGTTTGATGTTAGATTAGTCTCTTGTTGTTTTTATAGTTAATTGTTTGTAGTATAAATATCTTCTTGTGTTTTATGGAAACTAATAGTTCGTGTCACTAATTATAAATGAATATAATGGAGTTTTTAATAAATTAACAGTAAGATTATCCTTTAGACCTTCTTTAAATATCACGGAGTTGTAGTAGTAGTAGTACCGGTAATATTTTAAAAAATATTAATGGTCCATAAATCAGAAGTTATTGCAGGTATAAATAAAAATATCAGGATTGTTTAAGATTTTTCTAAAATAATAATAAAAATTGCCTATATAATGTAATTTGTATGCCTAACTATGGCTATGACGCAAATATGACCTTTTCTAAATATCTTGCCTTAAGTACAATATTTAGTTTTAATTAAATTTTAGTATTTAGTGTTTTTAATTGATAAAATTCATTAGATGTGCAATAAATGTTTTTGCAGATCTTATGTGTAGTTATTTAACTAATGTATAGTTCAAAATTTGCATAAATTATAATTTACAAAGAATGTACTTGCTATTTGGATATACCGAAAGTTAATTGAATAACATTAATAAATGATTCCAGATACCGCGAACTTATTACCAGAGAGAAATGACCATAACGTGTTACATTGCTGTGATCTGTTTGTTGTAAACCCAATTACTAATTGTATAGTAATGAAGATTATCTTATGGACTACTGGGTTTCTATAATAATTAACAAAGTTTTAAATTAATCTCCCTGTTACGCTCAAAAGTGATAATGTTAGCTTCATATATAAATGAGTAAAACTATCATAGATTCCAGTAGGAAACAGTTTTTGTTTGTAAAATACAAGGAACTGTTTACAAGAAATGTAACAATAAATACTATAGAAGGATCTTTTCCGACATGTACGTAGTTGCTCCTAACGACATTATAAAGTCTTAATTACTCACGTTTATTGGATATAGCATAACGTTATTCGTTGATCATGGATTTTGTAAAGATTGTTTTTTAATGATAATAATCAGATGCTATAGCTTTTTTAAAAAGAGCAACATCAATTCCTTTAAAGGTAAATTGCAGCAGCCTGATTGATATCACTTATTGCCGCACGAAGTACTGATCAATTCATGCTTGTAATTTTTAATCTTTATTTAACTTTTACTATTTCTTGATTTTTTTATACTAGATTAAGTAAATTAAGGTTTAAACATAATTTCCTACTGTTAAATCCAAATATTAGAATTACCTTATATTCACTAAATGGAGGGTGCGGAGCTTTTATCAGTTATCCAACTGAAGTTATATTAATGACATAATTTCAAGGAATAACTATAACTTATGTTTTAATCAAAGTAGAAGGGTCAAAGTGAAAAGAAACAGAGCGAATATTTTGATATTCCAAGACGCAAAGTTAACTTAAGAAAGTTAACTACATATAGAATCACAAGTTTATTTTGTTTAATACCTGATATAAGATAGAAATAAAATATTGGAAACAGTCTCAAGTCAATGTTTTGAACATCTAATCTTGAAAACTATCGAACTATGAAAATTATCATATTTAGGATGGTACTAGGAAATTGCAATGCAAATAGAAAAAAAGAAGAAACTGACAGACATATATCAAATATAGCCTATAGCAAACGAACATGGTGAAATACCTATAGAAGTATATGAAAAATAACAATGCGATATGAAAAATAATAGCCGAAATACTTATACATAAACAAAACATAAATACAAATACATAAACCGATTCATAAGACATCGTGGATGTTTGCAAATAACAAAGCGACTAACCAAATGGGGAAAGATCAATACTATTGGTATATCATCGAACCCACTTAAAGCTAGAAATATTACAAGAATACAACAATTATTAAGTGCACACACTCCATGAAGTGAAAAGCGGAAAATACAGAGAAATCAATAGACAAAGAATTGTATCTTTCACAGCACTTTTTATGTTTTCATTCTATTACATATTACGAGCGCGTGACGATTTTATAGCCAGTTGAAAAATAAAAGAACACGGTAAAATGTTTTTTTAAAGTATAATAACTATTTCGTAGAATACAATCAGATTCAAAACTGATCTGTCAATTTAGGTTTTTAACGTGGCGTCTTATAAAAAAAGGAAGGACCACTAAAAACCAGCGGGTAAGGTAAAGAAGGAAGTAATAAGCTTTTTTCAAAGTCATTGAGTGACAAAATCTAATAAATATAGATACTATATTCCGCATGGCAGTATTCTTTGATAATATTTTTGGGGACACAGGTTATAAAAAGTAAAAATTCACTAGGAACTTTTAATGTTGTAATTACTATATAAATATGTATCTTATTAACTAAACAAAGAAACCAAAAAATAATAAACTTAAGCCAGTTACATAATCCAATGGTCACAGGTTCGGTCCCCGACCCAGCTGGTAATTTTTCATATCGAAGAAAAATAAAAACATGCCTTCGTCTCGGAGAAGAAAGTGAAGCCGTAGGCCCCGTGTCAATGCTATGGCACGATAATAATCCCTATTGGGCCACGTTTCATAAAACTTTTAATCTCATATTATTAGCTTCTGGCCTATGTTATTTCCTAAGATTTGACTAAATTCTAGTAGGGTCGGCCAAATGATCATAGTAATCAGTGCCAAAAGGTACGAGGCATATTCCAACACTTCGATGCCTCTCTCACAAATAAAGAGATAGTGAATGATAGTAATAGGTATTGCTAAGAAATGCTAAGATGTTGCTTAGAGGAGCAAATATCTACACACACAAAATCTAAAACAATGTTTTTAATTAAAGTAACTCAATAGAATACTCATGTCTGTAGGAAGAAATGTTCAGTTACATACATTTTTTTCAAAGGTTTTAGATTTTTTTATATCTCACTTTTGTATATCGTTTTTATATTTTCACATGAAGATTCAGTAAAATACAGTACTATATCGTCTGCGTAAGAAAAGACTTCGTAGACGTTGTTTGGTTTTACTGTCGTTTACATATGCTATGAACAGGATTTACTCTAGAATATTACCTTGCGGAACACCGTATTTACAGAGGATTTGTTCACCGATGCTATTATTCATTTTGATTTGCTGCATTATATTGCTTGAATATGTCTTTATTTTTAATTTACGCATGTTACGCATAGTAGTTTTTTTATTATAATATTCAACGCAAATAAACTCACCTGCTGTTTATACAGATAAATGTTGTAATGAAAGTAATAAAATATTAGATAATACTTTAGTCTTACTCTCTTTAAAACTTAATGAAACACATTCTTATGCCTGAAAAATTAGTTTAGAACTATAATGAGATAAATTCGATCAGAAAATAATATCTTCTCTCGTTAATGCTTTCTTAAAATGGGAGTAATTATGTTCACGGAAATTAATTTTATAAACGCCCCCAGGAAGGGAGTGTATTTTTTCTCATACTATAGCATCATTGCGAATATATATATATATGTATATACGTTCTGACAGTTTATTAATGTAATGTATTATAAATACTATATCTATAAACAATGCTATTCTATAGTTCAAATTTTATATTTATATTACAGTAGATTTAAAGACAGTATTACGTGTTTATTAATCATAAGATGAACTAATCTATTAGAGATGTATATTCGTTAAGAATTTAGTATGCATAAATGTATTTAAACATTTTAATTTGCTTCCGGTTCCTTGTGAAATCTATATCTATATTCCTTTTATTTTGTCTCAGAACATATAGGAAGCTCTTAGTCTTTCTCTGTAATGTTTTAGAAGTGCATTAAGCACATGTAAGTAGAAATTATGCGAATTATTTATGTATCAAAAACGATGATATTTCTCAGCGGGTTTTTAATAACAATTACAATTAGTTTCAGTTTAATAAACTGTTAAACTTAAAACACGTAAAAATAATTAAAACAAAACAAAACCAATCATTGAATAGGTTTCTAATATAAAGTAAAAGCTTCTCTAGGTAAACTATTATCTTAGTCTAAATACATACGTACAACGCATGTCCTTGTACTTTGTAATTATGTATTATAGCTGAAAAATCCTAAAATAAAAATTTTCTGAAAAAGAAAAGCATTGCACGAAATTGTAACTAAGCTTCAAACCAATCAACGTTTTTGTTTCTAGAGAAAGCCACCGCTCCATAAGTCAATAAGCACAAAGATAGCCCATAACTTTAAAATACTGCTACAACTTTTAGATAATTTCACTTCTAAAGATATGGAGAAATGGTTGAAAATAGACTTTTTGAGATTTTTAAAAATCTTCTAAATGCTCAACTTTATAGATTCAAATGCGTTATGTTCCTAAAATGGAATATTGCAAGGTTTATTCCTACAATGCCTTTAAGTGTTTAGCGAGAGCTGCGTCTCATTGTAGGCAACGGATGGAATGGTAACGCTTAACTTTCAAGAAGCGACACTTTTGGAGGATATGCTTTTCGTGGATGGATCTCGGTTTTGCTTTAAGGAGGTTACAGCGGATCTTTGCGGGGTGAAGGGCAAGGGGATATCTCCTATGCTTTTACATAGGCTCTAACAAGAAATACCAATCGATGAAAAAATAAATTAACATTCTTAATACTGAACAAAATCATTGTATTATGAATGCCTATAATGCATTTATTAATTATTTGTATATATTAAAATAATTTAAGTCGATTGGAGTGCATTTGTTTAACTATTGAAAGTGTAAAAATAAATGTAAATAGGTTAAGAATCGTGGCAACACCTCAAAGAAATCAATCGATTTTGTTGGTAGCAATGTTAGGTTTCAGCTTTCGATTGAGTTGACATCCTAACCTCTAAAAGTCAATCCCAAAATATAAGTGGAAACATTTTGAATGTTTTGTAATTTTGTATGCAATTACAGATGGAAATATTCTATTTTTTAACTTTTGTATAGTCTAAAGAGTACAATCTGCTAAGCAGATACAAGAAATAACGGGTGTTCATTTAAATTCGTAATCTAGCAACCTTTGGAATTTTAATAAAAGAAGGCAGAGCGACAGATATAATACGTCGCAGATAGAGACAGGCAATAATCCAAAGGTTGCTAGATTACGAATTTAAATGAACACCCATTATATAAAAAGTTGTTAAAGTTTAATACATATATTTTTAAAATTAGTATGTTTGTATTACTGATTTCGTGAAGATTCTGATTGTGATGATAAATTGTATTCATCACATTGCAAAATGTAATTTTACATTTTGCAATATTTCCGTCGAATTAACATTTGTATTCTGATTATTAACGCAGAAGACTGAATTGTTCAACATAATCTGATTAATAAAATATATGATTATTAGTTAATACAATAAAATATAGATTATTATAACAGTCATTATATGTCATATTCTGTTCTGTTATTTGAATTCGCGCGCTATGAGGTGTTGTCACATCTCTACTGTCTTTCCACATATGTAGTGAAAAATTCTTGTTTTCTTTACTTTAAACTATTATTGTGCATTAACTAGACACAAGATTTCAAAAATATTGGGCAGCATTGTTCTTCGAATATGAAAGTATGTCATTTTAGTTTTTTATCAGATTCTCTACATTTCTTCATCAGAATTTTTAGTGAAAACTGCTAAAGGTTAGACGGTCTCCATAAGAGCCCGTGTTAAATTCTGGATTTTATTTTCCATTTTTCTCGGTAATGGTACACAAGAAAATTATAAAAAAAAGCTACCGAATAGAATAAGTGTCAAAGAACTCGAAGTTTAAATTTCACGTCATTCTCTACATTTTTACATTTCGCTGTATCCTCCTTAAATAACGACAGTAGGCGTTAACGAGTATACCGTAAATATAATCTATGCACTTTACTGTAGTACATTTTAGCCTTTGGTGAAGGTATGGGGAGAAATCTTTTTGGATGGCATACAAACCTGCACCTGTTTAATGACATATTAACAAGCAAGAGTTACACTCAAGACATACTTTGAAAACATGTACTTAATCAATGCTATTGGAAGAAAAAAAGTATCATATTTGCTAATGATAATGCAAAGTCTTACCAGACCAGAGTAGATGTCAAGGGCTGCTAGGATGATGAAATCTACTCTACTAATCTACTATAAAGAGGCACTGTAAAAAAATATGCTTGACTATGCATTTTATCAACAAATATGGCAGTGGCGTTTCTTATTAATGATGAAATTCGGACAATGCCACAATGGACACTATTTTAAAAGATAAATAGAATTAGTAAAGAGCTCACTTGCCTTGTAGTATTGTTATGGTTTTCCGAACTGTCTTAAACTTCATCGACGCAGCCTGAGTATTTTATTACAAATTCACCTGAGCTGATAATGGGGAACGAGCGCGTTTTTTTTAATTTATGTAATATTCTTACTTATAGTATACACGATATTTCTAAGGCAGGTCTCTTATCTTGCTATCATACTAATGGAACGACACTTGTAGTCAGGCGCGTGGTGGGTCAATTTTAGGGACCGGGAAAATACTTCCTAAGAGGGCCCTATACTCCATTTCGGTTAATCTGTTAATGGTAGTTTATTTATTTAGATTAATTATTAGAACATTTATTATATGAGATTCATTAGTAACTGTCAGTACATTTTTTACGTTGCTAAAAGAAACTTGCAGAGAATGAAGGTTGTTGTGGCCCCGAGTCTAGGCGATGAGAGAGCCATGGAGGTCGCTTCCACCACAAACTATGATTTAGCAATTGTGAGGGCAAAAGTCCGCGTGAGGCACTATCAACCAAATTATCTGCTCACGGAACGTAATACCATGATGAAATAACGACGATATTTTGAATGAAAGCTACTCGGTTAGTCATAAATGTCTTGGTGTCTGAGAGTCTTGCAAGCGATCGTATCGTCAAACGCGATTTGCTTCTTCAAAGCATCAATGAGACTTTACACCAATTCTGCTGCCAACACAGCACCGCACAATTCCAAACGTGTGATTAAATGCGCTACAGCACTGTAACCAATTCCAGACGCATCCGAGAATGCATGAAGTTCTTTTATGACGGCCGAGTCTAAATTAATACATCTAGACAATTTTAAATTTGAAAGTTTAGGAACTTCCAACTTGAATAAATTCCAGGTATTGATCACTGTCTTAGGTACAGGTTTGTCCCAATCTAGCTTCGCTATCATAATTGCTGTATCAACCTTTTTGCAAAGAGAACCACTGGGGTTAAAAATCTTAAAGGATTGTAAATTCTCACTACTTCTGATAAGATATTTCTTTTTGTGCAAAGGCGATCTATACTGTGACACAAGTAGAAAAACACTTTGGCCATGGGGTCCCAATGAAGACTTAAAACCTTAATAAAGATAGGTTCTTCTTTGTTGAACTGGCATTAACGTTGCGGAGGAAACTCTGCTAACATGAGAACCGGTGTGGTTGGATTTGATTCTTACCTGGAACTAGGTCAATCATGGTCACCGTTAGGAACCCGCTGGTTGACTGAGTCAATTATGGTCACCGTTAGGAACCCGCTGGTTGGCTACATTCTAAGGCGGAGAATTGAAGTGAGGTTTATCTCGGCATAGGGGAGTATACCTAGGTCAAATGGGAAACCGCATGCCACCAGGTACTGTGCTCTGGAAGCTATTCGTTTCACCCTATGACTCGTTATCGAGTACTGTGATCTGAAGCAGCTCTACAACCGTACACTTAAAGAGAGTTGATGCGAAAAGGGGTATCATAACCTCTCACTCTCAAGACAACTTCACCAGAATATGGTACATACTGGGAGTCTAAAACGTATAGACTTGAAAACGAAGCTCTGTCGAGGGCACACCAGGGCTATAACTGGAAGACCGGCGTGGGAAACTACTACGGTCGAACAAAGATCCCCGACTGAGTCGGGGACTAAATACTCAGGGGGGGCGGTGCAGACCACACGGCGCCTTCCGATAAAACTGGTCCGATCTTTCCTATCCCAGGATTGTCTGGGTAACGGTTATTAAGTAAAAAAAGCCTAGGTCCCCTGCCTAGGCTTCCAGGATAAAATGTGTGGTAGAGATACACGCAAGTGTACTCGACGATTACTCATTAACGTTGCAAAGGAAACTTTGCTAACATGAGAACCGGTGTGGGTGGATTCGATTCTCGCCTGGATCACGGTCATTTATGGTCACCGGAAGGAACCCGCTGTTTGATTAAATCTAACTGGAATTGGAATCTAAGGAGAATTGAAGTGAGGTTTATCCCGGAACAGAGGGGGAAATCTGGACCAATGGGAAACTGCATGTCACCAGGTACTGGCTCCGGAAGCTGCTCGGATCAGTAATGACTCGAAGTGGCTCTAGAGCCTTTACACTTAAAGGGAGTGATGCGAGAAGGGTACATAGCCTCTCACTCTCAAGACAACTTACCTTGAAAGGGTACATACCGGGGGTCTATAACGTGTAGACTTGTAAACGAAGCGCTGTCGAGGGCACACCAAGCCTATAATTTGGTAGATCGGAGTGACAGAACCATTAAAAATCCAAGTCCTGCCACAATTGAGGTTGGATTCGATCGGGCAGTGGTCCTCAATTCTATAGAATTGGGGGATAGTCCGAAGGTGGACGAGGTACACTCTCCTAGGAGAGAGTGCCGACGGGTGAGCACGTTTATCGCTCCGGTACTAGCCTGGAAAGCTAGTAGAGGATGGATAGTAACTTCGCTCCTACCAGTGAGTGACTGGTAGCACTATCTCTGATATTCGCGCGCTAATTGAGCGTAACTCAATTCATGTCTAAAAGACGGGAAGGAACACCCGAACGTTCATAAATATATAGTAACAACCTTGCTATTAAGTCACTATATTCCGTGCGGTAGTGCCTATAAAATACGGCAATTATAAGAAACGCGCAAAAACGCGCTTTTTATTTTTTAACCATACTGAGCATATGTTAAGATGATTCTATAAAAAAAGTTTAAAAGGTGTGATAGTTGTAATACAGGAGCAATATCAAAATTTGTAAAAACATTAAAATTTGCCTTGAAAGCCTGCTACTTTACTACTGTGCAATGTTTTTGTACGTTTTCTGATATATGCTAAAAGATCCAAAAGCTTTAATCTGACACCTGAATGAGCCAGACAACTCAAAAAATTAGGGAGGTATAACAATTTTAGTTAGATGTTGCGGAGTGTCGAATACCAGAATTTGCAAAAAATCAAAATTTTGAAAAAGTTCTACTCAGACATTTTTCATCTAAAAAATCTGAAAAAAAAATTAATATCATTTCATATGTATCTATGCAAGAAAAAGATTTGAACAAAATCTGAGAAATTGAAGCTCATGGCTCTAGGTGACTTGGCATGAAATTAGCCAAATGTATAGGCAATTTATTACGTGGAGTAAACTAGGTTTGTTTACATTAAGCAATGTAAACAAATTAAAAATATTTAGATCAGTATTTACATACAGAAATGTAGGTTTATTCCACATAAAAAATTGTACGATTGTACAATTAAGGCTTTTATTAAAGAAACAGTTTTCTGAATACTTTGAATTAAATATGACACGTTATAAGTATTTGCAATAACGAGATATATCAGATAGAATGTGTGTAAACGTAATTTTCTAATTTCTACCAAGAATATATCACGGCATTATTTTGTCATTATGTAACATTGTTTTTCTCAAATTGCGGTAATAAACAGTGTCATAAGCTGCACACTATATACTACTTTCTATTTACTACTAGGGCATAGAGAGTAAATCTGATGAAAAAATGGAAAAACATTTCTAGGAGTATCTTCACCTTTTTTAAATATTACTATAGTCACATCTATTAATTTGTGGAAAATGTGCATTTTATGCTACTTTCTAAACATGCAGCTTATTTACTTTACTTTTAAACTAGATAATGATGATGAGCAAATAATGGGAAGTTCAACGTGATAAAAGGTAACACGGTTGCATTATTCAAAACAATCCGTTAAGTCTTTCTCTATTTGAAGTTAAATAGTTGACTTTTATAAGACTAAAATATAAATCAATATAGATAGTATTAACTTACAGTGATCACGTACCAAACAAATTAATCTTGGTATGGGAAGTTAACCTTTCTTTAATCTTGAGCATCATTTTATGTAGTGGGTTTGGTTACATTTGATAACTTCTAATAAAAGAAATAAATTAAATATTTCTATCTTACTAAATACCTTTATTTATCTGGAAGATCTAACATTTTAGTACATAATTTAAATTTTAATAAAATTATTTCGTCGTTTCCGCAGTATACAGACTGCCTATAGTTGATTTCTTAATCAAAGATGCTTTCTACTGTTAAACGTCTCAATGAAAAGAAAAGAAAAAAAACTTACGCATTAATTCAACACTGAAAATTTATTACTAATGCAATACAAGACTACTTGGCAAATGTAAGATCAAGTGATGATGAAACGATTATAATTTATGGTTTTGATGAATATGGAGGCTACAAAACTGGGCTACCCTCAAATCTAGATTATTAGATATGTATAAATATGGTTATGTTGCAATAGCTTTGACGTAAATCACACCGTAAAGACAATTTTTAACTATTTGACCTTTATTCAATTTATCTAAGAATATATTTTACTTCTCCTACGTAAAATTTCTAAAACGGTTAAAAGGCAGTCGATAGAGTAGTATACGATGCGTTAACTGTTGAGATTAATTATTCTTTTGTAGTTGTAAAAAAACGGAATTAATAATTTCTTTCTGAAAGATATATTGATTACCAATTTAGTTTCTAATTATGTTGTCTGCTTTTAGTATATTATTTGTTAATATTCGATATAGGTATTAAATACATATAAAAATAAGCATGGCACATATTGTAAGACAATTTTTTTTGTTTATTTAAATATCCTTTTTTATAATAATAATTAGAATGATGTAAATCCTTTAATTTATTTATCGGAAAAACAGGATGTCGTTACCGTCAGGTCATTTGAGTCAAACATAGTTACGAGCGATTTTTATTAATATCTTTTTGTAGAAAATACTTAAAAAATAATTAACGTTTAATTACACTTCTGACTAAAGACACACCTTGTTGGCAATAAACATGAGGCGATACTTTGATCTTCCAGTGCTTAATAGTGCAATGAAAAATGTATGCTTTTCTTTTTAAAAAGATGAATGGTTCGTTAAATAATCTGAAAAAGTGTTGCTTTATTAAGTATACATACTTAATTCCCTACAAATCAAAAACCAAGCAAGTAGTGACACATATTGTACATAACATAGTACAAAAAAGTAGCTTGCCAAACTATAATTCTTCGACTAATTATAGTTCAATTGAACAAGAGCTTGATAATTTCAATTAGTTATTATCAGAAATGAGTATTATAGTACTAACACAAATTACATAAGACAAGAATGTATTCATAGGATTTAAAGGGGGTGTAGCGCAAAAAATTATTTTTTAATATCATCTAGAATAAAAAATTCTAAGAATGAAAATGAAAACCTCACTTTTCTAGTGATAGTAGTTTCGAAGGTATCGGCTTATAAGTAAAGGGAGTTTAGTGTGTGACGCCACACCGACACGACTGCCTCGACTACTATCCATTTTTTTCTAGCGTCCTCTGACTTTGATACCTTATTGCTCCAGAACCACCGAGCCAAATTAAATATTTTAAAAACGTAAATAGTAAATTTATTTCTACATGCAACAGTAAAATATCATATTTCTAACTGATATACTTTTATTTTTATCGGACGATACATAATAAAAGGTACCCATTTTTAGGGATAATTTCATTGAAAGTTAAATATTTTTTTTCTCAGAAAGTATATCTCATATATATATCTATGAGATTTTTGTAGGGGTTAGAAAGAAGCCTTACGGTTGTTATCCTATTAACTTTCGGAAAAAAAAGTGTTTTATTTAAGATTTATATGAAAAAATAGTGAACTATGCGTTCTTGTTTATTAATGGAGATAGCGTCAAATTTTTTTCGTTAAATTAACACTTTTCGTATGTAGACATTATTTTCTTTAAAAAAATGTTTTGAATTTTAACAATAAAAGTGCAATAACAAAAAAACCGTTTTTTGTCGAAATCGGTTAGGTTAGGTTAGGCTTTTTCCGCATTTTTATTATTAAAATTAGGAACATTTTCAGTGATAAATGACGTTTGGCATTTCAAAAACAAATATGAGAATAAATCATACAACTGAAATCCAGCTAAACCAATTAACCAAAAGAAAAGCGTTTGTTAAGGTTTGGTTGCAACAGACAAAGTTGCGACAAGCTAAATGCCGCAACAATTATAATATCGTTGTCTTTCTTCTTCCGTTTTACACTTTAAAAGTAAGCTGTGCCTTATCATATTTAAACTATCTAAGTGTAAAACTACATTTACAAATGATTCGTGAAGAATAATGCACGTTTTCTTCACTTACTCTATTTTCAAGAGCATTTTCCTTGCAGCATATGCATCCCCTTACAGTTGACATAAGCATACAATTATTGCATTTGCACCAATTTAGATTGTTTAATCTTGTAATATGCGACTGATTTTCATCTTCTATTTTTTTTGTATTCCTTTATTTGCCTTAATTGAGCCTGTGAATATTTTTGGTTCAACCCTAAACGCCATTGTTAAAGAAATATGATTAACGCGAAGAGCGCCGCATCTAAAATGCGTATAATACTATTGAGCTTTCACGGTTCCTTGTCGGTGTGACGTCACGAACCAACTCTGACAAACTTCTAGCGGCTCTATCTCGGTTATTAGTTATCTTAAAAATGTGCGGTTTTCACTGTTGTTCTTAGATTTTTTTATTCTAGAATTTATTTTTTGCACTACACCCCCTTTAAAGGGCGTGTAGAATGCCATTATGTTTCTATTGTAATCTATGATTTATATACTATCTGTCTATTGTGTCTATGTGTCTATTGAACACAATCCATTAATTTATGTACAAATTCGATTACCGCATGCACAGACAATTCTATGTTAAATTGGACAAAAACTTGAAAGCTTCTCCTCACCTCGCCGACATTTTCGAATTTGGTACAAATTTTAGGACATCATAAGGCATCAACATTGTGTTTTGCTCGCTGGTTGGTGGAACTGTCTCATCCACTGTCGGTGTCTGTCAAGTAATAATTGTCGGCTAAGAGATGTGTCGGTTTTTCTGTTGGATAATTATTCTGCTTCAATTTATTGAAAGGAACTGGCTATAACTGGCTGAACTGGAAATAACCTGAATAAAATAGACGCTATCGCCTCAAGCAATCGGTTTCAACTGACAGGTCAACACTCAAAACAATCGTTAAGTCAACTGATAGCTTCTTTAATTGGTTCTTCGAAAGATCAGCTAAATTATTCGCTCATCTCAAAAATTCAGCTTTCTACCAGGAAATGAAAAATGAACTCAAAACGAATAATCTATTGTTCACACTGCAATTCATAAACAGTACCTAGTTACCGCTAGCCTAAAAAAGATAAATTATTGCTACGCGACGATTAGGCGATTTTACAAATTTTTCATTGGGAATTATGCATACTAGGTTTTGTAGAAAGAGAATTCATCGAGATCCGAAACCCCCTATCCAGGTTTAAACGCGCAATCGAGGTTTCGTCTGAAACGTTCGCTCGTAATGTCGCATCCAATGTCGTCTCAACTTTATATTCACAAAGATGTGGCGAATAAGTGAAAGAAACACTTAAAAAGTTTTGAAGACCAGTCTTGAGAGACACACGCGTTTTACGATCAAAATGGGTCATAACTATACGATAGGACAAAATAATGAATTTATTTCAAATCATCACCCTTTTTTCCCTCGATTGGAAATAAAAATATAATCTAATCTAAAAACGTAAAATTATGATAGTTTAAAGGGTTCGACGGGTTTTCGAAATTCGAAAACTTGAAATATCGACTTCATGAAAACCACTTGGGACAGAAGGAAAATTTGCATCTCTTTTTATGATGCCCTGAAACTGCACCAAATTGAAAAAGGGAGATGATCAGGTTTTCTGCCTATTCAATTTAACATGGAATTACCTCATAAGATCAATAAATAGGACACCCTTTATATTATGTTACAGAACACATTTGCTTTTATTTTTTAAACGATTAAAGAAGTTAGAAGAAATTACTTAATTGTTTATCATTTTCAAATGATTTCTTAAAATCATACAAGGGAAACCCCATCAAAATAAAACATCAAAAGACTAATTTACTTATAACAAAACCAGTTAAAAATGCTAAGCCTAGCATTATCAAACGAACTTATAGACGCGTTATTTAACAAATACACCCGACTCACCCCGATCTACTCCCCTTCCAAACCCTGACTTTCCAGTCTGCGACTTATCCCAGACTTACTCCCCTCTCCCACTTTATTCGCTTTTCTCGGCTTACTTCCCTCCCCCTACTTATTCAGACACACCTCTGTTGGTACTCTAAAATATAAAACCATAAGAATTTAAAAACATAAGAGATGCAAGAAAAACATAAAATAAATAAAAAGTTATGTTTGACTTCTGTTTTATTAAAAAAGTATAATTTAAAATACATAACAGAACATATTTAAAACATGGCGCAGACGTTAAAGAACTAACAAAGAACCTACAGAAGAAGAGGAATAGTGCAGGATTCTGATAAATTAAACAAAATTGTGAGAGTTTGACAGTGTATAACGTCAATATCCATAGAACACTTATAAAATGGAATTTAATAAGCTGTCATCTTTAAAATTAACTGGAGATCTAGCTGGAAATCTTAGATATTTCAAATTTGAAATAAATGTTGATTTTATAGCAACAGAAACTGTAGCAAAACCTGTTGATGTACAGATAGCAAGATTGGTCGGCATTGTCACTCTTTTTGCTCCAAAAGCTCTATTGTCATAGTTACAATTATTTGCAATAATGGATACTATGGAAACCGAGCTCTTAGAGCAGGGGTTCCCAAAGTTTTGCCTAGGTGGGTCAAATTGTAAATTCCAAAATATTTGGCGGACCAAAGAAAGTTTTATGAAAAAATACGTTCAAATCGATAAAAAGTTTGACACAACAGACAGATTTATACAAGAGATGCACCGAAGCTTCGGTTTTGCTTCAGTATTCGGCCAATTTTTAACAGATTTGATTTTGGGCGAAGCAGCATGAAAGATTCGGTATTCTGCCGGTCGAAACGGATTTTTTAATCTTTTTGTCGCAATCTGACTTATTCGAGTGCATTTTAATTGATAAACTCATTATTTAGCGTTTAACCAAAAACATTCTAAATTTTTAAAATATGTATCAACATTTATTTAATTCTTAGTATTTCAAGCATTTATTTTCAAGTCCTGTGTAGACGGTGACGTAAAGGGAGCGTACGTATATTGTTCTGACTAGAAGTTGAACAGTGCTGCCGCGGCAAATTTTCGTCGTGTACTGAAATTCTCACTAAAAATGTACCGAATCCCTGGAAAATGTACTGAATGGCGGGAAATTCAAATAAAAGCAATTTTTTTGTGTAACATATATTGTAAAACATGTCTTTTATTAATCAGAAAATACCAAATTATTGTTTACATTTATGAACTGTCAAATTGTAAAGTGTCAGTAATAATATTTGATGTCAGTTAGCGCAGACCTACATTTAATTTTCAAAGGCCTACTCTAATCTGAAATTTAAATGATCACTCGATATATATGATGTATTACTAAGGACTTACATTAATTATTTCTTAAAATTAATTAGATCTTTAGTTGGCTGCCAAGTATAACAAGTATCTTTATACCTACCTTATTTTTTATCCTACCGAGAAAGAAAATTGCAATTTTACGAAAGTTAGACTAGGATAACGAGAAACAAGTATTAGGGCTATTTAGTAAAAAAATAAATCTTATTATAATAAAATATATCTTATTTTTATGTTTTTGTTAATTATTTTAAATTTTGTTGATGTTTTTTTCCTAATTTCAGTATTTGATAACCTTATTCTT
The DNA here is from genome assembly GCA_929113105.1 of Agrypnus murinus. NCBI lineage: Eukaryota > Metazoa > Arthropoda > Insecta > Coleoptera > Elateridae > Agrypnus > Agrypnus murinus. Next base: position 95,398,604 of record OV816024.1, on the reverse strand, counting down.
TTTTATTATTTCGTACTGAAATTGGCACTTTTTCCAGAAAGTAGTACTGACGTACCGAATTCAGTCAATTTGTACTGAATTCAGTACAATTGTACTGAAACGGCAGCACTGAAGTTGAACAATAAATTGAAAATCTGGGGCACAGAAATCGCGTCACGTGCTTGACTTAAGGTACAAACATGGTGAAGCGACGTGAAAAGAAACAAGCGATGCGACTAGCGACGAGATTCAAATATTTCAATGTATTTTAAAAACAAGTGCATATAGTGAGGAGATAAGCAACGCGTTGTCGCATAGCGACGCGACTCGATTTAAATTCGGTATTTATTTACAGCGCGATATTTTTTCGTATTGACAAGTTCGAGGACAGTTGTGTACCCACAAGCTGCATTGTAAAAGCTATGGAGACAGAACGAATAATTAATTCTATCTATAATTATTTCCAGTATATAATTAAAGGTGGACATATCCATTCTTAGATATTCAAAAAATTTTACCCGATGTTTCTTCAATTTAATGAAATGGGTATGGTATTACCCACCTTTATTTCTTTGTTGATTTACTGGGTGCACAGAATATTCTCTACAATTCATTGTAGGTAACATGTTCAATGTCGGGCTAGCAAAAATAAGTTCGTCTTCAGTATCTGAAGACATTTGCAACTGATGTCGCTGCACTATAATCTATAACTCTCTTCTCGTAGCTAATCTCGTCGCTCGCCTCTTGCCTCGTCGCTCGCCTCTTGCCTCGTCGTTCGTCTCTTGCCTGCCTCGTCGCTTGACCATGTTTGTATCTTTAGATTGCCCCCGGAAAATGCCGAAAAGCTACGTTTTATCCACCACAATCTTCTTAAATTAAATTTTAAATACTGAAATGTTTTTTTCTATATTCCGTCTATAATAAAGCTGTTAAAGCACCCAAAACAGTTCGTTAATAGCTCATTTGAGTGCTTTAACTTTTTCAAAGTTGGTAGCATTGAAAAAATCATTGATAAAAACAGGAAATTGACAAAAACTTCACTCAATTTTCTATGTTCATCAATGAATTTTCAAATGTCACATCAGTGTTGTCAACTACCACAAAAATCTCTAAATTTTGAAATGAAATTTTTTTATTTTGAAAAGGGAATAAAAGACGCAAAATAGCAAAAATATCATAAAAACTCGTTTCATAAGTCATTATTGCACTCCACCTTTTCTAAATTTGGACTCGTGCAATAAATCTTGCCTTATGAAACTCGTCCTTTAATATACTATTAATGCTATTAAATTACGTTGTAGTTTTTTAATAAGCGTCGTTTAATGAAGTTTTTGACATGTTTTTTATAATACGATACTGTTTATTTTTTATTAATTTTGTTTAGTTATATTTTGTATTATTCTATTATAGCAAAATGCGTAGTAGGAAACGTATTTTTCGGACACCAATGTTTTCGTTTTGTGACATAATTTTGTATTCAATAAAACTAATCAAAACTCAAATTTCTAACACATTTCAAAAATAATTAAATAATTTCAAATTAAAACAGCAAAAAAATAATAAATTCCTCAATCAGAAGTGTGTGACTTATGCAGTTGTTTTCTTTTAATAATTTCATTGAGTCTTGGTTCTAAGTCGGTTGAATGTATTCTTAACACCACTTGTAAATGTTCGTCAGTTAAATTTGATTTCAATTTAGACTTATTAATATTCATCAGCTAATCAGCCTAAGCAGCTGAGGGCGACCGTTAAAACAATAAAATATATACAATCTATATAATAACAAAATAATTACATTACATATAAAATTTAGTATTTTTTAACTGAGCAATTTTTAATTATAATATGACAAAATTTATTTATTTTTTAAATTATCTTTATGAATTCTAAATCGTGGATGATCTGACATCGCGGACCGCATTTCTCGGGCATGAGGACCGCATTTGGCCCGCACTTTGGGAACCCCTGTCTTAGAGTAAATAGATCTGAATGCCGAACTTACCCCTGAATAAATCAGTGCAGCACGCCGATTATTTTGACATTGTGTGACATTTTGAGGTTATACTTCTTTATTTTGTGCTTTTCAAATAATTAATCAATATTTAATGTTTGCATTGAAAACGACGAATTACATTTTGAGTAGTTATTGTAATTCAATAATTTAAGATTTATTCTCAAATTGTTTTATTTAAATTTCATATTTATCTTTAGTGACGCCAATGAATTTTTATTGGTTACTTTTTTGAGGTACTGCCAATAATCTTTGACTTTGATCTCACTATAAGTAATCTGTACTGTATGTAACGTGTATTGTATGTAATATGATCTTTGCCGTTAAAATGTTTTCTATTAAGCTATGTCAACCTGCTTGTCTCAGCTACTCGTCCTAATTTTGAGATCAGTTATAGCCCTATCGTAGGTCTCTCATGTAAAAGTTCTACAATTCAAACGATGTACTGCCACTAGATCCTAATTATCCTTGCTTCTTTGGATTTCATAAAATAGAACTACCTTTCAACTTCAATGGATTTCTTTCTGAAAATTATGCTGAAATCGATCTCCATTTATAAAATATACCGTCATTTGCTCTGGTTGCAGGGTAGGCACCCGCTGGTTGTCCTCAGTTATAAAATATTGTATTTTGTTCTTTTATTATGTAAAAATGGAATACCGATATTTTTTATATTTAACGCTTTATTCTCAAGAAAAAACATTTTTTTGTACTTTGAAATGTACTGCATACATAATATAAAATTCGCAATTTTGATATCAAAAGAAACGCCTATCTTAGCCATGATTCTTCTAAATAAAAGAGTGTGTTTTAAAATCTGTAAAACTTTATATTCTAGAAATTCAATTGTTTGCCCAGGAGTCAATGGTCAAATGTGATATGGTATTATGATAATGAAGAAACTAAAATCAGGTATATAAGTTAATCTTCAAATACCACTCTCATATTTTGATTTGCGAATTCAGATAAGATTTTCAATATCCTGATAAGAAGTTTTGATTATACTATGATATACAAAAAAGTCGGCTATGATTGCTTGCTCATTGAAGAAAATCCATTCAACTGAAGGGTTGGTTGTTTTAGTTAATTTTCAATAAAGCCAAGGTCAAGAATAAAGTTCTACAAAAACCAAGCAAATAAAACTGCTAGAAGTCATGACAACTATGTTGTGTCCCCTCACCTTTTTTCAACCTGGCTTGGGACAGGCTTTGGCATGTTTAGACAATCTTTTTAATAAAACAAAGTCATCGTTTACTTTACTACTGTTGAAGTATTTGTCACACTAATTTTATAACAATTTTAAAAATATTTAGTCAAAATATTTATTTTGGAATGTTTTAAATGATTTCACATCCTAATCCCCTTCATCTTTTTGTATGGCTGATATCTAATAGAAGTCTTCGATATTTTGATTTTCTCGCCACCTCTTTTCCTTTCTTCTTCCAATATTACACGATATAATCTCATTCGCGGTATTTTAAACTCTTTTCGATCTCTTTGTCTTAGAAGAGGGGTTACTTGATACATTGAATTTTTCTGGACAGGTTTCTTGTTCTGTTCTGATTTTACGTATTCCCGAATCGTACAGCTTAAAACCTCATCGTTTCGACAAACAGTCGTAAATGGTTTCCAGGCAAGAGCAGCATTAAACAAGGAACGAGGATCCAAATGCCTGTAAAAATTAACAAAGTATTAGAAATCAGAACAATGCTTAATAATAAAAATTAAAAATATGGATAAATATTAGAAGTGCTTACCTCAAAATAATAACCAATACTTCCACCGGCAATATGGAAAACAATGGAACAATAGCACCAACACTTACAGAGAACATCTTGTTAACACTTCTTACTAATGAAGACTGAATAAAAATGTACAAGCGATGGAGTTATATACCCCTTGTGTGCAGTTAAGCGTAAAAATGCGGTGCAGCCAACCGTGACATACTTTGGCGGGAATACAAGGAACGGCGGGATTGACGGGCAGCTAACATTTTTAGTATTAGCGCTGCTTGCACAAACTTCGCTCATCTTTATGTAAAGCTTAACTTCTATAGATATGGTATATTGAATCAATCGTATCCGTGCAACTTAGGATGTACTGGAAGTTAACAATAGTCCAAGTTTGTTGCCAATTGGTGCTAACTAGTAGCAATACTTGAGATTACAAAAACACATCAGAGAAACGGCAGGATGCTGCAGGAAAACCTTAAATACCCTGAAGTGTTAATCGAACACGAGATGGGGAGGCGATTAAGAAGTCATGTTGCAAGTCTACAAGGCGGTCGTTGCCTGCAAGATCGTCTACGGCGTAGTAGTATACGGATCGGCGAGACCGACCGTTCTTTGACAGCTAGATGCGATTCACAACGCAGGAATAAGATGGGCAACAGGCGCGTTTAGAACTAGTCCAATACCAAGCTTGCTCTGCGAAACAGGTATTCATGCCAGGAGAGTACTGCAACTGTCAACGAGAGCTGATCGCGGCGTATCTGGAGCATCTGGTCATATAGTCGGATGGTTGCAAGTTTCCAAGTGGTGTTGGATGTATGGAGTCTATTCGGTAAAGTTTATCGGATCGTGGTCGTTACCCATCAACGCAAGCATTTGTACTAAATTATGCGCAGTGTTTCATGCTTTATATTTGTGCTTGAAATCTAGCCGTCGATTTTTTATTATATCTTGTGATTCGTCTGCAGTATTTTCTTCAGTTCTTACTTATTTTCCGAGCGACCTAGTCGCAGGGATGATTCTCAATCTTCGTTAATTGTTTATCCATGGACGGCAAGTGCCTAGTGTGGATGTGGGTTCTTGGGCACGTCGGAATCGACGGGAACGAGCGTGCTGACTCGGACTGACTGGTTGCGTATCGGACACCAAGTTTGACTTTGTCCCATATCTTGAAAGGTGAACCCTCTCGCTTTTGCATCAATTGCCAAATACATTTAAATGTAGCACACCTATTAAAAAAGTGCGTTCTCTATGAGCCACTTAGACGGTTATACATACCACCTACAGTGACCGCAGCATTGGGAAACGCAAGCTGCTATAAGGCAGTTTACATTTTTACGTTTGAGCGGAATTAAGTGTATATTAGGAAATTAAGGCATTCGATTCATTTGGACACATAGCTAGATGAAGATGATCATAACAATATCGATTCAAAACCTAGCAAATTACATAATGATGAACTGATGGATGCTGCGAAGATCAGAAAGACAACGCCGACCTAGAGTTAGGTTAGATTTATAATTGTTGGATTTATATTAATTAGTATTTTAGTAAAGTGTAGGTAAAGAAGAAGATGTTGGTAATCTAAAATATAAAAATATAAGAATCTAGAAACATACACAGAGAGAAATACTTCATAAGAGCTTTGCACAATATTGTTCAAAACGGTGTTGGAGAAATTTATATTATAATTGTAGAATCGTATTGTCCAGCGTTTTGTAGGATTTCGTCACTGAATTGTCTAACAGGAACTTACGACAATTATTTAACACAGTCTGATTTAGTTCAGCATTCTTTGGAACAATGTTGTAGAGGATAAGCTAGCATATTATGTTGAAGTATAATTGTAAAAAATGTTTAGAAAAATACAATATTTTGTTTGAATGAAATCATAATCCAGTGTTCAAACTGCTTGCTACTAATTATTGTGTTTCGCAAAGTTTATGGATGACATCCTATAGATGTCACCACTTGTAATTGTCGCTATTAATGTAAATTCGAGATTTATATATAAACAGCCGACGGCAAAAGAAAATTCTAGTGTTATACGTGTATATACTACACGTTGTATAGTATGTAAATACTATACATTGTATAGCTATATACATATTAGTTACATATATTTTAATATATGTAAAAATATATATTTTATTTGTGATATCTAGCCTTCTGTATAGAATATTTGTGCCAGAGTATTGCACAATTTGTATAAATGTGAACAAGTAATTGTGTTAAATACTATTAAGCAATTGTGGCACACACTAGCGCAACAATTGTACAATTTTGTATAAAATTGTATGCAATAACATTACACATTCTGTTTTAATAAGTAACACAATTTGTTATGGAAACTTATATACAACTATTCATTTGATTCTACAAAATTACTATTGACTTCCACAAAATCTTGACAAACTAAATGACACAATCTTGTTTTATAATTGTACACAAATTGTCCCTGTCACTTTTTTAAGACTAATTTGTTTTACAATACCACACAATTGTTGATGAAATTTAAATACATTTTTCTCTGTGTAAGAGATGTAAGAGCAACATAAAATAAATAAGTTATGTTTACGTCTGTTTTATTAAAAAAATATAAATTAAAATACATAACAGACCATACCTACATATTTAAAACAATCTCCTTGACTTGTATTTTTCTCCGATTTACCTCTTCTGGATAATTCCCCCCCCCCCACCGACTTATCCACCCATCCTTCCAACTTACCTAGCCATTCTCACCATTAAATTCTACATTGAATTCACATAACACATGCTTGATACTTTGTCGGCTATTTAGTCCATGTTGCTTTCGAGATAGGAGATTAGTTCTTTAAGCATTCCTAATCTACTTTACAAAATCGAAGAACTAAGGAGAGCTGTCAAAACTACAGCGTAAAACCTTTAACTTGGATTTTGTTCCAAGTGTGCTGTTCTGCAGAAATTTGTCAATCATTACATCAAACCACATACATATTAATATTGAGCACACTGCGATGATGCGATGGGTCGTTGTAGGATTACAGGCAAAGACGGCAAAGAAAAAAGAGGAAGAAGCATGACAAAGAATGTACCGCTACTGTAGTTGTCCTAAATAATATTGAGAATTACTACTACATTAACCACTTAACATTTTAACCATTAGAAGTGCCAATTACGCTTGATCAAAAAATTATGGTGGTAATTCTTTGGTCCATTTTTATATAAAATATTCCGCCAGATTGAGATACTACAAATAATTTTGTAATTAATTATTATTGGTAATAATAATCGCTAGGAGTAATACTATTGAAAATTTCATACATCGCCAAACTCACGTAAGCGACCAATCACATTGTCGAAATTAAATTATTTTAAGTTCCTAAAAGAATGTTTACTTTTGGAACACCTTTTCATGCATTGATTTATGAAAATTACATTTCTTACAAAATATAACTCGTGCATTAAAAATAAGCTATTAGTGCGAACGCCAGCGAGTGCTAGCGAGACTGCACCGTGTGGATTCGTGCTTTTTTCAGCGTAACTTGGATATTATTCCTTGTGAAACGTTTAAGACTCAGTTACAAGGTTACAACGGATTTTCAAGTTAAATAATATTAAAATTTATAAACCAAAATTTCTACACACTTTAGAAGCAAGTGGTGACGTCAGATGTTAGGATTTTTGTTTATGGTTTGAATAAAATCTCACAGAAGATAAACATTTTGTCATTACTAACGAAGTGGTTAACTGTCAAAATTGCAAAACCTGTTGTACAAATTTTCACAAGTATACCAATATGAATCAATATTCAAAAAAATTAACGTTTCGCAGCGGCGGGTGGTGCATCTGAAAACCCGAAGCCGCTGCATTAAATCTGATATAATGACATAGTCTGCTGAAAACAAAAAAGTTTGCCATCTTTAGGCAATAATTCGAGGGCACTAAATATCATTTTTTCTAATTATAGCAGTGCGTTGAAGTCTGTCTCGTGAATATGAACAGTCACTAGCACAGAAATATAGATACTGAACACTACATTCAAATCAACGGAAAAGTTACAGAATACCATGCAAATAAATGCAGAACAGTTAAAGTATCGCAAGATACAAAATTCTTAAACTTAAAAAATATATCTTGTGATTCGTCTGCAGTATTTTCTTCAGTTCTTACTTATTTTCCGAGCGACCTAGTCGCAGGGATGATTCTCAATCTTCGTTAATTGTTTATCCATGGACGGCAAGTGCCTAGTGGGCATGTGGGTTCTTGGGCACGTCGGAATCTACGGGAACGAGCGTGCTGACTCGGACTGACTGGTTGCGTATCGGACACCAAGTTTGACTTTGTCCCATATCTTGAAAGGTGAACCCTCTCGCTTTTGCATCAATTGCCAAATACATTTAAATGTAGCACACCTATTAAAAAAGTGCGTTCTCTATGAGCCACTTAGACGGTTATACATACCACCTACAGTGACAGGTGGTGACCACAACGTTTCGCAGCGGCGGGTGGTGCATCTGAAAACCCGAAGCCGCTGCATTAAATCTGATATAATGACATAGTCTGCTGAAAACAAAAAAGTTTGCCATCTTTATGCAATAATTCGGGGGCACTATATATCATTTTTTCTAATTATAGCAGTGCGTTGAAGTCTGTCTCGTGAATATGAACAGTCACTAGCACAGAAATATAGATACTGAACACTACATTCAAATCAACGGGAAAGTTACAGAATACCATGCAAATAAATGCAGAACAGTTAAAGTATCGCAAGATACAAAATTCTTAAACTTCCGAGTAAACTTCTTAACTAAACATGAACAATCTCTTAACAACAGGTCTATAAAGCTACAACACAGAAGTGGCACACAACAAAATTGTTTAAGCTATTATTTAAAGCTAGTTTACTGCTATTTTACTGCGCAAAAAGAAAATTTGCTGTTTCAGCCGTTTTCCAGAAAAACGTTGATAGCTAGCTTAATATGAAAACTCGACAAAAATGTAGCACACAACAAAATTGTTTAAGCTATTATTTAAAGCTAATTTACTGCTATTTTACTGCACAAAAAGAAATTTTGCTGCTTTAGCCGTTTTCCAGAAAAACGTTGTGTGCTAGCTTAATACGAAAATTTGACACAAATGTGGCACACAACAAAATTATTTAAGCTATTATTTAAAGCTAATTTACTGCTATTTTACTGCGCAAAAAGAAAATTTGCTGCTTCAGCCGTTTTCCAAAAAACGTTGTGAGCTAGCTTAATACGAAAACTCGACAAAAATGTAGCACACAACAAAATTATTTAAGCTATTATTTAAAGCTAATTTACTGCGCAAAAAGAAAATTTGCTGCTTTAGCCGTTTATCAGAAAAACGAAAAAAATAATTATGCATAATAGTAATAATTGCCTCTGCCTGCCTCACAAGCTTCATAGCTTCTGGGGCCTGGTTTCCAGGTTATGGGTATTAGTAATTATTATTATTAACAATAAAACTTATCTTCATAATTTCCCGCTCTGGGTAAGAAGAAATAAAATTGTAATAAATAATTAATGCAATTTTTCTTATTAAATGTTTAATGATGTTCCATTCAACGTATTACTCCATGCATAGTTGCAACATTTTGTTTTTCATTTTTTGAAATTATTATTATAACATTGGCATTTTTAAGTTTTACCATGATCCTTGCCTACGCAGAAATGGGGTTTTCTAATAACTGTAATAAAAATTTAACAAAGCTGAAAGCATCATGACAAACAGCATGTACGAAATCTTTTAGTAAAATGGAGAATATTTATGAATGATATATTGGCAATTATTGTAAAAAGTTACAAGTACTGTTATTTATTAAGGGATAGTAGTATTATATATATATATATATATATATATATAGACATGTAAACGGTTATTGTTCAGCCCATTCTATATACTAATAGGTCGATGTTCAGCCTTTTTCGAACGTTATCTAGCCCGAACCGGGCTAATGAACGTATGCGGTCGTATATCGTCTTTAAACGATAGATCAGGCCATAAAACGCTTGTACACAAAAAATAGCTAGGGCTCCACAACGTACCATACATGTAAAATATATACACCGATTAGTTCATGGTAATGACCATAAGAGGGCGTTTTTTGTATACCGTCATCTAAATACAAACGTTGTGTAGCCCTTATATTAACACGTCGTTGTGAAGCCAGAAGTGCGGCAACACTGTTTCAGTAAACTTTAATATGGGTTTTCTTACGTACCTTCTAATGTAGGAATTTAAATATTTCTCAAACGAATTTCATAAAAACAAAACGTAGTGTAACCAGTATGATTTACATATTATGACACCTTACAACTTTCAAAACTAAAAATAATATGTTAGATCGGTGGAAGAACAACGTTGTTGCTTAATGAACCGTATAAATTATGGATATAACGTTTTCAATAATTTTTAAAATTCCTTTTTTCAAAATCTCGTTAGAAAATAAAAGTTTAAAGTCGAAGGGGCTAAATAACGTCTTATTTTTATGTCGAACGGGCTGGATGGTGGTAATGTATAGTTTACAAAAATAGTTTTTACAGTTATGTGAAATAATTTCAATGTTCATTCTATAAATATTGTATCTTGTCCATAAGCATAAAGATCATCAATATCACGAACGACTAACATTAACACTTGCATACACCTGCCATACGTTGATTTATACATTAAAAACGTACGCCGTTTGAAGCTGGTGTTTCAAAGTTGAATGAATTGAAAGTAATTTCAATGTGTCACGTGTCGTAAGAATGGATATCTACTGGAAATCTGCAAATTTCTTCAATCTATAAATCGAGTTTTACATAAAAAGATAATTGAATGGGTACAAGGAAATGACCGTGTGAATATTTGATTTCTTTTTTACATTTAAAAAATACGCGATGGGTGGTACGTTGCGAAAATTAAGGAGGCGGATAGACATGTAAATGGTTATTGTTCAGCCCAATCTGTATACTAATACGTCGTTGTTCAGCCTTTGGAGAACGTTATCTAGCTCGAATCGGGCTAATGAACGTATCTGGTCGTATATCGTCTTAAAACGATATGCCGGGCCACAAGACGCTTATATAAAAAATAAGTCGGGCTCCGCAACGTACAGTACATGTAAACTATATACGCCAAACATTGTATTTTGTCCATTGAGATACAGAGTTTTAAATATTTTTAAACTATATAAAGGGTGTATTATCGGTTTTGTACGAAACTTGGGAAATTCTAGAAAATTAAAATCAATTCCTAGCAATCATAAAATACATAAACTAGTAGCTAAAATACATAACGCACATTTTGATAAAGACATTTCAATCATCACACAATTAGCATATGAAAACCATTATAACCATAACAGAATTGACACTTTAATTAAACAAAAGATTATAAGTTAGCTATCAAAAGAATATCTCCAATTGACACTCAAATGCAAGACACAAACTACATATCAATATCATACTTTGGCAAGATATCAGAACAAATTACAACTATAATACGAAAAACCAACAATTTCACCGTTTGAATTGTTTTTTTTTGTAACTCTGTTTATATTGGACAAACGATAAGAAATCCCGACACAAGATACAAGGAACACGTAAGCTCTTATAAAAATAAACATCCAGAAAAATTTAATTATGCCAAACACAACCACCTAATGACACCTCAAAATAACATCAAATTCTTACATTTTTGTAACAACAAACACAAATTAGACATTTTAGGAGCTTCTGAAATAAGTATACAAACATAAACGCAGTGCACCCTTAATGAATGAACAAACTAACTTTAGTAATTCTCCTTTATTAGAAGTGTTAGATATTTAGCTTTTGTATCTAGTTAGGTACCTATTTTCTGTATTTATCCTTAGCAACGTGTTTATCAATCTTATCTGGCTTTGATAATGACATTTATTGTTGAAGCAATTGTCAGGTTAAGAATTTAATAAAACTTGCGAAACTTTGAATTAATCTTTTCATTGTAATGATTATGGAGTTCCACAAAGTAAGGCTGGAGACAGTAAAGTTAGTAAAGTCAAGTTAAGTATGTTAGGTTAGGCTAGGATAAGTTAGGTTATGTTTAGGTTAGGTTTAGATTATGTTTAGTTTAAGTTAGGTTTGGTTGGGGTGGGTGGGGTTGGATTCGATTAGGTTAGGTTAGGTTGTGTTTCAGTTAGGTTTAGATTGTGTTTATGTTATGTTTAGGTTAGGTAAGGTTAGGGTATGTTTAGGCTAGGTTAGCTTAGGCGAGGTTAGGTTATGTTTAAGTTAGGTGTAGGTTAGGCTTAGGTTAGGTTTAGGTTACGTTTAGGTTAGGTTATATTTAGGCTCGGTTATATTTAAGTTAGGTTATATTTAGGTTAGGTTTAGGTTGGGTTTAGTTTAAGTTTAGGTTAGGTTTAGGGTTAGGTTAAGTTTAGGTTAGGTTAGGTTAGATTTAGGTTACGTGGTACGTAGACTACACCATTCTTGTTCCGATACACGGCAGTTACGATGTCTTTGACCATATATTCCGAGGCATGTTGTCGTCGATTATAATCACAAAGTCGCCAACTTTCACTGTTTCCTGAGATTTTGTCCACTTGTGTCGTTTGATGAGAGTTGGTAAATGGTCCCGCACCCACCTTTTTCGAAAGAGATAGGAGAGTCGCTGTGAAAGTCGTCATTGTTTCCTAAGGCTTAGATCTGCTTCGTCAAATTTTCCCATAGGAGTACTGGTGGTGCCGAGGAGGTAGCTGTTAGGCGTCAGTACCTCTAGGTCGTCCTTGTCACATGGAACATAAGTCAAAGGTCGACTATTTATGATGTTAGTAGCTTTCGCAAAAAGCGTGCGTAGAACTTCTTCCCTTGGTGCTTGCTCCCTTAAAATGCTTTGCAAGGGTTGTTTTACAGAGCGTACCATGCGCTCCCACACACCACCAAAATGAGGGGATGACGGCGGTACAAAATACCATTCCCTACCTTTGATCGCAAGTTCTGTAAGTCGTTCTTGGTCTAATTTGGTTATTGCTCTTTTAAGTTCATTTGCTGCTCTCAGAAACAACTTCCACTGTCGGAGTATAGCTTCTACGACCAGCCACGCAAAGCTGTAAGCCGAGTGATGGCCATAATAGCAGAGTCGGTGGAGAGGTTGTCCACTAGGTCTAAGTGAACGGTGCCAATGTAAAGACACGTAAAGAGCGCGCCTCAACGCTTCTCACGCCTGCGAAATTTGGTCACTGTCAAAGGGCCAAAGTAGTGTAACCCTGTAATTGTTTGATGCGGCGGTGCTTACACGTCAAGCAAGAATTCCAGACGCTCTTGACCGCGGTCCGTAGTTGCAGGGTCCAATACTTTTGACGAAGTTCATTAACGACATATTCCTGTTCTTGATGTAAGGCCCAGATATGATGTTGTGTGACTAGTAGTCTGGTAAAGGTATGGGCAGGATGGAGGATAACGGGGAACTTCTGCTGCGGCGACAGTTCTGGGGAGTGAACAATCCGTGATCTGACTCGCAACACTCCCTCGTCATCCAGAATTGGAGAGAGGCTGATTAAACGGCTAGCTTTAGGTACTGGATCTCCTCGGAGTAGGTTACGGTCTTCTTAGGGGAAGCTCTCCCTTTGGGCTTCTAGCCACCAGCGTTTTCGGCCCATTTTAACTCACCGACTGCAAGCCCTGCAGACAAACTCGACATTTTATTAACTCTGGCTTTTAATGCATGGACGTACCTGCGGACCCACGCGGTTGTTCTCATCAATCGGATCCAACTCGAAAATCTCGAGACATCTGGCAGCACTGAATCTGGAAGGTTGGTGAAGGCAAGGTTACAATATTATTTTTTACTTCGAAATCACTATCAATGGCTTCGGACATAAATTTTTGTTTGGGCCAGTCTTCCTCTGACCTCCGAAGGAACTCCGGTCCTTGGAACCATCTGCTGCTGTAATTCAGCAACGACATTTGATGATCCCTTGTGGCTTCATCGGCTACGTTTTCCTTTGTCGGCAACCATTTCCATTGGGATACTTCAGTCTTCTCCAAAATCTCCTCGACACGATGCGCTACATACTGTCTGAAACGTTTCCTGTCGGAGCGAAGCCACAGGATGACCGTTTTGGCGTCGCGTCGGTCCAAAATGTAACTGATTTATAGTTGAAGTATTGCTCTGTTTGGATAAACTCGGCCATTCTGACAGCTAGTAGGGCGACCTGGAGTTCCAGTCTTGGTATCGACTGTTGCTTTAAAGGAACTATGCGGGCCTTCGCCATAACTATTTTTACCACTACTGGAAATTGGTTGTTGTTAACTCTTATGTGCGCCACTGTGGCGTATGCCTGGGAACTGACGTCGCAAAAGAGATCAAGTTGATAATCTTCTGACTTAAAAAATGCGGCGTAAAATGCAACAAGTTTGCATGGAAAGTTATCAGATTTATTCAGATCCAGGTCATCATCGAAAAACCAAAACCAAGAAACCGCAATCGAAAAACCACAACCGAGAAACCACAACCGAGAAACCATAACCGAAAAACCATAACCGAGAAACCGCAACCGAGAAACCATAACCTCTCTCTTTCCCCGCCCTATGAATACATAGGGGAGAATACTCCTCTGTCTCTGTTAGATCTATCAAAGCTACTAACTTATAATTATTTCTTCATAATGCATGGATGCATTCTCGGTATTTGTTATTCTCGGTAGTTTCCATTCTCGGCTTTGATTTTCTCGGTTGCGCTTTCTCGATTATGATTTCTCGGTCGTGGTTCCTCGGTCATGGTTTCTCGGTTTTGGTTTTGCGGTTGTGGGTTCTTGGTAGTTATCGTTCTCGGTGATGATCGGATACGGATTATTCTAACAGTTGAAATGCAAATGTTAATTAAGATATTTTATAGTCACCAAGCCCATTTTGTTCCAATCAGCAATTTGAAAACGAGCAGTAAACAAGAAATAACATATCCCAGACTTTAAAGTACCATTATGAATCAACAAAGGGATGGAAAGTTCCATACCTTAATTGATATGGCTTCAAACTTGGCATTCTTGCTGGTTGTAGATACTCCAATTCATGGGAAATAAAAACAATAAAAGAGGAGTGTAAATTCTTGTTATTATTAAGAGGATAATTGTGATAATTGTGACAAAACGCAGCCCATAATATTATTAAAAATGTATACAGCAAGACAACATTTTGGGGTTATTAGATACAAAATATTAATATTAAAGTTACGGCTGTTAAAGTAACTTCCAATGTAGCTTCGATTTAGAATGTGGTTGACGATAATGCGAGATTCTATAGATAGAATAGAATTTATTTTTTTTTGTCCGCATATAAGAAAGAGGCAGACTTGTCAAAAGAACGTTATGTTCAATAGTGAGAGATGCTACCCATTACTTTAATGAAGATTAATTGGTATATTTCCAACGATGAGGCAGCTCCGTAAATGGGCTATGAATGTACTGGGTTATATAGTTTTTATAATGTATACCCCCCTTTCATATTTTAATTTTTGACCGATTCAAAAATTTTAAAATATTTATGTAATTTTCGATGTAGATTCCATTCATGCTAACAGTTTTTTAATAGCATTTTATATATACAGGGTACTCAAAAACTATGTTTTTTTACAAAATTGAACACCCTGTATATTTTGACAAATTATGATTCTTTGAGTCATTCGGTTAATAAATATATGTATGCATATTGTATAATTGCTCTTCTAATTCTTGTGCTATTTGTCAAAAGATATGGAAATTTTATGCTAACTGAAAGAATAACAATATCCAAAGTAGGCTGCGAAAACAAATGAAAAAATTGTTAAATGTCATTATTTCTGGATATTAAGTTTTAGTTAAGTGTGTTCTAAAGAGACTTTGATTATTTCTTTAGCACAATGTATTATTCCATTGAAAAAAGGGGAATTATCGTGGAAATTTGTATATTTTTTCATAAAAATATGATGAATCTAGAAGGAAAAGCAAGGGCGTAGAATTGTGAACTGTTGGTGTGGAATTCACAAAGCTAAAATGACTAAAGTGACAGACTTCTTAAATGGCAGATATCGCCTCTGTATAGGAAACAATGGTCCCATTTGCTGGCCCGCACGGAGTCCAGACGCAGTAAAACGTTGTTTAAAATGCATTGAGGTTAACGGTGGTTATGTTGAAAATGTCATGTAATTTATTTTAATTAATATATTTTGTTTTGTTTGCTGATTTACTTCATTATTAATTGATAATTATGATGAGGTTATCACAAAAAATATGAGTTATAAATTAACGCTTCTCAAATGTATTCACAATCAATTCTTCAATAATAATTGACGAATAACACAAAGACCAGTAAAGCAATTATATTCCGAAAAATTCAAAAATTTAGGTGTTCAATTTAAAAAAACATGCTTTTTTGGGCACCCTGTATATATAAAATGCTACCACAAAACTGTTAGCATGAGTGGAATCTAAATAAAAAATCACATGAGAAAACTTTTTAAATTTTTTGAATCGGTCAAAAATTGAAATAATAAAGGAGGGTTTACATTAATAAAACTAACCCTGTACATTGTTACAACTGGGCAACAATTGCTAATTTCTAGAGCCATCATTTTCAATAAAATAAAGTGCCGCTCTTGGTCTTCTTGAGCACCTGACATTCTTAAGCAAAATTAATTTGAGTATTTTCGACTTTACTACAGGACGTGTGTTTTTTAATACCACTAAAAGCATTTTTTGACTAACGTTCTTGGATCACACGCGAATTATACATTTGAAATTATATTAAAACAAAGACGAAACAATGATTGCAAATAGTTCAATGAAGCAAATACAAAGAAAGATAAAAATAAATAAGAATAAAATATTATTAAAAACACAAAAAAAAGACATATTTATTAGTACACAAACAAAACAAAAAACAAAACAGACCAAAAATATACGTTTCATCCCCCTTTTACTCAGACTCAAGTAAAGGTTAAAGCGACAGGAGTCTATGCCACTTACTTATTTTATTAATTTTATTATTAATTAACTTATTTGATTACTATACCACTTAATTAATTTGTGACAAGTTTAAATTTAGTTACAATTGTATTTATATGATTTGGATGTAATGATCACAGCAAAATAATGTGCATCTTTATGATGTCAAACCAGGTAGTTACTACAAATTTTACCTGATGCGAGTTTTATATTGCCCCAATTTTAGTTAATTAAACAAAATTATTTCTTAATAAAAACCTAAAAATATTCCGTTTTTATATTACAATAAAAATCTTAAATTAAATCTAATTAAAATAAATGTTCAAGGAGATTGAACACAAACAGTTCAATAAAGCAAATTTAAAAAAAATATTTTTCGTTCCTGTTAGATCACACATAATCAATAAGTAAAAAGAAACTGAAGTTCCTTCTTGCTAGAAGAATTATTCTTTTTGTTCGGTCTGACATAGAATAAGCACACAACTTGCAGATGTAGGTGATATCATCGTTAGCAATGTTAAAATTATTGGCAACACTGCAGGGCTAAACAAAGGTGTATTTACTTATAATATACACGGCGGGACGTCCAACGTCTTGGGCTGCACTAAGTGCTATAAACCTATCTAATTCTTATATATGCTTTCTTCTTACCCCTCTATGGGTCCCATGTTTACAACTAAGGAAATGAAATAAAATACAGCGTGTGCATTTTCTAAAAACCAGTAGAAAGGCCGGGTGGAACAGCGGCCCATAAATGTATAGGGCTGAATAACGTACTATTTATAAGTATATATATATATATATATATATATATATATATATATATATATATATATATATATATATATATATATATATATATATATATATATATATATATATTCCACCTTCTTGAAACAATTCTTGAACTAGAAAGATTTTTTGAAACAATGATACCATTAAACGTATTCCATAATGATAATGTGATTTATGTGATTATACTGGGTGACTTCAATACTCCAACATTTGATGTAAACAATAATGACAGAAAAGCTCAATTGTTACTAGACTTCCAACATTTTTTTGGTCTAATTCAGTATAATAACATTATCAATTATTTAAATCGTAAGTTAGATTTAGTATTTTCTAATATACAGTGCGCCATAGATAAGGATCCTTGTCCCCTAGTCATCGAAGATCCTTATCATCCCGCACTCTCAATAAGTTTTACTACACACAGTAGACCTAGGCGGTTTCAAGCAAATAATGTATCAAAAAATTATGTTTTTAGCAAAGAAAATTACCCAATGCTTTATAATATGCTGCTTGAAGCCGACTGGTCTTATCTTGGCACGTATACTGAAATTAATGAAGCATGCAATGACTTCTATCAGCATCTCTCAGATATTTTTGACATGACTGTGCCTATTGTATATGGGTCTAATACTAAAAAAAAGCAGTTTTCTTCCTGGTTTAAAGGTCATATTATTTCAAATTTACGTAAGAAAAATAAAGCTTATAAGGACTACCTCAGATATGGTAGTATATTTAGACTTAACAAATATAAACGTCTTAGAACACTCACTAAAAATGAGATTAACCACGCATATAAGGACTATATACAGATAATGCAAAATACAATTACTAATGACCCCCGAAAGTTTTGGACTTTTGTGAGCTCTAAGAAAGATCACACTAGAATTCCGTGAATTTTAAGGGATTCGAACATGAATTTAATAATCCTGTTGCTATTGTTGAGGCGTTTCGTGTCTATTTTAACAGTGTCTACATTGCTTCTAATCCTAATTTTACCAACCAGAATGTAGGCTTATCTAATGTAAACTGTCCTATAATAGATATTATTTACATCTCAGAAGATGATATCACAACTGCTATAAGAAAGTTGAAGAATAAAACCACTGCAGGTATTGATAAGATCCCTTCATTTCTTGTTAAAGATTGTTGTCCCGTATTCGTTCAGCCACTACACAAACTGTTTAACCTCATCTTGAAGACTTCTACATTGCCTAATCGCTGGAAGGAAGCAAGTATCTGTCCAGTATTAAAAAATGGAGATCCGTCATTACTAAGTAATTACAGGCCAATCTCTATTATCTGCAATTTTACTAAAGTATTTGAGTGTGTCATATACGATAAAATCTATCCATTATCATTAAATCATCCATATCTCCCTATCAGCATGGATTTATGGAAGGACGATCTACAACTTCCAATCTCGCATGCTTAACACAATTTGTCACTGAAGTTCTTGATAGGTCTGGCCAAGTCGATGTTATATACACAGACTTCTCGAAGGCTTTTGATCAAATTGATCATTATATTTTGCTAAACAAGTTACAATATTATGGGTTTTCGTCTTCACTTCTAGTATTATTTTCCAGCTACCTATTATTCCGTACCCAGTATGTAGTGCATCAAGGTTATACATTAATCCAATTACACCATCCTCTGGAGTACCTCAAGGTTCGAACTTAGGTCCGCTCCTCTTTTTGATATTCATTAATGACCTTGCAGACACAATTCGCTGTGATAGACTTTTGTTTGCGGATGATTTAAAAATATTTCAATTCATTCGGACATTTGCTGATTGCCAACATCTGCAAGATAATCTCGATTTAATCACGAATTGGTGTCAAAATAATCACTTACAACTAAATGTTAATAAATGCTCTATTGTCTCATATACACGTCGAAATACTACAGTGACATACGATTATTGCATTGATGGTATTACGCTTCAGAAATGTTCTAATGTCAAAGACTTAGGTATATTATTTGATTCGAGGTTTACATTTAACAATCTTGTTGAGTATGTTATTCGCTCTGCACAAAAAAACTATGGGTTCATTTACAGAAACTGCTATGACTTTACTAATAGTCTGTGCTTGAAAATTTTGTTTTTTACAATGATTAGATCCAAATTAGAATATGGTGCCTTTATTTGGTACCCCATATATGATATACACAATAACAGATTAGAATCAGTTCATCGCAAATACCTAAAATTTATGTTCCTCAAATCTGAAGGCGTCTATCCTAATAGAGATACTGAATAAGCTTTACTTTTACAAAAATTTGAATTTATTACACTAAGAGATCGGCGTGTAATCTTGTCTATTAAATTTCTTTACAATTTTCTTCACAACCGCATTGATTGCAAATGGCTATTAGAAAAAATCTCTTTAAACATACCGCGACTAAACGCTCGCCGACCTCTTTGTTTCTATACCAACACTCCACGAACTAATATATTGCATATAGAAATCCTATCAACATCATGTGTGATAACTTTAATAATATATGTCACTTATGCGATATCAATTTCGATAGCTTCACGGCTATATGTAACATTATAATTAACACATCATTTAAAGTACTATTTCACTTAAATTATTATTATTTTTTTTACTTTCAATGTACTATATTTATTTACCTTATGTGTCTCACATTGTAGAATTTCCTGTATTTGGGTTTTTACCTGTTCTGGAATAAACTTATATATTATTATTATATTATTATTATTATTATTATTATAGTAATTCCTTTATAAATGCCGATCTAAAAATAGTTTCTAAATTGTTACTTAGAAGTTCTTTTAAATAGGTATTCATATCCTTAATTGTAGTATAAAACTCATGGTGAAGTGATAATACTACTTATATTCCTTTACCAGATTAGTAAAATTGAATTAAATATCTTGGAAAAACTCATGTCACCTTAAATTTTAGTAAGTCTTTTCCCATGTACTTCTAAAAAGATTACAGTAGAGATGATATAGAATACCTTTTCTGGAATAACATAAATCCTCTACTTTTTCTAATAAGGTCCAGGTATAATAAAGAAAATAAATAAACTTCATCTAACTAATATCAAACATAACTCCATCAACTATTAATTGCACTTAATGAATAATGCTCTATCTTTGTTATATCGATTCCTATCACTTAAAAAGTACATATGAATAACAAAAATCTGTAAAAATTATTTATTTTACTTCATTATAGGGCTTGCACGCTCTTCCCTATGTTTCGCCCCACAGTGCGCCTACTATGAAAAGGTACCGTCGCATACAGGCGAATTTTAAAGAAATCCTGGTCAAAACTATATAACCAAAAATGTTAAATATTCTAGATTAAAAGGGTGAACTGTCTACTTGTCATAAACCAATCGTTAAAGTTTGTTTTAAAGTAGCGTTTTAGTCTAAATTTGCTTGTTGGTGGTTACAGTAACTAAAAGTGTATTGCGGTTTTGGAACGGTTTCTGATGTTTTTTGTTTTAAACTGTATTCTTTCGAAATATTTAACTAGTGAATGAGCCATTCCATATCAAATCAACCAACGGCCCAACCTCATCATCTTGGATTTGTTTAAAATTGTGATAATCAATAGCTTGAGCAAAAACAATTACAAATATGTTTTTAATTTTTTTATACTTTGCATACTTTTCTAGTTACGGGCACTCAAAGGCGCGCAAGAAGCGTGATTTCTGAGTTGCGGAAGAATGTTGATTTCTCTATAATTCGAGTTGTAGTTGAGCCACAGTAATGAAATAGGGCTGGTTTTACAGCTATTTTTATGTGCTTTATTAATATGATATATAACATGATAGGAATGTAAAATTTTTATTGTTTAAAAAACAACTGAAGTCTTTAACTTTCCAAATTTCAAAACTGTAATTTTAAAATTTTCAAAAAATATATGTTTAAGAAGAACTATTTCTCTGCATATTGTGAAAGCTTGAAGGCGGGATTCCAATGGCATCAGTAAGAAAAGTATTTAAATGTAATATGAAATCAGAGAAATTCTTGCGTTTTCAGAGAATTCACATTCTTTTAACTCAGATTTCAATTTTTTCTGAAAAGATTGTTTCTGGCTTGGCACAAAAGTTTGAAGCTGGGATTGCAATAGAATCAGTAATAATGTAACTTCATTTTTAAGCTTCATAATGCACGCAATAAAAGTTTCGTAATCTAATTTCGAAGGTCTTCCACGGTTCATTTTAGTAAAACTTTTGATACGACTCAACGAATATCGATGTGCAAGGTACAGTGTCACAAGTGAAAATGACAGACCAACCTTATATCACCTGCAAAAACGACCAAGATTTTCTTGGAACGAAAGATCTCCTATTAAAACCAAGACTTTTACCTCTTTAAAACGACCCCTGTTTAATACACCAAGACCCATTTTGAATAGGTATTTCTATGTAAAATTGTAAAACCATACTATTTAAAAAGGCCACTATTACATTTAAAAATATTTCCACTTATTTGTAAAAAAGAGCAAAGATTCCAGATGAAATCTCTTTTTGAATACGTATAATTCTATAATTGACAAGTTTGTTTAATGAATGGTCGGGTACCTGCCGGTACTTTTATAATCCCTTTATTGACAAAAATAGACAGATTATAAAAGGATTTGCATGTGGTTGCAATTCAACTTAAATGCTTCTTCCTTGCCTTCTTTGTCAGTTTTGGTTTTGCAGATTTTCTAAGAGTTTTAAATTTATGTCTTGGGTTTTAATTTTCCCCATATTTTAAGAATTTTCAAGAGAATTTTAGATTTGTAAATTACGGTAAATATAGAATGGCGAGGGTTAAGTTCACTTGAATGCATTCATAAAATTAACTTTGGATTTGCGGATTGAGTCGATTTTAGTTTTGGCAATTCTCTAAGAATTCTAGATTTGTGAACTACGGAAAATGTAGGATGAGAGGTTTAAGTTTACTTGAATGTATTCATAAAATTCATTCATTATTAGGTGCTTAAGTGTAAAAGTAAAAGTCGAGTGTAGAATTGATAATGAAGAAAACGCGAACGAATACTTAAGGAAAAAAATGAATGTAGACTTTTATTATTCCAGAAATATAGATGGATGTAATATTTATCCGTAATATATAATGTACTTTGAATGTCTATTTACTGGTTTTTAATTTAATAAATGATTTTGCATTTATTACACTGTGCTACACAGGAAATATACAAGACCTCCTACCTATCTAAACGGTTTGATATTGAAGAATAAAGACTTTCCATACTTACAGAATTTTCCCATCATTTCGAGTTTTTTTTCCAGCCTGCTGAATGTACCTTATCCAGTTTTGGTGCCTTGGACTACTCTAATAACCAAAACTTAGCTCACATTTTGGAAATATTTTCTCTACTTGAAAGATAACAAGTGTAGCTTTACAAAAGTTCAAAAATAAGGAAAATCGGTAAAGAAATGACTGAGTTATAGCCTGAAACAGTCACGAGTTCAGTGATAAACAGTCAGTTTTTTTGGCAATTTTTAAGTTTCAGAGGTTCACAATGATATTTACTAAACAAATAAAATTTCTTTCTCTTCACTTGTTGAAGATATATTTTGTTTCATTTCATTTCTGTCAAATTTTTGTTTTTTTAAATTGGTTAACAAATGACCGAGTTATGGCCGATAAACAACAATTTCTTTTCATTATTTTAATCTGTCATTATAGTCCAGTGTCCAGATAATCTGTACATTTTACCTTGCAAAAAGTCAAGTAGTTTTGGTTTTTGGATATGTTTTGTATAGGGGGGCCCTTATTAGGAATTTAAGCTTTTTTCCATCTACTTGTAAATGTACCTTTCCAGTTTTCGTACCTTGCACTGCTCTAACGACTTGAGCTTAGCCATTTCTTGTCTCATTTTGGAAATGTGTTTTCCCTGTTTGGAAAATAGGGAACAATTTTTGGGTAGCATATACGTAGCAGTAACCTCTCTGGAACTTGTCTAGCTACGTTTCGGTTACGTTCAGACTCCGTAGCGGCGTAGTAATTGCTACTTTCGTGGAACTTCTTTTCTCTTTAACTTATCGTGTCGCGTGGTTGCTCTCTCTTACTCTTGCAACATAACAAATATTCTATCATTTTCTATACTAATTCTGCGATCGTGTCCTAAAATGGATTACTATTTTGTTTCTAATACCTACTTAATAATACAAAGAGCGATGGAATGTTTGATTATTTTGTCATTCCAGTATATCAAAATTAAATATTAACCATTGCAACTTTTCTGTTAAATGTGATGATGATAGATCAACCACGCGTCTTCTTAAAATATATTAAAGAAAATGTATTATAAAATATGAAAAAAATACTTATAAGTTGATACACATGATATAAACCATTTTTATATTATTCCTAAGGTACAATTTGGCGCCAATTTGTTATTTTTATTGAAGGTTGTATATTAAATCGTCTATTAACAATCATAACAAATTGGAAATTTATTAATGGCCTCCAACGTTTTACAAGTAAATATGGAGATGGAGTAGTTGATGAAAAATCACTTTAAAGTGACTCTGCTGGTTAACAAAAACGTAGGTTTTACTTTCAATATTACTGTAAGGTTCCGTTACTTTAAAGGCTTAAGCAATGGTTTCATACAGGAGGCAGGAACTTTCAGTACTACTTTAAAGTTCTAAAAACTTTAAAGTAGCTTCGGGAAAGTTACTGCTACAATCATATTACCACTTTGAAGTTGCAACGACTTTAAAGTAACTATCCTAAGTGGCAATACCGTTCCACATACTTTAAAAGTTACTCAGAAGTAATGAAACTACATAGTTACAAAAACAACTACACAATTACTAAAATATCCCGAATTGAAGTGATTAAACCTATAAAGTCATAAATTTAGTTGTAGTAACATAACAACTACTCAAAGTTCCGATCTCAGTTACTGCTACTTAGATGGTGCTTGGGATATGTCAAAGAAAAAACTATTATTTTAAATTCTAAGAAAAACCGATCTGTTTCTAAATTAAATTGATATTCCAATTCTAAATTGTATTAAGTAATTTTAAGAGAGTTTAATCAAATCTGTTTCGTTATATGGAGGTATCACAGTTATTTTGAATACAAGTACAGTAAGTAAGAAAACTAAAAAGTTGAGATTACACAGTAAAAAATGGAGTGTTAACTTTTACACTCAAATAACACCCAGAGTGGTTCCTATTTATCCACACTGATGAGTGTAAATAACATTGGTCTTAAAAGTGGTAAACTATATAACAACTTTAACCTTCAATGCAGGTTAAAGTCATGGATTCTTTATACATATCTTACACGATACAGAAATGAAAAAGACACTAACGAGTGTAAAAATGACAAACCATATTGTTGAGAAAACATTTGTTGAGTGTAAAGTATGCACGAACTGAGTGTTAATTTCCCATTCTTTTAGTGTAAAAATTATTGCTTAAATTGTAAGGAACATTTTTTTAATGGAAAAGGAACCAATTATAGTGGTTACAATC
The DNA here is from genome assembly GCA_929113105.1 of Agrypnus murinus. Lineage (NCBI taxonomy): Eukaryota > Metazoa > Arthropoda > Insecta > Coleoptera > Elateridae > Agrypnus > Agrypnus murinus. Next base: position 95,373,652 of record OV816024.1, on the reverse strand, counting down.
ATTTATTGGAGTGTACAAAAAGAAAAAAAGGAAAAAGTAAAAAAATAATGCACACAAATATTAGTTTTATTTTAAAACAAAATGCAAAATATAAATACATTCTAAATCTAAATAAACCAATGTAAATACATACTGTGATGATTTTCCTTCATTATTTGAAAATCATGAATTCTTAATTTTGTTACCCAATGTAAAAATGTTCAAAGTTGACTGTGTTTATCATTTGTAATTATGAGTTTCTGTAATTAAAGTTTTATTAAAATTATTTACACATTCTAATTTACATTACAAACCTTACCTGTAATTATAGAAACAACATATGTCACTAATCACAATGTCAGTTCTTAATAATCACACGTTTTATATAGAGTCACTCTATATTACTTATAAGAGTTGAGCCAACGCGAATGTCAATCCGCCATTTTGGATCCAAAAATTTACATTGCAAAGATTATTGGTTATGTTTGCCTGGCAAATGTCAAATGTTTCATAACCTGACATTTACTTCATTATAATTTACCATAGCTTATTTGAATTGATTAATATAATAAAATTCCTAAATAGAGTAATATATATTCATATTTAATTTGCAAGATTGAGAAAAGAAGAAACTACTCTCAGCTACAAAAAAAAAACTGTTAATGTCTCTTGTGCTCTAGTAAGTCAATTTCCATTTGAATTATTTCCGTAATAAAAACACTTGAAAAGCAGTGAAAATATTTTGCTTTATTAAATCGTTTTATTTCAGAATTATTACTCAGTAATATGTTTTGCACATTGTATCAAATGTGCCGATTAAGAAAGATATTTTTAACTACAAACTGTCGACTGATAAGTTTTTTGTAAAGAATGCTCGCCTACCTATTCCACTAAAGTTTTCGCAAATGTATGGCATACCTTCAGGCAATAACATTTTTGTGTTAAATAAATTTATAGAATAAGAGATTGCTATTCTGGAACGTGGAGACAATGCATAATTAGAAGCAAGACTCCATATTACTAGTGAATTACAACTTGTACCTATCGAGATCAATCGTGCAAAACTAAAAGATCTTCAAGCCCTTTGTGAAGTATTATCTAATATAGAACAGCGTGGTTTCTATGATATTCTGGACACTAATGAAGACCCAGGTGACATTGTCGAGGGCGACAACAGCAGTGCTTACACATATTTTTTCTTCCATGCTAGAGATATGAACCCGAGGGGTCAACCACTCTTACAAAAAATGTACATGTATTGCCGAAATCCAAGATTTCCTCGCAATCTCTATGATTTTCGAGGATTGCCTTCGCAATCTCTGATTTCCAAGGATTGCGTTCACAATCTCTACGATTTCCAAGGATTGCTTTCGCAATGCCTATGATTTCCGAGGCTTGCGGGATGATTTCTAGAATGCGATTGCTTCTTCATTACCATGCTAATGTTTGAAAAGCGATTTTCAATGTGATTGCTAAAGATTAGAACAAAATCGATAGTATTTGTACTCGTTATTTTGTACAAGAATAGTACTATTAATTAAAATGTGTTTGTTAGGTAAATTCATTTATAAAGATATTACGAAGGACATTACTTGACAAATAAAATGTTTCATTTAGAAACTATATACGATTATTTTTTTAACGTTACATAAGTATAAAAAGATTTTTAGTTTTAACTAGTTTTGACTTCTTCCAAGACTTTTATACTCTTTTTCAATACCCATTTTGCCACGGTTTTTTAAACGAAATGGACTATCGCCTATTATACTAGTTTACAAATTGAAAAAAAATCTGTGCACTGGGTGCCACTATATTTTTCCTATGTACTTTGGCCCGCTAAACTCGAAAATCGCATTACAAAAATTTTTTTATAAATACGTTTTCGAGATGAATTTTTTAATTTTTTGTTTTTTTTTTCGGAGGTAGTTTGACTATTTTGAGCATATCTCGAGTTAGGAACCACGAACTTCGTCGTTCGGCACATCAAATTAAAGATAATCAAATCACCGATAAATGTTACTAACATTGTTTTCCAGTGGCTTCAGTAGTTTCAGTGCAATGGGCCAAAATGTGACAAAACAATGGGATTTTTTGGCCCAAATGAAAATTGAAACTTCACTCTATCGCCAGGGAAAAGTAGAAATCATAGAAATATACACAGTTTCTTATTTTTTACGAGTTTGAACCTTTACGAAGTGAAAAAGGTATGTACGATGAAAATCTATGTAGAAATACTGAAGTTATGATCAGTTATATGTGAAGTACCAAAAGTCAACTTTTTCTATATTTTTGTATTTTATCCTTATTTATAGCATATAATGCAGTTTTATTTATTCAGTTTATTTTTATTGTACTATTTCAATATTATATGAGATTATTAGAAATAATCTTGGCTCCTGCTTTGTCTTCTGTTTGTTTTGGAATCCATTTCTCTTATGCGGAACCAGATATAATCTCCCATTATTCTCTCATCCCAAAATCCCTGGTAGCGCCGCTCAATGGTCTTCATTTCCGGGTGGAACTTCTTACCATGCTCGTCACTAACGTCACCGAGATTCTCCGGGAAAAAATCCAAGTGCGAATGAAAAAAATGAATCTTCAGAGACATACGAGGCTTTCTCGATATATATTGCGAATTGGCAACCCTGCTTTTGCTAGGTGCAATCTGACATTTGCAACATAAAGTTTGACATTTTTGACGGCATACGTATTCAAAACGTTTTGTAATACGGACGCTATTTGTTTTATTTACATTGAGTTGAAAATTTCCTTTCGGCCAAAAAATGGAATTAACTCGTCAACATTGCGTGACATGGATTATCACAACAACAGTGCGTCGATCAACTTATTTTAACTTTTGGTGATGAAGCCCCACACAGAGCAACTGTATATCGTTGGTTCAATGAATTTAATCGTGGTCGTAGTTCGCTGGCAGATGAATCTAAAGAAGGTCGTCCAAAATCGGTTGTGGTGCCAGCAAACATCGATGCAGTGCCCGAACAGTTTTTGGTACAAATTTGTCCTTAATTAGTAGTTAATTATGGCTTTATTATTTGAAGTTTTTTTGAATTTTGAAATGCGAATTGTGTCTAAATGGTCTTAGCCACAAAAAAAATTCTTTTTGGTACTTTGTCTTTAATTAGCACTAAATTATAGGCGGGTTTTTTCGTTTTGCTTGAAGTGGGAGTGTTAGCTTTATTGACGTATTGATTCTCAAAATGCCGCTTTTGGCAAAAATACTGATAATAAGTATGAATAACTATCGAATTTCCCGCAAATTAATGATGGCACCACTTCTACTATGTTCGATTTTGACGACTGCGATGATGATTGCGGGATTGCGAAAGATTTCGCTAATTGTCAATAAAGATTGCGAGATTTCTGATGATTTCCTTGTGATTGCTAAGGATAGCGTGCGATTGCCGCCAAAATGTACATGTATTGCGGCGAGTGGTTGACCCCTCGTATGAACCTTTTGTTTAAAAAGTATATATTTTAGTTTTTTTAAGTCTGCCAGACTGATATATTCTAATTAAAATGTATCTCATGTTTAAGAAAAAAGTAACAAATCTGTTTTGCAAATTTTCGTCAAAACCACAGATTTTTGGATTGTGTAAGAATGTTTCATAAACTGCATATAGTTCCAAATAATAAAAATTCATTAGTTTTTGGTTCTCCTAAGGGTTATAGTTTTTTGACAAATACCGTGTCTGACATCAACCCTTCAATTGCAATTTATATTTCTTAAAAACTTGAAATAGATAAGAGAAATACATAAAAATTCTTCGATTTACTAAACATCATATTATTTGTCAAATTAAGGGCGATCTTCTCACCACCTTGTAACTTTATTTGGCAGGTAATTGTTATGGATACAATTGTAAAAACAGTTGTAACCATAGCAAGTAACTTCCACATAAATTTAAGAAGAAGTGAAAAGACCTGTTCTATTATTACCTAATTTTGTCAAACTTCGTGTTTTTAAATTGGCATTAGTGGAAATGGATCCAACCAATCAGCGTCAATTCCCGCGTTGGCCCAACTCTTATAAGTAATATAGAGTGACTCTAGTTTTATAAACACATGTGCGCCATCTTTTTAAGCTGAGTTCGGCCGTCCAAGTACCGACCTACTATACCGACATATATACTTCATCACATATATACTTATGTATAGGTACTACATAGCAGGAACCAGAAACGGTTTTACATTTAAGTGGTTCTTTGTAAACCAAAAATCTGAAAATAATTTTATCTATTATTTATCCATAATTCACGTAATAGTTATTTATGTATTAAGGGCATAAAGAAGCTTTTATGGCCAGAAGCGTTATTTCTAGCCCGAGGCGTTAGCCGAGGGCTAGGAAAAGGCTGTAGGGCCATAAAAGCAAGTTATGCCCGAAATGCATACACTATTTTATGCACAGATTGTTTTTATCTCAAATCTATTATTGTGTAAAAAATATAATTAAATGAGTACGTAGGTTACATCAAGCCGCTGTACGTATACTTATGTGCTTATATACGAAGTACGTTACTATAGTTACTATCTAAAATACTTAATTTCAGCTTATTTTCATTGGTGATAAGTTTACAAATTATATTAAGAACCAATCAAGTTCTACAAATACAGCTCTGACATTTAATTGACGTTTCATTATTGCCCGTCGGATCATAAAGAGGCCCTTGGGGCATAAAGAGACAGTTATGTTTAGATAAATCTAGCAATAATAGTCTAATTATAATGCATCTGTGCATAAACATTATTATTTATATTTATGCATAATGATGATTGAAATTACAAAGGATCAACATGGCTGCTAAAACTTTTACATAAAAAAAAGCTGAATAGACACAACCAGGACTGGAAATTATAGTTTTAAAATCTTACCTAATTGCACAATATCGTAGAAAGATGCATCCTCTTCTATTTTAGCATATTTACTTTTATTGGCTAGTTGAATCTTAAAAATCATTGTCACTTTCAACGAGAACTAACTACATTCAAACACAAACAGTAAATAAAAGTCTCACGTCCAATCGTGATTATTCGCGTGGATGTTCGGTGGATGACACTCGCGAGGGTTAAATCGGTTTTGTTGGCAATCTCATTAACACTCTTTACTGCTGTTAACATGCTAGAATAGTGAAATACATTTTTTGAAGGATGACTCTTACACTAACGAGAATATCTTTACCAAATTCAAATGATTTGTACACCAAAAACATTATTTTTACCCATTTTTTAAATTAAGATAACACTCATAAGAAAATTGTTGCTGCGTGTTAATTTTGGTTGTTAATTTCATTCACATGAGTGTAGAAATTTACACTCAGATATTTCACCACACCAAATATGTTTTTCACCACCACTGCATTTTTTACTGTGTATCAAGGACTAAAACAGTAGGTATAGCTGTGCTAATTTCATCTCTTAAACTAAAGTAAATATTTAATTCAAAATAGCAGTTGTGATAATTATATTTTCGTTGTGTTGAGGTCAAGATTCTGGTCGAATTGACAGCAAGACAGTCGGACACCCAGTAAGGTATAAGGGTTGTTTGATTTCTTCATACGAAGACAAAATTCGCCTTCCGATACATACAATACATACATTGTATACAATCATCCACATATTTAGTACATATTTATATTACTTCAGCAATTAAAACTTACTAAAATGGAGTAACTATTTAATTATAACTTGCGGGTATAATAATAATTATTATAATGTATATAAAAAAAGGTTAGCAATAATATAATTTTTTGTGTTTCTCTAAAATGTATAAAATTTATTTCGTAAACGTAACATATTATGCATTAACTAAATTTCATTTTTCTTTGTTATTATTATAGTAACCGGTCTGTGTCAAAAAGGTTAGGAAAACAGTTTCATCTAATAATCCTTTCAGGGCATTTGTATATTAACATCAAAGACTTCGTGATTACACTACTTACCGAAGAAAGTTTCTTGAGATAATTACTTTTATAGCCATATTAAGCATGTCATAACAACTATTAAGTGACAAGCTAGCATATTATTATTCAAACAAATAGGGAACATTATTTTCAATATTTTAAGCTTATTTAATAAAATTAACGTCATCCTAACTGATGTTTACGTATAATAGTTATGTAATTTTACAGATTCTTAATATATTTAATAGATGCTTTCTTCATACTTATTTCTTCTTGTATATTAGTATTTGATGCATATAATAACTTTCTGAGTTAATATTAAAATCGTAAACATATAAAAAAATCACACGAACTGAGAAATCATTTCCTCCGATAGGATACTCATCCTCAGACCTTATTAGACACATAAATGTGAATGTTGTTCACAAGAATTATTTTATAAATGTATGTCATACAAGAATGAACCATATGAATTGAAGATAGTTGTAAAGGAAGAGGCATTTGGCCTTTTACGATATGGTACATTTAAATATATTACGTCAATTATTATGATTAAGATTGATCCATTATTAAAAATTATCGACACATATAAATGTTATAGGATGTAACAGAAGGATAAAGAAATATTTACTTATTTAAATAATGTAATGGAATCTATAATATTTCAGATCTAGCTTGTAATAACTTTATTATGAAAGAAACATCTTCAGTATTTACCATTACTATGTGTACATCAGCGTGTACAAAAAAACTTAGATTTTTTTTGATAATTACGGAAATAGTTCTAACGTAATGACATGTTAGTTATTTAAAGTTAATTTAGTGACATCAATTTGTAGACTTGATGTATATAAAAACTTAAATATGCTGACAGGTGTAAAATTAAAAACACGAATTTTTATTTAAAATTTTACACTATTGCTTACAATTTTGGTTAGTATTTGATGAACCTTAACAAAGTATTATGTTGTACAACTAAAAGTAAAATGTAAACTGGTGATGTCAAAACATTACGTAGAAATGTCTTTCAAGATAATGGCAGTCAGTATCAAAGTGCAATTATGAGAGATTAACTTTCACAAGTGATTTCAGATTATAAAACTCATAAGTATTACAAAAATTAGTTACGTTCTGTTCTACCTTGAAACACATTTTCATTCAAATAGTAAATTGTTCTCAAAAGAACGCTGACTTAACAATAACTTAACGGAATTAATTATTACTTATAAATAGAAAGTAAAGGATTAATAGGAGTATCACATAGAATAAAAAACAAAGAGATATCTAGATATAAACTATTGGAATATATCACGAACGATATTTTAAAACTTGTACGTCAGTTATGAAAATCATTCACGTTTTAATTTATTTTAAAGAGATATGTACTTTTCTAATTTTTGCTGCAACTGTAATAATGCAAATAGTGTTTGCACTAGGCTTACAAACATAATAAAAATATATATTTAACGATGGTCAACACGATAAAAACTATTAAGAAAATTAATTTCTCGACCGGGACTAAGCCTAGGTCTAGTCTAGACCTACCGCTTTAGAGGATTTTTTTTCTGGAAAACATGCTGAAATCTACCTCCATTTATCCAACCATATCATCATTTGATCTGTCTGTAGAGCAGACACTCGCCAATTGTGTGATATGGTATTCTGGCAATGAAGTAGCTAAAGCCATGGTATATAAATTATTTTTCAAATACCACTGTCGCATTTTGAGTGACGAATTGAGATAAGATTTCCAATATATCGTATTGATAGTAAGTTGCATAGGTTTGATTATACTATGCTGTCCACAGAAAGTCGGCTATAACTGCTTGCTCATTGAAGGATTGTTTATGAAATATTCAACTGAAAGGTTCTTTGGTATAGTCAATTTTCAATTAAGCCAGGTTAAGAATAAGTTTTTATAAAAACCAAGCGAATAAAATTGCTAGAAGTCTTGAAGACATAACAACTATGTTGTGTCCCCTCACCCTTTTTCAACCGGGCTTGGGACAGGCTTTGGCGGGTTTAGACAATGTTTTTAATAAATCAAACTTATGGTTTACTTTACTACTGTTTAAACATTTGTCACACTAATTTTAAAACTATTTGAAGAAGACCGAATAAAAATGGACAATCAATGGAGTTATATACTCCTTGTGTGCGGTCCAGACAACCGTGACGTATTTTGGCGGGAATACATGGAATGATGGGATTGACGGACAGCTAACATTTTTAGTATTAGCGCTGCTTACACAAACTTCGCTCATCTTTAAGTAAAGGTCAACTTTTATGGGTCCGTATATTGAATCAATCATAACCATACACCCTAATCCTGTACTGGAAGTTAAAAAAAATTCTAACTCTTTGTTCTTCTAGTGGGCAATTGGAGCCAACAGATTATTATCACAAATGTGACGGGGAATATTCAGAAAGCTTAATAAGAAAAGTGCAATACTGTTAACAATATCAAGGAAAATGGTAAATATGTATAAAATTTTTTTTCATAATGAATCCTTTAATTACCTTTGTCGACAAGAACAGTTGAACAAACCTAGTTGGAGAATTCTGGACAAACAGAGCAGGTGGAAGCCGTTATCCTAAACCTAAACGATAATTATGCTGTTTAGCGCAGCTACAGACATGTATAATTAGGTTAAGTCGGTAAATTTTGTTTTGTGTCTAGCTTATAGTCCGCCGACGGAAGTATCTCTGAATCCATCTCGTTTCGAGCGGAATAATAATGATTACATTTATGATTTCTTGTTTGGTGCGGTTTTTACCTGCTCATATCTGAATATGAAGCACTCGATGGTTCTTTTGAGGTATTTTTATAAATCGCATGTGGAAGTTTCATCATTTTTGTAAAAACAGCAAAAGTCAAGAAGCAATTCTGGACTTAGGTTAGGTTAGGCCAATAAATCGTAGGTTAGTTAAATCTAGGTTAGGTTAATCAAGCAGTCGAGCTGGCTTAAACATCACATGATTAGTAAAAAAATTATGAGAAACGCTATTTTTATGGTCTAAATTAATACTTAAATTTTTTGTAACTATTTGATGTGAAAAAATATATAAAATACTGAGAAGGAAATCAACAATTTGTATGTAGAGATCTTATTTTAAAAAGCATCCAAAGTCACCAGGTATCCAGTCTTACCAAATGTAAGATGAGCTTATAAAACGAGAACTAAGTTTTATTGTTCATCTGGTTTACAGATGAAACGAGAAGGTTTTACGGCTTCGAGCCCGAAATGCTCACGAATCATCTTAAACGACTACCATAAAAAGATAGAAATGAACTAACTATAGTATAAATATTAAGAGTCGATTCATGTCATTAAGTACGGATTACGAACCCAAGTCATGACAACCTAACTTTGGCATAATCTCGGGAATTATAAATTCAAGATTACAGTTAAATTGGCAGTCCTGTTACTCAGTTGAAATGAAACTCATGTTTCTGATGTCACACTCAAAGAAATGTTTTGAGTTTAGTAACAAAGTTGTATTTGTTGGCCTAATTTTAGTTGCAGCAACATAATAGTATATTGTACAACTAGTGTTACAATGACGATGTTTGTAATACGAGTATAAGTTTGCTTAACGAGCCGCGAGGCGGCGAGTTAAGCAATATACGAGTATTACAAAAAGGAATTGTAACACGTGTTTTACATACTACTTTGTCTATTTCGCCTTAATTTACAATTTACTTTAAAGAAATGGGAAAATGTACACGCGGGTATTTTCGATGTGGTAATGTTGGTAATAACTGATAACGCATACAATGACATCCACTGTCATTTTGAAACAATCACGTAGGCAGGAAAAGATTCAAGTTTAAAAAAAGGTGACAGCTTAGTTGTTTCTTCTGATATAAGATAAAAAATGTTTATTGTAATAGAAACAGTAAAACCTTGATTGAGTACATGATTGTCTTATCAAAATAATTATTTATAATAAAAATAAGTATGTTTCATTATTCTCGCTGTTATTTCTGTGCATCATAACATTCAAATTTTCAAAACGGCGCCAGTTAATGAATACTTATTAGTACCTATCACAGACAGACTGACAGAGTAGGCTGGCAGCAAAATTTACTTACTGCCAGCCTTACAAATAAAAAAATCACTACTTCCAGTTGCACAAAGTAGCACTTTGTGTAACTGTTTTTCGCAAAAACAGTGTCACAAAGTAACCTTTGTATACGCGAAATAGACAAAATTTGTTAGGGCGGTAGAAAATATGTATTTGCATAAGTTTTTACAACATAGCCACTTTGTTAATATATGTAATGTTTTTGTGTTGACATATGATCAACAGCAACAAATAGTATTTCCGTAAGAACAGATTGTTAACTTTAACTCAACATAAATCATGTTTTAACAAGTATAAATTTCATCAATAACTTAATAAATAATATGTTACTGTAAAAATCAGATGTGTAGATCCAACAATAATTAACAAAAATAAAATTGAATTAGAGTAACAAATAAACTTGTTGAGGCTATAGTCACATATAATATTTGTTGCAGTAGCATATATTTTGCTCCTGTGGCAAATTATTTCTTTGAGAGCATGTATGATTACTACTTTTTATTTTTGCTATAATATCAATTGTTGTGAAAACACAACATTGAATTTATTGTAATAGTAACCGCAACCGTTACCTATGCAATGAAATATAAATAGAAAAAAAGACACAAGTAAAAATAATTGAGTTTTGTCAAATTTGTTTTACAAAATATAAAAACTTGTATGAATTGTACCCTGCTCTAATTGTAAAATACAGTCCATTGAATAATGAAGTCCCTTATACAGAAGATGAGTTTTATTAAACCAAATAGTCAAAATCCCACTGGTTAGGATAACTCAGGAAAAGAGCATCCCTAATCAATCAATATAATAATGAATTACAATTTAAGTTAGGGAAGCCATCGAATTGCAATTCGTCACGTTATTGATTGTATGATTGTTCAGTCCTAGTATCATATTGCTTCCAAGAAACCGAATGTTATCGTTTCTTTCACTAAAAGTAATCTTTGATCACAACTTGTAAAATTGCTTTTAGTGTTTCGATTGTAATTAAACTGCCTTGTAATTAAATTTACGGAACCACTAAATTCTTTTTCTGAATTGAATCCATCTATACGTCAAGAAAAAACCACAAAAACCATTGGTTTTATAATGTTCTATGCAACCTGGAATTTTAATAGTATATAATAATGCCGGAAGCTTAATTAACTTAGTATAATATTCGCCTTCACTTTTTCAGCTGTAGTCCAAAGAATGTGCAAACATCTAAAAGGATTATATTAAAATGTTAACAAGAATTTTTAATTATATATTTTTTGTTTTATAAAAATACAGTTAACGAATTTTAAGTAAATTTCCTTATTTCTTGTTTTGGCGACCTTTCTTATCAATTAATTCACTATTGAACATTCAGGAACTTTTATGATTTTCACTAACGACATCTCTCTCTATTGTGGTAATTTCCTGCATCCTTGTAGTTATCTCGAAATAAATCTTGAATGTAAGATTGCTACAATGATTTCAATTCGTGAAATGGTAAGATTTTAATTAACTATATGAGCATGAAAATTATGCGTGTGTGCGTGAACCAGCTAACCTATAATTTATTATTATGATCTAATATTAAGATGTAAATATAAGTCTGCACTTATTATGGGCAATTCTCACGAACCTTCAACCCTTCGAACCCTCGAAACCTTTCGCGACAAAAAACTTTGATCTGTAAAATTGCCATAAAACATAAAATTTCGATTTGAATCAACTTTATTAAGCTTATAATGTTGATTATAATAGAGGTGCATATGTTAAATTAACTTTAAAGGATTCAGTATGTCACTTTTCGATACTATCAATAAATGAGATTCTTTTTCTTTTTTACAATTTTATATTATACTGATTTTAAATTAATTTATATTTGCTATATTATATGTTTTAAGTAAAGAAAATAGTATTATTAATATTTTAACGGTTTTTGGAGGTTTCAATGACAATTTTATAAACTTACAAAATTTTATGTAAACAATCAACTGTTTTACGTGTAATATGAAATTGAATTACTTTTTGATAAAGAATAGCTTTTTAATATTACATAAATGGTACATAAAGTGTACTATAAAAGACTATAAATAATTTTTTCTATTTTGCGTCTATAATAAAGCTGTTAAAGCACCCAAAACAGTGCGTTAATAGCTCATTTGAGTGCTTTAATAGCCCAACTTTTTCAAAGTTGGTAGCATTGAAAAAATAATTGAAAAAAGCAGAAAATTGACAAAAACTTCTCTTAATTTTCTGTGTCAATCAATGAATTTTCAAATGTCACATTAGTGTTGTCAACTGCCACAAATATCCCTAAATTTTGAAATTGCGATTTTTTTTATTTAAAAAGGGAATAAAAGACGCAAAATAGAAAAAAATAGCATAAAAAAACTCGTTTCATAAGTCATTATTGCACTCATCCTTTAGAAAACTCGCCGCAAGCGGCTCGTTTTCTAAATTTGGGCTCGTGCAATAAATCTTGCCTTATGAAACTCGTTCTTTAATATACTAATATGTTTCACTATATTTCTGCAACTACAACAAACTATTTTATAAACTTTAAAAAAGTAATCAATTATATAAAATTAAAATCAGACTTGCAATCAACTAATTGGGACTTCCTTAATAATTTAACAGATGTTGAAGCATCAGTAACAACATTTTTGCAGAAGTTAATAGAATTAATTTATAAGCAAACAAAAATAATCAAAGAGAAAATAAACAAAATTAAAAGAAAGTGTTGAATAACTCATGGGTTAATTAAGTCAATCAATGAATCAATAAGGGATAAGGGATGAAATGTATAGAAAAGTAAAACAAAATCTTAATAATCTACTAATTAAACATGAGTTCCAAAATTATAGAACAATTTTAAATAACTTGATTAAACAAGTTAAAATAGATATTATTATAAAAAAGAATTTCACATATTCATTGTCCCAACGCTTTGTGGAATACTATCAAAAATTGGAGGAAGAAACGAAGTTAAGGATATAAAACAAATAGTTATTAAAAATTATGTAATTAATAAAGATTTAGATATGGCAAATGCTTTTAATGAGTATTATGCAAATATAGGACGATATTATGCTTCAAGAATTGTTAAACCAAAAAGGCCACTACCGCAGGTCACTATATGATAACTGATGTTATAGAAATTTCTAATTTAAGGTCCAAGTGTACCTAAAAACGTGTGTTATTTTTTTCATAAATAATATAATAATGTGATAACTTTGGTTTTAAGTTAATAGTCTAGGAATGTTAAAAACTCGCTTACCTAACTTGTTTTGGAAAAAAGAATTTTTATTTAAATTATTTCACATGTTATACGTGAAAAATTAATTTTAGAAAAACTGTACATTCAAAATTATCCAAAATAATACCACTTATATTTCATAGTATTTGAACTATTTTCCCAGAATTTTAAGAAAATCGTATGTCTAGCGACTAAATTATTGCCAAAAAACCTACTTTTTGCAAAAAAACTGCTTTTTTTGGCAAAAAGGAGGTAAGAGTTTAGTCCCTAGACATACGATTTTCTTAAAATTTTGGGAAAATAGTTCAAATATTATGAAACTTAAGTGGTACTATTTTGATTAATCTTGAACGTACAGTTTCTTCAAAATTAATTTTTCACGTATAACATGTGAAATAATTTAATTAAAAAAATTTTTTTCCAAAACAAGTTAGGTAAGTAAGTTTTTAACATTTCTAGACTATTAACTTAAAACCAAAGTTATCACATTATTATATTATCTATTAAAAAAACAACACACGTTTTTTGGGTACACTTGGACCTTAATAAAGACATTAAAAATTAAAAAATCCCCCGGTCCAGATTCAATAACATGTAAAACACTAAGCGAAATTAAAATAGCTTCGCCATTAGCATATTTAATGAACAAAATGCTTGATTTTGGCACTTTTCCACAAGAATTCCGATCAGATAGCAAATTATAGATCCGCTGTTATAAAAGTATTCGAAAAAATTATTAAAAAAGACTTTCAGATTATTTGAAGAAATATAAACGTGCTATCTGATTTGCAATTTGGATTTCGAGATGGAAAATGCACTCAGGATGCTATTTCACTGATAACTAACGGTCTCTATAACCATTTGGGCAATAGCGAAGTCTCAATGTGTGATATTTTCTTAGACCTTGCAAAAAAGTGCGACGCAGTCAGCCACCCCGAACTGTTGAAACCTTTAAGTGACCTAGGTATACGTGGTACAGCATTGCAACTTTTCTCTAGTTACAAGGATCGAAAGTTAATAAGAATTATATTATATATAGTTCTTTAATGAACGCCTGACTAATTACAAAATTAGTTTGCCAAAAAGACACAGGAATATAAAACATTTTGCTAAGAAACTAAACGATCAAAATAAAATTAAAGGAATAATACAAAAATAGAGAAGTAATGATTGTAACAACGTAAAGTAGCATTTAACTGGCTAAAAGAGGAATTAACTATAACTTAAGTATTACTTAAACTATTTACATTAACTATTAACACTTAAGAGATAAAAACAACTGTTAGTTAGAATTACTAAAATTTTGATTTGTGTTGATTCCGAAAAGATGATTCATGAGAATGTAAACGGAGTAGGGGAAGAGGGGGAACAGTGTTACACAAAAAAATATTTTTTGATATAATTCAGAACCAAATAAAAATTTTAAAATTTATTTTCTTCCTAGTTTAAGAGTTACGAATCTTGTTTCAACTTTTACATTTAACTTGCCTTGATTATCTCAACGTTTAGAGAAATTAAGATTTATTCAACTTGGTGCTCTGTGCAACACTGTATCCTAATAGTGGGGTACATTGTTACAAGGAAAGGTTAACAATGTTAATGTTAATAAAACAACTTAAAATTCTTATATTCTTGTGTTGTACGTACGAATTTATAAGTTGGATTAACTTCTGTATTCGTTTTACGTGTAATTGCCCTAATTGACAAAATTCTGTGTTTTATTTTATCCTCGTCTTGTATTACCACAAAGTTTCCAACATCGATATCATTTGAATGGAATAATGTATCTTTGTCACTTAGATGCAACTTGGACTGATCACTATCTGTACAAGTGTTACATAAATAATGTTACACCAAACGCCACTATCCACTGTAACACTGTACGCCAATCATCAAAAATCTATACTCGAATAGTTAATAAGGGCACAAACAGTTTTGAGGTTAAGTTCGTGCTTCTCCGGCGTAAATATACTTACAAACTACTTATAAATAAATTTTTAATAATCTAGCTTTAATTAATTTAATCCTGAAATAAATTGTATTTCACTCTAAATAATTACTTTTGATATTAAAAAGTATACATACCTTAATTTCTTGAAAACCCATCAGTGAATATTAACTAAAATTCACCTACACTTGGTTAACACCAAACTACTTCTAACATGAAAATACGAACAATGTTTAATATAAAGCAATCCTTAAAACCCTTAAGTGTAATACTATAGTACGTGTAACACTGTTCCTCCTCTTCCCATACTTTAAAATTTGAATAACGATATCATTGTCTAATATTTTTGGCAGTTTGAATGTTTTTCGAAAATCTAGATACTTCTTAGTTAATGTCTCCCGCGACCCAAATAGCAATCCCAAAACAGAAATTTTACTAACTTTGAATTTTTCTTTATAAAAGTTAATTGTTGGATTGTATATTTTTTGTTTTTCCATGTCAACCAACTGAGGTTGGTCTTCACCAGCCTCAAACCGTACCGTAGGATCAACTTAAAAGCTTCTTTACGATCTCTATCTATCGCAATGATATCAATTCTTCGCGTGCTATCATTTTCAAAAATTCCTAGCACTTCCTCGTGTACCTCAAACCCTTTAGTAGACAATGCTGAAGCCAATAGCTGTCTCACCACATTGTGACGTTTAATTCTCTGTAACTGACCATGGCCACAACTACCCAACACATGTGCAAGGGTTTCTGTCTCGTTGCAATGTCTGCAACGGAATGTTTGGTAGTGCGGCCAGGTAGAGAACGAACTGCGGCTACATTACACGTCATTTTGATAGCATCAATCCATTCAGAAATGATAAGACCAATAGAGCTCAATAGAGCCATTGATTACCAGATTTTACTTCTTTATATAGTATGACGCCACGGCCCTTTTGAGGAAGGTGACATCAATCGGAGTAAGATTTTTCTTATGATAAGTTTCTCAAAGATTTACCCAAATTTTTTGTCTATAATACATTCTATATCCTCATTACTACAGTTTAATTTTCGAATGCATTCATTTTTATCATCTTCAAAATTGATTTTTAAATAGGGACAACGCGTTTTTTGTAAAAAAGATAACTTATTAATATATTGGACATATGCCTCCCATGAAGCTCTAAATATTTCAAGCCCTTTTAAATTTTTGGGCGCATATAAAAAGCAATTTGGTGTATCGTTAGGAAGTTGTAATATCTCTCTAACACTACTTCTGATTATTTTGTTTATATCTTCCAAAAACGATTTTGATAGATACTTTAGATTTGCCGTCTGAAAAGGATAGATTAAATATGGTGAAAGATATTGAGACAGAACAATTAATTTTTGGTCACAATTTAGCAAATTAGATTTTGTGAGTGTTTCTAATTTTTCGCCAAATTTCTTTTTTACTGCATTTTGATCAAAAACAACTGAATCAGAAAAATGAACACGTAAATACTTGATATTTTCTTCTTTGTTGATAGAGCTTATATTTTCATTATTTAACATATGTAAAGTCTTATTCAGCATTTCCCCATTTGCAATCGTAATCGCCGTAGATTTGTTGCTGTTAATTTTTAGTCCTATTTCCTGAAACTTGTCTTCAAGCATGTGTAACAAACTAATAGCACATATCTTGTTTTTAGCTATTAAAACAGTATCATCGGCAAAACCTAAGATTGATAAAGCATTTCTTTCACTGTCCAACTTATATCCATATGATTCTGTTATTTCATATTATGAGCTATTATTATTACTATTATTATTAATACTATTATTATTAATACTATTAGCTAAAGCAGAAAAATTGAATACGGAGTTCAATATATGTAAATGGTTTACTATCACTGCAACTGGAAGGTAAAATTGTTAGTTTTACCAATCACACAACGGTCATATGTTCATCAAACACGTGGGATGAACTTAAAACCAAAGCCGAAAGTGAAGCCTGAAGCCAGAGTTGGCCACACCATAAATTGCTAACAATTAATTTCACGAAAACAGTTTTCGTGTCTTTTTCGCGTACAAAGAGCAAACTGCCTAATTTCCAGTCCTTGGATATTGTTGATGATGACGTTTCTCGTCAGATTGTGCATGCTAAAAAAGCAAAATATCTCAGTGTTACTATAGACCAGCACCTGAAGTGAGATGCTCATCAACAATGTCTTTCGTACTTTGAGGAGTCTTTTGTATAAATTTAAATATCTCGCAGAGGTCTTTGATCGCCGCAACTCAATCTGTATATTTTACTTGAGTCATATCTCGCCTTACATATGCAATTTTGGGATGGGGAGGTGTTGCAAAGTCTCACTTTTGTAATTAGAAATACTACAAAAGAGGTTTCTTAAAATTATGTTTAATAGGGAGATTACGTCCTTTCAGATTATCTGTTTAAAGATGCTCAAGTGCTAGATATATGAGCACTGTTTTATATTTATAAACACAAATATTCTATGGTGTATGTTGATCACATTTATTGTACAAGACACAGAATCACAAGATCATTGCTAACCAAACCATTAGTAAAGACTAGGTCAAAGAAATCTCATGTACTTGTCTATCAGGTTATTCAATTCACTCTACCACAACGGATAAAATTTGGTATAAATTCATTAGCATTATATAGCACAAGACTAAATTGTATTTATTAAACGAAGATCGTCAAAAAATGCATAGCTTCATAGAGCATGGTCAAAGCGCATAGTATAAAAAGGGTGTTAAATTAATATAAATGGTTTTCTTATACAAATCTTTAATAAAAACTACTTTTGATAAACTATATTTCCAATTTTAATCTATTTATTTATTATTATTTTTTTAGTATGTAACTCCACATATTTCCTGTAAATTTGTGTATGTTCTTAGTTAATGTGTATGATATGCATGTAAACAGATATATTTATTGTATTTCTCTCTTTGTACACAAATAAACTTTATTAAAGTTATTAAAAAAAACATTTCGTAAATTAATACAAATACCTGTATTTACATTTTCTGGTCCTTCGCGTAGAATATTATCCACATTCCTCTGTCTTTCAGCATCATTTCTGGTTGAACTTTTTACCTGAATACATTTCTTTCTTCTATGCATTGGATATTAACGAATTGAAATTAATTTATTAGCACAATGTTAAAAATAAGCATTATTTTAATAAGCGATCATTTAATGAAAAATAAAATAAAATCGAAAATTGCTATAGTGACAATTTACAAACGTGACGTTTTACATGATTATGCTTCATTATGTTCAGCATAAAGTCTATCAAAACGAAATAACTAGTAGTAATTAATCGTTGTTTGATATAAAAATCATTAAAATAAGTTGTTTTAATAATAAAATATGTCAGTGACAGCAAAGTTAAAGGTTCGTGTATAGTATATTATAATACTTTGATACGGTAGGAATGTTGAATAATAACAATTAATAAGTATTTTTACAAATGTCAATATTATGTAACATTTCCCATCAAAATTAGTTATCTACACTTAAAATCAATTTAATTTGTTTATTCTTGTCGTATACTTGTGTATAATGTACATACATCAATTATATTCATTTACGATTTATGTTAATTATTTTAAATAATCGGTAACCTTTATTGATTAAAATAAACAATTCATAATTTGAAAAATGATGTTGCATGAATATTAAATATGTTGTTCTTTACTTATTAGGTATTACAATACTTTTCCTTTTCCTACAAAATTTTTTTCTACACAAAGTTTCCTTAGCTTACATCAGCTATTAGTTTTGTTATGATGCACAAAGTAAGACAAAAAAAACCCTAAAAGTACCCTTAAATATACTTAACTTTCTTCTTTTGCCATCTTAAATAATTCATTAAAATTTAATTACAATTCCTGGGGTTAGGTCATGCTTATATGTCAGATTATCTATGATTATCCATTAATATTTTTTTAAATAAATTGTAGGATATCTCTGACAAATTTTATTTCACTAATTGCTTATTTAAAAAACACCGACTGCAATATTCTAAAAATATCGATGTATTCAAAAATAAAAAATTCAAGCAAAACTAGTTTGTATTTTATATTGAAATATTTTTATAATTGCAAATTAATTAATGTTAATTAAGTGTAAAAATTAAAATGACTTTAGCGTATATTTTTAGACAATAAAAAAAAGGGTTTCCGGTTTAGTGATAATCAAAAATATAGCTGTGTATAATAATTAAGAATCTTGATGAAACTTAAAAAAATGTTTTTAAAGAAACCAGTTATTTCAGAATTGTTATAAAGTGCTTTATTATTTACACTTGAATGGTGTATACTTTCCGGTGCTCAATGCAAATTGTTGCAGCAACAATATTGTGTTCTAATAATCCCAGAAAGTTTTCTTAAGCATCAGTGCGCTTATTCGCTAGGGTTTTTGAATTGTAAAAAATGTTCTCAATTTTGCAGGAAATTACAAAAATGTTGGAGATGAAAAATCTGAATTTATAGTTTATGTATATGTATATGTATAATTTAGTATTGCCAAGCAACTAGATTGCAAAACCTGCAAAGACGCCCTCTATATGCTTCTTTCATTTCATTTAGATTTCTAAATAATGTAATCTAAGTAATCTAAGTCCTAACTCTACACTATTATTTTTCTTTTTTGAAATCAAATTTAAAATATTTTCGAAAAATAATAGTAATAAGAATATAAAAACAGTCAAACGATCTAATATTAAACATTTTTTATTTAAATATTTTAATTGGATTTTAGATAAATGATATACAGTAAATTGGCAAGTAACTACGATAAGGTCTCTGCATACCTTAATCTCAGGAACCATAAAGATAAATTTTCAATTTAATTTAATAATTTATTTTAAATTTACAAAATTTAATCGGAAGTCAACAAATAACATCTAAATTCTAATTAAGTATGTACTACCAATTAAACAAATTTGTTTACAATTCCAAAGACGAATGAAATAGATTTTTCCAGCCTAGAAAACACAACAAAGAAGAAATTGACCAGTATAAGACGAAATAGCGATGTAAATCTAATTAAAAGTCTACTCTATTGAAAAGCATCAGTTGAAAAAGTTATTTTAATTATTCTAGAAAAAGAGAAATAGTCCACTATGAATTTTTACCGATGATAAGAAGTATAAAAAGGTATACTGATAAAAAGCATAGAAAATTAAAAATGTTATTAAGGAACATACATATACGTATGTAGGTCTTTGTAGTTTACGATTTCAGCTGTTCAAATGAAGAACTAGAAAACAATTATGGTGTTGTGTGGAAGTGAGTGAAAATAAAATATTGTTATTTAAAGTATCCATTTGAAATTAATTAGAAATAATCTAATACATAAGATATAAAAAAAAATGTATTGTCAAATTTTCATAAAATAAAACACAGACGTTAAGCTTGGATGACGCAACTAAAATGTGAATGAAGTGCATTTAAATTTCGAAAAATTTCTTTAACAGAACAGATCGCCGTATTTCTGGCAAAACATCATACGCAACATTTTTGTAAAAATGAGTTTTTAATGCTAAATGGTTTCATTCATCATTTTAACTGACGTGTTATAAACATGAAACAAATATATTTCTAATTTTTTAATTCAAGAAAATCAAATTTAATTTTATAATTTTAGTAGGTCACCGTTACTAGTAGGTACCGTCTTGACCGTAGGTCAAGATTTAAATTTTGCTATTAAGTTCACGTAAAAATACATTGCAGTAGTAGGTAGTTTTCCATACAGAAAATAGTATTCATTTGATTCAAGCAAAATCACACAACTTGAAGTGGAATTGTTATTTGGAAAGGGCTAACTATTAGCGATTCCTGAAAAATCGTAAAATTTGACATATCTGTGAAAAGGATCATATGTTTACGTGCTTTATGCCAATTTATACCCAAATTTAGTTCTGTTAAGATTTTTATATTATATGAATTATAAATATTCACTTTTGAATACAGTTTCCTTCATAAGTTTCTTTAATCTTCATTGTATTTGAGCATAGTTACATAAAAAAGAAAAAATAGCCATGGAAAAAGAAGAAATTAAAACAAAAACCTTTACACTGTGCTTAAGTCTTTTAAACCGTTTTTTTTTGACTGAATGAACTTCTTTCTATCATCTTTACCCAGAGTTTGCCAATTTTAAACCACACATATAGTGTTGGAAAATGCTCGAGCATTTATTTTTGGAGACTATTCCTGGAGAACAAACGAGAAAAAACGAGAATAAACCCTCAAAAGTGAGCAGGACTGGAGAATAAATATACCTTTTAACTTGCAAAGATATACCCAAAATAAAGATAATTCAAAAGTTCCTGAAATTTCTCAAAATGCTGAAAATGCTCGAATGTTTTCCAATTTTCCTCTTCTCATTTATAATGCTAGTAATTGCAGTTAATTTGACTGTTGGAAGGTAATGTGTTAAAAAATGCAATAACAGAGAATTGGAAATATTAAACTCGTTGGGCCATATTTAAATCTCAGTATTAAGTTAATAACGTGTTTAATTGCCATGGTGACTAATTCTAATCTTTTTCCACCTATTAGAATGAGATAAAAAAATATCTTGTTGATTTTAACTTTAGTTAGAGACACCTTTAATCATGGCATGTGAATATGTCCCATTATATTTAGATTAGAAGCTCATGTATGCACCTTTACGGCTACCGGATACAACGCCGACCGCGGACACTACGCCGACCCTTAAAATAAATTTTGTTACTGGATACTTTGCCGACCGTGAATAATGCGCTGACCGCGCAAGGTGTCCACCGCTTGCGGTCGGTGTGCACGTCGTAGTGTCCATGGTCGGCAAAGTGTCCAAAACCGCCACTCGGCGTAGTGTCTACGGCCGGTGTCCAGTGCCTAGTCACCGCATGCACCAGTAATACATATTAAAAACTTTACAAACATTTGTCACTATTTGTATAAACAAAATATAACAAATTTAAATAAAAAGTTCATATATAACGAAAGACAAAACAGGTGCTTCCGGGCGCTAACCCAAATTTCTTGTCAATGATGCTTTCAAAGGCGTAAATTGCAAACTATGCTTATAAAACTGCCTGTCTTTTGAACACCCGACGCCGACAGCAGCTGCGAGTAACACGTGTACATTTTGCACCGGCATGCGGTTTAAGATCGTTTACACGGATAATTTAAGATCGGTACACATGTTAACAGAAATACGCTTAGCCTAAGCTTTCCTTAGAATTCCACATAACTAAAAATTGAAAATTTGAGTAATATAAGCAGAATTTCTTTTGCTATCTTAGAATTATATACATACCGTTTACTCTTTTACCGAGAGGGGGGGGGAACAAGTAATTTACAAGTAGCTTCAAAACAAAAAAAGTCAAGTCCATATTTAGTTTTTCAGAACATTCCGTCTATTGTCAAAATACGGTGATACGAACTACATAAACAACTCCATAACAACCAGGGCATTATAAGCGGACGTTATAGTCTATAACGCCCGCTCACCGTTTACTTTGCAATCGAAGCCGGCGTTACTAGTAATTTGGATCATTAGGCCAGAAACTATATGTTTACGTACGGGTCTGTTGCAACACAACAAATAACGTATTCGCAACGTACTTTCTGGGCGCGTGTTCCACGAACTCTTTTGTATCGACTGCTGAAATTTCTTAGATATACTTTAATATACTCTCTTAGATAACTTATTTTTTAAATGACATTAGTGCTATTAGGACATTTTTATTTTCATGTTGGTAACAACAAAAACATTTGAATTTAACTTGTCAAATCTCTGCTTGACTTGTAAATTTAGTAAAAGTTAGTTACCATCCGACATACATAAAAATGTCTAGCTTTATATTTATAAATATATAAACAACGTCCTTGGCAACGTCAAAAATTATAACTTTAAACCTTAGCTTTAAACTAATTTTCTACTTGTACAATATATTCTCGTGAAAAATAAAACCTTGTATGCACCACGAGCGTTACTAAATGATAATGCCCAGCGAGCGACTTCCATCCCTAGGACCCTTCAGGCTCTCAGGCTGGAACATCGTCGCCGTTCTTGCATTATCATCATTCTAACGCCCTGGTACATAAATAACTATTCCGTTTTTACACTTATTACAGATTAATCTTGATTTGCTTTGATTACAGAAATCAAAGCGGCATAAATCTCGGTCCATTACTACTCCCGCCGCATATGAAGGTAAGGTTATAGATTACAAGTTGCTTATATTCGTGCTAACCTAAAATAAAGTCCACCTTAATTCCAGTTTTAAAGCCAAAGTCGATTCCCTTTTAGTAAAATTTAAGTGTATACGATATTAGTCTTTTGCTGAACTTTTTGAAAAGTATGCATCTTTATCTAATTTTCAAAACCTTAGTTAAGTTTAATAATAGTATATATTAAAGAACGAGTTTCATAAGGCAAGGTTTATTGCCTCAAAAATTTATCGAGTCACACTAATGTGACATTTGAAAATTCAAATTTGGAGAGTGAAGTTTTTGTCAATTTTCTTTTTTTTAAATTTCTTTCAATGTCACCAACTTTGAAAACTTGGGTTATTAAAACCTCAAATAAGCTATTTGGGTGCTTTAATAGCTTTATTATACGCTCAAAATAGAAAAACTATTTTTATCTACGATCATACAAAAAGTAACTACTTTTTTCACTGATTTTCGTGTAAAAAGTTGACGTTTATTGAACAAATGTTTTTATTGCACGCTAATGTCAACAAGAGATGTATAATAAATGATTTATGAATATTTTACAAAGGTTTCTAAACAACTTAGCACATAAAAATCAAAGCTCGTTGATATACATGACATAAGTAAGTCACAAATTAAAAAAAATATCAATAAAATGAATACTCTAGTAAAGCGCTATGATCGTACACACAGAAAAATGTATACTAAATTCAATTACATACGTCTCATTTTGATTAACTATATAGTAAGCTCCTATAAGATAATCTGTTAATCGAAATCCGAAATTATTAAGCAATTTGTATGAAGCCAGGTATGTTTTTCAACAAGTTTTCTTCCCGATGCCAAAAAACTGACTTGTAGTATCCGATCCTGTGAGGGCATGAAACGCTGGAAGATTTTGTAAAAGATGTTCCATTTTTAAGAGATGAACTGGTATGAAGCGAATGCTATCCTTTTTTCCGGTCTTCATCTAGACTTCTGGGGTTAAACATTTTCTAAAGTGATGTAGAAGTACCAAAAGGTGTGTCCCTGCATTCGATAATGCATTTGCTGTAGTAGACTTTTTTTAGCAGATAATATACGTAGCAGAATCCGTGTGTCTGCTCCTTCATGATTCGAATGCAACAAATCATCTACTAGGCCAAAATTGCTTCTGTATATGTTGGCTCCTCCAATAGTCACTGATTTGAGTCGATAAGAAATTTGTCAACTGATTCTTATTAAAAGTACAATGAATAAATAACTACCATTGCCGAGGTAGTAGCAAGTCGACTGTATCAATAATTGTATCAATTGTTTTACCGGATCCTCTTTTGATTCTAATCATATTTTTGATTGACATGTCGTTATAGTGATCTAATACCAAATCTACTCGTTCAGCCTTATACGAGTTATTAAATATTATCGAAGAGAATGTTCTTGAATAATCCCCGAATGTCTTAGTGTTGATCGGTTTGCCCAAGCTCTGTACCAGTGACATACCATCATAAATGTAATTTGCGCGGTAAATTAAACAAATTATCTTCTAATAAAACAACACGAGTTTATTTCTGCCGTTTTCACACCAGAATGAACAGTCTGTCCCCTTTCGTAATATTAACATTCTCCTAAATTCCAATATCATAAATCTTATACTTTAATATACACAACTGAAACTAATTTCTTATGAAACGTAGGGTTGTAGTGATCCGTAGTGTCAGTGATTCGTGGCTTATCTGAACTCTACTAATACCTATTAAGGGAAAACTAAGTATTTTTTCGTTCTTGGTTAATTTACTATCTCTTTACAGATGATACTAGCCAAAAAATAAAAAAGTTACTTACGAGATTCTTTGTTATCAAGTGTTTTGGAAAAAATATATGTCTATCTTATAATTTTAACTATTTTGGAATACTGTTTTATTATTATTAGGTAATGGGTAAATAACGAAGATATAAAAATATTATTCTATTTAAATTATTTATTATATTAGGTATCTATTAATTAATTTAAGAGAAACGAAATACATTTTTAGGTGTATTTATTAGCCCTAGAACATGGACAACTGCTGCGCGCGGGGCCGGAAGAGCAAGAGACAACTACAAGCGTCGATACAATTTAAATTGTGTTTGGTGTTAGATTTTATTCTTTTACGGAATTATTGTAATCTCTAGAAATACAAAAGTGACACCGTTAGAAGCGAAAGATTGCGGTCTACAATTTTATAAGAACGACTTTTTTCGATTAAAGGCTTCGTTTCTGAAATATGAGTTGATAAACGCGAAAGTACCCTAAAATTAATTAATTTTTGAAGCTTCGCAAACGAAGTTACAAGCGTTTAAAGTTTATAATTCCCGTAAGACTCAATGCTTTGCAAAGATTTGTTTATTTTTTTTAGAAAAACGTCTACAAACTTTACATCGAAACCTACATGAAAAAATTGATCTAATAACGGTGCAACACGTACGATAGATAACTCCAAAATTTTGAATTGTGCCCTTTTGCACAGGCCAATTTTCGGCCAACTTTTTTTGGTATAACAATCAATTATAAGCTATCGAATACAACTAGTTCCAGCTTTTACTCTCAAAACCCCCACAGGGTGACACGTTTTACCCCACTGGGCACTCTACTATAAGAGAACTTTAAAATGAGAAGAGCAAAATGTTTGATCTATTCTTCACTTGGATGGAATGGAATAGTTCCATTCTTTGAACAAATCAGTCCATTAATTTATTGTATACATACTTAAGTACTGACAAATGTTTCTACAATATTTTCTGGGCACCCCCAATCCTCTAAGTTTTGTCTTGTCATTTTATTATAATAAAAACTTAAAACTGGGTGTACAAATGCAACCTTCTGCTGCAAGCTTGATCATCTGCGTCTGATAAACACTTTTGAACTCCAACTCTTCTTTGATGATAATTAGTTTATATGCTCAATTTGAATTTATCATGATTTATAAAATATACTATCGTGTAGTTGTTTTGATAATTTATATTGATTTTATTGCTCAGATAACAACGAAGCATTCATATAAGGATACTACGTATTCATCACTACCATTATTTCTTAAAAGTGAGTATAATATGTTATATTATCGAGAGTTGAATATATTCATTTTGAGTACAAAATCAATAAGATAATCAAAATGAATTTAACATTTTTTTTGGATAGATTACATTTCAATAATAATTTTGAAAATACATATTTGTTTCTTTTGAGTTGCGTTATGCTCAAGTTAACAAGAATTGTACTCATTTCAAGTGTTTCTGACAAGTAATTTTTGTTACTGAATTGATTATTTTTGTTTAATCATTTTAAGAATATTTAATCAAATGGACAAGAGCGTACTATTGTTCCTAGTTTATATTTTGATTAGTGAAATGTAATCAAATAAAGTATAGATAGATACACGTGTAAAAAGTCTCTTCATTGCACTCACGTCTTTAAACCATTCGCGCAATAAAGAATGACTTTTTACACTTGTCTTAAATATCTATTTTCATCTGAATGGATATGGTTAATTCCTCTGTAATACTCACAGCAGTATGACTTAATTAGATAAGATACATTTCTAGATAAGATTTAAGTTTTGCTTGATCTTAATGTACATGAAGTGTGACATTTTTATAGAATTATCAAAATGCTTGAACATCTTCACTAAACTGCAACAGATTTTCAAGAAGTAGTTATATTGTATGTAGTTATGTATGTAGGTAGTACAAATGGGGAACTATTAGTTGAAACAAAACTAATACAAGCGTTTACAGTTTCAGATAAACTCTTGCCTAGAATTTTGGCATATTTGCATGTATATTTGAAAACAGTTTTCTTACGTTCTTGTCCTACTAATTAATTCTCAAACTGCTGATAGTTATCTCTGAATAAATTTTCTACTACACTTAACAAGAGGGGCAGTCGGTCTGTATTCGTTTATTCATTATATTTAGACTTTTACAGTTTTTGTTGTTATTTGATTTGGAGGCTTTTACACAACTTTTATATAAATTTAATTAAAATTGACGAGACGTTATTATAATAAAAGTATTATGTAATCTTACCTTAATAAGTAATCTATAATTTTAAAGATTAAAAGCGAATCCTACATCTTACAATAGTGACATTTACGATATTATCTGAATTTTAAATCTAAGTTCGGTAAATTTGCAATCGTCTAAAATTAAACAGGATGTTACTTTTTAATGAAGAGGTAAAAGTGAAGAATTTAGATCCTGCATATATAATTTGAGAATTTGAATTATGATGATTATTAAGTGTAAAAACGCCGTTTTGTATGTATAATGAAAAGTAAATGTTGAATGTATATAATTGGAAAATATTTGTTTATGTGGGGATCAGGAATTTTAAATTTAGAGTTTATACATGGTAGTTTATAATGAGGCCGCATTTGTCTCACGAAAATATAACATGAAGGACGTGTTCACATGGTTAGTTCATATAGTAGGTAGTCGCGTATATAAGGTCATTTTTTAATATATATTAAATAATTTTAATAATTTGA
The DNA here is from genome assembly GCA_929113105.1 of Agrypnus murinus. Classification (NCBI taxonomy): domain Eukaryota; kingdom Metazoa; phylum Arthropoda; class Insecta; order Coleoptera; family Elateridae; genus Agrypnus; species Agrypnus murinus. Next base: position 95,345,773 of record OV816024.1, on the reverse strand, counting down.
TACCACTTTTATAAACCTTATTTATATTATTATTATTATGGTTATAATGATATAATACAGATTTTTTAAATAGAATCATTTATTCTACAAGGATAACTCTATTACTTAGAAGAAAATTAGTACTTGTGAACCTATCCGCCCCCTTGCTGTCTTATAATAATGCACTTTTATATTTTAAATTATTTCCAAACAAATTATGATATAAAATAGTATAGTAGTATATAAAACTTGTCAAATAATTATTGCAAGTCTATGATATATATCATATATATCTCATAAGATTCATGGCCAATAACTTGAGTAACATTGCTAGAGGCTGAAAATATTTGAATTGTGTATATGTAACTACCGTGAGAATTACAAATTAAAGCTGAAATACTAATAGATATCTGACATCCTTTTTCTTCGATATCATTACGACCTTTTTTTATTTAATTACTATTATAAAGAATCACGTCCGGTATAAGAAAAATTTATCACGAGTTCATGATTTTCTGTATCTGACGGCCAAGTGATTGGTTCTTATGTGAATCTTCTTAAACGATCATCGTGAGCTTCCTTGACCTGGGTTTATATGGGACATACGTAGCATTGTATGCTGAATACCTGTAAACAAATCACCACTGAGAACATTTTAGCGTAAACTAACGAGCTTGAGGTTAATGAAACCTTATTAAAATTAAATTATTCACATCAACACCTTTTAAATTACGTCTTCCTCTTTTTTACTTGGGTAATTTGTAATAATAGTGTTTGAAGGATTTATATCAAAAATAACTTATGCTTAATCCTAATTGTGAGGTACTTGTGCTTCATTAGACAATTTGTGTAATTTTTGACATCAATTTTCTATTAATTTATTTCATGTTGTAAAACATTAGAATCGTGTTGTATGTTAGTGTTAGCTGTCAAATCAAGTCAAATTTAAAACGTTGAGCATGATACGGTTATGTTTATGCATTTAAATGTGTTCTGCTTATTAGTGAAAAGAAAATAAAATTATGTACTAACGCTTTACGTAACGGAAAAAGTAAAAGAATTTTCACTAAGCATTCATAGTCAAATGAAGGAAAGTAAATGTATTCTATTGTATTATTATATTCGTTATGTGTCCTTATCCTTAAAATGTCAGTATTAATTTCTAGACCAAATGCATTGTATAAAATAACAAAGGCTAATTATATTTTATTCTCAGCTTCCTGGTATAAATGTTAAGATGTCTTATGAAGAAGTTCACTTGTAATAATTTGCAAATTGGCGTGTAATAATATGTTTACCGTCTTTAAAAACACTATTGAGAATAATGCTTACCTTCAGATGGCTATTCTAAAGAGTATTATTAAAAACCTTACTGATAGAAAAAAAATACTTGTTTTATATAAAAACAACAAAATTCAGATATCTGTTATAGTAATAATGTCAAACATTCATAAAATGTGAAGCAAGAAATTATAAGGTTATGTGAGTATATTTTGGTGTTATATGAACATGTTATACGGTAGTTCACATTCTATTCATTCTAAAAGTTCTGATTTCCATAGATTCTATTGTTAATTTTTAATAGAAATCATGGAATTCAGGGCATAGCAATTAAAAAAGATCATAAAATCTGATTTAGTTATTCACGCAATTTAGAAGTATTTTTATTATTGAGAACCAAATGGTATATTACATTTAAATATTATTGACATATCGCTTTCCCGAGGTATTTCACTTTAATTTAGAACAATGTAAATAGTCGATTCATAGACAGTATTACAAGTAGTATTACAACTCTAAAAGCATCAATTAGGCATCAAATATTAAATACAAACGATTAGCGAATGTAAGAGTTAAAAATAACCTAATAATAAGAAGAGAATAAACTTCTCTTGGAAATGGCATTGTCTAGACCTACTTTACAGTGAGAGCTCTTAGAATTTACCGCTTTAGTACTCTCTTATTACGAAGTAAAAAGAATGATTCGAAGCTTTAAAATTCTAAATTTAGCGTTTCAGAGAGTCTGGTTTTCAATATTTTATAATTTGGAATTTGGCATTTCTAAGCCTGAGTCTTTTACTTAAGCATCATTTGTTTACCATTAGTAAGCTAAAAAACAAACGGAAACTTTACTCAATTTAGAATATTGATGGATAATACAGATATACTGGAGAGTAGATAATACAGACTAATTAAGTGTACTTTTTTACTTAAATTTCATGTCAAAATTTGAGCAAACAACCAATACATTTTTTTAATTACTTATGTTAAATCCATAATGCTTTTCTTTGTACAGAAATATCGAAATCATCAAATAATCTGAGTGCTATTGTATTTGAATTTGTCATTTTCAAATGTCCCTTTCGTTTTAGAGAGACTAATACCTACTTTGTTATGTACCGCTAATAGTACCTGTAATTTCCTTGAAATCCATAACATAATTAAATTTGCAATATGAAACAAGAATTCATAATATACAGGATTTAAAGAAACATTAATATGGGAAAACCTTACTCCCCTTAAGTGTCGATGTGGATGTTTTGTAAATTGCCATCTGTGAAAGCTGTTTGAGTGTTAACAAGTATTCCTATAATTATATATTATACATTTTTATTCTTATTATCTAATAAATTTCTTGTTTGTATGTACTTATTCATTATTATTTTTCCTTTATTAATTAGGATCTAAAAGTAGCTAAAATATTTAATTTTGAAAATTCATACAATTGATCAAGCAGTCGAACTGATTTAAAAATCACATGGCTACTTAGAAAAAACACGATAAAATTCTTTATTTGGTCTTAATTAATACTTTTTATTACTACCTTAGATTTTTTTGTATTTAGAGTAAAAAAATAGATAAAATACTGAGCAGAAAATCAAGAATTTGTACGAAGAAATCCTATTTTAAGAAGTATCCAAAACCAGCAGGTAAATTTCAGATGAGCGCACGAAACGAGAAGTCATTAGTACCGAATTTAGTTGTCCATCTGGTTTGCGCACGAAACGAAAAGATTTTCCAATTTAGCACGAAACGCTCACAAATCACAATGGATTTTAGCAAATGCTTTAAGCTTTACAGTTTTATTATTTATATTTCATAACTTCAAAGTTGCGATCTTTTAAATATTAAGAAGTTTGGTGCAACTGGTCATTAATCTATGATGAAATTTCAACACTATGTTATTTAATTATTGTAATGCAAAGTTGAGTTTTTTATTCTACAAATCTCAGCTAAAACATAATTACTCGACGTGTTACATTAAAATTTGGATTTAGTAACAGTCACAGTCAGTAAATACTACAAATTGATATTTAATTCGTTGTGTAGCACACTGATATTAAAATTAAGTAATGTACGATTTATCTATAACCTGTTAAGTATTGTTACGTAAGTTTGCACACTATTCCGTTTCTGAGATGTCTTGTAGGTTATTAATAAATTCTTATTAAAACATATGTAGCTTTAATATTACCTTAGGTAGGAGCAAGCATAAGGCATATAATGCTGCTTGTAATCGCAACCGAGAATCTAATGCTGGAAGCATTTTGTAAAGAAAGGGGTTAAATACTTGAACAAATAAGTAGGTATCATAAACGATTTTAGCTTCACGTAGGATTTTATTACCTCCAGTTATCACGCACCGATGAGAACAAATAAAAGGAGATCGTTTTCAACACCATTAACCCATTATTATTTAACATTTTATTTTATTCAATAATCAGAATCTAGATTAAAGTTATGCAATAGTTAATAATATATACTATAAGAACTCTCTAGAAGTTATTTTTAACAACTAACAGCTACGGATTACGAACTGTAATTTTTCACATTAATGGACTGTCAGTGACGCTTTTGTATTTTTAACTTTTATTGGAGACGAACTTTTAGGGTTATAAACACCCGAGAAACAGAAAGCTAGTACTTCTTCTACAAGAATTGATTCCATGAATTATGAATGACCACTGAATTAATAAAATTATTTATTTATTTATTATTATTTCAAACTTTCAGTTAGTTTCTTTTGCGCAGGCGCAATCAATGGGCTGTGCAATGTGTATGTCGCAGTCATCTAGGGAAATTGATCATTTTATGAGCTATCTGTATAGACATTACATGAAACGCTAACACCTTGTAATGTAACCATAGGCGCCGACTTTTAAAAATAATGATGGGGGCTGGCCAGTTTAGAGTTTTACCAACCGTAATAAACACGATTTGCATATATAAATATTTCTAAAGTGATTATTAATTAAACTTCTATAGTTATATACAGAGTGTCCCACAATGCTGTTTACACGCAATATCTCCCTTATTTGAAAAGATAAAGAAATCAACCAAAAACTATTGTGAATGACTCAGAATGGACCTTCAGAAAACATCCTTAAACGCCGGTTGCATAGCAATGTTTAATAAGTCATGCCAACTTGATTAATTTTTCAAATTGCATCCTCTGTTTTTTTTCACAGAAATGTATTCTTAACTTCGGCGGTGGACGAATGGTGTCAGTGCATTACTCGTGTTTCAAGGGTCGTGGGTTCTTGGGGCGACGGGATTTTTCTAATTGGAAAATCCCGCCGCCTCAACTATGGGTGTGTGTATTCGTGTTGCATGTTAGATGGGGGACAGATGACCTTAGCTGTTGGTTCCTCCGTAGTGTAGGCGTGAAAAGAATAATAACAATACAACGTGCATACATAATCGATTCACCTTTTACCGCATTTACAGTGTCGAGTCTCCACACAAACTCTTAATCAAAATACTCAAAATCAAATTTAGATATTAACTTGTGCTTTTAAACCATTGTTTGTAAGATTTTCTCCCTTAAACAAAATTTCTATTTCTGTTTACCATTTTGCTTATTAGTTTAAACAATACACAATATATCCCTGAATGATACCATACGCCGATATGATACCATAGCTTAGTTAACCAAAGCGGAGTGACAATAATTTTAAGTCACTGTCGCCCCAGGCTGGCAGATTTAAAATTCAATATTTTTACAAAACACAATTTAAAATGCAATCATTTCCTTCATTCATTTATCACTTGGGGTTATTATCACTCCGCTCCGGCTAACTGAATTATGAATTCATTTCGGTTTTTGAGCGCACCACACTTATTTTAAATAATTTTTAAATGATCTTCTTTATAAAAGGCACTAAAAAAAACAGTCAGACTTCATTTTGATAGAACCGAGCTAGTCAGCAGTCGCTAGAAGTAACAACTGCTTCTAGCGGCTGCTGACTAGCTTGGTTCTATCAAAATGAAGTCTGACTGTTTTTTTCAGAAACTATATTCAATAAATTAGCACTGTACCAAATTTCAGCTTTTTCAAATCACTTCTTTACATTGACCTCATTTTGAAGACATGCGACCACCGCACTGGTACTGATGCAACGCGTTCGATCATTACGCTATCTAAGGACTGTTTTCCAGTTTTTTATTACATAAACTGCTTAATGATCAATTTTCAGCTTTTAGAAGACACTTAGATGACCCTACTTCTTGTTGCAACTTTCAAGCTGCGCTGACGGCGAGTGTCCCCATATCCGAGTTTCTTTTGTGTAGGATATTTATTTACACCCTAAATATAAGCTAATATTAAAATATTCGCTTTTACAAAACTCTTACACTTTTTGGTCGCCAGCTCTTTGACTAATAGTAAAACGTCCTTACTTCCTTCTAGAAAAATGACACAAATACATCTGTATTAATAAACATGTTCTATTTGCTTTAATAATGTACTGTGCAAATCAATTTTAACAAAACAGTAATCTTCTCTTGCTCCTCCTGAAAATTGTACCTTTTTGACTTGTGTCACTTTTCTCGAACATGTGCGATATGTCAAATCGCTTCAATAAATTAATAAATATTACGGTTTTTTTGCAAAATTATCAAGATTTAGCAAAAAGAGTGATGCATAGTGCATTATGGAAAATGCTGTTCCAGACAACATTCTTGTAGATGAAGAATTTTGAAAATTCATAGCATATGTTAAATAATTTTTATTGTGGTTTGATATGCTCTATTATTTGAGAATTTTGTTTGGTCGGTTTTCTAAGATCTTTATTTATTAGTTTATAGTTTTCATAAATCAAAAAGAAGTTGAGTTAACTTTATTTCATTCATAAAATTCAATTCAATTTTGAAGAATCTTCATTGAATATCATCATGGTGTTTATGACCCCGGTCTCTATTCAATCATCAACTCATTAATATAGCTAACATTCAACAACATCCCCGTCTTATTTTTACCCAATAAAATATGCAAAAGCAAATTGCAAAGAATTAAACTATTTGTAAATTAATTAATTTACAAATTTTAACTAAGTTTTAGGGCCGGTCTTTCCATCTATCATTAAAGTTGTATTTAATTAAAGCAGTGGCGTGCGGTCTATGGAAGCAATGGAAGCAATGCTTCCCTTAAGAATTCATTAAAAATAAAAACCAATGCTAACGAAAATATTTTGATAAAATTATGGTTATCGTTTATTTAAATTTGTAATATTTAATCAACTTAAAGCTCAATATCAATTACGTACAGCAAAAAGTATAATTATTTAGAGTACTATTTTCAATTAGACTCATTAAACTTGCGCGGAAATGTAATACCGATTCAAATGTGTTGCATACACTGCATATAAGCACTGATTTCGTTGCTTATTGCACTTCTCCCTGCCAGCCGGCCAGTCGCGCCTTCGTTAGTGGGCGGGTGCTTTGTACATCGTAGTAAGGTCACATTATTTTTAGTGTGCTCCATGCCCAAATGTTTATTAGAATTGGTTATTTGTTCGATTTAGTGTTTGTTAAATGTTACTTAAGTAATGTAAATCTGCGAATGAGACTGTATTTTGAAACATTTTATTATTTCAATTTATACATATAAGTTGGAATTTTTTAAAGACAAATAATTCTATTTAGTTTCCTCTGTATGCAAATTTAAAATTGCATTATCGTCATGACTGTAAATTCAGCTGCTTCAGTGGAAAGTTCGAGTAGTTCCGATACAACCGACGACGATTTCGTTGTTCAGTTTGTAAATTATTAGATTTTGTTCATGTATACGGCTTTTGAAGGGAAATTACAAATTGTTGAGAAAGGCAGATCAAAATCAGAACTTTCAAATTTAACAACAAAGATTAAAACATGCAACAGGTATTTTGCTAAAAAGACCGGAAAATCGAGTTGCATTATAAATACTAGTATTTTTTTTTTAAATAAAGAATAATAGTCTACAAACTCCATAAGTATAAAGTATAAAAGTTCTTGTTTGAAAAACTTAACGCTTAAGCTTTTAATAATTATAACACTGTTTTTTAATGTACCTAGCAGGGGCGGATCCAGAGAATTATTTGGGGAGGGGCATTTTTTAAAAATAATTGTTTTAAATAAATTAATAATAATTACTATACAAACATTATTTGTCTTTATCCTATGTATATTTATTTATAAATGTTATATATTGCACAATATTTAATATACATTAACTACTTTTACATTCAAAATTTATTTAACTATAATACTAAAGTATATATCAAAATTTTGGGGCGGAATCCCCCCCCCCCCGTGGATTCGTGGATTTCATGTGGCACAAATGCTGAATTTCGAAGATCTTCTTGATATCCTCTGTTTTATCGAGTGTTAGCACGAAGAGAGGGAGCTTGATATAGCCATCTTTCGCTTTCTTTAATTTATTTTCTGCATTTTTTATCTTGAAACCGTTCTGCTGCAGTTCATTAACGATTTCTTTTAAATCGCAAGTAGGATGCAGGTGCCTAACCATAGCTCTGATCGGTCTCTCCTGCTTGTTCTCGTAAGAATGCCATTCCTGATCAGAATTATTTAGATATTGAGTTAACCCTCTATAATCTGTTGCTGTGTCAACATTGATTTTTAGTTGATTATTATTCATTAGGGTTGTATTAAACTCAGATTACTTGTCTGAAGTTTCTGTTTGAGCTACATATAATTTTCTAAATTACTTACCACAACTGGAGGAGGTTTTTGTTCTTTAGCCAGCGTTGGCTTACTCTGGGTGGAGCTAAGGTTCTTCTCCGGTGACTCAGCTGCTTTCCTATTCTTGTTCTTATTTTTTGGAAGCAGCCATTCTGTTTCCCGAGAAACTAATTCTTCTTCCTCATCGGAATTGGTCGGACTATAACGTTTAATTAAAAATAAGATACTATTATTGCTTTATCCGACTTGTATTATTTATTAGAGATTTCAAACACATTACCAGTTGGGTGGTCACAGACGGACCATTTTGTGTGAATATGGTTCACCCGTGCCTTCTACCGGGAAGCTTCGAACTGCCTAAGATACTGGAAGATGGAGGAACTGAAATTGACAGAATTAATATTCGCAGATGACACGATCATTTTAGTTGATTCAGAACAAAACCTACAATTTAACTTAAACGTATTAAACCAGAAATTACAAAAGTATAGTATGGAAATAAACGTGAGCAAAACAAAGAACGTGATAATATCAAGAAAACACATAACGTACAAATACAGGGAAAAAGAATTGAATAAGTCGAAAGCTATTAGTATTTACGATCAGTAATAGCAGAAAATGGTAAGATGGACAAAGAAATAAGTTATAGTTATATTCTTGTATTCACGATGTCTGACCATTCGTCAAAAATTAAGAAAAGTTAATAAAAGGCTCTTGGAGTCTTGGAGCCCCACTTTTTGGTCTTTCGGTTGCCCGGCGGCCCAGTCCGACACTGTATGACTAGTTCACTAAAATCTATATCATGGCGAAGGAGTGTCAGGGTCATTACGTCACCCGATGTTTTTTTGCATTCAAACTCTTGTATTTTCTCCAATGCCAAAACGATAGCATAGTGTAAATCCTTGAAATTCTGAACGCTGTAAAGACGATCCATCCATCTAGTGAGCGTGAGGCGGTTCAGACTTTTAACGCAGATTTTTTCACGAGTATCAATAATTCCGGTCAATATGTGCTTTCGTTTTGGAGGCTGGAATATAGTTCTTACGGGTTCCATTGTCCCGAGTGAATTTTGGAGAAGTGCAATACTGCACACGCCCGAAATAACTAAATTAAAGTTGTGAGCGGCACAATGTGAATATACAACATAAGGAAAATCTCGAGAACTGCTTTGCGAAAACTACACAGTATTTTGCAAATGCTACAACTTCTTTGATAGAATATGCTAACTAATGATATTTTTCGAGCCAACTGAAGTTGGACTTTCGATATAGGGAACTTTGTAAAGTTGCGGGACATACGTATTGCTTGTCGGGCACGAATAAGTTTTGGAAGCATCGAAGTTTTTCATTATAGTCTAGCTGTTTGGTGTTTGAGTCGTCGTCTGCTGATGTCGTCGATCACGGGATTGGAAAGCATCTTCTGTGGTAACTTCATCTATATTATTAGTTGCATTAATTGAAGACACTGGTACGTCAATACTTCGAGAGGTCGTAGGTACTGCTTCGTGTGGCAAGCCTGACTGACGAGTGTAACAAGTCAGCCAATCTAACCGAGGTGCACACAGATATCTTTATTCCGAATAGCATATTGTATTTTATTTTCAAAGATTTTTCCAAAGTTTTCATACTTATTGTACCTACGTTTAATTTAAATTTTACAAATAAATAAAATTATGTAAAAATCTTAATTTCTTTAATTTGTTTATTACCCAATTTTATTTCCCAAGCCTAAGCGAGGAAAGCAAACACACTAGGGATTAAAAACTCTTTAGTCCTGTGGTACTTTATACGCTATTCTTTGCACGAATTGTTTCTAATCTTAAAAATCCCCGAAATTCTAGAATTACGGCAAACACGATTTTAAGTGTATAAGTTTACATATGTTCACAAATGAAAAGTTGTCTACCAAATCAGCTTTTCAATCAGTAGAAAGCTCTCTACTAGTAATTTAAATCCTTTAAAACTATTATATCAACTGCCGTGAAAGAATAAATAATTAATAGTTCAATATCGTCATTTTATGTTATGTTACCTTAGATTTTTACTGTAAAGATTAGTTACTCTTCTATTTAGGTAGCCTGTTTTAGGATCTTATGGTTTGATTAGTATTAATACTTTATCACTTTCTTCAGTACAATATTTTATTTTCTCAATTACTTTGACATATCTGACTACGTAAAATTAATGAATATGTAATTTTTCTATATGATCATTTTTAATCTATTGATTACTTATTCTTATTCTAATAAATTGAATAAAAAAATAAATTGAGCTTATAACACAATGTGCTTAAGGCATTTGTTTTTATAACTTCTGTATAAACATCGATTAATATGATTGCTGATTATTAACAGATAAAGTAAAGTTAAAGTGCAGACTGTTATTAAGCCCTGAAGCTTGACATCATTCCGTCAGTCTATATGTTATTTTCGTATTCATCAGAAGGAGATAAAACTAATGGACAACCAGCCGATTAAGTATTCACGACATAAACAATATATTCACAATCCATGGCATCTTTCGTGCGGTACTTTCCTAAAATTACTCAGCGGCTTTTACAGTTTTACTTTCATTCCACATTACACATTTCTAACGAAAGTCTTGAGATTATAAAATTATAGTTTTTTAGAAATTCTTAATTTACATTTATTAAATTAAGTATTCTTATCCCCATTGTTGTATAATAATTTCTCGATTTGTTTAAATGTCATTAATAGAGTGGTTAGAGAAACCCAGCAATTATCATTTATACGCAATACTATGATTTATAGATTCTATATTTTACATGGTAGGCAAGTAGACTACATACATACAGATTGTTATCCTGACGTGTTTTATTAATGGAAGTCAGAATTTGTTGTGAGGTTGTAATGATTACATTTTACAAAAATTAATACATTTCTTGAATAATGTGGCAGGTTTTTGTTTCTGTATTCCGTCGACATTCGAAAAGTTCAAAGGATTAATCATTTTTCTTGAATAATTGGATTTATAAAGGTTACCAAGTTGATATATGTACTATATGGGAAAATGTTTATATAATCCATTTAATAAGCGCAGAATTAAATTAAGTTCAACTTCACATTTAGTTTTCACAAAAAGTATCTTTTGTGTAAAATGATGTTTCATAATTTATACGTTTAAATAATTCCTTATATTTAATAATGACTATAATAGCTAATTAAAGAAGCTATTACTTTTGAAGTAGTATTTCGTTTTTTAAACGATTATTAAAACTGGAACATTTCTTCTTTTTTAGTTCCACATTAGTTGCTCTAAATTGCCAACAAATTGAGTAATAGAAAATATACTAATTTGACTAAATCATCGTGACTAAACTAACATAGGCATTAGCAAATTATTTTTAACAAATGGTATTACATAATAATATGTAATACATATAGGTTTTCATACCCCTAATCCCTTGTCGCTTCGAGTTAAGGTTACATTTTAACAACTTTGGCAATACGTCAATTAACATTTCGTTAAAAACTTTGGAATAATCGCAGGATAAAGCTGTTTTATTACACAAGATGACCATATTCTAATTTGTATCATCAACTAAACCTTTGTGGAAATCAGAAAATTTAGACACTTTTATATATTTCAACATCCATTTAAGGATTTAAGACATTTTTTTACAGTATTATTTGTCAGTTTATGTACTTACGCAATTTCCTTAAAATAATTATCGTGTGTTTGCATGCGAGTAATAACTGATTATTCTTTTAGGACATAACTAAAATATACCCGTTTGTATGAAGTTGATACTTGCGGTAAAATAGCAGTATATACAAATTAAGTTGACAGTTTACCTTATTACTGATTTATTTCCTTTTACCAAAAGTATTTGTCGCAAAGTGTATGTAGGTATATGCCAATGTCATATATAGGTATGTAGCTAATATTGTGATATTATCGTTTAATATTTAAATGACGATTGAAGAAAGTTTCTTCTTACACACATGTCTATAACCGTTTATGGAAATTCATATCTTTTACATATTCATGTTTAGTTATTAATTAATTACCAACATCCTACCAATAATTTGGCTTGTAGAAAATGAATACCTACAAGTAAGGAAGTAACTAGAATTTGTTTATTTACCTAAAAGTCTTATTTTAAACTTTTTTTATACTTTCTGTTGTGCCCACTTTACCTTTAATTTCCTCCTTTTAAATTGACTGGGTTTTTGTGTTTTCGCTAAAGTCGAATATGGATGGACTAGCGAATAAGTTTCTTCGAACCTTGACCAAGCAAATTCACCAATTCAAGAACAATAATAATAATAACTACTACAACCCATAACCTAAACCAAGGCCCCAGAAGCTAGAAGCTTGTGCGGAAGGGAAGGGGCGATTATTATTATTATGTAGGCCAAATGTGCGGCTGCAGCCGACTTACAGATGGAACAGCGCAAATCCCACATTTGTGTCACAGCTAAGGAAAACTGCAGAAAACCTTAACCAGATCTGCCGGCGCCGGGAGTCGATCGCGGGCCGCTTGGGTGAAAATCCGGCACGCCAGACATTACACTACCAAGGCTTTAAACAAGACCAGGCAAATTCAGAAAGCCCGAAACAAGGACCAGCAGCACAAGGAAATTCACCAAGTGAGGAACAAGAACCCTCAGCTACTACTTAAAACGCTAGATGGGGGTTGCAATTTTTTTAATGTGGAATGCAGAGTTGCAGCCGCATATAGCATATCCATTTAATCAACAGTGCAGTTGTGGGATCAGTCTTCTGTTTAATTGATACTAGAGTTGAGAGATCAATGGGTGGGCTGAGCTAAGGGTTCTTGTTCCTCACTTGGTGAACTTCCTTGTGCTGCTGGTTCTTGTTTCTGGCTTTGTGAATTTGCCTGGTCCTGTTCCTGAATTGGTGAATTTGCTTGGTCAAGAAGTCGAAGAACCGGCCTTATTCGCTAGTCTATTCTGAACTTGCTAAAAGCTTTAAAATTGAGTTGGTAATTAAGACCCTTACCAATCAGCAATCACCAATTATTTAATCAGCTAGGAAATTCGGTTTAAACAGATGCCCGTTGTGAATAGTTCTTTTTTTGTGTGATGATCCCGCAATCAACGTTTTCAGGTGTTATAGAAGGCATCTTCAACAACTGCTTAAAACTAAAGTTAGATTTCTTAATCACTTCTTCACAACAACACTATGTAAGGCACAGGAAAATTAAATAAAGAAATAAATAAAGGTCAAAAACCTTACTTTTTGAAAAGTCTGGGTTCGTGCACTGTATCACTAAAAGAAAGCAAATAAAGTTAGGATACAAATCCGGTTTGTTTACGCTGACTTACATAAGACATAACCACTGCCTAAAACTAAAGTGGGATACTAAGTAAAGCAAAAAGATTAAAAAAAGCTGGAGCCCGTGCACTTATCACTGAAACAAAGCAAATAAAGTAAGGATACAAACCCAGTTTGGGGGTACCCGTAATACGAACCTTGAATTTCAGTTCAATTCAGTTCTGCTTTCATAGCAAAAGAAAGCAGCTTTTATGTCAAGTTTGTTCTTCTCTAAAATGCACTTTTTAACTTTTCACCGCGCAGTGGCGCCTACTGTAACGGCGTTATAAAGACCACTTAAATTTATGCCTTCTGGTCATTGACCTTGTGTTGGTCAATTTCCAAAGTAGAACACATATCCCGAATAAGGTCGTTATATTATGTATGGATATGGATATTTATAAAGAGTCCATGTTTAGACCAAAAAATGTAATACCGCGTTAATATTAAAACGTTATACTTATTAACTACTTATTCACTGTATGGTTGCGATAAACACAAAACCGCTTTGAAAACTTATATTGATAAATGTTTCACTGATACTTAAAAATGTAATGTACCTTCGTTTGCCTAGAAGTAGGTATATTAGCGTAGCTTATACAGGCCTTCACTACAAAATGTATCATCATTAGAGAGATGATCAAGATGTCTTCGAAATTAAATTACCTATACTTACATTTTTCTAACTTATATTGTTATTCAAATGATAGAAGCCTCAATAAGTCCACAAACAAGATACTCTACAATACAAAATAATGCATTATATTAAACTATGGTGCTCTGGCGTAATTTCTAGACAAAAAGTAAATTCTTCTACATACTCGGTATCCGGAATTAAAACAGATTCTGTAATATTGTTGCTAGAAACCTCAAGGTAAAGAGTTTTACCAGTTTTGAAAGTAAATATTAGGAAATTTCAAAACACAAAATTTATTCAAAGTTGAAATTGCAATTTATAGAAACAACTTTTGGGGAGTGTGCCGGCATTGGGTTTTTTAGATGTTAAAATAAGTCGTCAGATAAGTTCTTTCTAAGAAAAAAATTATTTGATTTTGCCACCTTTCCACCTGCCAACGTTTCCTGAACATCACTCGATGAAAATGACCAAAGGCTTTGATTCGTTTGTCACATTATTTTTCTACTTTAGATCTATCTCTTGAGTGAAAAAGTTTTTGTTGGATGGAAATTTTATTGCAAATTCTTTAACAATCCTTTTAGCTGTTTTATATTTTCATGAAAAATACAAGTTCAGTTAACATTTTGCTTGTTTTGTCAATAAAGGAACGAAATTGTTTTTTAACATATTTAGAAACACGGTCTGTTTTAGGCTGCTATTAGATGAGTGGTGTGACAGCACGGCTCGTATTTCAAAGGTCGTGGGTTCAAATCGCATTTGGGTGCAAGGATATTTCTAAATTGGAAAATTCTGCAACCTCAACTATAGGTGATTGACTGGTTGTGTTGCATAGGGGAAATATGACCTTAGGTGTTGATTTTATCGTATAATGTAGGTGTAAATTAAGGGGAAGATTCGCTAGTAGAAAAATAATGTGTTCGTATCTGTAAAATAACTTTTTTATTTATGTAAATAATGACACGGAACAAAAACCAATTTGTTAAGATAGGTTTTTTGTAGGTACCTACGACTCGAATATCTTTACAAAACGTAATCTGTTTTAGAAAAAAATTGCTTAAGTTGGTATATTTTCGAATAACCAACGCATGTCTGATAATCATAAAATTAACTAAATCTCGTCGTAGGTACTTCAACTGACGTTTTTTCTTTCATTTAGTAAAAACCGCATCGTATAGTGCCTTCTACTTTTTAAAATATCTTACATTTACGAAGATAAGATACGGATTTTTTTTAATACAATTGCCTAACTATCAGGCGCAATTGCAATAGTTTTCGATGGTAAATTACTCATGCACGCTACACTGTTAAAATAAGTTCACATTATGCGCGGTCTATTATTATTTATGGAATTTTATTTTATTCCTTAATTTAATTTAATTGAATCTTATTTATTAATTTAATTGAAACCTTGATTGCAAAAAGGGTATACTAAGTTGCAATTTTGAGAATCAATCAATTCAGGTAACAAGCACTTATAAAAGAAAGTCGTTAACTCGTTTTTCATTTTTGTTTGCCAAAACAGATCGTCACGATAAATTTTCTCACTTATCATTTCTTGCGGTGTCCATACAACGAATATGCAATAATCGCGGTTCGTAATATGTAACTGTCCTTGTATTTGAAAGTAATAATTATGAGTCCTGTTTAAACAGATTTCAGCAGCCCGGTTTTCCAAAAATTTAATTTTCTTTTCGTTAACAGCACTCATAACTTTCCTTTTTGCAGCTGATGCAGGGCATTTGATTTCAATTAATCCGTCTTCACTTAATAGTCCGTCTGGCGACGCTGCCGAAAAGAAATCATCTTTATCAATAAAAAGTCCGCATTGTTGAATTTGAATATTAGATTGCTCTTGAAATTCCCGAAGTGCTACTATTTCATGATCTTGTCCCCATCGTGTAGCGAGATTTCCTTTAAACGTGCTATACAACAAATTTTTTACTATATTTTTACAATGTGTTAAGCTTTTCATTTTACAAATCTGGCCAAAATTAGAAGCTGTTATTCGCGACGATCTTTCTTGACGCCAAAGTAGATTATTATGCTGACCAATTGTTTCTAACTGTATCAGATGTAATTCGTCTTCAGTTCTTTTCATTACTTGTAAAATTTCGTTTTCCTTTAAAGAATATTCTTCTGCTGATAATTGCATGTTTTCTTCCTCTATTTTTCCATATTCGCTATCGGCTGGTGCTGACTGGTAAATCTTCCTTCTTTGTGATTTTTCACTAAACAGTCTCTTTCGGCATTTAACCCACTTTGATTTGGTTTCCACAGCTTTCACGTATTTTTTTGTAAATTGTCCAGGACTTTTACCAACTACCTTTTTATGGATTACCTTCGAAATATGGCCTGGTTCAAAATTGAAAGTCAAAGCAGCTGCTTCGCATCGTGTTTTATAGGAACTTTTTCCCGTAAAGTTAATTCGTTTACCTCCTATATATTTTGCAACTATAGAGTTATAACATTCGGCAGCGTTATTGTCCATATTTTGCAAAAGTCTTATATTTTGATATAAGCCCGAGTCTTTGAAGTTAACAATCCAATTGTTTTCATTTTCATGTTTGGATCCGTTGCAAAAGTAAGTGGCACAATTATTGTGATCCCTAAAAACATGATGATGACAATTCAAGATGTCATTTCTCAGCTGTTGTATTTTCTCACTATGAGTTAAAGTTGCATTTGTAATATAAAAAAGAACGGCACCTTGTATACCCGACCTCATTCGTTTGATAGAGTTGTTCAGCGTATTGCGATGTTGTAGAGGAACAATTATCATTTTGCTACTTATTCTTTTTTGGGTCAGTTCTCTTAATTTACTACAAAAATTACGCAGAAGATGGTTACGACATTCGATTTTTTGAATTACTTTCTGCCCATACGGACGAACTTCTGCAAGACGTTTTGTTACACTGCTGTCGCCATCTCAAACCAAATACAAGTATTTCAAATTATACATTTCTATACTTCTTTTGAAGCCCTCTATGATAATATCAGCTTCCATTCCTGTAGATGGTTTGTCCCAATTCTTAAAGCATTTATGCAAGGGAGCTTCAGAATGTTTTGATTTAGCATGGCTACACATACAACAGTATTTATTTCTAATCCCTAAGAATAACACTTTTTTTGTTTTTTCACCAACAATAACGCCAACTCCTGCAGCTGCATTATAGTTGGTTCTGTAGGATCTCTTACTCCACGCTCCATCTGCAATCACAGTAATGAATGGAATGCCGTCCGAATCAACTCGGCCTTCTTCAATTGCTAAACGAGATTCTATTAAAGCAGCTTTTTCCATATATTCCCATGCCGTTTCTTCAATATAAGTAGCAAGAAGTTGTTCTGTCTTTGCATAAAGATTTGGGCCCATCCAAGGAATATCACAAGTAGCCAACATTTCCTTCAATTGTGAGTATCCTATTCCTGTTGTGATACTTCCTAGAACTGCAGCCTTGTTTATATCCATTGCCTGATCATTACAGTCAGTTGATATAACAGTATTTACTCCGCACATCTCACATTGAACAACAATTTTACTCTGCAGACCAATTCTTTGCTCGGAAACCATTTTCAGATGTTCATTTCTACACGAAAACAATCCAACATGAGGAAAACGTATAATGGCATTAAAGAAATTACTAATTTCCACAATTCTCCTTCCACTGACATCTTGGTGCTCTTTTTGAACATTAAGCACCTCATTTTCAACGTCAGTAGTATAAGTAGGTGGAATTTCCTCTGGGCTGTGGCTACTACTAGTGGAAGTACAAGGTTGATGTGATGGAGCTGAAAGTTGATCAAATGAAGTTGAAGGTTGACTTGTTGAAGTTGAAGGTTGATCTAATGAAGTTGAAGTGTGATCTAATGAAATTGAATGTTGATCAACAGGAACAAATTCTGCTGATTGAACTTTTTGGGCAGACTTTTTAAAACCAGAAAGGTTTTGCATTCTTCTACGTATGCTCTTTTTCGAGCTGATAGTGTTAATCGCGGCATAATCTTAACTACATAAATAAATTGCACGTACAATATGATATATAAGTATTTGTTACACTTCACTACGTTACACTAAAATAGACTACACGATAATTACATTATGCTCTATATTAATACTTGCTACACTTACTTATAAAACATGTAGTACTATCACGAAAACTATACCAGTACTGTTTATACCGTCGCGCTGTGCTTACGTTCACCGTTGGTTTACTAACTTGGTTTGCTAGGGAAATTCAAGTACAACTCAGAAATAATACTCTTAAAATGATGTATTCACACCAAAACCCACTAAAACGGTACAGCCCTGAATTAGAATAGGGGTGCAATATGTTATTATGTATTTAAGGTGCCTAAATAAACAATAAATGTGTCAGTAAGTAGCCGGTGACAGTAAACAGGTTTTAAAGAAAGGATTAAGGGAAGATTCATTGCGGCTCCTTTTCATTACCCATCCTGTTATAAAACCAAATGTTAAACAAGTTTTTAGAAAATCCCAAAATAAGTAGGTAAACCTTTTAGTTTTTAATTGATTTGTTGTTAAACAAGATTATGGCATTCGGTTTGTTTCTTTGATCTTGTCCGTGTACTTTTTGACATTTTAAATCTATTTTGACATTCGATGAGAGAAGTGAAAAGAAAATGATCTAGCCAAAGAATTTAGAATTCAACCGAATACGCCTTCCACAATTTTAAAGAACAAAGAGAAAATCTTGGAATTCTAACGAAATTTGTGTTTCCAGTAAACGTCTACGAGAACCGCGTTTTGGTGAATTAGAAGAATGTGCTTTAAGGTGGTTTAAACAAGTTCGCGATAACATCGCGGTAAATGGACTTGTGTTACTTAACAAGACGGAAGAATTTTCAAGAATTTTAAAGATTAACAATTTTAAGTGCAGCAGTGGTTGGTTAAATCGATTTAAGGAAAGACGTAATTTGTCTTTTAAAAAAAATGTGGCGAGAGCGCATTGGTTAATTTTCAAAAATTCCTTAATTCGAATATTCATTAATTTTTTTTCACTCCCTTTGACTTCGAATTAACGTGATTCTACGTATTAGGTAGCTGTCGACCTACGA
The DNA here is from genome assembly GCA_929113105.1 of Agrypnus murinus. Lineage (NCBI taxonomy): Eukaryota > Metazoa > Arthropoda > Insecta > Coleoptera > Elateridae > Agrypnus > Agrypnus murinus. Next base: position 95,326,825 of record OV816024.1, on the reverse strand, counting down.
GATTTAGTGCTCTAATCTGACAATAGGATTAAGTGAATAAAATAAAATAAAAAAATAAGAGATATTCCTGATAATTGATAACATTATATTTTATTTTAATTAAATATTAGGTGCATTATCGTATTATTACCATCTATACACAGAATTAAAACTAAAATGAACATTCCATTGTAACAGTGTATATCATATTTCAGTCACAACATAATTCTGACTCATTCACGCAGAAGCAATTAAATTTTGCTTGCAAGTTAGATCTGCAAATACATGCAGCATTTATTAGTCAGCTATGTGTGTCTCACTTCTAACTATTTTATCTTCGTTGCAAAATATATTAGGCTATAGCGAATCTTGGCCTTAAAAAATGACCTTTTTATTTATGTTTATGGAGTAATAAAATAATAACACTTTAAGTTGACTTATTCAAAGAACATTTGTAGTAGAGTTATGCTATAATTATATACATATAGAATAGTTTACAGAACTAGGAAGATGCCTTTATAAGTCGGTAACCGCAAGTATGTACAGCGAATTATACTCAAAGGTTAGTGAAACGAGCAGTATACATTTATCATACCAAATATAAAGAAAATATTACTATATTATATATAATATTAAAATTAAATATTATAATATTAAAATATTATTATATTAAAAATTGGATATTGCAACATTTGATTCTATACTCCTCAACTATATCTTTGTCGTAAAACTGTAAGAAAGGTAAGTGAGGCAAAATTTCTCAAACGGATCACCCCAATTCGTTTGAAAAATGTTTATAAACGCTAATGCATTTTTTCAATAGTATTCAACATGCTCAACATTAATTCAGATGCATTTTGCGAAAATATTTATTTTGTAAATAATATTCGTTATTAAAGTTTATGGTCAGTTATTTGAAAAAATATGCTGCAGACGTTCTAATGAACAAAATTTTCTCATTTCATCGTTATTTCAATAATCGTCAAACACTTATTTGTAGTGACTTTTCCTGATTTGAAAAGTTGCATTTTAGTCAATTATTTATAAGTTTGTTTATAACAAATTCAAGTAAAACTATCTTCTGGGTCTTATTTCGACTCGAAAAAAAAACCGACAAACACTTCTTTCGTTTCTTAAAAATATGCCGTTGAGAAAAAAATGGCCCGAAGTTAAAAAAAAGGTTATTTGAGTTTTTTCATCGTCGCGCAAGGCTTGCGAGTACACTGCGACTTGTCACCTCGCCGCTCACTGTGTATTTACTTTTTTGAATAGGAAGGGTTTGTGTTGTTCCAAAAAAATTCTGCAATAACTTTTATGTGTGAAGTAGTATTGTAGAAATTTTTCTACAATAGAGGAAAGCGTTTTGTGCAAAATTGAGATGTAATATTTTATAAGTCAAGCCGTCGCAAGCCTTGCGCGACGATGAAAGACTCAAATAACTTTTTTTAACTTCGGTCCATTTTTTTTCTCAACGGCATATCTTTAAGAAACGAAAGAAGCATTTGTCGTTTTTTTTTCGAGTCGATATAAGACCCAGAAGATAGTTTTACTTGAATTTGTTATAAACAAACTTATAAATAATTGACTAAAATGCAACTTTTCAAATCGGGAAAAATCACTACAAATATGTGTTTAACGATGAAATGAGAAAATTTTGTTCATTAGAACGTCTGTAGCATATTTGTTTCAAAAAATTGACCATAAACTTTAATAACGAATATTATTTACAAAAAAATATTTTCGCAAAATCCATCTGGATTAATGTTGAGCATGTTAAATACTATTGAAAAATGTATTAACATATATAAACATTTTTCAAACGAATTGGGGTGATCCGTTTGAGAAATTTTGACTCACTTACCTTTCTTACAGTTTTACGACAAAGATAGTTGAGGAGTATAGAATCAAATGTTGCAATATCCACTTTCAACTGTTTTGAAAAATTTTTTTGTTGCGTGTGCCCATAGCAGTGGTAACCGGAAAATCTATTAACCACAGTTAGTTGTCATACCTTTATTTTGAAATATATATAGTGTTTTTTTGAGTCCAATATCACAATCTTCAAAAAAAGCCGGAGATTGTTGCTTTTGATCATATACCCTACAGTATATCTAGAATCACTTTTTACGTGTTTAGACTAAATTCCTGCCTGATGTCTAAAAGGGTTGTGCAGATTGAAATTAAAATTCTCTAAAGTACTTCGTGGTATGTTAACTAATTGAAGTACTTCTGTGATTATTGAAGTACTTAAAGTAGTACTTTAATAACTTGAAGTAGTTAAACAAGCACTAAATAAGTTCTAAGTCATCCTATCTACTTTGTCAAGCAGCAAATACAAAGTATTCTGAAATCTAAAGTACTTGAAACATTCCTTAAGTATCAAAAAGTGCTAAAGTAGTTCAAGTAACAGTTTTACTTTACTTTACTGAAGTAGTGCTCTGCTCTAAGCATATCCTACTATATATTGCCGTGATTAAATTAGTACACATGTCACATTGCAAGATCGTGCAAAAAAGTATATTATATCAGATGTCCATAATCTGTTCGTAAATTTCAGTTTATTCTAAATTGAGTAATATGGATTCGCTCATGTTTCAATTTGTTCAACTTGTTTCAAAATCAAAATACTCAAATTAAATATAGAGACTAAGGTGTAGGTACTAAGAACTACCCAAGTAAATAAAATTTTCTTTATTAGTTCAAATTGTACCCATATCCCAAAAATGAACAAAAATACATTTAGTGCCTTTTTTAAAGAAAATCATTTAAATTAATACAACTTAAAGTAAGTGTGGTGTGCTCAAGAGTCGTTATGATTCCATAGTACAGTTAGCCGGAGTGGGGTTATGTGATAATAAGTCGCTGTCGTCCCGGGTTCAATTTTAACTATATATCATTTTACACATAATTTTAATATTGTAATTAATATTGTAATAAGCAGCAAAACAAAATATTTAGCAAACTACCAGTCACATGAGAAATAAACAAAAAACAAAACTATATGCAATTTATTAAAATTATACAGAATGACCTGGGACGACAGTGACTTAGGGTTATATCACCCCGCTCTAGCTGACTAAGCTATGGTATCGTGGCGGCGCGGCGCGTGAATACGCCACACTTATTTTTAAAGTGAGACTAAATGTATTTTTCCGTCATTTTTGGATATCAATACTGTTTATACTAATAAACAAAATGATAAACAGAAATAATAACTTTATTTACTTGGGGAGATTTTAGAATCAATTTTTTAAAAGCACAAGTCAATCCTTATATTTGATTTCCAAATCAGACATACGGTATTAAAAACAGAAAATATATTCTTACATAAACACAGAAAACTAGTAGTATGTAGGTATTTAGACGCGTCAATAAATATTGACGGCGTTGTACAGCAACAAAATTAGGCGAAATAACGTGTCAATATGCGGTAGTTGATTATGCATGCAACTAATGAGACGCATGCTTTAGTTGTATCATAACCTTGAAGCAATCCATATTTTAATATAACTCCGCTAGGATGTAGGTCAATCCTTGGCGCGTCCCAATAATACAATATTACTAATAATCACAGTTAACAGAAAATATTTAAATTGTAAAATAATAAGCTCTTATTTTGAAGAAAACACGTTTCTTAGAGAACCACTTCTTTCAATGAAGATATTTGCAATTTACTCTTTGTCTACTACTTTAGCAATGTTTTTAGGAAAATAGCTTTTTAATTTGCCTAATGCAGAAAAGAATCTTAAAGCCCGACATGTGCATATACTACCTTCCTAAGCCCAAAGGGCGTATCTCAATTTCTTTTCATGTTACATAGATTTTACTTTCTACATACTCCTTATGGCATAGTAGTTGTCTTTTGTTAAGAAAAATGGCCATATCTCATGGTGCTGTATATATATAACATTAATATAATTAGATGTATCTCCAAAACACAAGAAAAACGTAAGCTGTATAGTCGTAAATCAATGTAAGTTACACTAAGCGAAATAGATGCATCTCAAACATAAGTCCTATTCTTTAAATTAATTTTTAAAATTAATTTTTAAATTCATAAACTCCAATGAATTGTATCAAACGCCGACACAAAGATTTTTTCTATTTTTTAAATTTGTCCTGACCAACGTATAAAATCCTCAATATCTCAAAATTGACTATTCTTGAGATACGCCTATTGGGCTTAGGACGGTATGGCCATGGGTATGGTCATCAAAGTTTTAATGAACTCTAAATATTGCCTTTTATGCAAAAAAATACCAAAACCTATCTCAGTTGGATAAGTGCGTAGACTCTTCTCCTTAGATTTTCAATTTAGAATTTTTATTGCTTAAAATATGCTAACCAGGTTAATGAGGGCTCAAGCCCTCACTGCAATCTTTAATGTAGGCCACAGCCTTCAAGCCACCACGTAGTCGACGCCTATGAGTTAACAGCATGTTTAGTTACCATGGTGACCAATTCGAATCTTTTCCCACCTATTAGAATGAGAAAAAGCTATTTCTTTTTTTTTTGTTGATTTTAATAATAACTTTAGTTAGACCGTAACTATTGGAAACATCAGGTTCTATTTAGACAAAGAAGTGAAATTGATTACCTTTTTATACGCTTTTTATAATTTTCTTCCTATATGTAACGTAGGTACTTACTACTCACTATTTCTAATAAAGTAGGTATTATTTTAATTAAATAAAAAGTACTTGTAAATATTACAAGTTTTGATAAATGAATATGAAAACTACCGTACGAACCAAAGCGTAGGATGATAAAAGATCTTTTGAATACATCAGTGTTGTATCATCATTAATTTCTTGTACGATTATTACTCATTTGTTTGGCCGACACAATAGTGCGTATTGTCAAACAAATAAAGAAAGTAATAATTTATGGTGGAGTGTAATAATTTAATTAAACTATTTTCTTCTGGAGATTTGTTTATTTTGATTCCGACACTATTTATTATTCAGAGACTAGTTTGATCTGACCTTTGCGATGTATATGGAATATAAATTATAGGTGAACATACGTATTATACTGTAGTATGTGCTTTTCATTTTATTACCTATACTGCATATGAGATATTGGAGAAAGTGCAATACAGTTTGCGGTTTAGATCATAGTATGTAATAAATAATAGTAATTGTATTGAATCCATAAAAAGTTGAAATAGTTTACGTGATACCTTTTCAAAAGAAATAAAAGTTCAAATAAATCTCGGAGCACATACAGTGAGGTCGAAGAGTAAGGAAGAAATTCAATATTTTAAAAATCCTCAATATTTAGAGGGTGTTTCAAAAAACATAATTTGATTTTTCAAATAGTAACCCCCATTTTTTCTTGGCAATTTTGAATTGCTTTAATTTAGAGTTACTATTTAAAAAATCAAAGTTGATGTTAATCCAGGTTTTTAAAACAGCCTGTACAATTGTGATTGCTTTAAATATTAAGCGGTTTTAAAATGTTAAATTTATTCCTTACTTTTCGATCTCACTGCGTATCTATGTAATTATATGAAGATGAAAAATCTATTTCCCAAAATAAACTGAAAAAATAAAAACATAATTAAATTAAATACTCTAATAAATTAAAAAGAATACACCTATAATTAATGTAAATGTACCTATTATATAATTTATTGATCATTATAATTTTATAGTTGTGGGCGCTTATTAACTAATTAAATAGATAATTGACCACAAAAATATCGTCATTAGTTAAAAATACAGATTTCATATAAATGAAAATGTTTATCTAATATTACGTTTAGATATAGTAAGTGCATGAATATTTATAATTTACATCCTTGATTTATAATTCTGTATAGGTATGTCGTGAAGATGTTATAGGTGCTAGTTACACCCAATATTTTGAAATTTTTAACTCTAAAGTAATTTAAATTATAGTATCAGTAATGCATTGTAAGGAGTTAATGAATGTTCATTACCATCAAATTGTTGGTAGATAAATACAGTAACGTTCTTTTTAAATAATACTAAAAATGCTGTTTAATCGTGTATTAACAAAAAAATATTATTACTAACACTAATTAGAAACACTATTATTTTAAACTGTCAACTAGTAAACTAGATTATTTACAAACTATTTATTTACAGTACAACATTTATTTTTAATATTTATCTAATAATTCACGATGCGCGCCTTCAATTCACTGGTTCACTAATGACCCCACTTCTTCTTACGCGGTATATATCCATACGTCCACGCTCTAGAACAAATCCGCTCAGTCTCGAACAATCTGCCGTTTAGTTTGGAACACTGTAGAAGGCGACGGAACCTTCTCGTTTGTTCGCAGCCGGTGTATAGAGGTTTTCCCATTCATTAGAATACAATAACAGCCGTACTTATAGAGAAATTACACGCGTGTAACATAATATTTATTAATATGTTACACGCGTGTAATCTCTCTATAAGTACCGCTGTAAATGTATAAGCTTAACAAAGTTACATGTCGGTCAAAATGTCAACTTGTTACTACAAAATTATTTTATAAATACTACTTAACAAGTTTTTTTACCACAAGTATGTATCAATAAACCTCCATGCCTATATACCAGGCGTCGGCAACCTATGACCCGCGGGTCACCAAGTGACCCATTTGATGATTTCAAGTGACCCACTTTAGTGCAAATAAAGTGTAATATATAAAAATAAATTATAAAACATAAACATGAATCGAACACTTTGACATAAAAATGAAAATACCCACTGTAGCCCAGGAAAATAACGTTTTGAAAAGGAAAAATTGAGGAAAAGCTGAAAATTGGTATATAGGCGTGAAAAGTAATGTTGAAAAACATATCAAAACCCCCTCATGTGTAGTTGATGAGCCAGCTGCGCCATCTTGGAAAAATGGCGGACACAATTGCTTTTTCTCTAATATTTCAGAAAGTATTAATTTTACGGTAATCAACGATCAGAATGAAAATGTAGCTGACAAGATTCCACACAATTTCATTTGTTTTATTGAATTTCGTACGTCCAATAATTTCTGAGAATTTTTCTGAAATTGCTTCAGCAACTGTCATTTGTTGATGCATGTAAAATTAATAATTTCTGAAATATTAGCGAAATAGCAATTATGACCGTCCAATAATTTCTGAGAATTTTTCTGAAATTTCTTCAGCAACTGTCATTTGTTGATGCATGTAAAATTAATAATTTCTGAAATATTAGCGAAATAGCAATTATGACCGCAATTTTTCCTAGATGGCGCAGTCGTCTCATCACCCACCCAAGGGGAGTTTTGATATGTTTCTCAGCAATACTTTTTACGCCTATATACAAATTTTTAGCTTTACCCCAATTTTTCCTTTGTATTGCTGAAAATGACTTAATTTACCTGGGCTATTGACCCGAAACGTCTTCTTAAAATAGTCACAGTTTAGTTGATTTTGACCAGCAGCCAGAAAAGGTTGCCGACGCCTACCTATACTCTCTATAGTATAAATGTGCTATGGCAACTCATCAGCACGTTGAAAAGCTTTTCAACAACAAATTTCTTTTCTTAAAATAGGATTCACACAATAATCTTTTAGAATAGAAGTGATGATAAACAAAAGTTCAGGAAATGACTTTTATAGTAGGTGTAGACTGTAGAGTATGTATTAGCCTTTTCACTATTTATGTATACGTACGATAGTGAAAATCTTGACATTTGGCTCTTAACATCGATGATTATTGGAAATAATTTCTCTTCTTCAGTTTCATAATACGCTAACCATATATTAGAGTTTTGTCCATCTATGGACCTGTAAATTAAGTTTAATCTATTTATTAGTTATAAACGATTATAAACGCAGGAAATCTGGCACATTTAGCAGAGAAATTTTACAAAAATTTGTTATATAATGTATAGGCCGCCATTCAGTTATTATTTATACACTTACTTTTGTATTATATCATTTTATTATCACGAAAATCGTTTAAATCTTTAATCTGAAATAATTTGTTTCATAAAGATAATGTATGTCAGGAAGTACAATAAATTAAATATTAAAGAAGCATATTTGCCCGTATAAAAAATAATTTCAATAATGTTTGACTGGTGAACAGCATGACATAAATTATTTTCACTCCACATATGGAGAAAAATTAGTTATTCATCACTCAGTACATTAGAAAATAAATAATTTCATATTAACTGTAATAAACATGACGTCTAACAATATTGGTATACTGCTATATTTATCGTATACCTGCAAGGAGAAATATTGCGTAGGTGGTTTAATATTGCAAAAGTTTTTAAATTCAACGAAATCTCTTTAAACGCTTGCTATAAATTAACAATAATAATGCTTGATACGAATGTGATAGTAATTACAACAATTAACTATAAAAATGTGAAATTTATATTCAGCTTGAGTAAAACTGATTACAACAACGTGGGATACTATAATGGTATATTATTTATGTGTTCGCGGTTTTGTTTAATTTGGGTATATTTAATTTTAAATTAAATATAAAATATTTTCTAAGCATCTGGATAACGGATATTTCTCCTTATTGTAGCAGAGTTTCTTTTTTAGTTACCAATATTTCCTGAAAGGTTATATAATTAAATCATACAAGAGCAGCATACATACTGTAGAGCTTTAACGTTCTGATTGACTGCTGACTGATTTAATAGCATCTAGATTATAATACCGCAGGTGTAGGCGTGATCTACTAACAATAATAATAGCTTTTCTCTGCGTTGCTAAAAATAATATTGCTAACATCATAACCGAAGGGAATGAACAGATTTGTGGAAAAATTAGAATCCAACAGTAATCTACAGAACTGTGTCAATTAATTAAGGGCAGTGAGTGAAATATCAAAACAAAATTAATCTAATAATAATTTATTTAACATAAATTTGTTCCTTTGTGTAATTATTACTGCAAACATTGTTTTGGAATTGGAATTTACCTCTAAAACTTCTTATTAAATCCCCATATATGACAGTCAATCTTCCATTTTACAAAATCCTTTCTTCAAATGTGCCCCACATACTGTACGATATATAATTTAACTTAACTCGATACTAGGAGAATGGCTTTGAGGCATCCATTAGTCAGTTAGATAGATTATGTAAAAATTGTATCTAAGAATCACCCACAGAACCATGAATTTTATAACTATCTAGTTTTACATTCTAGATCTGGTTCTTGGCGTTGCGGCTTATAGTAGACCAAAAGAGCAAAATCAACTAAATCTTAGTAAATTCTTTCATTTGTTCAAATATATTAATTAATATGGCATCAATATTGTAAGTTTAGCATTATTTTATTCTGCATTGGTCTTCTTCAAGGCGTGATCTACTAGTAAGTGACAGTATTGGGATAGCTTTGTCGATTGGTGCTATACGTGCTAGTTTCAGGTAACCAACAGACTGAACTCGTAGTGTTGGACTTTTTCTGGAGAATTTGGTGATGTCAAGCTTTAAACTCTCCTTGATGATATATCTAACGACTAGTAGAGGTCTGATAGTTGTTGAGTGGTTTGCAGAGACAACTTGTAGTAATTTTATAAGTTATAGTATTTTGAGCACTCAGCATTATTCTACGTTTATCGTTAACTTCACACCTGAATTGGCAATTAGAAATATGTATAGTAATGACTAAAGTATGTACCTTAGTAACATGAAAAGTAAAGTTTAGTCCTATTTCTGAATTTGCATAATCAATTCCATAATTTCGAACGTAACCACTACAATTTGAATTGTACAATTCAGTAGAACAATCTGATAAACTCAGTCTAAATTAATAACAACAGCTTCTCTTTTAATTTGATCAATGTTAGGTACTAACGTGATTTTTTAATTAAGTATACGCTTTGTACAAAGTCAGCTCTCAATTTATACTAGAGATGTGGCTCGATTTAAAAGAACGAACTCTAATTTAGTCGGACATCTTATATCGTATAATGACACTTGCTCGATACAAAATTTAAAAGTTTTACACCTTGAAAAGAAAGATTCTAAATTTATTTTTTTAGAAGCATACCAAATAAATAAAGCCATAAATCGTAATGAGGAACTTATGAATGACCAGCCGGAGATTCTTCATTCAGATATTCTGGAAATATTTGCAAATTAAACTACCGTTAATCCTTTCTAGCCTTGTACCTACCTACCACGTATTTAGTTATAACGGATTGCTCCCTTAGTCTTTCTATTTTCTTTTAATTTCTCTTAAATGTTAAAAATCTTAAATGTTCGGTCTTCTGACGATGGCGTAAAAACCGAAATCGCGATTAAGCTAATAAAATTTACCTATTTGCGAAACTTGGCCAAGTGTTATTTACTTATGTTATTAGAATGTTTCACCTAGCGCCTAGGACGGATTCAATCAATCATGTTATAACCAATGTAAAGTGGATGATGTTCTAAGTAAAAACTAAATAATGAAATTGGAAATTCACTAACATCTTTACGTAATTTCAACAAACTAATTAGGTGTACTATTTTGGCAAAGACATTTGGAAAAACTGTGTAGATACGTCTATTTGATCCTGGTTGTCTAACGTCTCAGTACCTTCTTGTACAAAACAGTATAGGTTTGTAAGTGTAGACCACTTTTCTATAAAGTTATGTTGGAAAGGCGATAATGTAATTTTTAATGTTGCTGTAAATGTAATGAACACAAATTTATAGAACTATAATGTATTCATTATAAGCAATGTAATGTTAGTTGAATGGGTCTGTTAATTATACATAATGAATAGGGTTCTGCTCTTTTTTAGGTATGTGAAGTTAGCGGACAAATTTCGAAAAATCAATTAAATAAACAGAGTTCCGGGTCGCGGCAGAATAGTTCTACAGTTCTTGCTAGTTTTTTTAAAGAGTTCTGCAGAAAAACCCCCGAAAACCTGGGAAAACGAAATTGCCCACCAACTTCACGATGCGGACAAATTATAAAAAATGCAGAATATTTTTGGAGTTCTGAATAGTACGATAATAGTTCTATAGTTCTAGATAGGTTTTAGAAATAGTTCTGAAGAAATAACGGAATAAGAACAAAACGAAAATTTCAGAAATAGAAACAAAAACTGCGAATATCTTTCACTCCAGATCGAAAAGTTTCTTAAGAACTATTGTTAGAACTCTTCTGCCGCGACCTTGAACTCTAATCAGAACTGCGATATCGTTAATTTTATTTCATCCCCTATTATACATCAGATTATCAAAATTAATCTTAAATATTGGGATAACTCCTTTAATTCTCACGCGATCGAAAAAATTCTTAAGAACTATTGTTAGAACTCTTCTGCCGCGACCCAGAATTCTAATCAGAACTGCGATATCGTTAATTTTATTTCATCCCCTATTAAACATCACAGTATCAAAATTAATCTTAAATATTGGGATAACTCCTTTAATTCTCACGCGATCGAAAAAATTCTTAAGAACTATTGTTAGAACTCTTCTGCCGCGACCCAGAATTCTAATCAGAACTGCGATATCGTTAATTTTATTTCATCCCCTATTATACATCAGATTATCAAAATTAATCTTAAATATTGGGATAACTCCTTTAATTCTCACGCGATCGAAAAAATTCTTAAGAACTATTGTTAGAACTCTTCTGCCGCGACCCAGAATTCTAATCAGAACTGCGATATCGTTAATTTTATTTCATCCCCTATTATACATCAGATTATCAAAATTAATCTTAAATATTGGGATAACTCCTTTAATTCTCACGCGATCGAAAAAATTCTTAAGAACTATTGTTAGAACTCTTCTGCCGCGACCCAGAATTCTAATCAGAACTGCGATATCGTTAATTTTATTTCATCCCCTATTAAACATCACAGTATCAAAATTAATCTTAAATATTGGGATAACTCCTTTAATTCTCACGCGATCGAAAAAATTCTTAAGAACTATTCTTAGAACTCTTCTGCCGCGACCCAAAACTCTAATCAGAACTGCGATATCGTTAATTTCATTTCATCCCCTATTATACATCACAGTATTAAAATTAATCTTAAATATTGGGATAACTCCTTTAATTCTCACGCAATCGAAAAAATTCTTAAGAACTATTGTAAGAACTCTTCTGCCGCGACCCAGAACTCTAATCAGAACTGCGATATCGTTAATTTTATTTCATCCCCTATTATACATCAGATTATCAAAATTAATCTTAAATATTGGGATAACTCCTTTAATTCTCACGCGATCGAAAAAATTCTTAAGAACTATTGTTAGAACTCGTCTGCCGCGACCCAGAATTTTAATCAGAACTACGATATCGTTAATTTTATTTCATCCCCTATTAAACATCACAGTATCAAAATTAATCTTAAATATTGGGATAACTCCTTTAATTCTCACGCGATCGAAAGAATTATTAAGAACTATTCTTAGAACTCTTCTGCCGCGACCCAGAACTCTAATCAGAACTGCGATATCGTTAATTTTATTTCATCCCCTATTATACATCACAGTATTAAAATTAATCTTAAATATTGGGATAACTCCTTTAATTCTCACGCAATCGAAAAAATTCTTAAGAACTATTGTAAGAACTCTTCTGCCGCGACCCAGAACTCTAATCAGAACTGCGATATCGTTAATTTTATTTCATCCCCTATTAAACATCACAGTATCAAAATTAATCTTAAATATTGGGATAACTCCTTTAATTCTCACGCGATCGAAAGAATTATTAAGAACTATTCTTAGAACTCTTCTGCCGCGACCCAGAACTCTAATCAGAACTGCGATATCGTTAATTTTATTTCATCCCCTATTATACATCACAGTATTAAAATTAATCTTAAATATTGGGATAACTCCTTTAATTCTCACGCAATCGAAAAAATTCTTAAGAACTATTGTAAGAACTCTTCTGCCGCGACCCAGAACTCTAATCAGAACTGCGATATCGTTAATTTTATTTCATCCCCTATTATACATCAGATTATCAAAATTAATCTTAAATATTGGGATAACTCCTTTAATTCTCACGCGATCGAAAAAATTCTTAAGAACTATTCTTAGAACTCTTCTGCCGCGACCCAGAACTCTAATCAGAACTGCGATATCGTTAATTTTATTTCATCCCCTATTATACATCAGATTATCAAAATTAATCTTAAATATTGGGATAACTCCTTTAATTCTCACGCGATCGAAAAAATTCTTAAGAACTATTCTTAGAACTCTTCTGCCGCGACCCAGAACTCTAATCAGAACTGCGATATCGTTAATTTTATTTCATCCCCTATTATACATCACAGTATTAAAATTAATCTTAAATATTGGGATAACTCCTTTAATTCTCACGCAATCGAAAAAATTCTTAAGAACTATTGTAAGAACTCTTCTGCCGCGACCCAGAACTCTAATCAGAACTACGATATCGTTAATTTTATTTCATCCCCTATTAAACATCACAGTATCAAAATTAATCTTAAATATTGGGATAACTCCTTTAATTCTCACGCGATCGAAAGAATTATTAAGAACTATTCTTAGAACTCTTCTGCCGCGACCCAGAACTCTAATCAGAACTGCGATATCGTTAATTTTATTTCATCCCCTATTATACATCACAGTATTAAAATTAATCTTAAATATTGGGATAACTCCTTTAATTCTCACGCAATCGAAAAAATTCTTAAGAACTATTGTAAGAACTCTTCTGCCGCGACCCAGAACTCTAATCAGAACTGCGATATCGTTAATTTTATTTCATCCCCTATTATACATCAGATTATCAAAATTAATCTTAAATATTGGGATAACTCCTTTAATTCTCACGCGATCGAAAAAATTCTTAAGAACTATTGTTAGAAATCTTCTGCCGCGACCCAGAACTCTAATCAGAACTGCGATATCGTTAATTTTATTTCATCCCCTATTATACATCAGATTATCAAAATTAATCTTAAATATTGGGATAACTCCTTTAATTCTCACGCGATCGAAAAAATTCTTAAGAACTATTGTTAGAACTCTTCTGCCGCGACCCAGAATTTTAATCAGAACTACGATATCGTTAATTTTATTTCATCCCCTATTAAACATCACAGTATCAAAATTAATCTTAGATATTGGGATAACTCCTTTAATTCTCACGCGATCGAAAAAATTATTAAGAACTATTCTTAGAACTCTTCTGCCGCGACCCAGAACTCTAATCAGAACTGCGATATCGTTAATTTTATTTCATCCCCTATTATACATCACAGTATTAAAATTAATCTTAAATATTGGGATAACTCCTTTAATTCTCACGCAATCGAAAAAATTCTTAAGAACTATTGTAAGAACTCTTCTGCCGCGACCCAGAACTCTAATCAGAACTGCGATATCGTTAATTTTATTTCATCCCCTATTATACATCAGATTATCAAAATTAATCTTAAATATTGGGATAACTCCTTTAATTCTCACGCGATCGAAAAAATTCTTAAGAACTATTGTTAGAACTCTTCTGCCGCGACCCAGAACTCTAATCAGAACTGCGATATCGTTAGTTTTATTTCATCCCCTATTATACATCAGATTATCAAAATTAATCTTAAATATTGGGATAACTCCTTTAATTCTCACGCGATCGAAAAAATTCTTAAGAACTATTGTTAGAACTCTTCTGCCGCGACCCAGAACTCTAATCAGAACTGCGATATCGTTAATTTTATTTCATCCCCTATTATACATCACAGTATTAAAATTAATCTTAAATATTGGGATAACTCCTTTAATTCTCACGCAATCGAAAAAATTCTTAAGAACTATTCTTAGAACTCTTCTGCCGCGACCCAAAACTCTAATCAGACTGCGATATCGTTAATTTTATTTCATCCCCTATTATACATCAGATTATCAAAATTAATCTTAAATATTGGGATAACTCCTTTAATTCTAACGCGATCGAAAAAATACATCTAAAACTAAACAAATGTTCTACGTTACAAATTTTCAAAATCACTCTTTACTCTCTGACTATCACCAACCAAATAATGTTTTTTTATAAAGAAGAAATTGTATATTTTAGAACCTTTCTTTTCAAGGTACAAATTTAAAAGGTTTCTAAACTAATTTTCTTGGAAGTAAATACATAATAACTATAAAGCATAGTCAAAAACTCATCAATGACCAGATGTGTTTCCTTAGAATTTAGATTTTATTATATTTTAGAAGTATTAACTGGAAATTACCGTTAATCCCTGTTAGTACTGTACTTGTCACGTAAATATTTAGTTGTAATATAATGTTTTGGTATCTTTTGGCTTCTGTATCACTGTATATTCAAGTATTCTTTGTAAAATCTTTTTCTGCCGATGCAAAATCTCTTGTAAAATTCAGCCAAGTGTTTATTTATTATTAAATAATCCTCTAATCAGTTTCCCCTAAAAGTTCTCATTGGAAAATGAATAATAAATAACAATAATAATATTTAATTAAAATAAATAATATATAAAACTAAAGATTTAATTAAAAGCATAGCAATACATAAATAGATTCTCCTGTCATAAAATTCTTCTTTTCTCTTCTACGGCAAAACCTTTCATGTTTAGTGTTGTATTGTGTGTCGGCAAGTTTTAAGTCATTCATAACTTTAAGAAAACATTCTTCCTGAATAAGAGAAAGATTTAACCCCAAGCAAGCATTGTCGCAAATGTCCGTTTGAAGTTTCCAAAATAAACAGTTTTAAATGCATTCATCCTTCTAAACCACTTTGCTCTTTACTAAAAAAATACCTGGTTACACCCTTAAGTTTTTATTATTTCTGGTTTATTGTGGTTATAAATAATTCAATATGAATTTTTAAAATCCTTATTCAATGAATTAAAAATCCTTATTTATTTTTAATTTTCTTTTTTAATATAGATTTCATTCTAATAAACCATAAGAATAGTTATTTCTTCAATTAGAATAGCTAAGCCCCTTGATGTTTCCTATGATGTTTTTTTACCAAACAGTCATTTTTTTAAATAGAACCTATAATGCGCAAGTTTGCCGTTATATGGAAATTTAATTACAAATTTAATGATATGCATTAGGTACAACTTCCTCTTCATCTAAAACTGAATATTAAAATATTTATTTGTTAGGTTATAAAATACATTAAAAAATTGTGATAAAAATTTGGCAATCTGGTCAGATTTATTTTGATTTGTAGATTATAGACTAGAAAAAATCCAAATTATTTCTATCAAAGCTGGAAGTCAGCCATTTTTACTATAACTGTCGATAAATTCTAAATTGTATCTTATATCCTTGTACCAAATTTCACATAAATCGGTTCATAATAAATCAAGGAGATATAAGCTTGTTCCTAGTCTCATTGTAATCCGGTATCACCTATGTAAATGGTTTTCGTATGTATATTTTATATAATGCTATTGATTAGTTTTTAGTTTTTCGACTGTAAATGAAAGATTTAAAGGTGTGTACACCAGGTAATTCTATGTACTTACATATGTGCATGCGCTCTAAAGATTTTCTAACTAATTCCATTTAATCTAATTAGCATTATCAAACAGTTGATCAATTAAACAATTTAGCAAAAATAAACCTTAATAGATCAATGCATTATCACTAGTTCTTAATGTAATTCTAAATACATTTGTGTTTAAAGCATATCAAAGTAGATCTATTGGTCATCTCACTTTGAGACTACAGCGAAGGAAAGATAGCCAATGTATTTCTTATAGGAGTTTGTGCTTCTTTGTTGCCACCTATTTCACTGTACGAATTGATATAAACACGAATTAAGATTCTAGAAGTTCTAAACCTTTGAAAACAATAATCGAAAAAGTGTAATCGTAACCATACAAAAGAAGAATTTGAAGGAAAGTATTATCAACATGTATTTGTTATTTTATTAAACATTACTTGGGATTGTTACATCCTACATGTATCTAAATATTCGATATTTTATTACTTATACTTTTTTGTTTAATTCTGTCATCTTCAAATTCTTTCAAAATAAAAATAAACGGCTGGTTAGCTTCTGTATGATCTTTTTAATCTTTTAATTCACAGGCAAATAAAGGAAGCCCAGTCCCAAACGCGATTTTAACGGTAAAATGATTCATCAACTCGAAATAAAACGGTTGACTTTTAATTATACACAAAATTATTAGTTTTGTAATAGTACTATCGTTAATTCATATAAACGCCAAGTTTTGAAATTTTGTTTTAATACCGCTGTCAGATGAAGAGACTACCTGCAAATATAACTTGCTCGTACAATAGGGATTATAAAGGTTTATGCAGTTACAACTACAATATTTAGAAAGCGTTTTTAAAAGTTGCTTGCAAGATGTTTGGCAACCCCGTTGTCCATAAGAACACACGCTGTAGTCCCAAAGTGAGACAACCAATAGTTCGTATTTAGAGGTAAAAAGTAAATACAAACAAAAAAGTCGTAAATAATCCAAATCGACTTAAAAGGGAGAAAATCTGTTTTATTAGTACTCATTGTTATAGATAACTTTAATATTCTCATTGATTGTGGAAACAACATTCACAAGATCCATATTTGTCACCTATACTGTTTGAAATCGCTGTATCTTAGAGTTTTATTACATGTTTTATCTATTATCGTGAATAAACTTAAACAAATCTA
Organism: Agrypnus murinus; assembly: GCA_929113105.1. Classification (NCBI taxonomy): domain Eukaryota; kingdom Metazoa; phylum Arthropoda; class Insecta; order Coleoptera; family Elateridae; genus Agrypnus; species Agrypnus murinus. Next base: position 95,309,255 of record OV816024.1, on the reverse strand, counting down.
ATGTCTAAAGTTAAAATTACGTAGGTTGTAATTAAATGAGTTAAAAAAGCTTACATACTTATTTAATAAGCGAATCTTTTAAAGATCAAATTTCTCCAAAATAAAGCATTTCAACAGTGAAACGTTTACCATTGAAGTGTTTAATAAAACGGATTGTCGCTCTTGGGCATAATTGACATTAGATATATCAAATATCTTCTATTTAAATAATAGTCAGTTATTATCCCAATTTTCTGAAAGCCGATTAAATTGGTTTTTACAAAACAATTTAAATAATTCGACCTAAAAGTTTTTGATAGTTAAAAAATCTAATTGAATATGGGAAAATTTTGGTATTAATGAAGTTTAATCAAATAAAAAGAATAATCTACGGTTATTTTAATAACCCTTACGTGATCTTAATTATTCCAACAATTATTAGCAAAAAGTGAAAGTACGCATTTAAGATTATTTACCATAATCATTAGTCACATCAAGTAGAAATTCATTAATTAGATCCTCATATTTTAAAATCATAATCATGATGAGATAAATTAACAAAATTCCCCATTTTTTCCTGAATTGGTGATTTGTGTTCCGATTATTCTTTAGATTGAAGTAATCATTTCTTTTAGAATTTATCGTATTTATAAATGGTTAAGTATTTAATAAATAAGTACGTCAAAATTGATAGAAAAATATCATTAAATTTGTGTTATGTCATCTCAAATTAGACTTCCGTAAGCTTCAGCTTTTTTACCGCATGGTCAAATGTTACTCACATTAGCAATTTCAGATTAAAATCAAATCCTAATTTAAAATGACATTTCAATTTTGGAAGCATCTAGGTGTATACTTACCATACGATGCCATAAGAATTTGGGTTATACGTATGACATACAGATGGTAGAGATTATTATTAATTTCATAATAAAATAATTTGATTGAGAAATTCTATTTGTTAATAATTTTGGGTAAGATAGTAGATTACATATAATTGAACTATAGAACTCTTTCTAACAATATATAATATTACCTTACATAAAGAAGTGTTTTACTCTTAAATCGATGAATAGGAAATATAATTTAATGTTTTCATGAAAATCATTCTCTAATCCATCTTAATAGATACATCATCAGATATTATTCAAAGTTTTATAATGTTGATGTTTGTATAATTAATCTAATACTGAGTACAATAAATTATAAATATGCAATTGAATAACAAATACAGGTTAATTTGTTTAAAATCACAAGCTTGTTTGATTTTTAAATTAGTCTTTAAATTAAATACCCTGTCTACAATTATAGTGTTAAGTATGTATTTTTGAAATGTAACTATTTTTTATTAAATTTCTTTTTATATTTAATGATCTACGTCAGTTTTATTATTTAATAATTACAATTTCATTTCATTTATTATTAATTTATTTAACGAGAATACCTACTTGGTCCGAAAAGCTAAATACGACTCAAAACAAAAACATTTTTAAAAGTTCTAATTTGACCTATACTGTTGGCCAGGAGGGTACTCCTACTCACTGACCAAAAGTCATTTATCAAGCTTAAAAAAGAAAGAAATACCGAATATCGGTATAGAGTCTAATTTAGGCATTTATAAAGTTTAACAAAACTTTATAAATGCCAAAAACATTTCATCAATTTGTATAGTCTATAGATTTGGATCTTGTACACGGTTTCTTCAATATTTCTTTAATATAATTAAAGTTGAAATAACATAAAACAATATTATGATAATAAAAACCATTCTTACGGGCCAATTCAATGTCAAATAAACGAATGCATAAACACTGGATGTTATGGATTTGGCAAACTTTTTGGATATTTGTTTCTTACTATCTAAAATATAAAGTAAAAAGTAATTTTATCTACGACCACCGTAGAAAGTTACACATTCCGCACAATCTAGTAGCCGTGAAAACGACCAATTGCAAACAATCTCCAAACTCAACGGTAAAGACCGTGAGGAATGATTTCTCACGATCAGAGTTGTCACGCCATAGATGTCACCACTTGCAATATTTATAATATTATTAATTATTTGAAATATAAAATGTTATAAATTTTAGATAAAGGTTAATTTATTTTGTTAAATTAATATTTTACATTAAATTATATTTCGAATGGAAATCCATCTAGAAAAAAAACTAAGGTCAGACCCGGGGAATTGAACCCGGATCGCTCGGTTAGTAGCTAGAGCGTAAGCATTGAGCTATCAAGATGCCTTTCAATGATATTTTTTTCTCATTATATAAAGTTACAATGATTGTTATTCAATTAAAACGTAAAATTAACTAATGTACACTCGTACACCTCCAAACATCGTGGAAGCGGCTCACATTACATCTCTTAATTTATTGCCAAATATTTCACGTAAAAAATATGAATGCGAGTATAAATTCTAGGTTAAAAAACTTTCTTAGCTGCTGATTGTTTATTACTTTTTTTGTTGTAGTAGATAAAGTATAGTGTGTAACGCGTGCAAAAACACCAATTTCTTACTCGTGTGATTGCGGCATTCGACTACGTCTCATGCCGCAAAATCTTCACACTCGTGAGAAATTGGCACTTTTCTGCACTTGTAACACAATATACTATTTTGGGCTTTCTCTGTTGGGAATTCTTGAATTACTGAATTTTCAAATTTGCAAAAATCGCTTAAAAATTGCTCACAGTCATAACATTAAATACAGTTTTTAAGAAACCCGTTTAAGCTATAGAGCTCTGCCTGATCTTATTTGAAAGCTTATGAACAGAGCTTTCATTGGATATAGCATAACTAGGGTTTTTCAAAAGTAAAAATTCGTTTTTAACAGATTTTCAAAATCTTTATTTTACAATTTTCAAAGAAAAACGGGTGTATTGGTAGATATTTACGAACGCTTTGTAAAAACTTCAAGAGGGTATCTATATACTGATCATATTGTAATGAATGGGAAAACGTCTATACACGGGCTGCAAACAAACGAGAAGGTTCCGTCGCCTTCTACAGTATTTCAGAACTTGCGGCGAATTATTCCAGTATATCGTAGAAGCTTCTGTGGGAGATATATAAGCGGCACCGCGGGAGGGAGCGAGGATTAGTCAACCAGTGAATTGATGGAGTGCACCGTGAATTAGTAAAATAGTACAAGATAAATGTTATAAATAAATGCTGTATTGTAAATAAATAGTCGGTAAATATCTAGTTTAAGTGCGTTAACAGTTTATAATAATATAGTGTTTGTAATTAGTGTTAGTCATAATATTTCCTTTGTTAATAGACGATTAAAACAGCATTTTTAGTATTATTTAAAAATAACATTACGATGTGATTGATGTATATTGATTGATCAATCATATAATTGGTATTGGTGATCAATTTACCAAACACTTGATACAAGAAGTGTATTTTCTTTTTAAATGAACAGGTTATAACTCTTTCAAGCACTCTATCTCTTTTAATGTACACAAATAAAATCACATTATTGATTGATGTTATGTAGTTCTGTAAATCCACACGTACATACGTGTCTTCTGCTTGGGTAACAGTCGCTGCATATTTTTGTTCAAATAGATTTTACTAATGCAGTAATTACTGAGTCTAATAGAAGAAGTATAGCAAAGTCAGTCACAGTGGTGACTGCTCCTGAGCTGACATTCTGTTTAAACAAGCTAATGGCCTGAGGAAGGGCAATTGACAAAACACCCTCCATAAACTTGAGAATATCCTTAGAAACATGAAGGCAAATCTCACTTTGACGTGGAAGTCTCCAAGGTCGATTACATACAATCACTCTGTTATTTTTTAAAGGTATCGATTTTGACCCCTGACCAGTATCTTAGGGGAGGGGGATCGGAAATCAAGTCTGACTTCAACGAGGAAGTTTCCAGGTGTACTTTTTTCTCTAGTTAGTATTAGTGTTAGTCACGTTAGCGCGATGGTTCTCTAGTTTAGCTATTAATGAGGGTCACAGAAGCACAGGGGCAGAAAGCACAGGCTCGACGGCACACCAGGTCTATAACTGGAACATATCTGGTGAAAAATTGAAACTTAGTCCACGCTTGGGTTGGCTTCAATGTGGCAGTGAAAGTCCGGATACTGGACTACGAGTTCTGGGACTTAGACCCCGACGGATGAGTTACGTTTTACTATTTTAAGATCTGCTAAAGGTTGGATAGTAACTTCGTTGTGACCAGTGTAAACTGAAACTGGGAGCACTGACAAAAGTTAGTCACGCGCTAATTGAGCGTTCCTCAATTCTTATATAAAGTAGTAGGCATTGGCGGGATTTCAGGTCTTTATTGGGAGGGCAAAATGGTGCTCTTGAGATTTGATTAATTTAAATATCCAATGATAAAGAAAAAGCTTTTCTTAATTGTTCCAACATTAGGGAGGGCAATTGCCCCCTTTGCCGCCCCTATATCTGCCACTAAAAGTAGGTGTGTCACGTAAAGGCGCAAAGGTAATATAAGTTCCAGTGTCTGGTGAAAAAGTGTCTGTGTGATAATTTGTATAATGTAATCATTTTTTTGTATAATGTAATTACATATGTATTTTTTGTTGCAGAGCTTCTTTCGATCAATCTAGTGTAAGAAGAAAAAGGTAAGGAAATAGTTATTTATGGTACAAGTGAGTTAAGTAAGATATTATCCACGAACGAAAAATTTACTCTCGAGGGCCGGCAGGCCCGAGAGGGTTAATTTATTTGAGTGGATAATATCCTTAACTCACGCGTGCCATACAAAATTTTATCTAACGCCTCTTAATTTAAGTTGAAACATCGAATTTGCAATTTATAGTTAGTCTGTAGTTTTGACGGTAATAAATTTTATCCAACACCTCTATATAAATATCATGTTTACTATGGTCATTTTAAGTAAGGAAAGTGATTATTTACTCTTATGTTACACTATAACCTACGTTGCCCCTAGCAACGTGGGTTATTTTTAAAAAACTCACTCCTTCAAAGATAACAACCAATCACCAGCTGACGTTACTTAATATTATTAAAATCCAGTCATCGTGCTAGAGTATTACCGTCAAAACTACAGACTAACTATACATTGCAAATTCGATGTTTAAACTTAAATAAAGAGGCGTTGGATAAAATTTTGTATGGCACGCGTGAGTTAAGGATATTATCCACTCAGAAAAATTAACCCTCTCGGGCCTGCCGGCCCTCGAGGGTAAATTTTTCGTTCGTGGATAATATCTTACTTAACTCACTTGTACCATAAATAACTATAATACTATAGCACGATGACTGAATTTTAATAATATTATGCAATGTAAGCTGGTGATTGGTTGTTATCTTTGAAGGAGTGAGTTTTTTAAAAATAACCCACGTTGCTAGGGGCAACGTAGGTTATAATGTAACATAAGAGTAAACAATCACTTTCCTTATTTAAAATGACCATAGTAAACATGGTATTTATATAGAGATGTTGGATAAAAATCATTATTAATTATCGTTAAAATAATATCATATAATATACCTATGTAATAATAAATATTTTATCGCTCTATGTTTTCAAAGTTCCATTTGAAGTACTCAACCAGAATGTAATTCTAATCTGAAGTTTATTAAAACTATTTTACCACAAAATTGTTGGGGGCTCGTTTTCATTCATAAATCAGTTTATTATTATTTTATATTTATATGTTAGTCTTAACAGTGCAATTCTCAATAAAGTGCATATTACGGTCCTCCAAAAGATTATTCCCACCATAAAAAGTACATATATATACCTGTACAGATAAATAACAATATGTAAATACTGTGGGATTAAAGTATGGAATATTAACAAAAAAGGGAACTCAACCGTTTTTTTAAAAACGCAGAAACATATCGATTTTGTTTTTTAAAAATACACAATAATATGTGGGATTTACCTTCCGACTTTCATTTGTTTCTAAGTTATGACGTCATCACAAAAAAGATTTAAATGACAATATAGATTTTTAATAGTGGAATCCGATAGTGATTTTTTCCCTTTATGATCATGCAAATAAATCATAAGGTTGCATAACAAAAATTCTGAGAAACATCGATTGATATATTGATACCATAATATCAATAACATTAAATGTTCAGATCGATTTTTCTCAGAATTTTTGTTATGCAATCTTATGATTTATTTGCATGATGATAAAGGGAAGATAAATCACTACCGGATTCTACTACTAAAAATCTATATTGTCATTTAAATTTTTTGTGATGACGTCATAACTAACAAACATTTACAAAGTTCAGCTCAATTTTTCTCAGAACTTTTGTTATGCAACCTTGATTTATTTGCATGATCATAAAGGGAAGAAAAATCACTATCGGATTCCACTATTAAAAATCTATATTGTCATTTAATTTTCTTTGTGATGACGTCGGGTGGTGAATCGCACATATTAATGTGTATTTGTAAAAAACAAAATCGACGTGTTTTAGCGTTTTTAAAAAACCGGTTTAGTTCGCTTTTTTTTAATATTCCATACTTGAATCCCACCCTGTATATATTAACAATAACTTATACTAAAACCTAAGAGGGCAATAAATGAATGGAATAAAAATTAACATCGGTTGCTATAATAGTTCTTTGTTTTCGCTACAGTTGCGCTGACACGTAAATTTTTAGACTCAATGCTGAAATTTCAAGTCGACTATAGTATATTAGATAACGAAAGACTAAAGTAATTGGCAAAAATAACTAGTTATATATAGTAGATTGTTTTATAAGTTAAGAAAAGTGAGATTTTTCCAGCGCGTGTAAATGTTTAATTCTCGAGCGAGCGAAGCGAGCCAGTAGATTTATTTTACTTGAGCATGGATAAATCACTTTTCTAATGTGTGGAACATACTATTTTGTGCGTGCTTGAGGAACAATAAATAAATCTTAAAAATAAACATTCAAAAATTAATTCGTGTAGGCCGGGGTCGTAATTCAATAATGATTGAAATTGGTTAAACATGCTTTTGGTACATTTATTTTAAAGAATTCTAGTTCTCACAAATTATAGTTAATCCCCAGTTCTGAATGTTACGTTTGACAGGTCCTTTCGGGTCGTGTTACTGCTTGCTCCGGAGTGGGCGGGGACGGTCGGTTACGCTTCACTAGCAGCAGTTCATATGCGTTCCATTTTGAGACCAAAACGTAAAATACCACAGAGCCGGATGAAGGCACACATGAAAAGATAATTACAACACATTAGTCGCTTACCCTTTAAATGGAAATTAGCAGTACTTACGGGGGGACTGGGGATCCCCCGTGCCGTCTCACGTTGCGTCTGGATGATTGGCGTCTTCGGAAGTGAAGTCCTTTAGTGCACTATCACGATCATGATGACCTGAAACAGATCATGCTTGCCGCATCGGGCGCCCTTTAGCCGAGTTGCTAACAGGACCAAGTACACACGTAGGTACTGCCATGTATTCACCTCCCCCGAGACCGCCCCTCGTCGGGATTGACATACTAGGAAACTAGAGGGGAACAAGCACCCCAAGACTGCCCAGTGATCAGCTGGGGCCACTGGGTGACACACTTGGGCCACCCAGGTCGAGGTTAAACTTTGAGACACGCCCATCTCTCCCTCACCAAGAAAACAGTATACTGTGCGGTTAATTTTACAGAGCTCAATTCACATATCATCAACAACAGCAATTGCTAACAAAGCAACACAACAACAAAACAACAACAGGCAATTCCTCAATTGCCAACACATCAATTCATCAATATAATACAGCAATTCCAACCAATTGCTAACATCAACATAAAGCCAATATCACACATTGACCAACAATCACAATTCAAGCAACAACTCACGTTGCCAAATGATAACAACAAAACAGGTACCAGCACTTCTAAGTGCCGTACCACAAACACAGTAAATATTAGCATTACGCATCTCTACGTTTGTAGTCTCAATATAGAATACACGCACTACACTCGAAACCGCTAAAGGCCTCTTGTACGTTCGAAACCGACCGCCCGTTTACAGCACCATAATGCAACTGTCCCTTCTCGCATAATATCACCGATTCCTTCCCTAACAACCCTAATTCTTGTAAATTGTTAAATATGTGTTTTCTCTAGCTTCGGAGGGTGTGACAAAAACCATTAAGACCAGATGTAGGATCAGAAGGGTCACTACTTTATGAATACACATTCTTTCATATTTCGTAAATACATTTTGGTTCCTACAAAGAATTTAAAACTGAACTTATTTAAGACATTTCCTATTATCATTTACTATTAATTAATCACTAAAGATGCTAAATTCGCATACAGAAAATAAATATCCCACATTCGAAAATATATTTTTCGAAGTATGTAAACGTAACGTATATCATGATAACAACGTTATTATAGATAGCAACCAGTAAACAAAAGGATGTTGCTAACTGGAACAATGGTTGCTAACTGAATAAATGGTTGCTAATTAGAAAAGTGTTGCTAAGCGGAAAAGTGGCACTTTTCTTTACTGTTTTCTAACAAACAAAGTGGCTCTTTTCCATTAAGTACACGAAAAAGTAATTTATTTTGGTTTAAATTTGGTCCTATCTACAGAAAAGTTATTAGAAGTTACATGCTACTGAAAATTAGTCAATCTCGTGAGATATATATTAAAAAGTGTATTATGAAAAAGGTGTTGTAAGAAAGAAAGGTTCTAAAAGAACGAAATAAACTTCAAACCAGAATTATTTACAACCCATCGATATCGAATAATCTATTTAACTATAGGTGTACATATCGTAATTCTTCAAAACTCTAGGGAACCATTAAAATCTGCAGAAAGGGTGTATTCATATAATTTAGAATGAATAAAATATTAATAATTTACAACAAACCTTCAGGAAAAGATGGAAGAATTTACCAGATGTGTCCATTCGCAAACTCAATTTAAAGAAACAAAAAGAAATGTCAGGAATCTCCACAAATAAAAGATGAGTTTCATAATAGTCATTTGATAACTGTTAAACTAACTAGTAATCTTACTATGGGAATCACGTAGTGTCAACAAATGGAGTGTCAAATATGAACTTGCAGAATAGACCATAGACTGTAACTACTAGCACAGATAGGTGCTAGGGCTACAGTATTAGGTAAAATATTGTGGAGAGTAAAATTTGTAAAACCCGCTAACTCTTGTTATAGTGACAGTAAAAGAGGAAATAGAATTGCGTGTAACAACAAAATTAATTGACGCCTTTGAACAATTAGTTTTTCCTTAACCTAAATTAACATTCATAATAATTGAACATTTACAAAAAAGTTATAAAACTAAAGCTTTGTTATCGCCACCGAGCCCCCTTTTGACTTAGTACCTAAATCTTTAATCTGTAGGAATGTAAACATGCACAAATAAAAATAATAAGTTCTTTGTTTACTGATTTAAATGAAAAACTCTCTTTGCTGGCACTTTACGAATCTGCACTGGAAGCTGTAATGAAGATTCAAAGGAAACACTGATGTGTACAAATTAACGCTATTTATTTTAACAATAAAATAATAAACAATAATAAAATAATAAAGTTATCTTACCTAGCTGCACGCACAATTAATGATATATAAAGTTTTGAAGAGCTAATTAGTTTTCTCTTTAGTTTATTTAAATACCTTAAAATACTAAATAAATGTAATTAGTAATTATTTGCATGCAATTAGAATTTAAACAGATTTTGGCTGCAGAACGTCTGACGCTACTCATTGCATACGGGGCCACTCGCAATGCACAACTAACGTTATACGGCTCTAGCGTACTTGATGTGTTCGCTTGCGTGTATCAAGTATAAACTGCTGTCTACGACCCGCCAACCTCCCGAGAAACGACTTTCAATATTTGCGAGAATGGAGCTACTGGTTATAACTATACTGTGCTACTAGGATAACATATGGAAACTATTAGTCCTTTATTAGATATTGCTGAATTATTTACTACAAATCGATTACTAGACATAGCTAAAATGTAGTAGCTAAGTTAATCTATCTAAATCATGGTGAACAGCATACAGGCTACAATTAAATCATCATTTTCTAAAAGGGTATGTTCACGTACCAACAGTTACTTAAAGTTAAACTGAGAACAGTATTTCGTACTGGCACATTTATGGTCATATGAAAGAAAATAGATTAAATTAATATTAAAACCAATTATGATGATTATTACTATTGGATATTTAGGTAATATTTATAAGGATGAAGTGAACTTTAAATGAAAACAGCCTTTAATGTAAGTTTTCATATAGATTGTACTTTCTATCATTAATCCCATGTCATTTCATTACTGAATTAAGAAATTGTTGTTAACAATAACCGTTTACGTACAATTTTATGCAAAATATTTGACAAGTACACGTCCTTCCATTATACACCCATGGTATGAGTAATTACAACCTTGGAAAGTAGTGCATGTAACAGATCATTTGCATAATGCAAGAAGATGCACCTTTCTTGACCTATAGCTTCTTACAGATAACGGCTTTTTCTAATAATATCCGTGTTCCGTGTGACCGGGAGGCGACCCGTCACCTTTAGTACTTTCACTTACTACAGCCATGCAGACTTATTAAATATAGCATCACCGTATTTTATACTATCAGTACGGTAAATTAGTTCCGTTCAAAAAGTAAAATTGTAGGCCAACTAATATGATTAATATTGAAGTGATTGTTATCTTTCTATTGTAGTTGATCTGATGGTTGTAAATCATTAGAGAAGACGTTTTTAAAATATGGTTTGCGGGCCTATATTATGATCTTGTAATGGTTTCCGCCAAAGTTTGTAATAAATACTTATTAGAGGAATCAAGCTAACAAGGTATACATTAAGAAAAAGAAAAGTAAATAAGATTCTAGTTTATTGTTTTCGATTGTACTTATTGATTTCTTTCGAACCGGAAATCATGAAATACCATTTGTAGGTTTATTAAATAGTACCATATTTAAATTACAATAGATAAAATGTAAAAGCAATAAAGTTGCTTTTGAGAAATAGGTAATATAAAAATTATCTAATTGTGTGGTAAGCGTTTTTACTAAAAAAATATCAATTAAATTCTTTGAATCTGAATATCTCATATATTTTAAATAATAAAAAGAATCCTCTTTATGAAATTTCTACATAATTCTCGTTACTATTTCTACAGTTTTCGATAACTTTTGTTTTTTTTCTAAAGTTATCTTCCTAAAAGTTAAAAAAAATGCCTTGAACGCTTAAACGGGCAATTCTACCAAATGCAAAGAAACAAGTTACTGCAATTTTATTTCATAACTATTCCATACAAAATTAGTTTTAATTTGCTAAAATTGCAAAATACATTTTTTAACTGTTACCTAAAAAATATAGATATATAAAGTAAAATATAAGAATAAGTCAAGGCTGACAAGCTTGAAATCACTTCCTGTCCGTTGTTACTTTATTGAGTTGTCTACTTCTCGATGTGTTAATTAAATAAAACGATCTATCAATTCTTACAAGATTACGTTAACATAATTCCTACATGCTCTTTTTTATAATTACGGATCATAAGAAACTACATCTAACAGGGTTGCATCTAAAGGTTGCATTTGTCGTTTTAAGTTTGTTATTTAGATTTGCATCACTTTTGTGTGAAATTTTGTTAATTAATTAAACATAATTTCAAATCTAACATCCAACATCCTGATCGAACCGATAATAACGTGAGAATAAGGAGCAGTTGGTACAAAATATGGAATTTCATATGCTTGCGATTTTATAAGATTCGTTGAGCATGTCTCGACATCTTGTACGTTTTCCGAAAACTTCCAAAATCGAAAATTTTGATATAAATCTTAGTCAAACAGTGGAGTTAATTTCAAGTTAATTTTACTATAGTAGAATTCAGCTAAGAATAAAGCGAAGGGAGATATAGGGCAAGCTTGACCTTCACGTTGATTGGCTAAAATACGAGGCACGTTTACACAACTTAAAAAACTAATTTGTGCATAAATTATGTGAAAAGCGCCGTTTCAGTTGTACAATAAACGTTGTGGCTTACGTTCGCTCAACTACGAAAATATAACTTATTGTGTGTGTCAAAAGAAACTATATTTAATGTAAATTCATAATTAACGTGGCAAAATGCTCATTAATTAATCTACAAAGTTTTAAATGTATGGTAAAATCGGAAATTCATACCTAAAATCCGGCAACGTTGCATCTACGTCTAAGTTATTAATGCTGACAATTTTTGAGGTTATGGTTTAGTTCCAGTTTTTCTCAAGTCAATAATTTTCATTCCTTTTATTACAACAACAGTCCTTTTAGAACTTACCAACTCTATTCTTACTACTGTGCAGGTATGATGATTTATGTAACAATCTTAACGTAGTTTAAATAAACTTAATAATATTTTAGTAGCTAATTTTAACTATGGCTGAACGATAATCCTTAAAAAATCCAAGAGGAAAAGTAATTCATAGTGGTCCAAATCAATGAAATGGTGAAAAGTACTGGAAGAACCATATTAGGATTGCCCCCTTATATATTTGTAATTTAAATCCAATCGAGTTGATACGGACACAAGTGAAAAATGTATTACTACATAACTGCCAATAATGCATACTACAACCTATTCACTTGATGACGTGAAAACGCTTCCTAATCAAGGAATTTCTACCGTTACTACAAAACGATGGAAAGATTGCACATACCACATAATTAATGAAGAAAATCGAAGGTAGGATTTAGAGGAAATGGTAGAGGATATTGTGGAAAAACTATAAGCTTAGGATTGGAAAGTTCCAACCCAACGAATTAGACGAACATAGAGATATTGATATTGTGCCAGAATGAAATAATTTTCAAGGTTTTTCGAATGATAGTGTCATTACAGTGTTATGATAGTGTGCATTATTCATTAGTTCTATTTATAAATTGTTCATAAGATACACTGGCATCTTGTACAAAAGTACAGAAATAAATGGTATATATTCTTCATTAAATATTTTGAACACTAAACAATATTAATTTTCAAATTTCTCGCAGTTTTAAATTTTAGGTGTGTAAATGTAACTCGGATCGAAGCGCCATCTACTTTATTCTTATTTGATTTTTACTATAGATAGCCTACTAACCAATTCAACGGACCACCGTTGATTGTGGAAGGCAAAAGCAGTGTCCAGACTGCTTCTGATCATCGTATCACCGTTCTTCTGGAAAGAGTCGTGTTATTATTAATTACATCAATTTTATTACCACCTTCACTTACCAAAATCTATTTACAACCATGCGAAGAAATTGTGCAAAAGACTACAAACTATTCCATCTCATTCCATTAATATTAAAACCCACATCTACAACAGTTTCCCCAACGACATCGGTTATCATTTAAACAACAAGCAATAGTGAACCACTTCAGACTACCCCAACAGCAGCAACCAATTCGATTCGAAGTTGAATATCATGCAGACTGAATAAAATCAAATTGGGCGGTAGTACATAGGTTGCCGGCTTCTGCTACAGAGAATAGAATTCTTACTGTGCGAGATCTATCTCAGATTTATACGATGTGAGTGTTAGCCTGGAGTCGACAAACAAATCGTAATAAAAAAAACAGAATATGTATAGAGGTAAGGAAATAGTAGTTTTTCGCCGAAGGCGAAGTGCCTCAATCGTTCGAGGGCGATATAGGCATTCCACCCAAGTTATACAGTATCTTTTTTCTTCGACTAAGCAAAACAATTACAAAATAGATTGCATGTCTCCTTGAGAAATTGAATATAAGGATTAACCTATGCTTTTATCCATGCTAAAATATGGTTTGTAAAACCTCCTGTCATTGTAAAATTTTTAAGAGAATTATTAAAACATTGCAGAAATTAACATTTTCGAAGAGAAAATTATTATTTTAAATATTGTTTTATAAAAAAAAAATAAAAAAAGAGTTATTCTCCCAGCTGGAATTGAACCTGCGTCGGTCAGCTTCAGTTTATTTATACCTAGTTTCTACAGACTGAGCTACCAAGCTCCTTCAGAAACTGTGTCTACTATACTTATTATAAAAGTAGGTTGTACTTATTTAATTTAAAAATGATTTAATATTTATGTATTTTTAATTATAAAAGTATAATTGTTAAAGATGCAATTTCACAAATCACGTTATTTTCAAATGCTTTATGTGTTATTGAAAGAAGGAAACATTGATTTAACTTACTTTTACTTCTATATTTATGACAGGAATTGTCAATAAATTAATTATAAACAAAGAAGTGTCAAATTGGACCACGTTGATTGGTTGTTTTCATATCCGTACACTGTACGGATATGAAATTATATCCGTACACCTTACTGGAATTGCATACATTTCCATTGCGCGAAACGTGAAGAAAACGGGCGATTTACAGGTAGAAGTAGAAAAAGACGTTTTTTTATTTGTAGAGATATCCTGAACCTACTTTTTCTACTAATGCAGGAAGTCTTTATCTTCAGCCGTTTTCATCTCTTTGTTTCATGGGAGAGGGATAATTTCACCTAACCTAATTAACACCTTTATATATTTTTTGTCATTTTGGTGGTAGTTATTTTAAAATTGTCAAAGTGTTACGTAAATAATAGCTATTTATGTAACAAGTACATAATGTAGGACTTTATAGACAAGCCCAGTTTATGGCCGAGCGAGCGAAGCGAGCAAGGCCTATAAAAGGGCGAGTCTATAAGGTCCGATTATGTAAGAGTTGCATACAAAGCTTTATGTTCGATTCCTAAAATTGAGTAATTATCAAAAGAAAATCAGTTTATAATTTTGACATCTATTCTTGACAGAAGAAAATTTGACATGTAATATACAGTTGTCATACTTTATTTTACTACTATATACTTTATTTTACTACTACCACTTTATTTTACGAGTACAATAATAAGCCAGTTTACTGCCGCAAAACAATACAATAAACAGTACTTTAGAATGCAATCGGACATATATATCTTAATTTGCTTGTATTTCATTAATCAGAAACGTACTACCCGAAACTTGCGATTTTCTTTGTGATAAAAAAATATATCAAACGATAATGAACAATCTTAGTTGAAAACCAATGGGCCATAAAACATTTGGAAATTTTAGTCACGTAGGTAAATAATTATTGTAAATTTTTCCTAAATACTTCATTAAATACTGTATATTAACAACGATAACCGGTTTGTACAACAATAGCAGGATTAGTGTAGGTCGACAAGTGCATGTTGTTTACTTGCATGTTACTGTTACTACAGCAGCAGCTGGGGTCTAGGCCACAACGGCCAATCGCTATTTTGGCTGTTGTGGTCATAACCACAACGGCCTCCGTGACCATAACGGCCAACAACCACAAAGGCCAATTTGACCATATCGCCCAACACGACACTTGACCATAACGACCACCGACGATTATGTATTGGCGTCGCTGGCGACGATGACCACAACGGCCAAAATGACCACAACGGCCAACTAGGGTGTGTGACCACAACGGCCAAAATGACCACAATGGCCAACTAGGGTGTGTGACCACAACGGGCAACTGTGGAGTGCGCCGATTTAACGCGACTTATCTATATTGAAAAATGCACCTCTATACAACTGCAACCCCATGAAGTTGAACAAATTTTTCTTTCTTATTTTCTCGGTAAGTATTTCAGGCAGATTAAAAGATAAACGTTGAAAATTTGGTACATATACTTCTTAATACACTAACGATTTACAGATTCATGATACTTTAGTTTACAGGGTAGTTGATTTAACATCAAAAGTTTTTTTATAACTTGTTTATCGCAATATTTCCATTTTGGCGACGTTTATTGCATTGAATTGAACTCCGTAATTTGCTGTTTTTATCAGTTTTAAAATTAAACTAAATGTAAATCTTTCCCTAAAAAGCAAACAGGATATCTACATCCTGCCAAAGGCTTGGCTTATGTTTATGAATGCCGCCGAAAAATCCATTTGGTCTCCAGGTCAAACCTGATTTTTGATGCAACTATGGGGATTTGTTCGGTTGTAGCGTATTGTCGACGACTATAAAAGGGCGAGTCTATAAGGTCCGATTATGTAAGAGTTGCATACAAAGCTTTATGTTCGATTCCTAAAATTGAGTAATTATCAAAAGAAAATCAGTTTATAATTTTGACATCTATTCTTGACAGAAGAAAATTTGACATGTAATATACAGTTGTCATACTTTATTTTACTACTATATACTTTATTTTACTACTACCACTTTATTTTACGAGTACAATAATAAGCCAGTTTACTGCCGCAAAACAATACAATAAACAGTACTTTAGAATGCAATCGGACATATATATATCTTAATTTGCTTGTATTTCATTAATCAGAAACGTACTACCCGAAACTTGCGATTTTCTTTGTGATAAAAAAATATATCAAACGATAATGAACAATCTTAGTTGAAAACCAATGGGCCATAAAACATTTGGAAATTTTAGTCACGTAGATAAATAATTATTGTAAATTTTTCTTAAATACTTCATTAAATACTGTATATTAACAACGATAACCGGTTTGTACAACAATAGCAGGATTAGTGTAGGTCGACAAGTGCATGTTTACTTGCATGTTACTGTTACTACAGCAGCAGCTGGGGTCTAGGCCACAACGGCCAATCGCTATTTTGGCTGTTGTGGTCATAACCACAACGGCCTCCGTGACCATAACGGCCAACAACCACAAAGGCCAATTTGACCATATCGCCCAACTCGACACTTGACCATAACGACCACCGACGATTATGTATTGGCGTCGCTGGCGACGATGACCACAACGGCCAAAATGACCACAACGGCCAACTAGGGTGTGTGGGCCAAGCTGGTAGTTGGATATTCACTGATTTTCGTCAATTAGCGACGACATTCACTTGAGGAACAATTTTTTAAAAATCATTGACTGGATGGGTTTCTCCGGTTTTGGGACCATTGCTATTTGGGCCACCTTCTATTGGCCAGGGAAGTATCCCGTCCTCAATATCGCATTATAGATTATTGTTATCATTATAGATTATTGAAATCCCTCATATGAAAGTTCCTTTAGAAGTTTTCCAGTTATTAGGACGGATTTATTTCAGTTTCGATAACCTTAATTACTTCGCACTTTTTCCTTCTTGAATGATAAGAGGCGTAAAAACGTTCGCCAGATGTTCACCAAAGGTATCTACTTTTTTACTAATGTCTCTAGCCCAATCGTCAAGTATTGCATTCTAATCGGAGGGTTTTGTGACTGCGGTTGATTGATTTTTGTAGCCTTCCATAATGCAGTCAGTTGCTTTAGTTGCTGTTAGGGAGTGCAAATAGCACTAGAAATCTTGATTTTTGCTCATCTAATAATTTCTTAAACTCCTTGACGGCTTTATTAAACTACGTTTTATCGCTCGGTGCGCGAGTAAGTAATCTGCAATTTTTTTCTAAGAGCTCGTTTTTCTTGTATTTTCTCTCGGATACGTTTGGAGCAATACTGTTTTGGGTTATTGCGGTTTGTTTCTAGAGTTGCGTCGCATGCTGTTCCCTAGATCGATTTTATTAGGTACTGGGCAGATTAATAGATATCGTATTTACTTTTTAGGGGAACATTTACATTTAGTTTAATTTTAAAACTGATAAAAACAGCTAATTACGTATTTCAAATTTAATGCAATGAAAATCTATAAATAAAACGTCAAACTTGTTGTTTTATAGTTCTGCTCCCATATATTCATTTTATTAAGTATTGGACAGATTCGTAGATATCCTGTTTACTTTTTAGGGGAAGATTTACATTTAGTTTAATTTGAAAACTGATACAGCAAATTACGGAGTTCAATTCAATGCAATAAACGTCCACAAAATGGAAATATTGCACAACAATGTGGAATCAAGTAAAAAAACTTTTGATGTTGAATCAACTACTCTGTAAACTAAAGTTTCATGAATGCGTAAATCGTTAGAGTCTATTGAAAAGTATCTGTACCAAATTTTTAGCATTTATCTTAAAATGAAACGAAAATAACAGAATGAAAAAAATTGGCCGTTGTGGTCACACATCCTAGTTGGCCGTTGTGGTCACAATCTACAGTTGGCCGTTGTGGTCATTTTGGCCGTTGTGGTCACACACCCTAGTTGGCCGTTGTGGTCATCGTCGCCAGCAACGTCAATACATAAGCGTCGGTGGCCGTTGTGGTCAAATTGGTGGATAAGGTGGAATTTTTAGTTGGCCGTTGTGGTCATGGTGGCCGTTACGGTCAAGTGTCGAGTTGGGCGATATGATCAAATTGGCCGTTCCGGCTGTTGGCCGTTATGGTCACGGAGGCCGTTGCGGTTATGACCACAACAGCCAAAATAGCGATTGGCCGTTGTGGTCATTGGCCGTCGTGGCCAGGCCCCAGCAGCTAAAGTTTTTTTGACAGCTGTAGCATAATTCTTTTTCGGTCCAAGTAAAAATATTTATTTTGAGACAAAACTGAAGTCTTATAGACAAGTGTCATCCTTAGCCAAGGGTCTATTCTTCATTGTGTTAATTCCATAATATCACTGAAAACTTGACTTCATGGTATTATAGTTATTGGAAAGTATACTGTAACTTCCGGGTGTAAGTAGCTTTAATACTAGCCCCGTCCCATACGACTTAGCTGGCCCACTGCTATTTTTTTAAAGGGTACTCTGCAATTTTTACAATGAATTTCTTTTACGAAGTAGCTATTTCTTGTTGCTAGAGTAAAGTATTGACATATTTATTAGCCATGGCACTTGACTACCAATCTTGAGGTCCTGGATTCGAATCCCAGGGATGACACATTGGAATTGTAAGAGGTAAAGCTAGCTAGCTTAACACCGTTGAATGTCGAACGGCTCGAGTAATAGCAGCCTACCCTGCTATACCCCTTTGGGCCATCATGGCCTGTGAAAGGGGACTATTATTTATTTATTTTTATTTTAATTTATATTTGTATTT
Organism: Agrypnus murinus; assembly: GCA_929113105.1. Taxonomy (NCBI): domain Eukaryota; kingdom Metazoa; phylum Arthropoda; class Insecta; order Coleoptera; family Elateridae; genus Agrypnus; species Agrypnus murinus. The sequence goes on along the minus strand of OV816024.1, from coordinate 95,290,345 downwards.
TGGTACATTGCACAATTTCTTCTTCGAAATTCCTTTTTGGTCAACATGGTGCCTGCTTCTTGTTGCTGGAGTAAAGTATTGTTCCTGCAACTACTCCTTGTCAAGTTTCATGAAATTTTACTGTGCGAGGGATCCCTCCTACCGCCTTTTCGCTCCCGCAGATTTTGGGAGTCGAAGGAACCCCTTAATAGAATTTCATGATATATTTGGCAGTAAGTGCAAAAGCAGTACGTACTTCACTTTGCACCCACTGCGAATGCCAAAAAGAATGCGGGGGGGGGCGTCCTTTAACAAAAATAAAAGTGGGGCAATTATAATGGGACGGGATTCGTAGCGCCCACTGATAAAATTTCGCTACTAAATACTTCCAATAAAAATGTTGTAGCACTTTACGGTTTTTTTCGTAAAAACACTCAGAAACATGATATGAACTCATTAACTTTACCTTTATAAATAACAGTATATGAAGCACACATTAAAGATGAGCCACTATGAATCAAAAAGTAATAATTATATCTAGCCACGACTTTTTAATATGGTTTAAATCTAAAATTGATATTTTATTTTTAAATTTGTTTGTCATCTCATGAATCTTCATCTTAAAAATAGTAACTACTCCTAGTTTTTATTTAATTAAATGCATAATAAACAGACAGTTAATTTATGTTTTCATTATTTAACATATAAATGTTTTTTACACGTTTACATTAACTGACATGAATGTAGTAAATATTACCATAAAATTCCTTTAAAGGACTAAATTAAAAAATACTTCTTACATTTTTACAAGCATAGGAATTTAATTTTTCATTTTAGAGCAATTAATTATACCTGCTATTATGAAATGTTAAAAAAATCCTATTTAGAGATAATTATATGCAATTTAATGTTTACTGCGTTTATTTACTTATTTTGTATTGTATTATGCAAATGCAAACCTTGATATTCTAACTTAAGTTATATTTGGCAATGACAATGGATCTAAAAAATGAGTTACATCAATAAAATATTTTAATAGACGTCGAGATATATACCTACTTATTATAGAAAGCTACTGCTGAAAGCGGTTAAGTTAATAAAATAAAGAGATGAGTTCGTGCAAAAATTAATGAATTTACCCTACCTATGGTAATGATAATGGAAATGCACGAAATTAATATTGACCTAATCAGTTACGTCTTACCTCATAACCGCCGGCAATCATTCTTTGAAATAGATTCGATATTTTGTAATTGCATTCCAGGTCCAGGCTATATTTTTTCTTCTTTTATTAAATAGAATTTGTTAGAGATTAACGTTCGAAACTTTGGCATTTATTATTTCTTATTACACAAACAAAAAATTGGGGGCAGAAGGGAAGGTCATCTGCATTAGTGATAGCGGACGCCTATTATATCGTCTTTTCTGGGTATGTACTTCTGAGTCTTCTGATAAAATATTACATAGAGAATTTGCAGCACTACCGGTTTAAAAGATAACAGTATTTACAATTACTTTTAGAAGGCAAAATTTTGTTATTATTAAACTTATTACACTAAAACATTTTCATATTATTTTGCAAATATTAAATTTAAATTATAGTATAATAAATAGGGTTTTTGTGGAAGTTAACTTTGTTGCTTTCCGGCCAACTGTTCTTGAGATTGGGGTTCTCACGAGGTGTCCTAACCAATAAGCATCGAGATCTTAAAAACGTTAAAAATTCAACGTCAGTAGTACCTACTACCAATGTGGTGTGCTGTCCCAATAATAATTTACTTTGCAAACCTAAAAGTTTCGTGAGTACGAACAAACTGTCTATAAATACTCATAAATAATAGACTATAAATAAGATACAAAATGCTATATTAAATTACTTATATTATAAATGCAAATCCGAATAAAAAAAATCACCTTGACTGGGGATCGAACCCAGGTCTTCAGCTTGCAGAGCGGATGCTCGAACCAAGCGAGCTCCCAAGGCAAAGCTACAGTAGAATGGCAATTTCTCTATACGAACTAAATAATTGCAAACAAACAAATAGTATTAGATATAATTGCTCTATTAAGCTTTAATAAATCGGTAGTTCGTCGACAACACATCAACCTGAAATGACAAGAAACAACCAAAAGAGGAAGCCAAACCCCAAAAACAATTTACAATTAACAAACAAATATTCCGTAAAATGCTTTATTACAAAAACAAATTAATAAGTTGAGAAGACAATATTTTCAAGAAGAATATTTTTCTTTTGTTTAAAAAAATTATTAACCTAGGTTAATAATAGAGGCTTCTGGCACTGGGTTAAGAAAATCAATTTCTGTCTTTTCTAACGTAAGTCGTAGAAAAATTAGATTATTAAACGATAACAATCATTAGCTTAACTTAGCGTTTACTGTCTCCAGCCTTACTTTGTGGAACTCCATAATCATGAAATATAATATAAATACAACGATTAGTTAAAGTTTCACAAGTTTTATTAATATCTTAACCTGACAATATTGTTTCGACACTTTATGTCATTATCAAAGGTAGATAAGATTGATAAACAAACACGTTGCTAAGGATAAATACATACAGAAAATAGATAACTAGATACAATACATACAAAAACTAAATATCTAACACTTCTAATAAACGAGAATTACTAAGCTCAGTTTGTTCATTCATTAAAGGTACTGTGTGTTTATGTCTGTATATTTCAAAAGCTTCTAAAATGTCTAATTTGTGTTTGTTGTTGCAAAAATGTAAGAATTTAATGTTGTTTTGAGGTGTCATTGGGTGGTTCTGTTCCAAAATGTGTTTGGCATAATTCGATTTTTCTGGATGTTTAAGTCTATAAGAGCGTACGTGTTCTTTGTATCTTATGTCGAAATGTCTAAGTGTTTGACCAATATAAACCGAGTTACAAAAAGAACAATTCAAACGGTAAATGCCGGATTTCATGATACCTTGTGTTTTGTCTTCAGCATTGAATAAAAATGAAAGTGTTGGTGTGTTAGTTTTATAGGTTATTTTGTAACTGGAGGATTTTCTTATTATAGTTGCAATTTGTTCTGATATCTTGCCAAAGTATGGTATTGATATGTAGTTTGTGTCTTATATTTGAGTGTCAATTGGAAATATTCTTTTGATAGCTAACCTATAATCTTTTTGTTGAATTAAAGTGTCAATCATGTTATGGTTATAATGGTTTTGCATGTGCTAATTGTTTGATGATTGAGATTTCTTTATCAAAATGTGATCGTTTCATTGGAGTAGTTAAAGTTCGGTGTACTAAAGATCTATAAGCCGCTAGTTTATGCATTTTATGATGACATGAATCGGTAGGTATAGTGACGTCTGTGCTTGTGGGTTTTCTGTATATGGAAAAATCAAATTCATTGTTTGTATTAATTGTAATACTTAAATCCAAAAAATTAATAGCTCTATTTTGTTCTGTTTCTAGTGTAAACGTGATGTTTGTGTGAAGACTGTTAATAAGAATTAAAAATTCATTGATAACCTCAAAAGAACTGTCAAAACAAGCTAAAATGTCATCAACGTAACGAAACCAAAAAATAAAATAATGTGTTTAGAAAGATCTAATTCAAATATTCGATCTTCTAAATTATCCATAAATATGTTAGCTAATAGAGGACTCAGAGAATTACCCATAGGTAAACCATCTTTCTGTAAATAGATTATATTATTAAAAGTGAAATAATTTTGACTGATACATACAAAGATCAAATAATTGAATTAATTCTAATCTTTTTACTAATTCTACATTACTATTAACTAGGAAATTATCTAACAAAGGAATACAGTCTTGTGGTGGAATCTTTGAAAACATGTTACAAATGTCAACGCTTACAAGTTTTGAATGTGCTGGAAGATGTACGTTCTGTAGTTTTTCTACTAATTCTAATAAATTTTTGACAAAGTATTTCGATTCTTATCCTATGATGTTAATAATATGATTGCTTAATAATATGAGTAATTAAATACCTTACCAATTATTAATTGCACCTAAACAAAAGTCATGCACGGAAGCGTTCTGACATGTAACTAATAACAATTGGTAGTTTCTAAATATGTCTTTGGTTAGAATTGGCTACTCCAAGATGACGGCCAACCAAATGTCGGAAGCACAAATCGAACGGAATAATCAGTAACGCCAGTAATACTATGGGCCTTTGAAAGACAAAGAAGCAACCAAACTCCAAGAAAGGCCTTCAATAAACAAGCGAATTACCAAAATGCAATACTACACCTAGTTAGAAGACGACATAAAGGAATTTTGAATTTCTAGTTTCAATATATTCTGCATGAAATAACACAGCAACTTAAAACGTGGTAAGTACAATAATTCTACACATCTTGGGGGACACAACCTCAAAAAATACTGGTATAAAATCTCTAAAGAAATCCAAAGGAAACGAGAAATATATCACAAAATTGCGAAATCAACCTAAGGAAAGCCTAATTTTATAATGTGAATCACCAAGAAAATCTTTAAGCAGTTACAAAGATACAAAATACACACCAAAGGTGACTTATCTTAGAATTATTTTTAAAAATTAGCTGAACGACAAGTCAAATAGCGTCAACCAACGCAAGAATTATCAAAAATCCTACAGAGGGTGCTATAAAGTCAGTACTTAACAGGCTGCTTCGAAATCAGGACGTACTCTGAAAGTGTTTTCACAAATTCTTTGAAATGTTCAGTGATTCGAGATTTTTAAGATTTCCAAAGCCTAATATTACCATGAAGTTTCAAAGTTTGATAGTTCAGATGTTTCAAATGTTTTAGATTGCCACAGCTCAAGATCCAGTGTTGTAAAGTTACTGGTTCACAATTTTGGTGTTTTAAATAAAGAAAATCCCATATCGAGATTCCATATATCCATATAAATATCCTATTTAAAATTAAGAGTTTTAGGTTCAAAAATTCGACAATCTGAGGTTCTATCTTCTAGTTTCCGGGAATTGTGAAGCAATAGGCATACCAAACTGTTTTAAGTTTTATAGTTGAGTAATTTTTAAATTTAGAGTTGTAGAGTAATGTAATTCTAGTGCGTCAATGTTTCGAAATAATAAGTTTCAAATAATATGTTTTAGCTATTACAAGCTTTATTAGAGATTCAAAGTTTCACTTCGAAGATTCTAATAAATTAAACTTCCAATGTATAATATTTAAAAGATTCACCATTTAGACCACATTTCATAAATATGGCATAGTAACCTGCTTTGTCTTCTTGTGCATTTTCTTGTAATTTTGGTATTTTTTAGTTGCAATGGCATGTGGAAGCACTATTGAAGGTCTATATCTGAAGAAATAGTTGTATAAAGGTACCAAAGGTGTGTGTATCGTTTATTATAGTTGACAAAAGAGCATAAGTTGGCGTCAACATTTTATCAACTTGTCCTCCTCCTGATCATATTGAAACTAAAAACTACTATTAAATATCATCGAATATATCTGGATTTTATGACATAAATTACACATATACAAATTTCAGCTTAATTATAAACTGTTAGCGTTAGAATGCCCGATAAAACGGTAGTGACATAGATCTTCGTAAATGATTTCGAGGTGTTTTCACAAATTCTTTGATTTATTCAATAAGAAAAATCGAAAGTACTCTCAGTCTTTAAGTCTGTTACTCTATTCGCTTTTATTTAGAGAGGAAGTCAGTGAAAGTAATACATATAACTATCTATTTAAAAATCATAGAATACAGAAGATGCACCTTTTATGAAATTTAGTAGGTGAATCTGAACTGACGTGCGTGTCTTTTGAAAAGTTTGTTTTGTTGTCAATGGTAATTTCTTAAACGTGCAGATAGATACATCTTTTAGTATTTATTTAGCAGTACATCATACACATATATCATTGTTTCCGACCTAGGCACAAATAAGGTAAAACATATAACTATTTGCACTCAACCTCGAACTTTCTGTACCATTATCCAGGACCTTCAATGTTTACCATTGTACTATTAGATACATAACTGGTTTTAAACAGAAGCTTATACTTTTAAAATAGCGGCATCTTCATAAAGAACATATTTGAAGGACGTTTGGTAATAAATTAAATTTTGGACAAAGATGTAAATCTTCTTCTAGTATTATTTATCGTAACAAGTCAATGATTACTTGATATCTGACGTAAGTTGTTATTTTGTACTTAAGCTTCAGTTAGCACGAAAAGGAAAGGTAGCCTGCAGTGACTAACCGACTTAATAATTGTACATGATCGTTCATTAATGTTGCATGAGGTTATCTATATGGTTAGAAGTCGTTTACATATGAATTCGGTAGTGTTATAATGCTCATAAAAGAAAGGCGAAAGGTAACGTCTGCTACTTTGTTTTTTTTTTTATTGGACATGTACATATTTATAAGTTACAGGGAAGTTCAAGTCTAATGAATAGGCATTATAATTAAAAAGTTGCCGGTATTAAAATTAAGTAAATTAGAAATTCTTATGCAGTGTACATGATTGAAAAAGTCTCAAACTATATTATCTTATTTATTTTGTTTGTTTTCATGCGAAGAATGTGCGAGGCGCAACAGCCCTGGTTTTCTTGGCACTGATTCTTTCATTTTTCACTTTGATCATATAGCTGACTTTACTAGAATCTTTCCAAATCTGAGAAAATTCTACCTCAATAGAGCATCATCATTTGCAAAGTAGAAACTTTGTTCGTAGCTTTTGGTCCCCAATTCGTCACATCTGTGTTCTGAGTATGTTTCTGTACGCTCTCCAGCCATTTCGATTTCGGCCGATCTCGTTCTTCTGGTTTGACTAGTGTTAGCCTATTTGTTACTTTCTTCGTCTTCTTCCATTCGCATTAGTACTCGGCCCACCTTAATATCATGTTTTTGATATATGTTCAGCTATTGCTGGTTATTTACACCATTTATTTTTAAAGTTGTGTCGTGTACGCCATTATTTTTCTACATTGATTGCGTCAAGTATCTTAATACTTAAGGAAATAAAATAGAAGAACATAATCTAGATGAGGAAAAAATCATAGGAAGAGCTATTGAAGATGAGAGAATAACAAAATGAGCGCTAATAGAAGCAATAACAGGCATAGCAAAATAACTGAAATATGTAATTAAAAACATAGGAGAAAGTGGAATACAACTGCTTTAGAGATATGCAACATGGTTTGGAGGACAGAAAAAATACCGAGACTGAGGAATGGATCTGATAGTTACAATATTAAAAAAATGGGATACAATTATAGAGGAATAATCCTGCTAATACAATAACGAAAATATATAAACAAATACTAAAAGAAAAACTAACAATTACAATAGAACCAGCATTATCAGAAGTAAGGAGTGGAATTCGTGTGAGTGCCATATACTATTTAAATTAAAAGACATTATTATAAAAAACTTTAATTAGAGGTAAGGTAGCATACATATATTTATTTCATTTCGTATTTCAAAGATTTGTTTATATATCACAATTAGTAAAATAAAGTATATCTTGATCTCCGTTGTCAATGACACCGGAGTTCAAGACGTTCTTGATCTCCGTTGTTGTTGGCAACGTAAAAAATCAGTTGATGTTGCATAACAGCCACACGTGACATGCTGCTTTTTATCTCCTTGGTTACGCGTATGATGACACAGACAAGACAACTTGTTTCTTTATACAATAAATTCGGATGAATTTTAAAAGGGAAAATTAGGATTGAAATATACGAAATAAAATAAAACAACTTATGCAATACGGAGATGAAGCTTCTTTAAATCCTCGAAGATGTAACAACGCCTCGGCTGGCGCCTCGGCGTTATAATACATCTTCTCGGATTTAAAGTGTCGCTTGATCTCCTAATTACATAATATATATTATGTACATACACGGCAAAACATTTGACTGAATAGCAGTGTAAAGAATTTGAGAGTGCCTACATATAGGAAATGTAAATAAAAAACTAATCAGAATAATCAAAAACCTCTACGAAGAAACAAGCAACTGCATAATCAATAAAGATATGAAATAGTAAATTTTTAACACAAGAGAAAGCGGACAGTTCTGAACATGTATTTGCTGACCATGTACTATTACCAAAGAGCGAGAAAGATTTACGTAGTTGAATGAAATGTTGACAAAACATGGGACAAAAATAAAACAAAAGTATAATTTCACGAGAAAAAACCAGGCATACAGATGCAGATAAATAGATGGTGTAAGGATAAAACAAGTAAGCAAGTTCCAATATAATTGAAAAAGTTACTGAAAAAGAAGTATAAGACTTGGAAGGATAAAGCATGGAAGGAAACAAGAAAATATTGCAATGAATAGAAATGACTGGATTGAATTCCTACAAGGTTAGTAAAACAAACTAATAGCAAAAAGAAGGGAGGCTATATCGTACCATAACGCAGTAGAAAAATACTAAACGGAAAAGAGAAAGAACATATAAAGAAAGATAAACTGCAAAAGAAAAAGAAACTGCGATGAAAAGTACATGGGAAATAAGATTTCTATTTATTTTTATTATTTATTATTGACACCTATTTCACATAGACTAGGTTATTATTCCATCGGTTTACTTATTAGTTATTTAATAAATTACTGTAAGTTAGTCTATATTATTTTTTTATAAAAAAAATATAGACCGACACTCCGTGGTCGAGTGGTAGAGATCCTGCTTTTCGATCAGAGGGACATGGATTCAAGTCTCGGTTGCGACGGACTCTTAAGTTTCTGGCTAAGTTTAGTATAATCGTATTTGAGCTCATTAGGATAAGGTATGAGTTGCATGAGTAACAAATTAAATGTATTTTATTTTTAAATTACTACAAATTAAGATTGTTTTAGCAACTGTTCAGAATAGAGCCACTGAATCTAATCAACCAGACGTCATGCTGGTAGATCACAGTTCCGCAAACGACACGTATTGGGGCGAAAGAAGCACGGAATTATTCATTATTTTTATCTGTAATGAATTAAATTAAATCCAGTTCAAAACTCGAAACGTCAAATACGTAAAATGCGATTTTAATGTGATAATTAGTAAAGATCACGCTTCTCTGTCCCAATATGGCGGCGGTTTGCCGTACTTTGATCCACCAGCTTGGCATAGTTGATTAGATGTAGTGACTCTAGTTCAAAATGCGTTCAACTGGTCATTTGATAATAACCTGATCGATAGATAAATTACTCTTGATTATTTCTAAGTATTTCCGGTATAAGCCTGGTCTCCCATCCTATGCGAATTCAATATATAGTATATACTAGGTTTCGTCTTGTAGTACACTTTACTTTTGAGGTATCCCCACAAAAGAAATCAAGGGGTTCAAACACTCCCATTCCAATATATCTGTTTTGAAAGATATCGCTTAAATACGCCCGAACTTCTACCTCATAGTGAGGCGAAGTCCCATACTGTTGAAATAAGGTATCTTGATAGGGTAAATCCGGATTTTCTCCTGCAGAAAACAGTGTGGCAAGTGCTGGGACAAGATTCTCTTGCGTAAATATCGCTCGCCGGTCAACCTTTCTTCAGAAAAGAATGATCTTATTATAATATTTCTGGCAATGCCAACCTACACGTTTATTTCTTGATTATACTGAGTATGCCCCTCCCTCATCCAGTACGGATTTATGTCAGACCAGTAGCGGTAGTATTTACGACACCGTTTAGGCAAAAAGTAGGCTCGTCAGGAAAAACAGTGTTTTGAACACAATCTGGTTCTGCATAACACATACTTTGTAGACGCTCACAAAATTCCAGACAACTCGACTGTCGAAATCGTTTCTAGAAAGCTCCCGAAGGACTTGCATTTTGTATATTTTGTATCAAAAATATTCTGGGTTACTTAAGTAAAATCAAAGTTGATATTAGCACAGACGTTTTAAGGTATATCAAAAGATGTGTTTAAAATAAGCCCAGAAAAATAAATAAAATCGATGGGTCGGAGCGATTCCTTTAAATATTATGTAAGTGTTTTTAAAATATTGAATTTATTCTTTTCTTTTCGACCTCATTGTATGTGTTGATATTGAAGTTTCTGGGTTCTACTTCAAGGTTATTTTTTGTGCTATCATGCTGCTATGTTGATATAGTGAGTATCATTAATTTTGTTGATCTTTCTCAAGTCTCAAGTCTGAAATTTTACTAAAACTCTACTGCTATTGCTTTTAGAACAGCATAAGAATATACCAGCATAGAATAGCATACCCACTCGATTGTCGGCACTTTGAAGTTGATAAGACGCTTTGCATATCGCACCCAACAGTGATAACGACCAGTTCACCGAGGCTTGTCAATCGTTATCGTGTTGCATATCACAGCATAACGGTTGTACCGTAGCCCGCCAGCCCGTTGGTTAACAGCCCGAGAATCAATAAGGTCAACACCACGGCTTTCAACATTTGCGAGAGTACAGATTGTAGCTATACTGTGATATAGGACTGTTGTATGTTATTAGAAATTCATATAAAACATAATCTGCATGTACGAGCTTACTGTACTGCTTCGGCTGTATACTGCCGTTGGTTTCGACTATAGAAATTAAATAGCAGACTTGCCAGTGAAATCCCCTTATAGGCCATTATCTGTTTGAAAAGTTGTAGAGGTGGAAGACAGAATGAATTCGAAATCTGAAGTCTGCTGAATTGTTTAGACACTTGATTTCATATTTAAACAGTTTTCGAACAGTAGCGGTTTTTAGTTTATTATTTATACACATTAATATTATTTTTGTCCATTGATCAAATGATCGAATTCCGTGTTTCTGTTTGTATCATATATGCATTTATATCGACTTAGAACTACATATCTCTTTTAGCATTCTTTAAATCACTTAACTCTGGCTCTGACGACATAGTCTGTACTAGTAAAGCAAGTTCTAATAAGAAAGTACAAATACTGTCTCATTCGAAACGATACGTATGACACACCTACAAACAATCAAGAATGAGATAAAATCTATATCATCAATTTCCATTCAGTTTCATTCTTGGGGTGAAACCAAAATCAAATAACTTATTGATTTATTAGATCCCTTATTAAGAAATATACTCTATAAACGTTGTTTATGTTTGTTATATATTTCACACCATTACAACACCTTTTAAGGTCACAAATGATTTAGAATGTATGTGTAACCAAGATAAGTGGAAGCTTTGATGAAATTATCTGCCATCCTTTCTTATTTATTTCGACCATTTTCCAATTTTTTAATTTGCATAAACTATTATACAAATATTGTTTTTAAGGACTTTCAATTGTGAAATTAGATTTTAGGTCAGTGCATTAAGATCTGCATCATTAGTTTTAACTTAAATGGCTATCATTAGAGAACTATTTGACTTTTTCCAGTTCAAATTTGAATTGCTAATAGAGATGATTGCCATAATTTATATTTAGTTCCATTACAGCGTTTGTTATTGATTTAGCTGTCTACAGTGATGCACCTTTGTATGCGTCATAAATAATTCATATTATATCTCTTCGTAAAAGCGGTACAAGCTTTTATGTACATTTAACTGCAGTTAATTATATTTATGACTATGGTTAAAGGATTTAAATATATTACCAATGAATTTAAAAGTGGCTAGTAGTTTTATTTATATTGCATGATCAATCGTAGAGTCTAATAAATAATAACACACTAGGATTAAGATTAAAAAAAATCGTTAATAAGGAAACTTTTAACATTATATAGTAATATATCTATTATTTAAATGTTAATTTAAAATTTTAAAATAACAATTGAGATTTCCAGATGCTGCTTCCGCATATTATACACTAATTAAAAAGAAATTCTTCAGAAGCTAGAAATCATTTATTCCATTCACATGCATGCATATAAATAAATATCTTAACAAATCATTAGGTAGTAGCTGTTGAATAATTTTATTAAACTGCAAATTATTTTATTATTATGGCAAAACAATTGTGGAAGAATCTGACTATTGTGCTTAAAGTTCATTATATAGTAAAATAATTTTAAAACTCTTCCTTATTGTTCATAACAAATTAAATAAAATTGCATGAAGTAATTAGCTGTTAGGCCAGTAAAAATAGGATTTTGCTTTGAAATAATTCGTGGAATGCCGGAAACTGTTCTAATCTCTCTATATTTACTTGCAAATAGCAGAACGTTAAGTTTGCACCAATTTTCTACGTGAGCTTAAGCCAGGGTGTACCGAAAACGTCGACATCTTCTGGCATTTTCCGGCGAATAACTCAGAAACTTGCTCTTTCATAAATTAAAGTACATTAAATTCTGCATCGAATGAGTACCTCAAATGTCGATTTAATTAAAGTGGTGTAAGATACTTGAGCTGTAAAAAAATGATATTTTTCTCTTTTTCTCTTTTTCCTCACAATACTCCTAGATAATCAAGAAGAAAATAAATAAGTTCAGTATGAATCTTCATCGATTCATATACTATAGACAATTAGTTTAAGCATTTGTTTAAATGAAAATCAAAGACGGTGATGATCTATTTAATTTGAACAAATTGCAGATTTCATTTTGAATAATGATTTAGGTTTGTTTCAAAACTATAATATTCACAACAAGAATGTACAGTAACAACCATATCTTTACTTTGAGAGGTTTTTAATTTTCTATTATAGAATTCAATTCTTTCAAAATGAACATTCTGTTTTCTCATGATGAATATTGTTGCTTGGACTGAAAAAAGTCATTGAGAATATATTTTTCTGTTTCCAAAAAATACATGTTATTTAATTTGAATAAAACTTTTCAATTTGAACATGTACTTGTTCAATACGAATAAACTTATATGAATAAATATAAATACTATTTTTGGGAAATTAATTTTATGTGTGTAGTTCCGTTCGTTTACTTCGTATTAAATCTTCTTACTGGTTGACCACTTTACGTGATCTCACTCAAGTTCCACTCCACTCCAACACCGAATGCTAAAGCCGAACTCACCTCAATTAGCGAATTTGGCAAAATGTGTGAATTATAAGGCGAAATGGAGAAATGCAGGAGAGTTAAAAAGAAAAAATGGCAAATAAGTTGTAATATACTAAGATATTTACATAAATTGAAAAGACAATAAGTATAGGTGAAAATTGTGAAAAATTAATCAAAATCCTTATTCCCATTTAGCAGTTTGGGTGGTGGAGTAGGCATTGATTACAATGATTGTTTTACGTGCTGTTCCCATGTTAACATACCCCCACGTTCCTTCCCTTGGGAGGAAGCAATTGAGGTATGCTCAATCAGCGCGCAATTGCACAGCAATTGCTCCCAGTTACTCACTGGTCGGAGCGAGGTTGCCTATCCGCCCTCTATTAGCTAACCAGGTTAGTACCGGAGCGATTGACTTAACACGTGCTCACCCGTCGGCATCCTCCCGTCCTGTTTCATACGGGGTAAAGTGCCTCGTCCAGCATTAGGAGTATTCTCCCAACCTAGGTCAGTACATCGAAACCCTGAAGTTCCTTCACCGAGCCAGGTTTGGGGCCACTGCCCGATTGAATCCAACCTCAAGTGTGGCGGGACTTGGTTTTTAAATGGTTTTGCCACCCCGATCTCCCAGTTATAGGCCTGGTGTGCCCCCGACAGAGCTTCGTTTCGAGGCTATTTTATAGGGCCCATAGAAGTAGCATTCCGGTGTGTACCCGTTAAGGTGAAGTTGTCTTGAACGTGAGAGGCTATGTATCTTCGCATCAACGTCCTTTAAGTGTAGGTCTCTAGACGATTTCTTGGAATCCGACGCTAGAACCGACAGCATATGCCAGACCCCCGTACCTGCGAAACGCTACCTGGTGGCTTGCAGTTTCTCATGGGTTAGCGAGCGAACTCCCTAACCGAGATAAACCTCACTTAAATCTCCTCCATTCGTCTAGGTCAGACAACGGGATACTTAGCTCCATAAAAGACCCTGACGTCAGGTAAGATTCAATCCATCCACGCCGGACCCTCTTGTTAGCAGAGCTCCCTCCGCAACGTTTTAGAGTCATCGTCGAGAAACACTTCGGTGAAACGTAAACGAAACACATCGGCATAACTCTACCATACATTTCATTCTGATCTCATCATCCGTTGCCCAGACAAGCCTGGGATTGGGTAGACAACGACCAGTTCTAAGGGTGAACGCCGTGTGGTCTGTCCACAAGCTAGACTCGAATCCTAGTGCTTCCCGACACCTCTAACGACTGCCCTCCTCATCTTCTTCTTCATTCGAAGCAAATTGGTGAACGCTCGAATCCCTGCTTTCTACAACTGCATATACTTTTACAACCCTTGGTACATTTGCAAGAGGTTGCGTTCAATAGTTCATATGGGACTTGTTGTGGTGACGGGGTATGATCCATGTTTCGACGTCTTCATATCCCATTGAGTGGGATCCAGTACATGTCCATTCCACAACTATATCTAAAGACATGCCCCCAAGGAATGCTGACGAGCAGCTTCTTCAGTAAGAGGAAGAACAGCCAACTTGAAACGGCTCTGTACTAAAGATTTTGTGAACGTCGTGATACGCAAAATCTTCGTTTAGCGATGCCTGTCTACGAGAGGAGCTAGCATACAAAGCTTTAACGACTTTCTTGCCAGCAGTAACTACTTCATCTGCAGTAGCACGGTAGTTTTTAAAGACCTGTACAGCCTGATGCTGCTGTATGCCAGTATATTTTCAAGAAGGTTGAGGACGTGTAAAGACAATATGTCTTTAACTTCCTTAGACATTTTGAAGTGTGTTGGAGAATAGAAGACGTTATTATTACTAAACGAGATAAAAACGCATACATTTCTGACTTTTAGCGAAAATATAGAAGAAATCAATTTCTTAAGCTCAAGTATCTTATACGCCACTTCACGTAATGCGACATTTGATACAAAATTTACTTTAATTTATAAATGAATAAAATTTTCCAAAGAGTTATTCGCAAAAAACGGAAAGAAGTCCGAAGATCTCGAGGTTTTCGACAAAATGACTTAAGCGCCAAAATGGGTAAAATTGAGTTATTGGTAGCAACGAATAGATGGTTTTGAGCTGAATCGATTCCTACTTAATTTATAACTGAGAAATTGTTAATTTTAAAACTATTTACAACGAAATATGATTAATCATCAGTTCCTTACTTGTAGAATAAGAAGTTATTCAAGAAAAATAAAGGTTGGTTTTTAGTTTGTAATTCATTTTTCACAAATATCTGGCAAAGCTGAAATTCCTGATAAATTACAGCTATGCTATTACCTATATTTTTGATTTCAATGGTTACGCTTACATCGGTTTCATCGACTTAATACACGACCACTTATTAATGCTATATATTACTAGAATTTTTCAAAAAGTTTTAAATGTATGTATTTAAATACAGTAGTCCTGCCTTATTCGCAGGATCACAATCCGCGGTTTTAAGTCATACATACCGCATGCGTTTACGGAGATCTCCGAATTCACCATTTTCTCGTCTCATCTCATGCATTGCTAACAATATAACGAAGCAGTACCCAAAGTTATAATAACAACTTTGATAGCTATCACTCAAAAATTGTCTATTATATTACATTAGGTCCGGGAGATTTTTACTTTATCAACATGATTATTTGAACTTATTATACGGGGAGGGGGTAGGGCAAATGAGATCCTACATGTTACTAACAACTAAAAAAAGTAAATGTGATAGTAGGGACAAATCCAAATAGCTAGTAGAGTTTTTCAAATACTCCGGAGTCGTTTCCTAAGATGTGAAAAACTAACATCTGCGTCTATGACAAAAGTGTAGGTATATCTATGTATCGTGATGTATTTGTATCCTGACAAAAAGAGAAAACATAATCCAAGCTGCAAAGATGAAATACTTGAGGGCAGTTTAAAGAGCTAGGAAAATATATAAGAAAAGAAATGTAGATGCCATAAAAGAATTAAATGTAAAACCGGTAAAACTACAACAACAAATCAAACAAAATCTCTACATCCATTGCACATTTTCGTGCAATGATTAATTAAAAACAATATTTTATTGTGTGTATGTGTCTCTGGATTAATGGACACCGCTGTATTTTTTAATAATAACAGCACTAGAAAATTATTGAAACACTTTTGAAGGTTTTTTGAAAATATTTATCTTTTCAAAATCATAAACACTATAGTAACCTTAAGTCATTCATTGGACAGGATCTAATAAAAGTATTTATAAGCGATAAGGTTGACACAAACAAACTAAAATTCATCTTCATCTACTTTTAGTGTTCTTCCAGCATTTATCAAATACTATAACATGTTACAAAACATGTAGCTAATACCCTTTTTTATTTTGAGCAATTTTGTGCGTTGTGGCTCAATTTTAAGAACTCGTTACATTACTCAAAACGCTTTTACTAAATGCTAAACGAAGAATCTTGAAAACTGATTCGTGTCCGCGAATCAACGCATTTTAACAATAAGCATAAACACGAGAACGCCACAGCTGTTTGGGCACTAATGTAGTAAAGTCTCATTGAGGAATACTCTGAATACAAGTCTACGATATCATCGTATTTGCGCGACACGACAAGAATTGCTGTAATTTTCTAGCTAATTTGGATCGAAAAAACTTTTTCAGCCATGTTTTGGTAAATGTATACAGAATATAAATTGATTAGAAAAATGTTCCATTTCTATAGAGAAGTCATAAATACTCGTAATTTAATTTGTTTATTATAAATCTCTTACTGTTTATAGAATACCATGTTTGATAAAAAATAGTTTTATTTCTTCTTAATCTTTATTCCAATATGTAGAGACTTGCCACAGAATTTTGATTTTAATGTTTTAGTAGCTTAGAAAAATGAATTTTTCTTAAATCGCTGCACAAAAATGATATTGTTAATAAATTTTGAAAACTCAAGAATTTTAGAAAATCAATTATTAAGGATCGGGTTGCTAGCATTAAGTGCATTAACATTGGGTGCGTTCAATACATTCAAATACAGCGCTGCAGCATTTTCACAGCCGTCTTAGATTTAAAAAACCACTGAAGCCATAAAATCGTTTGACATACAGCATCGCTTTATACATACGTGGCTCACTTCACAAATCTTGTCTCAGACGCGTTATTTTCTTCAATTCTTTTTTTGAAAAGCAACTTTTAACTTGAAGTTTCAACTTCTGAAGTTGAAGCTAAACTGAAAACATTTTATTTAAATATCTAACAAATAAATAAAGTTGGTTTTAGACTTACCTACCGATAAGTTAAGTCAAATGAAACAAATTCAGAAATGTAGTAAAAACATACTATAAGCTGTTCATTATGAAAGCAGGCTATTGTCATTACAAAAACTATTAAAATCTACTTAAGCTCGTTTACCTATTAAAAACGACTGGTTGTTAAAGTGATTAAGACCATATTTCAATATGATTTTTTAAGTAAAAACATTCTGTTTAGGTTTTTAAGATAACTAGTTACTATTTAAATATTAGTACGTTTATAAATAAGAGAGGAGAAGAATTTTCTTTAATATAATTGAATAGAAAGTAAAAACAAGTTTACTTAATGGTTCGACCAGGCACCATATCTAACGGAACTTTTTTACTGAAACTAATCCTTCTCCCTTTATTGATTGTTTATAAACAGGTTGTAAATAATTTATTTGTATTTGGAATGGCTGTTTACTGCTTTAAGAAAACTAGTTAAGAAAACCACTTGTGCAAAGCGACACTTGTTCAGAAATACCCTTTTTTAACTAATAACTGGCTCAAAAAAGTAAAACAAATAAAACCTTAATTCTAAAGTAAGGATTTTAATTGAATCCTTGTATATAAAAGTCCCCTATCTCGAATTACTTTTCCCGGGACTCGAGACAATAAAGAATTTCCGGGTCAGAGACTCTAGTCTTCTGAGTAATTCATTCAAACACGAAAACAATCTAATTATGGTGCTAGATAAAAAGTTGCAATGGTTTGCTTCCAAACGAAAAGGACAAAATTGACAATTACATAAATATAAAGAAATATATGTATTATAGTGCTCTATAGCCAATTTAGAAAACTAGTGGAGATATGTAGTATTCAACTATAGAAGTGTAGTGATACAAAAGACCCATCATTGCCATCCAGTGCTTCTAAAAGAAAGATGTGCTCTCTCGAAGCTCTCTAGGTGTAAAGATAAAGGAATGGAGATTTGATTTTATTGACTAAAAGGAAATTGTCTCGGTTAATAAAATAGGGAATTTTGTCTCAAGGTGAAACTTTGACATGATTGTTTTTAGTAGTTTAGGTTATAAATATTTACGTAACTAATTAGTCTTAGGTGGGTGTAGCCTCCTAAATATCCGAATAGGCGTGTAACATCAAAAATTAAAAAGGACAGGGAAATTGAAATGGACCCTTATCTAAAAATGCACGTTTTTCACATAGAATAAATAAAACAGTGCAAAGCAAAGTGCAATATTATCATGGTTATCATCAAACCAGGAGTTCATGATCTATTGCGTAAAAATCACTGCGCTAATTACTACTCTTCTTTCTATCTTTTCAAATGTCAAATCAGTTTTTCTGCAAGTAAAGATCTAATTACAGACTTTATTTGAAATATTCCAACAATGTTGTGTAAATGAATGTAGATATGCCATCATCAAGATCGTGAATAGGATGTACTACAATAATTCAGCAATTCCGTGTTGTACTTATTACTGTATTTCATCATTCCAGTGAATAGTAAGGTGTTCCTGTTGCATGTATAACCTATTTACAAGATTCCGTTTCATAACAAAAAGGATTGTATTGAAATATCAGTTATTTTTTTTCTTAATAAAATTTAAATAAAACGCCAATACATCCATCCACTTTCAAGTATTACCTCCTTTTATTTTTTATACAATACTAAGAATATTCCCATAATCAGTGTATTTTGAAATAATCAGTTGTATGTTTCTTGCTATATTATTTTCATAATGAAAATTTTAACTTAAAAGAACTGGTATTGGTATGTACACAATTCAAAAGAAAAAAAATCGATACTTCTTAGTAGAAATTAACATTCTGGATTATGGGAATCTCTTGTTTCTGTAATTACTGTATAAATTGCGTAACTGGTATTGCAATTATCGACAAAAATAATGAATTCCTCTACTATTTACTGATATATCTTTTGGAATTTACGGACATTACAAATGGTTAAAATTGTTTGTTGTTAAAAGTGGAAATTAAAGAGGCTGTAATTATCAATATTCCCTTTATTAGGCAGTTTAAGATTAGTTTTAAAGCATTTGTCTTTGATATATTCGCCATAGTAATGGAGGAAGATTTAACATGGATTTAAGTTCGGAGCAAGTGTTCTGAAGCTTTTATACATAATCCTGAATACCTATCTGAAAACCAAGAAGAAACTTATGTTTAACATTTTAAAATTTACTACTTAGTTAAAATTTCAAAATTCTTAAGCAACGTATCTTTAAAATTACGAAATGAAATTGAAGGATTCAAATCTTCTCAACTGATTCGAAAACTTTGACACTCTTTTAGTCTATGAATTAAGACTTTGTAGCGTTGAGATCTAGATATACAAAACAATATTTCTAATTTCTAAAGTCCTAATCTTTAAAACTTTGCATAAGTCTCTAAAATACTGAACAGAAAGTCCAATACCTTGAAATGTTTTGTTACAAAACATATGTGTCAATTTTAGAATTTTAATCTACATATTAAAATATGAAATTTGAAATCTTGAAATTTTAAAGCTCTAATAGATTTTCTTATTTTTGAAAGTTTTAAACTTTTACAGGTTTTCAATGGCATCTAAAACTGTGAAACCTTAGAAGTATTAAATTTGAGAGCACTGAAAATGAAAAGTAAAAATTATAAAACTTTATAATTGGAAACTGGAAAGCTTAAAATTTCTGCTCCTATACTCTTGAAATTAGAACCTCATCTTAAGAAATAATTCTAAATAATAATAAAATTTCTTCTTCTGAATCTCTGATATTTTAAATTCTTAAACTTTTTGTAACTCTAAACTAAGAAAGAAATAATAAGAAATACACTGTTATAGTTATACAAATATTAGCATTTTTAAAAGTACAACTCTTAACTACAAATCCGACTTTTTGAACACAAAAGTGCATAACTGAAAATCTGAGTTTCTGAAACTTCAAAATCTAAAGGTGCCCAACACTTGGAAAATCTAGCTTTGAATTCTGACTCTTTAAAGGTTTATAATTATACATTTTTGAAACCTTTTAATTTGGAACCTCTGAAGCTAGAGAATGATGCGTAGAAACTTCTGTATTTTTAAACATCATAGATATGAAATTTTTCAGTTTTCATCTATCAAAAAACTTCATTACTCTGCAGCTGAGTTATTATTATTGCAACATCAAAACTGTTAGTCTTTAACTGATTAGATCATTTGAACTGCAAATATCAAATACTTTCGATGTATTTTTTAAGGTTGAAGGTCCGAAGTCTGAAAATACTGGATTTGTTAGCAATATTTAAACTTGAACTATATATTATAGACTTATTAGATTGAAGACTTTTCCTTTTGCTTTAAGTAATGAGCCTTCAATTCTTTGTTTAACTGAGATACATGTTACTGACTTTATTGAGGATCATGAGCTTTATATTAGTAATTACAATCTAATAAGGGTAGATTCTAAAAGCAGAATGACAGGAGGTATAGTAACATACATCAAGACAAATATTAAGTACCAAGTAATTAGAAGATTTTCAGAGGAAGGTAATTACTGGTTTATAATCATTAATGTGAAATTAAAATCAAATAATTTAATTTTAGGTTGTTTATATCATTCACCTAATGGATTTCATGCAGGTTTTTTGCAGTTTTTGGAAGAATGTTTTGAAAATTGCATAATAAATTATAGGCAAACCACATTAATAGTAGGTTATTACAATATTAACTTACTGCAAAATAGCACACCAGCAAATAGATTAAAGAAATTGATAAGTGATTATGGTTTTATTCCCATATTTCAGTAGCAGGATGAGTCTTTAATATATTTAGTTATTTGCAATAAAAGTAGTCTACATTGTAATGTTGTAGATGAACCTGTTTGTAACCGACATTCACTTATTAAGATTGAATTTGAAGATGATGAGAGTAATCATACCTCAATTCGAATTAGGGCTAAACTAAACGATATAGATGAATTCAGAAGTAGAGTAAGTCAAATAAATTTAATTTATTGTGATCATGATGTAATTAGAAAATATGATGATTTTTTAGATAATATGAGAACGATAGTGGATGAAGTTACTCCATTTGTTACAATTACTCAAAATGGTAAAAGTAATCCATTGATTACAAAAGAGATTAGAGAAATGATGAGACACAGAGATAATAAATATAAAAGGTACAGAGTAACAAAACATCAAATAGATTGGAATGATTATAAAGTGAGTTGTAAGTAGGTTAACTAAAGATGCTAAAAAAATTATTATGAACAAGTAATTGATAGGAGCAAATATGACTCTGCTAAAATGCGGAAATCGCTAAAAAACATTGTAGGAAACGCAAAGAAGGAGAGTTGTTATACTTTAAAAATTGATGCTCAGATAGTATATGAACATGAAGAGATAGCAAACGAATTTAATGGGTACTTTATAAGTAGTATACAAGAAATAGTTCTAAATATTGCAGTAGGTTATGATATTATGGATGAAAGGTTGAGGCTAGAAATGAAAGGTTCTTTGATTATAGGTTCGTCTCGGAAAACAATTGAGGAATGTCGTATTCAGCATGCCTAATAAGAATAGTCCCGATCACATATCAATTAAATTATACAAAACAGCTTATAATGATTTATCCAGTAAATTAGTACATTTAATAAACTTATCATTAGAAAGAAGAATAGTACCAGTACGGAGTCGGACATTTGGGCGTGGCCGTTTAGGCGCGGCCATCTGCGCGTGGCCGTTTCGGCGTGGGACACTTCGGTGCGAGGACACTTCGCCGCAGGAACACTTCGGCGCAGGGACATTTCAGTGCGAGAAATTGTCTAGTATTATTGGAATGAACCAAATCTGTATGTACTTACAGGTAATAAATACAGATAATAAGTATGATCGATGAAATACAGTATTTGATAAATACTCAAAAAAACTCAATATTTGCCAATCACAAAAGCTCGTATGCACTGCCAGATTTAAGAAAAAATCATTTTTCTGAGCTGCTAAAGCATTAAAATCAAAATTCTTCTGCAAATCACTGGATAAGAGAATAATTTGTAATAAGAACTTAATTTGTTTATTATAAATTCCTTTTTGTTTATAACAATATCATGTTTTATAATCATGTTAATATAAATTTTAAAAAATCAAAAATTTTATAAAGTCAATTAAATGAAATGGAATCTGATAATAGGGTAGCTTATCTGAAAAAATAGACTGATGGTCCAGAAGGTTTTATTTAAAGATTTCCGACAGTTTTACCCTGATTTGCCGCGGAAAAATTTACATGTCCCGAACTGCTTTTAGTGGAAGTGTGCTTGCGCCTAAGTGTCCTGGCGCCGAAGTGTGCTTGCGCAGAAGTGTTCTTGCGCCGAACTGTCCAGTGCCAAACTGTCCTCGCGCCGAAACGGGCGCGCCTAAATGGCCGCGTTGAAATGTCCTAGACCGGTACCAGTATCGTTGAAATTATCTATTATTGTTCCTATACGAAAAGTAACCAATACATTAAAGATTGATGAATTTAGACCTGTTAACATGATTTCTAGTATAGCTAAAATATTTGAAAGAGTAGTTTATATTCAGGTAGAGCAATATTTAAATACAATTCACTATTTGTCATGTTACCAATCGGGTTTTAGACTTCAACACAGTTGTGAACAAGCGTTCCAATATTGCTTAAATGAATAAAAACAGAACAAATATATTGACAATATTACAGTGGCTGTTTTCCTTGACTTTAAAAGGGCATTTGAAACAGTAGACCGTGATAAACTAATCAATAAAGTCAGAAATATTGGTTTAGGGGAAGGTGTTGCAGTGGTTTAAGAGTTACCTAACGGGAACAAAATAAAAAGTAAGATGTCGGGGAATTGAATCGGAAATATTGGAGATTAAGTATGGAGTCCAAAATGTAACTAAGTGGTTAAATTGCAACAAATTAAAGTTGAAATTGATAAAACAAAAGCAATGATTTTTGGAAAAAGAAATATTGTCAATCAATGGACAGAAACAAATTTTGAAATTAAAATAGGAAATTCGAATGTTGAAATGGTCAATAAAATAAAATATTTAGGAGTAGTGATAGATGTAAATCTTAAATTTGGAGATCACATAGATTAAACATGTAAGAAGGTAGGAAAAAAGTGGGTATGCTTAGTAGAGCTAGTCCTTACTTAAAGTACCTATGCAGAAAAAGTAGTGTATAACACAATAATATATTGTCACATTTCAGCCTTGCCTCTACGATTCTCCATTTAGCAAGGGCGGGTGATATGAAACGTCTACAAAAACTTCAGAACAGGGCGATGAGGATGATATTAGGGTGTAATAGGAGAACTAGCATTAAAACAATGTTGGAAAGGTTAAACTGGCTTAGTATTAAAAATCTTTATGAAATGAATGCACTTATCTTTATACACAAAATTAGATGTACAAATAGTACCAATATATTTCAATAATATTTTAAAAACAGGAGAAAAGAGTCACAATTACGAAACCAGAAATAGACTAAACTATCAAATAGGTAGAGTAAATATTACTGAATCTCAAAATTCTTTGTTTTATAAAACTTTGATAAAATAACAATCTACCAAATCATTTAAAATCCTTATCAATTATCAAATTCAAAATTAAATTGAAGGAACATTACTTACAGAAAGATAAATTAATTGCGGAAAGATAAATAAATAAAATTAGCCACATAAAATAAAATTTTTATTATTAATTTTTACAATAAAAATACTACAAAAGTTTATGCATGTACCTGATTATGTATGTTCTACTATATAAAATAATTCTTTTCTTGCTGTGATTTAAATGTGATCTTTAAATGCTAAATTTATATATATTTTTTAGTGATGGGGTCTCGACACTACCCGCGTGTCGCGACACTTGAGAGTCGAAACAATATGACGTCAGAAGTGTCGACTCTTCATGATACTTTAACGACACTTCGCCTTTACATCATGCATGCGCTAGTGTAAATGTAATCCAATTAAAACGAGAAGTAAAAAAAGAAAAATTAATTAAAAATTAAATTTAAATCTTTTGATAAAAAATATATTCCTTTTAAGTGACAATTAAATGGCTAAATATATACCCCTTGACGCACACACAATAGTCTTCAAGTCTTCGGTCAAAATCCTGTAGCAAATATTTTCTTTTTTGATAAGAATCATTGTTCTGTAATTGAAGAACACTTAAATAAGAGCGATACTGTTCGACACTAAGAGTCGTGACACTTCAAGTGTCACGACCACGACACGTATCACGACACTCGACACCCAAGTTCCCATCACTAATATTTTTGTTATGTAAGGCTCTTTAGCCAAATAAAGATTATTATTATTTTCCACTTCGATTGTTTGTCTATCATAAGAAACTGAATGATTTAAAAAAATACATAATAATTATTGCTATTTAATGTCGCTAAAACACAATAAGTCTTCGAAATTATTTTTAATAAAAGGTAATTATTATTTAATTGTACTGTATTGGAGTCATGGATCTTATTCAAATGCTTTTTATCACTAACTACTTTATTGCATGTCACTTAACTCTTCAGAGATTTAAGTAGCTTTTACAGGGGTTGGTCTTTAAATTGGTTTACCCAAGAAATAATGATTATGTTACTGCATATATGTACTTATACAGAACTATCAATAAAGCTCGTTATCCACAGCTAAAATTAGGAAGTACTAACATTTGACTACGCAGTAATTAAAAGTGAATTGTAAATCATGGATTTTCATTGCAATTAAAATAATTTTGCGATCGTCGTGACTCTAAAACGTTTATCAGCAGTAATATTTTTATGGACTACATTAATAAGTGTTTACTTATATTGGAATAATGATCATCTCACTAATTGTATAAGTATTTTATGCTAGGTTTAACTAGGTTCTGCTGCAATTGATTCCAATTAAAATGTAATTATTTTCAGCATATTATTACATGTATTTTATTTAATAATAAAGTAGCCAGTGCATAATTAAAAGGATTAGATGTTAAGGTTATCTTTATATAACCTTTAATTACAACCTTCCTAGGACTTCTTCACATTTTAAGCATTATTATAATGGATGCGAGTAACCTTTTTGGTCATGGGAAAATCTAGTAACAACCAAGATGGTATAATAGTTATTACTGAGTACAAAAATTCAGGTATACTCTGAAATTGGCTTCTTATTACCGACACGATTGAGAATTGGAACTGATTAAAGCTGCAGACACCGCAAAATACTTTTTAAATTTTAATATGAAAAATTATTAACGATAATCTCTTATAAAACTTTAAACAATTGTACTTGGGTTGGGCAAATACAATGCGTGAAAAATACTTAAAAGAGTGAAAAAAGAACTGACGATTTAAGATTTCCCCTTTTTTCAGAAACAAATTATTAATAAATCCATTTAAAATTGAAATTCGATACTTGGATGTCTATTTAAAATTGTATTTTACCTTGTTAAACATGCTAATTAAAACAACACGTAAATATTAACCACAATTATAAAGAAGGTTAACAAAATAGAGCAGATTCGAGCAGAATAGAGATTCTAGGTTGTGTAAATATTACCATAAAGTTAGTGCTGTGAACCACATAATGCAAAACTACCCTAAATCTGAAATTCAAGTGTCTACATATGTACGTTTACATACAATTATATTTTGCGTATTAGAAGGTTAAATACAACTTAAAGTTAGTAGTTAGTTCACTTTACGTAATTTTTTTATTCACGTAGTATAAACGGAATGGCTGACCGTTCTGCATGACCGGACGGAAATTCAGAGCGCTCGGTGCTTTCTGGGGTGCTTAATTTTTTTATCATTTATATACTAAAGTGAAGCGCAGGCTATAGAAGTTGGATAGCCAACGTACCTAGCTATCCAACTTGTATAGCCTGCGCTTCACTTTAGTATATAAATGATAAAAAAATTAAGCACAATGAAAAAACACCCTAAATAGTATTTAGCAGCAACAAAAACGGCAGTGGTTTATAGGGTAAATATAAAGTCTAGTGAGAAATTCGCCCCAAGCTTTCACAAATTATTATGAGAGTAAATGCGAATGTACATAATTAATGGTACAAGATCGTAATATCAGTGCCTCGGCGTTATTTTATTATATGTGAGGAATTTCTATTCCAATATTAAGTAATGATATGTTTCTTATTACATAAATATTTATTGTGGTAGCTGATATCTGATTGAATATCTTATTTTAATTTTATTGTGATTTTATTCTTCATTTTTTTAGTTTATTATATAGCAAACGTTGCTTTATAGTTTCGGTTTATAAATTTGGCTTGAGGGTCTCCTGGAAATCAAAGACGATTCCTAATAAGAATGGGCGTAGTCTAGATTTTTTATATAACATACGGTATTCAAGAAATGTACATTTATAATGCCGGCTGATTTGGTTAAGGTTTTCTCCAGTTTTCCTTAATTGATTCATTTTAGTACACTATAGGTAGATTGATTGAAAAATGAACTTGAGCAAAACGAAAGTAATGTGACAGACATCCCCAAATTACCCTCAAAAACACTCAAATCGAAAACGTCGACAGCTACACATACCTGGGACATCAAATAAAATTATGTGAAGAAAACCAGACGACCGAAATATTTCGAAGAAGAAAATTATTGTGGGTAGCCTTCGGAAAGATGGGACAAATACTAAAACAAAAAATATCCCTCTAAAACTTAGAACACGATTATTTGACGAGTGTATTCTCCAGATATCGACATACAGGTGTCAAACATGGACAATACCAAAGAAGTCAATGAATAAAATAGCCACAACACAAGTGATGCGCGATACTACCCGAGTGTCGCGACACTTGAGAGTCGAAACAATTTTCCGTGTGAAGTGTCCACTCTTCATGATACTTTAACGACACTTTACATTTACATCATGTATGCGCTAGTGTAAATATAAGCCAATTGAAACGAGAAGCAGTCAAGATTCATAACTACATAAATCATAAACAAACTATGGATTAAAAAACAATTATATGAGTAAATTCTGTTATGGTTATATATTATTATGCATTAAGTACATTAAAAAACATTAAATTATTTATGAAAGCAAAATCCTTTTTTTAAACAGAAATTTAAAAGAAAAGAAACAAATTCTATAAATAACTTGTAATTCTATTCATTGGATTTATTATAAAAACTATTTAAAAATGTAATTTCGCTGACGACGTTGGTCTTTAGTCGAGAACGTTTTTTTTTTTTGTTAAGATTGAAGATGATACTTTTATTTTGGATTTTCAGCAAAATAAATTGAATTAATTAAAATAAATGATCATTGTATTTATTTACACGTGTTTCGACAGTAGTATTTTTTCAAAATACATTATAATAAGGTATAAATATAACAAGCTGAAATAGCATTTAGGTACATGAGGAACATATTCAACTTCAATTATTGATTTTAATTCATTTTGCTGAAAACCCAAGATAAAATTATCACCGTCAATATTATTACACCGAACATACTAATACAAAAGAAAAATCCACAACATAATATTTTTATATGTACGTCTCATTCAATGATTCTTGGCCAGTTCAAGAAATCTGCCTTTAATTTCTTTGTAAGAATGATCAAGCAACTTAGAATTACACTCTAATAAGAGCGATATTATTCGACACTAAGTGTTACGACCACGAATA
This sequence comes from Agrypnus murinus, assembly GCA_929113105.1. Lineage (NCBI taxonomy): Eukaryota > Metazoa > Arthropoda > Insecta > Coleoptera > Elateridae > Agrypnus > Agrypnus murinus. The sequence goes on along the minus strand of OV816024.1, from coordinate 95,262,570 downwards.
GTATCACGACACTCGACACCAAAGTTCCCATCACTACACAACACAGAGATCCATGGAACGATAGATGTTGGGGATATCACTGAAGGACAGAAAGAGTAATATATGGATCCGAAATGCTACAAGGGTTAAAGATGTAGCCGAGACGATAGCTACATTAAAATGGAATTATGGCGGTCACGTAGCCAGATGCCAAGATGGAAGACGGGCCCAAGTATTACTACACTGGCGACCATACTTGAGAAAAAGAACAAGAGGATGACAACAAAAGCGCTGGACAGATGACTTAAAACTGACTGCTGGACTAATCTGGACACGACAAGCGCAGAATAGAAATAAATGGAAATGAAGTGACAGAAGCCTATGTTCAGATATGGACTGTAAGATAAGGCTTTGAGACTAAATTACAAAAATGATCTTGAATCAGTTCTTTATGTGACTATTTTCCTCTGAAATAGTCTACCAATCAAATTGCTCTATTTTTAAAATTTCAATCAACAGAAAGGAAATGCAAGCAGATAAAAGCTCATATGCAAATATGTATTCGAATATTAGTATATGTGCAACGCCCGATTATTTATAATTTAGCGTAATAAAATGTCAAATTTTAATTGGCATGTAAAATCATTCTTCTTTCATTACTAATAATAAACCATGCCAGATAGAAGTAAAATAAATTTTTATCTGAAAATAGTCAAAAATATATATCTTTTGCACCCAGGATATATTTAGTTATATATTGTTGCGAGATGTTCACAAAGATTCCCGGGATTATTACCAATTCTTCCGAATCTATTACGTAATAAAGCACAAGAAATATGTAAAACCACTTTGCCTGTTACCTTTCAGTACTTACTTGTTTACCTTGTCCTTTAGTTTTCGGTTCAGTAGGGTGTAGGGTAGGTTTTACTTTAATCACCTTAGCCTTTGGCAGGGTAGTTTATAAAGCCATTTTAGTCTCAGTTGTGGATGAGATGGGTCTATGAACAGCATAGATTCGAGGCTGTAGTAGTGCACACAAACAAACCATTCTTTTCTTATTTAATCTATATGATTGATTTTGTTGGTTTTATATAGCGACTCAAACCTTCGATTAGACCTTTCTCTATGACTACCACGGCCTCTAGTCTTATACAGATTCATAGAAGAACGAATCATAAAACTAACCTACCGAAAGCCGCAGTAATTAATGTAGACCACCTTATTGAAAGCCGAAATCCAGGCGGTTATGTGGAAGCGTCTAACTGGAGATTGAAAAACGTAGGAAACAGATCAAACGAACTCTACCTACACATCATACGTTTGGTGCGTTTTGAGTGTAAATAACTAGTTGCGTAGAATTAGGCTAGGGTAGGTCGAAAATCGAAATGATTTTATAGAATCACCTAATGGAAAGTCTTAATAATCACTTGTAATATGGTTCTTACGCCCTCAGACTCTCCGTTCCTCGTTTGTATCTTTTGCAGATTTGATACGCGCCTGTCCATTTTGGGTTTTGAAAAATACAGTTCTGGTAACGTTTTGATAATCTTACTGTCTCGTGGAGATTGCGTGACTGATTTTGCAACTGCAATCTCGATAACTTCGATAACAGTGACTGGCATATTTTTTTCAGGAGCCTATCCTGAACTGAACCTTGTTCGGCATTGCTCGTACCCAACGATAAAAAGATCTCGTATAGTACCAGCTTGAATTCTCCGATTCAAAGTCACATCTGGCTGTCAAACTTCTGATTCTTGCTGCTCGTTCTTTAGCATTTTCGTTAATGAACCTTTTTGAATTATAGAATTTATAACGGATGACGAAAACTGGAACAACAAATAAACATTAAATTAACTAATAACTGAAATCATCATTTACATAACAATTACTTAGATTTAGATATATTACAATTATTTAATAATTGTAATATCGCTAAGTAATTTTTATAATAGTGATTTCGAAAAATATAAATTAATTTTTGTACTCTAATCCGATGTCTTTAATGTCTCTTAAGTCCGAAATGTTTAATTTGAATTGTTTCCAAAAGTCTACAAGAAACTTAGGTATTGTTTCACGAGCACCAATCATTAAACCGATTACTTCAATGTTCTTGCGATTGCATTTCTGTTAGTAGTAGGGTATGATCGAATTATAAATTTCTTGTTGTTCATTATTTGCCTCTTCAGGTTTGTTACTTCCGTTTAGTAACACTAGGTATATCAAAAATGAAGAAGTCGTGAAAACCAGAAAAATAGAGGAATTTATAATTTTGACTTAGGAGAAATATCGGTTAAGGGTGCACAGCATTGTAGTCTTGTAGTTTTAGAGAGCAAACAGTAAATTGCTTAGTGGTTATTACACTGTCTTCTTTGCTTTAGCCATTAGAGTAGCGAATGTAAACATTGATAAACATAACCTAAACAATCTCCTTTCAGGTATTGTATTTAGCAAACCTTTAAAATAAAAGTAAATAAAAACTATTACCTACTGTGGACGTTTTTAAAAACTAACATGTCATACAAAAGTCTTGGTAGGAGCAGTCTTTCACTGGCTAACACTAGACACGACGTATATCTTATTCTGCTTTTTATATTGAAAACTAGGTTCAGAATGGTTATGTCAAGATGTCTTTAAAAGGTTTGCTAACACCCATAGATTGATATTATCACCTGACTCTCCCTAACAGAAACCACTCACAATTACACAATTATCTATACTTTGTTTATTATTGAATTTAGCTTTACTGTTCCCTGTGCCGACATTATCTGTAAAAAATAAACAAAAAGAGTTCTTAATATCGATCAAGACAGAGTCTACAAAACGTTCCGAAAAACTCACATACATTGAAGATGACATCTTCTGTTTCAACATTGATCAAAAATTTGAATATATTCATTATTATCTTAATCGTTAATCGTAGTACTCATTCTTACTTCAGTAAAACAAGAGAGTGAAACTAATATCTAATACTTAGAACAAAATGTCTATCAGGAACCAATTTGCCGATAATACCAAAAATTGCTTTTATTTGAATTCATCATAAACAAGTATATTGTGTTCCGCCCTCTTAATACCTGTTTACGCAAATAAATATATAAAAGTATTTCAAAACAACGAATTACAATAAACTATTACAGAGGCAGTTACATAATTTAATTAATAAATGCAATTTTATGCGTACTTGGTGTTTCATCATAATAACAGAGAAGTAGATACGAATTTAAACGTTGCAATTAGTTGGCATGTCCAACTGATTCTACAAGTAACAATCTCGTGAAAGTAAAATATGTATTTGTTATTCAACATCTTCTAGAATGTCCCTTGGACGTCTGTGTAACCAAATTGCATTATTTATTGTTTCGTTTATACAATCACTTAAAACTGCATCTTCTGTAGCGAAATGACCTAGTCATCTTTTCCACAGAAAGTTGAAGGTTGACAGATACCGACATACCCATAAATTGAATGCTGACTATTATATTGTGTTGAAATCAAATCTAGAGGGAAGAACAAAAATAAATAATATAAAATAAAACAGTTCCGATGTCAGGACGAGCAAATGCAAATTGTTTTAAGTATAGATGGTGATTGTGTTAAAATTACACAATTAGTTATCAAAGAATTGTGACGTACAGTTAACAGTTGTATCGAACAAAAAAAGGAACTTAAATAACAATAATAATGTACTTACAATAATAAGTGAAAGTAATTTTGGAGAATTTGTAGAAGTGAATGATGAGTCTAGAATCTACACACATTTATTTAAATTGGAGAAATGATCGAGTTATGTAGTATAAATAATACATCATACTCAATACCGATACGTACTGATTTTGCATTCACTTAAGATAGTTACGATGATAACTTCACAATCAATGCAATAATTCGTGCATCGAAGGTAGACCGGCTGCAAAAGTTACAAATCAACTCGTGATTTTTAACAGGAAGTGGTTCAGTTGTTCAAAACTTATATTAGTTTAGTGTCATTAAAGTAATTAGTCGGGGAGCAGGCATCTCAAAAGGCGCTTATTTAAAGAGTTGGTCCGGACTCGATGATACACGCTTTTTGAAAACTGATTTGTATGTAGATTTTCCTGCTGAATCCGAATCCGGAGGGCGGCCGTCGATTCGAAATGGGCTTGACCCTCCAAAAGTCATTATTACGTAAAATTTTGAAAAATCAAAAACGCGATTCTTTTCTGTTGGCATCGTCATAACTTCCTCCTGGATGGAGCTAGAAAGTTAATTTTTATTTTGGAAAATTCTCCCAGAGTTGTAGACTGCAACGTATTACTTAAAATTCAGTTTTGAGAACAAAGAATCTGAGAAAATGACTATTTTGTAATTTGAATGTCATATTTGTGCATTAAAATTTTCACCAATCGAAAAACTTTTTTATTACAAGAGATAGACGCCTATATAATCGAGCCTATAATTAGTAAAAAGCCCAAAAAAGTTTTTGGTGAAAAAATTATATCGCTGTCTGTTATACAGACGAAATTATTGCAATTACAATATCGTCTACGCGGGCGAATAGTGCTATATAAATCTTATTATTTGATTGAATGACATTTGCCTTCGCATAGACAAGATATTCTACACTGTAAACCATTCTAAAATCATCTGCAAGCTCTTGTACATATACTTTGATTTGCATTTGCAAAATGTCTGCATTTTAAGAAAATCTGGTTGAGATGCTAAAGACGACGTAATAGGTGCTATTGTTCCATCTGCATCCATAGCCCATCCAAATTCTAATATTTCGGGGAAATTAGCATTAACATTCATAGCAGTCTTATAAATAGATGTTTGATAATATGTCCTTCGAATGTTGTATAAAAAAGCATCGTCTGGTGGAGACAAATGACGGTAAATATAAGTAAAGTTCGTTATGAATGTTATGATGTTTATAAAAACGTAGATCAACATTCTTACCGAATGTCTGTTTTACAAGTCGGGAACAAATAAGCACGGAGTTCATCTAGTGAACCAGTGAACTCGAAACGTCAGTATAAAGCCTTAAGGAATAGTCATAACTTTCTAGCTCCATCCAGGACGAAGTTATGACGATGCAAACGGAAAAGAAGTGCGTTTTTGATTTTTCAAAATTTTACGTAAAATTGACATTTTAAGGGTCAAGGCCATTCCAAACCAACGGGCGCCCTCCGGATTCGGATTCAGCAGGAAAATTTACATACAAATCAGTTTTCAAAACGCGTGTGTCATCGAGTCCGGACTACCATGTCGAATTTAGGCACCCTGCTCTCCGACTAAATAATCAAAAAATCATTATGTTTCTCACAAAGTTTTCTTGCTGCAACTTTACAGTCTTTGGTACAAATTATATTTAAAGTATCAGAAGTTTTTGAAATAAACAAATTTTAAAATATTAGTTATATGTTTTTACCAGTGTGACAATAAAAAATATCAGATTCAATCGATTAGTGATAAAGAAGATAAATCAAATTGACATAGTAATTAGAACAAGTGAGATCTAGTTATAACAGAAAATGTTACCTAGAAGTAATGATAGTGCAGATATGTAGTTGTTTAAAACTGATTAAGATAATATGATACTAAAATAACGCATTTTCTACTTTGTTACAAGAATTATTGTTATCAAGCTAACCTTACTTGAAGAGTATTCACTTATCAGTTGTAATAGAATACTAAATAATCCGGTATAGGAGATTTTGGCGCGGCCGTTTCGGCGCAAGGACAGTTTCGGCGCAAGGACACTTCCGCGCAGGTACACTTCGGCGCCGGGACATTTAGGCGCAGGCACACTTCGACGAAAAGACAGTTCAGCGCATGTAAATTTTTCCGGCAAATTAGGGTAAAACTTTCGGCTATCTTTAAACAAAACGGGGATAAGCTACTCTGTACTACTTTTTTACTGTCTCTATTTTTTTATTTTTATGTACAGGTACACACATACACGTTCTTAATTCCAGAATTTTGCTTGGATTGATTAAATTGCGTTATTCCAGTCCTTTTTATTTTTAAGCACTGGACTATAAGCACTAAGCAGTATCCATTTATAAATGTTACCCACTGAGACAAAATTCGTGAAGTGGGACATGTATTTATCAGTACTACGATATTCAATGTTACTATCAATTTTCCTATGTCATTTAATTGATTTTATAAAATTTTTGATTTTTAAAAGTTATATTAACATGATTATCAGACATGATATTCTTATAAACACTAAGAGATCTATAATAAACAAATTAAATTCTTATTACAAATTATTCCCTTATGCAGAGATTTGCAGAAGAATTTTGATTTTAATGTTTTAGTGACTTAGAAAAATGAATTTTTCTTAAATCTGGCAGTACATACGAGCTTTGTGATTGGCAAATATTGAGTTTTTTTCATCATACCGTATTTATCGAATATTGTATTTCATCGATCATACTGTATTTATTACCTACAGATTATGTTCATTACAATAATACCAGACAATTTCTCGCGCCTAAGTGGTCCACTCCGAATGATTTTTTTGGTTTTTCGAAGTAGCTATTTCTTGTTGCTAGAGTACTGGCCTCCTATATTATAAGTTATGTTGTTTTAATGGTATATTTCATTGTGTACTTATCTTTTACATACATACATGATCTTTAACCCCTTATACCTTTCGGTGTCGATATTTTAAAACAAAGTACACCCCACCGTTTTTTCCCACAATTCCCTTTGGTCTTCAAGGTGACTGTTATTGTTAAAATAAAGTATTGCTTCTGCACCTACTCCATGTCACGTTTTTAAAAATTTTACTGAGGCAGGGATCCCTCTTACCGCCTCTTTGCATCCGCAGACTGTCCGGAGTTGAAGGGGCGGGGTGAAGAAACCATTCGATAGAATTTCATGAAACTTAACATAGAATAAGTGCAAAGCCATTACTTCACTCTAACAACAGAAACAGCTACTGTGCATATCAAAAAAGAATGAGGGCCGTGCTTTAAATAACAAAAATATAGTGTGCGAACTTCAATGGGACAGGGCTCGTATGTCTAAAGGGTCTTCTTTTTTACTTATCTTATTTTTCACTTTTTTATACGTTCTACTACTACTTTCTTTCTATTATTTCTTCCCTTCTTGTAGTTTTGCGGCTGACTGCTTCGGTTCTTAAATTGAAATAAGTTTTTCAAGTAAACTACAAAGCTGGTTAAGTTAGAATAAATACGGGGCCTGGCCACAACGGCCAATGACCACAACGGCCAATCGCTATTTTGGCTGTTGTGGTCATAACCACAATGGTCTCCGTGACCATAACGGCCAACAGCCACAACGGCCAATTTGACCATATCGCCCAACTCGACACTTGACCATAACGGCCACCATGACCACAACGGCCAACTAGAAACTCCACCCCATCTGCCATCTTGACCACAACGGCCACCGACGCTTATGTATTGGCGTCGCTGGTGACGATGACCACAACGGCCAAAATGACCACTACGGCCAACTAGGGTGAGTGACCACAACGGCCAAAATGACCACAACGGCCAACTATGGAGCGTGACCGCAACAGCCAAAATGACCATAACGGCCAACTGTGGCGAGTGACCACAACGGCCAAAATGACCACAACGGCCAAATGTGGCGCGTGACCACAACAGCCAAAATGACCACAACGGCCAACTTTTTTCATACTGTTATTTTGGTTTTGTTAAAGCTCATTTCTCTCTTCTAACTTAGCCTGTATTTGTATAAGGTACGTCCAGAATTTAACAGCGAGGTCTGATGTCAAAGTAGCGCCGATTTAACGTGACTTACCTATATTGAAAAATACACCTCAATATACAATGCAGCCCCATGCAGTTGACGAAATTTTTCTTTCTTAGTTTCTCGGTAAGTATCCCAGGCAGATTAAATGCTGAAAATTTGATACAGGTACACTATACTATTTACACAATCATGATACTTTAGTTCACAGGGTAGTTTACCTTTAACATCAAAAGAAGTTTTCTTCTATTACTTGTTTACCTACAGCAATGTTTCCATTTTGGGGACGTTTAAAAAAGTACGAAATAGAACTATAAAACAACACGTTTGACGTTTTATTTATAGATTTTCATTGCATTGAATTTGAAGTACGTAATTAGCTGTTTATATCAGTTTTAAAATTTAGACTAAATGTAAATCTTCCCCTAAAAAGTAAACACGATATCTACAAATCTGCCCAGTACTTAATAAAATTAATCTAGGGAGTAGTATGGGACGTAACTCCATAAACAAACCGCAATAATCCAAAACAATATTGCTCCATACGTATCCGAGAGAAAATACAAGAGAAACGAGCTCTTAGAAAGAAATGACAGATTACTTACTCGCGCACCGGGTGATAAAACGTAGTTTAATAGGGCCGTCAAAGAGTTTAAGAAATTATTAGACGGGCAGAAAAATCAAGATTTCCAGAGCTATTGCCACTGCCTAACAGCAACTGGCTGCATTATGCAACGTCATAAAGATCGTGTTTACGCCTCTTACCATTGAAGAAGAAAAATTCATACGGAACTTCCTTCAAGCGCGAAGTGAGGTCATCGAAACTGAAGTAAATTAGAAGAAGTCCCCTCTCGAAAGTCTCGAAAGATTTAATATCTTTGTTATTTAAATCGTACTGCCTATATAGTAGTTTTATCTTTATACTTGTATTAATATTTAATTAAAAAAATAAATTAAGAAAATCAATTTAAATGAAAAAATTGATTTAAATCAAAAATTCATTAGGTTTTTTAAATAAATCGATTTTTTCATACCCTGGTCTCAAATGAACCTAGCGGATTTTATCAGGTATATCAAGAATTTTTTTCAAGACTTCTAAAACAGTTTCATAACAGCTTGGAGAAATACACAAACACCTACTAGTGCGGTATTTTGGAAAACGGTCGAATTATTAAAAAAATGAAAGTATGGGTCACTTAGACCCAGTTCCTGTCGTCCGAGGGTTAATGGAAAAACTTTATTATTATTATTAATTTATTAAAATGATACAACTGATGCAACAAAAATAGGCATAGCTCACTTATTGTGAAGCAAAGGTAGTATTAAATATTATATTGAAGTTAAGATTAAAATTTATGCATACCAACATACTCAGTAAATGGAAAACTACAAGTAAATGACAATTTTGACCAGCAAAGAGTGCTCTTTTCAACCTTAGGAAGTATTTCACCCAAACATAAACGTAATCTGTACTGCATCAAAATCGTATTTTGCGTCTAACTTATGACTAACTACAAATGGAGTTTTCCCGGCGACTACGAAACAGGACGCAGGTACCAGGATGCAGCTTGATTGGGAGACTGTTGTGCAACAGCAATAAATATACCGCATCTTATTGATGCATGTTGAGGGCCCGCTTTAGCCAGAGCTTGGGCGGCAAAGAGCTGGCCGCCCGTTAAATCCGCCACCGACTATTGCTTTCTATTGTTTATTATTACCAAGCGAAAACATGAAATAAACATGTAAAGTTTGTATACAAAATACTGAGTAATGTAGGGGACTCACAGTCGTTCGCGACTACATCCCCGACCACGTCGGGGACCAGGTTGTAGCCTACTTTTTCTAACATAAAAAACAAATTACTTTAACTTTCAAAAGTTCTTACACAAACTGTACAACACAAAATTTTTAATATTTACTGCACAACTCAAGATTGCCACGCCTTGAGATCTTATCTTTACAAATTTAATTTCAGGTCGCAGGTATTGTTTCCACAGCTCCCAATTATAAAAGAATAGATAGGGGTTTAAGACACAAGACAATTCATATTATTAGGGCGCCATCTGACTAGGAAAGTCCAGTAATTTTTATAAAAATATTGACTCGATACCAGTAACGAGAAACTGGGATCAGATCTAATAAATTTAATTTAATTTTGTTTAGTCATAATCGGTTATGTCAAAGTTAGGTTGAATTAGATGTTTAAAGACGTTCATAAATATATGGTCCTGTAAGATTCAGATTAATTAAGTTTAATTATAGCTTTATTGATAAATAAAAAAATAAAAAAATGAAATTTCCAAATAAAACATCGTTACAAGATTTAAATATATGTAAAAAATGATACCCAACGTAAGAATTCTTAACGACAGAAATAATGCACATAAAAAAGTAGTCAAAAATATTCGGTACAGAAATAATGGTTCAAATTACATCAATAATAACAAAATAAAATTCATTAAGTTACAATACCTTATTCAGATAGTTTAATCTGATTTCACCTTACAAAACTATTGAAACAATATTGCTTTTCCATCAAAACACACACATACCACCAAACTCGATCGCTCGATGAAATTGAAGGAACTGTAAAACACCTTACTGATGCCGCTGTTTGATCCAAGGAAATAAAGTTCATAATAACGTTCTCATTTTCTTATAAGAAATAGCCGAAATAACCATAAGAGTTCGATTGTTAAATGTTTATTAAAAACACTCATCATCAATAAAGGTAACGCCACACTAAAATATATTATTTAGTTTAACACTTCCGAGTTTAAATTATGTTAAAAACGGAATCCAATAAGAAATTTATTTCACGATAAGTTAAATTTAATAACTATAATTGTTCAACTGTATTTCGATCAAACAAGATCATTAATCAAAACTGAAAATGCCTCTGCTAAACGTTAACGGCACTGTAAATTATTTGTTAAGTTTCGGTAACAGCGATTCCAAATTAATCACTTAAAATTCTGTTTAATTCACAACTTCTAAAAAACGGGAAACTTTATAGTGTGGTTAACTTATTAACACCAAGAAGTCAACGATAAATTGAAGCAAGTGAGCTTCCCTTACGCTAGCGGAACTATACCCACAAAACGGTAGTAGTACTACTTAATTATACTCTTAAAGACGGTAACTTTGTTCATATTATAAACTGTAGTGTTCAAAATAAAGATTAACATAAACTTTACCTGGGGCAGCTCTCCGAGAGAGAGAAATTTTAAACCATCCAATAGAAAAGTGGCGGGATATTCATTAGCCAATAAAATATGTTTACGTTATTTTATTCTAGAAGAATCTTTCGAAGGTTCCTCTTTTGGATCTGTACATTATACTTGCAGGTGGCTGTTTAGACATCCTGTCGGTATTTTGTTTACAAGAAAATTTTCAACCCAATATGTTTTAAAGCTATGAATTCGAACTTTCATACGTTTTAACCATAAGGAGATTTTTGCTAAGGCTAATATTAGATTTTAGCCATTATAAGCTCGGAAATAAGAACAATTTTATTCTGGAACATTCTATTTCTCGGAAAATAAACTTTTAACAAATGCAAAAAGCGGTACTTTTAAAACGGAATCTGCAGATTTTTCTAGAAGCAAATTTTATCGATCTGGGAATGTTTCTTTTAGATGACCCTTGATATTCTAAAGGACTTATCTTATGCAGAATAAAAACGTATTTTTAAATCAAGAAAAAATATACAATAATATGCAGGACTGCACTAAGGGTTTATCAATTATGCAAATAAAATTGCATTTTTTGGAAGTTCAAAAAAATTAACCGTTACAAGGTCGAGGATGTGGTCCGGATAATGGCGAAACATTTGTTGTGATTTATTACATAAACAATTTGGGCTTCAAGCTGGTGTGTATAATAAAATTATAAGTCTTGTCTTGTAAGTCTTTGAAACGTTTTTATCGCAAGAAAGGCATTATTGACTGCATGATTTCTACATAAAGAAAGAGATTTCAGTAGACATTTAATTATGATCTCAATAATTATTTCTTTCATTTCGGTATACACGTTTCAAAGACATAAGATACTTATGGCCGGTTTCACAAAGCTGATTACGTTCTGATTAACTTAATTGTCATTAAATTGAAATTTTATTGGCTGGGATTTAACAGACCTTGAAATTTATCCAATTATATTTGAAGATTTCAAATTTAATCACAATTAAGTTAATCGGAGTTTAATCAAGCTTTATGAATCCGGCCATTATAATTTTATTTTACACACTAGCTCAAAGCCCAACTTGTTTATTTAATAAATTACAGCAAATGTACACATTTCGTCATTAGCCGGGCCACATCCTCGACCTGGTCCTCGACATGGTCGTGGACGATCGTGTGTGTCCTACATAAGTGTTTTTAGTAAGTATACTTATTGGTAGTCAATGAAGCTGTATAATAAAAAACGTTTTGAATCTATAAATCTACATAATTATATGTAGTTGCACAGAATAATATTAAAGAAAATAAAAAAGTAAAAGTGCCTCTTTATCTGACAAAAGCGATTTTACATAGTTATACGTTTGTAATTAAGTGTCGTTAAAGTTAATTATGAAGTTATATTCTAGTGTAACAGAACTTCACATACACTAGTTACTACAAATTCAATGATGTTCTACTTAGTGATGATTATATGTATATGTATGTCATGTGTGGTATTTGCAACAATAATGTTTTTAAAAGATATTGTGTTTATAAAATCGATTACTGTATAACAATGTTCTTTGCAAAACATGTTAATACGAAGATTTATTATTATGATAGCGATCGACACAATTTCTTACAATCGCACATAATGCAGCTGCTTCAAAGAAAATCTTCCATCATTCTGATTAAAAAAGATTATCAATTTTTATCCAGTAATAATAGAAATATGAACTGGCTATGAGTTTATGCTCTTTTACACACAGCTTTATTTGATGGAATTGTATGATTATTGTCCATAAAATCTGTACACAGGGGTACATATAGACATTCCAAGATCATTAAATCGACACAATTAGAAAGACATTACTAGCTTAAAATTAATTAAAATTTTATCAACAATAAGAAGTATTGTTTTTAGTACATCAAAACTAGAAAAGCCAGCACTACAAAAATCAAATAAATTAATATTGTATTTAATGTACTATTTATAACACGTTCTTGTAATGTTTACATAACTGTTTAATTTCATAATTATAAGGGTATATTAAGTCTGTAATTATAAATTTGATTACAGTCTCCAGCAATCTTGACATTAAAGATGCTAGATGCTAGGTTCATTGTAAAACAATAAAACTTTCTACTAAATTTTTAAAAAAGAATTCTCGTTCATTATTTATAAATTAAACAAATTAATTGCTTAATAAATTTTTAGTGCAGACGATATTTTCGTTTTCATTTTATAAATTATAGCGTGTATATTCTGAAATTTTATTATGTGCATTAGACAAGTATGCAAATTTGTTAATCAAAATTAATGTCATTAGTTAGAATTAACAATCCTTTATTTCTTTTGAATTATATTTGCTTTACTCTTATTATGAAATGAAGAGGTTTGTTAAATCTCCTTAAAAATAAAGCAGAAGGTAATGTTTCATTTCAAAATAAATTAAAGAACAAAAGCACATTGTCTTTTTTATTTCTTTAAGAATCTACATTATGAAATTTTGCTAAATATGTATACAAATGTAAACTAATAGAGTTAATATCAAGTAGTAACAAAACAACTTCTTTCTGTTCTTATTTATTTACCTAAAAGGAAAGTAACCTTTTTAAATGTTGATTTATCTCCAAAATTTCTCAATAAATTCAAATATAAAAAGAGCCTAATGACCCTGAAAACCTATCGAACCGTATCTATCTGTCGTAATAGTGAAAGTGATGTCCAATATGGTGATGGTTGAATTTTTCAAGTTCGCGTGGTCAGAGAACATATCTGGAGGTCAAGTACATGACTCGGTGAAATACTAGCGAGAAAGTTGAGAAAATATATTATTGTTCAATATTTGATAGAATTTAACGTCATCGTGATTAACAATGAATTTCTCTTTTGCATTTCTCTGCCAATTCAAAATGCAGTTAGCATAATTTATAGATGTGTTAGAGTTAGATTATCCGTGTAGGTTATAACCATTACTTCTTGTGTAAATCACGTAACCGCAAATAACCTTAACCTAAGAGTTTGCAATTTAGCTATTCACAGGTAGCTTATGGAAAAAATATGTAGGTACGTTGCGGTTAAGATTAATAAGCACCAAGGCAAGATTTACGCCTTTATCGATTGCGTTAAAATTTTAAGAGTGTGTTAATACTGAAAAAAGAATTACTTCACTGATGCATGCGTAATCTTCAAGGAGGATTTTATTAAAAACATTTATTTTATAAGCACACACATTCACAAAGACTTAATCAACGCAAAATTTTAATAAATTAACAGAATACACTGTGATTTATTATAAAAGACTTCAATTCTACAACAGCCTACCAGCCTAGTCCGTTATAGCATGGAAAATCATTATAATCTTAAACAATTACATAAAATATCTACAAAATCTTAAGCTTGCATGTTTAATAATTTAGATATATATATATATATAATTATTTTCTTAAATAACATATGCAAAAACACAAAACCCCAAAATCAACGTTAAATCTTAATAAACTGAGGAAGTATTAATGATGATTTATTATACTATAGAGACTTCAATACTAGCATAGAATGGAAACCGTGTTCGCGATTGACATAGCAAGCAAAATTATTAAAAACATCTCTGAACTTATGGTTTGCATGTTTAACGTTTTGTAATTAAATCTTTAAAATGACATATTTTTTATAAAACGCGTTTTTAATATAACGTGATTATAGTTGTTATATAATTTGACATTTCTAAAATTACAGTTTTAATTCTTGCAGAATATTAAGAGATGATTTTTAAATCGTGATTAAATAATACACTTAAAATAGTAACGAATCATTTAACACCATTTATTTTGAAATTGTAATTTAATACAAAGATGCTATACATCTCATTTTCCTGGTAAGTAGGTGTTATTTACTTCTTGGAAGATATCGAAATAATTTAAATTTTAAATATGAGAAGAACGTGTAAAATACGTGGTTTTTAGTACCTTTTGAAAGAATTAACAATTACTGTCAATTCAAATCAAAGAAAACAAAATTTTAACCTATAGATGATGTACAGTTGATTTTTAGTTTGTTTATTGTATTTTAATATGATAGACATTCTGCTTCCTTTCTAGTACTTAAATTAACAAATATAAGAATTCATAAATTTTAGACATTTTCCAAACTCATAAAACTTTCACATTTCCATGTCCATCAGGCAAGAAGTAGTGTTCTTAGGTTTGTCAATATAATGTTATGTAGGATAAGTATATCACAGAATATTTAGTAATTTAAATGTAAGAAATCGTAATCCTGACATTACATAAAGGACTCTCATGCTATCACAAGTATTAAATACTAAGGTTAACCGTTAATTTGTAAAAGTCCACACAAATGAAGATGTCAAGAATAAAGAAAACACATTTGTATTAACTATTATTATGTCCTCAAGGTTGATACCTACTGATCTATTGGGCAACTTAACGATATGGTAATCTTCGTACCCTTCTTTATCAAATAATAATTTTTCTTCTTTAATGTCATGCCAGGCGAGCACATTCTTTTGCTATAAGTTGTTCTCACGTAAAATGATTGTTTACATGTTGAATCTTTGATATTGGAATTCCCAAAGAAAATATAGAAATACCAATTGGTGTTTGCGATAGAAATTTATCGTCTTTAACACAGACATGACAGCAGGACTCAATGCAATCGTGGATTCTGAGAATTGCCTTATTAACAAAATAATCATTCGGTAATTTCCCTTAATACTTTTAACAGAAATATAGACTCGTTTACCGCTTGAATTAATAAAACTGATTAATATTGAAACTTTGATTTTTTCAGGATCCAGATTGTTGATTGCGCATTTTAGTTACATTTAATTGTAAATGAAATTACTGAACCAATTGACACTAATTGACTTTATAGTTACATACGCGTTTCTTAAGTCCTATTCAAAGAAGACTAAAAGCATTCAAAAATTGTTGGAATAACTGTTTGATTCTTTAATAAAACTTGCTCGCTAAAAAAAGAAATTAAGTAATTCCTGAATCCTTATGATTTTTATGATTATTCCTTATGAATCTTCTTTACTTACGTTGTTCATTGCAAGAACATCTGCGGTTATTCAAATGGTAATCAAATAGTAAAATACATATACATTTACAAACATTTAAAAACATACAATAATAATTATATATTTAAATACTTTTAAATATATAATAAAATATATGTACAGTTGCGATCATTCGCTAAGGAACGATGAAAAAATTGTGATCGCCGGTTTTTCAGTTTTTTGTACAATGTGCGCTCTAATTCGACCTAATTTATGAACTGGGCAATTATAATATTCAAAAATAAAATGTTCTTGAGCACCATATAATAAACTTATATTTACATTGTACAAAAAACTGAAAAATCGGCGGTAATGATTTTTCGATCGTTCCTTAGCGAATGATCGCAAATGTACATATAAGCATTTATAAAAAAACATACAATAAGAAAATCAAAAGAAACATTTTGTTTAAATAAATTAACCAATCGACTCTTACAAAATTGTTTTCTACAATAGTATCAGTAGCTGCAACCCTGAAAGTTATAAATTTACATTCAATTGCATATTTCATTAATTTATTATATACCATTTAAAAAATATGAAATATAGACAAAAACTTAATTCCATCTATTTCATTAATGGCAACGTTTCATTAAAATTGAATAAAGAATATTTTAAATGTTCACTCTAGATATAAGCATTAAGCATACGAGTAAAAGGCAATAGCTCGTTAACTGCTGAACATAGAAATATAAAGTACCTAAGCTTTATGTTAAAATATACCAGTACGAAGATATAAAAAGTTTCGCTTCGGCGCGAGGACAGTATGGCGCAGGGATATTTCGGCGCAGGCACACTTCGACGAAAGGACAGTTTGGCGCATGTACATTTTTCCGCGCTAAATTAGGGTAAAACTCTCAGAGATATATAAAAAAAACATTTTTTTAACGATTAGGTTACTGTCATAAAATAATAAGAAAATTCATATTAGTTTTGAATATCGTACCAATAATATATACGTGGTCCACTTCACGAATTTTGTCTCAGTAGGTAACACATAAATGGATACTGCTTAGTGCTTATACTAAGTGTGCTAAAGTATTAAATAAAATAATTATTTCGTAAATATTTATTTTTTGAGGAAACCCCCAGACACGTTGATTTGTATGTATGTTTCAATATGCATCTTTTGACATACGTATCTATTGAATGTATGACGTCATCTGCGCCAAACTTGCTATGTCATCGATATTTTTTATGATTTCTTTTAAATGGAAACGTAATTCGTTGTTCGCGTGGTACCTCTTTTTGAAAGTTCTTTTAATTCCCTATCTAACTATCAATTTTCAATTAATTAAATCGTACAGTGTATACAAAAAATATGTGAAGTGACAAATATCTACACAGTAGTGTATTTCTTTTAAATTAAAATTGGGCAAGCAAAAACTAAAAAAGGATATATAATCTTTAATTTAGGGCCGACTCTTACCATGTTTGCGTTTATTTCATTAATTGTAAAAGTTTTGGTGAATTATATATTTTATCATACATATTTATTTTTAGCAGTCCTGTACGTTTTAATTAATTTAAATCGTTTAATTAACTGGAAATCAATTGGACGGCCAGCTAGGTATTTAAAACACCTATCAAAAGAGGTATCGCCTAATCCATGTTTCCATTGAAAAAAAGACATCTTCACAACTTTTACACAGATGACGTCATTTAAGTCGACATAAGTGACGGCAGATATGTCAAAAGATGCGCATTTGATACAGATCGATGATTGCTAAAAATCTGCTTGTTGACGGAATAATTGAAGACGGGACGGAATAAAACAAGGAATGTCAAAATGTACATTTGATTAGAGATATATTTGATAAGACAGTGTTGTTGACAACAGCATTATCTTGAAGGTAGAAAATATCACACCGTAAAAATACTTTTCCATGGTTTAGACTTGTTCTTTTCGCATAGTAGTTTGTACACTAAATAGTCACTTTAGTTTCTAATAACAGATACCGCACATTTCTCAAATTTTTCAAAATTGTGACATTCCTTGTTCTTTCCTTTGATGGGCGGAATCTGACCACCGAGCATAGGTAGCTATCTGCTCTGAAGTGAAAGTGCTTAATCCTTCATGTAATTTGGACACTGAACTGAAATTCTACCTGACCTACCTAAAGGGTTGTACATTACAGTATATTCCTTAATCAACTCAGTTATGGATAGACTAAAAACTGAATGAACTTAAAATGCATTTTAAATTTTAAAATATGTATACCTTGTAGGCTTTGAAAAGGACCACGCTAAGTGGTCGAAACGTCAGCCAAAATAAAACTGTTTTTTTTATTAAACTACATTGCTTATAAATCCCAAGATTGTTCCTATTGGCCGCTTTTTTATTATTAATAGTTTTAAATTTCATTAATTTTTAATGTAAAATAAAACAAATAAGAAAAATCCCATTTTAAAGTAACGGGAAATGCATTTAATAAAATGACTGTATTTTTGCTATCCCATTATTGGGTGTAATATACATCCTGGTGTTAACTATGAAATTGTCATTTATTTCTGATTTTGGCATATAACAGAAAAGGCTTAGAATGTAAAACGCATTTCTAATTTATTCTAGGAAGTATTATAAATAGGTAATATCTTAAAAATAGAAGCTACATGTTCTCAATGTATACTATATGTAGTTTCAATATTCAGATGTATTCTATTCAAGATTACCCTAGTGCCCAGATTACAAGTGAGATTAAAGGCTATTTTAAAGTTTGGTGGCGGAATTACACGCAGTGGGATTAATGCAGCAGGTAAATTGGTGCCCAGATTTCCTCCTACCCTTCAGTCAGTTTATTTCATATTTTATCACCATGCTGTATAGTGTTAACATCATTCTATACTATCAGTTTTTTTTCTCTGACTGAGTTCTCTGACTTTGAAAGCGTATTGGTCTTAAACTACTGAACTAAATTGAATATTTGAAAGACGAGCAAATAGTAAATTTATTTCTACATGTAACAGTAAAGTGTTATATTTCTAAGTGCTATACTTTTGTATTTATCGGACGATACCCATTTTTAGGGACAATTTCATTAAAAGTAAATTAAATATTCTTTTTCTCAGAAAGTATATGTCATATATCTATGAGATTTTTGTAGGGGTTAGAAAGAAACCTTGTAGTTCTTATGCTATTAATTTTCAAGTGTAGACATTATTTTCTTCGAAAGAATTTTCCTAATTTTAACAATAAAATTGCAATAACAAAATAACGATTTTTAGTGACAAGCGGTTTGGACAAACAATGTTTGTACAAGCACTTAGAAATGTAATATTTTACAGTTACATGTAGAAATAAATTTACTATTTGCTAGTTTTAAAAATATTTAATTTCCCAAGCAGCATTTAAGTAGCAGTGACTGAGATCGGAACTTTGATTGAGTAGTTGTTACGTAACTACAACTAAATTTATGACTTTATAGGTTTAATTTCTTCAATTCGGAATATTTTAGTAATTGTGTAGTTGTTTCTACTATTTATTGGAACTATGTAGTTTCATTACTTCTGAGTAACTATTAAAGTATGTGGAACGGTATTGCCACTTAGTATACTTACTTTAAAGTCGTTGCAACTTCAAAGTGGTATTATGATTGTAGCAGTAACTTGCCCGAAGCTACTTTAAAGTTTTTAAAACCTTACAGTAGTATTGAATGTAAAACTTACGTTTTTGCTACCCAGGAGAATCACATTAAAGTAATTTTTTGTAAACTACTCCATCTCCATATTTACTTGTAAAATGTTGGATTAATCAATAATCATTAATCAATTTGCAATTTGTTATGATTGTTAATAGATGTTTTACTATATAACCTTCAATAAAAATAACAAATTGGTGCCAAATTGTGCCTTAGGGATTGTTATGTATGTAGCTTGAAGTTGGCAACATTTATTTGAAGTGATGTAACTAACCAATCCTGGCCCGTCCTCTGGGCGAGCGTCAGTAACACTTGAGTCAGCTTGGAGGATACACGTCTTCTACACTTTATGCATTGTGTATGTAATTCGCCCTGCTCACTCAATATTAATAAAGTTAATTAATGACAATAATTGAGTATCTTTTATTTAAACACATAAAATAACATAACAGGAATAATATAAAAATTGTTTCTATTATGTGTATCAACTTATAAGTAGTTCGTGTATATTTAACATATTTTATTAAAGACATTATTTTATTAAAAAATATATTTAAAGAAGGCGCGTTGTTATTTTTCGATCTATCATCATCATATTTAACAGAAAAGTTGCAATGGTTTATAATTTTGGTGTACTGGGATGACAAAATAATCAAACATTTCATCGCTCTTTGTATTAAGTACGTATTACAAATAAACTGGTAATTCATTTTGTTACACGATCCAGCATTATATAGTATAGAAAATGATAGAATATTTGTTAAGTTGCAAGAGCAAGAGAGAGCAATCACGCGACACGATGTGTCAAAGAGAAAAGAAGTTCCACGAAAGTAGCAATTACTACGCCGCTACGTAGTACCTGCTACCCAAAAATTGTTCCCCATTTTGGTTCCAGGCACGTAACAAAACCGTAGCAATTACGTGCTTGTGACTACTGGCAAAAACTTAATAGTTCCACCGGTAGTTGCTGGTACGTAGCTATGACTAAAAATGCTGCTTGGGTTGGTTCAGTAGTTTACCAGCAATACGCTTTCAAAGTTACAAGACTCTAGAAAAAAAGGGATACTAGCATACTATACCTGCTGTAGTTTGGAACAATATATTAAAGCTTCTTTTTGTTTCAGAATATTCAACAAAACCTTAGGAATTTCGAAAAGTTTCGTTAATGAAAGTTGAAGTAGGTGAGTACGCTAACCATTTTTGAAGACTACATTTAATTTATTAAAATACGAAAAATGAATCTTTATTATTTTATCTGGTTTAGTTATATCTACTGTATTCACATAAAATAATTTATTTGTTTTTCTACATAGTATAAGTTTCCGTTTTAATACTATGCGGATATCTTTTCTCAATATGGCATGAACAAATTAACAACATTAAAGAAGAATTTGAATAGTGAATGTATTTTCTTCAAATAATATTATGTGTTTCCCTATAATGAATTGTTAAATAGGATATAATATTTTAAACTTGATTTTCATAATTACCTGCGCATAGTTTAACAGTTACCTCATAACAGGGATGAGTAGGATTTTGAAAGACAAGTGGTAACACTAATTAGGTATATTTATTAACAATAAGTTTGTAGTGATTAAAACGATGTATTCGTGTGTACTTATTAATAAAACATTTAAATGCTAAACATGAATCATAAACCATCCCGCAACTTTCATTATTTCACTTGTAACGCGGTTTTATCATCGTAATGTAATGTTTGATACACCAAAAGATTACGTAAGGTTTAAATATGGATGTTCGGTATGCAGTAAGGTCAGGGAAATATATAAATATTTTCGTGTGGTTAAAAGCTCGTAATTTCATTCATTACCTTATAAAAAGTAATTAGGGACAAATAAAAGTGTAAGTCGTCTTTAAAAATTACATAATGCGTTTTGATGTAAGTATGTATGTATGTTTTATAAAAGAAATCGCCACTATTTGGTTTAGTAGGCCATTTGCTACTTTGCAATTATGAATATTACTTATATTGTTGTTAGTCATAATTGCTGCTTGCGAGTTTTGTTAGAAATTAAGGTATACTATTTTAAGCATTTAAATACTTAATTTAATTAATTTAGTAACCTTGATCCACAAGATTATTTTGGATATTTGCTTATGTAACTACTGGAATTTAATTTATTAATTATAGTACATTAATAATAGTTGCACTACCGGACCTCAATATTTAACAATCAAAACTTCTTCAGCCTTGGTTTAGTATATATTAAATAAAGATATGTTTCTATAATATTTAAAATTAGATTCTATATAATCAGAGAATCACGGCAAATTAATTTTCTGCTAGGAGTGGCTTTCAAAAGTTAACAACAGGGCCATTCAATGTACGTCATATTGTAATATTTATAAGAAATTAATTAAATTTCACAAATATGATAAATGTTGAAAATATAGAAAATAGCAAAACAGGATACATCTTTAAAAGCATCAACATATGTACATATGTATTTAGTATTCAGTCATTCATAACTAAAGGTTATCTTAAGTTTATTCAGGTTCAGCAAAGGGCTTTCTATTTGTAGTTTGCTCTCTCCTGACTTATTAAGACAACAAATTAGATGCTTTTGTTTAATTTTTGGTGAATAATAATCTTTTTGAAATAGAAAATATTTTATTATTCTAATCGGCTGCGAATTTGTATCTAAAATTTTGTCGTGCATTATTTTCAAAAACCAGTAGGTACTTTTTAAGGATATACAGTACTATTTATTTACCATGTAATGTATGTAAATAGTACAAAAGAGCATGCTGTATAATTGGTTGCCTATGTATGCATAATGCTTTGACTCAATTATTTTTAAATGCAAAATAGGGAAATTCCACATATTGCAATTTAATTAATAAGGCTGTATTAAATCTTTAGTCAAGTTGTTTTTGAAACTTAAAAAATGATGAAACAAGATAATAAATAATCTAACATCTGAATAATATTACCTTGATCCTTTTTTCTAAATATTGTATATTCTTTTTCAATAATTGATATAACTTTTTGATTTAACTGCAGAATACCGAATACTCTTGTCTTAAAGATACAGTATCTATTTTTGTTTACATTAAAACTGAGTTTTGAATTTGGATAATTAATAATAATATTGGTAATAATAACATAACCACGGGGCGTGAGTTAGATAGAGAAAGAGTAACTGTAGAAAATATTGGAACTAATAAATAAGGTGGATTTCCCTCGAAACAAAAACCATGAAATCAAAGTCAACCAATAACTGCGAGATACAATTTGGCTAGCAGTCGAAATATGATTCTATTTGATATTTTAATTTGTAAACTTCTGCTTGATTTTCATAATGGAAATGTTTTTATTAGGTCATTAAAATTTTATTTCAAGTGTAAAATTTTGATTAAATCCTTTACTTTTAAATGCTGTTATAAATAAATCAAATTTAATATCGAATTTATTGTAACAACCAAGAAATAAATCAGAAATACTATTATGGAATTAGTTTAACAAGTAACAAGAGAATCAGTTTTGTCAACGAAACAGTTACACGCGCTGCAGAACCTTGCTTTGTATTAATTAATACCTTAGTGTAACGGTTCTTAACCTTTTAATATTAGGCACCCAAATTCTCGACTCAGTTTTAAGCTCGCCCCCATTATATTGGTTTTTTGGAGTCCTATTGAACAACCAGGCTATAATTCCGGAAATATGCGAAATTACGTCACACTTGGCAACGCTGTCTCGCCCACCGTACTTTTCGCGTTACTTTTTGTGTTACTTATATCACAGTATAATATAATACAGTAGTTTCACTCCCTGGTTTTTTTGTCACATAATTTCTACGCGCATAATCGACTCCGGGCGAGCAGCGCAGTAAATTCTAACCTCTAAATCGTACTGTTAAAGTGTTAACACCACGTGTTTAAATGCGATCGGTTTCCACAGTGTGCTAAGTTTTCACAAAGATAAAAAATAGAGAAATGCTACGATACAAGTTTTAATTAGTTTGTTAATATATTAATTAAAGTGTTTTCTGCTGTATAATTTGTATGTAAAAAATTAAAAACTTATAAGCAAAATAAAATATATTAATGCAATTATCTACTTTTTATTAGTAAATGTATATTTGTATTAAATATAACATTTCTTACAATGAATTTTCAAGATAAAAATATAATCCTGGGGTACAGAGCTTTGCTCAAAGCTAATTCACACTGTATAAAAGGTATCACCTATGAATTTTATAAGATTCAAGATTTCTCCAAGGAACGCAGGACAAATAAACAGTTTTGCATGTTAGTAATTTAAACATTCAATGTTTGCTTTAGGGTATATTTTATCTAAATAGAGAGCAATTTATGGTATCATTTGAGGTTATATCTTATGTTTGTCGTCCAGTAACTTTATACTTTCGGATTACCCTATTATGTTTATTATGATTATTCTTTCTACAAGAATTAAAGAAACAAGAAATTTAAATTTTGAAAACTCCACGTTATTAAATTATTTCTCAGCATTTTTTTTTGTTGGTTTACAACGGAACTTTTAGAAGGGCCGTACAAAAACCATCACTAAAGAGGTTAGATATTCAAATATCCCGCTACAACAATTTGAAATTGCCGCTAGAAAATAAGCGGGCATATCGACTCCTGGGTAGTTGCGCCAAAACACGACGGCGACACAAACATCAAAGAGACCGACACAGAGTGAAACTACTGTATTATATTATACTGTGCTTATATGTACTTACCTATTTTTAAAACTGACATTTTATTTTTGTATTAACAGGATATATCTTTTCTTATTTTTGTTACAATAAATTTTTCGATTTTTCTCCTTTTTGTTATTTTGCGTCCCCAAAAGGAGGCGCGACACACAGGTTGAGAATCACTGCCTTAGTTAGTGCCATGTTTATTTTTCATTTGTAATGATGATGTGGAAGAAACACAAAATTACCAAATAAATGTAGGACGAATATTAATCCAGTATCGCGCGGTATGTCTATTAGCTATCAATATCAAGTAACACTTCGCAGTGGCGGTCCGTGTCAAATATCTTTGGTATGCTGCATCCTCCAAATGTTTATGCCTAAGGTTTATGTTTATTTCTTGCCTGTTTATTTTGCCAAATAAAGCGATTCGTATTTCATTGCTAATGTGCGATTTAGAGCTTTCGTCTTTTTTTTCACTTGAAGGTATCAGATCTCTTTGGTTACATCTAATTTGGAAAACGTTTACTTATATTAAATATAAAGTCCATTTTTAAAAAACTCGACTATCAGCTTAAAAACCATTACCTATTCTGATTTGTAAACCTATCACCAATGAAAATAAGCTGAAATTTAATATTTTGGAATAGTAACTATAGTAACGTACTTTGTATAAGCACAGCGACTTGATGTACCTACGTACTCATTTAATTATACCGTGATATCAAAAATTATCTTGGTCAAGGGTGGTTATGGAATATAAAACGGTTGTCTTAGTTTGACTTAATAATAATGATAATTGACTAATAAAGATGCAAAAACTCAAACTAATACAACCGTTTTATATTCCATAACCACCCTTGACCAAGATAATTTTTGATATCACGGTATTTTTTACACAATAATAGATTTGAGATAAAAACTTAATCTGTGCATAAAATAAAATATGGTATGTATAGCGATTGTAACTTGCTTTTATGGCCCTACAGCCTTTTCCTGGCCCTCGGCTAACGCCTCGGTCTAGAAATTCCGCTTCCTGCCATAAAAGCCTCCTTACCTCCTTAATACATAGATAACTATTTTTGACCATTTTGCCAAAGTGCTGAAAATTGCGTTGCACATTGTACACGTTCTGGCTTTTGGAGTTTTGGAACCCACCATGCACTGACTTTACTCATGTACAAATGATCTTCAAGAACACGATGAACGGTGGTTTTAGAAAGACCTAACCTTGTTAGCAATTTCTTTAACCTTCAGTCAGCGATCACTCTGTATCTCCTTCTCAATAAGAGATATTGTTTCAGGAATGACCACTTTCACTGTACGAAAGTCCCGATCCCAATTGCTTACGGTGGTAAGCACATTGTCAAGCCATTTCTTAATTTCAGTCTGTATTACGCCGTATAACTGACAGGTACGTCATCAATTCTGCGCAATATGGCGGACAGAGTTCATCTGTAGCCAGTGACGTATTAACTTAGAATGTTCTTGTCTGAATACTAAACGACTAAATACGCTAAAACTACTTATTAACTACTAAAGAGGATAATAAGAATTTAACAAACACTTATAATAATAAACCATAAACCATATGGAACGCAGGTATAAAGATATCACTCCAACAATCAACACGACGCCTCTGAATTTATTTCTGCTGTTGAGAATTTGAGAAATATGTTGTTGCTAGGCAACGAAAGTACACATTCACAAATTCGTTTTTGCGCATGATGACGAGATGTCTAAGGTAATGAACTTTATGTATGTAGTACGCTTCTAGGCGTGTTCATGCAGAATGCAATCATTACTTACCACCTCCACCTTTAATAAAAACTTAATATTTTGATTCTATACCTTACTTGATTATTTTATAGCGCATATATTTTTATTTTTAGCGACGTGACATTTTCCAATAAAACAGCTGCAGAAAATAACTTGCTTATATTTTCATTGCAATTAAGTAATAGTTATCTTATAATAAACAAGTTTACGTTTTTTTAATAATAGATTATGTTAAAATATCTTGTCTCGCATTCTGTTACAGGACCTAAGACCTAACATTTATTTAACTTTCACTTTATATTTTTATTTGGTTTATTTTATGATTATATATTTTCTTCTTCAAATACCGGCTTTAAGCATCTTTATTAAAGTTGAAAATGAATTCGTTACGGAATGCATGTACGTGTAATGCAATACTGGGTATTCCAAGCAGATAGAACAAATTACTTTTGTGAACGTATAAATATCTTCATATGCTATGTAAACGCCTTACTGAATCCATTATAATACCTGTTAAGTACATATTTCATAAATAATACCATAGTACCTACACAAATACATGTTTCACTGATAGATGATGACAAGTTAATTTCTTTAAATCGCGCATCTGTAACAAGTTAATTTTTGGAATGCTTAAATTAACGCAGTTTAAATTAATCTTTGGAATGCAGAAAAGAACAAGTTTATTCCGTGCTTATGTAGGTTTATAACTCTGTAGTTACTGGTAATTTTTAAAGACATTACTTGTGTGCAGAGTCTGGACAAATTACATTTACATGCTATCTAATTATTCAGAAAAAGTTTCATAAGTTAACTAAACTGTAGAAATATTTTTAGGAAAAATCTACAAATTCAGAATAAATATTATACATAAATAATTCCTGAAATTAACTGAAATGCTGAACTACACCATATAATGAATTTGGTTAATTTTGTTTCCCTTGTAATTGGGGGTTGTAAATACACAACTTTAATTCATCAAATACTGAGTCAGTATTTGATCACGAGTCATTTATTGTTATTCCATATAAATATTAAAAGAAGGTTTTAACTATCAAATTTAGATGTACTAAATAGAACGATAATATTAGATTTATGTTTTATGTTATAACGAAGATTTAAACAGATCATACTAAGCAATACATTAATCACTTGCGTATAACCGAACTGCGTTAATGTTAGGATTTGAATCTGAGAGCTAAAATGGATATCTTCGGACTACAACCGGCTGTATGTGCAAATATCGATGAGGTTGATATTTACTACTCTTAACATTTCTTAATTTCTAACTTGAATGTTCTAAGTTGACTGTTTACCAATTTGGCCATTTAACAATGGAGATAGTCAGGTGTAAGAGAAACATTATCTTTTTCAAAAATTTTCAAGTATTTCAAATACGAGGTTTCTAACGAAGTATTCCAAAATCACTAGAAATTAATAACTAAAAACAAACCTAGAATATGCCTAGGGTCAAGCTAAAGCAGCTGAATTTTCCTAGAAGGCAAAATGTGCTTTCCATCACTCTATATAGCCAACAAAATAGCTTTTCACTGATTCGCTTTATCGTCATAATCCCTTGGGACTGCTGTAAAAACTTATAGCAACGCACCTGATATAACACAAGAGAACAAGTTATATCCTTTTCTATTCTATTCCAAATTCCGGCGCCTCATTTATGTATGTTGAAGAACCGTCAAGAATAAAAGTTAGAAAAGAAAAAGCTAACTTTATGTGATGCAAGGGAAAACGTATCTGCCATAATTTTAAAATTTCTAACTTACGTTAGAGGCAAATAACAAGAAAATGACAAAACAACTCAAATCAATTTTATTTTAGATTGATAAGAAAAAAAAGAGAACAATTATATATGTTACTGTACAGTTTAGTGAATAAATAGTACAAGAATTGTAACTCAGTATAATGGTATACAAATGGTTTAATACTGTCAAGCATAATGTGGTACGCAAATAATTAATGTTTAGGTAACGATAAGTAATTTATTAAATAATAATATTAAGGGCTATGTAAATCACTATTAAACATAAGGAATAGCAGCCTGCGTGTATAAAAAAGCACTAGTCTAATAAAATTGCCATTATGATGGAACATAGACGTATGTATACATGCCAATAGCTACATTTTTAACTGGCTAGACTCGTTAAAAAAATGAGGGATTACGTTTATATTGCACACAAAACATTCACCCACACGTACAGTTGCGGTCAGTCCGTAAGGAACGATTGAAAAAATAAACCGTATTTCAGTTTTTTGTATAATTGTAAATTAAATTTTTCCGACGGTGTACTTTCAATTTCAGAAATCCAATAAAGAATCCAGTTCAATAAATCCAAACTTAAGCAAATACTATAAAACATTTTGTACTGGTGAAAACATGAACTGTTTGAGTAATCTTTTGTTGTAGACTGGAATAAATGATTTGTAAGCGTTTCGAGCATAGCGTTTTCCGCCAAGCTGTAAAACTTTCTCGTTTCGTCCGTAAACTCGACGATCTTTGGTACTAATTACTTCTCGTTTTGTGTGCTCATCTAGCATTTACCAGCTGACTGGATACTTTTAAAAATAAACATAAAATAAGATTTTTACATGCCAATTGTTAATTTTCTTGGCAGTATTTTATATTTTATTTCATACCAAATACAGAAACAAAAACTAAAATATTAATAAAAAGTATTAATTTAGACTGGAAAAATAATTCTTTTCATAATTTCTTAAGTAATCATGTGATTTTTAAACCAGTTCCACTGCTTGACCTAACCAAACTTATATTTACCTAATCTAACCTAACTTCATACATAAAGTGCAATTTATAAAAATAATTTAAAGAATCATCGAATGTCTGATACAAATATGAGCAGGCAAAGATGTATAAGTAAACAACGCACCAAATAAGAAATCATAAACGTCATCATTTTTATTCCACGCCAAGTGAGAAAGCTTCAGGTAAACTTCCGCCGACGGACGAAATCCGACGTACAAAACAAGACATCAGCGGAATGAATACTTTTAAAAAGCAAATATAAGTAAAAGTTTCGAGGTTTGGAAACGAGTTAAGGATTTTTAGCCCAAAATCAAATTGCAACTCTAACCTTTTTAAAATTAACATGAGGGACCCTTATCCTTCAGTGGGGATTTTTATTGTGACAAACATTGACACGGAGCCTATAGTTTGACTTCCTTATCCAAGAAGAAGGCATGTTCTAAATTTTTCCTCGCTATAAAAAATTACCAGCTTGGTCGGGGATGATGAATATACTAACCCCTAATTCAAGTAATCGTATTATGTTAAAATTTAAATAAATATTTTTTTAATTAAAATTAAAATCTTCAATTATTTTTATACTAATGATTAATAATTTACACTAGTACCCATATCTACTTCTCTGGATTAAATGAAATTGAATGGTTTAAATTTTAAAATATCGAAATTAATGGGAAATGGTTAAAGCGTTGGATGGTGTTTGGCTAATGTTGGCTGTTGGCGTTGGTATTGGAAAGACCTGCAGGTATTATCTGAACCTAATTCAATTAAAATATAAAAATGTATGAAATAAAATTTAGGAAATAAAAATCATTTATACTGATTCATACTTTATTAGATTTTCAAATAAATCATTGACATGAATTACATGTCAAGTGATCCAATGAGTTGTAACTTACCCTTTTTGATTTATCTCAAATTTTGCACAATTGTTATACTCCTAAAGATAAGTAAAAATCTAAAATATTATATTTTTAACTCAAGTGATTCTTGAGTTGTGCCCTTCTAAAGTGTAGGTACAAAAATGAATGATTTTGACCATGTTGGCGTTTAGGTTTTCCTTTATAACTTTTGATAGAAATAAGATAAAGAAATGAAACAAGTCCATCATTTGGGCTTTAAGATGCTGGATTGCATGGCATGCTTTAATATAACAAAAATTGTATTGAGCTCCTGAAGTCTTTGACCTTGTGTCTTTCAGAAAACATATGATTAAAAATTCTGAGAAATTTGACATAGAGCTGCATATTTTTTAAATATGTTTGCCAAATGTCAATTGGGGATCTCAATGGGATCATTACTAGATTATTTTAACAAAATAGCAATGCACAACATTTTAACATAAATATTTTTTTAATATTGCGAACATTACAGTTTCAACGTTACAAAGCAGAAAATCGAAAAATGAAACCTTCTCTGTCCCCTTCTCCCTTGGGTGGAATGGAAAATTAAGATTTACAGGTATTTAGTATGATACATACTATGCACTATTGGTTTCATAATGATCTAGGGCAGCAAGGTTAATATGATGCTATTTTCACATAATAAAAAAAGGAATAAACTAGCATCATATCATGTCACAGTCTTGGTGTCCTAGATCATTATGAAATCAATAGTACAAACTGTCATTAGGTACTGAACAGTAGTATATTTAAAAAAAATATTAGTAATGATCCCATTGAGATCTCAAGTTAAAATCTGGAAGGCATAGGTATTTAAAGAATATGCAAATTTTTAAAAAATCATTCGGGAATTTGTTAATTAACGTTTTATCTAACCCAGATTCTTTGTAAGTAATTACTCAGAACAAGATTAATCATTTATAAAACAAAACTCTAATGTTCCCAATATTGAAAATGCATTCCTGTTAAAATGTTGAACATTGTTATTTTGTTAAAATAATTTAGTAATGATCCCATTGAGATCCCAAGTTGAAATTTGCAAACACATTTAAAAAATATGCAACTCTATGTCCAATTTTTTTAAATATAATTAATTATAATTAATAATTTTTCATATTAAATTACGCCATGCAACCCATCATCTTAAAGCCCAAATAATGGACTTTAAAACAGTTTTTGCTTCATTTCTTTATCTTATTTCTATCAAAAGTTATAAAGGGAAACGTAAACGCCAACATGCTCAAAATTACTCATTTTTATACACTTTAGGAGGGTACAACTCAAGAACCACTTGAGTTAAAAATATAATATTTTATATTTTTACTTATCTTTAGGAGTGTAACAGTTGTGCCAAATTTGAAAAAATCAAAGAGGGTGATGGCCAAAAGTTCCAAAAAATGGGATCACTTGATGTGGAATTACCCAATAATAATATTAAGAAGTAAGTATATTCCAAAAATGAAAATTATTATCATATTATTGATTATTTGATTGACTAAAGTATAGTTTTTTTAAAACTCGTGTGTAATATAGTCAAAATAGTTAATTCTGTTTATTTTAATTTATACCTCGACATATTTCACGTCTACATCAGGGTTAGTGGGGGTCAGTGTTACATGCGTGTGCTTGAGGGAGAGAATTTGTGAATAAAAATAACAAAAGCGAATTGACACATATTTCTATTACAGTAAGTTTCTATCACTAATTAAACATTTATACAACTATAACTAACGCTTACATAATGTTAATAACGAGAGATACATTAAACTAAGTCTTTGCACGTCTCATTTATGATTCATATTACAAGAATCTTGATTAATATAACATATTTCTAGAAATAGCCATTCTGAATGTTGTCTTCCACCACTAAATCTTTTTCTTATCAAAGTTAATTTTATAAAATTCGTTTTTTGCATGTGCTGTCAAATCTGTAGGATCTTTATTATTTTTTTATGTCATTTTTGTGTTGGCTTAGTCTGACTACACTTTTTGCTATATTTGACCAATATATAATAAAGTACAATTATTACAAGGAATCTTATATACTAATTTCAACCGTTCGTTAACAGGATTAATCTATTATTCTCGAATAAAAGTTATTAACTGTCAGTATGTTCTTTTTCTAACTAATTTTATGTGGATTCCTCATATTCCGCAATAAACTAACTAAATTATGCGTATAGTATCGAGTACCTAAGAAAATATATTATATTTTTATATTCTAGTCTATTAAAAGTATAACATAAACAAAGACGAAATACCTAACATAGGTCGAAATATAGGTTAAAATAACCAGAATTATTTTTTTGACTAAGTATATTACCAGCAAGTTTTTTTAAATTAAACTTATTATTTCTTTACAGATCTCATCTCATCTTATTCGATAATTGGTTACTCTTATAATATCGGCAAATGTTTTATTAGTAGTTTTATTTTTCCTTTCACCCCACATACATAGGAATCTTCATGTATACATATATCAATGTAATTAATAATTATGTACATAAATATAACTTTTCTAACAATGGTACTTTTGTGGGAAATATATAATTTTGCCAAAGAATAGTCGGCTTTAAAGAAATTATTATAATTTAATACTTCGACAGGCACTTCACAAAGCAATTCAAACAAAATGAAAGTGTTTCTATTCATTTTTGGGCTTATAACTGATTTGTCATTGATAATAGGTACTAAAATTACGGAGAAATATGCTCCTCTATTTAGCTGACATCGTTTTCTTGTGTACACCAACGAAAAGTGAATTGTCGTGTCGCAATGGTTCTCGTACGTAACAGAGATCAAGTCGATTCTCACGGGGTAAAGGAATTGGGTCGTTCATTCATTGTGTATCCATTCTTTTGCAGATTTTACAAAGAATATCTACTGAACCGTTCATTCATTATCTCTATATTAAAGCAATATTTGGAAGAACCTTAATTTACTCTCAGTGAATTATTAACCGGAAGGAAATACATACAGGAGACTAATTAAAGTGGTTCGCTGATTGTTCTGTGTACTTTAACGTGTAAATGAGGAATTTTCGTAATTAAAATGCTAATTACTCTTTTGACCTATTTTACAATTTTTTCAGTTGCAGTTTAATGTCTTCTAAATGAATATTAATGTGTACAATTTATAATTTTTTAGTATTTTATTAAAAAATGAGTTAAGCTGGTATTATGTATGCATGGGGTAAAACATTTCCACTTAATTTACATTGTAGGTGTTTTTATTTCTCTTCGAGATAATTTTAAGCTTTCTACTTCTTTGATATCGTTTAAAGTTTAATTAAGTCCAGAATTTTTAAATTATATTCCGTTAGGTTTTTCTTACTTTATCTTTATGCAAATATACAGCTGCAAATTAGTTACATAAAACACAAAGATCGAAATAAATAATCTTCATATAGAAATAAGGTGTTTTTTTTAAATTAACTGTAATAATTACAAATTTATTACAATTACTATATTGCTATAGTAATTTGAAAGTAAATATAGAATAAAATTGCCGTTCTACATTATTTCCCGCGCCCCATAAAAACTGATAACGTTCCCAATTTTGTTATAAAATACATTATAATTATAATTAATAATTATTACAAAAATTATTAAATGTAATTCTGTACCGTAGGGGTAAATGCTAAATTAATTTTCTATTAAATTATATACACATGAAGGATGTTGAAGATGTACTGGTCATAGAAATTAGTATCTAAATGAAATATACATACAAAAACTAAATATCTAACACTTCTAATAAACGAGAATTACTAAGATCAGTTTGTTCGTTCATTAAAGGTACTGTGCGTTTAAGTTTGTACATTTCAAAAGCTTCTAAAATGCCTAATTTGTGTTTGTTATTGCAAAAATGTAAGGATTCCTTGTTGTTTTGAGGTGTCATGGGATGGTTCTGTTCCAAAATGTGTTTAGCATAATTTGATTTTTCTCGATGTTTATGTCTATAAGAGCGTAGTGTTTTTTGCACCTTATGTCGAAATTTGTAAGTGTTTGTCCAATATAAACCGAATTACAAAAAGAACAATTCAAACGGTTACTGCCGGATTTCATGATACATATCGTGTGTTCTGTCTTTAGCATTGAATAAAAATGAAAAAGTATCGGTGTTAGTTTTATATGTTATTTTGTAATTGTTGGTTTTCTTGAGTGCCAATCGGAAATTTCTTTTGATAGCT
This sequence comes from Agrypnus murinus, assembly GCA_929113105.1. Classification (NCBI taxonomy): domain Eukaryota; kingdom Metazoa; phylum Arthropoda; class Insecta; order Coleoptera; family Elateridae; genus Agrypnus; species Agrypnus murinus. The sequence continues at coordinate 95,228,640 of OV816024.1, read as the reverse complement.
AACCTATAATCTTCTTGTGTAATTAGAGTGTCAATCATGTCATGGTTATAATGGTTTGCATGTGCTAATTGTTTGATGATTGAAATTTCTTTATCTTCTTTATTATGTGATCGTTTCATTGGAGTAGTTAAAGCTCGGTGTACTAAAAATCTATAAGCTGTTATTTTGTGCATTTTATGATAAGGGGTTCACAAAGTAAGATTGCAGACAGTTAACTCTATAGAAATTAGTAGTTGAGGTATATTTAGTATTTACATGTCCATAGGGTCCGACTGGACTGAAAAATCTAATAGGCCTAAAATGCCGCACCGATGTAAATACCCTTGAAAAATTGGCAAAGCAAGACAGAATGACATGATGGAGTGTCAACTGAAATTAACGAGTAAGCTCATCAGACTCGACACGAACTCGAAAGATAACTTGTCCACGGAGAAGCCCGATTTGAAAACCCGGCTCGAACAGCACTCGCTTTTTTACAAAACCCATTACGTTAGGCCTGTCTGAAATTCTTGACATTTCACCGGTCATGTAACCTTAAAGTTAGCATGAGGGGGTTGTAACAGATAAGATTTGAATTTCAATGCAGTAATAACTATTTCTATTGAAATGTATGTATGTATAAATGTTAATTGTAAATTAACATTGCCAAACCACTGAAATAAATACATACTTGTGCGTGGTATAGGGCGGTGTTATTCTTAACGGCAACCACAGATAGATGTTTATGTGATTGTCGATATTGACTGCTTAACGTACCTATCCGATAGCATGGCGAAGTGTACTGAGGCTTTATATGTTGACGAGAAAAACCTGGGCCGCCTGAGTAAAAGTTGGGCTCTTTGCCGCGCTGCCACCCACCCGCTGATCATGGAATATAAGTTTCTACGATTGCATACAACATCGATAAAACTTTAAAGAATTCGGTTTAATAGTTGAGTTTAAAGTTTCTCACATCTTTTAAGACAATTATTTAGAGTGCAAGTCTTATTTACAGCGTTTTTACATTTATTTCAATATTAAAAAAAATGATTTAAAACTTTCATATTTAAACATTCGTTATTCTTTTGTCAAATTATGCCCTAATCTGGCAATATTAACATTCATATTTGTATAAATCAGATGGTAAGGGTTAATAGCGATAGTCGAATACTATGCTTACTACTCTGATCCAACTATTTTGAACGCATTATACTCTACAATATATAAATAATAAAAGGTAGTCCTTCCAAATTACTTAAACATATACAGAAAGTTTAATATACTGATTACTACAGACCAACTAGGTTTCTAGAACAACTTAATTGACAATTTCTAACTATTTATCTATAGTAAGATTTAAGAATGACCTGGTATGTTCGATTTTAAAATACTCAGTTTTAATTAGCATGTTTCCCTTAAATAACTCTCACGGTATACAGATAATAACTGAAATTTAAAAGTAAAAATTATGTCTAAAATATTCTCTAAAAACATAAATCGCACTAGGATCATATATTAAGACAACAAAGTTGTAGCGACGAAAGAACATAATTATAGTTTGTTTCATGTATTAAATGATATATGATATTTAATCCAAGAATTTGTATAATTAACGTTAAAATCTTGCACGTTTGAAGGATTAGGTTAATTACAACATAACTTTATTTTAATTAATTGTTGTTACGTGTTTTAAAGGTAAGTTACCAACAGTACATACAGTGAGCAAGTCTTTAGAATTTTATTTATGTGCGTTGTGATTTTGTAGTTTGCAGATCTTTATTGAGGGTCCAAGTGTACACAAAAAAAACTTAACTGTACATTCAAAAATTCTAAACAAAATCACAGTGGATTTACTTATATTGTGAATAACTATACAAAATCTAAAAAAAATCATTACAAAGGGGTCATTGAGACACCCAAATACTACGCATAAATCGTAACTGCATGATTTACAGTAGTGTTATGGCAAAACATGTTATCTGGTATTTTTGTCATTTTACAGGAGCAGCAACAACAGTTTTGTATTTGCAGGTATCAATATAGTACATAGTGACTTTCAGCAGTAATTTTTCAAAAGTAACTAAACCCTTTCATCAACTTAAAGTATACTCTATTTGTGGCCATTTAATGCCAAAAAGTGCATTTTGAAAAAAAGGCAGATAGCATGTTTTGCCATAATACTACTGTAAATAATCGTTTTTTTCCATAAATAATATAGTAATGTGATAATTTTGGTTTTAAATTAATACTCCAGGAATATTAAAACTTGCTTACCTAACTTGTTTTGAAAAACGATGTTTATTAATTAAATTATTTCACATTTTTTACGTGAAAAATTAATTTTAGAGAAACTGTACATTCAAACTTAACCAAAAAAATACCACTTAAGTTTAATTGTATTTGAACTATTTTCTCAAAATCTTAAGAAAATTGTACGTCTAGGGACTAAATTATTGCCAAAAAACCTGCTTTTTTTGCCAAAAAGTAGGTAATAATTTAGTCGCTCGACATACGATTTTCTTAAAATTTTGGTAAAATAGTTCAAATACTATGAAACTTAAGTGGTATTTTTTTGGTGAACTTTGAATGTACAGTTTCTCTAAAATTAATTTTTCACGTAAAACGTGAAATAATTTAATTAAAAGAAATGTTAACATTTCTAGAGTATTAAATTAAAACCAAAGTTATCACATTATTATATTATTAATGAAACAAACAACACACGTTTTCTGGGTAGACTTGGACCATAATAAACCACTGGCAGTTGATTTTTCTGATATAAGTAAATAAGACATCCGAGAAACTGGCTTCTAAACAGACTATTGTAAAACTGAAAATCTTGATCTACTTTTAATTCACTGACAGTTCTATTTATATTTAATATAATAATATTTACATAATATATACAAGTGTTCTGCATATCATAACTAAAAGATCGGTTGTATGGAATAGTAATTATATACCAAAAAAATAATTGTGAATTCTTAAAATAAGCAATTTCAGGTCCGGCGGACCACATTCGGTCCGGTTGGGTAATCGACCGCAAGGGGCTAGGGCCCCCCTAAAAAATAGCATGCTAAAAAAGGTTAATTTCACAGCAGGGTTTTGCAGGGGTACACATTTACTAGAAAAAAATTGAAAATGCTTAGAAATTCCGAGTGGGTATTTTACCTAACCTTAATATAACTTACACACATTTCAGACTTTAATAGAGATGTCCGGAAGATTAATCGTGTCTGATTGATTCGAAATAAGTATATACAAAAATTCTCACTAAAGAATTTTACTTAATATCGATGCTTTGTTTTTGATATAGTGCCTGTAGACAATTAGACATTGATTTGGGGTCAAGGTTTTAGAGGTTTATCTTACTAATAATTGTTATTACTAATAGTCCATCAAACGGTCGAAAAATATGAGAAGTATAAAATCCTATTGTGGAATGATATAACAAACTTTATCATACAAAGCTATAGTGGGATAAAATAATTGATAAACAATTTTTCTGGAAATACGTACGTTATTGTACTTTTAATGCGAAATCACTTTTTCTAAATAAATTTACTCAATTAGGCTGTATTTACTGTTAAAAGCAGCTAATACTTCTTTAGTTTGGTTTGTGTACAGGATGGAACAGGATGGCGCGCTTATTCTGTGCCTGAAGGTTTGTTACAATTTTTTTTGGCTTTTCTCTAGTTCAATTTCACTTGAATGTTTAATCTAAAATTTTTCTTCATAAAAGGCTTTTCCCCATCGTGTTATTATCAGTTTTGTCTCTCCAAATATAGTCGTGTTTGTAAACACACCTTTTTATTGGTTATTCCTTATTTACATAGTTGTTTTTAGTCAGGCTTCCTCGTTGGTAAATTCGGTTTTATCACTGTTTTCCAGAAACTTTTGATAAGATAACCATTTTCCTATCTTTTGGTGTTCAGTTGAACATAAGTTATTTTGCTAGTAGTATTTCATTCATGTAAGAAATTTTCAAATTTCTTTTCTTTTTTGTGGATGAAATCAAATACATACTTGGTGATTTAGTTAGTTTTACGAAGATGATACTTAACCAGGAAATACCTTCCAATTAAACAAGAGGTAATTGTTACCCCTCTGACTGTCTATTTTTTTAAGCCGGCCAAATCATCTAATTCCGGTTTCTTTTTTCAGCATTGATTTTACGCTACGTTTCTACGTTATCTACATCGTAACGTTGGGTATTGTTATCCGCCGTACTACCCTTTGGAGCCGCATATAAAAAGTCAAGTGTATTATCAAACCCATTTTATTATACAGCAAGAAGACAAAATACACAACATCCTTCTAACACACAGAATTTCCACCAGTCTTTAACTGAATCCACATTGTTTCTATTCATTTTTTAGGTTATGTAATAAAGATAAATTATTTTTGTTTTGATATTTGTCTCTTGATTATATCTCTTTTAAGAAGGAACTAAATATAAATAAAATAAATGTGTCATCATTGTTTCAAAAATTTGACGCATACAATTTTTTTGCAAATGTCCGATATTTTTTTTTAATTAATTAATATTAAATTGAAAAATTTGTAATGAAGGAAAAATTTTTTTAATAAATTAATATTAAAATTAAAAATTTAAATGAACAAAAAAATATTTCATAAGGGTATTGTGTTATATTAAAGTTTATTTTTTTTATAGAATATCGATACAAAAGAAATTGAGGTAATTCGGTTGAGAATAATATACATGAAATTAAACAAAAAAAATATAAACTATTTGTATTTATTTTATGAATTACAAAAAAACAAAAAATTGTTAATATTATTATTCCGGATCTGATTCTTCAATTGTAAAACTATCATCCAATTCGGAAGATTCATCATCATTTTCGTCATAAACCACTGTCATTATGTCTTCGACTTTCAAAGGCGTTTGGTCTCCAACAAATCCAATTGGTTTTAAATAATAATTATCAAAAAACCAACCGCAATCTCGCACGCTTCGATTTAAAAATTTTAAACCCTTGCAACCCTGACTCATGAACGGTTTTTTGCAAGCAACCTTATACTATCGTTTTGCAGAAAAGTAAGCTTTATTTTGACATATAATTTATTTGGTTACTCGATCGGTGAAGGTATCACTTTCAATTCACTTATTTAAACTTGGCAACTGTATAGCCTTGAACAGAAAAAGATAAGCAACCCTATGTTTGCGTTTTCTATAGGGTTTGCACTTTCAATTAGTGTTAATTCTTTTTGGTTACGAGATCGGTGAAAGTATTTAAAAAAATTAAATATTGAATTTTTAATTAAAAATATCCTTGAACAAATTTATTTAGGCAACTCATCTGCGTTACTTTTGTTAACATATTTTATTTCATAAAAAATACATTTTATTCGGTTACTCGATCGGTGCTCAACGACATCAATAACGTATCCTGTACTATTTGTGTTTTGTTAAATAAACCTCTTTATGTTTCTTTTGTATTATGTGTCTCTTATTTCTACTATTATTTGTGCTGAGTTTAAAGGGCGGCTGTTACTTTGAAGCAGACGTTTGCTGGATCCAAACATTCAGTAAATCTCAGATTAATGTTTTGTGTTACAAATTTTAATATAGCTGGACATCTTATTAACATCACAAACTAGCCGGTTAGGAAGTTTCCGTAATAAGTTTCGTGTTTAATGTTAATTGTAATAATTATACAAAATTTTTTCTATTAAAATGATTTATAATTCTTTAGTAATTATTAATTAGTATAATTATTGCTTGGTTATATACTGGATGATCAAGTAACAATATTTTTTAATCTAGGACACACTGCATAGTATCTCCAAATGTGGTTTATAATTGGGTAAACACTAGAAATAAACATCGATAACTTGAGACATAACTTTAAGACAATGTAACTATGTTGTTAACTATAATTTCTAAATTTTAATATTGGACACCTAAATCACAAAATAGATGATATTAGAATTATTTTGGCGAAAATTAAAGCACAAATAGTTGATTAGCAACTTAGCTAAGTCAATTTGAATATTGACTATTAACTCACGATAATATTGAATAAGTTTACTTATAAGAACGCTATTCAAAAAATGTAACAATATACAGGGTGTCCTATTTTAAAAAGTAATTTTATTGGATAACCAAGCAAAAATAATAAAAATGATATAATTTTTTTGCAAAAAATATATTTTTGGAAGGCAACAAATCCTGTTGGTTGCAGAGTCTGTAGTAATCGCGCTTTTTGAAGAAGCACGCGACGTTAGAAAACCTTCGATGAACTTCGAAGTACTAGAGAATCTCCAAATGACCAAATATTTGCCATTTTTCTGCAGCTGATCAGATGATTCATATTTATTAAATTATAAAACAATTGTAATCTACCAAAATTGCCCAAAAAATAATTTCAACGGAAATTAAGAGTCGCGTTGTCGGAGAATCGCCGGTGTGCTGATGACTTATTGTTGAATCTGCATGTTCTTCTCCTTTCAAAATAACCTGCCCACTTTTGCTTCTTTCGTTATTAAGAAAAATATTTTTGCGAAAAATCTAAGTTATCAATGATTTATCCACTGACTAAAGGCAATAAGTAAATTAGTCTTTAGCAATATGGGTTATGATAAGATAATAATTCGTAATTTAATATAACACGTTCCTATTTTCTCAAAAAGAAAATTCTGTATATATACATTACTGCATTGTACATGTATAATTTTTTTCTTTTTCCTTTTAATATTTTTGTTTTCATTTTTTCTCTAAAGCCCTCCGTGGTCGAGTGGTAGAGACCCAGCTTCTCTATCTGAGGAACATGGGCTCGAATCTTAGTTGCAGGGTTGCAACTGAATTTTAAAAATGTAGTACAATCGTATTTGAGCTCGATAGCCTAAGGCAGTGATTCTTAACCTCTTCGAAGTCAAGGAGCACTTTTGATCATAAGAAAAATTCGCGGAGCACCAAAATCAAAGAGTCAAAAACATTAGACATAACTAACATTATTATTAAAAATTAAACTGATTATTACACAACAGTTAAAAATAACATTAATTAAAAAAATATATAAAAATATATACGAGGTAAGCGCCATAAATTCTCGGCCTGATATAATAGAAAAAATAAATAAATAAAATAAACTTTAAAATAAATTTTTATTTTTCAATATAATCTCCTCCAATGTCAATACACTTATTATAACGTGGAATTAATAATTATTAATTCAATGCCCTTGTAAAAATAATCTGAAGTTTTTCCTTCAAAATGTTCAATTACAGCTGCTTGCAACTAGTTTTCATCCTTAAGCAGAAAAAAGACGCGGTTCTTACCCAAATGGTGATGAACAATTCGACGAACACTTGTCTTCGAAATGTCAGACATCACTGCTAACTCCTTAACGTTCAAACGGCGATCTTCTAATACCATTTCTTCAATGATTGCAACTTTTAATGCGTTACCGCTTCAATTGGCTTACCGGTGCGCTCATCATCTTCAAGAGATTCTTGCCCCAAATGGAAACATTTTGACCACTTTTTTACAGTGGAATATGAAGGAGATAAATCACCATAAACGCCGTCTAAACGTTGTTTGATTTGATTAAGTGTGTGCCTTTCTTTTGTTAAAAATCTAATGATCGCGCGGTACTCAATTTTCGTTATCTACGACATTTTCATGCACTTGTCACGATGCTTGAGTGGCTACTAATAGTTATTTAATCTTTATGGGCGAGCTGGGAACTTTATGAGGCGAGCGACGAAGGAGCGAGCAAACGGCTTCACTTCACTTTGCAAAGGTGCTGCCATCTAGCCCTTATTTGTGCAACTCAAATCACATAAAGTAGATGAGCCAACATTGAATTTCGGCCGTCATAATTTCGCAGAGCACTTGCAACAAGCTCGCGGAGCACCAGTGTTCCGCGGAGCACCGGTTAAGAACCACTGGTCTAAGGCATGAAAGTTGTATGAGTGCTAAAGTTTGGGAGAGGGTAATGTACTTGCTACAATAGCTTCATTACCTCTGTTACATTCCCATAACAGTTTGTGTGTTTTTTTTCATATATTACAAACCAGCTCAGCATATTCTGCTATACATGATGAAATTATGAGGATATAAAAGTAAATAATCCAAAATAATTAAATTAAGTTTTATGATTACTACAATGGGTCCTAGGATAGTCTTCTTTTCAATCTGCGATGAATGTTCTTCTGGCCGATGTTATTTGTCCAAGATATTTAACGGTATTGTCTTTGGCGTTCCAGATTATCTGCATGTGGTTGAGGTAAATCCGACATTGCAAATGCTGTAAAAGAGGAATGAATTATGTATCTAATGTATGTACGATTTTCTTGCTAGAATAATAATTTATTATTTTAACGATTTATAATAAATTACATCATAATTATACTATTGTCAGTGAAATTATCTCTGTTTCTTGAAGAAAACGAATAGGGATTAGATTTGAATTTTGAACGGTAAAATTTTTCACTTCTGGCCCGTTGTGCGCTGTAAGTTTAATTATCTAGCCTGCTAACTGTAGAATTCAGTGCGTTGGTAGTTACTTGGGCGGTTAAAAACATAGATATTAATTTAATTAATAAGGGTATTTGTTGAACAAATAGCGTCATTTTTGTTTATTAGTATCAAATACAAATTAATCAAATTTATATACAAACCACGCGATGCTTCAGTAATAGAAAGACTAGATCTAATTATTAAGCTAGATAAATTTCTCTTCATTCATGAAAATCGTTGTAGTAATTGGAGAGAAGCGGTTCGTGATGATAGATGAAAAGCTAGGCCAGGGTTGGATTAATCTAAGTTTGTACCTTAGGCAATATTTACAATATAGAATATCTAAGGATTTCAAGAATTAATTTAATTAATTATATTATTTATCTGAGTATGGCAGGCATTGTTTCAATTTCATCAAATACACCTTATACTTTATAATTTTCAGATGATTTTCATTTCGCAGTTAGATATTTTCATGACCCATATTGTAACACTTCAAAATAAATATCATGAATACGCACAAGTCAAAAAAAAATGTTTATCGTATTTACAATGTTAACAATGTTTATCGTGTCATTCTGTAGAATTTATGTATGTAATACATCCCTGATTATAGCAATTCTCACATTAAGTAAAATCTACTGAATGAATCATTTGAATTGTCACCTCTGAAAATTAGAAAGCATTTTGTATTTAAAAAATTCAAATAAAGTTTGCTACAAATTTTTGAAAAAGTCAAGGTTGAGAAGCATTTACTGTAAAACAATTTTACAGTAAGTATTTAATGTATATATTATTTATATTCAAGATTGCAAAATACGTCCATAACCTTAACACAGATAACACTCCCTACGTGAGTAAACATTAAGTACTTTTCTTTTACTTAAGTTATATCTTCATCTTTAATACAAAATTGATATTTAAAGTGTACTTCAATGTTATTTGTAAATACATCTACCGTCAACAATTAACAATCGCTTAACATCATCACGAAAGCAGAATTTTGCATTTTAAATAAATTTAGTCATGCATACACTATATCTCGGAAGTAATTTTAAGAATTTACTATTTCCTAATAAAATTTAATTAGAATGTCTTAAATAAGTTAAGTTACTTTATCTGTTTAATGTAACATCAATAACATGTTGAAACGGAAACGGCATTAACCTTTAAATTCAATTTTCTAAGTGACGTAATTTTGTTGTATTCATAATTGCATATTCATAATTATTATTTTGTTGCAGAACAATTTAAACAATGGAGAGGTATCACATATACAAATTAGGTAAGTGTTTCTTTTTGCATTTATTATTAACTTCTAATTATTTTGATTATGATAAATTGTTGTCTGCATTATTTATTTTGCATTTCATACTTTCAATCTTTAATACCATATTGTAATGTATGAGAATGACTAAATAGAAAAAGTTGTAATTATTAGATAGTTTAACGAACTTTCATATTTTGAATTGAAAGAACTGATCATTCTTTTAGTACTGATTTTTAGTAATGGCAAATTATGAAATAAGCAGTAATAAAATAACCGCAACAACGTTAAGTATAAAAGCGATAAGTAATAGGGTGGAGCACCTCTTTGACAGGCCACTATTACGCGAACGTGTACGGTTTAAAATTATATGATATTACATAAGTTTTAATTTGTATTTCAGACGAAGTATAATGATTTGATTGAACTTACAAATATCAAAAAATACCGAATGCACAATTAACATACAATTATTGATGTAATGATAGTATTTTGTTGTTGTGAAAGGCTATTGTCTTTGTAGATTTAAGGTGTCTAAATTAATTACAATCTACGTGGATACATAAGCAAATGCAAAATTACCCCAAGCTTGCTTATTTATTTGTGTCACTGAACTCGTATTTACTAGAAGAGGCATTATGTATGAAGCAGATGTCGCCAACATAACCTCTAAATTTGACTTATGTTTGTTTACATCTTCCACAGCACCAGTGGCGCCTTGTCAATCAAGGCCACAGTTATAATTTATAAATACCAAGAAATTAGCTTAATTAATAAGTAGCAATTTGGTTAATAATAAACTAAATAGTAAACTAATGAATTGATAAAGTAGTGTAAGATAAATGAAACTTCTAAAATAAGGTTATTCTAGGTTTCTTCATAACTCAAAGGTTTATCAGTTTATAAAAAACATATATACAAAGTTTAGAAATTTCATTGTAATTTAAAAGTTTCTTCCAAATACTTGCTGTCACAATCTAAATAGTTACCTAGTTATGAGGAAAAATTGATTACCGTTACCGACCATTGCTAACACCAAATTTTCAAACTTTAAGTGTAGTGCGGCACCATTTTTCGTTATGTAGTCGAATCGAAACTTTGTCAAAAAATATCGTCGAGGCGTCAGACACATTAATAGAATTAATTAATCACAGTTAATAGCTGTGTACATATAAGGTGCTTGAAGCGCTGAAAAGTAACATTAGACTACTATTTACTGAACGTCAATAATCAAATGTCAGAACATCAATTTCAACAGTAGAGAAAAGAAAAATAAATTTTAAATGAAGCTAGAATATATATATTTTACAGCGTCCGGTGATGATGAGGACGAGGATGAGTTTTGTTTACTTGATAACGTGCACGAAATATTTCTCGCTTTAGAGCGAAAAATATTTCGTGCATTTATGATATTTATGTTATGTTATGTTATCTCAATAACGCTGTTTCGAAAAAACGTTTCGTGCACGAAATGATTTTCGTGGTCTAGAATGAGTTTTTCAGACTTTCATTCTTGGCCATCAAAGGAGCATTTTGCGCACTAAATACACAAATAACTATTTTAAATTATTCACTGTGATAATAAAGCATCACCAAAGTATCAACACTATTTTGAAAAAATAACCATAAAAGCTTTAGCTGAAACGGTTGAAGAATGGTCAACGATAGCAAAAAATGCCATATTAAAATTTTTAAAAATTGCGAATTCAGAAGAGTTCGCCACTTAACGCAGTTTCTTCTAGTCATAATAAATTCTGTTAACATGGTGAGTTTGCTAAATTAGTATTTATGTTGGTTTTACTTAAAATCGATTTTAATAGAATTTTCTAATTATAAAAGAACTGTAGACATTTCATTTTTATTTGTTAGTAAGCTAATAAAAATAAATGTTGCGTAAAACGTATCACATTTTGGCCTACGAATACCTATCGGAATAACAATATGTGTGTGACCAATATATAATAGGTGTATCACCTGCGTAGATCCGTTTATCCTAAAATGCAATTAATTGAGTGAATTATTTATTAGTTACCTACAAATTTCGTAGTTATCTGTAAATAATACAACAATTTTCATAGCATTTCAATTAATTTTATAAGGAATTCTAAATTAAATCTTATTTTTTAACCTACTGTGACAACCTGTAGGGCAGTCAAGTATTGTAAATCAGCTGTGATTGTGCTAATATGTACATTTAAACCTGTAAAATATGTTCACTCGACTAAAACTTAAGGTATTGATAATTAAAATGCCTATTTAACAATAATATATTATCTACCATCATACAAAAAGTAACCACTTTTTACACTGATTTTCGTGTAAAAAGCTAACGTTTATTGAGCTAGTGTTATATGATAAATGATATGATAAATTAATGATTTAGGAATATTTTACAAATTGGTTGCTAAACAACTTAGCACATAAAAGTCTAAGCACGCTAATATATGTACACATGACATAAGTCACAAATTTAAAAATATATCAATTACAATGAATACTCTAGTAAAGCGTTTTGATCGTAGATAAAACGTTGTAAGATATACGTGTAAAAAGTCTCTTAGTGTTAAACAGTTCGTGCAATAAAGAATGGCTTTTTACTCTTATATCTTAAATATCTATTAAGGTACGTATAAAAAGTCATTCTTTATTGCGCGAACGGTTTAAACCACGAGTGAGTGTTTTAAAAGACGTAAGAGACTTTCTACAAGTGTAACTTACAACATTTTATCTACGATCATAACTGTTTACTAAAGTGTTAATTTTACTTAATATTTTTTAGAATTTGTAGGTTATGTCATGTATATCAGCGTGCATTGATTTTTACGTGCTAAGTTGTTTAGCAACCAGTTTGTAAAATATTTATAAATGATTTATTATACATCTTTTGTTGACATTATCGTGCAATAAAAATTTTATAACACTAGCTCACTAAATATTAATTTTTTACACGAAAATCAGTGTAAAATGTAGTCACTTTTTGTATGTAGCTATCTATTGTCAGGACGACTTGGTACGGGTGCTATAGACAGATTATTAGCCATTTTGACATTTATAATCATAGCTTTATTCTGATGTATAGTCGAGGACAAAAGTAGTTTGAGTGTTACAAACGCATTTAATAATAACCTTTCAATTTCAATGGCAGGAAGATAATATTGTAGGTATTATTACATACTATTTAAATTTTGCATTTAGTATTTATCTACTAATCAATTAGTATTAACTGAAATTACAGGATATAATGTACATACATAAACACATGTAATGTTTCATGCGTGTGATTTGTATTCTTTAGAAATACCTTTTAATAAATAAACTACCTTTCCTGATTACAGCATCACTCAAAATATACATACTTATATTATATACTTCAAACATTTGATATTTTCCGTGAATATTGATTAGATCCTTTTCAGAATCTTACATTGCGAAGTTAATCATCCTAAATAAAATGTTAACTTCAATGATATAATCTGCATTCAAATGTTGTGAAATTTTTGTTATCCGTTTTTTAATGGTACCGGGTGATTTTTTAAATTTCTGATCTAGAAAGCCATGACATAATTTTAAAACAAAAGATGCGGAAAACGTAGGGCGTAGTTTGAATCGTTCGATTTGTCACAACTGTCAGATTTCAAAAATGTTGACATAAACATAACCTACTCCAGTGTTGTTCTCGCTTTTGCCGTCTTTTGTGCTTCACTGTTTCCTCGTGTTTTGAATTCCGTTTCGCCAGTTATTATCTCGGTTATTATCAAAAATCAGTCTTTTTCAAGACTAACCTTTCGTTTGTGATTGAACGCTTAGTTTTCAACGTTATTTTGGAGTGTTTTTCATCACAACAAAATGGTGTTCACACAGGAACAAAAAACATTTATGATCGAAGCTTACTTTCGTAATGGTCATCAAGTTAATGGTCAATGGGTGTATGAAGCCGGAGCATGTCTTCGGGAGTTTCAAGAAAAATTTCCAGATCTTGCGGTGATAGAGGCAAATTTTCTCATGACTCTGTCTTATGTGGTGAATCTATTCCGAGAAACTGGCAGTGTTCAGCGAAAAACTGGAAGTGGCAGACCAACAAAACGAATTCCTGAAACTGTTGAAAATGTAAGACAAATAATGGAAGATGACCCTCATACGTCCTTAAGAAGACTTTCACAACAAGTGGACTTATCTTACAGCACATGTCAAAAAATTGTTAAAAAAGACCTGCACATGCGTCCCTACAAAATGCAGGTTTATCAAGAACTTCTGCCGCCAGATTATGAGAAAAGGATATCCTATTGTAATTTTTTCAATCGGACAATGGATAATGATCTTCTGGACTTGAGTTTCTTTAGTGACGAAGCTTGGTTTCATCTTTCGGGGTATGTAAACTCACAAAATATGCGGATGTGGAGTGCAGAAAATCCCCATTTTTTTCGAGAATCGCCTTTACACCCTCAAAAAATTGGAATATGGGTGGCCATTTCACGAAGACGGTTAATTGGACCCATCTTTTTCGAAGAGTCTATCACAGCTGAGCGGTATCAAAATATTTTAGGACAGTTCATCAATCAACTTGACCCTGAAGAGTTACGTGATGGTTACTTTCAGCAGGATGGAGCAACAGCACACACAGCCCATACAACTTTAAATTACCTAAGACAATATTATGACGACCGTTTAATCAGCAACCACACCGAGAATATTTATCCACCTCGATCACCAGATTTGACGCCCCTGGACTATTTCTTGTTTCCGACTTTAAAAAACACCATTTTCAAAGAACCAGTACACACAATTGATGACTTGAAACAAAGAATCAGACAAGAATGTGCAAGGATTTCACCAGAAGTGCTTATTAGAGTGTTCGAGAATATGAAGCGCCGAGTTAATTTGTGTATAGATGCTGAAGGTCAACATTTCCAACAGTTGTTGTAAATTTTGAATAAATATTGTGTTAACAATGTAAATTGTTATAATTGTGAATAAATCTTGCTATTTCTTAAATCCAAGGAATAAAAATTGAAGCGAGTTGTAACCATAACCTAAACTTCTCAAGTCAATAATCACATCGAAATTGCACTTAAACTCGCAATAAAATGCACACTTTGGTAAAAGCATGTTTCGCAAATGATCACTGTTTAAATATTTATCAATTTGTTTAATAAATGTAAAAGTAAGTAGTCAATTTGTCACATAAATGACATTTGGAATAGCAGTGTGATCAACGCTACGCCCTACGTTTCGGTGACCTTCGATACGGCGTAAAAATCACGACTTACTAGATCAGAAATTTAAAAAATCACCCGGTATAACCAAAGAGTAGTATAACAATAAAGCAATTAAGTAGTATAGCTACTTACTTGTAATATACCTATTATTTAGAAGTTGGAACTTAGATTTATTATAGATATGCTTTGGATCAGTGATGCAAGTTAGTCTTAGTCATGTTTCGTAATAAGCGCAAAGCATCATGTCTAAATTCAAATCAGCAATTTTACATAATTTGTTATTATCCTGTGGGTTATGGATAACATGGGTTACATTATGGGTTATGGACACAATTATTCAGATACGACAGTCATCTAATGGCGATTAAAAACAAAATGAAGATGATTAGCTTAAGAGGTTTAAATATGGAAAAAATATAGTTGTCATTTGTTTGCCACTAAGATAAATGTTCATAACAGAAATGGCAACGCAATTTATTGTTAGAAAGGTTGTTGGGACATTAAGAGATGAATAAAACAATATGAGTTGTCCTTAACTTTTATAAGAAATGGGGATAATAATTCATTACTCCACAATTATGTTGCATTTTGTTGCTAAATGTACAAATGTACAGTCATTAGCAAATGTCTTGTCCCGAGTAAGGGCGTTGCTGCCTTAAGAATCGAAATACCCCTTATACTGTGTACGAAAGAGACAGAATTAAACAGAGATGGACAACTACCTTGGCAAGATATTCTTTAAAGCTTGTTTTGAAAACACGCTTGTAAAAACTCTTGTTACTCATTCTATTCAAAATTTCTTTGACACACTTTATAAAATCCTCCTTTTAAATAGAAGCATCTACTAGTTAAACAAAGTTATATAGCGTGTTTATGTTTCATTCTTTACCTTTAGTAAAAAATAACTAAACGAAAATAATAATGAAAACAATAATCAGAAAATAGTTGTTTAGGACTACTTTAGATAATTAAATAATCGCAGAAATTAATGTAAGCGATAAATAAAAATAAAGTAATAATATAGGCATTTATTTATGTAAATACGTTAAAATTTTAAAAAGTTATTAAACATTCAGTTTTTTAATAAAAATACTACAAATTAAGAAAAAACTAGAAACATAGATATAGTAACCACTAAAAACAAAACAGTCACAAAACAAAAATTAAGAAACACCCTTGGCAAAGCATAGAACCTTAGATCATATATCTCATTAAAATCTGTTTACCTAAAATTTTTAGAAAATATTTGTGAAAGATTACAGATTTTTTAAATCCCGCCTCCTTTTAAGTAGATTAGTCAATGAGTTTAATTTTTCTCTCTAACACATTATTCTGTCAATTATCTATCTCTCTCTTGCATGTATTACCTGAGTGCAAAAGTTGGACCCTTTCTCATAAAAATTCCAGTAACTACTTTCAAGATATAATCCTGTGAATATACCCAAACTGTATTTATTATTAAATGTAATTTATTTGACCGGCAACTACTGGGAATTTTACATAAAGGTAAATAAACCGGCCTTTAATGTTTAAATATGCCTCGTTTGTGTGCCCAATCTGATTCTATTTTGGAAACTCGGGGAATGATTATTAGTTTTGATTATTTATTATTTTTACTAATTTTTACAATAAAAACTTATTACAGTTAGTACTAAAAATTTAGTTTTTTTAGTGTTTACAAAATAATTAAACCATGTAAATAAACAAATCAAACTCGTAAATAAATTAATAGAGTTTATAATAAAGTAGAAAAAAGCATACGATATTTATTTCTTAAAATAGAACAAACGATAGTAGAAGTGAAACAGCTGTTTTGTATTCCCGTAAAATGAGAAACTCACTTGAAAATAGCAGTTTTTATTACTCTGTTGTTGTTATACAAAGCCACTCTAGGTAGGGTAGCAACCTTTAAAACTGTTTACATTTGTTGTGTTATTTGTAAAGAAAAGAAACTATGCTCCGAAACGTACGTCGTTTCTTTTACCAGAATTGTTAAATGTGTTGCCTGCTCGGGACAAGACATTTGCTAATGACTGTACATACATATAAACACTCGTTCTATAAATAGTTATAAACTGTATAAACGGTACAACATTAGGGAGACATTCTTCTTTAATGTTTTTATAGTCCTGGGAATCTTCGTAAAATAAGTTTCACCTTGAATGGCATCGATAAATTAGCATAATCCATACGTGGATTGTATGTTTGGATCAAATAAATTATTTTCATATTTTTTATTGCAGATTTACAATCTACTCCAAAGAATACGGAGTAATAAGTGAATAGTATGAGGGTCCGTCAAGGTGGCAAAACGATTGTAGCAAAACCAATCGAAACTAGATCTGTATTTAATTGCTACTTAATTGCCACATTTAAAAATTAATTGCTCTTTTAGATACCAAAATATGGGTTTTGCCAGCTTGATATCAAGCTAGCAAAACCATATCGAAAAAACACCTAATTAACGTTTAAAATAACTTAAACATAACAGAAAAATTAATTGCTAATAAATTACCACATTAAAATAAATAAATAAACATAAAAAACTTTTCTTTGAAGTTTAAAAATAAAGGGTTTTGCCAGCTTAAAATCAGTTTTGCTGGAGTTCTACTATAGGAATTAAATTGAAACAAAGGCTACCACATCATGCGATTTAATTGTTAAATAATTACCAAATTCGAAAATTAATTGCTAATATAGTAATAGAAAGATTTTGGTCCAAATTTTAACTCCAGAAAAACCGATTTTAAGCTGGCAAAACCCTTTACTTTGAAAATTAAAATTTTTGTATTAC
The DNA here is from genome assembly GCA_929113105.1 of Agrypnus murinus. NCBI lineage: Eukaryota > Metazoa > Arthropoda > Insecta > Coleoptera > Elateridae > Agrypnus > Agrypnus murinus. The sequence continues at coordinate 95,210,896 of OV816024.1, read as the reverse complement.
TATATTGGCAATTAATTTTCGGATGTAGTAATTAATTAGCAATTAAATAGCATGATATGGTAGCCTTTGTTGCAATTTAATTGCTCTATTAAAACTCCAGCAAAACCGATTTTTTGATATGGTTTACCCTCATATTTTGGTAACTAAAAGAGCAATTAATTTGTAAATGTGGTAATTAAATAGCAATTAAATATAGACCTAGTTTTGATTGGTTTTGCTATTATAGTTTTGCCAGTTTAACGGACTCACTGTATGAAAATGTTATGATATGAGTCGGGCACCATCCACTAAGGTTCTCTGAAGTTTAACTTGAAAGACCTTCTGGTCAAATTGTTGATTAAAAAGCATCCCCTAACGGTTCTCTAAAGTTTAACTTGAAAGATCTTCTGGCCGAATTTTTGGTTAAAAAGTCCGTCAATGAGTTGGTTACTATGTCCTGTACATCTCTTTTTGTATTTGGTAGAATGTGGCTGGATCACGTTGTGGACAATTTGTTCTCCGGTTGGTGAATGTTACTTGAGTGGATTTGTTAGGGTTGACTGCAATTTTCCACTTTTTGAACCATATTTGTAGTGCGTTCAGATGGTTTTGCAGATGATTGATTGTTTTTCTAAAGCCTGTCAAGGTATGTGGAGCGATTAACATAATTGCTGTATCGTCAGAGGATGTGGCCATTAATGTGACGTTATTTAGTAGTACATTTTTGGTGAATATTAGGTACAGGAATGGTTCGAGAACACTTCCCTGAGGTATTCCCAATTTAATACAGTGATAATGAGACAATTCATTATCAATTTTTACTTGAAAGTAGCGTTCGTCTAGATAGGATTTGAAAACAAAGTAGAGTTGGTCGGATAGGTTTTTTTTAGTTTGTACAGGAGTCCCATGTGCCAAACCTTACATAGCACCTGCTGAATATCGAGGAATATTGTAACACACACCTACTTGTTTTCTAGACTTTTTTGATTTTATTGACTAGTCTGTGGCACTTGGTGGAATGGTTTTGACGAAAGCCGAACTGATGTTTAGGAATTAATTCACTTATAGAATTCTCTTTTTATATTCTGTTTCAAGGAATCTTTCAAAAACTTTAGACATAAGAGAAAGAACATAGCTCAGTAAGAGTTAGTTTCCGTTGGAGGTTTACTAGGTTTGAGTGTCATAAGAATTGCTTTTCTTGGGAGTTTCTTCAAAATTTCTGCAATGATGAAGTCATAACCAGGAGCTTTGCGTGGGTTTAGGGAATTTATTTCTTTAAGTACTTCTCTTGGAGTAAAAACTTTTGTAAAAGTAAAAAGGAGATGATGGTTGACATGTCGAATTTAGGAAGGTTTCAGTGCTTGAGTCATCGTTGTTTTAGTTCTGGTAGGGTGAATACTTTTGATAGGTATTCAGAAAATGCGTTTGCCTTTTCAGGATTCGCTCGAGCCTGTGCTCTATTGGAATTTCTAATAGGTGGAAACTAGGTGGTTTGAATTTATTCGTGGCCTTCTAGAGTGATTGATCATCGGGAGAAAGATTAGTCATATACAATTTAAAGGTTTCGTTTTTTATTATTTTAAATTAGGGTTATTTTATTCAAGGGCGTTTTGTCTATGGATCAAATATGAAACTTATAATTTAGTGATATATTCGTTAGTGAACATGTTTTGGTTGAACAGCACTATTTCATACTTGCAAATAGACCAATTCCATACATTTCTGGAAGTTCACTAATAACATTGCAAGAACTACGGTAATTATATCACAACACTATATTTTGAAGGATGTCTGTAAAACACACATTTATAGTAACTATTTGACTTATGACAATACGTAATTAGGTGACAAGTTTACCTTTTTCATGATCAAAAGTCGTCTAATTAAAAAAATCTAATATTTTCATAAAAACCATCCCTTCCGTGAGTGGCTTTTAGAGAGCCAGGCATATTCATGTAAATAATACAAACATGCAGTTTAAAAATATTTCTAACAGAAAAGGTCGGCCCTGATTAATTTTTATGCTTTCCATATGTTAACATACACTGAAAGACTTCTTGATCTAAAAACATTTAAAAAAATATTTTGTTGGTTTCAGAATTTTCTCTTTTCTATTTTATTACGTAAAACTTGATAGTTTTAACTAAAATACGATATTATTTAAAATTATTATATTATTGAAAAGAAATTGAATGTCCTGTTTGAGGCCAGAACATGTAAGAGGACTACACTATATATATTACGGCTAGAAACGTAATAGATTTTAGTAGCCACTCAAGCATCGCAACGAGTGCATGAAAATGTCGCAGCTAACGAAAATTGAGTACCGCGCGGTCACGGTTTATGGTGATTTATCTCCTTCATATTCTACTTTAAAAAAGTGGTCAAAATGTTTCCGTTTGGGGCAAGAATCTCTTGCTAGAAGAACTTGTGTGGAGACGAACCAAAGCCGGGTTTCGAGTCCATTGTCACTGGAGATGAAACAATCGCTTTGAAAAATATTTCTTTTTAATTTAAAAACTTACTTAATAATTTGTCTCTATCCTCGTTTGCAATTAAATCTTATGTACACGTGCATTACTAAAAATTTGAAAAAGTCAGAATTAGTAGTTTCAAACGTTTGCTTATCTTTTGTATTACAATGAATTGTAGTGCAAAAAGGTCAAAGTTAAGGTCGAAAAATTGGAGCTTCTAATACAATTAATATTCTTCTGATAACAACATTCTAATGTTGATAATAAAGTTATTAATCATTTTCAATCATTTAAACAAAACCTACCCTCTCCTTTGAAAATTTTTTTACGGTTGCTCATACAGTGAATAAAATCTATACTTTGTTATAATAATTACAATTCCGTGACGCTATATTAGCAAAATTTGACTAGTTTAAACTGTTTTTTGCCATTTTTTACATTTTTCTTTTTTTTAAGATTGCTAAAGCTTATAGCATCGAATTGTCTAGTTTTCCCGTCTTTTTGTTTAATAAATTCGCTTTTTAATAAAGATGTTTTCATTGGCATCAAGTTTTTCAGATGAATAATTACTTTTGAATAATTTCAATGTATCAACTTTAATCGCGTGTGTTGTGTCCTGTATATATTAGGTGGCACTTTTATGTTTCTATGTGATTGCACTTTAAATCCGCTATATATTTTTTTAAATCTGATGCATCTCTTTGTTTGACCAATATATTTAGCTTAATATACTAATTCTTAATAACTTAAATAATGAATCAGACAGTTTTAATAAAATTTACGGAGTAGTTTCTGAATGCGGTATATACTAGGTGATACTGTGACAATATCAGTTTGTTGTCAATATCACCATAGTAACTCGTAATGCCTACCAGGGTAATATGGGCTGTGTAATGTATGTATAGGGTATCCAAGTTATTAATAAACAATAATGCACTATATAGATGATAATGCCCATCGGGCGACTTCCATCCCTCGGGCTGAAACATCGTCACCCTCCTGGCATCATCAGAATGCCCTTGATACATAAATAACTAGTATGTCTTACTGTACAGTATCGCTCGCATACATACAAGATTTTATTTTTGACAAGGATATATGTACCATTAGAAAATTAGTTTTAAATTGTTGCCGTTGCCAAGGACGTTGTTTATGTTTACTTTAAACATAACATTCGTCGATTGCAAAGTTAGCTTTGAATGGGCGTTATAAATCACAGAATACTTATTTATACATATTCTCGTGAAAAATAAAATCTTGTATGCACCACTAGCGTTACTAGATGATAATTCTCATCGGGTGACTATCATCCTTCGGGGCGTATGCCTTCGAGCTGGAACATCCTCGTTATCCTGGCATTATCATCATTATAACGCCCTTGGTACATAAATAAATATGCTATGTTATGGGCATTATCATCTAGTAACGCTTCTTGGTGCATACAAGATTTTTTACGAGAATATGTAAGAGTAGAAAATTAATTTTACAATTAATTTATAACGATTGTTGGCGTTACCAAAGACATTGTTTATATTAATTTTGAAGGAAACGCCGGCACCGATTGCTAAAGTTAACAATAAACGATAATGCCCTGATTGTTAGGCCTTGTTTATATAGTTGGTGTCGCTAGTATAAACAACAAATAATGTGCTAGTGAAAAATAAAAAACAATACATTTGTTCCTACGGTTGATCATTTTCCAATTAGAATCCTATAAATGACTAAATATTAGCGATGAAGCTGTCCAATTTGTAAGCTATCAATATTAAAGGTAATAGAAAGGCAAACAAACACATCGTGTTTGTTTTTATTTCTATTACTTTTGATAATCACAGCTTAGGTGTCAAAATCATTGTTAGGCATAATATAATAAACTTGTGAAACTTTTAATTAATTTCTTTTACTTATTTGATGATTATGGAGTTTTACCAAGTTAGGCTACACACAATAAATTCTGAAAACTTTCTCTTTGGTGGCAATTTCAGAAACGTCTAACCATTATTCACTACATAGTTTTATTAATATTTATTAAAAGAACTCTCTGTTAAGGGTAGAATCTCTTAACAATCCGAAACGCTATCAATACAAGTAAAGAATACTTAGTTGCAATTGACATCATGATATCCCATGATATGGTAATAAGTATAGCAATCTCAAGATATCAAATAAATGTGATTAAACACTTGACTGTCATAAATAGTTTTGATTTAAAAATGCAAAATAAAAATACATACTCATGTTTTTCTTGGTGATTTCGAAATCCCTGTTCAATTCATAGTTTATTAAAGATTGAGATATCAATATACTTTAGACTAAACTGTGGATACTAAAAAAGACATACATAATGAAAAAAAATAAACATATAGTACTATACCACCTTGACATGTATTTTGGACAATACAAATTTAACGTTGCATGTGAACATTTTGTCATACATACTAAATTTAAGAAACAGTCGCTAATTTATTATTTACTCAAACAATACCAATTTATTACTGTTATTATTCTCACTTGATTAAACATACCTAAGCATATTATTACTGCAAACTTTATTGCAACTCAAACAAACTTAAGTATTTTCACACGTTAAAGGGAATCACCAAAGCAGAAAAGTATTTAAAATAACACAAATTTAACAATTTGATGCCTTCTATTTAACGCTAACTAAAGTTATTATCATATTCTAAAAGCTTTCGTGTAGTATTTGTAAGGAATTTCTAAGTCGTGCGTAAAATTCCCTCGTCGAGGATTCCTTCCGTTTTCCGGATTGTCTGAATACCAGTTTTAATTATTTACGTCATCTGAAAACATGTAATTTGCATATTTTTATTAACGACTAATTATGCAATGTTGCAATGTATTGTTACCACTGCACTATAATTATTTGAGTATTAAATAGTTAACACTCATAGAACAATTGGGCCTGGGATGTTGTGAAAGATTATTTCATCTAATTGTGCCTGGTAAAGATTGGTAGCTTTTACTATATCCGATCTTTTTGAGTCTTATCCGGCAATTAACATTGGACACCACACGAATGTTAATTACGTAACATCCTTAAGTTCTTGCTTCTGAATTTACAGATTTGCTTATTATTGTAGATTTTTTATTTGACTGCCTATTGTTTATAATGTAACTATGTAATTAGTTGAAAGCAGAATAAATAATATTTACAATAAACAAACTAAGAATAAACAAATGTAAAATATATAAATTGTCATCATATACTTTCTATTGGTATTTCCAAAAATAAATTTCACTTTTCTGTTTGTTTCAGGATTAGCGATACTGTTTTATGCTGTTTACTATACCAGACAAACGGTGAGTTATTATTTTTACAGATTATTCAATTAAGAGTTAACATTTATAAAAGATTAACTTTTAAAACAGGTTGTAAACGGCTTAAAAATAGAAGATGTCGCAAGTACCACAAACGTAGCAGACCATCGAGAAAGACGAGATGCTGAAGGTGACAATCCAACTTTTTATCAAGGTAATATTTATTTACTATTTTAGTGTGTGATGTAATAAATATTGGAATATTTGTTTACTGCAGGTGCAGATGGAAAACCGGGTGTTGATTTTCCTACTCATTCATACGTTCCTAGGACAACGTTTAGCTGCAAACACATGGAAGCCGGATATTATGCCGATACCGAAACTGACTGCCAGGTACAATGAGTTCAAATTCTACAATTAATATTACGTATAAATGTTTGTAATATCTAGTTTTTCGTAATGAATGTTTCCAATTTAATGAAATTTTAGAATGTCTGGTGTATTACGGCTATTATGCAAGATACAAAACTCAACATTCTTTAACAACATACCAGTGGCGTGCGGTCCATGGAAGCAATGGAAGCAATGCTTGCCTTAAGAATTTATTAAAAATAAAAACAATGCTAACAAAAATACTTTTGTAAAATTATGGTTATCGTTTACTTAAATTGAAACATTTATCCAATTAAAGCTCAATATTAACTCTGTACAGCAAAAAGTATAATTATTTAGAGTACTATTTTAAATTAGGCTCATTAAACTTGCACGGAAAGGTAATACCGATTCAAATGTGATACATACACTTCATATAAGCACTGCTTACAAATGCTCTTCTCTTAACCTTGGTGTGAATCAGCGAGTGCGGGGTGTTATAATAGACGGATGCTGTTTGGCTGGTTAACATTGTTTGGTCGTAATTTTTATTGTGCTTCGTTCGCAAATGTTTATTTATTATAATTTGGCTATTTGTTCGATTTAGTGTTACTTAAGTTATGTAAATCTGCGAACGAGACTGTATTTTGTCGCATTTTATTATTTTAATTTATAAGTTGTATTTTCTTAAAGACAAATAGTTTATTTAGTTTGCCTGTATGCAAATTTAAAATTTCATTATCGTCACGACTGCAAATTCAACTGCTTCGGTGAAAGGTTCGAGTACCTCCGATATAGCCGAATCGGGACGATTTTTTGTTCAGTTTGTAAATTATTAATAAGGAATTTTTCGCCTACAGTTTTGGAGAGAAATTACAAATTATTAAGAAAGGCAGATCAAAACCAGATCTTTCAAATTTAACAACAAAGATTAAAACCTGTACCGGTATTTTGTTAAGAAAGACCGGAAAATTGATACGTAGTAGTAGTTTTTTTTAAATAAAGAATGATAGTCAACAAATTCCATAAGTATAAAGTGTAAAAGTGCTTCTTATAAATAATTGTTTTAATAAATAATAATGAAACAAACATTATTTGTTTCTATTCTATGTAAACTTATTTCTAAATTGGGGGCGGGGGATTATTTCCTCCCCGTTAATCCGCGCCTGTACCTAGGTGTATTATAATTAAAATTGTGGTTGCTTCCCTAGCCTAAATTCTCACCGCACGCCACTGCAACGTACATGACAGATGAGCAAATGTCTTTTTCTAAGCTTTATAGATATTTATATACCGATATTCGATACATATTTATGTTCTGAAAAAGCTATAGTACAGTAAACATTTTACGTGGAAAGATTCGTTCATAAATGCTAATATCTGAAAAAGGCGAATTTTAGCAATAAAAAACAAGAACCGATGAGGTTATAAAAATAAACTCATAATTTTTACTCCCTTTTTCGGGAGTCTAAAGGACATTTTTAAGGGTTTTTTGATTATCTTGAAAAGTAAGCCCTATATCGAAATATAACAAGAAAAATACATGCGATTTATTTTTTCGCTCAAACAGAATAAAAATTGACCGAGTTATAGCACTTTGCGAGAAAAACGGGGGGTTTTCAGTTTTTCAATTTGTAGAGAAGGAAAAAACATCAATGTCGGTTTTAGCGAACTTTTTAGCGGTTTCGTCGAATTTGGCCGAGTTAACGCTCTTTGAAAATAGTCAAAATAGCTAAAAATCGACTAAAATGCTAATTATTGCATTAAATTAATTTATTTCGTTTCGTATTTCAAACAATTGCTTATATACCACAATTAGTAATATAAAGTATATCTTATCTCCGTTGTCAATGACACCGGAGTTCAAGACGTTCTTGATCTCCGTTGTTGTTGGCAACGTAAATAATTTGATGTTGCATTATAGCCACACGTGGCATGCTGCTTTTTATCTCCTTGGTTACGCGTATGATGACACAGGCAACTTGCTTCTTTATGCAATAAATTCGGATGGATTTTAAAAGGAAGAAATTAGGATTGAAATACGAAATAAAATAAAACAACTTATGCAATACTGAGATCAAGCTGCTTTAAATCCTCGAAGATGTTATAACGCCTCGGCGTTATAATACATCGTCTTGGATTTAAAGTATCGCTTGATCTCATAATTACATAATATATATTATCCAACACCTCTAAATAAAGAGGGCTAAATCTTGACGTTTGTAAGCCATTAAAGTTGATGTTTACTCACTTGTGGGTAGAAAAACATTGTTAGCCACTTTAGAATGGTGATTGGCTGCTATTATAGGTACCAACCAATCACCAGCTTACATTGCATAATATTATTAAAATCCAGTGATCGCGCTAGAATATTAAATTTATAACCGTCAAAACTACAGACTAACTATATATTGCAAATTCGATATTTAAACCTAAATAAAGAGGTGTTGGATAAAATTCTGATGGTACACGTGAGTTAAGGATATTATCCACTCAGAAGAATTTTTCATTCGTGGATAATTACTTATTTAACTCACTTGTACCATAAATAACTATTTATGTCCGGTCGGGCGATTATGACCTATTTAGCGGCCTGTTTTTAGAGCGTAAGTTGCTAAATTACAGTTCTAGGGCTCTAAAACTTTTTAGAGCCCGCTAGAAAAATAGCTACCCTTGCTTTACGCCGTCTCCATGGTAATAAGAGTAATTATATACCATTGCACCTACCTACTTGTATGTTTTATCACTTGCATCTACCTACTTGAAGTTTTGCACTTTTCGAATTAGTTTTATTTTAAAATTAAATATTAATTTAAACTTAGGCCGGACATAAACTAACGTATGCATTTCGGGCTTAATTAGTGTTTTAGAGTCCTTTATCGTCTTATCCTTAACTGACTCTGCGGGCTCTAACACTCTCAATTAAGCCCTTAATACATAATGTATTATCATGCTCAGATCCATTATAATTAGACTATTATTGCTAGACTCATCTAAACATAACCGTTTCTTTACGGCCCAAGACCCATTTTATGGACCGATGGGCAATAAAGAAACGTCAATTAAATGTCAGAGCTGTTTTTTGTAGATCCTGATTGGTTCTTAATATAATTTGTAAACCAATGAGAATAAGCTGAAATTAAATATTTTGGAATAGTAACTATAGTAACGTACTTCGTATACGTATACGTAATACACGTAAACGTAAGTATACGCACAGCGGCTTGATGTACAGTTGCGATCATTCGCTAAGGAACGATGAAAAAATCATAACCGCAGATTTTCCAGTTTTTTGTTCAATGCAAACGTAAGTTTATTGTATGGTATTCAAGAACATTTCATCTTTTAACATTTTAATTGACCAGTTCATAAATCGGGTTGAGTTACAGCGTACTTTGTACAAATAACTGAAAAAACGACGATCACTATTTTTTCATCGTTCCTTAGCGAATAATCGCAACTGTACCTACGTACTCATTTAATTATATTTTTTACACAATAATAGATTTGATATAAAAACTTAATCTGTGCATAAAATAGTGTCTGGATAGCGGGCGTAACTTGCTTTTATGGCCCTACAGCCTTTTCCTAGCCCTCGGCTAACGTCACGGGCTAGAAATAACGCTTCCGGTCATACAATCCTCATTACGCCCTTAATACATAAATAACTATAATTGTTTTTTATACAAACCCTATTAAAAGTAGAACTTTTGGCGTATGTTGTTAGTGTCGAATATGTCATTTTATGTCACTAGCGTCTACAGCAAAGTCTAAAGTAATACTTTAGACACCAGTGTAAAAAGTAAATTCAAGAAATAAATTACCATAATAACAATTGTTGTTGTGGTAATAACAGAAATGGTTGTTATGGTAGTCGTTCGTTCATAATTATAACTAACCCGATATTTGCATTACAATTTTCTATTTTTATCATTTTTTAACTCCTTTAATAGGGTTTATACAAAAAATAATGTATGATATATGTACGTGTTAAAAGTAAGTTTATTTTGTTCAAAGATATAACCACTCCGCTGGCGCGTCGTTGTATAAACTTCTCTTCTCACAAGTATAAACATTCACTTTTGACACTTATATTTGGACATGTACTTTGCGTGTCCAAAAGAATTCTGGAAAGAGTAACATTTTATTTTTTAGTTGATATCACTGTTGAACAGCTGTTCTTAAAACGTCAAATTTATTTAAGCTGTAAATTTGAAAAACAAATGCAGAATTAGAATTTTTGTCGCCAATTTTAAAAAAATTTAACACAAGATTCTCTTACAAATTTTATTTAAAAACTAACTTAAGTTATTATGTTTTAAATACATTGTATGCGAAAAAAATGTTCAATTAATTTAATCAATTTGTAATTTTATTTCCACTTTCTATGTAAATGATACTTTATAGGCATTTATGGTAAGTAAGTGTTTATGCTCTTCTTGGACAAAAACCTAAACGTGAAGTTGCAAAGCATTTTTTTAATGAAAATTTGAACCGTTCATCAATATATCAGATTATCAGTCGTTGGGAAAAAGTTAGTTGTGTATCTAGTGCGCGTAATGCTTCTTTGGTGGTCAAGAATGAAAGTCTCAAAAACTGATTCGAGATCACTAAAGTCATTTCGAGCGTGAATTGCACATAATGTTTTTACCACAGCGTTACTGAAAAATCGAAAAAGTAGAAAACGAAAGCATAATAAATAACACAACGAAATTTTTATTATAGCGCAAAGTGGACAGTTTCGTTGTTGCTACGGAAACGAAATTGCTCAAATATGCATAAATCGCATAATGATATTTCGCTTTAGAACGAAAAAATATTTCGTGCATGTTGTCAAGTAAAGAAAACCAATGTGGCATTTTGCAGACGAATATTAATAAAAAAATATCATCATTTTTTGACAGCTGTAGAAAAACGATATTCCCTACAAAACAGCAAAGAGGAGTGGGCGACCATCTTTTTTAACAAAGATATAAATAAATTAAACACTATGGCGTCTGAGGGGGTTGGAATGAGTCAAAGAAAATTGTCTCGAAAATTTAGTGTGTCCAAAACCTGTAGTCAGGAAAATTTAAAGAAAACTGGATAGAAATATTATAAAAGGAAAAAAGTTCACAGTTATTCCTTGAAGCAATGGGAAATAATACCAAGCAGATGCAGCCTTCTTCGACGACAGTTTCTAAAAGATGCAATGGAGCTCAATATGGATGATTATGAAACGTATTTTATTCACAATCATATTGCAATATGTACATTTCTGCAATTGTAAAAACCTTGGAAAGTAACTTATTGCTATAACAATAGTATAACAGTAGTGGTTAACAATTTGCTTTACATGTCTGTTAAACTGACAAGTAAAGTCTTGGCCAACTTTTATTTCTAAATAATTTAAAACAAGACGTTATATCCGATTTAAATTTACGTTTTTATAAATGTATTTAAAGCTAAAAATATCTTTTATTTCATACTGTGTCACATTTGTCAGTTTTACGTCAAACTTTTTAGTCCAGAACATGCGATTTTACGGTCTAGTATGCTTGTAAAAAATTTTACAGGACTTGTGACTAAAAAATTTTACCGGACGCAAATACAATCAATCAAGTGGACAATGTTTTAGTACGTAATCAGTTACCATGGAAACTCGTTCTTCATAGATGTCCATATTTTGCATTCGGAAATTTATTTTTTATAATTTTTTTTAAATTAAACCAATATTCCAATAATTGCAGTATGAAATAAAATAAGTCCTGGAAATGGTCTTACAGTCTCGTCTCGATGTTCCGGACTCGGCTCCGTCGTCGCCTTGTCCGTAACATCTTACTCGACTGTAAAATTCCATTTCCAGGACTTATAACGTAAATTACTATTGTATTTAATATTAGTTTTATTTTTATTTTTCCGCCATAAATACCATGGAATAATTAATTTCCAATTTTAAAATACTGATAGTATACATTGTCATCTAGCGGCGAACAATAAAAGCTTATTTGAAGTTTTTTGTTTGATAGATGGCTGTTAAAATTTATTGACAGTTTACAGAAAATTTATTTTATAATAACTATTTTTTAGTTTGATTATTTAAGTCTAATGATTGTAAATAAAATGGTATACATGTTTTGTTGGTAAAGTTTCCAAGCCTCGCGATATTGTTTGGCCAAAACGGTACGTCGATTAAACTCGGTCGCTTGATATTCCGACCTCTCCCTTAATGACTTGTTTAGACGACTTATGACATAAATAACTATTAGCAGCCGCATTTTATTTATCAGCAATACAATAGTTTATTTTATAACAGTGTCACTATAACAACCACAATTTCGATCCCCAAGCACATGATTTTTGCTACAAATGTACAATTATGTTAATCACATTCTAGTTTCTTGTTTAAATGTTAAATATAAATGGTATCCCAAAAAACTTTGTACGTTATGCGTCCTCTAACAGTCTTTATCTACGATCATACAAAAAGTGACTACTTTTTACACTGATTTTCGTATAAAAACTTAACGTTTATTGAGCTAGTGTTATAAAATTTTTATTGCACGCTAATGTAAACAAAAGATGATAAATAATTTATTAATATTTTATAAACTGGTTGCTAAACAACTTAGCACGTAAAAATCAAAGCAGGCTGATATACATGACATAAGTCACAAATTTTAAAAAATATTAATTAAGCTGAATACTCTTTTAACTTTTAAGTAAAACGTTATGATCGTAGATAAAACGTTGTAAGATACACATATAAAAAGTCTCTTCATTGCGCTTACGTCTTTTAAAACACTCGACCGTACCTCGCTCATGTCTTAAACTGTTCGCGCAATAAAGAATGACTTTTTAAACTTGTATCTTAAATATCTATTAACGACCTGTTTAGAGGACTTATGACATAAATAAATATTATTTTGATTATTTAAGTCTAATAATTGTGAATTAAATAGTATTCGTTGGAAAACTTTCCAAGCCATAGTGTTTGGCTTGTAAAGATGTCCTTTACCAACTCGTCATATAACATACTATTACCTTTTCGAATAGTTCGTTACTGGGAAATGATGGCTTTTATACTAAAAAATATGAATTGGTATCTCCGGATATTGAATTTATTAATAAACCTAAATTTGAGCCTCAGGCATTAGTACAGTTGACCATATCTTCCAAAGGTGTATCTTTCACCAAGTGGAAGCGCTACAATAAATTCTGATACAGAAATTCATATACAGAACGAAATGTTTGCCAAAACATTTCGTTTTCGTTTTCGGCAAACTCCCATGCCAAAGAAATTCTTCAGTGGTTAAATGACAACAACGTATCAGTGCACAGTGGTACCTAAGAAAGCAAACCCTCTTAATATACCGAAAGCACCTCCTATAGTGAGGATTTTTGGACGCATTTGTCTAGATTAGTGTACGCGTAGGCTGGGAACCACGAAACCAACAGCTTGAATTACGAAAACGGAAGTGTTGAAAGTCGACATGAAGATGGTCTAAACTATGATGAAAGGACTCAAAAAAAAAATTCGAAACATCTAAGACGAAGGACCTTTATCCATTGTGTATTTTTTTATCTTTTCTTTGATGATTATGTTAATATTGTCAATTAAAAAGTTTACTCAAAATATTATATTGGTGGATTTAGTATTATGTTAAAAGCTGTGCATTCACTTTCCGACCACGCGTTAGTAAGCAAAATAGTTTAAAAAAAATGTAGGCAATTATCATTTTAGTCGATTTTTAGCTATTTTTAGTTAATCATAAAAAATAGTATAATAGTCATGTTCTATCAAGTTAGATAGAAGTATATTTAGGGGTTCGAGACAATAGATCCCTAATAAACATACAAAATAAGATTCTTTGTACTTTGCGCCCACAATGGGCCCATTGTGATACCGGAAACGATTTCATAGTAGAGGGTATTATAACATCGTTTTAGGAGACTATTTGTTTTATATTACATACAGTGCGAGTCAAAAGTAAGGAATAAATTCGATAAAAGGGAAAGTATTGATTTTTGGAAAAATTCCAAAAACAGGTCAACTTTGTTTTTAAAGTCCGCACTTTTTGACATAATATTCGGATATACAAGATGATGAGTTTATGAGAAGTCATTTTATAGTATTACCTCATGTTAAACGCAAAAATCACTAGATTATAATGCAATGTTTTTGATAGCTTGGATTTACAATTTCTCTAAAATTAATGACGTAAAGTATAAAAAATAGTATATTATAACTTGGTTTATAAGACGTAGTGTAGCACTCGTTCCTTTGGAACACTCTTTGCTTCTCTCGTCGTGTTCCAAACAACTCGTGCTATAATAGACCGTCTTATACAACTAGTATAATAATATACCGTTAGAGCATGTGGGGTTAAAAAAGGTGGGCTAGGAAGGTTAAGAAGTTAAAGTTAAAACTATACCAGAAACTAAAGAGGCCGTACCACGGCAGATTCTGAAACCACCCATATAATTTACTTTTATACACTAAAATAACGTCTGCAAATGTGACATATGTGAATTAGATATACGTAATTACAATTAAATAGTCTTCTGTTAACTATATTTCTACCCAAATAAAATAAATAAACTTATATTTAATACTTCTAAGAAATGAATGGATACTTAAATGTATGTAAATATAACCATAATAAGAATGCTTTGAAAAAGTCAGTAAAATATATAATATACTTACGTAATAACAATTAAACAACCTGAAATTAAGTTTTTTCTACCCAAAGGAATCCCAACAAGTATACTTATATTCAGTATTTCTAAGAAATGAATACATATAAAGAATGTAATATAGTAGAATGTATATAGTTAAGATTAAGAATGTTTATTGCTTTGGTAAAGTCAATAAAATAGTACCTAGGCATCATTTTAACTATCAATCCTTGTAGTGCCAAAGTAACAATAAATTCTACGGGCTACAGAAAATTATAATAAATACTACATAATAAGTAATTAATAAATAAAAATAAAAAATACCTACTACAGTAACTTATTAGTACATGTACACATACGATTTTCTACTTTTTAAAATAATATCACAAGCACAATTTAAATAATTTAAGTTTCAAACTGCGATATGAAGTCAAATAAAGATAACACGAACAACGCTGAATGTTCTCAATTCTACACTATGTGCTTTAAACTAATAAAATTTTAAAAGGTAAACGGATTTAATATAATAAATTTCCCTTGTGCACGAACTTCAATTTATATTCAAATGTTTTTACGTGTGATGAAAATTTAAATATTCATTGTACTAATTATGTCGTCAAAAATATCGAATGTAGAGTGAAACTTTTTTACTGTCTCCAGCCTTGCTGTGTGGAACTCCATAATTATGAAATATAATCAAATTAAAAGATTAATTCAAAGTTTCACAAGTTTTATTAGTTTATCTTAACCTGACAATATTGTTTCGACATTAAAATGTCATTATCAAAGGTAGATAAGATTGATAAACAAACACGTTGCTAAGGATAAATACATACAGAAAATAGGTAACTAGATATAATACAGACAAAAACTAAATATCTAACGCTTCTAATAAAGGAGAATTACTAAGCTCAGTTTGTTCATTCATTAAAGGTACTGTGCGTTTATGTTTGTATATTTCAAAAGCTTCTAAAATGTCTAATTTGTCTTTGTTGTTGCAAAAATGTAAGAATTTAATGTTGTTTTGAGGTGTCATTGGGTGGTTCTGCTCCAAAATGTGTTTGGCATAATTCGATTTTTCTGGATGTTTAAGTCTATAAGAGCGTACGTGTTCTTTGTATTGTCACAAACGAAAATATTTATACTTAAATATTTTATTCAATACTCAACATCTCTTCCGTTTGTGCAACATAAAGCGTGCAAGGCCACATCCAGTTGCCTACGCTAGTTCAGCAGCTGCCGTCTCGCGACCGGCATGTGCAAGCTCTTCTGAGAAGCGCGCTCGCTTCGCCCACCGTCGCATCCGCTGGCATGCGATATCTACGCCTTTACCTCCTTAGTTACCAGGAGGTTATCTCCTACATGCTTAGTCTGTAGATCTAGTGCTGTGACAGGGTTGGTCCCAACCTTCCCTGTATTGTAGTAGTTAGGAGGACATATACGTCCTCACCATATGTCAACATGTAAACCTTTGGTACTCTGTTTATTGTCAACATGTAAACCTTTTGTACTCTGTTTATTGTCAACATGTAAACCTTTTGTACCCTGTTTATTGTCTTAGTATATAGTTGTTTTTACAACTTGTGTTTGATTCCTTCCTACCTCTGACTACGTTCTCCAGTCACGCAAAACCCCACGTGACAGTATCTTATGTCGAAGTTTCTAAGTGTTTGTCCAATATAAACCGAGTAATTCAAACGGTAAATGCCGGATTTCATATCTTGTGTTTTGTCTTTAGCATTGAATAAAAATGAAAAAGTAGTTTTATATATTATTTTGTAACTGGTGGTTTTTCGTATTATAGTTGCAATTTGTTCTGATATCTTGCCAAAGTATCGTATTGATATGTAGTTTGTGTCTTGTATTTGAGTGTCAATTGGAAATATTCTTTTGATAGCTAACCTATAATCTTTTTGTTGAATTAAAGTGTCAATCATGTTATGGTTATAATGGTTTGCATGTGCTAATTGTTTGATGATTGAAATTTCTTTTATCAAAATGAGATCGTTTCATTGGAGTAGTTAAAGCTCGGTGTACTAAAGATCTATAAGCCGCTAGTTTATGCATTTTATTATATTTACTCGGTTTATATTGGACAAACACTTAGAAATTTCGTCATAAGATACAAAGAACACGTACGCTCTTATAGACTTAAACATCCAGAAAAATCGAATTATGTCAAACACATTTTGGAACAGAACCACCAAATGACACCTCAAAACAACATTAAATTCTTACATTTTTGCAACAACAAACACAAATTAGACATTTTAGAAGCTTTTGAAATATACAAACATAAACGCACAGTACCTTTAATGAATGGACAAACTGAGCTTAGTAATTCTCCTTTATTAGAAGTGTTTGATATTTAGTTTTTGTCTGTATTCTATCTAGTTACCTATTTTCTGTATGTATTTATCCTTAGCAACGTGTTTGTTTATCAATCTTATCTACCTTTGATAATGACATTTTAATGTCGAAACAATATTGTCAGGTTAAGATAAACTAATAAAACTTGTGAAACTTTGAATTAATCTTTTAATTTGATTATATTTCATGAAACTTTTTTATTTAAATTTACATTTATTAGAAAACGTTTTTGATGCCGTATTCTATAAATTTTAAATGATTACAATTTGTAAATTTAATACAAAATGTTAAAAATATACAGAGATAAGTGGATTCTATTAAATTTAAGTTTCTCAAGTCTAATTATGGAAAACATTGATGATTTAAGAGGCTGTCTCCGGGAAACTATGGAAACATGGAAGATTGTATGTTTTCTAATTTAGTTCATACTTTCAGGGATGATTCTGTAGCCCATAAAGGCCAGATGTGGCCACACTGATCGAAGAAGGTATCACTTATATTGATCACCTGGGTGTACCAAGGTGTTAAAGGTCAAAATGCTAACTTGCTCGAGAACATGCTATATAGCTCATTTTGATCGACTGAGCGAGCAGAACATTAGCTTTGCATTCGAAAATTCCTTGTGCGCAAAGTTATGTCAAACAGATACTTAAAAATGCAACATTCTGATGGTTAAAAGTTTTTCTATGTATGCCGAATGCTTTCCACCATAAGCTCTTCAGAAATCAAAATCTTCAGAATCTACGATTTTGCAATACATAAGAAGATTTTGTTATGGTTCTGTATTGTACATTTTGAATCAGATCTCCCAGGCAGCCCGGACCCAGTGCATAAATGTAAGTGTATCTAAAGCAAAATTTATCGATTATTAGCTTACGACGGGAGGCATTCTGAAACCATAAAAAAACGTTTAAAACCACCGTTTCTTGACATAACCTTGCGTACAGTAGCGATTTCCGAATGTAACAAAGTTGTTCAAATCGCCGAGTTCGTCAAAATGTGAGTAAGCGATCCTTCTACGCGAAGTTAGCATTTTTACCTTTACCATACCTGATACACCAAGGTGTTGAATACAAATGCTAATTCTTGCATTATTCTTATTCAACTTCAAACGGCTGTAATTTCAAAACTATATTTTTTCGACTTTGTGCTCGTTGACACTTTTGATCTACTCTACACATTAGGGATTATTATTTACCAAAGTTTCAAGAATTCTGCCGAGATCTATTTTTCATAAGCAATCTGCAGTGGAGTGCAAAAATTGCCAACTTCAAATGGCTGTAGTTCGAAAACTATAATTTTACACATCGAAAACTATCGTTCAGCAATGTTTCAGAGTTGTCTGGTGAAAGCCATTTTCCATAAGGATTCTGCGAACTTTTATTCAAAATGTTAATAAAATTCTAAAGCTTTAGTACATACATATCAGGAAAATATCTTACAGGCGATTTTTTATAGTAACAAATTAATAATAATATGTCGATGAATAAACAAAGTTTCAATTGCAGTTATATTAATTGTTTGTTATATTTTTCAGGTATTCCACATTTGCGACGAAGGCAGAAAATTATCTTTCCTGTGTCCTAATGGAACTGTATTTCAACAAGCAGAATTAATTTGTGACTGGTGGTATAAAGTCAACTGTACCACTTCTCCTTCACTTTACGAAGAGAGCGCAGAAATACTACACAAAGCAAATGCCAAACGGGGAAAGCAACAAACAAACAAACATAGCTATGGTACAAAACAAAGCGTGTTTCAAGATTTTGGGCGTGATAACGGAGAACACCATGTGTATAGTGGAACGCCAGCACAGTTTGTTACTCCCTCATATCCATATAAACCTTCTATACAGAATATCGATAATAGGATATCTGCTAGTACTGAAGGATCGGTTCGACCAAATTATAATTCACGATATGATCTACGATATGATCGCAAATTAGATTCGTTTGGGAACGCAGTTCGTGAGAGTTCGGGTAGAACAAATCAGTTTTCGTCTGGATCAAGTCAGAATACATTTGAAAGTAATGTACATGGGAAAGCTGAAGTACATGGAGGTATTCAAGGAACAGCGGGTGCAAAAGACAGAAACGGTTTTGCAGCAAGGGGTTATGATCAAGCAGCATATGGTACAACAACTTCAAGACAATATTTTGGATCTGGTTCATACCAAACTACAGCAAGTCCAAGACAAAACACTTTTGGCTTAAGGAATGAAGGAACATTCTCATCAACTCGACAAGATAAATTTACTTTTGGCAACCAACAAAGAAGCGGTAGCACTCACACGGCATTTGGTAGTAGAGTGCAACAACAAGGTACCTTTGGAGTGACCCAGCAACAACCCGGAAGCTTTGGAACAAATCAATATTTCTCAGGAAGTACTTTAAGACCAAATCAAAATGTATTCGATGCAAATATTCAAAGAGTTCCAGAAATTCACAACCAAAACACGTATGAAGGAACGGCTAGTACAAGTCGAACTCCATTTGATACAAGGCCACAGAATTATAATACTAACCTTCAATCAAGTAAGACAGTTGAGGGCGCCGATCAAGCAATCGATACAAGGTCACAATATTATAATAATGGTAACCTTCAATTAAGTAAGACAGTGCAAGGTAACGATAAAGCAACTGACACAAGGTCGCAATATTATAATAATGGTAACCTTCAATCAAGTAAGACAGTTCAAGGTAACGATCAAGCAACTGACACAAGGTCACAATATTATAATAATGGTAACCTTCAATCAAGCAAGACAGTTCAAGGTAACAATCAAGCAACTGACACCAGGTCACAATATTATAATAATGGTAACCTTCAATCAAGTAAGACAGTTCAAGGTAACGATCAAGCAACTGACACAAGGTCACAATACTATAATAATGGTAACCTTCAATCAAGTAAAACTGTTCAAGATAACGATCAAGCAATCAGTCAACTATCGGTAAATCGAGGTTCACAGCAAGGCTTTAATGCTGGTCTATCTACAAGTACATCAAATTACGGTGGATTCAGTTCTGGGATTTCAAGAACATCTCAGTCTGCCGAAGCAAATGCATTTGGAACTAGGCAATCAGGCATTCAGACAACAGGCGGAATAGGATTTGGTCATCATGGAAGTGTAAGCGTTTCAAATCAAATACCAGATAAAAACGTACAGCAGGTTAGTGGTCGTGACAGAAACGTATTCAATTCCGAGACACAATCTAAAACACCAATCCAAACCACATTTGGAGCAAATGTTCCACAAACGGGATTATTCAGTCATACTACCAGTTCTCAAACATCTGGAATCCTACAAGGCCAGCCAGGTGTATTTAGCAGTCATACTTTTAACACCAACGTACAAGGACAAGCTGGCCGCCCAACAAACACACAACAATCAGCAGGTGTAGAATACACTACTACCTTTGGAACTGCTTCACTTAAAACAGAAACCGGCCAGAATCAAAACAGCTTTGATACTAACTTGAGACATAGTCAGACTACTGTTTTAAGCCAAGGTGAAATTGGAAGAAATACGTACTCTGCCAGTGGAGCAGCTCCAAATACTGATAGTGATAAAGTTAGATTTAGCATCACTCCTCAGGACAAATTGGATACACTTACTCCTGGTAAACAAGTAAAACCTGGTGGCTATCAACAAAACGTTTTTGGGTTGCAAACAGATAAACCAACGCCTAGTACGTTTGGTTTATTTTTACAAGAAGATGTCGGTAGAATACCAGTCAAAGTTATATCTGCTGAAACTCAGGAACCTCAAGAAACTGCTTCGTTTGTAACGAGTTCACGTAATAATTTACAAGCAAGTGGCAAAGTAACAACTGCAAATCCGTATCCTAATCACAGAGAAACCTATTCTGAAATAAAAGATCCTAGACAATACTATGAAAAACAACAAAGTAAATTGCCAGAGAAACCATTTTACGGTTCGTCTCTTAGTCCACAAGTTCTTACCACTATTCCAGTTTCGGCATATGATGGCGGATTTAAAGCAACTACTGAAGTGAATGCTTCTCCAGATAGAACTCGTTACAGTCTTGGATCAAGAACAGATGTATCTACTACCCAGAAATCGAGCCTAAATCTGGGTGTTACTACATTCCAACAGTCCACAAGATTTTCTCAAGATGGTACAGGAATAGACTTTTCTACTTCTAAAACACCCTCTTATTCAAATAAAAATGTATTTGGTACTTCACAGACTGAATTGGGTACCCATGCTGGTATAACTGCTAGTCAACCCTTCCAACCTTCAATAGTGCCTTCCACTGTTTCTCCTCAAAGTCATTATAATAGCAATATATCATCTAATATAGATTACAATAAAGAAGAGATTAACCAGTCAATTAAAAATACTGAGCAAAATAATGTACAATCTGGACCAACCTTATCGACAGTAGGTTTAAATAAAGTTGATGTGAGTAGTTATAATGAGGGTTTCACTAATGTGCCTGATGTTAGTTTGAATGTGGTATCTTCGACTTTCCGACCTGATATAACTAGTGGTAAATTAACCGACAAACCTAGCTATTATCAAGGCAGTACTGTAACAGGAATAAGCAATTATAAATCTAACGAGAAATTACGGACCAATAGTCCACTTATAAAAGTAAATATTATACAGTCTACTCCCTTACCAGATTTTGAAACAGTTGGTAGAACGGGTAAAGCATTTGTATCAGAATCGCCAAAAACACAGATTATTTTGCATGGTTCAAAATCATCTAATAAATATTTACCAACTGTATCTCCTTATGGCATTAAGCAATCACCTATTGGTCATAACACATTTGCTAGTATTATTGCTCCACCAACACCGCCAACCCAAGATGAAGCAAAGTTTGAAGATGGTAAACAATCTTTCGATCTCAGTAGTCGTTCTACAGTAAGCGGAAATGACAACGCGGAGACTTCAACACATAGTACTGCTACTGAAGCAGAAACTGTAGGATTTACAATAAACGATGAAATTTATACTACATCAACTACTGTATCAGATGAGTTTATCACAATCAGTGTAAACAATCAAAACTATTCTGCTCCAGCATCTTCGTTTGAAGTTGGTGGCTCTGTTACTAAAGCAACCCCTAGTAAATCAGACACATCTGATATTCTAACTTCATCCTCGTCAGGTATATTACAACCAAAACCATTTTCGACTCGTATAAATGCACTACCTGAATCTAATAAAATCGGCGGAAGCGTTTTTGGCCAAACTGGAACTTCACAAGTTCCTCCATATACTATATCTTCGGCAAGTCCATTTACTACAGCAAGACCTGATGACGAAGAATTGAAAACATTAACTCCAACTGTACCAACACCTTTTACTACGGAATCTACATATTACTCTTATCAACCTACAGAGGAGAATATTAACAATATGATTAACACATTAATGGAAGTTGTAAGACAGCGATTAGGCGGGGATGGACAATTTGATACTCCTAGACCTGGATTAGTTGTACCTCCTTCGGCTGGTCCTCAAACTCTACATTCGTTGGCCATATATTTTGCTAATGCTTTAGATAATTTGACGACTACCCTTCCTCATGAACGCTCAGAAGCTGTAGCTGGTGAGTCAGAAACTGATTCGCCTATATATCATATAGATAATGAAGAACTGATCAAGTCTTTACTAACCCAAATGACTCTTAATAATTACGAACAATTATTCAAAGATCAAGACGCTACTACCACTGAAGCATCTGTTACATCACGTATTGATGACGGAGAGAACGATCTTATCAGAGAAGATACAAAACACCCCACAGAAGGTCCGGGAGTACGTCAGTTGGCAAGAGTGTTTACAGAAGCATTATCAGCTTATCTTGAAGATCCAGATACGTTTAAGAAAGTTCTTCATGATGTAAGACCTACAGAACCTCCACCATTAAGTGGAACAGAAAACGACGAAGAAGAAGTTTTGAATTATTCAGACTCTGATCTGAAATCAGATCATCCTCACCTTCCTATTCGCCCGACTGGTATTCCAGTTAGTCCTACTTGGGGATATTTGTTAGCTCTTAATAAAACTTCAACGGATAGTGATAAATTAGTTTCAGGAAATTCTATTAGTTTAGATAATGAAAACTTGCAAATGGCGGATACTCAGTCATTTGTACCTCGATACAATAAAATCACTTCTGATTACAAAACCACCCTTTCTGTTGATCAAACGGTTGGAACAACAGAAAAATCATTTACGGAATCAGAAGACGATAGTGACTTAACCAAAGCGTTGCCACAAAATCATTGGACAACATCTTCTGATGTCACAAAACTATGGCAAACAACACTATCGATTAATCCTGCACTACTGAATGAAAACTTTGATACCGCACAAACAGCTGGATTTACTAGTGATGAAATTTATGGAACTAAATTAACAACAAGTTCAGATGAAAGTACCGAAGGTAGTACAGTTGTATCTGAAATCCAATACGAATTAAGAGCCCTTCCTAAACTTGAATTAAACTCAACACAAGTTCATGGTATTTTAATAAATTTTATGAATGCTACTAGATCGGAAGGCTCGGTAAAACTTCAAAGAATATTACACAAGTTGAATATTAGTCAAGAAGAGTTCTTAGAAAAAATGAAAGACATTGAGGCAAATCCCTTAACGCGTAGACTTATATTACTTCTTATTAGTGAATGCAACACAGACAAAAATAAAGAGTTAGAAATTAGATCAACGTCGGGAGATAATGTCTTTAGCATAACTGAGTCTAAAGTCAAAAGTGATCAACATGAGGAGGATGTAGAAGCTGATCGTGAAATAACAACAGATTCAAGTTCTTATAAAAGTATAGTTCATCCTTCGCTAGATGAAGACGATGAAGATACCAGAGCTTTGGAATTGTTAAATTCTCTATATGTGATAGCTTCTAAATTCGGAAAATAGATTCAGTTGCATCTTAGCTTAAAATAATATTTGATGTGCTCATATCTTTTATATATAAAAATAGTTCTAAATATTCAGCTTGCTCGATTGTGCTGTTACTGTTATTTTTATGATGTGTGTGATGTATTATAAGTATGATGTTTGAATGGAGATTAGTTATTTATATAATATGAGATTTTTATTTAACTACAAAAATTTTAATGCTTATAATAGTAGAAAGCGAATAAATGTTATAATTTGAAAGTGATATGGATAGCTGACATGAACGAAGAATGATTTTCCTATGGTATTGTATTATAATGAACATAGAAGTATAATAGTACTGTCTGCTGAATAAGAAAAAGCAGCTAATTAACGGATAAATACTGGTATCATATAAGAAAGCTCTACACGAGTATTGTGCATTACTAACCTAGTATAGTGTTTCCTTTATATAATTTTAATTATTTTTGTTATTATTATGTACATGCCAGTTTCTTGCATTTTGTGAACCCATGCTGCTATAGTATAAATACTTAAAAATTCTTATTAATTTCAATAAATATGAATCCTTTAATTGTAATTTTAATTTAATACATTTTAATTATTTAAATAATTCCGAAATTAACATCTTTTGTCACATTATTTTGGCACAAATACGTAAAAACCGTACTGAATACTGATAATAGAGATTTATTAAGTATGATAACTAACACTTGCTGTGTCTATGTGGTACTTAATCAAGTATTTTTATGTTTTATCGTATTATTTTTATTTAATTATGCACATTAAAAATTGTATATATAAATCTTATCTGTTTTTATATGCATGCTAAATAAAAAAATTCTATTGTATATACCTTTATTATATTTATGTATATAAGAATGCCTTATTATGTTGTAAAGAGGTTAAAACGCAGGGGTCAGAATATGTGCAATTATTTTGTTGAAAGTTTTATAATAAATGAATATTTTATTATTAATTAAAGCGTATATTTTATTATTATGTATATTATGTGTATTAGTAAGGTAAAACTGTAACATGAACAAGTGGAGTTAAAAATATTATTATTAATAATAATGAATCAGTTTCTCAAGAGGCGTCCTTGCCAATAGTCAAAGTTCCTAACCTTCACTGCCGAATATATCCTGCATTAGTTGTATTAAAACGGTAATACCCTTTTCTGATTGAACTATCTATTTTGCTCGAACAAATTAAGTGCATTTTAGAAATTGTTGTGCCTTAATACTTTCAGGTAAGTCCCAAATAAAAATATAGCCGAATTTCGCATTTGTAATTGTTTTAAAAAATAAAAAAACTGTTACTTATATTAATCTGACGAGTTCTTTAAAATGATAGAGAAATATACATAATAAATGAATAATAAATAAATAAAAATCTTATTAGAAAAAAGGAATGATTTCATAAGAACAGTATTTAAATTACAAAACATACCAAGTAAAAATCAGTAAAAATGAATTGAATCCAGCTTATTTATATTATTAGGTCGCTGATAAGAATAAATTACTTTCCGGTTATCAGATAACATTATTTTATAGTTTCGTTCTTTATTTTATTTACTTAAAGTTTGGTAGATTTTGTTAGTTATAATAAACTTATTTTGTATTGAAAAGTCCGTTTTTTAAATTATTAATTATTCTTAAGTTAGAATTCATTTTTGATTAGTAAGAACGTAAGAACTAAATATGAAATAATATTACAACGTGTTTTACTTGTGATGTTAGATACTTTATTGAAAATATTGTAAATCACCAAATTATTATAGGTACATATATGTGATTATACATGTCCTCAGTGACGTCACGCTTCAACTGCTAAAAATCGTTTGTGGGGCAACTTCTCATTCACTAACTTTGGCCAATAGTCACCAATGTCACTTGAATTCAACCCTAACAGTACCTATAGAGTTCAAACCATATCTGCGACTACGGCGAATGTAGTGTGTTATTTCCCAATAAAACTTAATTACAAACCTGAAAGTTTAGTGAGCAAAAACAAAATATCTATAAATACACATAAATGAGCACATACAAGATACAAAAATGTTTTTTCATAAAAAAAGTTTTTTTATAAAAAAAAAAGTTTAATAGATCGAGATCTTTAGATGTGGGTTAATCCGTACGACCTCAACCAAAAATTCTATTCGATTAAGTACTTTTAATTTTTTTTTTGTTTTTTATATCGATACTTCCTATAGTTGCAATGTTGGAAAATGGTATTATTTTATTTTTATCTGTTCTTTTTGTTTTGCGGCAGCGCTCCTAAAACCAATATCAATATTTGCTTATCTTATATCAACCTACGTTTTTTCAACAGAAATCGAAGAAACTTATAATAGCTTCGTTAATACTTGCGCTATCGCACTGAAACATTGAATAAATTACTCTACAAAAACTATTCCATAATGGGGAAATAATTATGCTTACCTACCAATAACGGAAATGCCCAAAACCCCTTTTCGGAAATAAATTATGGTTTTTCCGTGCAGACTCTACCTTGAAGGATAACAGTGAAGCAAAATGAACTAGCGTAACTATAAGTCTATAACTCAAGATAATTTTATATATCCTGTTGTATCTATACGTCTCTATGTTGGTTAGGGCGGTCCTTAGTTTATAGGAGTTAAAAAAATCAGATTTCTTTTGGTACCGCTAATTAACGTTTCTTGACGACGAAAGGCGTTTTTAAAAATGGTACTTTATTTTCAAAACGCAAAATACGAAGCCCAAGTTACAAAATGAACACAGTTTATTGTTAAGTACAATAAGATATTTATTCGTCGTGAATTTACACAGTATGCACTTGCATAATCATTTAAATACTATTATACAATTTTAACTTAAAGCTGGTAATTATGATTTTCAGAAAGACCGAGGTAAACAGTAACCATGGCTACCAGTTTCTACGGCTTTCTGGGTGAGTATTGCTTAAAAGAAGGTAAACATCTATCCTGATAGACAGTTTCTATCTTTCAAGCTTCGTTGTAACTCAGACTGAACTGTCCCATAAAGTGCTGGTCTTTATATACTCCTTATGTGGGTGTGAAATCCTTCAGTTGACCGCACGTGGCAGTGTGCCTACGTGACTTCCTTGTAGAGTTCTAAGTACTGCAGCTGCTGTGGCCTACGTGACTTCCTTATAGAGTTCTGCGTACTGCGGCTGCTGTGGCCTACGTGACTTCCTTATAGAGTTCTGCGTACTGCAGCTGCTGTGCTATGCACACACGTGGCCGTGGGTTTGATACCGCGCCTGCAATCGTGGGCGCTCCGCTCAAGGCGTTTAGCTCTCATATATTTATAATGAGATCGCACTTCGCTTGGGTAATGAACAAATGTTAACTCCTCCCACGCAAGAATGAAATATACTTTGAAGAAGAATATTTCAGTGATGACAATAAAGTGACTGGCTAAATGAAAAGTAGGAGGTGTCACATTTTACAAATATACTGATAATAATAAGAATACATAATAAGACAGTAAATAAAATAGTACTTAATATATGGAGATTACATAGATATATAATAGAGTATATAATATGAATATAGAACAGAGTAATAATGTAATGATAATATATATAATACTAATACTAATGTGTAATTATAATTAGGTATGAGGTTAGTATTGATAATAACAATAATAGTTATGTTAAAGGTGATCTGCTTTGGACCAGGGGACTTGAAGTTGGGTTAAAAGTTGCATTGTCCGGTTCTTTAAGGGGTGAAGTTAGTTGATACATTTTGGTGGCAATTAATCTGCGTTTGTAGTATACAAAGAATATAGAAGACTTATTGTTATGCTAGTCATGATCAGCGTGAGAATTAAAGGGCAATAATGTAATGGTGTATATCTGATGGGACTGATACTTTCAAGTGTAGACATGTCCTTTGTTAATTTCGCTTGATTCTGGATTAATTGATGAACATTTATGGGCGATAGGTCAATTTTTGTAATTTCGGGTACATGGACTGAATCGGGTTGCAATTTTTCGATGGATGCCATAGCGATTTCTTCTCTTCTAGGGAAGATGATTTAAATGTAGCCAAAAGTTCGTTTTGATTGATTAGAACGGAACAGCCACTGGTAAGTAATATTGATCCAGTAATGGTCTTTCGTGTTATAGAGTCGATACAATCGATGATCGTTTTATTAGGGGAACTAATGATCCAGGTGGATCGATTTATTTTTATTACTTTTGTCGTATGCAATTCAAATATGACAGGTTGACAGTTTTGAGCTTCTTTGAAGGCTAATAATTGTGTTTCGCACAATTTGGGATTGTGAAGTAATTTGTTTGTGAACAGAAATAATGTGAAGGGGTTATTTGCATACACTGATTATCAGTGATGGGAATGCTAAAGTCGGTATTAAACAGTATGGTGTTGTAGATGGGAATGACCATTTGGAATTGGTTGTTGTGAGCAGCAGGAAATGGGATTAGTCTTATGTATTGGTGTTCTGTGGATGGTTTTATTAGAGGAATCTCGTATATAAAAGTGAGTGTGGTGTTCTTTTGATATGCCTTGATCCAAATTAAGGATTCATAAAGATGTAGATTCTCATGGTTAATAGGATATGGGACATCCAAAGTTTGTTTGGTAGGTAGTCTTTGTAGTGTGTTTGAGGTTTGAGATAGTATCGATAACAAATCGTTGTTATCAATTAAAGATAAATGTAGCTGATGGTTTTGGGCAAAGGTTAACGAGGTTTCGAGATCCATACATGTGGTGATAAATAGTTGTAAAAATTGAATTCATTGCCCTAATACAGTAAACGTATTTAGGGTTCCAATGATTTCTCGAATTTTCACAGTGATATTGAGAATGATTTTATTGAGATTTTGACTTAGAAGATTTTGGTTCTGTGCGAGGGTTTCAATATTGGTTTTGAAGGTGTTGATTGTATCATTTAAAATTTGGGCTTGTTCTTGTAGGATCGTTTTTTGAGTATCGGTAGATGTTGTCAATTTTTGGATAAATTCTTCATAGCGTCGACCGTCGTCAGCGCCAAGGTTACCAGTTAAGAATTTAATAATGTTACCTACACCGTCAAATAGGGACCGTTTTGGTCCTTGATGCATCTGTAAGTCAGGAAATAATTGATTGACTAATTGATCGGCTCTGTCTAAATATTGTCGTATTAGTAGTAATTGATTATCATGGCTAATTGCAATGTCTTTCGTAGTTTTGAAAGATCGATGAGGAAGTAAATATTCTTGATTGTTTAACAAGGAAATAGTGTTAAGTAAATTACTTTTGAGGGTTTGATAATTATTTAATAAAGGAGAATAGTCTAATGTTTTAATTAAGGTCCAAGTGCTTTCTTTAATGAGTGCTTTGCCTTGCACTAAAGGGTATAATCCGGGGTTGTCGATTAGTTGGTGAATCGTTACGTCACAGTGAACGAGGGTCCAGGTGAAGAAGAGGATCTTGATTGTCCTGAAAAGTTCATCAGGTCATTAGCATGTCTTTTTTGGAATGCCTTTGTAAGTTAATGTCTTATGTCATATGTGTCATGTTCATGGATCTTTTTCGTATGTAGTTTTATGATTAATCGTAGGGATAACAAAGAAATAAATTAGATCCTGTGAGTCTGATCTGTGAGAGTTACACTGTATAGGTGAGGATTAGGTTATGGAGTTGGTCTGTCAGGTATACACTGTATAGGTCAGAATTAAGTTCTGCAGTTTTTGATTATTTTTATAGTTATTTAGTATCATCATTAATTATCAAGGGGGGTATTGCTGTTGTATTGCTAGCAGTAAACTAAATTTTTATCACGTATGGCGATGTTAAAATATATTGTATAGATGAATGCTTGAAGTCCAAAAAGTTTATAAGTCCAAATTGTTCCTTTTATGTTAAAATAAAAATTGCTTTATTGGGAAATGATTTCCAGGGAAGTTTTTCCATTGATGGATCTAATAATTATTTCTGTAGAACTGGGATTACATAATTTCAGTTATGGTTCGAATTTAATTTCATCTTTAACTGACATTAAAATTTATGAGGTTTATTTTAAAAGCAAAATTGAAGAAGGTATTACTTATGTATTACGTATTGCAGTGGTATACACTTTAATAAAACAAAACCACAATACAACCGTATATCACTACAATATTTTTTTTACATAACAAATTTTTGCCCCGTCACTAGCTCCAACTTTAGTTTCAGTAAAGCAATCGACAAATATCTCGTAAATTTGTAATACATCAACCTTACCTTACCAATTTCCAATATCAGTGGGTCCACCTGTAATACTAACACCCGGGCTGGGAAAATTGTAACAATCTGCAAATCACAAATTATTTCCACACAAGGAAGAAACATGAACAATAAATAAAATTTAAATATATCGATAGAAACACAATTTTTATTTCTGCACACATAAATACTAAATAAACAATTAACAAAACTACTAATCAGCCTTTTATTTTATTTATGTTATGTTAGGGATTTCTACGTCAATTTTTTTTTATATATACTGTAACAAGAGAGAAAAAGAAAGAACCTCTTCTCGAACAACAAATGGAATATTCTACGGCATTCGAGAGAATGACTCATCGCACCAAGCATGTGAACGAGACGCGTTTATTCTAGAAATATATAGTAGTTTCTAGCGGCTTCTAGTACGTTTGTAGGAGGGTATATAACCGACTTCGCCGATAAAAAGAGGCAGTCAACAGCACGTCATGAACTGTGTATCGCGAAATAAATAGTGAATGTAAAGATAAATGTTGTATTAGAAATTCATAGTCTGTAAATAATAGTTTTAATGGTTTATAATCATAGCGTTAATTTATAGTGTATTCATTAGTGTTTGTAAATAAATATTTCTTATTAATAGAAGATTTAACCAGCACTTTTGTTATTATTTTAAAAAGAACGTAACAGTGGTGTCAGGTGTGGGGTTTTAAAATAAATAAAATCGCGTAATAATTAAATAAAGTGCTGTGAGAATAAAATTTTAGTGTTAAAAATAATTTCAACAAACAATTAAAATGGCGATGAAATTGTTAAAAGATCTCAAAGTAATAGACTTAAAACACGAACTTGAAGAACGAGATTTAGACACAACGGGCCTTAAAAGCGTGTTAATAAATCGGCTAAGAGAATGGCTTTTGGAACAGCAAGAAGACCCTGAAAGTTTCCTCTTCGAAATACCTGGACCCGCAATTGATACTAATTTGTTATTAAGTAAAATGGAAGAGAATTCTAGAATGTTAAAAGAGGAATTACTGGAAAAGTCCGAAGAGAATGCTAGAAAACTAATGGAAAATACTAAAGCACTGGAAGAAAAAGTTTTGGAAAATTCTAGACAGTCCGAAGAAAATACTAGACTGCTTAAAGAAGAATTATTGGAAAAGCACGAAGAGAGTTCTAGAAAGTCCGAAGAGAATTCTAGAATTTTTAAAGATGAATTACTTAAAAATACTAAAGCACTGGAAGAAAAAGTTTTTGAAAATACTAAAATGCTTAAAGAAGAATTACTGGAAAAGCACGAAGAGAATTCTAGAAGGTTTGCAGAATTACTAGAAAAATCTGAAGAAAGTTCTAGAAGGCTTATATGTGAATTGCTGGAAAACGTCAAAGCGTTGGAAGATAAAGTTTTCGACGAATTCTTTGAGAATGCCAGCTCGTTAGGACTGTTGGAAGGTAGATTGGCGGAACAAGATAGGGTAATAAAGATGGTAGAAGAGAAAATAGCCCAAATGCAATTACCACCAACAACTAAGAAATACGATATGACCGAAATGCTGGAAGATAGAATGAGGCAACTACGGTTTCCCTCAACTTCTGAGAGGCCGTTTAATGAAGTAAAGAAACAGTTTAAAGAAGAAAAGGGTCCTGTCGTAGGGATAAAAGTAAAACCACCCACGTTCGATGGAAAGATACCTTGGTCCACTTACTACAAACAGTTTGAGGCGGCTGCTGGGGCCAACGGATGGACAGGCAAGGAAAAGGCCGTTTCTTTAACTGTGGCTTTGCGTGGAGACGCGTTGAACTTCCTGCAAACAATCCCAGCAGGACAGGAAAATGATTACCAATTGTTAGTGTCTAGATTGGAGATGAGATATGGAGACGCGCATCTTCAACAAGTGTATCACACGCAAGTGAAGAATCGTATCCAGAAGAATGGAGAAAGCCTGCAGGAGTTTGAAGCCGATGTTGCGCGGCTTGTCCGATTGGCGTACCCTACGGCACCCGATTCATTTCTGGGACAACTGGCTGTGCAGACCTTCATTGATGGGTTAAGAGACGGGGAAACACAACAATCATTGAGGCTGGCACGACCAAGAACAACTGATGATGCGCTTGCTCACGCCTTAGAATTTGAAGCTGCAAAACAAGCGTCCCGAGGTCACGGGCGTGTTCGAGCCGTTGTGGAAGAAGAAGAAGGTTCTAAGGATCACCTAGAGGAGTTAGTACTGAGAGTTCTTCGGAAGGAAGAAAGCCGTAAGAAGAATCATCAAGAAGTTCGAATGCCTCGTTGTTGGAACTGCGGCGAACAAGGACATGTAGAACGCCGTTGTCCCAAAATAAGAAAAGTACAACCGTCGGAAAAGTTAAAAGGGGTTGGCAAGAGGGGGCGAACGTTGACTGCGAGTGAAGATGCCCCGGAGATCACGATCCATGCCGTAACATCAAAGAATAGTAACGGCAGTTTGTTTGTAGATGGAAAGATTGCTAACCGAACTGTTCCACTACTTATTGATACGGCGGCGACAAAATCCATCGTACGCCCTGATGTTCTACAATCAAGTATTAAATTGTTACCGACAACTATTCAACTCCGTACAGCAACAGGTGAAGTGATACCAACACGCGGAGTGGTGAAGATGAAGATTGGGCATTGAAGATGAAGGCATTGGAAGTGAAGAACGTGAACATGAGGTGCTGGTAGCCGATATCACTGATGACTTCATCTTGGGAATGGACCTCCTGAGAAAATTTGGTTTTACGTTGGATTTGAAAGAGGGTGTTTTGAAGGTCGGTAACGAAGAACTTCCTTTGCACCCACGAGAAGATCCGGTTGTGAGGGTTTTGCTGACTGAAGATGTGATATTGCCGGGTCAAAGCGAGATGGTTGTCGAGGCAGGTTTGGATGGAGATCTTCGGGTAGGATGTGTGCGAATGATGAAGCCTGTCTGTGATAAGAAGATCCATTGTGGCATACTGGTGGGAAAAGCGCTGATCAAGGTTGGAAAGATAGTACCGGTGAGAATTATGAACGTTAATGTGGATCCGGTGACATTGAAGAAGAGTACCCTTGTGGGACAGTGTGTGCCAGTATTCCGAGTAGCCAGGTGTATGGCTGATGTTCCAAAACCAGCGCCCAAAGACCATGGTGGTAAAGTAGTGGGTATGGTTACTAGTTCGTGCGAAGACCTTAACAGAACGGAAGTGAAAGAGGTACAGGGTTTGGTTCACCGATACCAAGATATCTTCGCTCTTGACGATAGCCAGAAGGGACGAACAGATATAGTAAAACATAAAATCAATACAGGCAACTCTATGCCTGTCCGTCAGCAGCCGAGGCGTCTACCTCTAGCAAGGCGAGCAGAAGCCGAGAAGATTATTACCGATATGGAAGAACAAGGGGTCATCGAGCCATCCAGCAGTCCATGGGCATCACCGGTGGTCCTGGTCAGTAAGAAGGACGGGTCAACGAGATTTTGTGTGGACTATCGGCAGCTCAATAACGTGACCAAGAAAGACAGCTATCCCTTACCACGCATCGACGACACGTTAGATACCCTGTCTGGTTCACGATGGTTTTAGACTTTGGACTTAAAGAGTGGTTATTGGCAAGTTGAAATGGAATCTGAAGACCGAGAGAAGAATGCGTTCACTATTGGTTCCGGACTATGGCAGTTTACAGTTATGCCATTCGGCCTATGTAACGCTCCGGCCACCTTTGAGCGTCTAATGGAGACCATCCTGAGGGGGCTGTCGTGGAAGACTTGCCTGGTCTATCTGGATGACGTGATCGTAGTTGGAAGATCATTCAGTGAACATCTGAAAAATCTGGAGGAAGTGTTCCGGAGACTGCGTACAGCTAATCTGAAATTGAGTCCGAAAAAGTGCCACATATTCCGGAGGGAGGTGAAATATCTCGGGCATGTCGTATCACAAAATGGAGTGGCAGCCGACCCCGATAAAATCCGTGCAGCCCAAGAGTGGCCAACCCCAAAAGATAAACACCAAGTTCGTAGTTTTCTTGGATTGTGTACCCACTACAGGCGTTTCGTTCCTGGGTTTGCCAATACAGCGAAGCCTCTAACAAGGTTAACTGAAGACGGGCGCGAGTATGTTTGGAGCGGAGAGTGCGAAACGGCTTTCCAACAGTTGAAGCGTGCCTTGACAACAGCACCAATATTGAGCTATCCACGGACAGAAGGGAAATTCATACTTGACACAGATGCAAGTAATCTGGCCATTGGGGGTGTACTTTCTCAGGTACAGGATGGACAAGAAAAGGTCATCGGCTATTTTAGTAAGGTTTTGTCGAAAGCCGAAAGGAATTATTGTGTGACCAGAAAAGAACTATTGGCCGTCGTGAAGTCCGTTGAGCATTTCTACAAATACTTGTACGGACGGAAGTTTTTATTGAGGACGGACCATGCAGCGTTGAAATGGCTTCTACAATTCCGTAATCCTGAAGGCCAGGTCGCAAGGTGGATCGAGCGACTACAAGGATACGACTTTGACACAGAACATCGAGCGGGCACTAGCCATCGAAATGCCGATGCTCTTTCAAGAAGACCCTGTCCAACGGATTGCCGTCATTGCTCTCGCTTGGAAGAGAGGGTTTGCCAAGTATTAAGAACTACCATCGTCAACGACAATTGGTTGCCGGAATAATTGCAACGACAGCAGAAGGCTGATCCCGAACTAAAAATGGTACTGGAATGGAAGCGCGTGGGAGAAAGGCCTGCCTGGGAGGCCGTCAGCCCTTTCAACAGAACGCTTAAAGCATATTGGGCCCAATGGGAGTCCTTGAAGGTGGAAGACGATCTCCTGAAGCGAGTACTGGAGAGTGAAGATGGCACCACCATTAGGTCTCAGTTCGTGGTTCCAAGAAGCCGAGTGGCTACAGTATTTATTTATTTATTTATTTATTTATTTAAACTGCAAACTACAGCATAGCCAATTACAGCTTGCAGAATAGATAATTTACAAATTATATTACAAATACAAGCTTATGCTTCAGTGTACCACTAACAAAACAAAATCTATACACCAATCTAACGTTAACAAATTGTATAATAAAGGTAATAGAGTAATACCTAATCGCAAACAAGATACTGATATGTTATACACACATAGTACATGCATGTGATCATAATTTGTACTTAAATCTTTATGATCATGTTATACGAAAACAAACAATCGCAAATTGTTACAAACGAAAAAGAAAAGTAATTTCTAAATGATAAAAATAATGTAAAACGCTATAACTGTACACATACGTACTAAAATAATACCTGTGTAAAAATAAAAATTATCTAATATTAAATGGTAACTACTTGATATATTATATATTCTAGATAACCTGAACAATATCTGTGAGCAAAGAACGCTATAAGGAATGGTTTATTTATAATAGTTTAAAAACAACACCTACAGACAAAACCTAATATTTATAAAGAGACAATAGAGAGACAGAGAAAGTAATCAATTTTACATAAAGTTAATACAAATTCATGATGTTAATTGTATTATATCAGTTAATAGTCATAATCGGTAGAGCTAGTTAGCTGATTGGTGGCATAAAGTGCTAACAAACAAGTTCCTTTATATACAGCAAGACTAGGATGGAATACATCTATGTCTTTTGCGTGTCGGTTAGCTAATTTACAGGCTACATATAAAGGTGATTTCAAAAGCTGATTTGTACGCGGAATAGATAAATAAAAATAACAAGGCGTTCTGGAAGTTGATTTTGGAACCAAGAAATTAATTTTACTTAGTATATTTCCACATGATTCGACTAAATTATGTAGTATTTTATACAGCACTACAAGCGTTGTAAACTCACGTCTGTTTTGTAGTGATGTAATGCTATACTTGTTAAGCAGATTATTGTATGGTACAAAGGCAGGATAGATTCCAGTAGCTTTCAAATCAAGATATCTGATGAATCTCTTCTGTACCTTTTCAACTAGCATAATGTAGTTTTGGTAGAAAGGCATCCATATTACTGATGAGAACTCTAATCGAGATCTAACATAACTATTATAAAGGGTGATTAAAGTGTTAGTATTATGAAAATGTGAAGAATTCCGAATAATGTAACCCAACATCCTCAGTGAATCATTAACAGTTTTTTCTATATGATTAGAAAAATTTAACTCTTTATCAAAGACTATTCCAAGATCGCTAACGTTTTCTCTAGGCATTAGGGGTACATTATTCATTGTATACTGAAACTCGATAGGAGAATGCTTTTTTGTGTAAGTCAGTGTACAACATTTATCTGTATTAAAATATAACTTATTGTCTTGACTCCATTTATATATACTATTAATATCTCTTTGTAGTTTAAAGCAATCTGCTACTTCACTGATAACTCTCCACATTTTAAAATCATCAGCAAATAAAGCATGTTCAGAATAAATAGCATTCTTTGGCAGATCATTGACAAATAAAAGAAACAGAAGCGGTCCTAGATTTGCTCCCTGTGGGACACCCGACAGAGCCCTGTATTTCTCCGATTGAGCGCCATCGTATACAACCACTTGCCACCTATCTGTCAGGTATGATTCAAAGAACGTAACTAAGCTATTCGAAAAGCCAAATGTACATAATTTGTTTAAAAGTATTCTATGGTCGACTCTATCAAACGCTTTAGCAAAATCCGTATATACAACATCTAGTTGCAAGTTTTTATCTATCGCCTCTGAAGCATCCTGAACGATGTTTAGCAAATTGGTAATCGTAGATCTTTTTGGCATAAAACCATGTTGGGTTTCTGTGATCATAGGTTTTGAGTGTGCCATTATCTTTTTATATAGTATAGTTTCAAATACCTTCGAGATAGTTTGTAGGAGAGATATAGGTCTGTAATTAGCAACATTTTGTTTATCACCACTTTTGTAAATAGGACACACTTTTGATATCTTCCATCTGTTCGGATAACTACCGGATGCTAAAGCAAGATTAAATAACGTAGCCATTGGCTTAGCCAGAAAATCTGAACAAGCTTTATATACGTACATTGGGATTTGATCAAATCCAGCAGCTCGTTTTGGCTTACACGAACGTAAAGCAATTTTGACATCGTCAATTGAGACACGATTTATAATTAATTTAGAGATTGTACCACCTAAATCGCCGTCGTTATTTACTAGATTACTGTTATTGTCTTGTAGAATATATGCCGATTGAAAAGTGTTAGCGAATGCATTAGCTACCTCAAATTTAGAGTTTAATTGTACGCCATTGTGATGCATGTTACTAGTTTGAGAATAAGACATACTTTTAGATTTAACAAAGGACCAAAAAGTAGCAGGTTCGTTTTTTATGTTTAATTCGATATTTTCGCAATATTGTGCATAGGCATTATTAATATCAGTTTTAATTTTTGCTCTGAGGGATTTAAATTCTTGCTTAATCTCATCATTCTTAGTTTTTTTAAGTTTTCTATGAAGTTTCGCCTTTTTCTTTATCTGGTTAATTATAGAACCCGAAAACCACGGAGGAAACTTTCCTTTACAGCTGCCAGTCCTAGGTACAGAATCATCTAATGCCAGGTAAAAGAGTTCATAGAATTTATCAACCGCAATATTTACATCACTGTAATTGTTTAGAACGTCCCAATCTGTATTGCTTAGATTGTAATATAGCCTTAGAAAATTGGCTTTTTTAAAATTATATTGGTTACCAGTAATATTTTTTACAACTTTACGTTTATCGCATCTTATGCCACATTCCAGCGCTGGGTGGTGATTATCTACAGGAACGAGTGGATTATCCGACTTGCACACTATTAAGTGATCGCTTGCCAAAACTAAATCTAAGATTCTTTGGTTAGCATTAATTATTTCATTATATTGGGTCAAGTTATGAAAATTTATAAAGTTTAGAAACTCTCTCTGAATAGTATTCAAGTGTATTTGTTGATTTGGATATAAATTTGGTATATTAAAATCCCCAAAAACTAACAGTCTATAATCTGACAGTTCTCGATGTAATAATTCAAAATGATTATTATAAAAGTCTAAGTATTCATTTAGTGTGCAAGCTGGAGGAAAATATACAGTACAAATATAATAACATATTGAACCTATTTTAACACGCAGCAAAATACTTTCGTATGTAGATGTATTTGATGACCGATCGACACAGACGCTAATATAACAACTTTTTATTGCCACCAATACACCTCCACCATCACATTTCGTAGATAACAAATGATCTCTATCACGACGATACACCACATAGCGATTGTCAAAAATCTCAGTATTTAAGATTCCCGAGTTTAACCAGCTTTCTGTTAGCAAAATGACGTCATAATTCTCCGAGAGAACACTATTAAAAATTGACACTGTTTTAGTCCTCAACCCTCTGACGTTCTGGTAATAAATCTTAATTCCCGTTTCATTAATGGACATCATTAAAGTCGTTGCAAGATTTTATTTCATAAACTCGGCCATTATCATTTGCTCTCATAAAGATTTTGCAGTTTCGTGTCCACAGGTATTTAATATTATTTTGTTTTTTGAATTCGCGAGCTTTATTATATAAAATTCTATTGCTTGATGTAAGTGACTCGTTTATATAAATATAATTATCCTGTCTTACTAACTTACTATAATCAGGATGTAAGTGACTTACTTTCAATTCTCTCTTCACTTTCTTCAGCCTTAAAAACTCTTCTTTGTCCAATCGCCTTACAAATTTTATTATTATGCCTCTAGTTTGGTCGGGACGATTTACATTTTTGCGTATTGCGACATCTCCATGACGGTGCCTCAGGAGGACACTTCGGTGTGAAGAAGACTTTGGAGAAAGTTAGAGAGCGTTTTTACTGGGTCAATTGTAAAGAAGACGTGAAAGAGTGGTGCCGTAAATGCGAACTATGTGCCACGGGTAACGGACCCTTGGGGAAGCGAAGAGCACCTATGAGGCAGTACAATGTGGGTAGTCCTCTGGAAAGAATAGCTATATATTGCCGGACCATTTCCCGAAACCGACGATGGGAATAAATACATCTTAGTGGCAATGGACTATTTTACCAAATGGCCAGAAGCATATGCCCTACCAAACCAGGAAGCTGCGACTGTTGCTGACGTACTAGTCAAAGAGTTCTTCAGTCGCTTCGGAGTGCCAATGGAGCTGCATTCGGATCAAGGCCGCAATTTTGAGTCCGTACTCTTTGGAGAAGTCTGTCGATTGTTGGGCATTCGCAAGACTCGGACCACTCCGTTACATCCGCAGTCCGATGGAATGGTAGAACGCATGAATCGGACAATGGGCAAATATTTGGCCAAGGTTGTCTTCGATCATCAACGAGACTGGGACCAATACCTGCATTTATTCCTAATGGCTTATCGTGCATCGGTCCACGAAACAACCGGTCAGTCACCAGCGTCTGTGATGTTTGGACGCGAGTTACGGTTACCGTGTGATTTGGAATTTGGGTCTCCACCTATAGAGCAGGAGGTAGCCGGCAATGATTATGTCATCAACTTAAAGAAGAAGTTGGAGGATATTCACGATCGAACCCGAAACAATAGTCGAATCGCGAGTGACCGGATGAAGGCTACGTACGATGTGAGAGCCCAAGAAGGAGGGTTTCAACCTGGAGAGCTTGTCTGGTTATACAACCCGCAAAGACGTCGTGGCTATTCTCCAAAGTTACAGCGGAATTGGGAGGGTCCATACCAGGTGAAGAAACGAATAAATGACTTGATTTATCGCATCCAGAAATTGCCAAGAGGGAAACCAAAGGTGATACACTCCAATCGTCTGGCGCACTATGAGGGAAATAATGACGCAGTCCCGGATCGGGAAGATGAGGCTGAGGTGGCTATCAATACCGTAAGGCCTGGAGATGATCAGCCAACCTTCAGAGAATTTATGGCTGCGTTTTCTGGAACTAGAAAAGCGCGATTCGGAGTCACGAATGAGATGCAACAAGATCTCTTCCGGGTCCCTGGTGATTATTCCATTGCCCACTGTGTCTCCGAGGATCTCCGTATGTCCAGGGGGATCGCAGTAGTGTTTAGAAATAAATTTGGACGGCTGAATGAACTTCGAGAACAAAATCCCTCTGTTGGGAAATCCTTACGCTTGCCTGATCATGACCGATCCATTTACTACTTGGTAACCAAGCAGTTTTACTACCAGAAACCGAGTTACGCCGACTTGTGGAGGGCATTATGGAACTTGAGGATCGAGTTGCTTACCAGGGGTATTAACAAATTGGCAGTTCCCAAACTCGGCTGTGGGCGGGACCAGCTGGATTGGAGAATCGTTAGAAACATGCTGGAAGTTGTCTTTAGAGCTACGGACGTCAAGATCTTCGTCTGCAGTTTTGACCCACAGCCCGCATTAAGGCCAACGAAGAGTGTAGACTGTTACTTCTACCGTAATGGAACGTGTAGTCGAGGTGAAGACTGTCGATATCGTCATGACCCGTTCTACAGGAACCAGAGCATAAAACCTGTTCTGGGATCTGTCCCAGAACAGGTCATAGAACAGACTTGAACATGGGGGCAGTGTAACAAGAGAGAAAAAGAAAGAACCTCTTCTGGAACAACAAATGGAATATTCTACGGCATTCGAGAGAATGACTCATCGCACCTGAACGAGACGCGTTTATTCTAGAAATATATAGTAGTTTCTAGCGGCTTCTAGTACGTTTGTAGGAGGGTATATAACCGACTTCGCCGATAAAAAGAGGCAGTCAACAGCAAGTCATGAACTGTGTATCGCGAAATAAATAGTGAATGTAAAGATAAATGTTATATTAGAAATTCATAGTCTGTAAATAATAGTTTTAATGGTTTATAATCATAGCGTTAATTTATAGTGTATTCATTAGTGTTTGTAAATAAATATTTCTTATTAATAGAAGATTTAACCAGCACTTTTGTTACTCTATTATTTTAAAAAGAACGTAACAATACCTTATAGCTAAACTACTAAACAAAATAATTTAAATAAAAATCAATGTAGCAAATGTTCTAAATTCTTGTTTTTTTAATATTTAAACAAAAATGTTAAGTTCTCTCAAATGTTATGTTTTATTCTATTCTTTAATAAAATATTTGTCCTAAATGATATATTTTACTGGCCAGTATAAAATTCAAATTAATGTCACTTACGATTTTTCCGCACACTCGACACTTTCTTAAAATTGGCCCCGTGAAAAAAAATACCGCTATAATATCCACAACCAACCTCTTGACTGGTGGCGAGATTTCAAAATTGCAAGTTTGCAGAAAATTAATTCTTCTTGAAATATTTTCCAAACTAATAAGTTCTATAAGTTGTGAAATTATCCAAATCAATTCAATAAATTATTATTTTCTTGATATATCGACGAACAGGTAAGTTATATCCATTTATATGCACAAATTTCTTCTATTCAAAAAATTTGTAACCTTTCTTTATTTTTCTAATTATTAAAATGCATGTTTTTTATAGGTTAATAATTATGCAAACAACACGTCCTCCTCTCAATATGTTCTGTAGATTACTGCTTGTTTTTCACAATACAAATTACATAAAAACATATAGAAACAACAACTATGTAACATTATCAAGTAAACCATGGACAAAAATTGACATTTAAAATTTTATAATTAAAATATTAATTTCTTTAAATTTTAGATTTAAACACATAAAAAGAATCCCCAACACTACCTTAAACTAATAAAATAACATATTTATCTCTAAAACCCAACAATAACTCACAATTTGATATTTCTATTCGATACGCCAACTTCAGTAGGTTGCTATCTTATACTGTTTTTTTGTTGGAGTCGTAAGGAGAATAGTTCCTAAAGTAACAGCGTGGTGGGGATTAATATGTTTTTTTTGTTGCTCGACTTATATCTTCATACTAATATTACAGCAATAGAGATGGAAGTAGTATTGATTCATTGCCGGCTGTAGAAATGAAGAGTTTGGCTGAAATGTTGTTCGTCTGGACCAAACTCATATTAGTGAACCCCCGTTTAATTCTAAAACTAACATACAGTAAGCAATCTGTTCTGAAGCAGATTACCAAATTGGGTTATATTTTATTCAGTCAGTAGGATATCGAACTCCACGTGAGACCATACCCCAGTAGCACACACCTGTTGGAAAAGTATTGTTTCCACATATTGGCCAAACATTGTAAATGACAGACACTGACGGGATTGGCACAATATGCGGAAGCAATATATCTCTAGTACTGCAGTTTGATATTGGCCATACATCGGAACATTATATTGGTTCAATATACGTTTATAGTATTGGCACAATATATGCATAGAATATGTCTCCAACATGGTAATATTGGTCCAGCGTTAAAACATTTAATGGTTCAATAGTTTTTTACAATATTGGCGAAATGCATTCACAGGATATTCAGCCACTGTTCAAACGTAATATTGGTACAGTATACTTGTACTAGTATTGGCACAATATGTTGATGTGATTATGTAATATGCTTGATATCTACATTTTATTTCGATTAATGTCTCCCTCAAAAGGTACTATTTGTTACAAATCACTTTGTATATCTTCTATTCATGTAACCCAATCACATTAATAACCGACGACGATAATAATAATAATAAATCGACAGTCCATATCGTTAAATTAATGTTTAACTGTAGATGAAGTCGGAGGGGGAGAGGTTCATCATAATTTGAAGCACTATTATCCGCTAAATGTAATTCAACTTTTTTATTTTATCTATTTACACTTAAAACTATCGATATATCTTCTATATAGAACTCGTTTTAGATGTCTGTACTTAGCACAGTAATTCATTGGCGTCATTGCGAAAACTATAGATAAAAACACTAAACACATTAAATTCTGTTAATTGAACCTTTATCTATTGGATTCTAGTTAAAACGTTAAATAAATTGTATCAACGTAAAACAGATAACTAATAAAATTAAATATATCAAATACATAACAAAAACGCGTATTGATGTATTATTATTAGTATTCAGAATTTTATAAAATCGTGTGAGTTATGGTAACTTGTAAC
Organism: Agrypnus murinus; assembly: GCA_929113105.1. Taxonomy (NCBI): domain Eukaryota; kingdom Metazoa; phylum Arthropoda; class Insecta; order Coleoptera; family Elateridae; genus Agrypnus; species Agrypnus murinus. Next base: position 95,167,628 of record OV816024.1, on the reverse strand, counting down.
CATCTTTCGTTTTTTTCGACTTTCATTTGTAAAACATTTTCACGTATATAAAGCACCCGCCTATGTATTGCTATTTTGATTCCTTGAATAATCAAGTAACCTTGTTTAAAGACTGCTTATCCAGTGTCGGAACTATAAAGGTGAAATATTAACTGTACTATATGTCCAATATAAGACCAGTACAGAATAATACAATATGAATAATTTGTATATGGGACTTATGTGGAAGAAATATACGTATATTGGGCGTCAATCTTGAACCAATATAACATCAATATTAATTAAATATATAATATTAAATACCTACCAATTAATTAATCATATAGTGGGCTGAATAATCTTTAAATTTATTATTTATATATTGGACCTATGTACGAGCAATATTTGCTACGTAGGTTGGGTGAAAGTCTTTAACCGTTGTAATACCAATCTTGATGGAATCTTCCAAATATTGGACCTGAATACAATATGTTACCCATACTGCACTCATATTGGGTCAATATCTTGTGCTACTGGGGTAGGTACTCACAGTCCAATAGCCTACTAAGTGAATCGAAAAGAACCCGGTCGAGTGATCTGTAAAAGAATATATTGTTGAGTGAATGGTGTTTATAGCAACCGTGGGTGGTTCGTGTTGAATTGTGCAATCAATCGTATGTATGGATCCCGGAAATGTTACAGAAAATCTATGAGAAACCTTGTAGCTTTTACATTTATTTTTATTATTAAGCAAGTAAAGTATATTTTAGCTTTCAGCTGAACTTAATTCTGACTTTGAATTAGATTAGTAAATCAGTGCTTTTAATGACCCTCGGATGATCTTTATGAAGAAACAGTGCCATTGTCGTACCTCTGCAGTAATAATTTTCCCTTGCTTACCTTCAATTTTTACTTAATGTGCAGCTGCAGCTTGCAAGTATGTTAGTGTAGATTTATACAAAGATAAGATTATGTAAATACTTAAAAGGAAAAACGGAAATATTAACAAAAAATATTTATTGTAGAAAAAATGTTAACGTATTAATTACATGGCGTGAAAGTCATTGATTAGATTACCTAAAACCTGTTCTCTAATTCATACGTATATAAATTAATACAATTCTTCTCTATATCTCTCATCTATACATTATTTAAACATAAATATCTACAATTCGGTCGTTGTTTCTATAGGCGAATGATCGCTATACGAAAATCCTAAATGAGAATAGTCTTTCTTTTCTCTAAACATTACATTATCATTCGTAGGACTCGCACTCATTTCTTCTTCATCTGAAGATCTGTAATGAAGAAATATGATAGAACCATCTGCAAACGGTAGAATTTTTAATAATCTGCTTTACCTTTGATAAATGTGATCTCTCCCTAATGTATCTCTATTTGATGATAATACATGATCACCTATACTAGAAGCACGTGCGGTAGTTGCTGATTCACTACTAACAGGACTTCGTTGACCTAAAAAATAATATACTGCCATCTGTTGTCATTTGGAGGAGAGCTCATGTAACTCACCATATTTTTTTAAATTATTATCCTTAGAAATATAACTAACATTATCTAAACTAAAGGCATGGTTTTTATTACTAAAGTCTAAGTGTAGGTCGTTGTATTCATCATGATCATCTACTGGTACACACATTTGTAAAACTTGTGTTTCGTACTCTTTCAGATTTGGTTCTACATATACAGTGTCGTAGCGTGCAGGACTAGCTGGAACGATGTATGAGCGTTGCATTTGATCTTTAAATGATTTGTATCTAGAACATAAATTTTATGAATTTAACGAATCCTTGAAAATGCTTATCAGAATTTACCTCGACCAAGATACACAAATATAGATAATTCCAACAATTCCAAATACAAATATAATACAAGCAATCACAATTAAGGCATATGGGAAGACTTCTCCATTAAAGGCTGCGATTGCAGTTGTTTTTACCCGTTGTAACACAAAAGGTTCGTGAATATTGAATGCAGTATGTTTTATTTGGCCAGATACATCAAATGTTATGTTATCCATAGCTGATTTTTCGAATATTGATCTACAAGAAAAAAGTTGAAAAGCGTAAGCATACGTGCGAACTTCTATTCTTACCTTTGTACTACAGTGTGATTTACTGGAAGAATAGAGTCTGTCTCAGGATCAACAACATAAAACCATACATCAGTAGCATCAAGGTCTGTTTCTAAGGTTCCATTACCACCAATGAATTCTCGTGCACCTAATTTGTCAACACCTACTATGAGACCAGTTTGATCTTGAATAACGTGAGTTAAAGTGTCCAATTTCGTTGCTACTACATCAGGTTTAGCATCTCCAATGACAAGTATCATTCGATTCGTTTCGTATACTAAATTAACTATTAAAGGCGTTTGAATCTCGTTGAATTCATTCGTTCCATTAGGGTTATCTCTTGTTTTTACGGTAAGTCTAAATGGAAGATCATCCACATTAATATCGTTGAAACTTTTCTTTGTCTTTATAATACCAGAAGCAACATCTATACTAAAATATTCACTGCTTTTGTTTCCCGATAAACTATATCGTAATTTGCCATACTTTCCGCCATCCTTATCATCAGCCTAGCAAAACAATATTACAACAATTAATGAATTGAGTATGTTTACAAACACGTCTAAAAGAATGTGTTTAATGATTTTTACCTTGACTTGAATGACCGTTGTTGCTAAAGGTGCATTGTTAGGTATTGCAGCATAATACTTCCCAGGTTTTGTGTTTGTAGGATAAATAAAGAATGGTTTATTATCATTTATATCAGCAACATTTACTGTTACTTGTGTGGTGCTGAAGTCTCTGTTTATAAAACCCTGTAATGATATTAGCTGCACTTCTAATTGATATGATTCTTCGTTTTCAAAGTCTAAAGTTCCATTTAAGTAAAGAGCACAGTTTCTTTCTTCGGTAACGTTCACTTTGAATTTTCCTAAAAATAAGTTGATATTAAAACATATAAGTATAGAGAGGGAAATGTTTTATTGTCAATTTTATCTCAAAATTAGGAGTGATTCGAATTATTCCGGCAAAAAAGCGGTGCTGTGAACTGTGATTGGTTCTTATAAAGCTAAGTTGAACACTAGTACATTTACTAATTTTATTTACATGGCAAATCAAACATCTAGCAGCAGATGTTTTTGGAATCCCTATGGTATATTAAATAATTCGAATAGTTTTATATTGGCTATACTGAATAAACCAGTGCCTCAGAAAGCTTATTTGACATCGTGTGATGTTTTTGAGGTTATACCGTAACCTCCGAGAATAAAGAGGCCACGAACAAGGCTTGTGTCACGTGATCTGACGTGACGAATGCCGGCTGGCGACTTGCGGGGACAGGCGATGCGTCAAACGCCATTGCAGTTTAGATTTGCCGTGATCGTAGTCGTGTGAACTAGACTATTTTTCGGAAGTTTTTCTTTCAAAAACTCTCATAAATAAGTTCAAATAAGTTAAAGTGTTAAATTAAAGGTGTAGAATTTCAGATTTACCTGATTTATGAAGACAATTTATAAAATCAGTGAAAAGAGACTGTTTCTCAATTGCCGTATCGAGTGTGTGCGTTGGCAGAAATGGCCGCTGATAAATTTTGTATTTGAAAGTTGTTTTATTACTTATAAAATAACTTTCGGTTGGTGTCGTTCATAATATGATTGTGTATTGTGTCGTTTACCTATATAAAATACAATTTCATAAATATTTTGATTAGTTAATCAAAAAAGCCAACAGTTTGACGAGATACTTGGGTGAGTCTTGTTTATTTCATTAAAAATGCCTGATAAATGTTGCGTGCCTAATTGCTCAAGCAATTACGATAGTACCCATACGTATGTGCCCGTCTTTTCTTTTCCAAAAGATGAAGAGTTGAAGAAAACGTGGATTAAATGCATTCATAGAGACTCATTTAATCCAACAAAACATTCAGTAGTATGTATTAAACATTTCTCAGAGTCATCGGTTATAACAATAATATGATAAATATGAAACTGAATTTCTAAAGACAGGTAAACAAAGGATTATTTTACGGGAATTGACAATGTTAAAATTGGAAAAATATGTACACGAAATCAATGAGAAATGTATTTTATGTAGCAAAACGTTGAAGTCGATATTGTTAAAAAATTGTCATATTCTTGCCAATATATTTCTCAATAACTATTCAAAAATAATCAACGACAAAATTAACACCCAAAACATGGATCTATCAAAGAGAAAACTGATTAAATTTAATGGTTAAGAAGTTATAAAACACATTAACGCATGGAGATAGGGCTATTGGCGAGGCCTCCATAAGAGCCAACGCGTCTATCATGGGTACCTCAACGGTGACGTGGAAAACCCTATTCATTGTTTTTTATCATAATATAAGTGCTTTTTTTGAAATAATATTCAGTTTTACTCAGAAATATCCAAGTGTCTGTATGTTGGTTATTTTACGTTTCGCAATTGTCAGCCGGTTTTCGTGACGTCACGATTGCTTGGTCGCGGCCTCTTTATTCTCGGAGGAGGTTACGGTTATACTTCTTCATATTGTTGTTTGAAATGTTAACCAATATTTAATTTTTCCATTGAAAACAACCGATTACATTTTGAGCATCTATTATAATTCAGTCATTTGAGATTTTAGCGTCAAATTTGTTACATACAGTACATACGGACTATATCGAAAAGAAAGTTGACACCTTTAACTCATAATACCTTTTATAGCCATGCAATACTTTAATGTTCTTATAATAAAACAACATTTTAATATCTAGAAAATTTAGTAATTTACAAAAGTATAAAAAAATTATTATTCTGTGCCAGTTTTCTCACTTTCTTTTTCAGGTTACGTAGTTTTGGTTATTAAGTTTTGGACGACTTCCTTTGTGACTGCTTTGGCGGCCTTATTCAATTCTTTTGAAATCTTCTAGGCTAGTTGCAGCTTCAACGTTTTTCTGAAGATGTCGTTTAATAATAGCCCAATATCTTTAACAGGATGTGCTTCAGGGTAGTTTGGGAGATTAGACTCTTTCTCCCATATTTTCTACCATAAGAGCTTTCTACCATATTTTCCACAACAATCGACTTGTACTTTTTGCTCACATGTTTTATACACTAGTTTTTCCTTGTTAAGATGCCGTCGTACAGTTTTCTTGACTGTTTTCTTACAGCTACAGATTGTTTTTCGTTCCTTTTATATTTGTTGCTTTTTTTTAAGTTTTTGTTAAATTGTACGTTTTCTTTATTCGCTGAATCATTCCTATTGATGTTTCCACACGTCGCAAGATGTGTGGAAGTGGTAGTACTTTTTAGGATCGACACCTTTCTGAATATGGTTACTAATTCTCATGAGTTAAATAGTTGAAGTGTCTGACCAAGTTCTACCAAGTATGTTAACAATTATAAACTGAGGGTATCAATCCTTTTAGTTGTAGAAGGATTCTCTGTACTAAATATTTACACCAAATTCTAATTTATAAATCCTACCAGTCACAAAGGGTACTAAATTTACCCTTACACAAAGTGTAAATTGTATTAAGGAGATTTCTTAGTTTCTTAGTATAGATAACAACATTCAATTTGAAGCGCTATTTTTGCATTGCAAGTCAAAAACCACAACTTAAGAGAGACAAATCTGGATTTCGAGACAAGAGCATAATTATAAAATAATTGAATATTATCCATTTGGGAAAAGGATCAAAGAGATATGATTGAAAAAAGGTCTTGTTTAATTCCAAAACTTTTTTATTTGTACAACAAATAAAACACAAATGTCATATTTCCTTCATATTTATAAACTTTTGGCTTATACGTAGACTTTATGCATAGACTAGATCGCTCTTGGTTGCCGAAATTTCCGAAGAATTGAATATATCATCCGATTGGCTAGATATGATACATAACAACAGAATGGACCCTTTAGAATCCATTCTCTCTGACCCTGGTCTGAATTCATAAAAAACGACACCATATATGTACATTATTTACGCTATTTTATATTTAACGATACAATGTTCAGTTCTGTAAGATATTTCGTATTTAACAATCCGAAATTGTGCTATTTTGATATCTTTTGAGATTGAGACGTTCCGATATATCTTGATTTATTGTTTTGAGAATTTCGGATATCTGGGATTTCGCTGTTTGGTGTACAAGACTCTATCTTTTCATTATTTGATATTTAACTCTTCAGGAGAATCAACGATCACGTGTTCAGGTCTTTCTATGGGTCTATTTATTACTGTCTCACATAGAGTAAATGAATCAGTATTCTGCGTCATTCTGTATCTGACGATCTACCAACCAAAGGTTGAGTTCAAAATGTAAGTTACCAACAATTCGTCGATACCTATCACGCTGTGTACCAACAATACCAATATCTAAAAGAAATCATATGCTGCATCTATGATTTTTAATAAGAACTTATCGTATATTAGATTGAACCTAATTTTCAGTGCATCCCAAAAGTTAGTTTTGTATAAGAAACGAACTAAAAACTTTTGTACGGGCAGTTTCAGAACGTTTAAATCTTTAACGACAATCCGGCGTCATTGTCTTGTCTATTTTTACTATCGAGTGGTTTCAAAAGTTCAGGAATGGTTTCGTTTGGACGAAAAGTGGCTTCATAGAAGGCTTGGCGGCGATTATTCTTCATTTCCAAATCAAAATCTTACTTCGATACAATGTTTCTAAATTTAAATCTACTTGCATTTGACTTGATGAATTGATCGATTGCTAATGAGAGACTTTCAGTAGAGGAAGGGAATAGAAGAGCTGAAGAGCATATTTTAAAGTTTCTCTAGGACACAATTTGACGTGGTGTTTTTGCCAACAGACTTATTATAGTAGGTATTGAATCTGGGGTACTACAGTCTTGAAAAGCTCTTCCTCTACGATAAACTTTTAGATATAGATAGTTGCGTACAATGTCATGCAGTATACTAACTAAATACCCAAAATTCTAATTAAAGATGAGAGAAAAACAATGTGAAAGTTGAAAGCTTTAGAAGTGGCTAAATCCACGCACCGATTGACTCTTCTATTCTGAGCAAACCGAGCTTTAATAACATATTAATGAATCTACCCCGAAATCAATGTAAGTATTATATTTAGAAAAATAAACTTTTTTTCAGAAACTATCTTGCGTAAACGTGCGTAGAATGTTAAATGTGTGGCTTCGATTGTTTTTGAATCAGTATAGTGGTTACAAAGATATACTGAAGGTCAGATAACCCAACAGGGTCGAGTAATGCTTTATGACTTAGAACAGTGAACAACAGATTATTTTGAAGCCTTATCAACAATCACGTGGGGCTTTCACTAATACTTGGTATATCACATTTATGGTTCAAAGTAATAACCACACGTTTTTTCTTAGAGAAGGTTAGTTTGATAAAAAGTATGTGTATTATACTTTACACTTGTATATACGTCTACGTACTGATATCGAGAAAAAAAAACCAATTTGAATTTTGAATTTTAAGGCGAACAACATCCCCCAAATCTGCGATTTGAATATTCAATTAAAATTAGCATGTGAAAACCGTAATGTAGAATTTAAAATTTAAATTTCGTATTATAACACAATAACTTACCGTCCTTGTTTCCTGAAGTAATATGACATTTTAGGGGTATATTAGTTCCGTGAGTGCGACTATTCACTATGGTTAAAGTTTTAATTAGATATCCCATGGTGGCGTTTTCTAATACTTGCACACTGTAAGCATTATCAGCAAATCTCAAACCAACTTCCGGAGCAACTGTTGCTACATGTTGTATGTAAACCTCGACTGTTGTCACAGATGATAACTGGGGATCCCCTAAATCGTAAGCCCGAACATCAATCTAAATAAACATGTATTCATTAAAAATTAGAAGAGTTAAAGAGAAGCATATCCATACTTGGTATTCTGTATCGATTTCCTTTCTAAAATCATTAATCACTTTTAAAATTCCCGAATCAGGATCAATTTGAAAGTAATTCATGGCTTTTCCTCTTCCAATTATTTCATAACGCACCTTAAAATCGAAATAAATATTATACATTTTTTTAAAGAAACAGATGATCTAACCTTATTGCCAGGTGCTGTTCCATCAGCATCTGTTGCTATTAGATTTGTTACGGATGTTCCAATCGATACATCATCGTCCAGTGTTATGGGATGTGGTACTATGGTAAATACTGGAGGTATATCATTTCTGTCCTGAAATAAATATTTAGTCATGCAAAGTGTTTTGTAAAAAAATGAAAACAAGACTTTAAAATTATTGTCCATACAGGAACAGTTAATTAAAAATGACCTCTTATAAATCACAGCCCTTTTGAACTTTTAAATAGGAACAACTCCCTACACACAAGTTGGAAAATAGAATTAAAGCTATTTCTAATTTCAAAAAGGCCACAAAAAGTTAAAATGCTGATGTACAAATGTATAGCTCTGTATATAGTACTAGGAAGAAGAAAAGTATGAAATGTACAATCACACTATACGATATATAAGTTGTACAGGAAAATCATTTTACGATTTTATATAATTCTGTAGGCCAGCAAAGGAATGCAACAGAAACATATTATCCATCCTACATTACCATACTGTTTTTCTTTCTGATAGATACCCGGTAACTGATTTGTTTCTTTCAAGATGTACAAGTGAAAAGACTATGAAAACTTCTTGTTTCTCTTGCTACTGCTCTAAGCAGCTTCCTAGCATGAGTTAGGCCTTCCATTTTAGAAAATCATCCGTTCAAGTTGCAAGTTCTGCTAGACCTGTTTTACTGGAGAAAAATGAAGCAATACCATATTACATACTAGTATAACAGAAAGATCCTCGGAGTTTGAATTGCCCACTCCAGACAGAACTAGTTGAGACTTACGCCACTGAGCAGCAAAACTTATATAGAATAAGTATCTGTGGAAGACAAACTAGGTATGTATGCTTATTCCTTCAAAATCGGAATTCACACCAGTGAACGTTAGTGAGGAATATTTAATAGACAGTTTATTAGACTTAAAATTCAAAACTTATTCATTATTATTCAAACCTTAGTAGTCTTTTTCTCTGGAACGAACAAAACAGCCCTTCACACGCATATTCCTTGTTTTTTAAACCAGCCGTAACAAAACTCCTCGAAATCAAAACAATATGTACGCACAATGCAATTAGAAAACTGAGAGTTCGCCCAGGAAAATCAGATTCTTGGAATTCTTGGATCCTCCTAGCTCATAGTACCTAACGATATCGGTTATATGTATACATAGGCATTTATGCAAAACATGTCAAAATACGGGATTGTAATATTTATCGTATATAACGCAAATTATGGTCCTAATTTTGTCGGTAACTTCCAGTGGCGAAACTATCCCTTCCAGGACCCCGGGTCCTGTATATATAGCCCCCCACCGCTCAGAATTCTTGACGAGCAAAAAAACAGTTAACCTTACCTTTACCAACGTTTTGTCGCTAATGAAATGTGCCGCGAAATTTGAATTATTTAAGGAAAGATTCAGATAAACTGTTTCGCCACCCTTGAGAATAACTGGGCCCCCCTTTCAGAACACGAAAACCAGAAAACGATTCCAATCTCATAAACCCTCTTCTATGTTGTTAAAAACATATTTTCAATTGTAAAATTTTAATTAAACATCAAACAATGTGGGGCCCAAGATATCGAATATAATTTTCCTACCGTTTAAACTAATAAAACTTACAATTATAGTCGGAATTTCAAATTTTAGGGTAACTGATGTTTCGAGGAAACTTCTTAAATGCCATATGATGGCACCTCAAAGAGTGGACCCCTTTCAGAAAATGGTAAAACAAAACTGGGTTAAACAAACATTTTTTATACCTTCAGTCTATGTTGTACAAAAATATACAATTAATTGTATACCTTAGTTTGAATTGAATATTTTACAATCCGGGGTCTCATGATGATATATAATGGAACAAAGATTGACCAATTAAACTTTTGAAAAATGAATATCAACAATATGTATTGCTTAAAAAATATGGACTTGGGGGCCCCTTGAACCTGGGGAGCCCAGGCAATTGCACGCCACTGGTAACTTCTTGCATTCAGACTAGAGGTAGGTATTCCAGATACCTATCTTCAGATACATATCTCCAGGTCTGGACTCGTCGAGAGACAATAAGCAGAAAACAAAAATTACCAATAGATCTTGAACACGTATTGTAATCGTCAGACAATCCAATGAAAATAAATAGTTTTTTATTAACGTAACAAAATGTTTCATCTTGCTCTACGAAATAGGGAACAAGATGATACTTTGCCTTTCTAGGAAGAAAAGGTATTCACTTTGTGGCCTTAGAGAGAAACAAGGCTGACACTTTTTAAATAATTCTACAGAGCAAGCAACATTTTTAAAATTTTTAAATGAATATTGAACATACAATTCGTTGATTTGTCGACATTAAAACCAGACAAAGGTAGTATAAGACGGAGATAAGAAACTATGCTTGCTTTCTTATCATACAATGATTAAAAATTTTGGATGGTGCTCATTTTTATTAAAACTTTTTTTCCAAGTTTCCTGAAGGTAGTAAAAAAGATAAAATACGCAACTCAAGAAGAAAAGTGTCTATTTTTCCCTCTTGTGTTTGTCCTCTTCGTTACACTCGGACAATCAAATTCGTCCGAGGTAGGAGAATTTCAACTTTTTTTCCTAGTTGCACAAATTTGTTAATTGCTCCGGTAAGCTCAACTTAGTGAATGTTGTTCTGAAAATAACGAACTCAAATAAAAATAATCGTTTATACGATCTCATTTAAAAATCCCAAGGCCAAAGCGAATTTAGATCGTGGTACCCTTACAGTCAGAATATCAAAATATTTTCAACAATGTATCATACATTCACGAAAACGAATTAAGAATTTTATTCAAAAAATGACGCTGAAACGGTTAATTTATTGAAAGATTTCCTTATGTACCCCATTCGTAGTAAGCATGTAGAGGAAGAATGTTTAATTACGAAACGTGACGAAGTAAGAGCTGTAAGTGGACAATCGATCTCGAGCGTATTGAAATTGATTGATTACAAATGATGCTTAAAATATAAGTTTATAAATCACAAAGGAAAGAATAATAATAGAAAATACATAGTCAAAACTTCAAATAAAAAGTGAATAAACCAAATCGGTCTTGTGGAAGTAAACGTGCACAAAAATGAGTATTGTGTTTTAAATATAAATAGATTAATAAATAATTGATCCATACAATAAATTTCAATCAAGATGGCCAACGTATTTCGTATGTCTCAACTATTCAGGTTTGTATACGTAACATAACAATTCAAAGATTAAACACTTATTGATGGAAGTGGTAGCAGCACACTTTTATAAGCGTGAGTAATTCCAAAAGTTAACACGTTGGGAACTAAGAGTGCGCTCCAAGTGGATGGCCTTCTCGAGCGAAACCAAATGAATATTTTAAATTTATGAATTTAAAAATATAAAAGTCAAGTAACGTTAAATTAGACCAGCTCTCAATTGAACTGGAACAAAAATGAGCCTTGTATTTTCAATATATTGATAAAGCTGCTTTCAATGGTCGTATAAAATAAAGGTATTATGTTGAAGGCTTTAGGTCATGGTATTGTTAGAACGTATAATACAAATTCCCTACTATTGCCCTGATTGTACAAAAGAGTAGTGGGCCGTAAGCCGTATTGTCAAACCTATTTCTAAACATTTTTATGACTCCTCGGCTCAACTTGGTTTTTACTTGGTGAAGATATGATACTGGTTAGCAAGAAAACTGAGCCACCATAACATTTATTAAATATTTCCCTGGAAATTTTCCAATTGTTTGATAACTGCATTCCAGGTTTAGTAAGTTCAAAATTATGAAAAAATAGCTTAACCATTACTTAGGTAAAGTGAAGATCTACAGAGTGTGTCCCGAAAGTTACTGTGCAGTAAGAGATCACGTACCACGTTGCAATTCTTCCTACTGCATATGCTGAAAATGTTCCCCATGGGCTTGAAAACATGTTTAGACACGTTTCATAAAGAAACTTGCACAGACATGTCTTCAGGGTAGTGAGGGATATTTGCAGCATCTACTGTATGAAGAGTACTATGTGATACGTGATACTTTTATTCTTAGCAGATTTTGCGGTACTCTATATAGTATCTTAATTCTTTCCTAAATGACAATTAATTTTTAACTTATTAAGCGTGGTATGTACTATGTAGTTACCAAAAAATTATCAAAAATAAAAGTTTTTGCTACACAATTTACATAAATAAAAAATAGTAGACATAATAAATGGTTCAAATTTTTGTGTCTTCTTTCGTGAACCGTTTTTATAAAAACAAGCAGTTGATGGTTCTATCCCTAAATATCTAAATATTTGAACATTCAAATGCACCAAATGATTTCCTTTTCAAAGTACTTGAAAAAACAGCTAAGTAAAGTTAAAAAAAGAGATATCAAGATCCATCTGTAGAGAAATGCATATGGAACATTTCGCAATTCCTCTACAATCTTTAGAATATGTATCATGTTATGTTTTCATTAGATCTAGTATGGGATAATTCTGTAACTTGAACTTTCGAATTTCATACCTTAATATACCTATTCTATTTCAAATGGATTGGCTCAAATACAAAGAAAATCTATATCATATAAAATACAATTAAAAAAGGCGCAGTTGTTATAGGGGGCGTTTGAAAATATGAAAAGCATTTGGTTCGTAAAAAAAAACTTGAACTAAATATAATATTTAAAATCTACTTACTTCAACATGTATAAGAACTTTTGCAGTACTGCCTTTCTCATTAGACATATTTTCCAAAGTTCCAATAATTAATACATGTTCATTTTCTCTTTCATAGTCTAATCCTCTTGTTGTGTATATAGAACCAGAGGTTTCATCTATCCTAAATAAATCTGTTGGCCCTTGTTGTATAACATAAGTAATCTTTTTAATAGTATCTGGATCATCTGCCTGTAAATTATTACACTGCGTAGCAAAAAAACTCAAAATATATTAAATAATGTTCTTTCGTACCACAACATCTACTACAAAATAATCAGGTACATTTTCTGGAACAGAAGCTTCATATTTAGGATGTCGAAAGATTGGAAGCTCATCCTCAAGATCTATCACAGATATAGAAACAGTAGCCGTTGCTATTCTTGGATCTACAGCACCATCTTTGGCCGTTACTACAAATTGGTAACTCTAAAAGTCATAAACTAGTAATCACAGTTTTCATCACACTTTGTTTTTTCTAACCTGTTGTGTTTCGTAATCTAAAGCCCTAGTTGTGGTTATTTCACCCGTTTCATTATCAATATGAAATGGTAAATCAGATGGTATGGAATAACCCACAATTGCATTAACGCCTTCATCTGCGTCAGTAGCATGAACAAAACCCACCGTTGTTTTACTCGTTCCTTCTTTAACGGTAAAAGTATAAGGATCCCCAACAAATTCAGGATTTTTGTCATTTATATCCGTTACTTTAATATTTACAGTTGCTGTACTTGATAATCTTCCATTATCTTCTGCTTTTATGATCTATAAACAAACACTCATCAGTTAAATACACACATACATAAAATTCAAATAAAGTATGAAACCTACTAATTGATATCTTGTGAGGTCTTCTCTATCTAATTTCCTAATAACCGTTATTACGCCGGATGTTGAGCCAATTGCAAATTGTCGTAAGTCATTTCCTGAGACAATTGAATATGTTACAGGGTCGTTTTCAGGATCTACGGCCTACAAAAAATAAACCAGATTTTTCACATTTCTAATTATTTCTAATAATACCAAAATTGTTGCAACGGTTGAATTAATAGTTGCTCCTTCACTAACTTCAATATCGTAAACGGATTGTTCAAAAATAGGGCTTTTGGTGTTAGGACCAGGAGTCACGGTAACTTCAACTATAACTTGACTATGTAAGCCGCCTCTATCCGTAGCTTTAACCGTTAAGCTATATTGTTCACCAGCATGAAGCTTTCCATTAGATTCCAGCAATCCAGTTACTGGATCAATTAAGAATTTATTGTTTCCATTGTTTGATACATGATAAATGGAATAAGTTATAAGAGCATTTTCGCCGATGTCATTATCGGTTGCTCTTATAGTCATTATGGTACGTTTTCCATCACCAGCAGGAACTTTTACAGATGGGATCGTGGGTAGTACCGGAGCATTATCGTTTACATCATTTAAATGTACAGTTAGTGAAATTGGTGGACTCGCTGCTTTGGCTTTCTTTTCCCTTGCTACCACTTGAAATCTAAACTTTCCAGGATTGGGAGGATCTCTATCTAAATTATTTTCGTTTACAATTAAACGTGAATCTCTATCGATTACAAAGTACGGTGTCGTCAATTCGAATACGTAATCAGGTTTTGGATCACCAGGTCCCTGTTAGAAATAATGTTTAAAGATCTGATTTGTATTTGTACATTTAGAGAAATCTTACAAAATCTTTATCATTCACTGTAAATTGTAATGGTTTTCCTTGAGCATCAATAACTGTGGTTCCTACAGGAGAATTTTCATTTACATAACCCTCTAGTGACGAAACGAAAATTTCTGGTGGATTAGCATCGACAGGTTTTACGGTAATTATTAATTTAGCAGTTGTTGATCTCTTTGCTTCTGATTTTTCTTGAGCCTAGAGACAATAAAAAAGTTAGAAACAACTTGAAATATAAATTGGAGATTGATTATATACCTTTATAATTATATTAAACATTTTGGTAGTAGATGTATCAACGGCTTTAATTTGATGTATAGCACCTGTATCCGGATCAATTTTAAAATATTCAGCATACGAAGAAGGCGTTCCGCTAGCAAAACTGTATAAAATAGGAGAATTAACGGTATCCATGTCCACGGCTTGAATTTTTTCAGGTGATATTGTAAGAACTCCGTGTAGTACACCACTAGATACCTTTAAAAATATAACAATAAATATTTGTTTGAATTTGTTTAAAGAAAATTAAAAACTTACCGAAGCTGTATATTCAGGATTAATGCAAGCTCCATCGAGTAACATGCATCCTTGATAAATAAACGCAGGATTCTGATCGTCGTCATCTTTTATGTTAACAGTAAGAGTTGTGGTAGATGATAGTCGATCTTCAATATTCTTTGCTCGATCCTAAAATAAATGGATATATTAAAAATATAGATGTAAACGTTTCATAATTTATATGAGAAAGTAAAAAATATTTAATATTTAACAAATCATGTGTTAGAAATCATTGCGTGTGTAGGAATAATTTGGAGATGCTTTCTGAATATTAAGTTTCTTTCACGAATATATAACATACGAATTAAGATTTAACATAGAAATGGTAATAACGAAAGTTTTGCTAGAAGCATAACATAATTATGTATCAAGCATTTTAAAACTTTATATGTATTCATTCATACTGGAATCTAATTTGCAAGGATAATTCTAGGGTTTACGAGCTGTGATTAAAATTTAGTTTAGCGTAAAAAATGATTTGAATATTTACATTGGAAAGTTTTCACTATTGCGAAATAAGCAAGAATAATTTTCTTATAATTGTGCATAATCATTTGGTTTTTCTAGATCAGCCATCAAGCTTATAGCTGCTTATTTATTATTGCAAAGCTTATTAGTTTGATAGAGAGTTAAGTTACTCTAGAGCTATTATGAACTGAAATATAAGCCTGCAGAGAAAGTGATTAATGTAGTGAGAAAAAAGTTAATATAAGAGAAAACGGAACGATTTGAAAAAATTGAAGTTTTAAAGAAAACATGGCAAACAGGTTTAAATGTTACAGTATATACCTACATAGATGGTAATTTGTTAAGGGAGTTAGAACTAAAAACTTATGAAAACATGCGCACTATATTTACTTCTTGCATTGTAGAATTCTAGAATTTCAGTTTAAATTATTACAATGAATACAAAAAAATTAAATATGTATTCTATTTTTATAAAATATGGAGCTGCCTTTAGAGTTGTTGAGTCAGTCAGTAAGACGATAAAGGGCTCTAAAACACTAATTAAACCCGAAATGCATGCGTTAGTTTATGTCCGGTCAAAGTTTAAATTAATCTTTAATTTTAAAATAAAAATAATTTGAACTACTATTATAATTATGGAGACGACACGGCGTACACAAGGGTAGCCATTTTTTCTAGATCTAAACACTCTTTAGCGTTCTCTAAAAAGCTTTACAGCCCTAGAGCTTTAATTTAGCAATTTACGCTCTAAAAACAAGCCCATAAACCGGTCAAAATCGCTCGATCGGACATAAATCGATGAATAGTACTCAACGCATCTTTATGGTGAGACATCTAAGTTTTGGTGTATTTCATGTTGTTAGTGTAGCACTATCGAAATGTTTTGCGTCAAATTACAGCATCAACTGGATTGTTTTCTTATTTTACAAAACAGTTCTTTTTAGAATTGCAGTTTGTTATACGCTTTTAATGTCAGGTATTAATGTTAATGAATTTTATAAGCTATACTATCTTTCAGACGCCACTGTAAAATAAAAAAAGGATAGAAACGCCCGAAAAGTGTTCATGTTGCCAAGGTGACAATAATTTAATGCGGCGGCAAATTCAAACCGTCCTCAAGCATTTTGGATCATCCTAATTGTATAGTAAGCCTCTGACATTACGACTATAATAGAGTAAGTTGGAAGAGTGTAGGCCATATAAAAACATCTTTATGACTAGTGCGAATAATGTGCTAAATACTAAAGAGAGGTATTATCATATCATTAATAGATCATTGTTTAAATTGTCAACAACATGTTTCCGTTATTGGGATAAAATATGTTTAAGTCTGGACTCGATAGATAATGCGATGTTATGGAAAATAGTATTGTTTTATTTCCTTAACCTATGGTATTTTTGAATAGTAATTATTCAATATATACCTACGTGTTACTGATTACTCTAAACATGGCGCAAGTTGTTTAGTAGTACTTTTCTACTATTGACTTTCTAAATAAATATTATTTACAATCGAATGCGGTAAGTCGAATTTTACAGCGCGACAACTTTATTTGAGCTTATTAGCTTTATATATTGCCTTATTAGTTGGAGCGCTGTAAAATAACTTCGCGCGTGAGATTTGTATAAAGTTTTTTGGCCGACAAGCTTAAAATAATAATTTTAAATTATTATTATATCATTATTATAATAATAATAATAACTACTACAACCCATAACCTAAACCAAGGCCACAGAAGCTGTAAGCTTGTGCGGGAGGGAGGGGGCGATTATTATTATTATGTAGGCCCAATTATTATTATCATTATTATTATTATTTAAAGCTTTTCGACCAAAAAACTTTATACAAATCTCATCCGTCAAATTATTTTATGGTGTACTGATTCGTAAACATTCTGTTTGTTGAGCTCCGTTTTTATGCGTAGAGATTCTTTTTACAGGTTAGCCCGTTATGAAGCCCGTAATAGTATATTACGTTATAAGTCCGGTAAACCCAAGTTTACAGTAGCGAGTTGAAAACGTTTCGGGACGAGGCGACGAAGGCGCCGAATCTCGAATGTTGAAACGAGCTACTGTAATGGTTTACCGGAAGTATGACGTAAGGCGTTTTATTTCATACTGCCTCACATTGTTCATTTTTTTAAAAAATGCATTTAAAACTTTCAGTCCGGTAAAATTTTTTACCGGACTCAAATTAGATTTTCAGTCCGGTAAAATTTTTTACCGGACTCAAATTGGATTTTCAGTCCGGTAAAATTTTTTACCGGCCTTGTAACGTAATAATTCATTTACCGGACTCAAATGAGTCCGGTAAATACCCTTTTACCGGACAGTATGAAATAAAAATTATTACGGGTTCGTTATCATCAATACCATAGCAACATACATATTTATTTAAACGTTCATATATATCTTACGTATTGTGCTGTACTGCTTCAATAAATGAAAAAATTATTTATTAAAGATTTACGAGTCAGTACTCGTAAGCTCGTTAATCGTTCGTTTGTTAGGTACCATGCTGGCATGTAAAGTTCTAAGTAACGGTCTTGCAATGTAAATAACTATTACAGAGCTACAACTAAACACTAAGGCAATACATAAAGCTAATAAGTTCAAAGTATTTGCGCTGTAAAATTCGGCTTACAGCATTCGATTGTAAGGGGCCTATAGTATATTACGATACGAGACCGGTAAGTGCTTTATAACAGATAAAGAAGAATTTGGAAAAACTTTCCAATATTCGATATCTGTTTAAGCACTTTACGATGAGTATCGTATGATATTTCTTGCGCTAACGACACTGTTTAAAATAAATAAAAGTGTTTGTAATGATTTTTTTTAATTTGACGTTGACGTTGGCTACGAAACGTTCATTGTAGACACCGCAAAATATACTAACCCTGCTTTTGTAATTTTGTAATGAGAGAATTCTAAGCGTTAGCTGTCACCAACTTAAAAAAAGGTTAGGTATGTTTATAACAACACCCAGACACGTTATGAAATATAACAGTTCTGTTATTTTCTTGTTGTTATAGCAACCGGAAGCGATTCGGTAAGATCTTACTGTGACAAATAACAAATAGAGAAACACATAAAAACAGGTCGGTAGCAAAAAATATTTTATCAGGGCTCGTATGTCTTCATTATAAACATTTTATCCAAATATTTTAATGATTTTCTTTGTATTGTCGACATTTGACTTTTTGCAATGAATAACATTTGCAGTTTTTAAACGTACAGTAGATGACGGTGTAACGGTTTAAATTTTTTTATTAAATCGAGAACTACGTATTTTTAAAAATAATCTTAGGTAACAAGTATTTTGTTACTAAACTTAATTACAGTAAGGATAATTATTTCTTAAATATCTCTTTCCTACTGCATGGTGTGTATAGATCAAGCTACCTTTAATGTACGCACAACTGTCATATACGTTTTACAGTGCAGGAGGCCAAAATTAGTATATTGTGTTACAAGTGCAGAAAAGTACCAATTTCTCACGAGTGTGAAGAAATTGACGTTTTTACTTACTATACTTTACCTACGAAAACAGAAAAGTAATAAACCACCAAAAGCTAAGAAGAATATTTAACCTAGAATTTATAGTCGCATTCATATTTTTTACTTGAAGTCTCTGGCAATAAATTAAGAGATGTAATGTGAGTCGGATTCGATCATGATCACTCAGTCAATCTACTATTTAGTACTTACAGCTAAACAATCACAATTCAATTGTTAAGGTTGTTAATCCCTTGGTTGCGAAATGTCGACATTTTGGCATGTAAAGTAAATATATTATGGGTGACAAGGACGGTAGCTTTAAGTGTACCCATCGCGCTTGCACTTGTGAATTATGTAGCAAATTATAAAAGCTGTTATTGTTTTTATTGCAATTTAGCAATAATAATGAATAATATTATATTAACAATCATATAATAATGTAAAAAATTAATCAATTTTACGTTAACTTAATAACAATTTTTCAATAACTATGTATATGTGTATAACTATCTGTATATGTCTATAACTATGTGTATTTTTGTTTTTTTTCTTAGCTTTAAGGTTTCGACTTTAATGAGCACGTTTCATATTTTAAGTTCATTTGCCGGTCTTGAGCACTTTCTTCTGAGATTTTAAACAATATTTTTAATAGATTTTACAAGATATTTCATCGTCTCACTCTTCTTAATTCTTCGATATTCCCTTTAGTTTTATTATGTTTATCTTTTGGTTTGTAAATTTCAGTTTTTGACATGATGTGAAATTTTGCTTTTCCAATAGCGGCTCTAGTAAATCTTTCCGTATAGATAAATATATTCACTGTCGACTCCGATATAATAAAATGTTATACTTTAATGGAAAGATTATGATGTTCATACTTTCAGCTAATCTAGATGAAGACTTAAGAATTAGTGAGGTCAAAGGAAGCAATTTCCAAAATTTTTAATTGTGTTATGTACCTATTTGTATTATATATTAGTTCTTTCCAAATTCATAATTTAAGTTATTAAGGGTTCATTATAATCTACTTGTTATCAAATATTCAATTTCAGATTTGTTCAGTTTTTAGAAGTTCTCCTAATTAATTTTTATAGCTTTGTTTTTCTATGTTTATCTAAATGTTTCAAGACCCTTTTACTACGTCTGGGTCACTAAAAAAATACTTATCTTATGTAGCGCGACCCTTATAGATTCATCCGGGTCGTCTTTATTATTATCTAACACCCCTCTTTGTACCGAACATATAAATATTAGTATGTTAGATTTTAAGAAGCAGTAGTTATAGTAAAAAGCACACGTCAGTATGTAATAATCGGTTCAAATCAATATTCAATGTTACATTCTTAATTTACAGTTTTTAGTCAGTCTGAGTGAAACGACCAATTTTATATTAATTGAACTTTTTAGTTTTTAACTGTTTTACTTTAAATAAAATAGTTTGGTGTCAGAAAGTTATTTTATTATCCCAACATCACGAAACCTTAACAATTGTTTTAATTTTGAGAGTTGATTGCTAATCCTTTTAATATTTCTTTAATTCATTTAATACTCATTCAGATTTATCAACGATCTATATTATTCATGCAAGTCTGATTGATAACTCTTTTGATTTCTTGACTCCTTCAATACCAATTTATAGAGTGCGTGTCAAGATGCGTTTCACAAATAGAAAAACTTTTTTATTGTTGATATGACAAGAAGTCATTTTTTATAAAAATTGGCTGGTTTGGAAATCACTAAAAATTATAACAGAATTTTAATATCAATTAAGATAAATTAGAGGAGCAAAAAACTACTTAGAGACTTCTGTCGAAAATCTTGGAAACGGTTAAAAGGTAGCGGATTACTCTTTCAAACATTCTAAATGACACATCTAAATATTACTAAAAAAATATTAAAATTTGCAAAAAAGAGATACACAGCCGGACTTTTAAAAATTCATAAACGAACTTTCGTTAGTCGAAAATCATTATTTTTGAAAACCATCACTCGAATTCTATGCCATAACATCAAGTAGTAATGTTAATGTTATTGAAAAACTACTTTGTTTTATTTTGATGTTTTATATGTACCTATACACTTTATTCAAATAATAAAAGGTATATTATTTTTACCATTATTTTTACCTTAAACTAAGGATAATTAAATAATAATAACCAATTAAATTAACTATAAAATAATTTATATTTTCTATTTTACTATAACTAATATTGAAATTCTCTTATAGCTTTTAGTGGTTTTGAAACATGGAATAAATCTTTATAAAGATAGCTTTTGTCATAACATTAATAATAAAAAGTTCTTTCTCTTGTGAATATCATCAGGAGACACACTGCAAGTACCTTCTGACCTGTAGAAACTCTTCAGTGTCCATATGATCACAGCAATTTATTTGCAGATTCTTATTAGCAAGTTCTTACGTTTAACTGCCTATCAAAACCTTGCAGATTATTGATATTAAATTATGGAATTGTTCTTGTTAAATCTATTCTGAAAATTCAGCTTTGACTTATATCAATTTTAGTCAGCAACAGACCCAACGGGCAATTGTCTTGTAACATGACGACTGTCCATAAAAATAATAATAAAAAAATAAGAGCGATAATAAAACGCCTTAAGATTATCCTAATATTAAACATAATAATTCCATAGCATTCTAACGTGCAAATGGCCATTCCGTTAAATAGTTTGTTGCTGGTTTAATTGCTCTATACTCGGGCCGTATAGATATGATAAAAAAAACAAGGCAGCACAAATTGTTCTGATTGGTTTTATGTGAAATTTAAAAATACTTACCACAGAACATTTTTGCATATCAATTGTTCAATCATGAACTAAAAGTACAGAATATCTGGAAATGAAGGAACGAGATTTGACAAGCGTTGCAACTAACAAGTGATTGGTGGATATTTGGTAACGAGCGAATTGATATTTCTTGGTACAACTAAACATGCTTTTCAATTTGGGTGGTATATTTGAATACTACCAATGGAAGGATTTCGTCAAAGAGGGTAATTTGTAGGTCGTATATCTGTTCGGTGGCCCGAGTGTAATCGGCTAGCGACTGTGCAACACATGGTTACTACGATTAAATGGATATCAACATGGGCCAGATAGTCAAGTCTATGATGGTCGAATAAAGTGTCATTCGGTGCATTGTATGTCTTTTCCATACTATGGCGTTCACTTCTTAACCAGTAAACTTCTTTTATATACGCACAAGTACCATTGATTTCATATGATCTAGGACAGCAAGGCAAAGGCTAATAAAAAAAGAATAAAATTTGATTGAGACGCGTCAATAAATATAGATGGCGTTGTACAACATCAAAATGTCTTTGATATGCGGTAGTTGATGACGTAGTTTTTAGCGGTTCTTTTGGTGTGTTGTATTTTAATGGTGATTGTAATTTTGACATATTAAATTTAAGATTCGTGTTAATATATGATAATTTTAAGTAGAATATTTAGATTTTATAATTTTTGAAATGTCAGTAAAATGGAATTGTCATTCATAGATTCCTCTCAATAATATGTTTACTAAACGTTTACTGTACTGGTGATTCAGTGGCGTGCGGTGAGAATTTAGGCTAGGGAAGCAACCACGATTTTAATTATAATACACCTAGGTACAGGCGCGAATTAACGGGGAGGGAATAATCCCCTCCCCCAATTGAGAAATAAGTATACATAGAATAGAAACAAATAATGTTTGTTTAATTATTATTTATTAAAACAATTATTTTTCCAAAGATTCCCCCTCAAAATACTTCTCTGGATCCGCCCCTGCT
This sequence comes from Agrypnus murinus, assembly GCA_929113105.1. Lineage (NCBI taxonomy): Eukaryota > Metazoa > Arthropoda > Insecta > Coleoptera > Elateridae > Agrypnus > Agrypnus murinus. The sequence continues at coordinate 95,144,847 of OV816024.1, read as the reverse complement.
AGGTACAATAAAAAACAGTGTTATAATTATTAAGCTTAAAAGTTTTTCAAAGAAGAACTTTTACACTTTATACTTATGGAATTTGTTGACTATTATTCTTTATTTTAAAAAAACTACTACTATGTATTTATACTGCAACTCAATTTTCCGGTCTTTCTTAGCAAAATACCGGTGCAGGTTTTAATCTTTGTTGTTAAATTTGAAAGTTCTGGTTTTGATCTGCCTTTCTTAATAATATGTAATTTCTCTCCAAAACTGTATGCGGAAAATTCGTTATTAATAATTTACAAACTGCACAAAAAAATTGTACCGATTCGGATGTATCGAAAGTACTCGAGCCTTTCACCGAAGCAGTTGAATTTGCAGTCGTGACGATAATGCAATTTTAAATTTGCATACAGGCAAACTAAATAGAATTATTTGTCTTTAAAAAAAATCCAACTTATATAAATTGAAATAATAAAATGCGACAAAATACAGTCTCATTCGCAGATTTACATTACTTAAGTAACATTAAATTTAACAAACACTAAATCGAACAAATAACCAAATTATAATAAATAAACATTTGGGCATAAAGCACACTAAAAGTAGCTGCCAAGCAATGCTAACCGCATCGTCTACTATATAACCACGACCTCTGATTCACGCCAGGCTAAGAGAAGAGCAGTTATAAGCAGTGCTTATATGCAGTGTATGTAACACATTTGAATCGGTATTACCTTTCCGTGCAAGTTTAATGAGCCTAATTTAAAATAGTACTCTAAATAATTATACTTTTTGCTGTACGGAATTGATATTGAGCTTTAAGTTGATTAAATATTACAAATTTAAATAAACGATAACAATAATTTTGTAAAAATATTTTGTTAGCATTGGTTTTTATTTTTAATAAATTCTCAAGGGAAGCATTGCTTCCCTTGCTTCCATGGACCGCACGCCACTGTGGTGATTATACATATTGCAACAGAGCTACTCTATAATTTATTTTAACAACTTGCCGCGAAAGTGCAGATCAATCTTGGCGTGTCCCAATACTTGTTGATGTCGTAATTAAAACTTGGGTATTGAGTGGTGACCCTTGCTCGTCTTGGTTATCTACTTTTCAGCTGTTTTTCATTCGTCGTCATTATATTCCCGACTCGACCTTTTAGGATAGGATTTTTGATGTTTTTATTTTTCGTTGACAATGTTTTTGTGATTTTTGTAATGAGTTCGAGAGCTGTTAGTTTCTGTAGCAGTTCCATCTGTCTGGGCAAGGTCTTCAGCCCATTGACGTTTGGCTTGTGTCTTTACTTCGTTGTTCTTATGTTTTGGAGTAGATAGTCATGAAGGATCATTTCCTAATTTCCTTCTATTATCGATCTTCCTCCATTCTTCTTGTTTCCTTCTTACATCCCAAGTTTTTCATCCACTAGTTTAACAAGTTCTCTTTTCAGGTATTCCCATCTTGTTGTTATGTTGTTTTCCTGTCCGTTGTCTTTTTTTATTTATTCTAGAATCCAGATGTTCTTTTATTTGTAACCTGGATTCTTGGACGTACATGCCTTCGATGTTGTACTTCCTTCTTTTTGAAGTCGTTGTTATTGTTAATAGTATACTTACTTGTGTAACAGACAAAAATGGTCTTGTCGCATCTGCGCCTCTCTATAATTGCACATCTGATAATGATCTCTATTTGATCTCTATGATCTTTTCTCTATTTTGTGCTGATAGTTATGTGATCTGTTTGATTGTGTTTCTATGGGTCAGTAATAAATACGAAATGAGTATAATTATTTTTAAATACCTACATAAGAAAAGTTTTAACAATTTCTTTATATTGTTTTTTTATGATTTCTTAATTGTAAACATTATTTTTGTTAGTTTTTTTTAATTAAATTATTATTAATTAAATAATAACTAATCATGTTTATATTATTATATGAGATTATTATTAACCATTATTATTTAGAAATGTTTCTTGTATAAAATTAAAATTAAGATTGAAATATTAGCGCTACTATAAAGGCATTTGTAAGCGCAAAACTGCGAACTGAGATAATCTTATAACTAGAACTTTTATCTACTATATACTTAGCTAAGAGAATTTTCAAAATCAATTCTGGAATATGTTTTTTTTATTGAAATTAAATTTGCTGATAAAGTAATTAAAAGTCTTTGAATTTTCTGATACGCCTACAAGAACCTTTTTACATATTTTGCTTAAGGTACTAAAAGTCTTCGTTACGCCGCTGATTATAGATATCTAAGCATGTTAGATATGTACCTTATATAGGGCTCGGTATACAATAACATTATGTAAACGTAGCGAGAACTACGTTTCGTAGTTTTACGTGGTAAAATTCATTATACACATACATTTTTCAATGCATCTAAGTTAGACAGCACGCTTTAGATTGCCAAAATAACGAACAAGATAACGAACAATACTTGAATACGAGATAGTCAATGATGTGTAGAAAAAACTTTTCTTATAATTTTTACAATGTTTAAATTATTTAAAGTCCGGTCGTGCACGTTCTGTTGAACGTTCTCCTTATGTCGCATAATACTAAGGATTGTAGTTTTTTTTTTACTTGAGATCATTTATCAATAAAGCACAATTTTGTGTATGCTGCATAATGCTAAGAATGCAGAGTGTTGATCTTGAAATAAATTCGTAAATAAAATACATTGCTTATTGTGCAGTTTGTTGATCTTAAAATAAATTCAAGGTCTAATAACAGCTATAATTAATTAACATCTGATTTTTTAAGAGAGCATTTGATTTCCTAATAAGTTAATTAGATTAAAGAGCGATTTTTATTAAAAGGGCGGCTTTGAATTTAATTTAAAGAACATAAAAACTATTCGGCTTTATCAGAAAATTACATTACGAGTTTTAATCTGCGATACTAACACATTTATTACAACCTAAAGAATTATTTGATTCTAGTAATTCTTTTCAGTAAAACTGAAACCAATACGGAATAAATAAACATTAAACGCTAGACACTGTTATATTATAATTTGATAACGGCAATTTCTTTCGTACTCTGTGCAGGTACCAAAATATTTTATTCTGGCTTATGAGTTATGAAGAATACCTAATTCTCATTAATACATTATTTCGTAAATACGCAAAAGGTTGGGTTTTTGCGAATTCAGTTTTTGAAAAAACTTGGGTGTCACATAAATTCCCGAAAATCAAAAGGATGAAACTTCACCACACCAAAAGAGGGGAATTTTATTTAATGCTCTTGATTTAAGAGGAATTAAGTTTGAATACACAAGACGTAAGTGCATTTTAGGAAGATTAATAAACGATTCAAAGGAACAAGCATGAAACTTTATTTTAGACAGTAGATAGATATATGTAGCTTCTAGTTTTACTAAGAAAAATCACATTAGTAAGGCAACGCCTACAAAATTCAGCATTTTTATTGTAGAGTATAAAAGGGGTTATTAATTATTATCAATAACACATTATAATCTTATAGTTACAAGTTGTTTCTTTTTGTTTTTTTTTGTGCAAATATTACTTTACTATAATCATAATTTCCGTTTTCCTTTCGATTATTATGAACACTAATTATTATACGAAGGCTTTAGATTTTTAAGAATTTCATACTTCATAATTGTGCATGAAGGATTTGACTTTGTTATACTTATAATGTAACGTCACGTTTTCTTTAAACTAATAAATATTAAAGGAATCCCATTACGGACCTGGCAGTTTAGTAAAATATTACATTAACCTAAATAATGATTCCCCAAGTACAAAAGAGTTACCTCGAAATATATTCCTAAGCAATATCTTGTATTTTAGCAGAATTTTTATAGATGCAAGTGTTTTCATATCGACCAAATGTTTCTTTTCGGAGAAAATGGATTGTTCTAGAACAAACTTGTTTTTAAATTTTGTTTCCTTTAGGGTTAAAATATAATATTAGCCTTAATAAAGGCTCCCTTATGGTTAAAATATAATAAACCTTGAATCTGTAGTTTTAAAACGTATTCCGTTGAAATTCTACTAGTAAATAAAATACCGACAAAAAGAATTTTCTGGAACAGGCTGTCTAGGCTGCACCTGCAAAGGCTATTTGCTTTCCGTTGTGTACAGATTCAAAAGGAAATCCCCTTAAGTTTTCGTTAAGATTGTTCTTGAATAAATGAGGTAAACATATTTTATTGGCTAATTTTGGCTAATGAGAATCCCGCTATTTTTCTACTGCACTGTTTAAAATTTCGCCCCCCTCAGGAGATTCTAGTTTACAGTCAGTCGAAGATAGTTCAAGATAGTGGTTGGTTGAATACACAGCCGAGCGAAGTGGCGTTTGCCACGCGGAAGGCCTGGTGCCTTCCCCGTTAAGAGAGTTGATTGCCTTTGGCATTTCCCTATGTTTTAGCTGTGTGTTTAATTACCGATAAAAGTACAGAAATTCCAGTGATTAATTTAGAATAGTTTTTACCGAAATCAAGTAATTAGTTCCGTACAAGTTATCGAATTATAGACAAAGTGCAGTTAATGTTTTGCAGATACGTTTCAGTCTTGTTGAATGATCTTGTTTGATCAAAATACAGTTACTATACTTTACAATTATGTTTACCGAAGTTAATTTCTCGTAATTCAAGTTCTTATCGGATTCCGTTTTAGAATAACTTAAAATCGGAAGTTGAGAATTAAATAATACACTTAAGTGTGGCGTTACTTTGTTGAAGAAAAGTGTTTTTAATAAACATTCAATAATTGAACTCATATAGTTGTCTCGGTTATTTTTTTATAAGAAAAGGAGAACTTTATTGAACATTAGTTTTAAAGGAGAGAAAGTATTGGAGCTTCAGTTCCTTGGTTTGATTTCCGTAGCGGCATTTCCGGTGGTGATTTCCAGATTCTTTAAATTTCATCGAGTGGCCGAGCTTGATGACTGATGTTTGTTTTGATAGAAAAAGCAATATTGTTTCAATTGCTTTGTAAAGTGAAGTTGGATTGAACTATTTGAATAAGGTATTATGACTTAATGGATTTTATTTTTGGGTAATGTTATTGTAAGACTAACTATTATTTTTTGTATTGAATATTTTTGACCAATTTTTGATGTGTATCGTTTCCTGTCGTTAAGAATTCTTACGTTGGGTATCATTTTTTATATTTAAATTTTGTAACGATGTTTTATTTGGAAACTTCATTTTTTTATTTCATTTATCAATAAATCTATAATTAAAATTAATTAAACTGAATATTACAGGACCATATATGTATGAAAGTCTTTAAATATTTTATTCAACCTAACTTTGATATAGTCGATCATAACTAAATAAAATTAAATTAAATTTATTAGATCTGATTCCAGTTTCTGGTTACTGGTATCGAGTCAATATTTTTATAAAAAAATTTACTGGACTTTCCTAATCAGATGGCGCCCAAATATACGTATTTTCTTGTGCCTTAAACCGTTATCTATTCCTTTTATAATTTGTGAGCTGTGGAAACAATACCTGAAACCTGAATTTAAATTTGTAGAAAGATATCTCAAGCCGAGGCAATCTTGAGTTGTACAGTAAGTATTAAATATTTTGTGTTGTACAGTTTGCGTAAGATTTTTTGAAGTTAAAGTAATCTGTTTTGCTTTTGTTCCCGGAAAAATAACGTTTGTTTCCCTGCCGCCCAATCGCAGGGCTTCGTTTTTTTTGAGATTAGAAAACATTCGTTTCAATAAATGCTACGATATTTTGAAAAAATTTAATAGCAATGCAACTAAACATTACTGTCATTGAATAGCTGGATCAGTCAATATAATACCAAATTCTATAATGATTGCTAAGAATTAATAGCATGAGATTGTGTTGTCAGTATCTAGATTTGGAGCGGTATGAGGGATTATTAACTTGTAGCCTGCGTTTCCCATTATTGTATCTCAGAAGCTATGAGAACTAATCTTACCCAAACAATTCTGCCCAAATTACATATTTTGCCTCTAAAACAATTACAGATCTGTTCATTAATTTTGAATTGCCTCCAATAAAAGATTGCTGTAATAAAACTGTCCCTTAAAAAATATACAAGAGAAAGGAATATTTAAATGCTGGAATGACTATATAAATGTTAACATCAAATTGAGCAATACTTATTTTATTGAAAATAAAGTGGATCTCAAGGAAATGCTATGTAAGTCAATAGATATGTAGGTATGAACACAGTAAATAAAAGAGACGATTAATAATAATAATAATAATTAATAATAGGTTTTACGAAATTGAGAAATTGTGACATGACTAAACATAAACACAGGTAATTTAAAAAGGTCAACTTAAAAATATTCTATTACGTGGGATCGAAAATGCAATTATACTGTTGACAACAGCAATTAAAGAAATAAAAAGTTCAGAGAAAGGAAGCCTTTTAAATATATCGATTGTCGTCGGGTTAAGTCGAGTAAACTAAAATGTTTGATACATTCAAAACAGGCTATTTGCTTGTCAGAAACGTCTTTTCGTTTTCAAAGAAACACAAACTGAATTCTACCATTTCTACACAATTATTAAATGTTAAAACTGTTAAAATACTCACCGATGCAACGATGGTTACGTAATATCTTTGGGTTTTTTCAAAATCTAACGTTCTATTAACTGTTATTTGCCCTTGGTGAGGTAAGTTTATCGCAAAAAATCCATACCCATCAGCACTAGTTACCCTTGCTCTTCCGATGCCTTGTTCATATCCAATACCAGTGCTGTTTCCTTCGATGATAGAGTATTCTATTAAACCGTTCACACCTATATCTTTATCCTTAGCTAATACATTTTGAAAAATCGTTGTTCCAATTGGCGTGAGCTTTAAAAATAACAAATTAACTAACTGCTTTATAAGCACAGACAAATAGTGCATGTTACCTCTGAAATAGTCGTTTCATAAGGTGTGTTCATAAATTCAGGTGCATTATCATTAATATCAGTCAGTCTTACAATCACAGGAATAGTTCGTTTTTTACGAGTTGCTTTTATAGTACAGGTTAACTAAAAATGTCAGAATTAAAGCTGTTGCCTTTAATTTCATTTTAAATTGATTCTACCTGAAAAACAATGTGCGACAGGCTTTCTTCATCCCTATCTATGGGGGTTAATAATTGTAATTTCTTTTCGTTAAGATAAAATATAGGATTTCCTTTAGGAAATATTAAATCGAGGAAAACGTCTACGTTTGGTTCACCTCCTATTGGTAACTCTGCAGGAATTGTTTCTTGACTAATAGCTAAAAGTGTAGTTAGACATTATGTGAAAGTTTGTGTTTATAAATATAAAAAAATAAAAAGCCTTAGTACTTACAAGATCCTCTACTTTCTTCTATGTCTACAATTATATTTGATTGCCCCTTTTCTACCTCGCATAATCCTGAAAATTAAAGGATAAACTTTAATTAAGGTTAATTAAAACGATAACAATTACAACATTGTAATAATGTTTTGGTTAGTTTCGTTAAGTAAAACGTCTGTCTAGCAGCACGAATAATAAACTATAATTTTATTAATATTATTTGCATAGTAAGATAATCGATAATTAATTTTCTTAAGTAATAGCTTTATATATTCTAATGTATGCAGTTAACTGCCGTTCGTGTTTCATAAAGTAAAATTCCACAAGCAGCAAATAATATTATAAATTGTGGTAAGTTGATAATTTATCCAAAAAAACATAATCTTCTAAGTTTATTTTGTTATTAAATAGATTCTAAATTAATTAAATAGATAAAATCGATAGCTTTCCTTGAGAATAGTTGAACGAAACGAATTGAAACCAAAATTTCACTGAAAGTAAATTGGTGGGACTAGAAACCGTTGTTAATAGGAAGCATATAGTGTGTACTTTCAAATTCACGATTTTCTGGTAAAACAAGTAAGAATAATTGATGTAAGTAAAGTTCCTGCTGTTGAAATTAAGTATTTAAAAGTGTTGCAATTGTACTATAAGTCATTTAACAAGCTTAAATTGAAAGTTGCCTCAGCTATCGCACTGATTAAAAATATTTGAATACGTATTTTAACCAGCTTGATTTCCTTTATATGCTTCAATGGTCGTACCATCAGGCGCAATTGAAAGTTTTCGATTAATTCTGGCCGTGGAAATAATAATTCTAAAGTGATCGATAACATGAATTCATTGAAGTCACTTTAAATTGTTTGAACTTACGTGAGGAATCGCTTAAAGGGGGTGTGTAATGCAAAAAATCTTTTTTTATCATTTGAAAATAATAATTCTAAGAATTAAAATGAAAACCGCACTTGTCTAATGATAGTAGTTTCGTAGATATTGGCTCTTAAATAGCACATACACGGTGTCTCCCCGACGACGTCGGCGAAAACGTCGTCGACGACGTCGGGGACAAGGTCGAAATAATGAGGTAATGTTTACATTTACTGTAATTTAATGCATGACTGTGTATAATAAAATTATGAATATCGTATTTCTTTTAAGACATCAAAATGAAAGAAAGTAGTTTTGAGCATAATAAAATGCGTACTGAATTTCTTTAAAGTATTTCGAAATAGCTTATGCAATTAACAAAACTTTTCATAAGCGGAATAATATTGATATCCATCGATAGAATTACAAGTAACCCTTTATTATAAAACGAAAACTCTTTGTTTTTTTTATTAATCTCATTCTTAATTTAGTTTAAAAATGGATATAATTAACGCAGGATTTAGGATTCTGAGTTCTGCTGCGCAAATAATGATTTCCTATAAAGGACTTTTGATAAAATTTGGTAGTGATAATCGTCGGAAAAATATCATGTTTAAAAATGTAATGGTTTCACCGTCGCTTCCTTTTCCGTGTAGTTTTAAAATTTTATGCTGATGGTACATAACCTTATAATAAAAATCCTTCGGCTCATTTTGTCGCAATTCTTTTAACAAGGACATGTGTGAATATTGTTTGCGATCTAAAAACCAATTCTTTGCCTATTTTCTTTTTTTTCGTGGTGTTTCAGTTTCTTCTTCTTCGAAGCACAAGGCAACTGCCACACCAACTGCAATTTTTTTTCTCACAGATAATTTATAAAAATCCATCTTATCACTTGAAAGTGTCACAGCATATTGAATTCATAATGTTTTCTTAAAAAGTATAATAAAGAAAGCATATATTTTTTAGTAATCCCAGATGTATATGTTTATTTTGCCTAATAATAATTTACAGTTGACAAGGGTTTTATTTTCACAGTTGTAAACAGTTGTTTGTAAACAAATGTAATAAAAATGAAATAATTCAAGTAAACCCGAAAAAGATAGATATAGTATAAGGTTATGTACCATCAGCATAAAATTTTAAAACTACACGGAAAAGGAAGCGACGGTGAAACCATTACATTTTTAAACATGATATTTTTCCGACGATTATCACTACCAAATTTTATCAAAAGTCCTTTATAGGAAATCATTATTTGCGCACCAGAACTCAGAATCCTAAATCCTGCGTTAATTATATCCATTTTTAAACTAAATTAAGAATGAGATTAATAAAAAAAACAAAGAGTTTTCGTTTTATAATAAAGGGTTACTTGTAATTCTATCGATGGATATCAATATTATTCCGCTTATGAAAAGTTTTGTTAATTGCATAAGCTATTTCGAAATACTTTAAAGAAATTCAGTACGCATTTTATTATGCTCAAAACTACTTTCTTTCATTTTGATGTCTTAAAAGAAATACGATATTCATAATTTTATTATACACAGTCATGCATTAAATTACAGTAAATGTAAACATTACCTCATTATTTCGACCTTGTCCCCGACGTCGTCGACGACGTTTTCGCCGACGTCGTCGGGGAGACACCGTGAGTGGTGCCCATTAAAGAATAGAAGCAGTTTAGTGTGTGACGTCATACCGAGACGACTTGTGTGTCGACGAGTGTCTCGACTTGAAGCTAAGAAGCAATGCACACTGTGGATCCATAGTTATTTAATTACCGCGCCGCATTTTCGACGAACAAAAAGTTCGTCTCTGAATTCGTGAAGTCTGTCTGTCTGTCTGTCTGTCTGTCGGTCTGTCTGTCGGTCTGTCGTCTTTTTCCATGTTGACTTTTGGTTGAAACATTTTTTGTATCTCTTCGGGAAAGTGGTCAAAATGACCACCGAGAATTTCGGTAAATCTTTGAAAAATGAAAGATTTTGTATTTTTTAAAAATTTACGAAAATGGCAATGCTAGCTCTGCGCATTCTCACTAGTTTACTTTGCATTAAGGCTATATTTAAACAGTCCTGATTCCTGAACCACCTGTTGGGGGGCAGCGGTAAGGGTATAACGAGAGGCGAACCTCTCGAACTAAGCTCCCACCACACATTAGTTTTGGAAAGGGAATATTTACAGAATTAATGAAATTTTTGATACTACAAACAGCGTATGTAAGTGAATTAATATTAATTGTTGATTAATTATTATTAACCAATTAATAAGTGAATGTACAGTAATTAGTAATTATAAAAAATCATCAAAAAGTAATAATAAATAAATTAATAATCTAAAAGAGACAAACAAAAAAGGATGATAAAGGTTTTCATTAAAGAAGCAAACAACGTCAACAGATAGCATGGCCCCGTGGATGAATGGCTGGATTTTAGACTAGAAAACCACGATTCAAATCGGGATGCAGTTCGTATAATTTTTTTTAGATGAAATATTTAATAATTTCATAAATAAACCTTTTTTTAAAATAATTATAATATTTTAAAACAGAATAACTAAATACTAATATGGTAATGTATAATCAATTAGTTTTATTTTTAATTAACATAAATATTATACATATGTAGTTAAAACAATACTGTAAAATTAAGGGATAATTGTATGTAATTATTCTCTTTTATGTTTATTATTTATTTATAAAATAAACAATTCCTTAAAAATACAAACAAAAAAGGATGACCTTCATTAGAGAAGCAAGCAATGTCAACAGACAGCATAGTCCTCTGAAAGCGTTTCTGTATTTTCGATTAGAAAACCACGGTTCAAATCCCATGCAGTTCGTTTAATCTTTTTAATAAAACATTTTATATATTTCATAAACAATTATTTTTAATTTATTAAATACAGTATATTCACTTAAATTGCTTAATATTAATTAATCAACAATTAATATTAATTCAATTACGCATGTAAACGTGTTGAAATCTGAAATTTTGCCTGTTGACAAAGAGCGGGAATGAGTTGTCAAGACGAGGACGCCACCGCTCAATGATTAATTTTTGCGATTTTACTTCTAACAAAAAATGGCGTGTCCGATTATATCATCAAATTTCGCACAGTGATTAGTAAGTATAGTATGAACAAAAAGTAACTCCATCAAAGGTGCCTTTGGAATTTTGAACTCATGTGTATTATATCACCTGAATATTATACAAAATAATCAAAGTCCTTTGACAGTGACAGTTGTTATAATTCTCGGGTGTTATATTACACATGAGTCAAAATTCCAAAGGCACCTTTGATGTAGTTTTTCTTCATACTATATATTTACAATGACGCTACAAAGTGAGTTGTCTGAAAAATCTGCTAATCTGTTATTAATCGGCTTTTAAATTATTTTGATAATATTATTTACAATAATTAACAAAACTCGATGTAGCGCGATTCTATAAATAAGAATAATTTGAAAAAACTTTGGTTTCTATATTAACTAGCCCTTGAATTCATATTAGAAATAAACTCGTGTATATGTAGAAAGAACCGATTCGCGAGCATTAGGAAGAGCCCTGTATATTATCTTACCTTTACAGTATAATAATAGTTTACGTTTTTAGCATAATTGTTAAAATGTTTATCTATGGCGTAGTTGGTTGTAATAACATTTTTAAAAAATGCATGTATCTCTTCATAATTTCCCTAAAAAAGAAAAAGCACCAAAGTGTTATAAAGTGTGGAAAGAGAACAAAGAGAATAAATTAATCGTGTAAATATTAGTGAGATTAAAGTCACGGTGCGCTCCTTGTGAAACATTGTATACAGTGTGGGTTTAAAGTATGGAATATTAAAAAAAAAGCGAACTCAACCGGTTTTTTTAAAAACGCTGAAACACGATGATTTTATATTTTAAAAATACACATTAATATGTGCGATTCACATTCCGACTTTCATTTGTTTGTTAGTTATGACGTCATCACAAACAATTTAAATGACAATATACATTTTTAGTAGTGGAATCCGATAGTGATTTTTCTTCCCTTTATGATCATGCAAATACATCATAAGGTTGTATAACAAAAATTCTGAGAAAAATCGAGCTGAACATTTAATGTTGATATTATTGTATTTAATAGGAGTTGATTCTAAGATAACAGAAAAACTAGATTTATCCACAATTACCTTATAATTGAAGTTTTATCCACACTTACGAACCGTATAAAGTAACACTTTATCCACTAGTGGAATAATGAAATCACTTTATTCCACTAGTGGAATAATGAAAAAATACAATCTTAAATCAATCGCATTCTATTTATTATTAATATTGACATTAACATTTACATTAATAGACATTTCGTTTTTTGTTTTATCATATTTCACTTCGTTTCCATTAATAAGAAGCTTGTAGTTGTTATCGGTTCCAGAACGAATAGTAGTTGTAGGAACAATGGACGTCTCCTCTAGTAAGGAACGACTCGTACCAGGAGAACCTTGGATTTTTCTTGAGATATCAAGCTTATTAGATACAGAATCTTCGATATAAGTTTCTGCTATGGCGGAGCTCCTCCACCCACCATGTCGTTTAATTGTTGTAAGATTAGCACCTCGATTGGCCAGTAAAGTTGTTGAAGTGCGTCTCATGCAATGGCCGGTATAAGCTTCTGCGTTCGCCAGATTCAAAAACGAAGCAACTATTGAAGGAACTTTCGATAAAGTGTTAATTCCAACAGGTTGCGATGTACATTTTTGATTAGCGTATCGTAAAAAGAATCTCTCAATGGATAACTTCTTCGGACGTAAGGACATGTATTTCCTACACTTCTCCACAGTGTTGATAGAGAATCCTTCTTCTAGAATTGTGAATTTTCGTGAAACGCCCGTCTTGGTATCTGGTATCGAAACAATCAGGTATGCGCCTCTGTCTTCTACTTCACTGATTTTCAAATTTGTCAGCTCACAGCATCGACAGGCACCAGACACCCCCATTATTAATGCAACCTAAAATATTCCAAAATTTATTATCTACAATGTCTATGTAATGACAGAGATTACCTTGATCATCAAATATTCTTTATCGCAAGCTCTTGTCAAAAACTCTTCCACGTGTGTTCTTTCCAATACTGCAGCTTTCTTCGGCCTGTATCCTTTTGACTGATTCTTCAGATAGGCCATGAGCTTACTATATTTTCCAATGTCTATGTTTTTATAGACCTTTATAGCGGCCTTCAGCATCGAGTACTTCGACCACATGGATGAAATTGCATACCTTTTCTTCAAATTTAAGAAATACGATAGCAGAACTTCCTCACTTATTGTCATTACCCCCCGTTCTTCCTTCCATTCATTAAATTCTGAAAATACCTTCTCATAATGTTCCCTGGACTTCGCAGGCAATAACTGGCGAGTCGCTTCTTCAGCTTCCTCAAGAATTGTCTCAGGAATAGTATCACTTTCTTCCATTTTCACCAACTTGCACAGCGTTTTGTACAAATGGAGTCGATAAACAATCGAAAATAAATAGCGACGATTCAACACCTCCCATGTTTTTTAGTTAATTTCAATGATTTTTGAGGTGACATCCGCTGTCAGAGTGTAATGTCAAATCATTTTTTGATAACGAGATGAAATTTTGGCGATTCTGATTTTAAATCGCTGTAATTGTGGATAAAATGTTGTATTGCAATTCGTGTTTCACTCGCATTTTATCCACTTAAGAAAATTAAACGCTCGAGCAAGCTCTCGCGTTTAAACATTCTTGCGTGGATAAAATGCTCTCTGAAACACTTATACAATAAATAACTATTTCTCAGAAATTGCACAGAATTTCGATATATCCATTTGGCAAAAATACTTAGATAAAGTGTAGAATCGAAAACAGTAAAAATATACAGGGTGTTCCATTGAAAATAAGAAAATTAATGGTACCCACAGCAATATGACTCACCCTGTATACACAAAACGATTATAAAATTAAAATTTGTTTTACACGAACCAACTTTGATATTTAATTTTTTTTCGTAACTCTTACAGTTTCCAAGATAAGGAACAGGATCATCTTGCGTGGCGCCACCCTGTGCAGTACCTACGTAAAGTTCGGATTACAAATACCAAATTTCGAACTATGGAAATCAATTTACACAACTAGGGCTGTTCGGACTATTGGATGTGTTCGTGTTATTCATACATTACTGTATCAACATTAAATGTTCAGCTCGATTTTTCTCAGAATTTTTGTTGTTCAACCTTATGATTTATTTGCATGATCATAAAGGGAAGAAAAATCACTATCGGATTCCATTACTAAAAATCTATATTGTCATTTAAATTTTTTTGTGATGACGTCATAACTAACAAACAAATGAAAGTCGGAAGGTGAATCGCACATATTAATGTGTATTTTTAAAAAATAAAATCGACGTGTTTCAGTGTTTTAAAAAAAACGGTTGAGTTCGCTTTTTTAAATATTCCATACTTTAATCCCACACTGTATAATAGTTTTAAGAAACACTGTTATATTTAAATGTTTCCATAAATTATGTAGAATGCTCTCTACACTTGTTTCGGTTTGTTAGACCTTTTTCAAGAGATACTCGTTGGTTTCAAAAACTTACGAGTATTTTTTACGGTTATGATTAGCCCTTTCGTCTGACTTCTAATAATAATTGATAGTTTATTTATACAGAGATCAACACGGCTCCATTACCTTATATTTATTATTTTTTATAGTATTTTAAAAGTTTAGATACAATACAATCTTTGACTTTGAGAATGGACGGTCCCTGTAAGCTTAGGAACATTATGAAAAATAAAATCTCCCTATAAAAACTTATATTTTAATAGTTGTTAAGTTATTTTAGTAGATTAGTAATTTACTTAAGTGTTAATTAGTATAATCGTTTGTAAATTAGTTGATCATAAATATAACTGCATAAATATAATTAACGGATCAGTCTTTGGATGCACGTCATTAATGTCGCATCAGGTCTATATCTGCAAAACTAATAAGAAATATTTCTTAAGCTAATACGCTATCTTAGTCTTCATTCTCAAATTATCTGCAATGTAGAACTAACGCTTTAAAAAAACAGCAGGTAACATCAAAAATCTTTACTTTCATAAATGCGTCAACAAAGTATTTTTCAAATTTAAAAGTAACTCTACTTTTAAGTTAGGGACATTAAATGCAGAAAATTGTTGAATTGAATGTATTATATTCTTTCAGTAAAAACAACTTACTGTTATTATGCTTTATTGACATGACACCACCTATTTAGCACAAAAACAAAAGGTAAAAATATTTTATTATTGAAATAAAAAAATAACTTATAAAAAATACAGAACATAAACAGTTTGCTTATACATAAATACTTACTTCTTAAAAAAGATTTTCTGGTAATATTATAGATAATATGATATTAGGACTTGTGATGGTGATGCTACTTCATAGGATAGGCAAGTTCATTAAAATATTTAATACTGATTTCAGTAACTAATACAAAAATTTTATTACTGTTGTTTAAGATAATATCTATAATCTATTATTTTATATAACACGCTTTCTCAACGTTCAGGTTTTTAAAAATTCATAGAGTTCAGGTTCTCTCTGTTGAGGTTCCTTATGTGCAATAATTTTTCCATGGGAGCACTTGCACTAACATAAAACACTTGTTGCAAATTTCCTTCCATTTTGTTCGGTACGTAAAACAACGGCTAACTAATTTAACCGTGTTAACGATATAAATGAAAAATCCGAATTAAATCAAATTAAAAGAATTGCTGTCAACAAAGCCAAATATGTTGTTTCAGAAACATTTATTTTTGCATGTAACAACTTAGACTTTTACCTTAAAACCTCACGCATGTATAACAAGAGCACGTACACTTCAATTCAAAGATTTTATAAATAAATCAAAAGCAATGCAATTTATAAATAAGAAATATGTCTAATAATTTTTGATTTTAAAGTAGAATCAAATACTACATACCTTGAATTTAAAACATATATTTTGCTTAAGAAGAAAACATTTTTATTTTAAATATCACTCCTCTTGAAATTTAATATACCTGCATTTAAAAGATTCAGTATTTAAAGAACGCATTTGCAGTTCAACAAGGAATTTATAATTAACATAAAAGTAAAATGTATTTCAAATTAAAAATCAGTTAAAAGTAGTAAACAAAAGCAGAATCAAACCATTTCGTTTAAATCTATCTGCGTTTTCTAAAGTAACTCTAAAGTACATACATTTATTTGAGCGTCGAAAGTAAGGATTTTTGTTATAAAAACTGAAATTTCTTTCAGTGCATCCTGACACCTTTTGTCGTTTTTCTCAGAAACTATTTATTAAGTTTATCGAGATGAAGGCGGTTAGGCAAAATAAAGTTTATTTAATTTTTATTACAAAAAAATATTAAAAAACAGTAGTGGCGTACCAAGCGTTAGCCAAAGCTTTACGGTTTCCACAAACACAAATACCACCAATGTATTTCCTGACATAAATCACTTCAGCATACCAAGTTTCATCTCATTCATCTACATTGGGTCTTAGTTTTTAAATTATGACGAAAAATAAAAATATAGCTAATAACTTTGAAAGTCTATAACCACTTAACGGTTCATTTTTGCATATCAGTAAATTGTGTTGAAAGATATCTACTCTCAAAAGATCGCGTTATCTTGAGCGGATACCGGATGTAAAGCTAAGAATTTGTGGCGTTGTCCACATTTTGAGATATATAAAGAATTAAACTGTGTATTTTCAATTCTACCAGAAAACCGTTCAAAAGGGAATTTTAATCGACCCTGTATGTTTTACGTGCAATACAAAATTGTGCCTTGCCGATATAAAAGGACCAGCTCCGAAATAAGATGAAGTAGAAAATTAAATAAACTTTATTTTACTGGAAGTGCTGTTTGTCTTTATTGTACCTTCTAGTCCATCACCTATGGAATTATTTGACAAATCGTAGAAAAAGCCCATGCAAAAATCTAAGACTCCCTTATTATTTTGCTATTCCTGATAATATGGTCTAAATTGACTGGACAATCTTTACTTGTGGCAATATTGATCATGCAATAATCGATAGCATAATTTTTTTCGTAACAAAACAGGTGAAAATCAAAGACGAATAAGAAATAATATAATTATCTCGTCATTCATGTGTTTTACTGCATCATTGATGCTCTCTGCTTTACTAGAAAAGTAGGATAGCATGGTTGCTTTATATACCCAGTGCTGAACAATTCTGTTTCATGAGCGACGACGCTTCCTATAGAGGCTTTTACTGATCGAAGTACCCTGACGATCAGCAGCTGTATTCCTAACCTAGCTATCCGGAGGTGTCGGCTTCTCCCCAAGGATAACAAAGCTAAAGACTGAGGCGTTGTTCCTTACATAAATATTGACCCTGGAGGTGAAGGATAAGTAAGAAAGCAACTCTATTTATAAAAATAGAACTTCTCTCAGAAATCCTAACATAGGCGAGCTTAAGTCGACATAAAACTTTCAAAATTTCTTAGAGAAGGTTAATAACTATTCGAGCATTTCTTTTGTTTTAACTTTAAAAATTCCTCTTATAATTTGGCTAATGAATTAATTTGCAGTTGCACAGTGTAAAACGGCGATAGGCATTAAGAAATGATCCACAGTAATTTAAATTCCAAAGACTTTGTACTTATAGAAAACGATAACATACACAGAAATCTGTCGAGTAGCTCTAAGAATGGTCTGGAACAATCTCCGGAATGACTAATAAATTTATTCTGAGATTTGGCATCTTTTACCGGATGTTTATTCAACAGTATACTCTGCAGATAAATAGGAAGACTTTTGGGCCCGAGTCAATAAACAAACAAAGACTTCTGGTTTTGAACCGTGTCAGTTCATATCGTATATATGTTGAGTGATGGTGGTATTCAAGTCGTTAAGTGGTGTTTTGCAACTGCGTTTGTAGTTTCTCCTGCACAACCCCATACAATTGAGATCTTCGATTCTTTCCTCAACATGACAAGGTGCAAACTCGGAAATTTTTGTTTATTCAATACTCTAAAGAACCTTTAGTTGAACAGCTGAAGAAATCTAAAATAGTTTATCTTCTCTAATAATCTCCGTTATCCTGAACTCTACTATAGCTTCTGTAAGATATTGAACGAACAAACTCTCAGATACTCCCCTAAAATCATTTATTTTTTACGGAGTAGAATTCTGTGGTGGTGATCGTATATAGCTCAGATCGGAATTTTTCAGAAAATAAATGTACTGATGTTCAAGAAGAGTCTGTAAGTGTGCTGTATTTCTTTGATTATCTAGAAAATGTAGCAAAAACTTGGTTAAAACTAGACTCTTAAGAAGAGGTGAACTCCGACGGGTGAGCATGTAAATAGTTTTAGCAATCGGAATTGGCAGCACACACATACGAGTAAGTACATACTTAATGTGCTACCTGAGCGTATTTCAATTCCTTTTCCAAAAGAGGGCAGCTACAGTAGGGTAAACATAGAGTCACCGTGTCTAGTCACCTAGGCCAGCTGGCCGATCAGAGTACCGCAAACCGCCGCCATATTGGGGCAGAGAAGGGTGATTTTTAATAATGGACAAATTAAAACCACGTTTTACGTGTTTGACATATTAGAGGTTTGATCTTTCAGAATAAGAAAAATCTTTTAAAGTATACGTGGATTTGATTAAATTCAATACAGAACAAATAATGAACAATTTCGTGCTTCGTTTGCCCCAATATGGCGGCGGTTTGCGGTACTCTGGTCGACCTGCCCTAGGTAACTAGATGCAGTGACCCTAGGTAACTAGATGCAGTGACTCTAGGTAAACACAGATATGTCACATAAATCCGCACACAGTGGCGTAAATACAAACCAAGCCAGATTTTTTAGCAAGAAAAGTTTAACATTATTAAATTAAATTAAATTCATTAAGTGAAACGTTATTAACTTAGCTATACTATAGTTAAGGCTTGCTACTCTTTTCTCATTCTCTCTTTGTACCCGATATCATCTACGGTTAATTATAAATAATTATAAAGTATGCCATGTCAACTTTTAAAGTAACATAAACTTGCTTATTTATTTATTTCTACATTTCCAATTTATTTATTTGAAATTTCTAAGTTGCTTCCTGATTTTGTTTATAAAAAAAAGAATGATCAGAGCTTAGGGCTCGAAAAATAAAGCGGACTATATAAATGTATTATTGCTAGAAGCAACATTATAATAGATGCAAGTAGATTATAGATAAAAGTGTAATTTCTTAAACTGTCTTCCTATCATAATAAATATTGTTGCTGAACTTTAAGTAGTGAGTGAATTATAATATGCATAATGGATTTATTAAGAAACAGAACATGGGAAGGCGGACAAAGAAGAATAATTTACTAATTAGGCATTTATAAGATTATCACAACTTTTTTTTGAATGTCAAGCAATTATTATTATTACTTTTTCTTGGTAATAATTATAGTGTGAGACGATAGAGTGTAAAAATTATAGCATTCGATGCGTGAATGAGAATCACCTTACGAGTATATGTTTCTATTTTCCCACTTATTTAATTAAGAGAGAAATTATAATGTAAAATGGTGTATTACTTATAGTGAGAATAATTAAGAGTAATTAGATTCGCTTATCGACCATAACAGAAAATTCTAGTCGAATTCAAGTATGTGTTGTTCATAAGCTGTCACTAACTTCTACCAGTAAAGTGGTTTAATAATATGATTGCATATAATCACCTTTCACTATTAAACAACTAAAACAACATTTACCTGATTTGTATTTTCTAAAGGGTTTCATTCTACATACAGGACTGAAACATTCTTATAGTTAATAGATAGATACATTCTTAGAGATGTAAGCTCCTTTTTTCACCAAACTGAACCATATTTTGTGGTGAGATCGATAAAATTTTGACTTTGCAAAATAACGAGCACCCTACTTTGCAGTAATCTTTTAGATTAATTTAACTAAAAACTACTCTTTAACATTTCTAAAGTCTGTAACAGTAGTGTGCAAAACAATGTGTGCAGCAAAATTAAAAATCATTTTAAAAATTGGTCAAAATAGTTTAAGCAACATGTTATATGGAGTCAATTAATCCAACTTTTTGTACCGACGACTTGACGAATGTGGATGTCATATTGCGATCAACAACGGGATTCGTAAACTGAAGGAACGATCAATGAACGAGATTTCTTTCGTTGTTCTCAATATAACATGGTCCAAACCGGAAGTCGTTTCTTCTCCGTTGACTCAAACACTAAATATTGAAACAATCCTCATTTAAACAATTTCTAGTACTTATATAGAGTACGTGTGTAGCTGTTAACAACAAATAAAAATAGTTATTGTATAGATTTGCAATAAAGTATAAGGTTTCTACCCTACCCATTTAAGAATAAATGTTAATATTTGTCTCTGGTAAAATTCAAACCCATTTCTGATCTTTGTAGCATTATTTCGCTTGGTAATTCCAACTACCGGAAGCTACGAGTAACCCTAAAAATAAATGAAAGTTATATCAATTTGATAACTGGTTTGATAAGTAAGTAACTAGTGTTGGAAAATGCTCGAGCATTTATTTTTGGAGAATATTCCCGGAGCACAAACGAGAAAAAACGAGAATAATAAACCCTCAAAAGTGAGCAGGACTGGAGAATATACCTTTAACTTGTAAAGATATACCCAAAATAAAGATAATTTCAAAAGTTCTTGAAATTTCTCAAAATGCTGAAATTGCTCAAATGTTCTCCAATTTTCCTCTTCTCATATATAATGCTAGTAGTTGTAGTTAATTTGACTGCTCTAAGGTAATGTGTTGAAAAGTAGTGCAGTAATAGAAAATTGGAAAATATTAAACTAGTTGGGCCTTATTTAAATCTCACATTAAGTTAATAATGTATTTAATTGCCATGGTGACCAATTCTTATGTTTTCCCGCCTATTAGAATAAGATAAAGCTACCTTTTTTTGTTAATTTTAATTAGAACTTTAGTTCGAGACACCTTTAATCATGACATGTGAATACGTCCAATTATATTTAGATTAGAAGCTCAAGTATGCATCTTTACAGCTACCGGACACAACGCTGATCGCGGACACTTCGCCTAACCTTAAAAATAAATTTTGCTACTGAACACTTTGCCGACCGTAGATAATACGTTGACCGCGCAAGGTGTCCATTGCTTGTGGTCGGTGTAGAGTTCACGGTCGACAAAGTGTCCAAAACCGCCAGTCGACGTAGGGTCCACGCCCGGTGTCCAGTGCGGTGGTTAGGTGCTTGCACAAGTAATACATGTTAAAAACATTACAAACATTTGTCACTGTTTATATAAACAAAATATAACAAATTTAGATAAAATGTTCGCATATAACTAGAACAAAACACAAAACAGGTGCTTCCAGGCGGTAACCCTAATTTCTCGTCAATGGTGCTTTCAAAGGCATAAATTATAAAACTGTCCGTCGTTTGAACACCCGAAACCGACAGCAGCTGCGAGAAATACGTGTACATTTTGCGTGGAGACGCGGTTTAAGATCGTTTAGATTCGGTTTTTTTCTCGATTATTAATGTTTTTGTTTTTTGCTCGTTTGTGACGTTTGTGCTGTATTATTCTGAAAGTTCTCGAAAATTAGAATCGGTCAATGCAGAAACTGAATATGTCCACTTATTGTGTAAATTGAATTGTACATGAATTCGCCATAATTCAAGGGTGCCCGATCGAATGGTGCAAAAATTGAACATGTCCTGATTTTCTATAATTATTATAGAAAAGCAGGACATGTTCAATTTTTTCACCATTCGATCGGGCACCCTTGAATTATGGCGAATTCATGTACACCTCAATTTACACAATAAGTGGACATATTCAGTTTCTGCATTGACCGATTCTATTATGAAAACGTTCGTAAACGTGCTTGATTATGCTCTCCAAGAGAACGTTCTTTTGATACGTTTTTATCATGCGCGAACGTTCGCGAACGTTCTCATCAGCATTTTCAGAACGTTCTTTCATTTACAACACTATAAGTAACTATAACGAAATAGGTTATTACTATGGAATAGCAGTTATATTTGGCAACAAGTATCGTTGTCACCGAATACTTTACATACGAGGCGTATTTACTAACTTCTAGGATGTGGAATAAGTTAAATGAAAAACATTCCGTTTAAAAATATATATTATTATATGAAGTGCAACATGTGGTAATAAAGCAAATACAATGACTAACAGGGAAATGTTTATAAACTTTGACATTATTTATAAATTGAAGATTTTATGAAATCTAGATGATTCTTGTTTAATCAGTTTCTACAAACAAGAGTGTTGTGAAATAGACAACAATAACTATACGCACAATAACAAATAGTGAAATATTGATTTGAGATATTGATGTTATACTTTAAACCTGAGGCAAAACCAATCTACAAAAAACCGATCATCAAAAGATCCTCAAAAAAATTCCTTTAATAGTCTAATGAAGATAATTCTCTCCGAGACTATAAGGATATAATACCGTAACCTCTCTCCCAAAAGACACTACAGCAAACGTCAATTATTATACTAATCTGTTTTCCCAGACCTTTACCAAAAGCATTTATTAAAAGCTCGTCAAGTGAACCTTTTCTGCACTTTGATACCCAGATAATCTTCAACTTACACGACGAAGCCAATGAACATCAAGAGCTTCTGTCAATCTCGTAACCGGCAGAATTACTTAGACACAAGATATAGATATTTCACCAGGTTAGAAAAATTAAAGACATACTTTCCTACATGTGGGTTAGGTATTGTTTAAAATCAAAAAATAACATTTCTATGAAAATTTCATTCAGAAGTCTTTCCACTGCATTGTTCCGAAACTAAAGCTCAAAAAACTCAGCCTGAGTACTCTTATATGTCTACCGAACACCTCTAGGTTAGTCGAGACGTGCGAGAACTCTACCTATACTGATAAACGACGCCGACGTGCTTAAACTTTTGTGAGAAACCTTAAAAGTTTAATAGATGAGGAGTTTGGTCAGAACGTGACTGATAGGTGGGCTACTACGGATATCAGAATCACATTTCAGTATCTTTAACCTTTCCTGAAATAACAAGCGTTTTCGCCCTGTATCATCTGACAGCTGTGTTTAAAATAGCAGAGTTTACTTAGTTTTAAAAGTGTTAGATTACAATCGAGACAATTGAAAAACCGCATTTAAATCAAAATGGAACTTCCTAATGCCAAATTGGAAATAATTTATGGAAAATTGTGTTAAGTGCGATTTTACTCATTACCTCCACTGTTTATGAGAAAATATGGAAGAGGCTTTTTTAAATCTTGTATTGAATAATTTTTTTGATGGTATTGGTATTTGGCGACACAGATGCGGCTCCAACGACGTCTATTTTATTCTAAATATTCATAATCAAGGCAGGTTTGATTAAGTACATCTATGAGATAAGGAAATCTTCGTAGTCAGCTCTAAAGATTTTTTCTCTAAAGTCAATTTCTTAAATTATTTATTTATGCGGCGTGATACCAATAAAACATTTCATTAAAATACACCGTTAATATTAAAATAATCTGTAAAATGAGAAATTCTCATATTAAGCAAAAATGGATGCACATAATTATGCAATTACTCTAATTGCTCATAAAAGAAGCACAAACAAGTTTTAAGTCTACTGAAGTGTACTTATCTTATTAAAGTTCGTACTCGTAATTTATAACATGCACATTTATGGTAAAATGTGAATGAATATTTGTTTTTGAACAAACGAAACAAATAATTTCTACATGCATGTAGACATGTAGAGGAATCTATTGGATGCACACTGCATACATACATATAGAGGAGGAATCTAACAGTTTCTGTGTTACTCCTTGATGGAAACCGCTAAATACTCGAGCAGTTTACTATTTTCAGTCTTATTATTGTTGGTATGTTGTAGTGGTAGTTATTTTCATTCATTCATTGTAATCTACTAACGTCTACACGCATTACTAAAGACATAATACGTACAGCTTTTTAACTTGCTTTATTTTAACATCTTGAATGAATGCAAGAAAATGAAGCCTTTTATGTCTACATATATACAATAAATATGGGCAGCATATTGTGGCAAACAATACTTCTGCTATGACTATTCATCAAACTTATACATATTTAACCGTACGGAGTTAATAGGGAAATATTAAGCTGTAAATTGTTTGTGGTGTTTGGAATACAGACATTACTTTTAAATTAAAATACTAAGAGAATAAGTTTCATCTCCTCATTTCCATGGTACCCATGTTCAAGATATGGTATCAAAAATCCAAATACATCTACGGCTATTTTTATAAGAGAAAGACCACTGCAGGGACTGCAGGTATGTCCAGCAAAATCAGTGAAAATGCTACATTAGTAGTAAAATGGAAACGAGAGGATTACGACAATATTTGTTGCTAATAGTGCATCCAGGCCACGGACAATTTTAGGAGTAAATATATTTGCAAAAATCAATAAATAAATTCGCCTATTAATTTTCATTCTGTGAGGTCGAAAGTGGTAGAAAACAAGTGCAGAAAAATTGTACCATCGAAGATAAAATTTCATACGAAAAAGGGCAACACACCAAAAGTTATTCATCAGCTGGTTCTCGAGGATGACCGTATGAAAGTCTCCACTATCGCTACAAGATTGAGAATATCTGATCCTAGACCTTTTAAAACTCGAACTGTGAAAGGAGATAAAACTTGGGCACACCATTGGAACTCTGAGGCAAAATCAGAGTTCATGCAATGTGGGTGTAAAAGTTCTCCACCGCCGAAGAAACCTCAAATTCAGTCTTCGGTAGGAAAACTCATGGCTCAATTTTCTGGGACCTTGAAGGTGTTCTTTTACTTGAGTACATGCCGAAACGCACTACAATTAATGCAGAGACCTACGGTAATACTCTCAAGAGATATGTTGAAATAATCGACAAAAAACGTTCCAATTTGTCCCAATCAAATTCTTCTTCTACGCAACATTGCGACCGTGCAAAAAAATGCAAAAGTTAGGAAAATTTTGGCAGATAGCGAATTGACTGAACTTGATCATCCACCACATAGCCTCTAACATGGCGTCATTGGAATGTTATTTGTTCCGAAAGTAAACAAAAATTCTAAAAGGAAGGCATTTTGGCAGATTACTGAAGAATATTTAATAACCAAGAGAATACTACGTTTTTTTCTAGTGGTATAGGGCCCCTTCCGGACAAATGGCGTAAGTGTGTTAATGACGACAAAGATTATATTGAAAAATATAATCTAATAATATAATGTTCGAAAACCGCATGGTTTTTCCTTCTGAGCTAGGTATATAACTTTTTTGTTCCCCACGAGTATGAATAAGGCTTCTAAAAATAAAAACTCATAAAAAGAAGAATTTTTGGGGTTACTAAAATCTTACCTTATAAAGGATGTTATAAATTAAATGAGGCATGACAACACGGAATTGTTTGAATATTGAAGATTAGAAAATCTTATAGTGTGGAGACAATCCTTTTCGGACATGTTGTGAAAAAATGCTGTGTCTAACACGAAAGGAAAGCGCTTCACTATCGCTCATATGCCTCACTCGCTGACGCTCGAGAGCCACTCTTCGGGCTAGAGTAAAAAGAATTGCTTTCCTCCCTAGTTGGACAAATAGCTGTTTCTACGTTCATATCATAAATGAAAATATATATTGACAAATGGTAAAATGTCTGTTTAAGCACAGCGTGAAATGAAACCTTTACTTCATTTGTGAAATAAAGTAAACATAAGCATGATTTATATTTAAAAATACAAAAGCAGCTAAGTAATAAAGTATTATCAATTATTTATTTTAGTAAATCAGATATATAATAATTTCCTTAATTTTTCTAAAAATGTTAGTAAGTGTCAAAATTTAATAGGAATATCTTTTATGATATTGTAACAACGTTCTTTTTAAAATAATAACAAAAATGCTGTTTAATTGTCTATTAACAAGAGAAATATTATTTACATACACTAATCTTAACTAATTATTTAACACTATAATTATAAACTGTTTAACGAACTTAAATGCGCGATTTACAAATTTAAAGTAGATAATATAAGGACTATTTATTTATTATTATAACATTTATTAAACATTTATTTATTCACTAATATTACTAAGTACACAAAGCACATTTGAACACTGAATTTCTTCCTCGCGCGGCGGCCGTTATATATGGATACGGAAGTGTATAGAATATACTAGAATGTTTTCGCGGGTGTATGACGCTGTCGCTCTGGAATGTTCTGCCGCCCGTGTATAGGGGTTTCCCCATTCGTTACAATATTTAATATTTGGAAACGTAGGAAAAAATGTATGATAGGCGTGCTGAAACGGGTTTTGTGCTGTTCGTAGAATTGCCTCAAACTCAGCCTTCGGCTTTGTTTTTAAACCTTTCGTATTCACATCATAGAACCCTTTATTTAGTACTTAATACCATAAATAACTGTTTAAATCTATGCAGAGTAAACTAAGTATTATTTATTTTATGTTTTAGCACAAAATGAAAGCTATCGAAAACTACCAGGATGCCACCAAGCCTATCTATTATTTGTCGGTAATAACTGCAACAGTATCCATTGCAAGAGACAAAACAGGAGAATGGGTCAAAACAAAATTACAAATACTACAGACTATTATAGTTGTAACAATATACACAGCATTAGCAATGTTAACCATGAAAGACAATGTGTATCCATTTCCAGTACTAGAGAAGTCTGGAATCATTGTTTTCATTACAAATATCTATCTTCATGGTGCAAATCTTGCACCTATTTCTTTGTTTATTATAAGTCAGATATTTGCCAAAACAAAGATAGTCGCGCTAAAAAGTATGGATGAAACCAATTTGACGTTAAAGAAGATGGGATTGCAAAACGCAATTTCAGAAGCTAACAATATTTTATGGAAATATACGGTTGTTTGGATATCATTACTTTACCTTTTGAACAGCATCTCTACGATTGTAGTTACTTTGATCTTTTACGCTTTTCCTGTATATCAAATGGTGACATACTTATCCTCTGACGTAATAGGAGCATCTGTAAAATTGCAGTATTACTGTTGGACAGTGATTTTACGAGAGAGGTTTAAAATTCTTAACGATTTGCTACAGTCTAAAATAACAGAATCAACTTTACAAGTCAAGTATCCAGTTGATGAAGATGCATTTAGTAAAGATATAGAAGAGATTGTTGAACAACATAAAAAACTTACAAGAATAGCCAGAGCAATTAATTTCTTTTATTCTTTTCCACTTCTTTTATTCGCTACAGTAAATTTTGTTATATTAATTACGCAAGGTTATATACTAATATATGTATTAACTCTTGGACATTCAGAAAGCAACGATCAGGATTATAGTAGCCATTTTTTAATAGTCAATAGTTTGCAGTACGTGATGACGGCTTCTTTTGAATTATTTATTATTATACGTTTTACTACACTTATGTGTTTCCAGGTGAGGTATCATTTTAGTATCATCTAGTGATTGTAGCATTACGAAATTTAGCTAAATGACAATTCTGTTCGGTATAACACTGGAGCACCAAAGTTATGATACCTTTGAATAGAGTTTACAATTATCGGTGAAACGTTTTTAATCAATTTTATAATTTATTTTTTTCATTCTGGAGTCTTTACGAGTTTTACTTACTTATTGATTATAAAAAGATCAATCTCAAGATTATTTCATTTATTGTGTGTGAACAGAATTTAAAACACTAACAAAAATCCATAACTTTAAAGCGTGCTGTAATCCTTAAGGGAGAGATCATTTTTTGCTTCTCATATGATTTACTAATACCAAGGACATTAGAGCGAAAAACAGTGACTCTCTGTAGTATGTACATGATTTGAATCAATTCAAGATTCAAAGACTAGAGATTGTAGAGTTGTTAAAATCATTTTTAATTGCCTCTAATACGGAATAAGGAACCAACCGACAAAAATTCAAAAAATGAATTCATCCCAAGCAGCATTTTTAGGCATCGCTACGTACCAGCAACTACCCGTGGAACTATTAAATTTTTGTAACGCGTCACAAACACGTAATTGCTATGGTTTTATAGCGTGCCTGGATCTAAAATGGGAAACAACTTTTGGGTAGCCTACGTTGCAGTGTCCTTGCTGGAACTTGTCCAGCTACATTTCGCTTACGTTTAAGCTATGTAGCGGGAACGTGGCTGCATAATAATTGCTATTTTAGTGTAACTTCTCTTTGATACATCATGTCGCGTGTTCGCTCTCTCTTTCTCTTGCAACTTAAAAAATATTCTATTATCATTTTCTATATCTTATAAGGCAGCGTGTCAAAAAATAAATTGCTATTTTATTTGTTATACGTATACAGAAAATGCAAAGAGAGATGTTTGATTATTTTGTCATCCACTAATACCAAAATTATAAACCATTTGCAATTTTTTTGTTAAATGTGATGACGATAGATCGGAAAATGACAACGCCTTCTGTAAATATATTTTTTAATAAAAAAATGACTTTAATAAAATACGACAAAAATACTTAGAAGTTGATACACACGATCGAAACCATTTTTATATTATATTTTATATTATAGCTACGGCACAATTTGGAATTAATTTGTTATTTTTATTGAAGGTTATAGTAAAGCGTCTATTAACAATCATAACAAATTGCAAACTAATTAATAGTCTCTAACATTATACAAGTAAATATGGAATAGTTTTCGAAAAATCACTTTAAAGTAGTATTCACTGTAAAATGCGCGTCTAAAGTTTCTATCACTTAATTACCAGTAGCTAAACAAATTCTACTTCAAGGTTGTTATCACGAACTATAAAAGCCTTAGAAAATCCTGGAACTTTCAAGTGACTTTTACTGTAAAACGACGTCGACGTTTTCGTAACCACTCTCCAGTTCCTAATGTCACTGCAAAGTTCCCATTGGAACCTCACCAATCAATCTGGAAGTTTAAGCTTACATTTAACCACGAGCACGAACATTATATTTTTTATACTGCAACATAATAATTAGATATGGAATATGTGGCAACCAAAGATAAACCAAAAGGAAAATATACTTCACCCTTGTTCTCTATAGATGAGAGCAAAATTATATTTTGTATTGATCCCGTCTACCAGTGTAAAAATACAATTAACCTCCAAATTCCAAACAATAACCTACAGTAGATATGCCTCTATTAAGTGATCCAACTACCAAGTAAAAGATGTTTTTATGCCGCAGAAATAAATATTTGCCCATTAAGGCCATCATTATTAGAATCGATTCACCTAATTTATTAGGTAATCCAACAGTCTGTCAAATGATGATTTTATAACGCCGACAGTACTGCTTTAAAGTTTTCAAAACTTTGAAGTAGCTTCGGTCAAGTTTTTACTGCTACAATCATAATACCGCTTTGAAGTTGCAACACCTTTAATGTAATTATACTAAGTGGCAATACCGTTCCAGATACTTTAAAAGTTACTCAGAAGTAATGGAACTATATAGTTTCAATAAATAATAGAAACAACTACATAATTACTAAAATATTCCAAACTGAAGTAATTAAACCTATAAAGTCATAAATTTAGTTGTTCTTATGTATCAACTACTCAATCAAAGTTCCGATCTCAGTTACTGCTGCTTGGGAAATGTACACACATTTTCAGCCCTGCTATAGTTTTTTGGAAGTTACATATAATAGGATTGTAGGTGCCATTCTTTAAATGGTGAAGTAAAACTCAGAAAACGTATCGATTAACAGAGTCGTTTTAAAGATCCGATTTAATATACAAAATGCTTATGCTCAGGGATCACTGAAAAAGACAAATGTCAATTGAGGTTGATAGTAAATTGCATACAAGAAGACTTCTTTCTGATATGTTGTAGATGTAGGTTAGCTTCTATAACCTACTCGTTATTTAAAACAGTGTCATTCAACATGAGTATGAGTATCTGTTCATTCATGCATTATACCCGACATTATTATTTATCCTATGTGATTGTTATCATATTGTATTTATTTTGTTTTTCTAACACATTTCTATGTATGAATAAAAGTTGAATGATCCGTGTACTATTTCTGATTTTATAGGCCAACAATGCGAAGGAGGTACTACATGGAATAAGAATACATCCGGAAAAAGTTGATTCTAGAAATCTGGTAAATGTATTCATATCTGCACACAACAAAAGAGATCTGATAAAAATCTTATGTCAAAAAGTTTAACACCAATCTATTTAATAATAAACGCCTCTCACACATGTACGTTTCCAGTTTAATAAAGTTTACATATTCACACAAATACATAAAGGTATAGATTAATTACATAATCTCATATTAATCTTGCAATCATTACAGTCATTGCAGGTTGTATTATTTGTGGTACATATAAACAGACCCTCTGTGGTCGAGTAGTAGAGATCCTGCTTCTCGATTGGACGGACATGGGTTCAAATCTCGGTTGCCTGAGACTTCAAATGCGTTAAAAGGGAAATGGGTTATGTATATATGTATGTACAGTCATTAGCAGATGTCTTGTCCCGAGTAAGGACGTTGCTGCTTTAAGAATCGAAATGCCCCTTATACTGTGTAACTGTGTACGAAAGAGACCGAATTAAACAGAGATGGACAACTACCTGGGCAAGATATTTAAATTCTTTAAAGCTTGTTTTGAAAACACGCTTGTAAAAACTCTTGTTATTCATTCTATTCAAAATTTCTTTGACACACTTTATAGAATAGTCCTTTTAAATGGAAGCATCTACTAGTTAAACAAAGTTATATAGCGTGTTTATGTTTCATTCTTTATCTTTAATAAAAAATAACTAAACGAAAATAATAATGAAAACAATCATCAAAAAATAGAGGTTTAGGAGTACTTTAGATAATTAAATAATCGCAGAAATTAATGTAAGCGATAAATAAAAATAAAGTAATAATATAGGCATTTATTTATGTAAATACATTAAAATTTTAAAAAGTTATTAAATATTCAGTTTTTTTAATAAAAATACTAAAAAACTAAGACAAACTAGAAACATAGATATAGTAACTGCTAAAAACAAAACAGTCACAAAACAAAAATTAAGAAACACCCTTCACAAAGCATAGAACCTTATATCATAATTATATATCATTAATATCTGTTTACCTAAGATTTTTAGAAAATATTTGTGAAAGATTACAGATTTTTTTTAAATCCCGCCTCCTTTTAAGCAGATTAGTCAAGGGGTTTAATCTTTCTCTCTAACACATTATTCTGTCAATTACCCATCTTTCTCTTGCATATATTAACTGAGTGCAAAAGTTGGAACCTTTTTCATAAACATTCCAGTAACGACTTTCAAGATATAATCCTGTGATTATACCCAAACTGTATTTATTATTAAACTTAATTTATTTGACCGTCAACTACTGGGAATTTTACCTGAAGGTGAATAAACCGGCCCTTAATGTTTAAATATGCCTCGTTTGTGTGCCCAATCTGATTCTACTTTGGAAACTCGGGGAATAATTTTATTAGTTTTATATAGTTTTTATTATTTATTATTTTTACTAATTTTTACAATAAAAACTTATTACAGTTAGTACTAAAAATTTAGTTTTTTTTTTAGTGTTTACAAAATAATTAAACCATGTAAATAAACAAATCAAACTCGTAAATAAATTAATAGAGTTTATAATAAAGTAGAAAAAAAGCATACGATATTTATTTCTTAAAATAGAAGAAACGATAGTAGAAGTGAAACGGCTGTTTTGTATTCCCGTAAAATGATAAACTCACTTGAAAATAGCAGTTTTTATTACTCTATTGTTGCTATACAAAGCGACTATAGGTAGGGTAACAACCTTTAAAACTGTTTACATTTGGTGTGTTGTTTGTAAAGAAAAGAAACTATGCTCCGAAACGTACGTCGTTTCTTTTACCAGAATTGTTAAATGTGTTGCCTGCTCGCGACGAGACATTTGCTAATGACTGTACATTGCACATATAAATGATGATTCAAAAGTCCAATGAGACTTTCAGAAAAATTGTTTCTATATAGTATCCACTAGCAAATCGTCACTGTATGTAATACCTTTTTTGCTTGATTTGCAGTAAGACAGATCTAGATTAAAAGGTAAAAAATGGTTGAAATTAAAAGCTAAAAGAATGAAGAAATATATAGCCAAAGACTGTTTTTCCGTACTCCTCAATTCGATGCAAATTTGTTTTTCGTAGGTTAATCGTCGCCGAAGCTCTTATGAAATGGAGTCTGGATGCATTTGATTTTTTTTAATTCACTAAGATTTGTTTAGCATTTTAATAGGTTTTCATAGTACGCCAAAGTTTGATTATTAAATACTATTACTCTTTATATGGTAGTGTAGGGACTAGCGTGCTCTTCTCTCACCAAAGCGGCCCGGGTTCGACTCCTGCTAATGTGTGCTAATACTATCTGATAAGTCGGCTGCAGCCGCACGTTGGGCCTGCGTAATATTGATAATCGCCACTCCTTATACAAAATTTATAGCTTCTGGGGCCTGATTCACCAGGTAATGGGTAGTAGCAACTATTATTATATACAGCATTGGTAAAACTTTGTTTAGGGACTGGGTTTTCATGTGTGACCAAAGGAAAAATAGCGAATACTAATTCATTTAAAAAAGATAGATATCGTCGCATACTTGGCAAACTTTACAATTATAGTAACTTTTCTGTAAGGTTGGTGCTATAGATACGAATTTTTAATTATAAGCGACGTTTGTCTTTTTAAAGGCAACCATTGTACGTTTCGTAACTAGAGATAAACAATTGATAATTCCGCTGCACTCGCAGAGGAATAAGTTCAGTATTCAGTTATGTTAAAATGAAAAACTATTTCTCAATTATTTTATTTTTTTACCTAGCACCAACTTTACAAAAAGTTACTATATTTTAAGACTTGGCTAGTATGCCATAATACCTATCTTTCTCAAATGAATTAGTATTCGATATTTTTCCTTTTAGTCCAGTTACTTTAAACAGAAATATAGCTTCTGTTCCAAAAAAATCGGAACTAACCTTTGAACCACCTAACCTACCACCAGAATGTGATCGCGCCGGCGTTAGAAGATATTAAAGATTAAAGGACAAAAAATCCGTTGTTTTGCGGATCTTACTTCCTATGGCTCGGAGTTCAATTAAAGCTATTATAAAAATGAAAGATAATTAAGTTTCTGACAAAAAGGGCCTATTCATTTTTTACGTACCGCAAATCGTTTGCGAGATATACAGCAAAGAAGGTGTATAATGTACTTCCTTCGAGGTAGAATACAAGACGCGTTTTTTTACATGGCTCTACGTGACTCCTCGATTGCCTTTATGTTTTTACTGTTCACTGTCACAGCCATCGAACACACCAATCACGTTAGTTCCAAGATGTCTTTCTATATTAAGCAACATACCTGTTAATAACCAATTTTGGATTTTGTGCTCCATATAAAGAAATACAAATATCATGAAGGTGAAGAACCCAAAAAGGATAACGACGAAATACAGATACATGAAATTGACAAAGACGACGACAATATGTCATTTTTTAACACTAAACATGGATTAGACCTACATAACCATGTAAAACGCGTCTTGTATTCTACCTCGAAGGTGTTGCGGAAGTACGTTATACATCTTCTTTGCTGTATATCTCGCAAACGGTTCGCTGTACGTAAAAAATGAATATAGCCTGTTTTATCGGAAATTTAATTATCTTTCATTTTTACACTAACCTTAATTGACATCCGAGCCATAGGAAGTGAGATATTCGCAAAACAACGGATTTTTTGACCTTTGACCTTTAATATCTTCTAACGTCGGCGCGATCTCAACCTCGATTTTTAATATATTGTTCAAAACGACAAACTCGAGCGATTAATACAAAAGAGTTCCGATTTTTTTAGAACAATAACCCTAAAGTAACTGGACTATTTGCTCACACACGAAAACCCAATCCCTAAGCGAAGTTTTACCAACGTTATACACAGCGTGTCCGGAAATAGAACGCATTAATTTTAAGGGGTGATAGAATACACCAAAAGGAACAAAAAAGTCTTATACAACTTTGTTCTAGAACGAACCACTTTTTCAGGAAAAAATAAGAAACTTGGAAACTTTAACATCATTTTGCCGCGTTAATAGTAGTACTTTAAGTATGGGGCTTTGTCGGCAGATCCATCTCATCTATCACAACAACAAACCTTAATGTCATTTTATCGTATCGTATATCGTTTCGGCATAAAATTGAATTCTTTTTACAATTAAAAATTCATTTTACTCAATTTAGAAACGTGACAACCCTGTAGATTTTGTAATCAAATCTGCTAGACATCCGCACAAAATGCTGATCTGGACATCTTGACATTGAAAATAAAGCACGTCTTGCTTATACAACCTTGCAATTTAAGAATATTATTTGGGTCAATGCCTGATCACAGCTATGTTAAAATAATAAAATTGTAAATAATACCCTTGAGATAATACTGCGTTTGTAGTTCGTTGAACTTTGAAATAATAATTTGCCAATAACACAATTTGCAACTTGCTGTTTATTTAATAACAGTTTTTAATGATTTTATAAGAGAATATCTTTTAAAGAGAAGATTTATCTAATTTAAATTAGGTAATCAGGTTAAGGGATTTTGTTGACATTGTTATTGTTGTTGACATTGATTTTTGTTTTGGCTACATTAAAAAATCTTTAATTTTATGGTAATTAGGTGCCTCAATCAAATGTTTTTTATATAAGATAGTGAATAAAAAAAACAAATACGCCAAGACATTTTGAGAATATTCCGGAAATTGATAAATATAAAATGTAGGTCAGTTATTGTTTTA
Organism: Agrypnus murinus; assembly: GCA_929113105.1. Lineage (NCBI taxonomy): Eukaryota > Metazoa > Arthropoda > Insecta > Coleoptera > Elateridae > Agrypnus > Agrypnus murinus. Next base: position 95,109,801 of record OV816024.1, on the reverse strand, counting down.
TTTTTACAGTTGGTTTGTTATGAATCAGCGTGTTTTTAACGTACAACGTACAAATTTTGTTTACGGAAACAGTTCGGATTACAATTTTCATAGAACTAGTCCCCGACTAATCTGCCTTGGATATTTATTATTTTTAAACGACGACTGTCATCATCAGTTTGTTTGTTTGATTTTCTAAAACAAGGTCAAGACCCAGCTGCGATTATACTTAAGCAAGGTTGCCAGAGATGGCGATAGTTTTTTCTAAATTACTCGAAAGCCTATTAACACGAAACAAATTTATTAAGACTTTTTTGTTCCTTTTGATGTCTTCTATCGCCCCTTAAAGTTAATGCGTTCTAAGTCAGGACACCCTGTATATATATATAAACAACATTCCCTGCTTAGCTAGGGATTTCTTCCGGGATAAACGTTTGTAGTCAGTACTAGGAAAAGCCAGTGCAATCTTATACTTAATAATACTATGTTGGTTGAAATTATGACATGAAAAATATAAAGTCTTTGGTGTAGATAAAGTTTACAGTCAGTTTTAAACAAAAGAAAATTTAAAAATCAGCATAAAGCCAGAAGAAACACGTATGAATTATTCATGACTTGTATACAGGGTGCCCATTATGTATGGAATATAGTATATACCTCGGTAAATATCGACTTTATAAAAAAATTTGTTATCTAAAAATTGTTTAACATTTTATTTTCCATAATAAGATAGCATTTAATTGTTTTTATTTCAGAAAAAAATGTGTAATGAATAACACTTTAATTTTTTTAAATAGCAATGTACCCTTTCATTAGGCTCATTTGATAGAGATTTTTGTTTCTCTTTTCGATGACCTAAAATCTTAGTACCCTTATATGTATCAGAAAATTAAAAAAAACGTAAAAAATGTTTATTAAGTTAATTTCCTAAATAACATGAATCTAGATATTCGAGATCTCTTTCATTTGTCTTAACAATTGATTGTAGGCTTTTATTGTGACAGAAGTTAGTTTATTTAATTAAGTTGTTGGTACATGGAAAAATAAAAATGGTTCATTTAACAGAAACTGAACGTATAGAAATTTTATACGTTTTTAATTATGGTCGGTTATGGGGATCGCAAACGAACACAATTAGAAGTATGTGAAATTTTTAATGAGCGTTATCCACATCAAGAACCAATCACCCAGTCAGTAGTTAGCAAAACCTTGAAACGGTTTAGGGAAACTGGCAATGTTAAAGATCTGGTGAAGACTGGTCCGCAGAGGTCTGCGACAAATGAAGATAAAAAGCTCGATGTTTTAATAGAAATCGAAGAAAATCCAAACATTTCAACTCGTCAGTTAAGTTTAAACCATGCCGTAAGTAAAGGTTCAATACAGAAAATATTACATTCAGAAAAATTACATCCGTACAAACCGACTTTATTGCAAGAATTATTCGAAGATGACTACGATCGACGTGTTGAATTTTGTGAATTTATGATGGAGCGAATCAACAACAATCCAAATTTTCTTAATAATATTGTTTTTCTGACGAGGCTACGTTTTGTTTAAATGGAAATGTAAATAGGCATAATTGTCGATATTGGGCCGCTGAAAATCCCCATTAGATGATCCAAAATCATACCCAAACACCACACAAATTAAACGTATGGGTGGGAATTTGTGCAGATCACATAATTGGACCTTTCTTTATTCGTGGTACTCTAACTGGTGACCGTTATTTGCAATTATTGCAACAGCAAATTATTCCAGCTTGCCAAGCAAATCTTGATGATCTTTGGTTTCAACAAGATGGAGCACCGCCCCACTATCATTTAGATGTACGCCGATATTTAAATGTGGTATTTCCGGCCCGTTGGATAGGCAGAAGAGGGTCTGTGGAGTGGTCTCCCCGATCTCCGGATCTTACACCTTGCGATTTCTTCTTCTGGGGATATTTGAAATCAAAAGTGTATACAAACCGACCCCAGAATCTGGCCGAATTAGAGCAACGAATACAAAATGAAGCTGCTGCAATTTCTCCCAGATCGCTCAGAAATTCTTTTCAAGCTTTTCGTGATAGGTTGGGCCACTGCCTTGCAGTTAATTTTGGACATTTTGAACACTTATTGCCATGAAAACCATTTTATTGCTAATTTCGTTTTGTCTTCAAGCTTTATAAGAGACGTACATAATTTTCTGTTCATTTGTTTTATTTTGTTTTTTGTTCATTTGTTTTGTTTTGTACATTATGTAGATGCACATCTGCTTATTTTAGGGTAATAATTCGAGATACTTTACGATCTCGGATATCTAGATTCATGTTATTGGTGAAATTAACTTAATAAACATTTTTTACATTTTTTCAAAATTTTTTTGATATAAGGGTACTAAGATTTTAGGTCATCGAAAAGAGAAAAAAAATCTCTATCAAATGAGCCTAATGAAAGGGTACATTGCTATTTAGAAAAATTAAAGTGTTATTCATTACTCATTTGTTTTCTGAAATAAAACAATTGAATGCTATCTTATTATGGAAAATAAAATGTTAAACAACTTTTATATAACAAGTTTTTTTATAAAGTCGATATTTACCGAGATATATACTATATTCCATACATAATGGGCACCCTGTATATTGTTAACCGAGATCACAACCTAAATCAGAACAAAAACAGACTGTATGGGCTTTGTAGGCAAAAATAAGTATCTAGTATAATCAGTAGGTGAAAAGCAGTTGCACACTAAACCCCTGGTAATTCAAAAAAGCTATTATTATAGTAGGATTTGCACTTATTTAAGGTCCAAGTGTCCCCAGAAAAGCTTGTGTTGCTTGTTTCATAAATAATTTAATAATGTTAAACTTTTGTTTTAAGTTAATACTCTAGGAATGTTAAAAACTTGCTTATCTAACTTGTTTCGGAAAATTTTAGAGAAACTGTACATTCAAAATTAACCAAAATAATACCACTTAAGTTTCATAGTAGTTGAACTATTTTCCCAAAATTTTAACAAAATCGTATGTCTAGGGACTAAATTATTACCTCTTTTTTGCCAAAAAAGCAGTTTTTTTAGCAAAAAGCAGGTTTTTGGGAATAATTTATTCGCTAGGCTTTCTTAAAATTTTGGGAAGATAGTGTCACAAACGGAAATATTTACACTTAAATATTTTATTCAAAACTCAACTTCTCTTCCGTTTGTACAACATAAAGCGTGCAAGGCCACATTCAGTTGCCTACGCTAGTTCAGCAGCTGCTGGTTCGCCACCGACAACTTGGTGCCACCTGCAAGGTCTTCACAGAAGCGCGCTCGCTTCGCCCACCATTACGTCCGTTGGCATGCAATATCTACGCCTACTTACTCCGTATATGCGAGGCAGCCTACGCGATGTGCATGCAGGTGCAAATTCCTTCAGAGAATTCTCCAACACTTCCGCACAGCTGCAGATTCGTGCCAGGCACCAGCAGCGCGCATGCAATCTACCCACAAGCCTACTTACTGAGAACTTCCGCCTACTGATACTAATTACTTCCTCGTTCGGCAGTATATAACCAGCTTGCTTGAGCTATTCAAACCAGTCAGTGTCCATGGCTCGAACACAACAAGCAAGCTGGTGAGTACTCTTTTAATTATGTAATGCTTAGTGCCTAGTTGAGTAGGCGGCGCTTAATCGCCTACTCTATGCGAATTATGGGTAGTTGTGCTCAGGCTACCCGGCTTAGTTACCAGGAGGTTATCTCCTATGCTTAGTCTGTAGACCTAGTGCTATAACAGGGTTGGTTCCAACCTCCCCTGTATTGTATTAGTTTAGGAGGACATATACGTCCTCACAATATGTCAACATGTATGTTAACCTTTTGTACTCTGTTTATTGTCTTTAGTATATAGTTGTTTTTTACAACTTGTGTTTGATTTCTTTCTACCTCTGACTACGTCCTCCAGTCACGAAAACCCCACGTGACAATAGTTCAAATACTATGAAATTGAAGTGGTATTATTTTGGTTAATTTTGAATTAAAAGTTATCACATTATTATATTACTTATGAAACAAACAACACACGTTTTTTGGGTACACTTGGACCTTAAGTAACAGTCTCGGCGGATGAGGCATAGATGGAGGCTATATTCATTATCCAACCTAAACTTAGTTTTAGCCTAATGAAGTAAGTCGAATAATATGACTATACAATATGAATATAGGATTAAAAATTTGTAAACCTAAGGGAAGGCATGTAAGGAGGTTAAGCCATTTAGAAGCTTTAAATCTTTGTTTTAACAAATCTTTTTATGGAGTAGTTAAATATTAGCATTAAATAACTCTTACTGCATTTCCTCAATTCATTTCTGAAATTGAAAGTGAATTTTGCAGAAACTACATTATGGTTGATATACGATTGCTTTATCATTCTTACTCATTGCTCAAATATAAAGCAGAGATAACGGGCAAATAGAGCTGGCATTCTTGGAATCAAACCGTAATAATAATTAACGCTGTTTTATACATTAACATTTCATAATTATTTTTTAATATAAAAAAATCCCTGCTTCGAACGAAATCTAAAACACTATTTACTTTTTAATTTTAACCTCAGGAAAAAACAAAACCCAATTAACTAGTATATAATTAACAATTTAATATTTCTTCTGTATATTTTTGACCAATCGTGTTTTGACATAAGCTTTACAAGAGATCTGATAACTTAATATATACAATTAAATATTCAATATATAACAGTTCAATTTATATATTAGTTAGGAAATATAAGTAAGATATTTTTCCTTAGGTAATATCAACATCACTCCATTTAATGCATGACAAATTAGAAATCACAGCTTGTAGATTGTTCAATGTTGACTTTTCCTTACTTCATTCGGTAACAAAATAATTGAAATGCTTTTATCGGAATCATTCATGCGTTACAATTTTAGATTTGCGCTGCTGTGACAATTTATTTGGTAATAATGCTTCAGTTTGATATAGACTCCAGTAAGAAGAAGAAAATTAAAGAATGAAGATATTTATGTGGAACCTTACCTGTCTTAGCATTTATCCCATGAAGAATGCAGAAGAGCACCAGGCACGTCCTGAAAACTTTTGCCGCCATTCAGTCGATCTGTAAAAGTAATATTGTTATTGGCATATTTATTATATACAAACAAAACATGTAGTAACAATTTTGCAATATTCGATAATATATTTATGTGTGCATGTAAGCATTTTTGAAATGTAGATTAGTAAAACATAATATTATTAATATTAAACATAGTATAGCTTAAAATGAAGGTTGTAGTTATTTAATTATTATTTGTTATGCTAACTCTTGCATTATATATTTCTATTAAAAATGAGTTGATATTTAAAGATTTTTAGTTTAATTATAACATTAATTATGTTTTTTGACAAAATTAGAAATCCTGTAGGTGATTTACATAACTATTTTAAGTTGTTCATAACAAAGGTGTTACTTTTCTCGCATTAAGTGGTCATAATAATGTCGTCGCGGGAAAAAGTAATATTCAAGGTTTATTTGATCATTAGAAATATTTGACACTGAATTTATGTTTTTTTCGTAATTAGTTTTTAATATAAAATGGTAGGATTTTCTCATACTTAATTATTTTTTAAATCGAATAAAGCACAAAATAATTTCCTTTAATTATTATTGCAGCATATAATATGAGCACCGTTTACTTTTTAAAATTTTTTAACTCTCTATAGTATTATTTAAAATGTAGGTCAAGCTGGTGTATTGAATTATAAATTAATAATGCGTAATTATGTATCTTTCTCCATAGATGCTGCATTCTTGATCAAATAAAATTTCTATTTCAATTATTATCCTACCAGAAGTTAACTGAATAAAAAACGTAATATTGTAATAAAGAACTTCCTCGTTACCATATATATTTAACATTTACATTTCCTCTACAGAACCGGTACCAGTTGGTGAATGTCCTCTTAAAAATGAATTTTAAATAACTATTTAAATTTGTGTTTTAAATTTTAACAAACGTGTAGTTATCTACCTAACGGTTTCGGTGGTGGGTTATCACGGCATTTTAACTATATTTTCGAAGAATTTTTAAATTTCTAATCAAAACGGTTAAAAATAGAAATAATATGAATAGTATTCACTGTACAGATTAAATTCTAAATACACACAAAAAGCGTGATATAAAAGTTCTGATATCATTTTAATTTACATAAGGTTGCTATACAAGCAGATCTTATAAGCTTGGAAAGAGGGTAGTTTGAATAAAAATTGTAAAAATGGAAACTGCGATTAATTAAACGCATTTTTTCCTTGGGAATATCTAATAGAATGGCGTTTACTCTTTTCCGAACATGTTTCTGGGCTTGAAGAATATAGAACAGTGTTAATATTCTAAAGAAAAATATCCTACCCGCAACCAGATATTGAGATTGGGTGCTTAAGGTGGCTTAAATTAGTATTTCTGAACCTTAATAACCTTTCTAACCCCTAATCGCTTTAATCGTCTAATCCAAAGGTTCCCAAACTTTTTTGTCTCGTGGACCACTTGCCATGTTTTTCGATTTTGGGTAGACCCCCTGCTTACCTGGTATTGATTCTTTGCAAATTCATCAACTTCAAATGTATTTTTGACAGCTGGTATAGTGCTACTCGCTTTAATTTACGGCTCGCAAACCGATTTTGACTCGTTTTCAACAGAAATGAAAATTTCTTTCCTCCTCCGGCCTCGAACCCACATAGCCACATATATTGTTTTCGTGGGTAACCACTAGACTCTACTGGGTCAAATTAAGGTAGTATTATGTAAGTAAATAGGTACTATCTGTGTATGTGGATTATTCCATTCATGGAATGCCAAAATTAATGCCACGACCTGCTTATATGAGATCTACTATCGTTGACCCCCATTTTCGTTTCATGGACCCCCAATTTTTTCTTTCGCTGACATGGACCCCTTGTGTTCGTCGACCCCTGGGGGTCGAGATAGACAACTTTGGGAATCACTGGTCTAATCACATTCCCCAAAAGTTCCTATTGAATATAACTACTATAAGTAACTTCACTTAATGAAAACCACAGTACACATAAATAAATTTTCTTGTCACAAAATTCCTTCTTTTTCCTCTCTTTTATAGAAAAAAAATCTTTCCTGTTTAGTATTGTTCTGTTTGTCGGCAAATATTAAGTCATCCATAGCTTTTGCAAAACATTTTTCCTAAATACGACGAGGATTCAACTAATCTAATATTGTTTCAAAAATTCATTTGAAGTTTCAAAATAAACAAAGTTCTAAATACATTCATTCTTATTGCTATTTCCAAGAAAAGAATACCTGGTTTTGCACTCACAACTATTTGTTACTCCTGTTTTATTGGATGGTCATAAATATCGCTTTTTAAGTCAAATAAAACAAATTTAGAAATATAGTAAAAACATTAAAATAACTATAAAAGCACACTATTGCCGTTACAAAAACTATCAACACTTTCTTGGAACTCTTTAACTCTTGAAAATGACTGCTTGTTAACGTGAACAAGATAAGATTCCAATATGGATTTTTTAGTAAAAACAATCTGTTTAGATCTTTAGGATGATTACTAGTTGAAAACAGTAGTACCTGGTTGTAAATAAGATACGGAATTCCGGATGGAAACCCTTTTTTGAATATAATTGAATAGAAAGTACAAGTTTAGCTAATGGATGGCCTGACCAGGTATCGTATCTAACGGTAGTTTCTTAATAAAACTAATTCCTTTTCCTTCAATCATTGTTTATAGACAGGTTGTAAATAACTTGTATGTATTTGAAATGGCTGTTTATTGGTTTATTTGAAAGAATTGGTTATCAAAACCACCTAAGGCGACACTCTCTTGCTCATAACTAATAATTTGCTCAAGAAATTGACCTTAATTCTAAAGTAAAAATTTTAATTGAATACTTTCTATACATAAATCCCATATGTCTGGATTTCTTTTTCCCAGGACTCGAGACAACAGACAATTAAGCTATTCGCGGGACTTCTTTTCCGGTACGGCGAATTTAGTTATTTATTTGATTAGCATCAATCGGTAGACGAATGTATGTATATATTCGGCAGGACCTTGTTGATTTTCGGGAGTTGTATCTGTTTTAGTAAAGCGTCTTTGACTATTGATGTAGTGTACAACAGTTGAATAAAATTGGATTAGTGAAATTTGTATGTAGGAAATGCAAGAAAGGATGAAATCTATAAGCTTCTGGTGCAAATAATTGGCTGACGTAAGTAGGCCGATTTTTCTTCTTATTTAAGAGATTGTGATAGAGTCGTTTGCGCAAGATCTAATATGGAATTCTCACTTTTTATAAAACTGAAAACATCATTTGTTTGCGTTTTCGGCTGTAAGCGAATTATTTTTTAAGGGAATAAAGACAGTTGGTAAATAAGATATATTTTGCTAGGTGTAGCGAAGGGAGAAGTTTTGTTGAAATTCATGTTTAATTATTAATTTGTAAATGAATGAGCTAATTTATTATTTTAACTTTTTGAACATCTTAAGTATTTTTCGTTACATTGTACGTTGCGATCATAAAGCTATTCTTCTCAGTTATTTAAAGTAATCCCTAAACTGATAAGTAACCAGGTAAACTATACTACTAAATCTCAAACACCTATTAAATTTAAATTTCTACATATTTATTTTAATATTAACAGAAGAGAACAACGGGTTGTTCGAGAACTATTTTATTTAATAGTAACTCAACTTCAAGACTGGTGGAATCCAATATGAAATTCGTCAAGATAGTAAAACCTTTCTACTCTACAGTTAATAAGTGTTTCAAATTGGAATTCTGCTTCTTATTTTACTTAAACTTATTTAGAACCTAACAATGAAAAATGTTTGATGATCATATATGGTATACAGTTTCAAAGTTCTAGCGTCTTAAGATTTACATTATAATAAAATTTGTTTGCCAATTTTACCGGTAATGTAAAATTAAGGTAAAACCTCCTCATTAGGAACATGTCGACTAGGAAAATATCTTCAATGGTACGTGACATATGAACATATGTTCTGAAATACGTCTTTACCATGTAGCCTCTGCATGTTCAGAATATATCATTTTCATACAGAGGATAGACGTCAATTGTAGTAAGCGCAATTGATTGTGATTATATGTCCAGTGGGTTGTCAATGAGCCATTCTTAATTGTGCGACATCAGTAACAATTATAAACATTTAAATACCTACATTCACTTGTTTAAGTAAAATTGAACCATTTAACTTGTTAAATATGTTGTTTTCTTAATAAATAAATCACTGTTAAAAAATTAAATAATTGAAAGTTTATATTATTTACATAATGTAATAGTAATAGGTAAGTCATGGCATGCCAGTAATGTTTAATAACAGTTAACATAATCAGAAAATTACTTCACCACTCTACTCAATTATTACTCAAGTGCTACCAATTCAATTAAATAAGTACAATGTTACCGACCAGTTGGTATAAACCGACATTATTATCGGACTGTATTTGTCAATTTAATACACGATTAAAATCATCAACGATCTTTCGCCTTCACATGATCGTTACCTTCTACATTAAAAACGTGAAGTCTGTAACGAATGCTGTTATGTAACTTTAATGTAGTGTAATATCAACATAATTATTTTGTTTGTCCTAATGCTTATTAAGAACTCATTTATTTTCTTTATATATTATTCTCATCAGATGAAAGATGTTCATGCATATCAATTCAACAATTTATGTGGGAGTGACAAACAATATGGCATAAAAACTTTTATAATGCAAATAATAATTAAAAGGCATGCATACAAAAAACAATAATTGATTTTTTGTACAGAAGCCTTATGAAATCTAACGCGAAAACAATCTGTAGTACAGTTATGTATGTATATATAATGACGTGTTGTAATTAGTATTAATGCAAATCACAATAGAATTATAAGATCTCGGCCTGCTATAGATAACAATTACATTACTGATTTACAACCTATAAGGTCGTAAATCAATCGTGAATAAAATTGGTAGTAATTGGCTTTATAGTTTAATTTACAATTCCTTAATTTGAAAATCTTCGTATTTGAGGTTTCATTTCAAAATAGATCATTAAATTAATGTATTGCACAATCATACATTTGATGTAGATTAAAAATTCAAAAAAGATTTACTTTCTGCATGATTTATAACTTTATAAGACAATTGCTATTTGTATAGAGTGTTTATAAACAAGGAGCAATTTATAGAGTATCTTTTTTAAGATGGAATATTTATACGTATAGCATTACACGATGTGTAATGATACCACTAGCTATAATGATACCACTTTATATGTCAGACCAGCCTTGCGTTTTATTTTTTATTGGTAGGGTTTACATCATTAACTAAATATACCGCGATTAAAATCATGAAAAATACGTGTGCCCGAATGAACAAATGATTGATACCGAATTTTAAATCATGTTGGTCAAACATCCCTCATGGCACCCTCGTACTTTTTGCCAATAGTTACTTTAATTATATGACCGAACTCTACGGAATGTGATTTCAGTAGAGATGTTAAATGTGTCCAATATTGCATATAATTACGGGGCATGTGGTTCTTTTTCCTTAGATCTTTGCTATAAAAAATTACGAATTCAAACCAAAAAGTTTATATTAAAGTAACTTGAAGTGCACTAAATTAAAGATGTAGAATTGATATTAAAAATTTGAAGGATGTCTATTGTATCTGCTTCATGGTTTTTTGACTGAGGAAATGATGTAGTACCTATTTCTGGTTGGGAAATGGTAATCCAAGAATAATCACCAACGAATTCTCTATTGTAGTATAAACGTTTTTAAATCATGCATTAAAAAAGAACTTGAAAGTAAATCTAACATTTAAAGGAAATTTATAATAAGTTTAAATTAAAATGCATACTTTGGATATCACAATCTTTTTAAACAAAATTTGTACCATTTTCCAAAGAACATCTACAGTGAGGGCAACTGTTCGTAAATTGGATTTATTTTTCTCCAAAACTGCAACTTTTCTCAAATTACCATCGAGCTCTCAATTTTAGTATGTTTTAAAGTAGGTACTTATTATAAGTAATTCTAGGAATACATAAATTACTAGAGTAGTTCATTATGTATAATTAAATCAAATTAACTAGGAACTTATTGATCATAAGTTTTTTAAAAACCCTTTGTTTTATAAATTTCTAAATATTTGTTTCTATTTCGAATAAACACGACAATAGTTTATAAACTAACTTATTTATACTATAACCGTAGCTCTTCGTATTTAATGATAATACATTCTATACACCTCAAAGACATATCTTTCTAACAATGTCGCATACTAATTAGAAGGCTTTAACGGTTATATCACGTCAATTAATCATACTTAATTTGAATAAATCCTGCTTAAGAATTAGCGTGATGCTTATCCAATAATTACGTAATTTTATTTTAGTTCATTACAGAATAATAAAATAATTATATGGTATGATTGACACCGTGATTGAAAATTTATACGTTTTGTATACGTACACTACATTCACCATCCATAAAAACTGTGAAAAGCTGTTCTATAGAGTGCCTTAGTTATTTTGTGGACACCCTTGTAATAGTATAATGTCAAGATATCCATGTTAGGTTATCCATTCCAATAATTATTTGATATCCAGACCCTTCTGAACCCAGGTAAATCAGTGATACTAGGTTGTAGAAAATAACTCAGAAAACAATAATCTAAAAAAACGTGCCGGTCGCTCATAATTAATAATAAATACAACGCTAAAGTCGCTATTTTGAGGTTAGAATGCTATGATTTAGGTTAGTTAGTAAAAGATTTGGCTGCATTTACGTGAAAATGGAGATGTTTTTGTCATATGACGAGAATATTTTATAATGTTTATCTGTTTTTTCGACGTTTTTCCAACGAAAACCTCTTATCGCTCAGTATTTTACTGTTTTAAATTTAATAGAAAACAAATTTAGTTATTTCAATGTCAAGTTATAAACATTTTAGTAATTTGTTGGATTTGTATTTAGAAAATCATACGTGTAAATATCTTTTGGATGAGTGCAGTTGGATTTGCAATTGTAAATTTAATTATCTGTGTTTGTAAATACCTTTTGCATTAAAAACTGGACCCACCAGTGAATGTGAGTTACCTTGATATAAATCGCAGGCGAAACTGCGATCGGGAATAACTTATTTACAAAACATCGACGACATGTCCTAACCCACTGTTACATGCACATTAATTCCAAACACATTTTAAAATAAACAATCTATTCTTAATTATACAAACTAAATGTTCACGCTTGCGAATATCTCTGTTTCTGCACAAGCATTATTTAAGATAAACTTTTAACTTTAATTTTCAAAACAATTATTTGAAACTGAAAATTTTCAAAATAAGAAATTACCTCAAGCTGATCAGGTCTGTAAAATATCTATAAACATTTTTGTAGATTTGGGATGTATTATAACTTAGGTTAGTAAGAAAACAACTATGTATATCATTATGTTGTCGTATTTGCTTCAAGAAACATTACCTCAAGTCTTCACTTGTACATAGTTTAAATGAAATGATTTAAATATAACAAAAAATGTTTACAGTCAAAACTATAAAGATAAAATATTTTACTCACATAGTAGCTCTATGTAATGTTTTAGGTGTGTTAAAATTCCTTAACACCGAAGATGAGAATTATCTCAGTTAATTTAGGACTATAACTCTCATAAACATTGTGGTATGCGATTTTAATCAATCAGAAAAACAATTTTTGTTTGGCAATGAACAATCAATTACAGTCTGTTCTGTATGAATGCGCATTTGATAATATGGCATGAAGAATGAAACATAAGGTAATGTTTACTTCGATTTAGATGTGTGTTTAGCTTCATTTGATATACTATTATTGTTATTGCTATTGTGTAATGATTGTTTTTTAACATACCTTGATTTAATTAAAACTTCCTACAGTGCTTGGTAATATTTAAACTACAACAGTATAGTTTACAAACTTGTTTTATTAGTAGAAATTAATATAAAATACTAAGTTGATATTGTGCGTTCAAAAATAAACTAAATCGCAGCTATATGAAAACTGAGATTTACAATCTGTAGATTTTTGTACAATTAACCTGTTGCAATTATTAATTTATGCACTTATTGTTCACAAAATCGTTAAAATCCGAAAATTGTCTGTAAAAGAATATGCCAGAAACTATTGATTCTAAAGTAGGCCGTACTACAACTTTTTGAAGATATACTAACAACCTGTCCTGCCATTTGCTTGAGGGACATTTACTCATAGGCAATTGCTTTCGGATATATGCTCACACGGACATGTGTTTTGTGCGACTAGAGCTATAGTAACGCAGTTTAGTTAGTATAAGTATTTGCTAGTGGGATAATTGCTATAATGTTCATTGTTAGCAAAAGGTACGTGAGTAATTGTTCGTGAATAAAAGTCCTAGAACCGTTCGTTTCTTCTTAATATGATTTTCATTAATTTACACATTCATCATACTCTTTTATAGGTTTTTTCCTAAATAAAAGAACTTTGTCAAAGTTTCTGCTACAAAGTGTGAGTCCAATGAAATGCATTTTGATTAAATCATGCTTCTAATATCCTCGGACAGGTCAATTTTTATTTTCAAAAACACACTTTCTAGTGATTAAAGTATTATTATTACTTTTCACTAATTTCCAATACTAATTATTATTATCTTAAAATCACCATGTGATGTAGTACGGGAAAGCTTGTTCAAACAATGTTTGTAATATGATTTAGTTAGTGAATAGATAATCTTGACGACCAAACAAATAATAAAATTAACAAATACATACTATAGACCAGGGGTTCCGAAAGTTTTGCCTAGGTGGGCCAAATTGTAAATTCCAAAATATTTGGCGGGCCAAAAAAAAGTTTTATGAAAAATCACGTTCAAATCGATAAAAAGTTTGACACAACAGAAAGATTTATACTAAAGATGCACCGAAGCTTCGTATTTACTTCGGTATTCGGTCAATTTTTAACAGATTCGGTTTTGGCCGAAGCAGTATGAAAGATTCGGTATTAGGCCGGTCGAAGCGGATTTTTTTATTTTTTTTACCGCAATCTTACTTATTCGAGTGCATTTTAACTGAAAAACTCATTATTTAGCGTTTAACCAAAAAATTCTAAATTCTTAAAATATATATCAGCATTTATTTAATTCTTAGAATTTCAAGCATTTACTTTCCTTAAGTCCTATGTAGACGATGACGTAAAGGGAGCATACATATATTGTTCTGACTAGAAGTTCAACAATAAATTGAAGAATCTGGGTCAAAGAAATCACGAGGATGAAAATGCAAAATGCATCGCGAATCACGCGGTGATCACTTGGCGGGACGAGGCGGTCACGTGTTTGACTTAGATTGCTCCCGGAAAATGCCAAAATGCTACTCTTTATCCACCACAATCTTCTTAAATTAATTTTTAAATACTGACATGTTATTATGCTATATGCTATTATATTACGTTGCAGTTTTATAATAAGCGTTGTTTAATGAAGTTTTTGACATGTTTTTTATAATACGATACTGTTTATTTTTTATTAATTTTGTTTAGTTATATTTTGTATTATTTTATTATAGCAAAATGCGCAGTAGGAAACATATTTTTCGGACACCAATGTTTTCGTTTTGTTACATAATTTTGTATTCAATAAAACTAATCAGAACTGAAATTCCTATTGTGCTTCGGCCGAATCTTCGGCGCTTGGGCAAATTTTAATGGCCGAATATTCGATATTCGGTGATTCAGTCAAAAGCCGCTTCGGTGCATCACTAATGTATACTAATTTTTATAACATAATCGTTCTTTATGACAATTGATTTTTATTACAAAATGTTTGTTAACACATTTCAGAAATAATTAAACAAAAATAACTAAATAATTTCAAATCAAAAAAGAAAAAAATAATAAATTCCTCAATGTGTGTGACTTGTGCAGTTGTTTCTTTATTTGTATGTATTCTTAACATCGCATGTAAATGTTCATCAGTTAAATTTGATCTCAATTTGGACTTGTTAATGCTCATTAGCTAATCAGCCTAATCAGTTGAGGGCGACCGTTAAGACAATCAAATATATACAATCTATACGGTATAATAACAAAATAATTACATTACATATAAAATTTAGTATTTTTTAACTGAGCAATTTTTTATTATATAACAAAATTTATTTATTTTTTAAATTATCTTAAATTCTAAATCGCGGATGATCTGACATCGCGGGCCGCATTTCTAGGGTTTGAGGGCCGCATTTGGGAACCCCTGCTATAGACTATTACAATTATTACAGTCAAATGTAACGTGCTTAATTTCCAGGATACATTTTAATATTTTTGAAAATATATTTATTATAAATAATCTTAGTACGGCCCTGTATATATGAATATATTTTTGTCAGTTTAAAATTGCTGAATTTATCCCGAACCGATTTAATAATGTTTTTCGTTAACACAGAAGCAGCTGTAAAAAGGTTATCAAAGCATTCTCACGCCGATAATTTGTTTTAGCAACGAAATATCAAGATAAAGATTGTTTTATAAATAAAATGACTGTTCTAAATGCATTTAAGTCAAATTTATGTTTCCTCTACGTGCTTATTTTCGTGTCTGTTGAATAGATTCGTCAAGAAATATACAAATAAAAAACAAGCCTGCATTATTCTTTAAAATATCAGATTTCAAGCTAGAAAACAAGTCCTTGCTTCTGTAAATACCCATCGAATATTCTAGAAGGATTTGTCTCATTGGTGCGAAATATGTCACTTTGGTATTTGATAGGGTGTTTATATATTTCCCTCTCTTAGTTTAAATAAGTGGAGATAATAGTTTTACATCCCCAATGGGAGTAGTCAGTCAAAGACAGGGTCAAGAGAAGTCGCCGTCAATTTACGCCCGTAGGACTTAATTCGTCAATAATTAATAATTCGCCAAGTAGACGCGAGATTCTGATACGATCCGCCAAGTGCAATACGTTAGTTTTGTTTACGTTACGTTAGTTTATATTACAGCCCATCGTGTTAACGATTTAACAATTGAAGAGTATTAAAGGAAATTTAATTTTAAATTAAAATTTAAAATTTAGCACTTCGTGTTAACAATTTAACAATTAATACAGTGTTCGTTAGTTGACGATTTACGAAGGGAATTCAATAATAAGTTGAACTTTAATGCTAATAACCTTCATTTCTTGTTTTTCCTTGTAATATTGATATTGTGGGAGAGCAGAATTTTGTGCCGGGTCAAACTATTACTGCGTTAAAACAATGCAACCTTCTGGCAATTAAAATTGTGTTAACATGGAAACTAGTAAATAACGGACGTTTTTATTGGAATTATATGAGTTTGGGATTTTTAGTATTGAGTGGCAAGTTATGCAAGACATAATTTTAGCAAACTTTAGATCTTAAATCCAGTTACTATCTTTAGCACCTTTACCAGGATTCACAATTCTTCCTTCAACCTAAAGTGTTAGGCACTTGGTGCTTGTAGTTTAATGTGAATAAAAAAGGCAAGATAGTGCTGTGAAATTTGTGTTTATATAGATTTTACAATTTATTAAGGATTAGCAGATGAAAAATATTTCTTAAGTAAATTATCTTTTAGTTAATAAGATTTTAGATTTACCTATTAAATTAAAACCAATTGTTACGACAGATTAATTTTTATATTTAAAAGGGATCCCTCTTATCATTTAATAAAATATGGTTCCAGTGTTTTTAATAAAAACAAGAATTTTTGATCTACGAATAAATGACAAATAAACTAAACATGGTTGTGATAATGTTGGATCAAATATTTGTTGAAGTTATTCATTTACATTAACCTGCTTTAACGCCAACCTGACTAATTACGATTAGTTTGTTCAATTCAATCAATTTAATCGGAATCCTTTTTCATTTGATGATTTCAATCATGTACTATTGTAATGACTTCAAGTGAATGGCGCCCATATTCCTTATTATTTCAATAAACCTTATTTTTTCTTTACAATCTCTGAGCTTAAGAAACCAGTACCTACCCTGAATGATAATTCGGAAATCTCCGCCGGTGCATAAGAACAGTAAGTATCGTTTGATTTCAGTATTTTGAGTTTGTTACAATTGGCGCCCATGCGTGGGACTTTTGCTTTCAGTATTTTTGGTTTGTTACGCAATATACTTAGATTTTAAATTAAATAGCTCCTCAAATATGTTATTTGTTATTGTTAGTATATATTTCAGAAAATCGTTTGATTAGACTTTAATATGTCTACTATATAATAATTTATTTTTTATCTCTTCATTTTCCTTTTGAAACTTATAAGTAAATACATCTTTTTAAAGATTATTAAACACTAGCCACAGCTTTTTTAATTTATTGTGCTATATACCTTCGAGATCATATTACGTTAAATTCTATTTTCTGATTTCAGACAACTTTGAAACTTAATAATATGCCTTGTTTTTGTCTGATTGTTTTATTAAACTTATACTAAACTAACTCTTATCTGTTTCATGTATACTATGTAAGTATGTACATAAAATATTTTGTTGAAATCAGTTTTCAATAAGCATTCATCTAACGATCTTCTTCTTTAGATATTTTAAAGGTAAGTTAATGTCAAGTAAGCATCTCGTCTTTTTTTGAGAATATGCAGTTTTGTATGCCTAAGTGTTATGGTTCTCCCTACGGCAGTTATTTCTTTTTTGTATTAAAGATTTGGTTATAAAAGAGATAGGATTAACTATTCAGTCCCCTATTGAAAGACAATTGGTAATAGCAAGAACAGTTATTAAATTATGATTATGAATTATTATTAATGATGGTGATCATTTCATCCTAGCGGATAAAAAGATCTACCCACTTGAACGAGATAAATATAGAACACTGCAGTATATTCATTTCAAGGGTAGAGCTCGTGTAAACAAATGCATTCGAAGTTCACGTTAACAGATATAAGAGTGTATATTTCTATTGGTTATAGTAGGTAGTACCGCTGCTACTACCCACTGCACCACCAATTCGATGTAGCTATCACAAAATCCAAGCTGGTCCTGCAAAGACTACAGTTAAAATCTTATTTAATGACTAATGACAGATTCACACATTTAAGTGTATTCAAATTCAAGATAGAGTAAAATATGCAACCCAAATAACAGATTTCTTTAGTAACTGGATAAATAAAATTAAATAAAATTGAAGTGAAATCAAAGAGGCATTTGCTTCTTATGTTTTATGTTTGACATTTAGTTGTTAAATCAAGTTTGACAAATTTCCTTAACCACAAATAATTTTATGACATAAGAGTCAAAAACCCATCACTCTTTGATCTATATTTCTTTAATTTTGTTTTATTTATCCAGTTACTAAAGAAATTTGTTATTTGGGTTGCATATTTTACTCTAGCATGAAATTGAATACACTATAGCAATGATAAGAGATGAAAAACATCGCAAAAGAACTTGATATCTTTGAACCCGTTGACCATTTTAGTAGTGCTCATAACAATAGAGAAGAATTAAGTTAAAATAGGTAAGTGTTTTTGGGCTGCCCCACACTCCCAATATATTAGGAAGTATACCTGAACGGTACGTTCCTTGGCTGACAAAATGATCTGTATCATAATATTTCGAATTTATTTCTTGACTGTTCCATTTAGCTTAATATTAAGCTAATTTTGGTTTAATTACGACCTCATTTAAAAAATAAAAAATGTCATTTATCTGAATGTACCATTGAAACAAAATTTAAGAACTTGTGAAAAACATTTTTATACTGGAAACTCATGTAATTCTGGCGATAGAAATATCAAATAATAAAAGCATATGTTGTTCAGTTATCGTTGGTAATAATTAATGACATCATGAATTTTCCACAGACTTTCCTTTGTTTTTCGTTCCACTTCCCCAGGTTGGCCAAGGTTTTGTGATGCACCCTTCCCCAAGGGTGCAATGTGGTTTTTCAAAGAATCAGTTTTGTCTGTTTAAATATGTCCAGAGTGTAAGTATTTGTTAAATTTTAAGAAGTCCGAGTGAAATGATAAGCTCCAAGCTCAAGGATACGATGTGACTTTTGCTTAATTCAGTTCTAGTTGTTTAATTACATTATACATAATTACAGTTAAAAAGTCCAAGTTAAAATGAGATTCAAATCATTACATATCTCTCATGGTACGTTCATGCATCAAGCTTAAAAGACAATGTGGTTTTCAATTAAATCAGTATTGATTTAATTTCAAAGTAAATCGAGGTATACCTTATCCAAATTGTAGATGATTGTCAATTTAACATCATGACAATTAGAAATGTTTTATAAACAACACGTTATTTTTGTGCGGTTATTGTTCCTGCTTAAATATGAAATCAGGAAGCCTTCCAATTAACACATACGACCTGAGACTAATTTGTCAAACAGTAATAAAGGTCTCATAAATTGAAATTGGAAAATTGCAATATCAGCATCTGTAAAACCTGAACAACTCGTGACAACGACTGCATGTGCCTACAAACATGGATTAATCTAAAAACGCACTAGTGAAATCAAATACAATTTTATCAAATAAATAGAATTTAATACCTACCAAATTATACCATCAAATGCATTTATATTTTTATGTTTGTGGTAGCATAGTGATTGAGAAACACAACCTTAAAACATATTAGGTATGTATATCTGGTGTGGCTGGTTTAAATTTATACTCATGAATTTATCTTCAATATTTTCTTCCTCTAATATTTATTCGTTTCTACATTTTGTACAGATAAAAATATTAATTTTCACATTTTTGTACACGTTTGTACGCTGATTCGTTAGTTGATTCTAGTACACACATACTTGACGATACTTATCACCGCCAGTATTTATCGACCGTTTAACAGGGTGTTGCTTATTTAGAACGGTATGCAAATAACACACGTTGATAAATGCTTTTATTTGATTCTAAATTATTCTAGAGTGAAAGAGACGTTTTCAGTTGTCGTTTATTAATAGATACACATGCAATCTTAAATTTTATAGATAATAGTTAAAATGCAATTTCAACCGCGAATAATAGTTCTAATTTTATTCAAGAGTTATGGAAGATTGATCTTCAACTTTTTACTTCCTGGTTTCATTAATCACACAGGATAGAATTACTGATTACGTAAGACTATTTACATTCCTCTTTAGTTGCTAAATGTTAAATGTAAATTACCCTTTCTGTTTACGTTAATGTTTGTAGTTAAACTAGCAGTTGTAAGACTGGAATTTAAATACAACTTTAGAGGTCAGTTAGTAATTGTCTGTCTATACAGTATGTACGTACGTTCTTTTAGGGGTATTCAGAATGCACGGTTTAGATAAAGAATACACATTGACCTAGTGTATGACTATGTTCTTTATCTAACCAATGCATTTCTGTATCTAACTAATGCTTCCTTTCCAAATCGCAGTGTTTTAGACACAAAACATATACAATAAACGTGGCTGTTTTTTACTTATTTTCATATAAACGTATTTACACTTAACATTATGATCGAATGGAAAGTTGTACATATTTAAATAATCGTCAGCTCATGAACAACATTCAACAAATGAAAGTAAATAATGTTTAAATTATACTTGCTATTAATATATACTTACTCTTTGTGTAATGTAGAAATTAATAAAAAATAACTTCAAATATTTCAAGGTACAATCTACTCATTTAACATAACAACATAAGTAAAGTAATTCTTATACGCCTTGTATTTTATTTAAATTCTACAATAATACGTAAATGTGTACAAATATTGTCAACTGACATGCCACTTTTATGATAATTATTATCATCATAACAACTATATAAATTTAATAAAAAAATCGGCTTTCAAAATTATATCGTGTTTAAAAAGTTTTAAAATTTTGAAGTGTGAATGGGGAATGGGGGACACGCGAATGGGCCTAATCATTATTGCGGGGCATTTAACCAGACTGTTGTACCGTTATCGATCAACATTGCGGCACTAGGTTAATATGGACTTGCTGGCTGGCCACGAATTAGCTTTTTAGGTACGCCAGTTGAAGAACTAAACAGAGCTTCAGCCTTTGAATTTTAATGTTCTTATCATATTTTAAATCTAATTTTAATAAATTTAATTAAAGCGTTTATGATATTTTATTTTACACCATGACTTTTACACGTTATATGACTTCTTTGAAGTGCCTGTGTGAGTGAGTTAGCGAATATTACATGTTTCGGGATATTTTGTTATATTTAACCTTTTTATTCCTATGCGGTAACAAAATAACCCTGTTTTAAAGATTAACATATTCCTTATGTGTATTCGTATACGTATCAAAGACTCCACGACGAATAAAATAATGCCTACATTTCTAAGCTATGCATACGTAATGCAAGATTCATCTCTAAATACATAACCTTTACTAACCAGCAATACAATTTTCAAATTCACTTAATGATGTTGGTGATTCTCTATCTCTTTGCAAAAATAAGATGTAAGTGGGTATTTACAAGAAATAATAGAAAATGTAGATGTGAATGAAAAATCTATTATTTATCAGTAGTAAACATTTTTGTCTATATAAAATAATCACATACTACCTACTAGTTGTGGGTGAACTCTTTATTGCAAAACTAATATTGAATAGTTCATTTTAAGTCTTTCATTGGTTCATAATTTGTACAGTGTGTTTGAATAATTCTTCTTTTTTATGCATTGCAACTTAATGAGATTCTACTTCTATCCATTCAGATCGTGCAACACCATAGATATACCAGATTGGAATACGAATTGTTGGTAACATAAATTATAATCTTCAGTGCTTTGAAGTTTCCAAAAATCGGAATACAGCCTACACTTACCACGTCTAAACACCGCAACCGCAGCAATTGGAATACGAATGGCACACCTTGACTTTTGACTTTTATTATTCAAGAGCCGTAGTTTCATTTACTTCTTCATGTTAAACTGTAGCGAAATAGCAATTCAATAGCTATATGCAGCAAAAGTGACAACGGGGTAGTGGTTAAAGGCATGAAAGACTACAAAAGCTTGTATCATAATAATCAGGGCCGGCGTAAGCTTTTGCGGGGACGGGTTCAAAAATGCGCTTGACCTAAAACAACTTCTAAATAAATTATTTCTTTATTAACACATTATTACATAAGTATTACAATAAGATCATAGAGTAGCATTTAGTCATAGTCATAGATATGGGCGCATTTCTTAAAGAAATTTGGAGATCAAAAGTAAGAAAAAATGCTTAATCTCCATAGAAATGAATAATCATTATATAAGGTTTCTATGATTGCCGAAATGGTGTAATTTACAATTACACAATTTAGCTAGGTTAGGTTAGGTTTAGATTACGTTAGGTTCGGTTGAGAAAAACTAGAATTTGTCCTTTGCATAGCGTTTTGGTTAGGTAGTGGCGTTTTTGTGGAGGTTAGCTTGGTAGCAACATATTTTGGAGGCTCAGGGACATTTGGGGCCCAAAAATACTGATTGTGAATATGTAAATCATTTTAGTGGCGGATGATCCGAAGGCCACAAATTTGGGGATCAAAAGTAAAAAAATGCTTAAGCTCCATGGAAAAGAATAATAATTATATTAAGCTTCTATGATTGCCATTTTCTAATTTACAATTACACAATTTAGTTAGGTTGAGTTCAGTTTAGATTAGGTTAGGTTTAGGTTGGGGTAAATTTAGGTTAGGATAGGTTAGGTTCGGTTAGGTTCAAAAAACTCGAATATGCTTTCTGTATAGCGTTTTGGTTAGGTAGTGGCGTTTTTGTGGAGGTTAGGTTGGTAGTAACCAATTTTGGAGGCTTAGGGGCGTTTGCCCCAACAATGATTATGGATGGGGGAATTGCTTAATTGTTCCAAATTTTATTATTATCAAGTCAAATTATTTTTAGAGGGTCTAAAGAACCAGTGCTTTTTTCCACTTTTTGAAGCACAAGTGCGCGAACACTACGTTTGCGTTTAACTGTTACATTCGCAAAACGTAATTTTGAAAGTGGTTAGTTTAAAAAGTTATTTCTGGCTTTTTTTGGTGGCAAAGTTTTTAATTACGTCATCAAGATTTATGTAGGTTGAATGGTAGGATTTTGCTTTGCCAGTCGTTAAATGACAGGAAAACATCGTTGTGATTACAGCAGCAGAGTAAGCGCGCGTATTTGTAAGTTGTAACGCGGCGCCTTAGAAGCCATGGTAGCTCAGTGGGTATGGCACTTGACTACCAATCTTGAGGTCCTGGGTTCGAATCACAGGAGTGATACATTTGAATTTTTAAATATCTAAGGCTTCCCAGTCGATCCAGCCTGTGAAAATGAGTACCTGGGAAATCATTTCCTGGGGTAATAATAAGCGGTCGGTGCGTAAAGCTAGCCACTTTACTACCCTTTGAGTACCGAACGACTCGAGTTATAGCAGCCTACCCTGCTATACCCCAATAGGCTTTCATGGCCTGTAAAAGGGGACTAGTATTATAACGCGGCGCCTTATAAAGAGTGGGACCGTCTAAAGCGCGGGACCAGGTTCCGGGGAACTCAGTGAACCCGCCTTGCGCCGGCCATGATCATAATATGGCAAGTATTGCAATTTAAGGTGCAATTATTAATTAATTCTGTATTTATGTGCGTACATCTCGTTTTTCTTGAGTTTTGAATCGAATGTCACAATTGTAATAATAACATAGCTATATTAAAAGAAAAACCTCAGACTAGTCAGCCTACTGTAAACAAACTATAGCTCATTCGAATTTTTTTTTGTCAAAAACTTCCAATTTTCTTTTAATCTTCTTTTCCAAGAAAGATAATTCCAAATGCTATAAACTATACAAACTTGCTACATTTTTCTAGCAAAAGTGTTTCCAATTTTTTCTAGAACAATACATAACCATCGAATGTCTTTTTAAAATGATTTAACTAACTTTTTTCATAACTATGACTGAATATAAATATCACTGAATATAAAATCTAACCATATCAATCCAGCTACGCTATGACGGGCTGCTGTTATAAAGTTTGTACATCAACAAAGACAACTCTAGGAGAAACTCTTTTCTCATTTTGGCTGTGGTACACAATCTTGACAGGACTATAATCATTGCCTCGGTACGTGTGTCTAACCTACCCACATCAACTAAACCATAATTTACGATTTCACCAAAGGTTCACTTAATGACAATGTTTCGGCGAAATGCTCAGTACAACTTGAATCGTAATAAATCTAAGTAAAAAGCAATTCAAGTTATGAGTCATCACTGAGGAATTATTTGTGTCCCAGAAGCTTACACTCATGATTATTTCTTCAAGCATATGTAGCACTTAACACGGCAAAAATATTCTATACTAGATGAGAAATTTGTAGTATAAATCAAAGTGATAAATACGGTGACTCAATCAATCAGGAAATGTTCGTTATATTGAGTAGAGAAGAGTTAATTGATTACTATGCAGTTCTGTCGAAGTCAAGTCCTCCAAAAATGAATCTTATGTTACGTTGCATTCTAACAAAACCAAAAATAAATATACATTTTAGTAAACGGAAAAGAAGCAATTTGTTCCGGTCCAGACCCTTGACCGAAGAAAGCCAAATTTCTAAGAATTCTACTAATTTAGGGTAGATGTTTGTTTATCGGTCCAGAATTCAGTTTGTTTCAGAGTGCAGTGTAGCAAGGTCAAGAGAAGTGAATGTGTGAGCTTGTGTTTTATTATTGTGTTAAAGAAATTAATCAGTAAGTGTTGGTTTGTGTGTAATGATTCTTTGTTAGCGTTGATATGTAATTGTGCATGATTTCGTAAGTCAGTAGGGGCAGGTTAACTGAATGATGCAGATATTAATTAATAAGATGAATTCTTGAATTGCATAAATATGTTGCGAATGGTTTTGCTTTGTTAGTTAACGAGTCCTTAGTTGGTGTCATTTATTTTGAGTGTCCGTGGGAGTGGCGACCCACCGTCGGTAGGGGTATGTTTACATACGACCTATGCGGACGGGTTCGAACTGATGGGGTAACGCTTTGCGTTACCTGACCTTTGTTTTTAGGAATATTGGCGGCGAATGGTTAGCGTCTCATTCGCATATTTTGTTCTCTGTGCACAAAGTGATGGGATAACGCTTTGCGTTTATCTGGTCCTTGTTTTAAGAACATTGACGGTGGATGGTTGCGTCTCATTCACATTTTGGTCCTTTGTGTAAGGAGGTTTGTCAGTGTCGAGCCAGGACCAACGCCAATGTAATGTTATTTTGTGTGACACCATTGATATTGTTTTTAACATGCAGTTGTATGGTGCATGTACATACCTAGATGAGCTTACGTACAGAAACAAAAGGGTAGTTAGTGCATGAGTCAATACTCACTGAGACGTGGTCTCATGCTGTTTATCTTTTATTACAGGAACGGACCAGTCAACGTCCTAGGGAATAGCCGTCCTCTTCCCTCTTTTTTTTTACGATTTAAACGATTTAAAGTTTATTACTCCTTATTGTTCAGGTTAGCTACTTTAGTTTGTAATTTCAGTTCAATATATTTCAGTTAATTGTCTCTTTTCAATTAATTACATGTGCTTTCGTGGAATAGACTTGCAAACGTTTATTTGATTATGTGTTTTATTTATTTTATTATTATTATTGGTTTATTAGTTTCTTTAATCACTAAAACCCCCCTTCTCTCCAACACTTAATAGAAAAGCTTTTCGAGCTATGTTTATATTCTTCACTTTTATTACAACTTTCTTGTATTTTTTCCGAGCTTTGAATTATCTATTGCTAATCTATTATAAAAAGAATTATCTCATTATTATATAATTTTGTTACAAACACTCTCATCAAACCATACCAAATGTAAACTCTTATTAAACACGGGCTAATTACAGACGCTGGGGTCGTAGTATTCCTACGATATGACCGCTTGTTGTTCCTACTTAAGCCCTATTGGTAACATGCAAATAAAATGTTTGTTGTGTTTCGTCTTTACGGAAATACCTGCATAAATGAAACTAAATTGCACTATACATTTCTAAAATAAAAATTTCAAACAATAGAATAACATCCATTCCATTGTTTTGCAACTAAAATCCCACAAGTGCGAGCTTTAATTCGACGTTGCTTTTGTGTCAGTAGCGGTGTATTTTAAAATAGCCGAAAATTGCTAATTTTCTTTTAGTTTTTAAATTTAAGATTAGACTTTTAAAAAGCACCTTTAAAATATTCAGATAATTCAAGAAAATCACGAAAATATTCACCGACTTCTTTGATCTTATAACAAAACTCTTATTCTAAAGCCCATAAAAAACGATAAAGTGTTATTATGTTACTTTATACGTTACAATAGATATCGGAACTATTTTTAAATTAAAGTATAAACTGAAGACTTTAAACTGAGATAAGCGAAATATAAAGCAAGGATAAAGATATAAATTTTAAGCTATCTTAATGAATGTACATGCACTTATCTAATCCGAAAACAAAAATACAAGTTTGACAGCAATTTCTTTATTGTGCTCTTGTATTCAAAATTTATGTAATTTGCAATCAATGCCTAAGGGGTGTAGCATAAATCTAGTAGAAACCTAAGAGAATCAGATAAAATGGAGAAGAATGAGAGTATGAGCTTTGGCAGCTGCAACTTGTCTTCTATTACAAAATATGTTCTCTGCAGAGTAGACATACTTGTACATTTGTTTTGATCAATCTAATATTTCTCGACGTACATAAAGGAAGAAAAACAACTTCGAACAGCTACTAATCAATTATTATTTTTGTAAGATCTATTATTGTATTATTGTTTGTAATAATTATCAATTATTACCTAAATGGTTTGAAAAGAGATTCATGTTCATACTGGAACATTTTGCTAAGAGCAACTTCACAACTTTTCTTTACTACGGACACCCCTTGTCGTGGACCTTCAAGATTTAACTTAGGTTCATCAAATATTTGTTACATATGCGGCGCAGTCGGACCAAATTGTGATATGTACGCAGGAAAAGATACCCCTTGATCTCATAAATAAAGTTGAGTTAGAAAATATGTGTCTGAAAATTAGCGTTTGACATCCAGAGGTTGTTAAAGTCAACGTGTACTCATTCTCTTCTTGCAGCATTCGTTGATTGCTAAGAAGATAAACCCCCGTCACTTATACTTGACAGAAATCTAGAACCAACTTAAATAGTAACTCAATTTTGTTTAGGAGGCCAAGAGATATTTTTTCCTATAAATCAGAATTTGATGAGTGTGATGTGGGATATGTAACGCTAGTTTTTCTACACGGTGATTCACTACTTAATGATCGGACTTTGAGGATAAGCTTCGCTGGTAATTAGAAACATAAAACCTTAGTAATATTTTTTGATTAAATAAACTTGAGAATTTCGAAAATTTTGCACGACGTTTTCAGAAAAGTACGTATAATTGATGCAGGTCAGTGTTAAGTCTAATAGGATTAAATGCAAGCTCTTTAGAAATCGACACCATCAGTAAAAACGTGACATCTGTTTAATGAGTACAACGAGGATGCAGACGGCGCCGCATTCCATCTTGTGTGTTGTTGAAACAACTTAAAACGTTCCCCTGTATTCTAATAGGAAACTCAGACAAAAATGTCATCATTTTAATACTGTCCCATTTAATAATAACACATTTAATAATTGCTACAACCCATATTAGTTAATCATTGTATTAATCAATATTAAGGGTATCATTAAATTTGATTTGTGATTCGTTAATAAACAGATATTAGGTTAATTACAATATAGACGGGTTTATTACTTTATTACGTTACCCTTCCACTTTCTAGAAAACAAGTAGTATTGTTTATCTGATTGAACTTCAAAATAATATGTGTCATGTGCATTCTTACTATTCAATTTGAAAACATGGGGTGAACTTCGATACTGTTTTTATCCAAAAGTATAGAAGTACGAGAAAAATGGTATACTGGGATTTTCTTTCTTTAATGGATATCTAACCTCTGGCAAAGTCTGATTATTCGGTAATGGGACACCGTGTATATGTATTCTTTGTAGGTAAGGTAGAAACACCCACTTTACTTTGCTTTGGGTAATTTCACTCCAATTTAGAAAATAATATTGAACACTAAACTACAGAATCCGTCGCACTTATAAGTTCGGCACGCAGGTAGAAACACTGGTTCTCACAGAAAATTCGTATGTTTCGGACCCTCGAGAATCCGTGAATCATAGGTTAAGAACCGCTGTCAAGAGTAAAACTTTTTGTATTCAATTTTGTCCAAATTTATAAAATAAAACTTACGCAATAAACTTATTAATAGTTTATGAGGTATTGTAATATTTAATTGCCTACCCATGACGATTAAGTAACCGAATGATCTTCTGTGCGTAATTGTGTCGACTGTTATTATATGTGTATGAAAATTTATATTTATGGCTATCAAGCATCACCTTCTTTTATTATTGTCCTTTATGATATTGTCATGAACAGTTGTTGTCAGTAAACATCTTTGTATTGTATATGTTGATTTAGCTTATCTTGCCGTTCAATTGTTGAACAATTAACGTATCTACATTTTAATCGGTGCAGTTGTTTCTTAATCTGTTTTGGCATTACTTTTAAATAAATATCGAATATATTTTGGACATTATGAACTATTCTAGATAGACAACTTTGCTATTCTAATCCGGTATACCGGTATCCTGCATAATTTTCGTTAAGATTAAGACATTTAGGAAGTGACATCTAATGTTTCACAACAATTTGCAATGATAGAGATTTATATTCAGGATGAATTTATTGTTAAAGCGCGTTATTGTTATTGTTTTAGTAGCTTTTTAATTTATTTCCTTACAGCACATTTACAGTGGAACAGTAGTTCTTTACTTTTTCAAACTTGTTATAACTTCTATTATTCCATTTTAATGTATTGTTAGGCGTGTGTGTACTAAAGCATGTGGCGTATAAAAGCTTTTCAGGATGTCTATTTTTATATGAACTTGCAAATACACATTATTGCATTTTTAGAATTTCCAGCCTATTTTCCAATCATTCTTGTGATATAAGTCATTTAGGATAAAACAAAATTTGAGCTGCTCTTGAGTCTTCGTATTTTGTATTTTGTGTTTTTGTATGTTGTATTATATTAAATTACTCGTCCAAAAATTTTACTATTTTGTGCTTCATTTTAACTTATACAACATGATTAATATTTTCAATAATACTTTGTTTTAAAAGTTTGAGTAGAACCTGACTCTTCTGCTTGTAATATATAGAGAGATCTACAAAACTGAAGGGTTTAGTTCAAAAAGAATTTTAATGATTAAGGAATTATATTAAACGCAGAACTTAACTTGTAAATCTTGAGTGAAAGACCACGGGTGAAGAATAGTTTAATTACGTAATTGAAATGTACTCTTATTTTTAAACCAATTTATTTTATCGTTTTCATCCGTTGCATCCTTGCTCATTCTGTTATTTTTTAAAATGATATTTAATTTCCAATTTCTAATGCAGAATATACTATCCAGTGTAGAGTAATTCGTTGGAGTCTAATTTTTTAAATGAATTACTATTAATAAATTATTGAGCGGATGTCTGGTTACCACTTATTTTTAAGCAATGTTCCCAATATTTCAAAATATCCTCTTTTCTTAATCTACATTTTTAACATTCGTCTTGTCAGAAGTAGGCTACAATCGACAAACTGTTTAATTTCGGAATGATTGTATAAAATACTAAAAGTAATAATATAAATAAAATGTAATAAGTCAAATAATTAAAACTGTTGTCAAATGATGGCAACAAATAGCAAAGATGTTTATTTAGTAAATAAAGTAAAGATTACATACATTAAACTTATGGTTACTTAATAATGGTTCCAATCATGTAACTATAATAGTTTAATAATAACATCAATTACGTAGATAAGTAATATTTGTATTCAAAGTTTTAAAATGGTGTGATTTCTATGAAAAGTAATAAATGATAATGATAATGAGATATTAATAGAAAAGAGAGTTAAAAAATAGGTATAGGTCATATAATAATGAATGATTTTTAAATACCTACGTATTAAGTTTACGAAATTGTTTATTTTTTTTCTGACACTTATTTTACAGACAATGACCACATACAGAAAAAAAACCGGATTGCAACATTAAACTATTGATTGATTGTAGCAATTGAAATTGATGGTCACGATTAACAAATATGGATGGGAAACAAGTCCAGTGTAATATGAATGATAATGCTAACCTTCATAGTCTCTATACCAAAACAATTTATAGTGGTAAAAAACATGATTGTACTTACAGGTCGCGATCAGTTCTGGATATATGTACATAAGATTACACGATTACACCTACCTTGATGTAAAAAGTAGAGTTCTTAAAAGTGACGTTTATTTTGGTTCCTTTCTAAAGTGGGTTAATTAGGGAGCATATTTGTACTTTTTTGTTTACTGAAGAAAACCATTTATTCATTGCATAAATTAGAGGGAAATACCATCTAAATCAATTAAGTGTTTATAAACTTTTAAAACGTTCTCTCATAAAATTATAAGGTTACAACTTTTTGTTAGGTTAAGTCCCGTAGGTATATAACAATATATTTCTGTCAAATTTTATTAAATGCAAATATGCCACGTTTAATCTTTTGTTATATTAAATTAAAATGCAATATGTGCAAAATACTCTATATTGCATTTGAAAATAATCAAGTAAAAGCATTATGCACATATAGACAACCAGTTATAGAGCACGCTCTTTTATATATTTATGTACGATCATACTAAAAGTGACCACTTTTTACACTGATTGTTTAAAAGATAAAAAACACTTCTTTGTTAAACGTTTAATAATTTTAATTAAACTAGTGATTTTTGTTGGACTGTACAGGACAGCAACTTATATACAAGTGAGTAAAAAATGTACTGTTCTACCCCTCTCCCTGACAAGTAACCCTTGAGCTATGCGCCCCAAACATGCTTAAGTCGACGATAGGCGAACATAGCCGAATAAAAGTACTTAACAACAAATTTGTACAATAACATAATTATTAACCTAAATTTATAACGTAATTAACAGAAGACACAATGATACAATAAATAATTAAATATGTAACCTAAACCCTAACATACACCGCCACCTTGAAAGGCTCTTCTTTCAATAGATTTATTTCTACTATTAACTATTACAAAGATTTATTAAATAATGCGTAAAATTCTAATGAGAAAAAGTTCAATTCGCTGCACTACTTCCATACTAATTGTCTATTGGAAGGACGCATACTTTAGATATGGCACGTTTTATTATTCCGTTCGCGCACTTGACACTCACCACCCTAACTTCACCATCTGAACCGGGATGCTGCTCCAAAATCCCCCCAAGACGCCACTTAAGCGGTGGAATGTTATCTTCTCGAATGACAACCATTTTACCTGGTTGAATCAATCCTGAGTTGCTGGTTTTCCATTTCACCCTAGATTGTAATTCGCTGACATATTCTTTCGACTATCGCTTCCATAAGTTTTGCATAACCCTTTGAATTCTTTGAAATTGCGATAATCTTCCTTCCTTTATATGCGTAACGTCCTGGTCTGGAACGTTAACAAGGCTCCTTCCAATTAAGAATTGGGCTGGAGTCAGAGGATTAAGGTCGGTAGGATCGCTAGACAAGGGAGAGAGAGGACGTGAATTTGCTACTGCTTCTATTTGAGTTAGTAAAGTATCTAATTCCTCGTAGTTGAACAAAGCAGTACCTAATACTCGTTTTAAATGGAACTTTATTGTCTTGACTCCGGCCTCCCAAAGGCCATCGAAGTGAGGGAAGCGAGGAGGAATGAAATTCCAAATAATTCCTACAGAGGCTAATGAATTTTGAAAATTATTATTTTTGGCAGGAGAATTTAGACTCGTTAGGAATTGCTTTAGGCAATTATCTGCACTAACAAAGTTGGAGCCATTGTCGGAGTATATTTTTGAGGGTTTTCCTCTTCGAGACGAAAATCGCCTTAAAGAAGCTAAAAATGCCTCCGTGGTAAGTTCAGAGACTAATTCAGTATGAATTGCGTTGGTAGCAAAGCAAATGAATATACAAATATAAACCTTCACACTCTTGCAGCCTCGACCCTTTTTGTTTTTCATTAAGATGGGGCCACAATAATTAACCCCGCAAATTTCAAAAGGAAAATGGGGTTCCAGGCGTTCTTTAGGTAAAGGTCTCATCAATGTCTCAACAGTTCGAGGATTGGCTCGAAAACATCGTACACACGTGTGGACAATCTTTTTAACTTCATTACGACCCGAGACTGGCCAATATATGCCAGAAGGGCTTGCGGACCAGAGTGTAAATTTGCCTCGTGCATATTTCTGATAATAAGCAATGTCAACTTATGATTTTTAGGCAGCAAAATAGGATGTTTTTTGTTGTCTTAAAAGTGGGAATTAGCTAACCTACCACCAACTCTTAAAAGTCCATTACGATCGATGAAGGGATTTAAAGCTAGTAAATTGCTTTTAGAATTGATTTGTTTGTGCTTGCATAAGTCTGAGATTTCTTGCTTAAATTCAGCTTGTTGGGCTATCTTTATTAATAATTGTAGAGCATTCTTTAGTTCTTGAACGGTTAGATTACCTATAACTCTCAGATTTTTTGGATTGACTGCATTGTTCTTAAAACGCAAACAATATGCTACCACCCTTTGAAGCTTATTCAGTGACGAGAATTTGTCGAAAAGCATGTGAGGTTCAGTTTTGGCTGCCAATACAGTAATCTGACGTCGCCGTTCTGTTAAATAATCAGGAGAATTTTCGATATTCTTATAATCTTCGGGATGGATATGTGGAGAAAAGTTTGCTAACTATATCGGGCCATGTTACCAAAGTTCGGCATTGATTAAATTAAGCGGCCTGACGCCACGCTATAGTTAGTCGGCAGGGTTTTGCTTCGAATCAACATGTCTCCATAGATATTGTGAAGTAAGATCTTGAATTTCCGCGACGCGGTTACCTACAAATGTTTTTAATAAGTTTGAAGCCGTTTTTCTCCAAGCCAGGTGATTGTCAAATCGCACCAACAGTTAACCGTGTTTACATCTAAGACCAGAGCAGCAGAGGGTTTTTTCGATAAATCTGGCAAGTAAAAGGGCTGCGCAAAGTTCTAATCTCGGGTATTCATCCATAAAAGCTATATACGATTCCCTTAGATGGGGATTTTTTTGAAATTTATGTTCAAGTGAATTAAACCGTTTTATTGCTAATTCCTTTGAGTCGCCTAACATTTCAACGGGTTCCTTTAGAGGAATTGAAACGTAAAATCGTCCGTCTTTACCGCGAGACGTTGTGTTTATAAAATTCTCCTCACAATAATTTTCTTCGCGTGACAATGCCTTTATAGATCGGCATTCCTCCAATTCCCAAAATTTATCTAGCTGGTTCTGAACCTCAACGTTGTCATTAGCAGTACTCAGATTACACTGAGGATTATTGATATGATTAACCTGATAACTGAGAGGACCTGATAGCACCCAACCAAATCTGGTTTTCTGAAGTGTTAATTGACCAACCCCTAGCTCTAACTGACCGACACATATTAAGTTCCAAAATACTTGAGCCCCTATTAATAAATCTATTTTGTTTGAGATATTGAATGTTTCATCCGCTAGCTGGATATTTTCTGGAATTTCCAGGGACCTTACGTTAAATGAATGATTGGGAAGATTTCCCGTGATTTTTGGAACAATTATACACGATAAGGAAGATTCGTAACTATTGAATCTGGATTTAATTGCTACCTCCGTTTTATCATTTGTCATTTGCGTTGAAATTTGGCCAATACCAGTAACAGCTAAACTTATTTTGATTTTCTGCAAGCCTAATATATTACACATGTCTTGAGTTATAAAATTTGACTGGCTGCCGCTATCCAGAAGAGCCCTACATTTATAATACGATCCAGAATTACTTACAACTATTACAATTGCAGTGGACAATAGCACTTGTTGATTGTAATCGTTTAAAACGTGATTAATATTGGTGGATGGAACTTGATTAGCTTCAGTAAGAATCGCACTGTTATCTGTTGCTGATGAAATGTTTTGGGCTGCCGTGCTTGGAAAATTTCCGGTAACTGGGTTGTTATTAATATGTAGGAGTGAGTGATGCTTTCTCCTACAGGATCTGCATCCAGCAGATCTACAATAGAGTGTGGAGTGCGAATTTCTTAAACAATTGTAGCATAATTTATGCGTTTTTACTTGAGCTATTCTTGACTGAACAGGCAGTGATTTGAATTCTTCGCAGTTGTAAATGCTATGGCTATTTTTGCAATATACGCAGATGGGTTGTTTGTTTGCATTTGACTCGTTGGTAGTTACGAACGTATTAGATGCAGTATGGGTTTGAAATGTAAATGGTTTAGGTTTATTATTATAACGGGTGTTTTTTTAAATTTGGCGTCCTAGTTAGCTATGACTATGAGTTTGTTGTGAATAGACCACTATTTTTCAAATGTCAAAATGTCAAAACTTAAAAGTGAGGTTAGGTTTAGATACACTGCGGCGTGGCGACATTCAAAGGTGCGTTCACAATCGAACTCTCATTGCTTGCTCTGACGCCAAATTTAAAAAAACACCCGTTACTTTACTTCATTGCTCTGGCTCATGTTTAATGTTTCTAATAATGCACATCTACCTTTTAGAAATTCCTTTAATTCAGCAATAGTAGGAAATTCCCCGCTTATTTTATATGATTCCCATTCACGCTTTGTAGTCATGTCTAATTTTAAGTCTATAAGATAGATTAATAGCCCATCCCATTGATCAACTGGTTGGTCTAAAATGTTTAATGATCGTAAATGCTTTGAAATCCCATCTAGAAGTTGGCGTAATAAAACATGTGATTCTTTGGACAAAGTCGGCAAATTGAGTAACGATTTAATATGATTATTAACTATCAAGCGCTTATTGTTATACCTATCTAATAATGCGTAACATGCTACTGCATAATTAGCATCGCAAAGCTGCAAGGATTGTATAATCTGACTGGCTTCACCCTTCCATGATGCTTTTAAATAGTTAAATTTGTGTACATTGCTAATGCTGTTATTTTTGTGAATAAGTGAATCAAAGGTGTCACGGAATTCGAGCCAATTCTCGTAGTTGCCTTCAAATGTGGGAAGACTAATTGTAGGTAGCTTCACCTGATTTAAAAGGTTTGAAGGATCGAAGCTGCTGTTAGTATGAGGCACTGATTGTGCAGATGTATTAGAATTGTTCTTCTTTAAAAGAGTTTGTGCTAATGCTAGGTTAGTGAAATATGAATTTTCAAAATTTTCTCTTTCTTTTTCGTTTGCCTGTATTTCTTCTGCTTTTGCTTGAAGGGATTCAATATCAAACTGAATATCGTTAAAATCATTTAAAATAGGTTGTACTGCCTCCAAACGAATGCTGAGTTGTGATAATGATAGTTCATCAGGATTCGAAACCTTTCTTATAGCGTCTACTAGATTTTGGAATCTAGTAATATGGCCTTTGAGAATGCCGCGTTTTCTAGTTAAACTGTTTGAATCTAGTTCCTCCATTATTTAATGAGAATAGGAATTTGAATAAGTATGACGTTTCTAACTCAAATAAAAGGAACAGGTTTTGGACAATGAGTATTGAGGTACAAGGAAAAGCCAACTTACGTTAATCCTTCCTAGAAAGCTGCTGTTGTTGTCCTAGCAGTAGACAAAGCGCTGGATATTCCTGGTAGGTTGAATCACCGGTGTAAGCAGGTATCTGAAGTACAAAAGGGTATTCTTGCGATGCTGGCTTGTTGAAACTCAAAGTAACGGTTGTTTGTGCACCGTTCTTTATTTTCGAATTTTTTAACAGCTTGATAACTTCAAACGATGTTTTGATATTAATGATAATGTCTTTGGTTTTTGGTATCGACAACGGTACACGATATACCACTGGGTACACTTTAACTTTTTCACGTTGGATTTTACCACTGGGTACACTTTAACTATTTCACATTGGATTTTACAGTATCGACAACGGAATATGGTAACACGATATAACACCGGGTAGTTATTTATTTCACGTGGTTCACATAAATATCCGGCTCGAAGGACCAATGTTTAAAAGATAAAAAACACTTCTTTGTTAAACGTTTAATAATTTTAATTAAACTAATGATTTTTGTTGGACTGTACAGGACAGCAACTTATATACAAGTGAGTAAAAAATGTACTGTTCTACCCCTCTCCCTGACAAATAACCCTTGAGCTATGCGCCCCAAACATGATTAAGTCGACGATAGGCGAACATAGCCGAATAAATGTACTTAACAACAAATTTGTACAATAACATAATTACTAACCTAAATTTATAACGTAATTAATAGAAGACACAATGATACAATAAATAATTAAATATGTAACCTAAACCCTAACACTGATTTTCGTGAAAAAAGTTAACGTTTATTGAGCTACTGCAATAACATTTTTATTGCACGCTATTGCCAACAAGAGATGTGTGATAAATTAATGATTTATGAATATTTTACAAACTGGTTGCTAAACAACTTAGCACATAAAAATCTAGCATGCTAATATATGTACATATGACATAAGTCACAAATTAAAGAAAATATCAAATACAATGAATACTTTATCAAAGCGTTATGATAGTAGATAAAATGTTATAAGATATACGTGTAAAAAGTCTCTTCATTGCACTCACATCCTTTAAAACACTCGCTCGTGTGTTAAACCGTTCGTGCAATAAAGACTGGCGTTTTACACTTATATTTTAAATATCTATTATTATACGATTTACATTTATTGCATAGTAAATAAATAGCATAAATGTAAACATTATCAGAGTTCTATTATTGTGTTAAAAGAGTCCTAACCTCATTTTTACCAACTTAATTCCTGAATGGGTTAACCACTGGATAGGCTCTCTAAAATGATCATAAATACTTTTATGTATTTGTGAATGTTTGTAAACGTTTGAGCACTTCTAAGGACTTTCTAATTTCAAAGATGCTACATTCTAATCACATATTCTTGTTCTTTAGTCATTTTTACCTAAGGTTACGTTTTTATGTTTCAATATAATTCTGCAGTTACGTGATGTGCGAGTTATTTTGTGAATATCCAACAACTATTAATTTTATCTTAAGGTCAAAAATTAAATAAATGAATGTAAAGTTAAGGTTAAATTAATACTAATCAATCGCTTTATACTATTCAAGAATTATTTAAATGCATAATATACAGTTAGAATTATTTTTTAGATGTTCATCATGTCAACAAGATGAAATGAATGACTCAGATTATTGATTTCATTATGAATATTAACAATTTATTCTATGATGTTTAATATTTATATCTTGAAAAGCGATACTGTTAGGTAAATAAAATTCAAGGAGATAGTACAACAAAAGCTAGACACTCCTTAGAAATAGTGTTCTTGGCTGAAGCAACAGGAATGTCTTTATCTTCTCAATCCACTTTTGCCGGTTAACTGTAATAAATAACTAATATTTTGGAGGTTAGCGGGTTACAGCGTAACGGTAGCTTATTGATATTTCTCATAAAACTTTGTGTTTTCAAATAACAATAATTTGTTTATGTTGATATTTAAGCTGACTACCTTTTTTAGATTAATAGGTTTCGTTTAAATTTTCACATGTAGCCACAGCTGTTACGATACTAGTGCTGCTTTTGCCATTCTCTTCTATCTGTAACAAGTTGAAGAAATAAACTCTTTATGTCCCGTTAAGTTTGTATGGAATTCATGATTAAAAGTGAACTTAATACTTGTTGCTTATGTATGTACAATAAGAATAAGATTACTGTTTTATAAAATAAAATCCATGGCAACAGTAATAAATAATGGCTTCTGCATCTTCCCGACTGATATTGAAAGTTATATGGAATACAATAGTCGTAGATGATCCTTCCTTTCACAACACTTTAAAACCAAAGCAGGTGTGTCTATAAATTTAGAACTACATAAACTTGTTTATGGGCATTACTAAATTTATAAATTTGGAAAATATGTATCATCTTTAAAACAATTATCCCCCCCCCCAACGCCCAGTCGTTTTGAATAAAAAAAATGGAATAGGTAATTAATTATTGCTAGAAATTACTAATGTGGTGGTTTGTGTTTATCCATGACATTTGTAATTTAAAACTACAGGTAGGCATCTTTTGATTAAAAACTTGATTCAAAAAACATATTCTGGATGGTTTAAAAATTGATAAACGTACATAACCATAACACTTTTAACTCCACCATAATACTTTTAAATCAACGTTAGTAAACGACTAGTAAAGTAACTCCAAAACATAACTAGAGTGAAGTCTACAATAACCATGCAATGCGATAAAAATGGCAGCTGACCAGTGGTGCTAATCAGTATAATGTAAGATCAGGGACGGATGCGGTGATGGTTTTGGTTATCCGGCAATAAACATGTCCGATATAAAGAGTTGTAATATAATAAACGTTTATAATTTTAAAAATGTTAGTAAAATTTTTTAATCAGATTGTTAAAGTAATCTTTTCCAATCTAAAGAAAAGGTTTTGATCATATCAGTAAACATACAAAATAAAATCTTATGTACAAATAAAATAGAATATGGTGTGCCTAATGATGTTCAGGGTGATTAGGTTACTAGGTATACAAACATTTTTTCGCGGCTATAGGTCGAGGCAAGGCCAAATTTTCCAGAAAGTATAGTTACATCATATTCATATAATGTACTGCTAGTTAATATTAAAATTCTATGCAATAATGTGTCTGTATATCTATTACATTATCTATTTTGGAACATTATTATTTCGTATTGCTCACCTTTAAATAAGTATAATTCATATAGCTATGTTTTTATTCAAATATTGTGCTGCAAAATCTGGATTTTGTACTAAACAGGGTTTCATTTCATTTAATTGGATCAAAATACCATAGCCTGATTTCAACATGTGTTTCATAGTATACCGAGTACCATAAATATCATAAGCATATTTAGCAGAAATATGCTATGACATAACAATAAAAAACGGTTACAATAAGTTTACAAAAAGTTACAAACATTGTTAATATAAAAAACATTTTTAACGATAAAATGTATATAAATATTACAATTTTTCTACAATACTACATATACCACAGCAATTATAAAAACTAACTATTTTAAAAATTTGTTTCACAAACGTATTAACATTAACAAAAGTGTTAAGTATCAAAATATAACAACAAAACAATTTTTGTGACGAAATGGAACAAATGGTATAATAAATTGATAAATGATAATTGATACATTTAAAGCTAAATTGATATATTCTATATAAGAGAGTAAAACTGCATAGGAATTCCTCAGTTGTCAATCAAATAACGTAAACAAAAAAATATAGTGTAGGAAAAATAGTGTTTCTCAAAAAGACGACATGAGGCAGTAAAAAAGAAAAAACTCGGCAAATAAAATAAGAGACTTAGCGGTAAAAGAAAATTGAACATGATAATAGAGAGCAAGAACAGCAAAGTAATGGAACAGTCAGAGAAAAAATAAGAAAAAGAAGAAAAGGATATAGGATAAGGAACAATCAAAACTTTTTGTTTATTGGATTTGGCAATATTGTCAATTCGGCATACCGAAAATGATATCAAAAACAAGCAAACATCAAAAAATTAATGAATCTTTGCTACTGCAAGACTGGACAAATGGCACCATTATACTAAAACTGCCGAAAACAAAAATTCTTCCAAAAGACGTTTGTCTTTCAAATCGAGGAGGGCGTGCATACAATAATAGTTTTATTAAAATTACTCTGCGTGGTCGAAAGGTAGGGACTTCTCGTTCAGAGGGACGGGGGTTTAAATCTCGGTTGCTACTGATTTTTAAAAATTTAGTATAATTGTATTTGAGCTCCTTAGAATGAGGTATGAAAGTTGTATAAGTGATAAAGTATGGGGGAACTATTATACTTACTATACAGTAGCTCCTTTACCTTCGTTGCACTCCCATAACAGTTTTTGTGGAATTCCGCTACTGTAAATGCGGTAAAAAGGGAATAGATTATGCCGTAATCTATTCCCTGTATAATCTATTATATGTATAAAATATCGCTAGAATGCAGATCGATCTTTGGCACGTCCTAATAGTTTTTTGAAATCGTTTAAAGAAATTTACTTCTTTACTAGAAATTTCGAATAAAAGAATAATAACAAATTATTTAAATTGTTATTAAATTAAAGATTAATGACAACTAATTTAAAAAAAAGTTTTGCTTGTAACGGGGTTCGATCTTGCATTCCACCAGCCCGTGCAGTTTAGCAAGCCACGGTTGCCATTGAATCACGGAGGCGTCACGTCAACTTTTCAGGTTTCGGCTTTTAAATTAATGTTTTGCAAATAATTCATGAATTTATAGTTTTTGAAGAATTGGAATTGTTATTAAGGGTAATATTTTTGGACAGTACGTTAGAATATTTTATCTATCGATTGCAACTATTAATTTCACCGACTTTTATTCGAGAACGAACTGTTTGGCATATTTCAGATTTCCCATACTAATTTCCTATAGCAAATGTTAGAACGAACACGGTGTAAAAGCAATACATATTATGAAACAGAAATTTAAAAGAAAAGAAACAAATTCTATAAATAACTTGTAATTCAAGTCTATTAATTGGATTTATTATAAAAACTATTTAAAAATGTAATTTCGCTGACGACGTTGGTCTTTAGTCGAGAACGTGTTTTTTTAAGATTGAAGATGATACATACTTTTATTTTGGGTTTTCAGCAATTAATGATCATTGTATTTATTTACACGTGTTTCGACAGTAGTCTTTCTTCAAAATACATTATAAGGTATAAATATAAGAAGCTGAAATAATAATTAGGTACATGTGGAACTTATTCAACTTCAATTATTGATTTTAATTTATTTTGCTGAAAACCCAAGATAAAATTATCACCGTCAATATTATACTAATACAAAAGAAAAAAATCTACAACAAAATAGTTTTATATGTACGTCTTATTCAATGATTGTTGGCCAGTTCAACAAATCTGCCTTTAATTTCTTTGTAAGAATGATCAAGCAACTTCGAATTACACTCTAATAAGAACGATACTGTTCAACACGAAGTGTCGCGACACTTCAAGTGTCACGACCACGAACAGTATCACGACACTCGACACCCAAGTTTCCATCACTATTATATATACTGTGGTACGGCTGCTTTACATTGCGCCAGGTATTGAGCCGTCTGTCTCCGCCGCCAGTCTAGACGCTTCGAAAAACGCGGTGTTTCCCCGTTCATTACAATATTTCTATTTTTAATTTTTAATAATTTAATTTGCCGTTTTCCTTTTTGCTGACGGAATCCTTGAGATTCATATCATTATTCATATAAATAATAATTCATATAGAGAATAATTCATATAAATTATTCTCGCATGTTTGTTCATAAGTTATCCTATTCCTTTTGAAGAAGCTTTTCTAAAATTTAATCAAGATTACTTGCGATTGTTTAACAGTGTTTTCTAATATTAATTGACATTCTAACAGTAAAGAAATTAGTAATAACTTTAAATTTAGTCCAAACCTTGTTGATTTTGGTAATTTACTGTTAAATTACAACAGCATGTTTTAAACACATAATTCTGGGTCAAAGGTAGAGCAATCCGCAACTTCACTATTATTATGCCATACGTTTATAAAGACGAAACTGTGGAACCCACCTACTTAATGATTGTTCTAATTATAAGCGTATAAATTTTTAAAAGGTGGAATTATTAAAAGAAAGGAAGTGTTGTAATCATTATATCCTCAACAAAAGTAGGAATTAACCTTAAACACCTAGATTTAAAATTATTATTATTATAATTCTACAATTCTTCTGCTGTTAGTAAAGTAACTTGATTGTGGTTGTAGACAAAAGTCTTGTTTGACAGCGACATTTTTGGTAACTGTAAGTAAATGGAACATGTGTTCTATGCTTTTTATAATTCATTTTATTTATATAATTATGTATACTATTACAAGCTAATAATGAAATAATTCATTAATACTAGAATAAAATTCTTATAATTTTTCAGAAACTTTAAAAACAATGCATAACTATCAAAATAAAAATAATGTCAACCTTCCGTTTAA
Organism: Agrypnus murinus; assembly: GCA_929113105.1. Classification (NCBI taxonomy): domain Eukaryota; kingdom Metazoa; phylum Arthropoda; class Insecta; order Coleoptera; family Elateridae; genus Agrypnus; species Agrypnus murinus. Next base: position 95,067,665 of record OV816024.1, on the reverse strand, counting down.
GATAATCTGTCAAAATAAGGTTTTCAACATTACCTTTCCAATGTTTGCAAAAAAAATAAGTAAATAAGTGGTCATGGCTGCATTTATTATAGTAGTTGTGTATGGTTGAAAAATAAGGACATCCATCATTTTTAAATTATACTGTAATTAGCGACACCTACTTTTTAAGAATCTAACATTTAATAAGTGTTTCGTCAATTTGACGTTAACATTTACAGTACTTATAATTACAATTGTTTTGTGTAGGTACCAATTTTGAATAATTAGCAGTTGCTGTTTCATAAAGAAAAAATCAAAGTTATTACGAAGAATTTTTGTTAACTATGTAATATGCGTATCATTTTAGTGTAAAGGCATAAGCACTTTGCTATTAGATAGTAATGGGCAATGAGCCTTCTCTAGTTCAAGGTTTTCTTGTGTTATATCTATTTACATAATTATTTGCAGTTGTTAAAAAAAGCATTGTTTAAACTAATTTTGTATTAATCTAATCATTTATTTGTGTGTGTATGTAGGTGGTGTGTGTTAAAACACATAAAAGGTGAAGGTTCTCAAAAATTGAGCCAAATCGTCTAATGATATTAGAGATCGCACAAGTCAAAAATGTTTGTTTCCAAAAAGAACCATAGATCTCGCAGATATTAAGTTGTACGTTAGGTCTTTTTAGGTATTTTTGATACTCAGTATTTAACCATTGTAAAACATCTTATTAAATGCTTTTAAGTATGCTTAGATTCGGTTTTCTTACTTTGACTGTTACAATCAGGTCAATAATGCAGCGAAGGAATAATTGAATAAAAGAGGATTTAAGTGTTGCCAAATGCACCTATTATAACCATTGAAAGCTATAACCAGCGACGAAATGACACATCATCTAATTTAATTATAGAGGAGTACATCAACAATTATTGGGAAAGAAATTGAACTTTTGAAACTTCGAAGCCAAGAAATTTGGAAACTTTCAAGCGTGAATTCTTGAATTTATGAAAAATGAGCATTCAAAAACTGAACTTTGCCACTCCAAGGATATGGATCTCGTCTTGGTATCCTGATAATGACATATTTTCTAAGAACCATTATAAATTATTACACTTCAATATATTTTTATGGAACAAGCATAACAGGCAACTTACAAGAATGGTCTTTTCTAATATTTTTTCTATCAATTGCCAAATCAATTGCTATCTAATGTAGGCCGGGGTCGTAATTCAATAATGATTTAAATTGGTTAAACATGCTTTTGGTACATTTATTTTAAAGAATTCTAGTTCTCACAAATTAAAGTTAATCCCCAGTTCTGAATGTTACGTTTGACAGGTCCTTTCGGGTCGTGTTACTGCTTGCTCCGGAATGGGCGGGAACGGTCGGTTACGCTTCACTAGCAGTAATTCATATGCGTTCCATTTGGAGACCAAAACGCAAAATACCACAGAGCCGGATTAAGGCACACATGAAAAGATAATTACAACACATTAGTCGCTTACCCTTTAAATGGAAATTAGCAGTACTTACGGGGGGATTGGGGATCCCCCGTGCCGTCTCACGTTGGTTCTGGATGATTGGGGTCTTCGGGAGTGAAGACCTTCAGTGCACTATCACGATCATGATGACCTGAAACAGATGATGCTTGCCGCATCAGGCGCCCTTTAGCCGAACGCTAACAGGACCAAGTACACAGAGGTACTGTCAATGTATTCATCTCCCTCCGAGTCCGCTCCTCGTTGGGAATGCAATACAAGAACCTGTAGGGGAATAAGCACCCCTAGGCTGCCCAGTGATCAGCTGGGGCCACTGGTGTAATTCTAATTAATTACCCAGGTCGAAGGTAGACTGGAGAAACACGCCCATTTCTCCGTCTCCTAAGCAAACAGTATACTGCGCGGTTAATTTTACAGAGCTCAATTCACATATCATCAACAACAACAGCAATTCCACAAATTGCCAGCAAATCAACACAACAACAACAGGCAATTCCTCAATTGCCAACACATCAATATAATACAGCAATTCCAACCAATTGCTAACATCAACATAAAGCCAATATCACACATTGGCCAACAATCACAATTCAAGCAACAACTCACGTTGCCGAATAATAACAAGAACACATATAACAAACACAGTAAATATTAGCATTACGCATCTCTACGTTTTTAGTCTCAATATAGAAACGCATTACACTCGAAACCGCTAAAGGCCTTTGGTACGTTCGAAGCCGCCGACCATTCGCCCAACACTACTATAATACAACTGTCCCTTCTCGCATAATCATACCGATTCCTTCCCTAGCAACCCTAATTCTTGTAAACTATTAAATATGTGTTTTCTCTAGCTCTAGGAGGGTGTGACAAACCATTAAGACCAGATGTAGGGTCAGAAGGGTCACCACTTTATGAATACACATTCCTTCTTATGTCGTAAATACATTTTGGTTCCTACAAAGAATTTAAAACTGAACTTATTTAAGACATTTCCTATTATCATTTACTATTAATTAATCACTAAAGATGCTAAATTCGCATACAGAAAATAAATATCCCACACTAATAGCAATTGTTATGTACTTCACTTCAAAATTGTGTTGTGTATCAATTTTACAAAAACATTAATAATTCTAAAAAAAGTCCAATGTATTTGTAAAATAAACCCTATGAAAAGTAATGTCATTCACGTTTATTTATTATTATGTTAAAAAACCAGTTCCTCTAAGCTCACGCCTTGCATCCATTACAGACTTTGCTGGTGTCTTGTTGAACCTCACCTAATACATATAAACAAATTCAAGTTTTTACTGCCTTTTCCAACTATCAACATCGTTCTTTATTCCATTACTTTAACACTTACTTAATTTTTTGTACTTAATTTAACATATTTAGGATTAAAATAAATAAACATTAAAAAATACTCAGCAATAGTTAAGATATTCCTGTCACAGGTTCTGTATTTTTCTGCTTTTGGGCGCAGTTATTCCATAATTAACAATTTACTGTTGCTCATAAAATTTAATAATAAATTAAACTTTTTTAGTATTTGTATTTATTTAATTTTTACTTTTGAAAAGTAGCAAATTCCCGGTCTGGTGTTCAAACGTCAAGTACCGCGAGGGCGATGGTAGATGCGCAGTTATTTCTAAAGTTCTCAACCTGTGGCATTTCAATTGCAACTTTTTTCAATCGGCCCATAACAATTGACGTTAAGCAATACCAATTGTTATGAGTTAACATCAACTCGATTCTCTTGAATAATTGTTATACCTAACAATTAATATGAAATTATGCTTAGAAGATACATGTCAATGAATGAATTTTGGTTGTAACGTAAATTATTGGACACCGATTGAAGAGAAAATGCCACTAGTTGAGAACTTAGGATACGATTGCGCATGCGCTTACTGTACCCATCTACCGTCGCTCTCGTAGTATTTGACGGATCGCATCATAGCTGACGATTAATAAAACCTTAAAGAGAGTTTTATATGGCTGTACATTAACTTTCTCTTCTGAATTAATTTTCACGTTAGACAACGGCATCTGAGAACTAATTGCTGCAGTCTATCGGTATAGCAGAACACTGTAAGCTACATAAAACTATTATAATTTCAAACTAGATTATAATAATGATTAATTACGGGAAAACTGCGTCCATAAAAAGATCGTCAAGAATACAGAACTTATAGAAAGTGAGTTGACTGCTCGTAAACAAAACTAAACGACAAAGAAGTGAGATTACTGGAACCCAATCTTGACCAATAAACGTTGTAATTACTTTGTTTGTTCCTTTCAAAAATTTCGAAAGTTATACATTCCGCACAATCTAGTAACCGTAAAAACGACCAATTGTACACAATCTCCAAACTGAGCGGTAATTACCGTGAGAAATGATTTCTCACGATCAGTAGCTCTATTAAAACGCCATAGATGTCAGCACTTGCAATATTATAATATTATTAATTATTTGAAATATAAAATGTTATAAATTTTAGATAAAAGTTAATTTATTTTGTTTAATTAGTGTTTTACATTAAATTATATTTTGAATGCAAGTCCATCTAGAAAAATTATCGGTTCGGCGGTGAATCAACTCTGAACCGCCTGCGTGCTAAGCCAGACCTCATACTGTTCACTACCTAGCCGGTTCAAACAATTTAGTTACTTTAGTATATAAAGTTACTATAAAAATCTTGTTGAATTAACGTAAAATTCATTAATTTTTAACATTATGTAATTGTTAACATTATATCTATTAATAATATTAATTTTTGCTAAATTGCAATAAAAATAATGAGAACTTTTATAATTTGCAACATATCATTCATAATTTGCAAGTGTAAACGCAATGTTTATACTTAAAACTCCCAATCCTTGATGGTATTTCACCTGCAAAAACGCTAGATTGTGTTTACGTTACGTTTACCTACGGAAAAGAGGTTAGATAAAAGATAACGCTATGCAGATGTAGGTGACCGAAAAAAATGACACGTCTTGTTTAACTATTATATTGTTTATAGACCTATTTAGTTTTACATTTTAAAACCATAATTTTAAAGGATTGCTTTGAAAAATGACATTGGCAATTGAATTGTTATTGTTTGTAAAAAATTCGTTTTGAAGGTTTTGCGTACATACGTATGATATTTTTAGGTTGACTAGATTGGCTGAAATTAAATTATCTTTAAAAATTTAATATTTACTTGTTTTTGAAATTTTAGATTTATCATGAGTGAGTCCGATGATGGAAAAATGGAAGCTGCTTACATTACATCTCTTAATTTATTGTCAGAGATTCGCGTAAAAAATATGAATGCGAGTATAAATTCTAGGTTAAATATTTTTCTTCGCTTTTGATGTTTTATTACTATTTTTGTAGTCGTAGATAAAGTATAGTGTATAACACGTGCAAAAACGGGAATTTCACACTCGTCAAAATTGGCACTTTTCTGCACTTGTAACATAATATACTATTTTCTAAATCTGTGGTAATGGAAATTATGTACATAAAGCAAAACACCTGGGGAAATCCCTATACACGGGCGGCAGAACATTCCAGAGCGACAGCGTCATTCACCCGCGAGAACATTCTAGTATGTTCTCTACACTTCCGTATCCATATATAAGGGACGCTGCGCGGGCAAGAGAATCAATTAGTGTTCGACCAGTGAATTGAAATGTGCTTCGTGTAATTAGTACTCAAAAATAGTGAATAAATAAATGTTTATAATTGTTGTAATAATAAATAAATAGTCCTTATATAATCTACTTTAAGTTTGTAAATATCTAGTATTTAAGTTCGTTAAACAGCATTTTTGTTATTATTTTTAAAAAGAACGTTACACTACTATAAAAACCATTGCTTGGTAATTGATGGCAATTGAGTGCATAATAGAGTAAATCATGCGAAATAGAGCTGGTTTACAAAAATCGTTTGATAGGGTTGTTCCATAACAATCAATTGAAGTGTAACAATTGATATGATTACTTGCAGAATTGCCTTGAATCTATTGGTAACTTTCAACTTCAAGGGCTTATAATATAAGCTTTCCAAGTAAAGGTTAATTGTAATATATGATTTTCTGAATTTACAAATACTATTTTAGAAGTTTTATTTCAGACAGCTCATGTACTGGAAGCCAAGTTAGAAAACGGAATGCAAAGTGGACCAAGTTATTAATTGGCAGAGGTTGATGCAATATTGTTAACCTAAAGTAGTAAGGACGTCAGGTTAATGTATGCGAACACAAAAACTTGAAATTAGACACACTGCGTTTAATATTATGCAGACAGTTTTAACGAAAAACGATCATGGTTCTGTATAATAAAATGTGAAGATACTTTTCAATAGTAAATTAGGAAGATACTGTTTTATTATAGTTAATTATTTTTAACACTATCTCTGTAATTCGATTTTTATAGCATTATTTTACCAACAATTTTTGATTACAGCATAGGCGTAGGTTAAAGAGGCTAACTGGACCGAAAAACTTTGTCCTTGGAATTATTCGCCATGGGTAATACGAATTAATTAGAAAATTCTGTAAACAGCGTTGAGAAAATATTTTCATTTATCAGCATTACGTATTGTTTTATTGTAATTGCTAACTCAAATGATTATATTAATAATGTTTTATTTTCTTTTTATGTAATTATGGAACCTAAGATTCAAAAACTTCGAGAAAATTATTTATTTATCTATTCTAGATGATATGTATTCTGTTGATATAATATTGAAATTTGATTCGAATGGAAGGAATACAAAAGTATGTTTTTACCAAAAGACGCATACACGTAGATCTGTTACTGTGGGTGTCCTGTTTTCATAATTCTTACCTTCAAATAATTTAACACAATCGCACTGACAAATGAATCGGTCAATGGAGAAACTGAATATGTCCACTTTTGTGTAAATTGAGTTTTACATGAATTCACCATAATTCAAGGGTGCTCGATCGAATGGTGCAAAGATAAAAAATGTCCTGCTTTTCTATAATGTAGAAAAGCGATGGTATAGCACAGAAACTGAAGAAACATAGGACGTGTTCAATCTCTGTAGCGGTATGTCTTATATGTCTAGGATGCGCTGAAGTAAAAACAGCTTAGCTGATATCAAATGAAGCTATCGTCGCGTCGTTTTGACATATGCAAGTGATATTTTGTTGAGGGAAGTTCTCTATGCAAAAATGTCTAAATCAACTAGTAACAGTGTTTACGAAGAAGAAAGTAAAACTGAACAACCTAGGAAACAGTTGAAGGTATTTCCCACTGACTCCACAACCTCTCCAAAACTGAAAGATTTATGAAGTACATTGAGAAAGAACTTGACGAATTTTACCAGCAATTTTATCCGAAAATTGCCTATGAAAGAGAAAGAGGAAGACAATGAAAGCAGACAATGTTTAAAAATATTTTTATTTGTATTTAGGATTTTCAGATTTTTTTTTGTTAATATTAAGTTCAGTTGTTCTTTTGTCACAAACAGTGCCGGTTTTAGGCCTCTCGGCACCCTCGGGCAGAGTCCTTCAGAGCGCTCTTATTAACTTTAAAAAGTAACTGTTATTGAATGATTTTACCAACTTCAGCGCTCCAAACAGCCTAGCGCCCTCGTGACCTCGCACCCCCTCAAAGGTCGAGCACTGGTCACAAAATAGTTTCTTGCGTATTCCTTGCATTTTATTTGCAATCAATGCAGAAACTGAATATGTCCACGTCTTATATGCATTTTTTTCTCTTAGAATACAAAACTTTAAGTAAATTGAACCATGTGATATTACCTAACAGTTACCCTTCTTTCATATCCCAAATAGTCGCGAAAGTCCATAAAAGCAACATTGAGTAATTCAGTTTTTCTTGTTTTTCTCAAAACAAGGTGGTTGGGACATATTCAGTTTCTGCTTTGACCGATTCAAATATTGTTGGAATCTTACATTTAAGTCAGAAATCTTTTAAATATTTACTTGAGCAACTTAAAGATTGTCACTTTAGTCTGTTGAATCTTTTAGGTATCATTGATGAAAGGCTCTAGTAAATGACATGTAGTAAGTATAAATGGCATTACAACTAAAGTTCAGATCATCTTACTGTGAGTAATTAATTTTCTATTCGCATAATTCTTTTTAAATTTTTTTACTTGCTGTATGCTTTTTACTTTTAATTCAGCATACTCTTCCCTTGTAATAAGGTTTATAGAGTATATCTTTACTTCTTGTCAATTAATTGACATTATTTCAGGGAGATGTTATTTGCTTCAGCTTGAAGAAGATTTCCCTTTTACAAATTTTCCAAAAAATCTAGTATTATACGACATAATGATAATTATTACCTACTATTACTTTCTTTTAAATTTAATTATAGTCAATGTTATAAAATGCTTTCTAAGTGCAACCATCTTAATTCTTGAATATCTTAGGCCATTACTTCCTATGCATGTAACGTAGCTGTAGGGTATCCTGCATAATCATTATTCATAATACAAATACAGTGATGGTAACTATTACATCTATTAAAAATGTAATGCATAATAATTATGACAAATTTTAGTGCCTACCTGCATAAAGGGAAAGCATGTATAATGTATTTAATAATAAGTGCACTACAGATAACATAAGAATAGAAATTACAGGAAATGAGCTTTTATTTAATAAACAAAGATTTAATAGAATTTCACGTTGGCAATTTATTATGAAACATTTCCTTCCTACATGAAAATTTAATTTGGTTATAACTAAATATGTTCACGCTTTTATAAACACTCAAACTTGAACTCTATGGTATTATACTCTTCCGTTTTATTTGCAATTGTAATTATTGTCATTTGTTTTTACTATATATAAATACTAACAAAGCATCCATTTTTAGATGTCAGGGTCATTGAGGCTCTCTTCTTCAATTATTTGCTTTCACGTATCTGCATAATCTAGGTATGCTAGTAACTAAGTATTTTAGACATCCTGTTTAAATGCGATAAACAGCTATAAATCACGAAAACTATATAATTAAAAGAGTTAGTTCGAGTAGCTTTCATGTTTAGATTGTACTGGACACGCACGTGCCCATATTGTTGTACGGAAGCAGTCTGTATGCGTACATTCCAACACTTTCATAATTGGGTTGCCGCTTTTCACCAATTAATAAAAGACGTTGAATAAATAGTAAATTTCTAATGCTATATGCAATTGAATGGACGTTTGTTTATTTATAACGATTAGTAATTATCCACAAAAATTTTTTTGTAAATACGTGCAAAGGAGAGCTTTCGTTTTTATTTTTCATCGCTTCTAAGATAAAATAACGTTTAATGACGCAGATCGACTTCAAGATTTTGTAGATTCTTGGCTGTTCAAAGCTTGAGATACAAAGAAAAATGCATTTTTGATAATTTTGCTCTGTCTATTATTATCAACATCTTTATTCCTCTCTGTTTTAACACTAATTATCATTATCCTGAGATACTGCACGACCGATCTTACTGTCACACACAGCTCATCCTAAAAACGAAAACACAGCTACATTTATTGACTCGAAGAAGTGATCTTTATTATCAACATCCTTACATAGTTTGGATAGTATTTCTATTCATATTTAAGGTATAGCAACCATATTAATGCATGCAAACAAAAACTGTCGTTTCTGGTTTGTATTTTTATCCTTTTATTCTTTAATTCACGATTTCTAAGTGGTGTATTTTTTCTTTTTAAAATCGCCATGGGAAGAATATAAATCATTTCACAACAATACAATCATCATACAAACAACCATATGGACTGTAGCAGTATTTATGCAAATTTTATGTATCTTTAACGATTTTAAAATTATTAAATTGCGTAGTACTCTGAACCTAACCTCATTATACTTTCCACTTTTAACTCCGTTATTCCACAATGATGTGATTCCATAGGCATACAAATGTTGCTTCAGTCGCCTATATCAGTTTATTTTCGTTTACTAGACACGTTTAAACCATTCATTATAATGTGTAGGGCGTGTAAACCTACACAGAACTAAAATATGTACTTAAAAGAATTTTAATTAGTACTTAAAATGTTTGACAAATATTAATGTAACTTACTCTACGGTGATACTGACGTGCGTTTTATATTCTATGGGTTTAACCCCTTCAAGGATGCTGTATCTCGCTGTCTTCTAATAAAATTGTTATTGTTGAACGTAAAATGTGGTTCGACATTATTTGAATGGATTTTTCTTTTAACTGTTTTTAGAAGATATATTAGGTAGATTATAAAAAATTAGATACGTGTGCATTAAGAATTATTAGTAGGTAAAAGAGAATGGACAAGTTCCTGTAACACCCACAGGTATTTTTGATACAGTTTTGTTAGTCATGTGTTGTGGAATTTAGTGAATGAGTAACTTTGGATTTATTTAAAATAATAAATCTTTGCCTTTTCAGGGTGTTCGTAAAAGACTAAATTACAGTAGTCAACATTAGGGCAATTGTTGCTTATATTTGATTGTACATGCAGCACTTTTTCTATTGAGGTCAAAACCATTGACATATCTATTGGACTCTTTAGGAGCAATTTATATTTAACATAAATGTGGGTCATTTTGTCAATATTTCATGTAATGTAAAGTTATTTTAATATATTCTATTATAGATAATCTTTAATTATGAAGAAAGATTTATCATCAAAACCACTTTCTATAGTAGCCTTCAAATACGCAAGTAAAACTTCATTTTAAGAAAATTTATTATATTTTAAATTATTCTACATTTAATCGTTTATCCTGTGCATAACAACAATATGTTGACGGTAAAACTAGAATCTTCCAGATAATCATGAAGTAAACATAGGTCCGTAGTTATAATTCTTGTAAATGTTATGTACTAACAACATCCCTACGGATTCACAGATACGAGACGTTATCAAAGATCGTTCTATTGAGAAATATAATACTATACCAGTAAGCCTGTGACTACTGCTATATCTAACCTTCATAACTGACCACTTGGTCAGTTGAGAAAGTTAGGCTTCGTGTAGATTTGAGAGTAAGTCACGGAAGTTACTCTTGATAGAACTCTCAGTTGGTAACAGTTCTGTAATTAAAGAATTTTAAAAATTTCATTTTGCCATAATAAATATCTTAAAATAACCTTGTTTGGAATAGGCATGAAAATGTTGGGTCAGTAAGTAAATGGATAGAATATTAAAATTAAACAATTTTAAATTCGAGATGCTAACGAATTGCTATAGCTAAACATGCCCAATCATTCAGAAACTTGATTAAGAATGCTTTTGTAATGAGACTAATTCGTCAGAAGCTGTTAAAGGGATTTGGAAAGGCATTCAGTCACTCTTAGGTAAATGATTATTTTGCTAGATGAAGAAACTGAACTGTGATAGTTACTATTCAGCATGGCGCCTTATCTCCTAATAGAGTAGATCCCTGCCTGTTGCACTGTTATTATCGTAGTGCTATGCGAGAGAACTAATCAAGGTTTGCTTATCGCGACTAATCCTCTGCATTCTCTAAACTTTGTATGCACGCAAGGAAAAATAAGATCTTAAACACCGATCAACAGTTCCGCCTAAGTCCTCCTTTAGTATTGTTTGAAAAGAAATAATAATTATAAGTAGTGAAGTAACAATACTATCTCCTCTTCTTATCAGTTTAGTTGCCTAGGTAGGAATTAGATGCAACACAGATTACTTTCTTACTTGAAATTTCAGATTAAATTGGTTAACAACTTTTTTGGTAAAGCTTTTGGAATTAATAAATCCAAGGATATGTATGTACCATAACAGAAGAAATACTCTGAGATACTGAGATAACAGAAGAAATTACAATATTACCTCGATTCGTGAGTCAGCCCCTCTAACTGGTCCCCATAACTTTTTTACAAAGAATAAATAGCTAAATCAGTATGTAGATACTAAATTTTATTCTGGAATCTCTGATATAATCTGATATATATCTGGAAGGAATAAAATGGAATTTTATTTCTAAGATCTGGAAATGTAAAATTGCAGACTCACTTCTTTATGCACAGATAACGTTATCTGCTTTTGAGACAAACTACGTTTTTCCATTTAACGTTACATTGACCTGTATCAAGTTTTTAATATAATTCACGATTTAAACAATTTAAGGATTTGTTGATAGATGGATATGAGATTACAATTACAAATAATGCTGGAAAATATGTAAATATTAATGTTATTAAACATCTACACATAATTAAAGAAGGTCAGCTACATCTTTTAAAAATCACTAACCTTGAATCTAAACAGTCATGGATTTCTGGTTAAATTGTCATGTATGCATGCTCAAGTATTGTGGTTTGGATGAATTTGCAATTTCGTTAGGAATTTCGAATCACATACCATAGTACAGTTCCTTTATTATTGCATAATAAAGTATTTAACAGGGAGTTACTGAGGTTCACTATCACATCTTTTTTTGGAGTTAATTTCAATGGTGTTAAAAAATTACCCTCATTACCACTTTACACACTAAATATTTTCTGTATTAATAACAGGTATTCTGATTACTGTATATTCTTTTAAACTGTTATCAATTAAATATAATAAAAGTTTCTTACTGCTAATTTATGCTTAGGTATGCGTATGTTAATTACTTTTATATTAATTCAAAACGTTTCCTCCTACATTGGCGCCACGTTATGTCAAAACATCAAAATAGTATATACTCGTAATCAAAACAGATTAGGTACTGAATTAAGTTAACTTTTATCATTTTATCTTATTATATGTACTGGTGGAATAGCACATAGTCATTATTTATTTCTTCTATAAATTCATGATCAAAAAGCCAATCTTTCCGAAATATGACTATTTGATTCGCAACAAATTTTGTCAGCTACATATATGTTGCCCCTATTAGGTTATTATCAGAGCTATTATAACCTTATAAAAGGAACAAATATTCTTTCGAATACAGGATTTTGTTTACACAGTATATATGTAGGAGTAATATAGTATATATTAGGCAGTATATATGAGAAAATATAGACCCTTTTTTGCATTACTTACCTAGAATTAACATTTCGGACTAAATCTTTCTAATTTCTTATTCTGTCAAACCAGGCCACTTTGTGTAAATAAACCGGAAATAATTGGTAATATTAAAATATAAATGAATAAAACACTCAAAGAATGATTGACTCAATTGTCTGAGGTTTAAAGTTTCCAATTTTTTTAATAGTTTTATATTTTTAAATTCCTTAGGAACTGCATTATGATAACAACAACTACGTAAATTGACCAAGCATTAGCTACTTAACCATTAAGGCCTAAGGCCTTTAACCACCTATCACATTTCAAACACATGTATAACATAACTCATAACATTAAACAGGTCTTTCTATAGTAGACACGCCTGAATTTGAGATATCAAAAATATAACATTGAAAGATACTGGGTCTTTGCATATGAGGCGGAATAATTAAACCGCTTAGTGGTGCCAGCAATTTGTGACAGATTAACGAGCAATAACATATACGGAGCTTAATTTAGTTGTTCAATTGGCATGCAGAGAATATGCATAAAAGAATATTGTACTTGAAATAAGTGATATGACTCAGAATTGATTAGTGTAGTTAAAGAGAAGAAAAGAAATGAAACTAATCAAGATACTGGATGGTGAGACGAAGATTGCATAGATAATATCGAAACAGTCATTAAAAAACCATAACCCCGGCTCCACACATGCGTATACGAATATTCGTGTGCAAACACAAATATTCGTGGCTGAATGTTCGTTTGCGAATGTATGCGAACAATTCCCTACACACTTCGCATACTGTAACCGAATATTTGCGTCTACAGTATAGAGGCTACCCATGTGGGGGTTAGACGAATGTTTGATTCCTTTGACTTGCGTTAATTTACCGCTACAAGACGGATCGTGCTCGTGTTCGTGGACGAATAGCAAATATTCGTATACGAATACGAAAGTTTCATCCACACTTCACGTATTTGTGTACAAATAACAAACATTCATCAACGAATAACGCATGTGTGGAGCTGGGGTAAGAATCGAACTATTTGAATTGTTTAACTATTGTTGTTAGTTATTGTATAATATAAATTCTAGGAGTCTGGAGTACTGTGTGAGGTAGTATATCTTCTTCTGTCATATAAACTCTAGCGTAAAACTAACCACTACTTATTAGTCTTGAAGAAGACATCGTATATGGTGAAAAAAAAGGGTAACAATAAGCATATAACAATTGATACTGTAATGTCTTAAATAATAAGATGATTTCTGTGTTAGTAATTAATCATCTTCTTTAATTACTTCATCAGAAATCTTATTCAAGATACATTATGATTATTATTAGCAAAAAGAATAACAATGAGATAAGAGAAGAAAGACATGTATATATAACGCTGATCACATTGCGAAATGATAATTCAAAAAACAATCAGGTAGGTCAATCACGGAAATCAGAACCCTTCCTTCTTTTGCAAATTTCATTCGTAGGCACACTGTAAAAAATGAGGTAAAATTACCTTGGGAAAGAGGTAACTTTTCGCTATTATTTGCGGTATTTTTACCCTAAAATTAATTTTACCTATACATTTAGTAGTTTTACTATTTGTGGTAAAATGCCCTGTAATTATTTAAAATTATACAAATATAAGTAATTCTACTACATTGAACTGGTTAAAATCACTATCCATAATATAAATTTACATAACTCAGACAATTTTTTCCTTACAAATGTATAATTGCTCAATAACTTAATTCATTTTTAGTGTAATATTAAAGATAAGATGAACTTGAACAAGAATAGTGTAATTTTACCCTTAATATGTTTTTAACCGTTGAGATGCTATTTCGCGGATCGCACTTGTTTGTGACCTTCGTTTCGTGAAAGAATTCAGGAATCCATTATGAACAGTCCAAATAGGCTTTTTGGGGAATGGTCGGAATGGTGTGTACCATTCTTTTATGATTTCGGCGAGGCGTACTCTATCGATACCGAACGAAGTGTTCATTGCTCATTAATATTTTGTTTTTCATTGTAGTGTAGTACGGATTTATTAAAGGCAAATATTTACACGTATGACCGAAGATGGGAAGAATTTTATTTTATAGTAGAAGTTAAAAAATAATAATCGGTAAGTACCTATATGTTAAAATTACAAATTTAAACCAATAAAATAAAAATATTTAATTTAATGTTTTTCTAGGATGAATCAAAAATTGAAGAATTCGAAATAAACTAGCATAACTGTAATTGAGAAAGGTACTCGTGTATAATTGTTTATATAATTTATAATTTTTTAATTTTCTAGGTGGAATCGAAACTTTATCTGAATGTCTTTGAGAGACCAAATATTTCCGAAAGCCCCTGAAAAGAAGTTCTGTTAATGTCTTATATTTTATATAAGTACATACGTTCAATAAAAATTACTTTGATTTTATTTTGTTTCATACAATTCCCAGAGGAACGATTGAATTTGCAAGTACTTTCGCAAGTCATCGTTACATTCAAGAAGTATTTTCACATTTGTATTTTAACCCTGAAAAGTACTATTGCCATGAAATATTAACTTTGTCATGTAACTTTACACAGGTGTTTTAATGTTAAAATGTAAAATTACATTGAGATTGTAATTTCAATCTGTAAATTTACTTAAAAAGGAAACATTACAATGCAAACTTAACCTAATGTTGAAATTTCCCCACTTCCTATGAAAATTACACTTTGAAGTAAATTTACCCCAAAAAATGGAGGTAACATAGTTGCCTCCATTTTTTAGGGTATAATTCACCGGTAATTTTTTAGAGTGCAGTTTTAATTTCTATTGGAATTAATTATTTATACTTATATTTTAATTTAAACACACCCTAGATCAGATTTTATCATATTTTTAATCTGGTATACAATCGATTGTCCTGAAATTTATACTTACATAGATAACTGTAATAAAATTTTTTTATATTTTTTATAATAAAAAAAGCCCTAATGTCGTTATTGAATGATTTTCATTAATTCCTGCTATAGCATTTGTTTTAATATTATCCTATTCAATGTTGTATATTACATACATATGTGAATAAAATAATATACAAAGAACACGACACGGTAGATTTGATTTTATAATATTGCCATTCTCATTTAATCTAAAAATATTTAAGTACAAGCATTGTGTTTTCATCCATTCATGTGTCTCGGTATATTTTTTATAGTCAGCGCTACCTAGTGCTGGTTGACCAAAAGAGAGGTGAGGATCCGAGCTTCAATTCGTTTTTTGTATTTCAACAGCCAGCGCTTCCTAGGGCTGGATGACCAAAAGAGAGGTGAGGATCCGAGCTTGAATTTTTTTTCGTATTTCAACAAAAGCAACAATCAATAAAAACAGCAGTGTTTTAAGAGTGCGTTAGTTAGTAAAGCTTACCCATTAGGGTAAGCAGTTGGCACCTAGTATACAATTAATCCTGAAACTTCTACATAAATAACTATGAAAACTTTTGTTTATTACTTCTTTAAGGCGATAGGACACGCTTATCCCACATTAAACGATCATTACAAGGTGCATATTAAGTCGCAACTACTGTTACTAACGTACATATACGAAACATCAGAAGGAACTAGACTGACTTATTTGTATTTTTATAAAAATACAAATGTAGCAAAAAGAAAATGTTTATTAAAAAAATGAAAACAATTGGATAGGTTAATAGCTATAGCATGTGTAAAATATGTTAAACTGAACAAATATGTAATAGTTGTGTAAATAAATGGCATTAAAACCAAAACTTTCCTGATAAATGTATTAAAACACTTTAATAATCAATTAAGACTCACTTTCTAAACTAACTACATTTAATTGAACCGCATCAAGCATTTCCACCTAATCTATAAATATATAGGTAACTGCCCAAATTTCTATTTTATGCAAATTTTGTTTAATTAAATAACAATAACGAAATTAAAGTAACAAGTTGCATTGCCCATCTCAGTTCCCCTCATTTATTAGGCTAATGCACTATCTTTGTCGTATGGTGTCGAATTCTAGATGTGCATTTGTCGTGTGGTTAAAATTTACAATCGTCCATATAACATCAAAATAATAATGTTGGTCATTTCTTATAATAACATGGTTGGGCAGCCAATTATGTTTTTCGTATATATTTCGTGACAGGTGTGCGGGCTTCGGTTGCCACCGTTGCCGGTTGCATTGTGGTCGAGTGCCCTTCTCTGTTCGACTAAGTAACGCACGGTAGGATAAAGAAAGAGAAATCTATTATTTACTATAGATGCTTTTCTGAGAAATTGCATAAGGAATACATTAAGTTAAATTACTTCAAAGTGTGGTCGCGTCTTATGCTCTTAATATTGTTTTATTCAATGTCTTATTTATATGGGTGTTTCTCCCGAAATCCACAATTTGGATGTAAAAAATTCTCGGAAAAGAAAAATGTTGAAATCTGTTTTTCTAAGAAATAGTATGATTAATTGATTGTATATAACACATACTGTTGATTAGTAGAGCTTAATCTGGACATCTTCGACCTTTACAGTGTTAAAATCCACGTAAATGATCCAAATAGCATGCAAATGACAGAAAAGATTATATTTAATAAAAAAATTGAACTTTAATATTATAATAAAAAGATATTTCTTACACGATAATCCTGAATAATGGCTTAGTAATGGATAACAAATAAAATAAAAATTAGTAACTTTATTTTACGTGATATGACAGTCATCATGTTGCAGCTTCTCCATTTGTTTCTTTTCTGGGTCATTTTTAATTTTTTCTCTTCTTTTCTTCTTTTCCACATTTTCTTTGCACCTAATAATGTAAGAATATAATTGTATGTAGGAGTTGTCATTTATGTGGACAAATTGTATTACGTGGAATTAAAAATCCACGCAAATGACACAATGAAAATGCCACGCGAATAACTATTAGAGCATTAATATAACATAGCGCCTAAACTATTTTCTTTGGAGGCTTCATACTAGCTATAATTAAACAACACAAGTAGTGTATCAACTTACGAAAAGTTCTTTTCTAAATTCAACACCAGTAAGAAATTATGACAACCACGTGAATGACGCGAAATAAATGTACTCTTACATCAAACCATATAAACTACCTCTATAAAGTTTATAGATCAACTGAACAAGACACTACATGTTGATTTAATTAAAATTACATATGCAAGCAATTCATGTGTAATGTTCTTCTTTCTTAGTTAGATCCACGCAAGTGACAAAAATATCAGGGACAACATTTTATTGATTGTGTAGTAGTCGATGCTTAATATTTTATATATTAATTGACTCTGGATGAGAGCCCTATACTTGTTTTACAATTCTCCTTAATTAGAACAATAATGATTAACTGATGCCTTAGAAAAACTGCTTTTTACTTTAAGAATACATACTAGGGACATGCCATGTGAATGACATATGACAAATAAAGTTTACTTTTTATTGTTAAAAAATAGGTCAGTTGTTAATATATACCTGGCTAGACAGACTGATATTACATCTTCACTGTACTGAACTAACTGGTAAAAAGATATTCGTAATATAATATTAATTAAGCAGGGACAGTAAATTTAATATTTCTGAAGAATTACCCATATGCTATAATTAATTGTAACATGATCTAACTTTAATCTAAATCATACGTCTTTCTGAATAAGTAAATATAAAAAATATCGGAACCAATAGATTACGCTAAATTTTGGTGAAAATTGTTAATACGCCCCTCTACTTGAGGCCCTTGATATGTGCATTCAAATATACAAAGACAAAACAGCAGTGGTAGAAAAATTAGGTTCAGGACTTGGACTAAAAGTTTAACTGATTTATCGTCTTTCTGTATTCTAGGTCATATAGTATTATTACACTCGATACGTTGCGTAGCTTCAGTATAACAATCGTCACTACATTTAAGGATTAGACTTTATAATTGCATTATAGCCATTTTTTACATGTTCAACTAGTGTTGACGTTGGAAATGTTATTAAGGTCCATCAGTACAAATAATGAAAGAAACAAAATTACAAAGACAAAGCGAAAAATTACATGATTTCCACATAGATTTCTTGTCGGTTAATCATAATACTCTTGGTTGGTTGATATTTCTAGGTTTGATGAAAAGGCCAGGAACGTCCCGTTCCTCAGAAATAATTTTTATCTTACACTAGGTGAAAATCCAATCAGCACGGCACTTTTTACGGCTAAGCGCAAAAATAAGTGACATTCCTACCTTAAGTGCCTATATACAGGAACGTTATGTTATTTGCTGCGGTTGTTTATAGTTACTATATTTTAATTTTACTAACCATGAAAAAACAACATATCTCAAATAACAGAGTTTAATAAAAATGAAATTTTTCCGTGGAGCATAAAAATGTGAGAATCACAAAGGAAAGTGTTTTTCAGAAAACCACTCATTCATTTTTCCTGTTAGGTACACCAATACTATTATCTATATTCAATTGCAGCCAAAGAAGACTTTACAGAATAGCAAAAAAAGGATGGAGAGAATAAAGTGCGACGGTGCAGGTTCTACCAAAAGCACCTATCTAACAAGTCTTCTATGCGCAACAACTTTCTTTCTGTGTCGTTTGCATAATAACAGATATAATGATGCAATTCTCCGTTTTTCATACTTGGCTAGAAGCTTTAGCGGGAAGAGGTGTAGTAGTAATAAGTTCATCATTGACTGATTGCTTGATTTTAATTCAGACACACTGAGAAAAATATCACTAACTATATTATAGTAAACCGATTTTTTGTTGTTCTAAAAACGATTGTTCTTCAAACGATTTGTAAAGTGAACTATTTAGTTATGGTTAATCGGTCTTTGGTAGATTTTACTTGGCTTCTAGTAAAATCATCCATTAGTGTGGGTAATGTCAACTTAACGAGGATTTTACGTTAGTATGGTTAAATCTACACGTACAGTTGGCTATTTCAGCTTATACCTCAGGTTAAGATAGCTTAAAACATTGATTTAATCGACTATATAAATAGGTAATGTGAACTAAAAATTTGTAAAACAGTTGTATTTACCATAATGATGTGTACATACGTACATAAACAAAAGTAGCTTTGTTATTTGATATCCATAGCATTTATAAATCACGTATAATGGCATTTATGTTTTGATAAAACGTCTCTGGAATTAAATTTTATTTTCGAGTTTTAAATATACAGCTTATATTGGCTGCTGGAAGCTGCTGTTATTAAACATTCCCATAAAAATTGCGATATCAGCTTTAGCCTGCGAAAATTAAAAGACATTTTATATTGTGTCTTTCAAACGCGAGTTCAGTTTATCGAGTGAATATAACAAGTAAATATACAAGTGAATATAAAGTTTTTTACAACGTGCCTTAATTATCATTCGATTGCGATGGTTTATTGGCAGAGGGGCTTTAGGGGTACATAGACACCTTCAAAGGTAAGTCACTTTATTTGTTAATGTTACCAATAATATTTAACTGTCTTACAATGACAAGAAGAAAAATTAAAAATTCGATATCTGACAATGAGTCGGGTCGTTAAGCATAATTGAATTATGTATTTATGTACTTTAATAAACTTGTTCCACAGTCATTAACGCGTAAAATCTTGTTACTTTTCCGGTTTTCAAGTCTCAGCGAATTCATAAATTTTTAAAGAGCAAACCCATCGAATTTCTAGGTGTAAAGATGGATTCTTCGGAATTATCTTGTATTTGTTTTTAAGCATAATTTTAACGTATTTCATCCTTTATAAGTTGAACTTCTCACTACTTCATTGTTATTGACAATTAATTCTGCCGTCTATTGTTACTAGAGAAACGCCTGACAGCAGATATCGTCCGAGATTTGATACCGACTGCAGCGTACCGCTCTGTTTTGATGTTTAACCTATAGCAGTGGAAATCTACATTCCAAGGGACAGCAATAAGGAAGGTTAGTACGCTTTAAAGTATAGTTTAAAGTATAACGTAAAAACGTGATTTTTAATAGTTTTTGGGCAATAACCTTTTAAATAAACAAATCTGGACCTGGTCTCTGCAAGGGGGGGGCTCTCGAAATGTTGCTATAAGAAATGTAGTATTATAGACTGAACTTCAAGAACTAATGATTACTATTTATTACAGTAACAGAATTATTGTTCTTCTTCAGTCAGCTGCTACGACTGATCTTCAGAACGTAGATATTGGAAACTTGCCATCACCAGTTGGTCAGGTCACCACCACTACTCAAAGTCAATCTGAGGCCACCTATAGTTCTAATCCATCCTTCAGCCAGGATAGTATTTCTTTGGATCCTGCCGCAGATACATACAGCATTCCTACACCATCTCCCAGGTCGAAGGGAATAATGAGAGTGTGAGTATTAATAGTTGTGATATTTCAGTAATTTAACACATTGCTTAGGGTAAAGTGTTTCACCGCTGCCTCCAGTTGGTTCAACTGTTTCATGATCACTGTATAACGATCTAAACCTCTTTAAACAGAAATACATATCTTAGAAAATTCCATACCAGTATTTTTTGACCACTAGGATAGTCTTATTTTGATTGACAGTAGGTAATTACACTTGAAAATTCTTGACAGTTTATTTTCATATTTGATTTTTTTGAATTTGAAGTTTGGTGTGAAATCTTCGTACCGAATCTCACACGCGCTTGAATTAGTAACCAGAAATTCTGTCTCGATCAGGAATGTTTAAAGAAAATTATTCCTCATCTGTGACTCGGGGCACTTTTCAAAATATTCCTGACCTCGAGATTGTAAGAGATACCTGTAGGTGATGAGCTCGAAGAGATAAAGGTAAACCACGCCCCTAACGGTTTTTATCGTTTTTCTCGAAAACTATTAGGTTTATCGAGATGAAGAAGATTAGGTAAAATAAAGCTTATTTAAATCCCTTTGCCAAAAACTACAGGCGAGATTATCGATATTCTTGGTGCCAGCTGGCTGAAAAATTCGTTTTGGCAAGTTAATTCTTAGGAGAGTACACTGTACTAGTTAATTTTTTTATTCAACCCATTATGTTCGTTTTGGCAAGTTAATTCTTAGGAGAGTACACTGTACTAGTTAATTTTTTTATTCAACCCATTATGTAAAGGTGTTTCCTTTGTTTTGAAATTCTAATCTCCTTTGTTTATAAGATCAGTAAAGTTTTCTGGAATGATTTTTGCTGTAAAACTGAAATATACAATTTAAAACGAAACTGTTGCCTTACTGTGGCGCCCGTACAATACGAGCAAATCAGGAATTAAATCGTGTCTTTTAATTTTACATCAAAAATCATTCAAGAGAAAAATTTGGTCGATACCAAGGTCTTATAAATAAAGAAAATTCGGATTTCAAAACAGGCTAACACCCTGTACGTATTGGGTTGAATACAAAAATTAACTGGTACAGTGTACTCTCCTAAGAATTAACTTGCTAATACGAATTTTTCAGCCGACTGACACCAAGAATATCGATAACCTCGCCTGATGGGTTTTGACGAAGAGATGCTAAGCCCAAGCAGCATCTAAGTAGCGGTAACTGAGATCGGAACTTTGATTGAGTAGCTATTACGTAACTACAACTAAATTTATGACTTTATAGGTTTAATTACTTCAATTTGGAATATTTTAGTAATGATGTAGTTACTTCTACTATTTATTAGAACTATGTAGTTACATTACTTCTAAGTAGCATTTTAAAGTATGTGGAACGGTATTGCTACTTAGTATAATTACCTTAATGTTATTGCAACTTCAAGTGATATTATGATTATAGCAGTAACTTGCCCGAAGCTACTTTTAAGTTTTTAAAACTTTAAAGTAGCATCTAAAGTTCCTGCCACTGGTCTGAAACCATTGTTTAACCTTTAAAGTAACTGAACTATACAGTAGCATTGAAAGTAAAACTTACGTTTATGCTACCCAGGAGAATCACTTGAAAGCAATTTTAGTTTGGAATTTGGAGGTTAATTGTGTTTTCGCAGTGGTAGTAGTTTTGCAAGTTTTTAATAAAAATGTCAAAGGCAAATGCAATAAGAAAAAAAAAGAATTTTAGATATGCGTCCACCTTTTATAGAAAATTAGAACAGCAGTTAGGTGAAATCAGTGGAAACAAAATCAACTGTTTACAATACAAAATAGAAAAAATAGGGATGAGATCACTGATAAACCATCATGTAGTAAACAAGGGTGAAATATATTCCCCTTTTTTCTTTCGTCTCTACAACTTTAAAATGAGCCATAATTAAATAATAATTGTTATTAAGTAGCAATCAGTATAAAAATATTGGTTGTTTGTTTACGATTGACGTTTAAATTTGAGGTTAAGTTCCAATGGGAATTTTGCAGTGACATTAGGAGCTAGAAAGTGGCTACGGAAACTGTATTTTATACTTCGTGGTAACAACAACCTAGAAGTAGAATTTGTTTAGTTCCCGTTACTGTTTATAAAGCGACACAAACTTTAGACACACATTTTACAGTTAATACTACTTTAAGGTGACATTTTCAAAACAACTCCATATTTACTTGTAAAATGTTGAAGGCTATTAATCAATTTGCAATTTGTTGCAAATGTTAAAAAGTCTTTTACTATAACTCTCAATAAAGATAACAAATCGATGTCAAATTGTGCCTTGGGAATAAAATAAAAATCGTTTCTATCATGTTTATCAATTTATAAGTATTTTTGTCATATTTTATTCAAGACATTTTTTATTAAAAGAAGGCGCGTTGTTATTTTTCGATCTATCATCATCGCATTTAACAGAAAAGTTGCGATGGTTTATAATTTTTGTATGCTAGATTGACAAAATAACGAAACATTTCATCTCTTTATGTATTATGTACGTATTACAAATAAAATAGTAATCCATTTTGTGACACGACCGCGGCATTAGTAGAGAAAGTGAAAGAATATTTGTTAAATTGCAAGAGTAAGAGAGAACGACGCGACACGATGTGTCAAAGAGAAAGAAAGTTCCACGAAAGTAGCAATTACTACGCGGCCACGTTCCCGCTACGTAGCCTAAAGGTAGCTGGACAAGTTCCGGAAAGGTTACTGCAACGTATCTGCTACCCGAGAATTGTTCCCCATTTTGGTTCCAGGCACGTAACAATACCGTAGCAATTACGTTCTTGTGACTAACGGCAAAAACTTTATAGTTCCACCGGTGGTTGCTGGTACGCAGCGGTGACTAAAAATGCTGCTTGGGAGGTAAAAGATGACTGATGGACCACGATCGCGTCCGGATCTCACCAAATTTCTCTTAGCTACTTCATGATGAATATTAGACCAAAAAAGTTACGCCCGAATGTTCCTTGAGCAAATTTACTGGTGCAAATTGCTGATCCATGTATGACATACCTTCTTTCTTCGAATACACAAAACAAAGGCGAGGTACAAAAAAGCATTTTTGGTAGGGATTTAAATAAGCATTATGTTACCTAATCTCCATCTCAATAAACCTAATAGTTTTCGAGAAAAACGACAAAAACCGTTAGGGGACCTGGTTTACACTCATTGTCTCTTCGAGCTCACCACCTACAGGTGTTGACTTTGAGGGGGTGATTTAACCCACAAGGAAGCCCTATGCAAAAATCCACGGACATACCTCGACTTTCCGCTATTTTTTGTAATTTGGCTGTACTATAGTGATTTGACTATTATTTTTTACTTCAATATTTTTGACATACCTATCATTTCTGAAATTTAAATAATGTTCTCTTTTCATTGCAGGAAGTGTATGCTGTAACACTCCAACTAGCCCCACAGGGCAGAACCTTATTAGATCTGTACTTCGAGAAAGGTATCCTTGATCAGACAGCCAGAAAGAGGTTCTGCCACCTTATAGTTGACGAGAGCTAAGCGAGGAACCAAGGAAAAAAGTCGCGTCTATAGATTTACATTTTTATTGGAATCTTTAATTTGTACTTATTATTGTCACATGTTATCATAATTATAATTATTTGGATAATTATTTCAGGATGTTGACTATAATGAGTATAATATAATTAAGCGTTCTAATGTAAGTTTTTTAAGTAAATATCGTTTTATTGTATTTGTCTTGCCTTAATTTTTGAACAATAACATTTTTTTTTATTGAATTTGTTTCTTTTCAACTTTTTTTGTGTAGGTATGATATTGGTGATTTGAACTCACTATTATTGCTAGTTGGCCATATTTGCTCTTCAGAATTACTAGATTTCCATCAATTTCTGAAAATATTTTCAGCTATCTCTTGAGAAAACCTTATATAGCAGATGAAGGTAATACACATTGAAATGAGGCATAAAAATTGAAAACATTCATTTTCAATGTGCATTTTCCTCCCATATCATTACAGGGTTTCTCCTAGAATTAGCTTAAAATAAGACTTTGAGGGAGTGGGGGAAATTTGGAGATTATGAAGAGAAAATTAGGCAAACTACCAAAAATAGTGAGTTGAAATCACCAATGTCATCTGGTAGAAACAACCAAAAAATATAGTAATGTGAACTTGAATCGATGCTTAAAATCAACTAAGCAGAATGGTATTTTAGTTATACACGGTGAGTCATTACGGAGTAATCGGACTTTGCCAGTGGTTAGATAACCACTAAAGAAAGAAAATTCCTATATACCATTTTTCTCGTATTTCTATACTTTTGGAGAAAAACGGCATCGAAGTTCAGCCTAATGTTTTCAAATTTAATAGTATGAATGCACATGACACATATTTTAAAAGTTCAAGCAGATATTCAATACTACTAGAATGTGCAAGGATAGCGTCATAAAGTAATAAAAACGTCTTTATTTTGGCCAAGTGTTTCGTAGAATAACAACAGATAAACAGAATTAAATAAACAAAGCATGTTGAGAACGACCTCTCCATGGATATTGTTTCAAAAATGGTATTTTTGTTTTGTGTTGTTTCTGATTACTAAGACAATTTCAAATTCTTTTAATAGGCACATTAACCCCTATGTGTAATACAATACTGCAGGTTTGTGAATAAAAAATTATAGTACTGTAATAGTGACACATATTTGATTTCTCAAATGATAACAAATTGCAAACCCCTTACACTGCAGCTTTTAGTAATAAAACGTAACAGTAGTTGTACTTGACTATGTAAACAAATCCATCAAGCATTCAGGGTCGTTGAATTAAAACATCAAAAAGAATAATAAGGTTTTAATAATTAAACATTCTAGAATTCCAATAAAAAACAATACGTATTGATGGATAGATCAAATTAGCTAAACATGTCTTTACTTAATTAAAACTAGTATCTGTTTATTAACGCATAACACATCGAATTTAATGATATCATTGAATGGGTCTGTATTAAAATGATGTCATTTCTGTCTGCGTTTACTATTAGAATAGAGGGGAATCCCCCGGATTAATAGATCGTTTTGTTTTAACATCTAAAATGGAATGTGCGTCGTTTGCATTCTTGTTGTGCTTGTTTAAACAGATGTCACGCTTTTGCTGATGGTGTCAATTTCTAAAGATCTTGCATTTATTTCTATTCGACTTAACAACACTGACCTGCATCAATTATACTTTTCTGAAAACGTCGGTCAAAATTTTCGAAATTTTCAAGTTCATTTAATCAAAAAAAGTTACTAAGGTTTTATGTTTCTAATAACCAGAGAAGCTTATCCTCAAAGTCCGATCATTGAGTACTAAATCACCGTGTATGCAATGGTCATGACTGCTATCATATGTAGCTGATTCCACCTTAGAAAGATGCTGAATTAACTTGACATATAGGTATTTTTACTATCCAATATTATTACATCAGCCAGAAAATCCAAGCTAATGCAACTACATCGTGAGTTACTTTTACTAGTCTACTAGGTTGATTTAACTATATGAGCTTCATTTCTAACTGTCTCATTTCGTATATCTAACTATACTATTAAGACTATTTTAACTATATGCAAGGCTGAAACAACCTAACACGGTATGGTAAATTTAACTATTTACCGGTTGCTTCTACCATATGGGAGTGTGATTGATTTAACCTTATTGGGTAAATTTAACCAAACACATTTTACTAAAATCGTATAGTTCGTGTTACCCATAAGTATTGTTGTCACTTTTCGTACCATATTTTCGGGTTGCTGCAACTCATTTTTGGTTAATTTAACTTGAATATTGTTTCAGTGTGGAATCTTTAATTTGTGCTTATAATTGTCACATGTTATCATAATTATAATTATTTGGATAATTATTTCAGGATGTTGACTATAATGAATACAATATAATTAATTGTTCTAATGTAAGTTTTTTAAGTAAACACCGTTTTATTTTATTTGTCTTCATTTTTGAATAATAACAGTTTTTTTTTATTGAATTTGTTTCTTTTCAACTTTTTTTTGTGTAGGTATGATATTGGTGATTTGAACTCACTATTATTGCTAGTTGGCCATATTTGCTCTTCAGAATTACTAGATTTCCATCAGTTTCTGAAAATATTTTCAGATATCTCTGTGAGAAAACCTTAAATTGCAGATGAAGGTAATACACATTGAAATGAGGTATAAAAATTGAAAACATTCATATTTTCAATGTGCATTTTGGAAATTTGGAGATTATGAAGAGAAAATTAAACAAACTACCAAAAATAGTGAGTTGAAATCACCAATGTCATCTGGTAGAAACAACCAGAAAATATAGTAATGTGAACTTGAATCGATGAGTAAAATCAACTAAACAGAATGGTATTTTAGTTATATGCAATGGTCATGATTGCTATCATATGTGGCTGATTCCACCTTAGAAAGATGCTGAATTAACTTGACATATAGGTATTTTTACTATCCAATATTATTACATCAGCCAGAAAATCCCAACTAATGCAACTACATCTTTGAGTTACTTTTACTAGTCTACTAGGTTGATTTAACTATATGAGCTTCATTTCTAACTGTCTCATTTCGTATATCTATCTATACTATTAAGACTATTTTAACTATATGCTAGGCTGAAACAACCTAACACGGTATGGTACATTTAACTATTTACCGGTTGCTTTTACCATATAGGAGTGTGATTGATTTAACCTTATAAGGTAAATTTAACCAAACACATTTTACTAAAATCATATAGTTCGTGTTACCCATAAGTATTGTTGTCACTTTTTCTACCATATTTTCGGGTTGCTGCAACTCATTCTTGGTTAATTTAACCTGAACATTTTTTGCAGTGCACCAAACATTTGAGACACACACTCATTTTACGTCCCAAAAACTTTAGATACTATATCATAAGGACATTTCAGTTCCTGGTTATACATATTTGCCAGCTGTATATATCTGGTTTAGTTGAACTAGCTATACGTTAAGAAGCTAGCTATTAAAGTTTTATATTGAGAAAGGACAAGTTCACAAACTTGAGTGTGATTAGATGTTGCATGCTATTAAACACGCCAAGCATTCATTGAATAAAATTGAAGAGATCAGCGAAGCTAAACTAATTATTATTAAGAGACCATGAAAATGGAAAAATCCAAAACTTGCAAATAAATACCCTCTGGTCTTTTGTATCGAATTTCTCTCACCAACTACGATTGGTAGAGATTTAAGGTCATTTCTACCTCTTAGCCATCCAAAACATGGCAATGTTTTTATATTTAGACTCAAAATCAGCGCAATTAAACATGCGATCAAGTAAGTATCGTGGAGTTAAAAGGTTAAGTTAGTGAAATGTTGCTGTATAGATGTATATGAAATATGTGCCATGTTTGTGTGTAATTAAAAACCAATAGATTTTAGCAATAAATACTTTGACCTCAACAACACTTTCAAGGCAAGTTATTACCGCCTATTAAGTAAGTACATTTTGGGAGTGTTAAAGAGAGAGATTCAAATCCAACGCAAAAGAAGAGATCATGTTGTGCATCAGGACTGGAGATTTCTCAAATTTAGAATTTTTATTAGTTTGGGGGAAAGTACTGCATGAGAAATCTATTAAAGCTGAAAATCTGGCAAATAAAATAGTATGTGGTTCCATAGTTATTTGTACTAAATTTGAAGAAAATGAAAAATATCAAGGAAACAACATCTAATTCTAATTTGCACATTTCCGGAAAACTCATATCTAACATACATTTGTTAAATATAAAATGCATATTCTAAGCTCTAGTCCCTAACTGAAACGTTTATGTGATAGTAGATTCAAAGTCAATTTTGTCAGTCAAGTAGCGTGCACTATGACAAATCATTTCTGGTTATCTCTTTGGTGTAACTTGAGTGAATAAAAATTACGGTTTTTTCCAAAGCTATATTTTTTCAATCAAACGGTCAATAATTTTCAATTTTTTTTCTAATACCCATGCTCTTCTTTTCTATGGACTTATTGACTTATGACAAGCATAAGATCCATTTTGATGCTAAATTTAAAATGGTAGATAATATTTGCGCTTACTAGATATAGAGAATGCCAGCTAAACGTAATGCTTTTAATAGAAATTATACGCCTTTATAAACGGCTAATGGCGTTCAACTTGATTGAAGGGTCAATTTTTGATAATGATGAAGTTTTGGAGTGTGACGAATGTGATAAAAGCGAGGAATACTGTTGCCTCGAAGATGAATGCTTTAAACTTACTGTGATTTCACTGACCGTTCATAACATTTTAAACTTTTTATATTATTATTAATAGTAGTAATTCACCAAGACCATCTATAGTAATACAATATGAAGGAGACTGAAGTGTTTTGCAATAACGTTATTGGGATAAGGTTAAATTCTGGATGCTCGAGTTGTATTGACTTAATATACTCGTATACTATATCTAATTTATTATTTTTATGTTTTTGGACATACTTCACTTTTATTCTCAAATTTAGTCATTTAGAAGCAAACAAACCGTATTTTGTTCAGCAGACACAGACACAATTTTTTGTTAAAACTATGAACAACTATTACTACGTTATAAATAATAATATTATTTTTGAAAAATCTTTGAGCGAGCCTTCAGTATTTGCCTAACATATTCAGCAAAACCGTGGTAGTTTTTCGTGTTTTCTGGAAATATTTAAAATGGACATAATGCAATTAGAAAGTCTGCTCCTTACTTAATGCCTCGTTTTATATACCTTTGACTGACTTTCAGTTAACGTTTATCTAACAGTATCTTTGTTTGTTTAAGAACAATTGCATATATACTGATGCTAATAAACCTTAATTACAATTGACCAGATTATGAAGATGATTGTATTGTGTTTCTAGAATTATGTCAATGAAATTGATGATCGATTATTATATATCTAAGCTAAGTTTATTTATAATTTGTTATTTACTTTTGAACCCACTGACCCACAGTTTCTTCTGAGATTAATCTGTGTTATTAAACACCAATACGTTACTTAAAATGATACTTTCCTTAATTGGTGAATGTTAGTTGTTAATGATAGTTCGTTGATTCTTGTGACACTTATTATATACTCTCATTATGGTTAATCTTCTACAGCAAACATTTTAAGAATGGAATGCCATTACTTGAAATAATTTCTTGTTGTTCGTGTTAGGATACTCGATAGAACATCTTCTAGATCTAGATCTTAATAAGAATTAGGTTATACTACATGAAAAGTAATTTATAATTACGACATTCTTCAAGCGAAACAATTTATTACAAACTTTAAGATTATCTGTTAATGTAACATGTTGTTAAAAACAATAATAAATTACCTATGAAAAATCAGGCATTTCCATTTAGACTATGGTTGTGTACCATATACGAACAAGTCAAACCGGACACCTATTTTGAAGTTAGCATTCCTTTTAAATACGTGAAGGATTTTAAACCAACAAAAATGCGAATATTCAATTAGATTTTTACCAGAAGAAAAACGAAACGATTGGATTTTATGTGGTGCATAATGCACGTGCATGAATATTTATAAATATTTTTTAGTGTACACTCTCTGAAACAATAAACAAATTAATTGAATTTCTAATTGAGTTTCCATTCAAGAGATCGCGTAGCAATACATTAATGGATCATAAAATTGCGAACCATGCAATGTTGTTGGTAATTAAGCAAATGTTAATTCGTTTTAATTTGCGTGACAGGATAAACTGAAAATTGTTAATAGTTTTGTAATACATCTGATGCAGTTAATGGTTTTCATACGATTTAAAAACAATTTGGGATTGTTGTGGTCTTCTTAAAATAGAGTAATTTTTAGTACGCATCATTCAAGGGCTTTCTAAAAAGTAATGGATGTATCAGCTTATGAAACATGGGAAATTTTCACCTAATCATTATTTTATGACCTTTCGAAAATTAGTAAAAAACTTATGATCATAGTAAATCAATAGATGGGCGTAATATTACTTATACATAACAGTAATAGCCAATTTTGAAATAAAATTTCAAAATAATTCAACAATTGAAACTTTTAAGCAACAATATCCAAAGTTTGTAATTCTATTTAGATTTTAACCCGGAATCCAAAATTAAAGAACCATTCAAAAAACACAATAGACTTCTATGAGAAAATACAACAATGCTTCCTAGAGACTTTTCTTTTTTATCGTGTAAATGATCTTTTCTAAAAATATACCATAATAAACTTGTTAAGGTACATAAATAAACCTTTTTGGACTATTTTAACAATACATTCTTTAAATATGGAAGAAATTTCTTTGACTATTCTGATGAAACCAATATCATCTGAGAGACATCTTATTATATGAAACCTTGATTGCATCCACACATAAAATAGGTTACAATAAGAGGTTTCTGACTAACTCAAAAGCAAAACCGGTATTAAAGTATAAAAGTTCAGAAATGGATATATACGTTGGCCGCAAAATTATAAAAGATAGTCGCTATACTGGTTTACTATAATCTTATATGGTAACCAAGTTGAGGTAAATTATTTGCATAAAAAATAAACATTTATACACATGAAACTTAATATATAATTCCACATAATTGAAAATAATAAGAGCTGCACATTACAAAATGGCCAAGAGATAACTTTCACAAGATTCTTGCATAATGTTAACTCCTTTCCAGTTCAAGTAGTTTTGCACACCTTGTTAAGTTTCAAACAATACAATGTTACAATTCATTGAAAGACTAGTATGAACAAATTCAATATTGTTTATATTAAAATGCTTGTTAAACAAAAAAAAGTAGGCAAATCGGCAACATATCGAGGTCAGTTTAATTGCGTGCAGGAGATATCAATGATGGCATAACCGAGAAACTTCCTAAATAGAGGTTTCTTTATGAAAACCAAAATTAAAAGTAAGACAAATAAAACATTAACTTACACTTAGATATTTGATACATAGACGACACTTTAATTTTATCCATATAACAGTCGATTTGTTATAAATTTCTTCATCTATCCATATTGAGATACCGAATATGCATCCTGAAGACACTGTCACACTGAACTGAATTAAATTGTATTTAACAAAACGATTCCGTTTTTAGAGATCACTTTAAATTTGTTTGTACTACTGCAAACATATTTTTCAAAGTGCATAATATGCACAAACAAACTGCTACGACAGCTTAAAATAACACATAGAATGCACTGCCGCACCTGTCAGTTACTATTTGCAGCCCACCTCGAGAATCAAAGATAGCGGTGCCTTCGACTTCACGACTTACCTTTCCCAGGTGCGGTGATTGTCCAGGTAAACCGCCAACACTTCTTTGGAAGTTTATTACACAGGTGTTTTTAAATGTAATACTGGTTGCATAAGTATATTTTATAACAGAGTGTATGTAACCCAACAAACAAGACTGCATGTAAGCTTAAATGACAAATCAATAGAAAGGCGTTTGTCTAATACAAAAACGATAAAAAATAATATATTTTTTTAATTTTTAAATTAGAATGTAATTAATTGTGGTATCAAACTATACATGTTCAGTACGTTATAAGTTAATAAATTTACTATTTCGTTCTACTAGTATTTGCAACTTTCAGAAAGGAAACGCGTGCAGCATATTCTATCTTGCAAAGATGCTTTGTACATAATAATAGTATGAATTCAATACATCTTACATCATATTATCAGTATTATATCAATACACTAAATTGACACTGACATTTTTAATTTTGCACTTTCGAAAGCGGCAATCAAATTGCACAGTTGTTATTTGTGTCATCTATAGCTTCAATCTGATTACTGAAAAAAACATTTTATTAGCTATTAAACAATCATTAATTTTTAATAGTTCTGTACACGATATGCTTTGAGTACTTGGTTAATATTTTTTGTAAAACCTTAAAATATTCTTTGCACTACCTGCTTTGCATACTTTCAAATATTTACTTACGTTTGTTTCTACCAACTTACTATTTTTTCAGTTTACTTACATTTATCGTTACAACTAACTACTTGCTTAGTGTAACTTATAATATCTCAAATATAAAGAAACTTAAATAAATAGTTAGTATCGAAAATTCCGGAAATATTTTGACCTGTTAATTCCGAATCTGGGTCTTTTGCAAAGTGTCTCCGCAATTCAGTCATAGTCATATTGTGAGAGGGTATACTATAAAAACCTTCAAATTAGCTATACTCCGCAGTCCGTATTATTGAAAATGATTTCTGAGTATAGTTCTATCTCAAGATTGTGTAGATGACAAAGAACGAACGTGTTTGCATCAGTCTCTATTACACAGCTATAAATATATCTTATTCTTAAGTCCAACCTACAAAACCGAAAAATGCAAGTAAAAGTAGGCTGCAGGTAGGTAAAAGTAGACTGCATTTAAAATCATGAAATAGACACTCATGCAATGACGTACCGTCTTTGGTACACTGGTTACACAATCATGAGATAGAACTACACTCAGAAGTAATTTTCAATTAGACGGACTCTATCAACTTCTTATAAAAACCAAGGAAAAAATTCGAGAAGTGATGATTTTAATATTAGCAATATTTGATTTTCAAAATAGGCTATTTTGTACTCCTGTACAGTTTTTTTTAACTAAACTACGAATTTTTAAAATTCACCTTTTGGTGTACTATGTGACACGCAGTGCAACCTTTGCCTTGTCTGTGATGAAATATTCTAATTTGGACTCACATATGCTACAAGGGAACAACTCACAAAAATCCTAAAAATTAATTACATACACTTAGTTCAGTTACTTTAGACATAAATATGGCTTCTCCCAAAAAAATCTGAACTAATTTTTTTATAATCGCAGTTTGTCGTTCTAGCCCAGGAGCTGGCGACCAAAAAGGGTAAGAGTTTTGTAAAGGCTAATATTTTAAGATTAGCTTATATTTGGGGAGTGAATAAATATCCTACACAAAATAAACTCGGATATGGGGACAGTCGGCGTCAGTGCAGCTTGAAAGTTGTAAAAAGAAGTAGCGTCATTTAAGTGTTTTCTAAAAGCTGAAAATTGATCACTAAGCAGTTTATGTAATAAGAAACTGGAAAACAGTCGTCAGACAGCGTAATGATCGAACGCGTTGCATCAGCAACAATGCGGTGGTCGCATGTCTTCAAAATGAGGTCAATGTAAAGAAGTGATTTGAAAAAGCTGAAATTTCGTACAGTGTTAATTTATTGAATATAGTTTCTCAAAAAAACTTGATTTTGTCAGACTTGACTTGATTGACTCAGACTTGATTTTGATAGAACCAGCTAGTCAGCAGTCGCTAGAAGCAGTCATTACTTTTAGCGACTGCTGACTAGCTCGGTTTATCCGAGTTTATTTTGTGTAGGAGGTTTATATACACCCTAAATATAAGCTAATATTAAAATATTAGCCTTTACAAAACTCTTACACTTTTTGGTCGCCAGCTCCTGGGCTATTCATTAATTTAGTAAAAATCGAGGGTGAGATCGTGCCGGCGTTAAAACATATTATAAGTAAAAAAACTTGTTGTTTTGCAAATATCTCACTTCGTCTGGCTCGGAGGTCAATTAAGGTTTTTATAAAAATTAAAGATAATTAGATTTCCGATAAAAAAGGTTATATTCATTTTTTACGTACAGCAAACTGTTTGCGAGATAAACATCAAAGAAGGTGTATAATGTACGTTGTATCCGTTTCCTTCGACATTGACTAAAAGGCGTGTTTTTTATACACATTCTTTGCTGCATATCTTACAAACGCTTGGTTGTACGTAAAAAATGAATATAACCATTTGTCGAAGATTTAATTATCTTTCATTTTTATACTAACCTTATTTGACCTCCGAGCCATAGGAAGTGAGATATAGAGTAGAACTTGTAAATCTGACCACCTGTTTAAACTGACCCTCTGGTCATATTGACCACTATTTTTCAGTCACTGCAAAAATCCCATTACTTTAATGTAATTTATACTGTATAAACTGACCACTTCTCTTTTGTGACCATTGGCCACATTTACCTCAAATATTTGTTTAAAAATGTTTGTGTAATGTGACCATTAGCCAAGGGATTACTTGGAACAGTTATAACTAATCTTTTAGAAGTTTAAGTAGGCATGTACATGTAAATTGCATTCAAAGAATTTCTAAGAATGCATCAAATCCCTTAATAGTGACCACTTGGGTTCAGGTATTTCCAAGTTTTAAGAATTTATTTTTGCTACTGAGAAATTCATTACATGCAAACTTTCACATTAGTACCCCGTGGATAGTTTTAAAATTGTTTTATAAAATCAGTCTTGTTTCATCTGTTGATTGAAACTGTTGTGTTAATTTTGCGATCAAGATGACTTAAAAAAAGGTTACAAAGAACTAAATTTGCAAGAAACACAAAAAGTGTTAGAGTTTTTAGAAAACCACAGTGAAAGAAATCAAAACTTTAAATTGGTTTTTAAAAATGCGCAGTGTAAATGCAAGACTTTCTGGACCAATGTTACAAGAAGTATCATTAAAATTTGCTCAGCAGTCAAATTTAATACATTAACTTAAATACTTGTAGCAAACAATAAATGTAGTTTTATATAAATTCTTGTCATATTACATTTGATATAAGCAGTTGAAGACAAGGTAAGATAATTGTTGTCAATACACGCCAGGTTTACTTCTTACTTTATGCTTATGATTTATCTGGTTGCGGTTGCAATTATATACAAATATTAAATTTATTAAATGTTTTAGTTGTTATTTTATTAGAAAACTTCTTTTAATACCTTTCAACTGTAGTGATGGGTAAGTAAGGAGCGTTTGGTTTGTATAATAAGAAAAACTTGTTGTTCAAAACTTTGACGTGCCTTTAAAAAATACATCAAATTATATTTCTGTGTTTTATATATAACATAGTAATATATCCTTGCTATAAATTTGTGAACGTTTCATCTGCTTCTACCAGCTCCTTACTGAGATTTGATTTTTTAGATACCCTAGGACCGATATATCCATCTTCTTATAAATTTATCAATAGTGAATAATTGTCATGGTTACAATTGTTTCTACAATCATATCTATGACAATTAACGATCATATAATGTTATTGGGAGATGGAAGTCTCGACCCTAAGTCAACAAATAAAAAATAACGACTGTTTTGAAAAGTGACTGTGTGGACGTCAAAAGTGTTGACAGTTCTTCAACATATTTTGTCTGCAACCTGAACGAATCGACCAAAGCAATACAGTACAGTGTTAAGAAAACTGCATTTTTTTTCGATGAAGGCGGGTAATTACTGGAGAATAAGAAATCGAATACAAGATGTTATGAAAAGAGAATTCAGCACATGGTTTTGAAATACAATCCAAATAGAGGATGCTGTAACTAATTATATCAACCAGCAATCTATATAAAAACGGTGTATTATATGCCAATCTCCGTAATATAATAAAATAATACTCCATGGATCAGACGTAATAGCTTCCTTTGCAATGCCTATCGGACTGTTATCCGAAGATGCTCTAGAAGGAAGACACAAAGATACCAGAACTCTTTAAAAAGAACACCACCCAAGAAAAACTTCACGTTTTCACACAAACCATGATCTTATGACAAGTTTGCTCTTAACTTCAGATCTTCAATAATATCACATGTCACCTTACCTGAAAAAAATTGACGTCTGCATTAAAAGGTTAAAATTATTATATCATTAAAATATCATTCGATCTGAAGAAACCATCGAATCCTCGAATCAAAATTCCGATAACTTAATAAATCTAGCGATAGAGACGATTTTTCAAATTCAAATGCCTTAGTTCTTAAGTGCTCAGTGTCCTGTTTTATGTTTCTTTTTGTTAATTTTTTGTGTTTAATTTTTGTACGTGTATTTTTTTCTTCCAAATATATAGTTTATACATTTTTTTGTGTAATCTCATAATTGTATATGTCAACGTCAGAAAGTGACATTAGTAGCATTTCATCTGAAAATTTAGACCTTCTACGAAAATATGGAGAACACCAACTTATGCAAATACACAAATGTTCACCACCGAATCCTGAGGACCTTCGAAATGCTGGACCTGCGAAACATCGAAAGTCAAGTTACAGAACAACTTTATACATAGTAACACATTGTCACAAAATAAAGAATCCAAATCACCAGAAATATATTCTTCATCTTTAAAAAATGTAATTCTAGGTCTAATCAGAATGCCACTAACAGTAATATCAACAGCTCTTCTATATTAATTGAAAGCAGCCAGCCTTTCAAATGTAAATATTGTGAAAGATCCTTCAAAACTGAAAAAGGTGTGAAGATTCATTCTAGAATGGTTCATGCCGTACTTGGTAAATCTAGAAATAGTTGATCGGTTGCATCAGTAGAAACTGTTAATGTTAATGATAATCATGAAGCATGTCCGTTGTGTAATAAATTATGCAAAAATTCACAAGGTGTTCAAGTTCACATTCGAAAAGCACATGGACAAAGTTATAGGGAAACAATTGTTAAACGAAACTGTAAAATAACAGAAAAATCTTATTCTAAAACAAATACTTCAAACAGTGATGAAAATAATTTAGACTGCAATAGTAATCCAAAAAAAGTACACATAATCGAAGTTGAATTAGATAAATGGAAACATACATTTGAAAATACATCATATACTTCTGAAACTCAATTTAACCAAGATGTAGAAGAATTTGGCACATTTTTAACAAAAATTATTGATATTCTTCCTGGGCCGAAGCACCCTGCACAAAGATATTATGAAGCTCGCAAAAGAAAGAAGATTGAGAGAATGAACAAGCCATTTAAAAACTCAAATCCTCAGCGTACATCAAAACGGCGCAAAGATAATAACAAAGCTCAGTACGAATATCAAATGGTACAATATCTTTACTACAACCAGCGTCGTAAAGCAGTTCGAAGAATCATGGGAACCGGGAAGAATGAAAAATGTAATATAGATGTAACTACTGTATATAATTATTTTAAAAATACATTTGAAGAAAGGAATAGTAAATGCATAAATCGCAGTTGTCAAACAATGAACGAAATACATTGAATTTTAATTATGTGCCCAGAAATTACTGAAGAACAAATAAAAATTGCTATGAAAGGTATTGCAGTAGACACTGCTGCCGGTCCAGACAAAATTATTATGAGGAGTGTGAAGAGTAGTAGTACAATTCCGTCAATAATTGCTAAAATAGGGTCGATAATGTTACAAAAATGTTTTATTCCGGAATGTTTCCAACGTGCTCGTACAGTCTTAATATACAAACAAAAGGGAGAACCCAAGGAAATAAAAAACTGGAGGCCTATATCCATATGTTCGGTTATTAGACATATAATTGAACGAGCTTTAGAAAAGCAAATTAGAAATTATGTAAAGATTAATGAAAACCAGAGAGGGTTTATGAACGTTCCTGGGTGCCACATCAATACTACGATTATTGAAAACATTTTAGGAAAAGCCAAAGCTTTAAAACAAGATGTTACTATCATCTTTTTAGATTTGGAAAAAGCATATGATAGTATAGGCCATGATCATTTAACAAATACAATAATAGCTTCAGGCATACCGGTTACACTGCAAAATTTAATAATGAAACTACAAACGCAGAATAAAACATATATTGACTTTGGTACTGAAAAATCAAAATTAATTAACATTAAAAACGGTATTTTTCAAGGAGCACCACTATCACCAATGTTATTCAATATGTGTATTGATTACATTTTTGATAAAATAACAGAACATGATATTGCTGCAGAAAATGGATATCAATTAATAGATAATCTCCCACCTCTAACAATACTGGGTTTTGCAGATGACACAGTCTTAATAGGCAAAAGTAAACAGCATGCACAAAATCTACTTCACATAGCAGAAACTAAATTTCAGGAAATTGGACTTAAAATCAATCCTCAAAAGTCGTCAGTTATAAATATTGAAAAGGGCTCTTTAAAAGTGGAGAAGATTGCTACATTTCTAAACGAAGAACTACAATCAATAGACACAAATGAGAACATTAAATACCTGGGAATATCATTTTCTAATACATTAGTTTTTGACAAACAATCATTCTTAAAGAAATTAACCACTCAACTAGAAATGCTAGTTCAAAACCATTGCCTTGATTGCCATCAAAAACTTACTATACTAAATCAATATATTTCACCAATGGTAATATACCCCCTGCAGTCAGCTCCATTAGATAAAGTTCCAAAAACCTTTTTAGAAGATTTGAATAAGTACCTTCGAAGTTGTATAAAAGAAATCTTAGAATTGCCGAACGATGTTCCTAACAGTTTTTTATATTCAAACAAATCTGTTAAAGGTTTGGGAATTATTAATATAGTGTGGGAGGCTTATATACAGCAATGTAACAAGTTTGAGTTTTTACAAAAATCTAAATGTCCGTATATTCATGGAAATATGTTTGAAGGAAATATAAAACAATGCATAGACTCTTTGGGATTAACAAACTCTGAAATCAAAATTATGAATATGAATAAAAACATCGGAAAGCAACTGCGTGAGGCTATGAGAGAAAAGTCTTTTGTGGAATGGTGTGGTTATACCCAAAAAGGACGAGGGGTTATATTATTCAAAGAAGTGAAGACTGCAAATAGGTGGATCTATAATAAAAACGGTCTTACGAATTCTGAATGGAGAGATTGTCTTAAGATGGTGTGTAACACAACAACCGTTAGAAGTGTCCCCGGCCGCAGTACCAGCACATCCCACTGCAGACATTGTGGTGAGTTTGAAACCTTAGCTCATGTGCTTGGTAACTGCAGTTATGGGGAAACACTTAGAATAAAGAGACATAATGAAATACGGCAACCTCTGGCTATGGAACTAAAGAAAGTAGGGTATGAAGTGCATGAAGAAGTAGTTGGTTTGTCAGAAACCGGAAGTACACGGAGATCAGACATTCTCGCCATTGTCAGAAGTAGTGGGGATGGTTTTATTATAGATCCAACTATCAGGTTCGAAAATAGTTCAAGCCAACCGGAAGAGGTCCACAAAGAGAAGTGTAGTATTTATGAACCCACCATCAGAGAATACTATAAGTCAAAATTTAATATAAAGACTATAACCGTGATTGGACTACTTTTTGGTTCGCGAGGGACTTTGGTTAACAATTACATTAAATTTCGAAAAAAGTTTAAATTACCTAAATCTTTGGATATGGAAATTGTTATTAAAATTCTTCGTAGTTCTACAATAATTTTGCGAAATCATTTATTTGGTTCAAAATTATCTAAATTATAGCACAATTAACTTGAAAATTCGTTAGTATTAATATTGTTAGTGTTTATTTTGTTACTTAGTTAATAATCGTTGTAAAGTTATATGTTAATAGTCATATGTATATATTGTTAAAGTTAGTGTTAAAGTAATAATTTCTGTACATAATTAATATTTTTGATACCACTGTGTCATTTGGCAAGCCAGAGAATGCTGGTCAGTTGTTCTTTAAATAAAGAATTTATATATATATATCACAATATTACAAAAATATACATGGCAATTATTTATGATAATCCTCTCCATACATTCGCAACACTGTGCGTCGGCGCGATTTTTAATATATTGTTTAAAACGACAAACTCAAGCGATTAAAACAAAAAAATAACTGCTAGTTACATTTTGCATAATAATAGCAAGCCATATACTAAGTACATCTGTCACTTGTATATAACAGAACTTGAACCAAGAAACATTACATAAAATTTAGTAGTAAAGATTTAACTTTGACACTCAATTGACTTTTAGCGCGTTTAAATTAAAAAGGACCAAAAGATTAACGAAACCGAACGCATTATTGATCAATGCTTTGGAACAATCCTTAGTTCTCTGGGCTGCAGGAACGTACTGGCCCACCGGGATACCAGGAAAATTCCTTATACCTATACCTAATTAACCGTTTAAGTACAAACGTATTTCTTTACATTATATTTTGTATTATTAAGCGCATTTTTCTATAGGGAGAAGAAGTGCATACGTCATACCGTGCCTGACGTCATAATGCTTTCCTCGCAACGCGCATGTACTTCAATAAGGCACATTATATTTTCATTTCTGATTATT
This sequence comes from Agrypnus murinus, assembly GCA_929113105.1. Taxonomy (NCBI): domain Eukaryota; kingdom Metazoa; phylum Arthropoda; class Insecta; order Coleoptera; family Elateridae; genus Agrypnus; species Agrypnus murinus. Next base: position 95,026,764 of record OV816024.1, on the reverse strand, counting down.
GATAGTGTTAAAAAGGATGTTTACAAGCTATAAAAACACTTACCCAATGGCTTTCACCCATTGTTGTTTCAATATTTTATTTGTGATAGTACCTATCTATTATTTTAACCTCACAAAGTAGCGTCACGTTTTCTCTTCCAACTGTCAACAGTGTCAAAACTGTCAAACAAACGGTTTACAGCGAAGTAGAGCGATGCGAACATGCGCGTTGCGAGGAAAGAATTATGACGTCAGGCACGGTATGACGTATGCACTTCTTCTCCCTATTATAAGGTTATTTACATAATGGCCTGTTCTGGCAACACATATTTGACAGATTATAAAAAATGAATAAATTATGTAATTAAAATAAAAGAGCCAGAATCAGTGCACAAGCGTTGGAAGCGGCTGCTTCAGGCCCCACAAGTCAGGGGGCCCCGCAGAGGCCTATTGCCAAGGACCACACTGAACACGCTACAAATAACAATTATTAGAGTGTGAATTCACTTTCTCGCGAAAAGTGAAGCAAGAAACAGATCATATCGTGTACAGGCTAGTAAAAAAAGTGTACGGATGACGCATTACAGATTCCTACGAAAAGGCAAGTATTCAGAGCAATAGGTAAAATATTGTAACGGAGTATACTGTTTCACAGCAGACCTGCGAGGAATGTATCATCTCTGTCGCTCTGACTGCTTGCCTTCTCGCACAATCAGCGCGGTCATCCAGACTACTATGATGACTATAATTTCTTGAATTGACTCTAACTCTTGTTGAATAATAAATATTCTAAGACACTACCCTATTTATGTATTTTGCATGTACATATTTCATTTCATAGCTAGATTCATATACACATATACATTCATATCATATACATTCCACACAGTCTAATAACCATGAAAATGACTCGTTGCTCATAATCTCTAAACTGTACGGAAATGACCGTAGGAAATGATTTCGCGTTTTCAGTGGTTTTATTAAAATGCCATAGATGTCAGCACATGCAATATTTCTAATTATTTGAAATATAGAAAGTTGTAACTTTTAGATAAGGGTTAACGTATTTTGTTTAATTAATGTTTTACATTAAATTATATTTTGAATGCAAATCCATATAGAAAGAATTATCACCCCGGCTGGAAATCGAACCTTAGAGCTTCCGCTTTCCAAGCGACATCTCTACCTCTAAGCTACTGTGTCACTACAAGCATATAAAGTTATTTCAAAAATTGTTATTAAATTAACGTAAAATTGATTTAACGTTATTATATAATTGTTAATATCTATAAATATTATTCATTATTATTGCTAAATTACAATAAAAATAATGAGAGCTTTTATAATTTGCTACATTCCGTATATTCTGAAACTTAAGGTTCGTACATGCAGCGGGCGACTCCCGGTCGTATGTACACCGCCGCCCATTGCAAAGTGCACGATAGACGCTATTTACCTCGGTTATATTTTCTATGACTTACTCTAAGCTGATAAATAAATTATTTTAAACAAGTATTTGAAAATAATAATAAACCTTTCATTCCGCTGCAGCTGTTATAAACACATAGCCTGACATACACGATGTCATTTTGGAATATTACATATAAAGAGTCGTGCACTTTCGCACGTTCAGACACGATATATCCTTCTAATGACTTTAATCCATACATTTAGAATAACCGGTCTATTACATGGAAATCTAAAAATGTTTTGGGAAGCATTAGGTATTCAATGCATTTGTAAAATTGAGGCTATGATTTACTTACATTAACAAAAAAGCAGTGGCGGAATAACACGACGTCCAAAATACATTTAAAATGTGTGTATGACATTTAAAAAAAATTGAAGACACCAACAAAACTATTGTTATTACCTTAAATCCTTGTTCAAATTTCAGTATTAATTTTATAAATACACATTTCTTAATTTTTACAAGTAACACCTGTGATACAAAAATTGTGAGCATTGTTTATTTTTGACAATCTAGCACATCTCAATCTCAAATCATCTTCTAGGTTAAATATGTTTCCTAGCCTTTGGTGTTTTATTACGTTTCGTGGCCGTAAACAAAGTATAGTGTGTAACATGTGCAAACACGCCAATTTCACATTCGTGTGAGTGTGGCATGAGAGGAACTCGGATTATTTAAAAAAGTTTTTGGGTGGGGAAAATTTCTTTCCGCCCCGTGAATTCGCGCCCGATATTAATAATTATATGTACTTCAACGTAATCGTTAGCCATTACCTTTCCTGTGTTTACAAAATCTTTAAACATTTACAATATTTTTGTTATTGGATCAGCATCCGGCTTTTTGACGACAATGCAAAGCCAATTCAGCAATGGTACAGGCTAGATGAAATAGTTTATTTTTATTGTCAATGAACTGATTAATTTGAAACTAAACATTGGCTCAAATTGCTAAGTAAAGGGTTCATAAATTTCTTCAAATCAAAGCATACAAGATTTTATTTTTCACGAGAATACGTACAAGTATGAAGTAGAAAATTAGTGTTAGTTTATAATTGTTGGTGTTTCCAAGGACGTTGTTTATATTTATTCTGAGCGTAACGTCGGCGTCGAGAGCAAAGTCAATATAAATGAATAATGATAATAAATGTGCCCGCTTATGCTGCCCTGGTTGTTATTGATTGTTTATAAGATGGTTTGTACCACTTACGACAGGTATAAACAACAAACAATATGAAAGTGAAAAATAAACTAAGCAAATGAGTAATTACAGCCAGAGCCCTGTAAGATTTTACAGACTCCTAAAAGAGACCTAACAGTAAGGACAGTTTACCGATCGACGACAATGTTTGGCGACTGAGCGAAGCGAAGACGCCAATATTGGAGGAGATCGGTAAACTCCTTACTGTTTGAGATGCTTATACTATTTTTTGTACGACCATTATGAATACAAAGGTATTAACTAAGGAAATATCCCCGAAAAAAATAGATTTAAGACAATTTATTTTTGCCCTGTATATCCACCAAACATTAAGTAGGTTTTGTCGTTACCATGGATACGTTTGTAATTACTATTATTTTTGAATGTCACGATATTTGCCAAACTCGTGAGAATGAGTGAATCTGAAAACGAATATAATTGGGATATTGAAGAGGCCTGAGCAAATTTAAATAAACAACATACATTTTTTTAAATAGTCCAATTATTTAGAAAATAAATGATTTCTCGCGAAATATTTTATAAATTATTTTATAAATTACATATAATTTACTTACCGTTCTGTTTTTGACAGAACTGAACGGTAAGTAATTACTTACCGACGCGTTTTTGCTTAGCAACCAGTAAATATAACCTACTGTTCTAAAACCAAGTATGGTAAACAATCCGAGATAGCATGGTCGTACAAAAAACTTTACAAAATGCTAATGCTCATCAACAAAAAGCTAATGGAAACTAATTTAACCACAACACCATGACAACATCTAGTTATAAATTGTCTTACTTCCTTTGATTACAGAATGTTTATAAAAAAATAAAATTAATAAAAAACGCTGTGTGAGGGTAAAAATGAGACTTTGTACGCAAATTACTGGCACGTGATTAATCTTTATACTGGTCTCACATTTTGCTGATATTTTTGGGAATAAAATAATAATAATAATTTTACTAAAAATAGCAATTAAAGTTACCTGAACCTAATTTTTTTCCTGGCTTGGTCTGAGAACCCCACACGCCCCTGCTCCTGTCTGTCTTTGTAAAAATGTTTTAAACAATTTCTAGTACACAAATCTGATTGAAGAACTCGTTTAAAGTCGGATAATAGAAGACAATATCATTTACTTACTTGGCTTAGAGAACGTAAATGCCCATTGTTCTTAATTTTAAGCTGCAAATACATACAATGTAAAAATATGAACTGTAAAACTTACTTCCACCAATTGTACAATATTTTTGACTAGTTTGCAATGTGATTAGTCTGTAACTTATTCGTAGCATTCTACTCTAAAAAACGTACACTTAAAATTTTATTGAGAAAAATATGAATGAAATATAATATAAATACAAAGATTAGTTTTACAAGTTTTATTAGTATCTTAACCTGACAATATTGTTTCGACATTAAATGACATTTATATTTAATAGAAACGTCAAATTTGTTCTTGAAGTATTTTAATAATTTTATCCAACACCTCTATATAAATACCATGTTTACTATGGTCATTTTAAATAAGGAAAGTGATTGTTTACTCTTATGTTACATTATAACCTACGTTGCCCCTAGCAACGTGGGTTATTTTTAAAAAACACACTCCTTCAAACATAACAACCAATCACCGGCTTACGTTACTTAATATTATTAAAATCTAGTCATCGTGCTAGCGTATTATAGTTATTTATGGTACAAGTGAGTTAAGTAAGATATTATCCACGAACGAAAAATTTAAATTAGGGTTAATTTTTCTGAGTGGCTAATATTTGCCATACAAAATTTTATCCAACGCCTCTTTATTTAAGTTTAAACATCGAATTTGCAATTTGTAGTTTATGACAGTAATAAATTTAATACTCTAACACGATGACTGGATTTTAATAGTATTATGCAATGTAAGCTGGTGATTGGTTGTTATCTTTGAAGGAGTGAGTATTTTAAAAATAACCCACGTTGCTAGGGGTAACGTAGGTTATAATGTAACATAAGAGTAAACAATCACCTTCCTTATTTAAAATGACCATGGTATTTATATAGAGGTGATGGATAAAATTTATTACCGTCAAAACTACAGACTAACTATACATTGCAAATTCGATGTTTAAACTTAAATAAAGAGGTGTTGATTAAATTTTGTACGGCACGCGTGAGTTAAGGATATTATCCACTCAGAAAAATTAACCCACTCGGGCCTCCCGGCCCTCGAGGGTAAATTTTTCGTTCGTGGATAATATCTTACTTAACTCACTTGTGTTATAAATAACTATTATCCAACACCTCTATATAAATACCATGTTTACTCTGGTCATTTTAAATAAGGAAAGTGATTGTTTACTCTTATGTTACATTATAACCTACGTTGCCCCTAGCAACGTGGATTATTTTTAAAAAACTCACTCCTTCAAACATAACAACCAATCACCGGCTTACGTTACTTAATATTATTAAAATGTAGTCATCGTGCTAGCGTATTATAGTTATTTATGGTACAAGTGAGTTAAGTAAGATATTATCCACGAACGAGAATTTTTAGGCCCGAGAGGGTTAATTTTTCTGGGTGGATAATATCCTTAACTCACGCGTGCCATACAAAATTTTATCCAACGCCTCTTTATTTAAGTTTAAACATCGAATTTGCAATTTGTAGTTTATGACAGTAATAAATTTAATACTCTAACACGATGACTGGATTTTAATAGTATTATGCAATGTAAGCTGGTGATTGGTTGTTATCTTTGAAGGAGTGAGTTTTTTAAAAATAACCCACGTTGCTAGGGGTAACGTAGGTTATAATGTAACATAAGAGTAAACAATCACCTTCCTTATTTAAAATGACCATGGTATTTATATAGAGGTGTTGGATAAAATTTATTACCGTCAAAACTACAGACTAACTATACATTGCAAATTCGATGTTTAAACTTAAATAAAGAGGTGTTGATTAAATTTTGTACGGCACGCGTGAGTTAAGGATATTATCCACTCAGAAAAATTAACCCACTCGGGCCTCCCGGCCCTCGAGGGTAAATTTTTCGTTCGTGGATAATATCTTACTTAACTCACTTGTGCCATAAATAACTATTATCCAACACCTCTATATAAATACCATGTTTACTATGGTCATTTTAAATAAGGAAAGTGATTGTTTACTCTTATGTTACATTATAACCTACGTTGCCCCTAGCAACGTGGATTATTTTTAAAAAACTCACTCCTTCAAACATAACAACCAATCACCGGCTTACGTTACTTAATATTATTAAAATGTAGTCATCGTGCTAGCGTATTATAGTTATTTATGGTACAAGTGAGTTAAGTAAGATATTATCCACGAACGAGAATTTTTAGGCCCGAGAGGGTTAATTTTTCTGGGTGGATAATATCCTTAACTCACGCGTGCCATACAAAATTTTATCCAACGCCTCTTTATTTAAGTTTGAACATCGAATTTGCAATTTGTAGTTTATGACAGTAATAAATTTAATACTCTAACACGATGACTGGATTTTAATAATATTATGCAATGTAAGCTGGTGATTGGTTGTTATCTTTGAAGGAGTGAATTTTTTAAAAATAACCCACGTTGCTAGGGTAACGTAGGTTATAATGTAACAAAAGAGTAAACAATCAGTTTCCTTATTTAAAATGACCATAGTAAACATGGTATTTATATAGAGGTGTTGGATAAAATTTATTACCGTCAAAACTACAGACTAACTATACATTGCAAATTCGATGTTTAAACTTAAATAAAGAGGTGTTGGATAAAATTTTGTACGGCACGCGTGAGTTAAGGATATTATCCACTCAGAAAAATTAACCCACTCGGGCCTCCCGGCCCTCGAGGGTAAATTTTTCGTTCGTGGATAATATCTTACTTAACTCACTTGTGCCATAAATAACTATTATCCAACACCTCTATATAAATACCATGTTTACTATGGTCATTTTAAATAAGGAAAGTGATTGTTTACTCTTATGTTACATTATAACCTACGTTGCCCCTAGCAACGTGGGTTATTTTTAAAAAACTCACTCCTTCTAACATAACAACCAATCACCGGCTTACGTTACTTAATATTATTAAAATGTAGTCATCGTGCTAGCGTATTATAGTTATTTATGGTACAAGTGAGTTAAGTAAGATATTATCCACGACCGAGAATTTTTAGGCCCGAGAGGGTTAATTTTTCTGGGTGGATAATATCCTTAACTCACGCGTGCCATACAAAATTTTATCCAACGCCTCTTTATTTAAGTTTAAACATCGAATTTGCAATTTGTAGTTTATGACAGTAATAAATTTAATACTCTAACACGATGACTGGATTTTAATAGTATTATGCAATGTAAGCTGGTGATTGGTTGTTATCTTTGAAGGAGTGAGTTTTTTAAAAATAACCCACGTTGCTAGGGGTAAAGTAGGTTATAATGTAACATAAGAGTAAACAATCACTTTCCTTATTTAAAATGACCATAGTAAACATGGTATTTATATAGAGGTGTTGGATAAAATTTATTACCGTCAAAACTACAGACTAACTATACATTGCAAATTCGATGTTTAAACTTAAATAAAGAGGTGTTGGATAAAATTTTGTACGGCACGCGTGAGTTAAGGATATTATCCACTCAGAAAAATTAACCCACTCGGGCCTCCCGGCCCTCAAGGGTAAATTTTTCGTTCGTGGATAATATCTTACTTAACTCACTTGTGCCATAAATAACTATTATCCAACACCTCTATATAAATACCATGTTTACTATGGTCATTTTAAATAAGGAAAGTGATTGTTTACTCTTATGTTACATTATAACCTACGTTGCCCCTAGCAACGTGGGTTATTTTTAAAAAACTCACTCCTTCTAACATAACAACCAATCACCGGCTTACGTTACTTAATATTATTAAAATGTAGTCATCGTGCTAGCGTATTATAGTTATTTATGGTACAAGTGAGCTAAGTAAGATATTATCCACGAACGAGAATTTTTAGGCCCGAGAGGGTTAATTTTTCTGGGTGGATAATATCCGTAACTCACGCGTGCCATACAAAATTTTATCCAACGCCTCTTTATTTAAGTTTGAACATGGAATTTGCAATTTGTAGTTTATGACAGTAATAAATTTAATACTCTAACACGATGACTGGATTTTAATAATATTATGCAATGTAAGCTGGTGATTGGTTGTTATCTTTGAAGGAGTGAATTTTTTAAAAATAACCCACGTTGCTAGGGTAACGTAGGTTATAATGTAACAAAAGAGTAAACAATCAGTTTCCTTATTTAAAATGACCATAGTAAACATGGTATTTATATAGAGGTGTTGGATAAAATTTATTACCGTCAAAACTACAGACTAACTATACATTGCAAATTCGATGTTTAAACTTAAATAAAGAGGTGTTGGATAAAATTTTGTATGGCACGCGAGTTAAGGATATTATCCACTCAGAAAAATTAACTAAATTAATTAAATAATTAAATTTTTCGTTCGTGGATAATATCTTACTTAACTCACTTGTGCAATAAATAACTATTATCCAACACCTCTATATAAATACCATGTTTACTATGGTCATTTTAAATAAGGAAAGTGATTGTTTACTCTTATGTTACATTATAACCTACGTAACCCCTACCAACGTGGATTATTCACTCACTACTCACTCCTTCAAAGATAACAACCAATCACCAGCTTACGTTACTTAATATTATTAAATTCCAGACATCGTGCTAGAGTATTAAATTTATTACCGTCAAAACTACAGACTAACGATACATTGCAAATTCGATGTTTAAACTAAAATAAAGAGGGTTTGGATAAAGTTTTGTATGGCAAACGTGAGTTAAGGATATTGTCCACACAGAAAAATTAACCCACTCGGGCCTACCGGCCCTCGTAAATTTTTCGTTCGTGGATAATATCTTACTTAACTCACTTGTACCATAAATAACTAATAATAGTTTAATATTGTCAAAGGAAAGACAAATAATGATTATTATTTAATTGAAAAGTTCTGTATATTTATTTCACGTTATTGTTATATATCAAGATGTTTTAGAAGTACTATCGAAACTAATGATGTGTGTCGTAATGTCTAATTATCTTTGTACTAAATAGTACAAAAAATTATTACTTTTTGTATAGTTGCTACAATGGCGACCAATAAGTAGTTCCTAAATGATTTCCTATTTATACAAATAATTTAATATTATAGTTTCATATTTGTGTGGTTGGAGAAAAATGTATTTTTGAATACATAATTTATTTTTAAAATGATACTTTAATTTTGAAACAAGATGATCCTGTCACAAGCTCTTATATTATTTGGAAAAATGTATTAACCATAAAACATATAATTTTTTAGTTGCAATCTAATTCCCATATCTTGGACCCATAAACAAGTTCATGTCTCAACTGGAAATCCTACATGAGAAAGTGTTTATGTAGCTGAGTTGCTACATTTTTTTTAGTGCAGTGTTCAACTAAAATTGGAGTACTGAATTTGTTAGATAGCTGTATATACTGATAAGAAGGCATGAACCCTGGAAATATGCAATTACTCGTATTGATGCATAAGCTCAAACTTTACTGCATTAGGCTTACTTCGATGGCAGATATTTGCCTTTCCAATGCAAGATTAGATTTTAAAATATTTAGCAATATAAGTGGTTAAAGAAATTGTGAAGGTAATTACAAATGTAAGTATATTTATGTGGAGAAGCCGTTAATTAATTCTACAGCTGACGAGATGATTGCAAAAACAATTAAACGAAATTTGCACAGAATTGCTTTAATGTCTGTTATTAGAAATTAAAATCATTATATAAATTCATGTAAAGCTATTCGATACGCTTGTTAATTTATTTGATTTATTTTAAAGATTATTGTTTTGTAGTATATACTTCATAATTTTTATAACTTAATTATATCTGAAAACCTGTAAAGTACAAAATTTACCGATAATTAAGTATAATATCGTGTCAGCAATAAGTACCTACTACTATAACTAGTTAATCTAAAACAATCCAAATAATATAAACTAGCATGCTTTGAGTAAATTTTAACACTCTTGTGTTGTGTGTGTTAACCGTATTGCATTACTTTATCTAAATCTTTCATGGTACGAGGGTGGTCTGAAAAGTTTCCGACCTAACAAAGATACAAGACATTTTTTCTTTAAATTTACTTTTATTTTTCTACATAGTCTCCTTGTAAGTCTACACACTTCTCCCAGCGATGCTCCCATCTCTTTAACCAGTCCAAATAGTACTCTGCAAAATAATTGTTCACGAAGGTGATTGCCTCCTTATTTGACGAAAATCTCGGTCCTCCGAGCGCAATTTTTAGATGAGGGAACAAAAAGAAGTCGCTTGGGGCTAGATCTGGTGAGTAAGGAGGATGGTCAAGCAGTTCAAACCGTAATTCATGGATTTTCGCCATGGCAACCGCAGAGGTGTGAGATCGTCTTGGTGAAACAGGATTTTCTTTTAATGCAAATGTGGCAGTTTTTCCGCAATTTCAGCTTTCAGCTTGTCAAGTAATGATGCGTAGTATGCTCCTGTAATGGTTTTTCCTGTTTGAAGATAATCGGTTAAGATAACTCCATGACTATCCCAAAAACAGTCGCCATCACTTTCCCAGCCGACATAACAGATTTTGCTTTTTTTGGAGCCGATTCCCCCTTCGCAGTCCACTGTTTTGACTGTATTTTTGTTTCGGGCGTATAATGGTGTATCCAAGTTTCATCTACAGTAATTAATCGGCGCCAAAACTCTGATTTATTGCGCCTAAACTGCGCCAACAGAGCGTTGGAAATGTTCATTCGAACACGTTTTTGGTCTAACGTGAGCAAACGCGGCACCCAACGCGGCGTGGACAGCTTTCTCAGGCCTAAATCTTGATTTAATATGTGACAAACACGCTCTTTGGACATATTCATAGCCTCTGCTATCTCTCTCACTTTAATTCGACGGTCGTTTAGCACCATTTGTTGAACTTTAGCGATGTTATCGTTAGTGGTTGCAGTTTTTGGACGTCCCGAACGTTCATCTTCTCCCAAGCTGGTACGGCCACGTTTAAATTCAGCTGCCCAAAATTTCACTGTGGTAAATGATGGCGCAGAGTCCCCATACACAGAGTCCAACTCATCTTTGATTTGCATAGGCGTATTGCCTTTCAAAAACAAATATTTAATGACAGATCGATACTCAATTTTTTCCATTTTCACAAAAACACTCACATCGACTCACTCAAACGATTGATAAATAACAACTGCGCGTCCAAAATGGCTGAAATTTTGGTGAGTACCTGTCAAAAGATGCACAACTACATTCCCTAGCTTTTATTGACGAGTGCTGCCATCTTCACGTTAAGGTCGAAAACTTTTCAGACTATCCTCGTAGGTATATTCAACGTTCCGTTTAGCTATCTTATTAATCTATTATCTATACACTAAAAAATAATCACTTTAGGGCCGGTATTATAAAACTTTTTACTTTTTAGATAAAATTTACTTTGAGAGTAAATTCATTTGTTCTGTCAATTTCATATGCAAATTGACAGAATAAATTAATTTACTCTCAAAGTAAATTTTATCTAGGAAGTAAAAAGTTTTATAATACCGGCCCTTAGTTGTTAATTGTTATATAAAATATCGTGACGCACTTATTAGTATTTAAAGTTATTTATTTACTTTCGTTTATAGTAAGGCTAGATCAAAGTACACTGTTTAAGGACAATACGCAATAACAGTGGAACCATTTCATAATTGAAACATTGTATTGTAACACTGCTTTTAGACAATAGGAAACAAATGAGAAAAATGAAACAAAAACGTAGTAATAAAGTAGTTCTTAAAAGAACCGATTAACCTACATATATTTAAGAAATTGAAAAGACATAAACCATAAGAAACACAGCGGCAATAAGTAAATGACACATGTTACAACTTTGCTAGGATGAGGTAGATGAACGGTAGGTGTAGCTTCAGATAACGATAGTTTGGAGAAAGTGCCACCAGATAGCGCGTACTGCCGAACTCACATAGAGTCACTCTATATTACTTATATTGGTTGGATACTTGAGATTGGTTGGATCCATTTGCACTAATGCCAATTTAAAAACACGAAGTTTGACAAAATTAGGTAATAATAGGACAGGACTTTTCACTTCCTCATAAATGTATGTGGAAGTTAGTTGCTATGGTTACAACTGTTTCTACAATTGTATCCATAACAATTAACTGCCAAATATAGTTACAAGGTGGTGAAAAGATCTCCCTTAATTTGACAAGTAATATGATGTTTAGTAAATCGAAGAATTTTTATGTATTTCTCTTATCTATTTCAAGTTTTTAAGAAATATAAATTGCAATTGAAGGGTTGATGTCAAACACGGTATTTGTCAAGAAACTATAACCCTTATGAGAACCAAAAACCAATGTAAGGCCAGAATTTTTATTATTTGGAACTATGTGCAGTTTATGAAACATTCTTACACAGTCCAAAAATCTGTGGTTTTTGACGAAAATTTGCAAAACAGATTTGTTACTTTTTTTATTAAACATAAGATACATTTTAATTAGAATATATCGGTCTGGCAGATTTAAAAAAAACTAAAATATATACTTTTTTTAACAAAAGATTCATATCTCTAGCATGAAAGAAAAAATATGTGTAAGCACTGCTGTTGTCGCCCTCGACAATGTCACCCGGGTCTTCATTAGTGTCCAGAATATCATAGAAACCACGGTGTTCTATATTAGACAATACTTCACAAAGGGCTTGAAGATCTTTTAGTTTTGCATGATTGATCTCGATAGGTACAAGTTGTAATTCACTAGTAATATGGAGTCTTGCTTCTAATTATGCATTGTCTCCACGTTCCAGAATAGCTATCTCTTACTTATTCTATAAATTTATTTAACACAAAAATGTTATTGCCTGAATGTATGCCATACATTTGCGAAAACTTTAGTGGAATAAATAGGTGGTCGAGGGTTCTTTACAAAAAACTTATCAGTCGACAGTTTGAAGTTAAAAATATCTTTCTTAGTCGGCCCATAAATATTGATAAAATATGCAAAATATGTTACTGAGTAATAACTGATAAAACGATTTAATAAAGCAAAATATTTTCACTGCTTTTCAAGTGTTTTTATTACGGAAATAATTCAAATGGAAATTGACTTACTAGAGCACAAGAGACATTAACAGTTTTTTTTGTAGCTGAGAGTAGTTACTTCTTTTCTCAATTTTGCAAATAAAATATGAATATATATTACTCTATTTAGGAATTTTATTATATTAATCAATTCAAATAAGCTATGGTAAATTATAATGAAGTAAATGTCAGGTTGTGAAACATTTGACATTTGCCAGGCAAATATAACCAATAATTTTTGCAATGTATATTTTTGGATCCAAAATGGCGGATTGACATTCGCTTTGGCTCAACTCTTATAAGTAATATAGAGTGACTCTAAACTCACATACACATTGATTAAATACCTTTTACAAAAATATAATAAAAGGTCGACGAAAAACGCTATGTTGACAATTATTTGCAAACATATATAAGAAACTGTTTTTATTGCCCTAAAAGTCGTTAAAATCTGTCGGTTATTAGAATTCCAGAAATGAGTATTTCGTGAAAATTTTTGGTGTTTTAAATATATAGACTATAAGGACGTCAACACGCGAATGCCACATTTAGCAAATAACAAGTTAACGTTAGTGAAATTAAAGTTACCAACAAGAACATCAATTAAGTAGTTATTAACTTATTCACTAGTCATAGTTTGATTACTATGACTAGTGAATAAGTTAATAACTATGAAAATTTATATTAGTTACAATATCTTTCTACTTATATGTAATTTGTATTAGTTTCTGAGCCGTGGTTCTCCAGGTAGTGAGTGCTAGTAATTCTTATGTATATATTATTATGACTGCACCCAGATACTATTGTATCTAGATACAAAATAAAAGTATCTAGAAACAGAATAAAAGTATCTAGCAAGTTTTGCTACGCTGACAAAACTTTTTGTTGTTTGGGCAGTTTAACCTTCAATTTAAAAAGCAGTGAATATTCCATCACGGAAGGGAGGCGCTGCAAAAACGCCTCTTCGGGGTGATCAGCTGGCACTTCTGCAAGGATGGGGTAAGGCTGACAAAGATATTCTAGAAGTATGGCTATTTCTCTACAAATATAAATAAATTTCATCTAAATGTTATGTAACGGACGTGAAATACTGATGAATTAACCTTAATTAGGCCGTTAACATATAAGAGGTTTTGTGTTACCTCTACTGTCTACTTTCTCATTTTTCATAAATTATCCGTATGTTCGATGACGATCAAAATTTTGCGGTCGCCGCTTGAACTATTAGCTATTTATTTCAATATACAATCATGCACAGTCTCTTAAATATTTAACATGTGTTCAAAACTCCTTTCAGTCTTGGGCGGCTTTGAATGCTAGAACGTATGTCGTAATTTACTGCAGAAGAAGCTAAGCTTTAAACGTCAACTAAATTCTTTACTATATTCAGAGAGTATATGTATCAGTTCTGTGCCCGTTGCCATTACGATAATATGCCTTTATTTAAATAAGCGTTTAACGAATATGAAAATCATATGAAAAATCAAGAAAACGATCAGAAAAAGTCAAGACAATTCAAGCGAAGTGTTACAATAACATACCTACATTCGAGTTTTCATCACCACAAGATTGAAAGAATTTTTTAACTAATATTATAACGTACTAATATGTTTATTCGAGGGGGGGGGTGTAATTTTATATACTAATATCTATACCGCCGTTCTATGGATGAAGGTTAAATTTTGTTGATAAAAAAATTAAATTGATTTTTTCTAATTGAGAGTGCACGCATATATGTAAGAGACTTCGGTAAAAGCAAAATATAAATCGCCTATCTTTGTTGTGAAAACACAACATTGATTGTCTGCTCAACTCTCAAAGATTTTGTTGTCAATTGTTGTGTATTTAATTATAGTAATAATAACCGCACCCGTTGCCTATGCAATGAAAAATAAATAGAAAAATAGACAAGTAAAAAATAAGTGAGTTGTGTCAAACTTTTCTTTTGAAAAATATAAAACACTTGCATGAATTGTACCCCAATCTTAATTGTAAAAATACAGTCCATTAATAATAATGTGAATACAGAAGATGAGTTTTATCAATACAAACAAAAAAAATCCCACTGGTTAGGATAACTCAAGAAAAGGGTATCCCTAATCATATGGTCCTTCGCGCCGAATGTCGTATTGGAACAACTTTGCAACCGAAGCCCTCAATACTTGATGCTAATTACTTTAAATTGATGCTAGGTATTTATTGGTACAAGTATTTTTATTTGGAATACTCTTTTGGAGTTGTTGTGACAACTTTGCCCGTAACATTTGGTTTTATTAAAGCCCAAAGTTTATCCCGTCCTTTCAAAGAGATTCAGTGACAGTGCACTGTGCTTGGATTCTCTAGCTCTCCACAGATAAGTACAAACTAGGAATTGTGCTCCAGTATTAATGTTCCCGTTCTTACCCTTTAGTGTTTAATTGATTTGTTTTTGCTTCACATGACATTTTGTATTGTCGTTTGAAACATATTTCAAATAGTTACTGGTTTAGATTGTTAAGCTCTTTTGCTGTAATATTGCCTTCTGTTTTTTAATTTTATTTAATAATGGATCTAGATAAGTTAAGATCACTCCGCTCCTCAACAAAAGCTTCCATGACAAGAATTTTCAATTGGGTCATTGCTCATAAATATTCAGAAAATGATGTCGCAAAATTTAAAATTCGCCAAACCAATTTACAAACCGTGTTTGAAAAGTACAATAATGTGCAAGACACAATTGAGGGGTCTATCGTGGAAGGTGATACGGAGGATAGAGATACAACTGAGAATAAATTCTATGACACATTAGCTTTAATTCAGAACTGTATCCAAAGCTTGTCTCCACAGAATCAATCAAATCCTATTCAAACTAACTCTGCCACTTCTGTAATTACCTCGCAAAGATTTACAGGAATAAAGCTGCCCGACATTACCATTTCTCCGTTTTGCGGTAATACGGCAGACTGGCATTCTTTCTATGAACTTTTTACTGCTCTGATTATAGACAACTCTAATTTGACAGATGTCCAAAGCTGTTTTTATTTAAAATCATTTCTAAAAGGAGAACCTTTAAAATTGATTGATTCTTTGCACGTGACAAACGATAATTTTCATACTGCTGTTGATAATTTTAAAGAATCGTTATGAAAATTTAAATTGTGTCATTAACGCTCATTTTAAGTCTCTTTTAGAAGCACCTGTTATCACTAAATGTAACCCACAAAATCTTCGAGAGTTCACAACAAATGCTAAGAGAAATTTAGAATCTCTTCTAAATTTAAAATTTAGTGATACCGAGTTGCTTGATATGCTCGTAATTTACCTTTTTCAGAAAAAACTAGACTAGCACTCGCAGGTTGTTCGAAGAAGATCGTAATATCACAAAGTTGCCAACTCTAGATGAATTCTTCGAATTTCTTGATAAAAGATGTGTAATTTTAGAAAATTTGGGTAATTCCGACCCTCGCACTAATACAAAAGACGGAAAGGTAGCTTTGCATACTAACTTTAACTCAGATTCACAAAAAATGCTCTCTATTGTATATTTTGTAAAAGCAATGGCCATCGCATTTACTCTTGCAAACAATTCACCACTCTTCCCTATTCTGAAATACTAAAATTTGTTAATTTAAAGAAGCTGTGCCGCAATTGTTTAGGAACAAGGCACGCCGTAGAAAATTGCAATTCTACTTATAAATGTTCTCGTTGCAACAGGAAACATCACACAATTTTACACACTCAAAATGACTCTCACAATAGGTTTCATAGCAGCTTCTAAAATTACCCATTAGACACTTAACAGTTTAGAAACTCAAACCTAAACTGTAATAATTTAAATTCTCAAAACCTTACCCACAGTAACAATACCCAAACTCACTCGCCCAAGATCTCAAGGACATCTAACTAATCTCAAGATGCTGCAACATTTTCAAACACTAACCCCCCGTCCAGCCATGTGGTGCTGCCCTCAAATGTCAGACCTACTGACCCCCAAGTGACACAAATTGCTAATACGTCGGCAATTGTATCAGCTCTCTCTACAAAAAAATCACAAATTCTTTTAGCAACTGCACAAGTAACCCTATACACTCCTCAAGGTGATCCTGTACAAGCCAGAATTCTATTGGACAGCGGATCTCAAAATTCTTTTATTACACAAAAGTTAGTAGACAAACTCAATTATAAGCCCTACAATAAAATTCTTCACATTTCGGGAATATCTCAGAATACTACATTATCCAATAAAATGATAGACGTTTTCTTACACTCAAATGTTAACCAAGGCAAACGTTTTAAAATTTCTTGTGCTGTATTGGATAAAATTACTTATAAACTACCTCAAGTTCCAATTCAAGTGGAGAAGCTAAACATTCCAAATCACATTTTTGAAAAGCTCGCTGACCCCAATTTTGAAAATCCCTCTGACATCGACCTACTAGTTGGTGCCGATGTCTATTATACATTAATTTCCAGAGGCATAGTCCAGCTTGGCACTAATAACCCCACTCTTGTTAATACTCACTTAGGCTGGATAATAGCTGGAAACGTACCCCTTACTTGTCCATCCACAAACCCTAACTCTTGTACGTATTTTGTGCTGAATAGTTATCCCCAAGAAAATGCAAATTCTTCACAACACTCAGACCTTGACAACCTTCTTACAAAATTCTGGAACATAGAAGAAATTCCAGAAAAGGTTTCTCTGGCACCTGAAGCCGAGCAAGTTGAACAAATATTTTTAGCATCAACCAAAATATTGGAAGATGGTTCTTATCAAGTAGACATGCCCTTAAAGTCGCCCAACGAACACCACAAATTAGGTGATTCTTTTAGAATTGCTCAAAAACGATTTTTTACTCTTGAGAAAAGATTCGAAAAAGACCCTAAGTTATTCTCAGACTACAAGCAATTTATTGACGAATACATTTCTCTAGGCCACGCTCAATATGTCCCTTTAACATTGAGAAATTCTGCTTCTGAAAATAAATATTTCATTCCCCACCTCTGTGTCATTCGTGAGTCAAGCGCGACCACAAAGCTTCGATTGGTATTTGATGCATCTTCAAAAAGCTCAACAGGCTACTCATTAAATGATATCACCCTGAAAGGTTTTCAAGTGCAACCAGAACTCTACGATATCTTGTGCAGATTCAGACTCTTTAAATTTGTTCTAATAGCCGATATTGAGAAAATGTATAGGCAAATTAAGATTAATCCGCACCAGACATTTCTACAAAATATTTTATTGCGGGACAGCCCGACAGAAAATCTAAAATGTATAGAACTGTCAACCGTCACTTACGGTGCAAATTTCGCTTCATACGTAGCCACTCGTGTTCTTAACGAAGTTGCCCATAGAAATTGTGACCATTTTCCTTTAGCAGCAGATGCTCTCTTGTAGCATACCTACGTTGATGACATCCTTAGTGGCTGTGATGACTACTGTGACTTACAACTTCTTTACGACAATCTTAACGCTCTTCTAAATAAATCTGGGTTTCGTTTGCACAAATGGTGCTCAAATTCTCAGATTTTTCTTAGAAACATTATTGAAGAAGCCACTCAAGAATGCGACATGAATTTCGATGCAGCTCCCAGCAAAGTTTTAGGTTTAAAATGGCACCCAACCGATGACGTTCTATGTATCTCGGTACCCCAGCTGCCCTACTAGATTCCATAACAAAAAGGAAAATTTTA
Source organism: Agrypnus murinus (assembly GCA_929113105.1). Taxonomy (NCBI): domain Eukaryota; kingdom Metazoa; phylum Arthropoda; class Insecta; order Coleoptera; family Elateridae; genus Agrypnus; species Agrypnus murinus. The sequence goes on along the minus strand of OV816024.1, from coordinate 95,008,260 downwards.
TCTTCTATTGCTCAGTGTTTCGATCCCTTGGGTCTAGTAAATCCCGTAATTGTTAAAGGAAAAATACTGATGCAAACTCTGTGGTGTAAGAAAATCGGTTGGGATACATTAATAACCGACGAATCATTATTACCTGAATGGAATAATTTCATAAAATACATTTCTCTTCTTCACAATTTAAAAATTCCTCGATATTTGATTTTACACAAGAAGATTCATAAAATTGAAATTCATGCATTCGCTGATGCTAGTTTAGCAGCTTACGGAGCTTGCATTTACATGCGCATTCTGTACACGGATCAAACAAATCAACATGTCAAGCAATCTAATTTCTTCAAAGTCAAGAATAGCTCCCATTAAAACCATTTCTCTCCCTAAACTTGAATTATGTGGTATGCAGCTCTTAGCGAAACTTGCTAGCAGAATCGCCACCATTTTTAAAACAAAGTTGAACATAGATTCTGTGAATTTATGGTCCGACTCTCGGATAGCCCTATCTTGGTGCAGGAATAATGAAAGTAGATGGACAATTTTTGTTTCAAATCGAGTGTCCCAGATACAAGCTCTCACCTCCAATTTTCAGTGGCGTCACATTAGATCTGCTGAGAATCCTGCTGATATCTTATCAAGAGAATTATTTTCTCAAGATATTTTAAACTCAGGCCTTTGGTTTAATGGTCCGAAATTTTTGCTTCATTTTGATTTAAATTTAAAAAACTGTGTCAGTCCTGTCAAAGTGACCAATCTTCCCGAAGAACGAAATATTACTTTGCATATTGTACACAATAGTGTATCCGAACATACTCTGTCTTGGCGTAAACTTTTCTCTAAATTTTCATGCTTCCCTCGAGTACAGCGTACAGTAGCGTACATCTTGCGTTTCATACATAACTCTAAAACTAGAAATGACAAATTATCTGGTCCATTAACAACTGAAGAATTAGATTCATCTCTGCAGTTAATCTTAAAATCTCTTCAATGTAAGTATTTTTTTAATGAGATACATGAGCGTAAAAGAAATAAACTACTCTCTAATAAAAATTTATGTTCTCTGAAACCTTTCCTCGGCACTTCTGGACTTTTACGAGTAGGTGGCAGGCTGGACAACGCTGACGTTCCTTATGAACAGAAACACCCAATTTTACTGCCATCTAACGACCATGTTGTTAACCTCATGCTTAGACAAGGACATACGCGTCTAGGTCATGCTGGTGCACAGAACGTGCTCTCTAATTCCCGACTCAGTTCTGCCCTTTAAACGGTTTGAGGCAGATCAAACGCATAATTAGAAATTGTTTAGTTTGCTTTCGTTTTCGTGCACAAACAAATCAGCAAATTATGGCTAGCTTACCAAATGAAAGGGTAAACATATGTAGACCTTTCCAGAAAGTTGGTGTAGATTTTGGTGGTCCATTTTTTTTAAATCGTCCAGGCTTCGCAAGACTCCCGTGGTAAAATGTTATATTGCCCTTTTTGTGTGTATGGCCACTAAGGCAGTTCACATCGAGCTCGTCTCAAGTTTATCCACTGAAGCCTTTTTCATGAACCTTAAAACGCTTCATATCACGAAGAGGATACCCGTCTGTTATTTTCAATTTTGGAGGTGCTAAAAATCAACTGAAGGACCTGTATGGCTTTTTCACGAACAAACAAAATTTTGACTCTATCAATCTATTTTTAACTCGCAACGAAACGGAATGGAAATTCATTCCTCCTAGGTCTCCTCACTGGGGTGGACTTTGGGAGTCCGCAATCAAAAGCACTAAGTATTATTTGTACAGTATCGTGGGTAATAGCCAATTTACGTTTGAAGAATTCAGCACTGTATTGTGCCACATTGAAGCCATTCTAAACTCCAGACTAATATGTGCCCTATCATGTGACCCTTCTGATTTTAACTCTTTAACCGCTTACATCTTTGACAGCTTACCCGGAAAAGGATTTGACAACAACTCCTGAGAATAGAGTATCTTTCTGGAAAAGGTGCTCACAGATACAACAACTATTTTGGAAACGTTGGTCTGTAGAATATTTGAATATTTTACAGAACAGACCAAAATGGTTTCAACCCTCCAAAAATTTAGGCGTACATGACCTCTTTCTTTTAAAAGAAGACGGTGTTGTCCCTCTTAAATGGCCCCTAGCTAGGGTAACTGAAGTGATGAAAGGTGCAGATGGAAGAGTAAGAGTAGTAAAACTCCTAACACCTGACGGAAGTTACACTAGATCAGTAACAAAAATTTGTCCCTTACCTGATCAAAACATTAATGTCTCCTCTTGCAACAGCAACAATAATTTCTAAAATTACTCTTTAATGCTACTGTCTTTAAAGCTAAAAAGCTTCAACTCGTGGGCAGGATGTTGTGAAAACACAACATTGATTGTCTGCTCAACTCTCAAAGATTTTGTTGTCAATTGTTGTGTATTTAATTATAGTAATAATAACCGCACCCGTTGCCTATGCAATGAGAAATAAATAGAAAAATAGACAAGTAAAAAATAATTGAGTTGTGTCAAACTTTTCTTTTGAAAAATACAAAACACTTGCATGAATTGTACCCCAATCTTAATTGTAAAAATACAGTCCATTAATAATAATGTGAATACAGAAGATGAGTTTTATTAATACAAACAGTAAAAATCCCACTGGTTAGGATAACTCAAGAAAAGAGTATCCCTAATCAATCTTTACCATTAAAAAATGCTCCGGCTACTATTAAATTAAATTAATTGTGAACCTACTTTATGGTCACAATTGAGATCATCACAATTGGTCTACCAGGCGAGTCGGTTTAATAGGGCTATGAATAAATATGGATCTATAAAACATTATTAACTACACGAACAAGTAAAATAAATAAAACAAAAATTACTTTTAAAATATTTAAATGATAAAATTTATCTAATACAACACAAAAAATATACAAACAAAATTAGAATTGAAATGCTATGAGTTATCAAAAAATAAAAGTATGTTTGGCTATCTCCATTGTTAAATAAAGTTGAAATTATACAGGGTGCAGAGTCCCGTAACGGTCAAATATCTCGAGACATGCACGTAAGATTAAAAAAACAAAAAACACGTCTTAAATATTTTTCAAAAAGCTATCCAATGATACCACACTCGAACCACCCACCTCCACCCCAGGGGGGAGAGGGGCAACTTTGAAATCTTAAATAGGAACCCCTATTGTTTATTGCAGATTCGGATTCTCCTTCTGGACTTCTTAAAATTGTTAAACATTTATTTTCTTGCCATTAAATAATATTTTACAGATATAAAATTTTGCTGCTGGTTCTCTCAATACAATTTTAAATTCTCCTTTGTTTTATTATTCACCCTTGGAAACAACACATTCATTTTTTGTAATTATTCATTTCTTTTTACTGTTTTATATTCTTATCGCTCAAATAGCCTGCCTTTGATCATTATTTTGATATTATGATTACTATGAACTTTTCTGAAAATATGGAATAGCCTTAATTATCTATTGCAGGACTTTTATAAAAGATTGAATTATTTAGTAACCGTAGTCAAGGCTAATTTAGATTATTTTACTTTATTGTTACTATAGGATATAAAATAACTTTCATTTTTATTAAAACAAATCACATTTTTCTTTTTCAGGATTAGCTGCAGGTGAAATCCACCGCCCTCATATAATTGTTTTAGCCAAATCGAAATGTGGACAATGTTACCATCCACCAATGTACACATCTACACCCCGAAAAAAAAATCGTTGCACCAAACAAAAAACTTTCATTTAACAGTTTTCGAACTTTAAATACGTCCAACTAGTTTAAAAATATTATATAATCATTAAGTTTAGTTGGTTCACATAATGTATGAAAACAATCAAAACAAGTTATACTTTTGCATTTAAAAAATCAAATAAAACGTTATATCGATGCATTCACCTGTGTTAAACTAGCCGAACACGATGTAAAAACAAAAATTGTTAGTTATTTGAAAAACAAGTAATGTAGCCTGCGTTGACTGGGAAAATGATAAGGGGATGAGGAATGTAAAGACAATATCAATAAAACGCAAAAAGTATATTAAACATAAACATAAAAACAGTCAATTGAATACTAGAATAACGCTAAACAATACCAATGAATTGCAAAAAATGTACTATATAGATAGTAGATAGTATTAAACTTGGACGATCAATCTAAAACTACAATAACGCTTATGCCATTGGTTAAAATGTGCAAATGTTAGAGTTCAGGGTAAGTTAAGTCGAATCTCATACAGACAACAGTTTGTGATTCCTGAACTTCGTAAGCATGGTAATGATCATTATAATACTTGGTAATGTGCTACAATAATATAATGTTACATTCATTACGTTTATTAATATAACACAATAAAGGAGAAACAAAAAATCCACTTAACATTATTGTATCATCATTACAGGCGAAAAGTAATTAGAATTAGATTAATTATAGTAAAAACTTTCGCTGTTACTTACCTGACAATTTTTACAAATGCAAAACACATACAACAACTATAAAACACATTGTGCGCCACTATTTACTCACAGGCGACAATAAAATCAGCACCTTTGTCATTCTTCTGGGTTTTTGGTTTCACTTTGGTTTAACGAACATAAATCTTAACAGTGCTCACCAAATGACATACTGTCATGCCTAACTTCAATGTGAAAATTTTTATTTGATAAAATTTTCTTTTTAGAAACTATAAAAAGGTTTTATTTTAATAAATATGCGCTATAGAACACACGAAGCAAAAACAGGATAAATTTTATTGTACTTTAAAGTTGATTTTTCTTACAACCTTGGTAAATTTTTATTGTTAGCTAACGATGAGTTTTCGTTATCTACTTATGCAAGAAAATATAAATTTGACGCCATTTTAAGGCAAGTTATGACCTAAAACAGAAAGGTGTATGGTTGTGATGATGTATGCAAATATTTGCTACCTTACCTGCGATATTAATATGAAAAAAGTATGTTACAAGTTAACGAATTGGTGAAATCGTCAAGATTCTCTTGTTTACTTGGATTGTGCAGTTTGAGGCTAAATCTTTTCATTGAGTTGTTGCCAAGCAGTTCCTTGTGCACCATTTTGAAATAAATGTAAATATTGGGTTTGTTATTTATAGAATATATCATAGAAATAAAATGTCAAATTCTGTATATGAAAATCTGAAATAAGGTAATTTAGCTATTAATCTAATGTTTTTCTTATCTAAAAATATCTAAATAATGTTAAATAGGATGTAATATTCAATTTTGATAGGATAGGAGGATGTAACTAGGCAATTTTAAGTAATTAAATTAATTTTATTTAGTAAATGTTTGCATAGAAAATGTGATTTGGTCGGCTTTCTGTAGTTGCCTTATTTCTTATATTCTGCTTATAACCAGCAATATCACTAAAACACTCTTTTGTTTTTAAAAGGATATAAAAACAGCGACCGATTTGGTGACACTCTCTGTTATTTTAGATCTTTTCAGCAGTGCACATTTGCCCAGAGCAAAATTTTAAGATTTAAAGGTTATATTGTGATTTAAAAATGTAAACATACTCAAATGTCAGAATGTCAGGTTGTATATTGGTGAAATGTCAAAATGATTAATAATTGTCGAAGATCTTTGAATGTATCTATTTGTTTTAATAATAATAATTACTTTTAATTGAAATAATATTCAGTGCTGTGGATTTTTATTAGTGAAATAATTTTCTTTTTCGAGAAGAAATTTTTTTTATAGATGATGAGAATATTAATCTTCGTTATAACTTGGATGTTGGAAGGGAATTTATAAATTTGATCATTGAATAGACTTACCATATCTCAAGCAAGCAGCAGATTTTTTTTCAATTTGATTAATACAATTGATTAATACCATTTATTTAAACTTTTTTTTCATGAAGAGAGGTGAATTTTTGTCTTTCAATCATTTTAGCTACAAACCATTAGAACGAAAGAGGATTTCCTTTTTGTTACTATAGCAGTTGGTAATTTATTAGAGCCAAAAGTTTGATATTATTTAAATACTTTAAGGTATTTATTTAGTTATAATTTAGTGATTAAGATAATGAGGATGCAAGAAATATTGCTGCTGCAGGTAAAACGCATTAAATTATCTTAGGATTGATTTTTCTTTTATTCAAGGTATCCAAATTTAAATATATTTTTAAATTTATTTATTTCAATTATTGCATTGTTTATTTTCTGTGTTCTATGTTAAATAAATGTTTGTCATTTCAATTTAAAGAAACTTTTGGTTTATATTTTTTCTTGTGTACTCTAATTATGTTTCTAGATATTTATTTAGTGCCCTATATAAAAGCGACCCGCCTCGCTTGTGAGTCTCAGTTCAAAGGTTCATAAGGTTCAAGCTTCACAACAGTTATTTAGCCGGAGCTTATTTTTTTATGGTAAAGGTAAGTGATTTATATTTTGTATATATCATCATTGTGCTTTTATAGAGGTATGTTGCTGTAACCATTACTTTTACCCCCCATAAATATAGTGTTAACCGAACTTGGGGCTTTCTTAAATAATTCTTTACCATCGTAACAACCAACCGCCATATATATATATATATATATATATATATATATATATATATATATATATATATATATATATATATATATATATATATATATATATATATATATATATATATATATATATATATATATATATATATATATATATATATATATATATATATATATATATATATATATATATATATATATATATATATATATATATATATATATATATATATATATATATATATATATATATATATATATATATATATATATATATATATATATATATATATATATATATATATATATATATATATATATATATATATATATATATATATATATATATATATATATATATTGATAAAGGGTACCTTGTCACCTCCAAAGTAGGTACCCAGCGTACGTTGTCACTTCATATATAACGTTGTGACCTCCGTTTTCGGAGGTGACAACGTTTTGCCCTTTTTTCGACTGTTTAAGCATATAGATGGTGTTAGAAGCCTAAATTCAAATTTTTGTCTGGAGGTGATAACGTCATACTTATACTCACAAATTTAATTTTTAGTTCAGCTGTAGATCGCTGGCGTTGCCGTCGCTCTTAGTTGTATAATTGCCAATACGATGTCACCTCCGCCTGTATATGTAGTTTTTTGTATCATGTACTGTACGTTGCAGGCTCCAGAGTTTGGCAACGTCGTGTACAAGACCTTAACCATTCAGGTATATAGAATTCTATCGAAACTCGTACATCTGGCGTGGTTTCGACCATTTCACGCTACATAAATTTACACATACTTTTTTGGGAATAGTAGTTGCATTTAAACTAATATTTTTAAGGGATCGCTTGAATTGTACGTCATTTTCAAATAGTTGATGATGGTTTAAAACAATAAAATAATAATTTCTATTCCATTTAAAAAGTTTTGAGTTGAAAATGACTTTCTTTGAAGTATGAAGAGATTAAATAGGAAATACTTATAAGCCGTAATTATGTATAAATAAAGAGTTCATTTTTTTACAAAATGATCATTTCGGAAATGATCATTTTCATTTATTTTCGGAATTGTCATATGGCATATGAAATATTCATTCTCGCACCTACAAAGAAAGATTTAACTTTAAAATTTTCTTACAGTACAACAATTAATAAACTTTGAAAGAAAAATAATTTTATAAACAGAGTAATGTAACATTTGGTATGCAGTGTACAAATTTTGCCAAATCCGGTTAATGAAGTTTTAATTGACATTCTAACTATGTTTACATTTTTATTTATTTATTTATTTAATCAAATCTCCCTTTATATACATAAAATTAATCCTAAAATAAGCTACAAATATAGATTAGTTACCAAAACTTATAGCAAAATGCATTTTTATAATAATTATCAACGGATAAAGTTGAAATAATCAATTCCACAAACATAATGTAAATGTTGTAATAATAATTTAAAAGAATAAAAAGGTTGAATTCATAATAGGGTAATTGCAATTTGCACAAATTGCCAAAAATGATTAACGTTTGTAGACAATTTTAGTTCTATACCTTCTAAATAATTTTGATACAAATTTTCACTTAATTTATTACACTCAGTTCTTAAATCTTGAAAACTTAGGTAGTCGTTATAATCTTGTGAGTTCTTATATTTAATATGCTCAATCTTTTTCTTTTTTACCAAAGAAATCAAATCACTACTGAACCAAACCAGATAGTTTTATTTTCTATGTTATTTTTGGAACAAAATTTTCTAAAAGATTATATAAAATAGAATAATATTCATTAACAAAATCATTAATGTCATTATCAGAAGAATTTGACACAGATTGCCAGTCTACATTTGCAATGCAAGAGTTAATTGCTACATAATTAGCACGTTTAAACATGTATTTGGTTACTTCGCTCACTGTAGTACAAATATTTTCAGGATTATGGTAACAGATATCATACGAGCTATGATGGCAAGTATTGTTAGAGGATCAGATGCTACTTGAATAGCGACATTATTAACGTTAGCAAAAACTAAGTCTAGGTAAGTTTTCCGCACATTTGGAATACTGTTGCACTGAGATAGATTTAAAAAATTGAAACTATTGGCTAGCACTAATGTCCCTAGAGAAGCCATTGTCACTGGTAATCAGTCCCATTTCGTCCAAATCCCATTTGTCCAAGGGTAAATTGTAATCGCCGCAAATAATTACTTCATCATGACTTATTTAGATAATCGCACAAGTCTTCAACAGATCTTCATATTTCGAAACTGCACTATTTGGAAGAATATAGCAACAACCAATAAGCAAGCTGATAAGTTATAAGCAATATGCTACATCTGATGAAGGAAAGAATAAATCCGAAATACTCATTCTGTAAAAAAATTAACTGTTTATATTTTTACATAATTACGACTAAAACATATTTTTTCTATTTTGCGTCTGTAATATAGTATATTAAAGAACGAGTTTCATAAGGCAAGATTTATTTAAGAGTCCAAATTTAGAAAACGAGCCGCTTGTGACGAGTTTTCTAAATGACGAGTGCAATAATGACTTATGAAACGAGATTTTATGCTATTTTTTCTATTTTGTGTCTTTTATTGCCTTTTTAAATAAAAAAATCGCAATTTCAAAATTTATGGATTTTTGTGGTAGTTGAAAATACTGATGTGACATTTGAAAATTCATGGACTGAAACAGAAAATTGGGTGAAGTTTTTGTCAATTTTCTGTTTTTTTCAATTATTTTTCAACGCTACCAGCTTTCAAAAAGTTGAGCTATTAAAGCACTCAAATGAGCTATTAACGCTCTGTTTTGGGTGCTTTAACAGCTTTATTATAGATGTAAAATAGAAAAACGACATTTTTTCGGCATTGATCCAAGTCTAGGCCAATTTTCAGATATCGAATCTTGGTTTTCTAACTCAAGTTTAATATGAATGACGTTTATTTATCAGTCCTCGGTTCTGTCATTGGGTACGCCCATTACACTGTCGGAAAACAGCGCTGCAGCAGCTATAACAGTCGTCTTAGATTTAAAAACCACCATTTAAAATTTTTATTTTTTATTATATCTCTTATCTACCGTCAAAATTGATGTTTTGGCATTTTAATTATAGGCTTTCAGTAAATCAGTCGTCTAGTGTTACTTGTCAGCGCTTTAACCATTTTATATGTATAAAACGATGATTCAAACGATGTTATTGCTTGAGTGGCTTTTTAAATCTAAGATGTATTTCCAGTGGTGTGTTAGACGCACCGATTTTCACCCACGTTTCAAGTTGTTTAATTGTCGCTCAAGGGTTAACCAACAAGCTGGTACAAATTCTCGATTCACTAAACGTTCTACAAGCCAGAGCCAATGTTCATAAACCGAATCTAGGTTCCTTACGACTTGTCCGAACTCCAGTCAATTTCCAGGTGTCAACTCGAGGCAGTTAGTTACCCATAGAATATACTGGAGTCAAGCATCAGATACTATTTATGCTAATTTATACACGCTAGTCTTAGCCAATCTCTACATATCAAGCCCCGGTTACTTATCACCCAAAACCTTTCATTCTTAGGTTCTCTAAGATAATTCCAGCCTGAGTAATCTTTAAATTCCAAATCGTGGTTTCTTACCCTGTATCCAAGGTTGGGTCAATTTTCATATATTCTGCTAAATTCTTGCCTGTATTATATCAGCTAGCGAAATGTAAAATAAAAAGTTCCTAGTCGGCCCACTAGATGCATCAAACGAATATATGTACTATACGGTCTGTACACTCAAAAAAGATGGTTGGTTCAACTGAAAAAAGTTGTTAAGTAACAAATTGGGAAATTTAGTAAGTATAAACATGATCCCAGTTGAAGTAGACCGCTCGCTTACTGTTAGAGCAACGGTAGGAAATTTGTTGCAGTACAAGATAAGAAAACCAAATTATTTAGTTAATCTAAACGTCCAATAGGTTCCTTAATCGGCGAAGACTAATAAAACTAAACTATGGATTTGTTTATCTATAAAGTTTACCCACATTTTTCGTTGACCAACCAAATTATTTTATTTATTTTGAACAATATTTTGTAAGGTAATAAATATGATTGTATATGAACGTAAATTTTGATTAATAACTCATACATTTGTTTGAAATAACCTATTCTTTCCTCTGGGCTACCTACAAAAGAAGTACAATTTAACTATCTTTATGTGTAGATTATTGTGTTACAAGTCAGTCTCGGTGGATTAGTGGTTTGCATGTTTGCTTCATAATCCAAGGGTCGCAGCTTCGATCCCCGGCCAAGCTGGTAATTTTTCATAGCGGAGGAAAATTAAAAACATGCCTTCTTCACGGATAGGAAGTAAAACTGTAGGTCCCATGTCAATGCGATGTTTGACACGTTAAAAACCCCTACTGGGGGTGAAATTCCCCCAGATTCGGCTAAATTCTAGTAGGGTCGGCCAAATGATCATAACAATCGGTGCCATGAGGTACGAATGATGCTCCGCCATCCTGATTTGTCGCTCAAAAATAAATAAATAAAAATATTGTGTTACAACACAAACATAGATTGATGAACCTGTTAAACGTTGTCACTTAAACAACCTTTATTTTGTTACTTAACCAACTCAGAAAAACATGACGCGTGTGTTGGATTGTGATAATAACACGTAATATTAGACATGGACGTAAGCCCTTTTGAAAACAGTCAGTCAGTCAGTGAAAGGACTCTCCGGTCTCCTACTAAAAATCCGAATAATGTTAAATTTAATATTGCTAGTGTTAGTTCAACACCTATAAAAATACCTATAATGCAAACGTCAGAACAGGAAACTATTAGTAATCTAAAAATTCAATTACAGCAAGCCTTGAATGAAATTAGTCAGCTGAAAGAACAAGTAAGTACATTGCACGCACAAAATATAAAATTAACACAATCAAATAAAAAAGAATTAGCAAGAAAGGAATCTTACAGCCCCAAAGATTCAGATGAAGTGGAAAATTTAGTTGCCAGAGAAACAGACTGGCTTCTACCTAAAAATAGAAATAAAAAGCGCAAAGCTACTAATTCACCAGAAAAAGAATACGAAAGCTCTAAAAAGCAAGTAGATAAAGTAACTAAAATAGTTAAACCACCGCCAATAATCTTAAGTAATGTAGAGGATTATAATGTAATCAGAGAAAAATTAAACTTAGGTAACTTTGAGTATAAAACTAGCTTGATAAGTAATAAGCAAATTAAAGTTAATGTCAGCTCTGATAAAGAGTACAGAACCCTGACAAATTTAATAAACGAAACTAACATAGAATGGCATTCATATGAAAACAAAACCTCCAGACCCATTAAAGTAATGGTTAAGAACTTGCATCACTCAACTGCTGAGGAAGAAATTGCCAAAGAACTACAAGAAAGAAACTTCAAGATCAATGAGGTAACACAAAAACTCAAGAAAAAGACCTCCAACGGTAAGGTGAGCTATATTCGCTTGCCATTATATATGTTAGTATTTGATAACTCGGAAGACATCAAAAAAATCTATGATATACAACACATCAACAACATGAACATCAAGATAGAAGCAGTAAGAAATAGCAAACTTATTTCACAATGTAAAAGATCTCAAAGATATGGACATACCAGGAAATTCTGTAGAAGAACTTCAAACTGTGTTAAATGCGCAGGAGAACACCTAACTGCAGCATGTACTAAAACTAGGGACACACCAGCCAAGTGCATTAATTGCTCGGAAGCTCACCCTGCTAGCTACAGGGGATGCACAATTGCAAAGGAGCTCCAGAAAAGGAGAGAAAATACGATTACGACAAAAAAAGTTTCCTCAACCAAAATCAGCCATCCCCAATACAATCAGAATCGGGGTATCTTATGCCCAAGCCACACAACAGAAAGCAACGGGGTCAACACCTGTCCCATTAACATCCGAACCATCTATGATGTAGCTTATGCAGGATATGATGAAGAAATTAAACCGAGTCAACGCTAGACTCGATAAACTAGAGGCCAGAAGTACTGGTACTATACCCAAGACATAATAAGTATATGGCTCTAAAAGACTTACGTATTGCTGCCTGGAATGTCAATGACGTTCTAAAGAAAAAACACGACCTTGAAGTCTTTCTAAACACTCAATATATAGATGTCTACCTCATTTCAGAGACACACATGACAAACCAAACTTACCTTAAAATAAGAGGTTATACAACATATCACACTATCCACCCTGACAACCAAGCCAAAGGTGGGAGTTCTGTTGTTATAAGAGAAACGATCAACCACTTTGAAGAATGTCAACTGCAAAGAGAGGATATTCAACTAACAGTGATTGGAATCAAGTCAACGAAACAAAAAAGTGAGAGTTGGTGCAGTTTACTGTCCACCAAGACATAATCTTAAAAAAGAAGACTACCTAACCCTCTTGGGGCACCTAGGGGAAAGATTTGTTGTAGGGGGGGATTTCAACTCTAAACACATAGACTGGGGATCTAGGTTAACCACAACCAAAGGGAAAGAATTAAGGAAAGCAGTCCAAGAAATGAATTGCAATTTTCACTCAACAGGAAAACCTACATACTGGCCTACTAATACCAATAAAATCCCCGATTTACTAGACTTCTTCATCACGAGAAAAGTATCTCCTAACTTCATTGAAGTTGAAGAAAACTTTGACCTAGATTCCGATCATCCAGCCGTCATATTAACACTAAGTGAAAAGATAAAAAAGACGGCTAAAGCCAGCCTTACTAACAAAACCACTGATTGGGAAAGTTTCAAGATCGACCTTCAGAAATCTGCCTGAATATCAACCTTAGAACAGCTGAACAACTAGAGAAAGAAACTGAAAGATTCAACAGACTTATTCCAACAGCGGCATATAACAATACTAAAGAGATTGTACATATGACCAAAGGCGTAAACTATCCAGCCGAGATTAAAGAACTGGTTAAAGAAAGACGAAGAACCAGGAGACGATGGCAGCAATCGAGATATCCAGCAGACAAAACCATACTTAACAATAATACACAAAAGCTTAGAAGAGAAATACAAAAGCTTAAAGAAGAATCAATAAGCTTCTATCTGCAAGAATTATCAGCATATGAAGAAACCGATTACTCACTCTGGAAGGCAACCAAGAAGATTAAAAGACCCGTAACGTCTATCCCCCCTATTAGAAACAGCAATGGATCATGGACCAGAGAGAATAAGCAAAAAGCCGACTTATTTGCTGAATACCTGGCTGAGATATTCACTCCCAACCAAGGAGAGGTAAATCAAGATATGAATAACACCAACAATCCAAAATACCAAAATATCACACCAGTTACACCAAGAGAAGTAGCTGAGGAGATAAAAACTAATTTGAACCCAAAGAAAGCACCAGGATATGACCTGATCACTGGAGAAATATTAAAGCACCTGCCTAGAAAGGGTATAGTAATGCTCACCTATCTATTCAACGCAGCCTTCAGATTGAAACATGTCCCTGCGTGCTGGAAAGTTGCGGAAGTGATCATGCTGCCAAAGCCAGGAAAACAACCTAACGATGTCAAATCCTATAGGCCGATCTCTTTACTGCCAGTAATCTCAAAACTTTTTGAGAAACTGCTCCTCAAGAGGCTGAGACGAATAATAGAAACTAATAACCTAATTCCAGATTATCAGTTCGGATTCAGGCAAAAGCATTCGACAATAGATCAGGTGCATAGAATAACAGATATCATCGAATGTGCTTTAGAAGAAAAGCAAGTCTGCACTGCAGTCTTAGACGTAGCAAAAGCCTTCGACAAAGTATGGCACTAAGGTCTAATTTATAAATTAAACAAAATGTTACCAAAACAACATGCTGACATGCTAACATCATATATATCTGATAGATTGTTTAGAGTCAAACAAGAAGATGAGTACTCGGACTTAAAAGAAATAAAAGCGGGTGTACCCCAAGGCAGTGCCCTAGGACCCATTCTATATTTATTGTATACGAGCGATTTACCTATGATGGAAGAAGCAGTCATTGCCACATTTGCTGATGATACTGCACTACTCGCAGTAGATCAAGACCAGGAAAGCTCTATTAGAAAACTGCAAATTGCAAGCAACGCAGTAGTTGATTGGACAAGAAATGGAAAATTAAGCTCAACGAGCTCAAATCTATTCAGGTAAATTACACCAACACAAAATTAACAGAACCACAACTACTAGATATTAATGGAAAAATTGTACAGTACTCGATGAATGCCAAATATCGTGGCATGAATCTGGACGCTAAACTCAGGTGGAAGGAACATGTTAAGAAGAAAAGAGCGGAATTAGGATTAAAATAGAGACAACACTATTGGTTGATTGGAAGGAACTTCAAACTCTCAATCTCCAACAAGTTGAAACCAATATGGCTCTATGGTATCCAGCTATGGAGCTGTGCCAGTGATTCTAACATCAACTGTATTCAAACATTTCAGAATAAAGTATTAAGAAACATAGTGAATGCCCCCTGGTATGTTCGTAATACAGACATTCATACAGATCTTCAGATTCCAACCGTTAAGGAAGAAATAAAAAGGTTTGCTGGCAAGCATGAAGCTAGACTCCATCTCCACGTCAACTTAGAGGCTCTTCAACTGTTGGACTACCAACACCCTGTCCGAAGATTGAAGCGGAGAAAACCATCTGATCTTGTGTAAAGTGTTAAAGCAGAGCATAGTGCGCGAGTGAGTGATGAGCAAATAGTCCAGAAAAACCTAGATAACATCAATGGATAGACTCTAGCAGATAATTTATTAGCTTAAGACTTATGAGATAAAAATTAATGGTTAGTCTGCCAAAGACTAGTTTTAATTAAAAAAAACTGAATGCGGCTAAGTCAACTGAAAAGATGGAAAGGCGCAAATTCATAAGCTTGTTTTAGTTGATTTTACCGATCGTTTTATTTGAGTGTACGTACAGTTGAAGAGTTAATAAATAGGTTACATTTTTATAAATCTAGGCACTGATGTTTTTAATCTTATTAAATGTAGTTTATTATAAAAATGAATTAGTGCTTGCTAAGCGAAACAATAATGGTTGAATTCTTTGCTTGTTTGAACTAGCATTCATTAGAGGTAAAGGGTTGTGTACTAGTTGTTCTGTTTCTCAATTACCAGCCTTGGTACTACATTAACATTCAAGTTTGGTCCAAGATTTACATTAGTTTTATTGCGATATTGGTGCCATTTATTGGCCAAAACATTGCTAAACGCATTGGTGTTAAAAAATAATAACAAATATTGGTTAACACTGATCCTTCCATGACTGAAACCAAGCTTGATATCATCCATACTTTAACCTAGAAATGGACCGTTTTCGGATTTTAAGGTTGTGCCAAGGTTGATAAACATTGTCTGAAGCAGAAGCTAATGGTGGTATTTTGTTTCTACATGGAAAGCTGCGAATGCTAACATAATTGATCGTCAAATAAACTACCACTTCTAATTCTGATAACACAATATACTTACTATATTTGCTTTAAACTATGTTATCAAAGAAAGGACGACATTATGTTAAACCTGACTTTAATGTGGACTTACTAAAGTACACGTTCCGTAAAACGTACATGTTTTATCGTTAATAAGCGCTTAATTTAAAACATAAGCTAAAACGGAAATTTACAAGAAGTACATGTATAACAGTATAACATACGTATTCTATAATTCGTTAGATCAAATAATAAGAGGTGTAAAATTTTTAAACATGTCGATTAATTTGTTGTGTTTCGATTTGTTTTAATGTTAATAAATCGAAATGGAATCTAGATAAAAGCATATTCAAATTAAACAGTGATTCTCGAGATTACAAGAAACACTACATATTTGAAGAATAATTAAGTAAGAGATTATAGAAGTACAGTTTATTGTAACTGCATAATCAAAACAAAATGTGATATACTGGGCATCATCCCGCTTGAAAATTATTTTTAATTCACCGCGCTTCTGCTTACAGGAATTGATAATTAGTTTTCTTCAACAATATTATATTAACAGTTTTTAGTATGTTCTTGGTTTTGTTATAATTTCAATTCATTATAGAAATAAATTTCTTTCTAAATATCGCAGATCTAAGTATTTCTAATTAGACTATTAAGGTTTTCATTTAAATAATACAACTTTATGAAGTAAACGAGAAATCAATGATTATAATTAGAGAAGCCTTATTAAACTAGTCAGTGCTACTCAGAAAAGCGCTTTTAACGTTTTAAATAAGTCTTTAATAATAATTCATAAGAAATACAAAAACGCCAATTTACTATAACACAAAAAATAAAAAATAAGTAAATCGAGAATGGTCGCTTGTTTTCTTTTGTTATTTTGCCACTAAAATGCCTTCGGCGAGCAATTTGAACCACCCGATTTCAACATCTGGAGACCCACAAGAGACCCTTTTTATGAAATGTACATCTCTGGAATGTGGTGTCAACGCTCTCTATATATAACTGCGCATAACGATGGTATCTTCTGACCTCCAAACACTTGGCACCGCTGCTGGAGGTAACAGCGAACTACTAGTATCTTTTTATATATACATTTTGGAGGTCGGTTCGTATCTTCTGTATAATCTATATATGACAAAATAAAACAAGGGAAATAATTTCCCCTTTCTTGAGATTCGAATTCTAGAGGTTCCCCTCATCACAAATATAACAAATTTTTAGTAATATATTCACGGGAATACCCGGAAGTCAGGTCGTCTCCTCTGTATGACGGAGGTGACAGCTTAACAGGCATCAATATATATATATATATATATATATATATATATATATATATATATATATATATATATATATATATATATATATATATATATATATATATATATATATATATATATATATATATATATATATATATATATATATATATATATATATATATATATATATATATATATATATATATATATATATATATATATATATATATATATATATATATATATATATATATATATATATATATATATATATATATATATATATATATATATATACATATATATACATATATATATATATATATATATATATATATATATATATATATATATATATATATATATATATATATATATATATATATATATATATATATATATATATATATATATATATATATATATATATATATATATATATATATATATATATATATATATATATATATATATATATATATATATATATATATATATATATATATATATATATATATATATATATATATATATATATATATTGATGCCTGTTAAGCTGTCACCTCCGTCATACAGAGGAGACGGCCTGACTTCCGGGTATTCCCGTGAATATATTGCTAAAAATTTGTTATATTTGTGATGAGGGGAACCTCTAGAATCCGAATCTCAAGAAAGGGGAAATTATTTCCCTTGTTTTATTTTGTCATATATAGAGTTTACAGAAGATACGAACCGACCTCCAAAATGTATATATAAGAAGATACTTATAGTCCGCTGTTACCTCCAGCAGCGTTGCCAAGTCGTCGGAAGTCAGAGCATACTAGCGTTATGCAAAGTTATATATCCACATTCCATAGATGTACATTTCATAAAAAGGGTCGCTTTGGGTCTCCAGATGTTGAAATCATGTGGTTCAAATTGCTCGCCGGGGGCATTTTAGTGGGAAAATAACAAAAGAAAACAAGCGAGCATTCTCGGTTTACTTATTTTTTATTTTTTGAGTTATAGTAAATTGGCGTTTTTGTATTTCTTACTTAAGAAATGATTTTCTTATAAATTATTATTAAAGACTTATTAAGCCGTTGCAACATTTTTAAAGCGCCTTTATAGTAGCACTAACTAGTTGAATATGGCTTTTCTAATTATAATCATTGATTTCTCGTTTACATCATAAAATTGTATTTTTTAAATGAAAACTTTAGTAGTCTGATTAGTAATACTTATATCTGTGATATATTAGAAAGAAGTTTCTTTCTATAATGAATTGAAACTATAACAAAACCAAGAACAAAGGGAACTTATTAAATGCTTTAAATATAATATTGTTGAAGAACTAATTATCAATTCCTGTAAGTAGAAGTGCGATTAATTAAAACAATTTAAAACCGGGATAATGCCCAGTATATCACATTTTGTTTCGATTATCCAGTAACATTAAACTGTACTTGTGTCATCTCTTACTAAATTATTTTTTAAATATAACGGAATTAATATAAAAGTATTTACAATTCCGGCTGACGCAAAAACTTTTTGCGAAACCTGTAAAACTAATATTTAAATCTGTAAAGATTTATTTGCTACTGTCATTAAAGGTAAATAACAAAGCAACGTACCAATGTTGTGTATAGTTACGATAGTATAGTACATATCTTGAAATTTAGTTTTATTAGACGTCCAGTAGTTACGTATAACGTAATATTTGTATAAATATGATATTGAGTTTCTTAGAATCTTATAAAGTTTCTTTTAATCTTGGAAATAAGAGTTTAATTTGAATATGCTTTTTCCAGTTTCTATTTCGATTGAAAAATTTAGATATTCTTTTGAATATAGACAAATGAAATAATGTGTTTTTTACAACAAATATTCGTTAAGTTGCCGAAGTCACACTTACGAACTGTTTGCAGTTCGTTTAGTTAAGATTTGTCTTTATGTGGGTATTAAATTGTCATACATAAAATATGAAGGAATCGAATGCTTCTAATTCGTATAAATAATTACTCTCATAGACTCTCAACACATATTGCGACCATACGAACTTAACACTTTTATGGTTTTATTAGAGTTTTCCTTGTGCATATACAGTGTGTAAATAAAGTAAGGAATAAAATTTATATTTTTTGTATTACCACTGTTTGGAATAAAAGCTCGGACACATCAATTTTATTTGTTTCTTGTGGATGTTATGGTCGTCAATTTTAATTTTTTAGTTTACTACTATGGGGCCTATAACGTCATCGACGTTTTTTAAATGGAACCCCTTATTTCTTGAAATGAAAAGCATATTTTTTTCAGTTAAGTTCAGCAATACCCCATATGTGGTATTTAAAATTAGTATTTTTTGAATTATGGAGGACCAAATGTGATAACTTTTCACGAAAATAATACTTAAAAATCTTTCAAGCCTAATGGTTATTTTCATGAAAGCAAATCGTAAGGAACTTAGATTAGGTTTCTAAACATTGGCTCGGACTTGGACAAAGTTTAGTGAGCCGAGAATTAATACCAGGGTGTTGGCTAACCCTTAAGCGATAATAATCAAACATCCAAGACTCGAGAAATAAACATTGCTTGAAACTTGCGTGAAATGAGAGAACCGAGTACTGGTAAGTAATAATAATAATAATAATTGCTACAACCCATAACCTGGAAACCAGGCCCCAGAAGCTATAAGCTTGTGCGGGAGGGAGGGGGCGATTATGATTATTACGTAGGCCCTACGTGCGGCTGCAGCCGACTTACAGATGGAACAGCGCAAATCCCACATTTGTGTTGTAGCAGCTCAAGAAAACTGCAGAAAACCTTAACCAGATCTGCCGGCACCGGGAGTCGATCTCGGGCAGCTTGGGTGAAAGTCCGGCACGCCAGGCATTACACTACCAAGGCTGAAGTAAACGTCAATTTACGCTTGAGTAGAAATTAGAGAACCAAGATTCGATATTTGAAAGACTAGACTTGGATCAATGTCGTGAGAAAACGACTGTCTAGTATTCAGCCACGCTGGGGCTTATTTAAAGATCTTTGTTTTAACATTACCATTTGTCATTAAAGTTAACGTTTTTCTTATAACAGAAAATTGTACGTATTGCTAGGCAAAACTTCTAATCCTACTAATTGAGAGGTACTTTTAGACCTAGTAGAAAAAAATAGTATGTATTTTTCGGATTTAAAGTGGCTTTGTTTGTCTCGCAATTTCTGCGCGGTTACTACACTGTACTACGAGCGATAAATAATTCCGCCAGCTTAATAATCTGTCATTTTATCGTGTGAACAACTCCAGTATAGGGCAAGTACAAATATTTTACCTAATGGGGCCCGATTCCTATAAGCAATCTAGAATGACTTTAGGAGAGTTGGATTTTCCTAGGAGCGATGTGCAAACGCGTTTTTCAAATCGACTATGTTTTTCAATTACCTTAATTGCCATCATAATCCACTCTCTAATCCAGGATTAGAAGGTAAAGTGTTGAAGATTTTTAAAAGTAAATCAATGTTGTCAGTACGCGATACTGCGAAAAAAACAGAAACATCAATAGGAATGATTCAAAAACCTAAAAGGAACGAAAAACAATCTGTAGCTGTAAGAAAACAGACAAGAAAACTGTACAACATCTTAACAAGGAAAAACCAGTGCGTTATAATAGACGATAAGACTTACTGCAATTTTGATTATAAAACTTTGCCAATGCTTGAATTTACACTACTGAGAAAATGAGTGACCCTACTGAGTCCGGACTCGATGACACACGCGTTTTGAAAAGTGATTTGTATGTAGATTTCCCTGCTGAATCAGAATCCGGAGGGCGTCCGTTGATTTGGAATGGCCTTGACCCTTAAAATGTCAATTTTACTTAAAATTTTGAAAAATCAAAAATGCGCTTCTTTATTGTTTGCATCGTCATAACTTTGTCCTGGATGAAACTAGAAGGTTAATTTTTATTTCGAAGAATTCTCCCAGAGTTGTAGATTGCAACGTACTAAATACTTAAAATTCAGTTTTGAGAAAAAAGAATCTGAGAAAATTACTATTTTGTTATATTCCTTATACTACTTGTTATGTCATATTTGTGCATTAAAATTTTCACCAATCGAAAAACTTTTTTATTACAAGAGATAGAGGACTATCTATCGAGACTATAATTAAAAAAAGCCCAAAAAAGCTTTTGGTGAAAAAATTATATCGCTGTCTGTAATACAGACGAAACTATTGCAATTACAATATCTTGTACGCGGGCGACTAGTGATATATAAATCTTATTATTTGATCGTATGACATTTGTCTTCGCATAGACAAGATATTCTACACTGTAAATCTTTCTAAAAACATCTGTATGCCCACCAAGCCTATAATTTGGTAGATCGGGGTGGCAAAACCATTAAAAAACCAAGTCCCGCCACAATTGAGGTTGGATTCGATCGGGCAGTGGCCCCAACCCCTGTCTCGGGGAGGAGCTTATGAAGGTATGAAAGAGGACTGGAGGGCTCTCTCTATTCAACTGAGTTAAGTTGGGGGAATAGTCCTATTGCTGGACGAGGTACTTAGCCCCGTATGAAATAGGACGGAAGGGTGCCTGCGGGTGAGCACGTGCTAGTCAATCGCTCCGGTACTAGCCTGGTTAGCTAGTAGAGGGTGGATAGGCAAACCTCGCTCCGACCAGTGAGCTGACCGGGAGCAATTGCTATGCAATTGCACGCTGATTGGGCGTATCCCAATCACTTCCTTCTGGAAGGAACGTGGGGGTATGTTGATACGGGTACCCCACGTAAAACAAATTATAATAATCTGTATGCTCTTGTTCATATACTTAATTTGCATTTGCAAAATGTCTGCATTTTAAGAAAATCTGGTTGAGATACTAAAGACGTAATAGGTGCTATTGTTCCATCTGCATCCATAGCCCATCCAAATTCTAATATTTCGGGGAAATTAGCATTAACATTCACAGCAGTCTTATAGATGTTTGATAATGACCTTTGAATGTGGTATAAAAAGCATCTTCTGAGGGAGGCAAATAACGGTAAATATAAGTAAAATTGGTTATGAATGTTATGATGTTTATAAAAACGTAGATCAACATTCTTACCGAATGCTGTTTTACAAGTCGGGAACAAATGAGCACGGACTTCATCTAGTGAACCAGTGAACTCTAAACTTCTGTATAAAGCCTTAAAGAATAGCCGACATGTCGAAAACATTTCGTCCCCATCTTCCAAACAGTATTTTCCACTAATAGGTTCTCCAAGCCAGTTTTACCATATTTTTCATTATAACTTTCAGGGCAGTTCTTTTTCCTTTTCGAAAAGGATAGCTAACAGTCATTGCCAGAGAGGCAGTAAGCCGCTAAAAGAATGCAAGCAAGATCTTTTGGATCGTCCCGAATCTTGCCTGCCAGTTCTTCAATGTGGGGCAGACACGGAACAAAGCCTTCTTTGCGATGTAACCATATGGGAATTAACAAAGCTACTGAATAATACCTTGATAGTAGGAAAACGTCAGTATCATTGGAATAAATCAGAACCATTCTATTTTCTCTTTAAAAAAACTGAAGCAATGCAAACATTCTGGTGTCTGCTTCCTCATGTTCTGTAAAACGCTGATTTTTCAAAATATCCACTTCATTATTTGTGCATACCATTGCTTTATCTTCTACATGCATGCCAGAGAGATCTATTTTTATATCTCTTGTATTTTGCAAACTATGAAATTAAGCAAGCTACTCTTAAGTTGATTATTTATCAATAAATGATTTCCATTGTGGTATTGTTACCGTATCACTGACCTCGTAAATATTTTCAGTAAATCTGGATCATTGTTTCCGTTCCGCACCCTTAGCACATTCAGGAAAATCGTACCTGTCCCCCACAAGAATAACATAGGTGCAATTAGAAGGCTTCATTTGAAAAATCGAGTTAAAATATTTCTTAAATAATTCACTGAATGTCATACAACCATAGTTTTGAAACCGTTATACAAAACACATCATATCAATGACGTAGATAGTATTGAAATTATCCCGCGGAAAAGTGTTGCATTCTGAGATATTAAAATATATTTCTTTATTTATCGCACTGAAAAAATAACATTTATTTCCTTTTCTCATTATATATCCCCCAGGTGTTAATGGATCCGATTCAAAAAGTGATGATGGATAATCGGTCCATGCATACGAAAAGGCCCGGATTTTAGTTTGTTCATCCATCTCTCTTGTTTCATCTCTCAAGAGCCTTTGCGTCAATGGAACTGAGTTAATTTGTTTGCAGTTTCATTTGTTGCCAAAAAATTGTAGTTTTACTGGTAAAATTTTATCTAATTTGTTTATTTTGGCATTTTCAATGGCTGCTACACATTTGCTTCTTGCCAAGTGTAAATCTTTTAAAAGATTTATTTTAGTTTTTATAATGTTCTGAATCTGACATGCAACCTGAAAATATGACATAGTATAACGAAATTGTAATTGCCTCAGATTTCTTTTCTCAAAACTGTTAGAATCTACATAACTCGGTTAATGTTATTTTCACTTATAAATATACCAAGTGCATTGATAATTGCCGGAAATCTTTTGAGTGACATTTCTGCAACGTCATAATTGCACGACACGAAGTGGAGTGCAATTACGTTGCAGAAATGCACGAAATCAAAATTTCCAGGCAGAATCAATGCACGAGGCTATATTCGGTAAGAGAATCGCACGACGCACAGAAAAAAATGCATTATGATTAATTGGTTTTATGTAGCTATATATGTTACAAGTATAATTTCCAAAAATTTTTGATTAACTACATATTAATGCGGAACATTATTTTTGCGTTTTTAAAACTGTTTTGCGTTAAATATTTTTGTAGTTTTATTTATTTTTAAATAAATGTTTTTGCAGAATGTTTTAATTCCATTTACTTACAAATAAAACATTGTAACTCTACAGACGCGGTAATCCAAAAACGGCGATGATTCGGATTGGCCCTGTTTTAATTAGTCCGAATTAGAGAGGCTTTACTGTATAAATTTCCGGAAAATTGTGTGATCGTCATTAATACAATTCAAATTTGAATTTTTCTATTGGTTCTCGGCATCGTCCTGCGATTCTCTCCGAAATACTAGAATTTGGATAAGTTAGGAATGCAGATGGAACAATAGCGGCTAAGTATTACAACGTCGCGTCATTAGTATCTCAACCAGAGTTGCAGTCTACAACTCTGGGAGAATTTTTCAAAATAAAAATTAACTTTCTAGCTCCATCCAGGATGAAGTTATGACGTTGCAACCAGAAAAGAAGCGCGATTTTGATTTTTCAAAATTTTACGTAAAAATGACTTTTAAAGGGTCAAGCTTATTTCAAATCGACACGACGGCCGCCCTTGGGATTCGGATTCAGCTGGAGAATTTACATACAAATCAGTTTTCAAAAAGCGTGTGTCATCGAGTCCGGACCACCTCTTTAAATAAGCGCGTTTTGAGATGCCTGCTCCCCGATTATTATGTGAGCAAAAAGGAGAATTCGATTTTTGTGGGAAAATATGGGAGAAAGGTCTTAGTATGGCAAGCTATATGCAAATGCGGCATGAAATCTAGCCCCTTATTTACTCAAGAAAATTTGAATGTAAATTTATATCGAAAAGTATGTTTCCAGAAAGACTGGCGCCAATGATTAAAAAGCATACAGCGCCTACTTTATTTTGGCCGGATATAGCTGCATGCCACTATGCAGCGGCCACTTGGGAATGGTATAAACAGCATATCAATTTTAACGAGAAAGAGCCTAATCCTCCAAACTACCCTGAAGCACGTTCTATTGAAGATATTGGACTATTATTAAACGACATCTTCAGAAAAACATTGAAGCTAAAACTAGCCTAGAAGATTTAAAAAAAGTTGAATAAGGCCACCAAAGCGAACGAAGTCATCCAAAACTTAATACCTAACCTAAAAAAGAAAGTGGGAAAACGGGCAAAATAATAATAATTTTTTATGTTTCTGTAAATTATTAAATTTTCTAGACATTAAAGCGTTGTTTTATTATAAAATTGTTAAAAGTATTAGATAATTATAAAAGGTATATGAGTCTGAAGGTGTCAACTTTCTTTTTGATACAGTCCTTACGTTGTACTCTGTAGATTGTTCCATTACCATCCATAAATTGTCGATATAGAATAAATGATTAGTGAACGTGTCAATGAACACTGTTACTAGACAATTTAGAATTTTTTAAAGCACAAGATATGGATGGCTACAGGAGAAGAAGTTATTACTATAAATCATAAAATTTACAATCCAAAATCTATCTGGACATTCATCTATAGCAGCACGTACTTTTTCTATAGGAAAGTTTTAAACCGCTTTGGACAAACTGCGTTGCAAGGATTCCATTGATGCATGTCGTTTTCTGCAAACCATTGCCTTTAATTCAACCCAAAGCTTATAATCCAAAGGATTTAAATTTAGCCTTTCAGGAGGCCAATCTTCATTCTTAATAAACTTAGGCACATTCTCTGCAAGCCACAATTGTGAACTTCCTGTTGTGTGGGCTGCGTCTTGCTGGAGAATCCAGTGTTGGTTTTAAAATGAAAGTCTGATCTAAGCGGCAAAACCACCTTCTTAAGAGTTTCTCTTCGATTCACTTTGATAGTGGTTTTAACACCTTGCTTGCAAAAATAAAGTTTTTTATCACACCATGCCAACTTACTCCCCACCAAACCATCAACCTTGCTGAATGATGACCACGCAGAACATTGCCAACTGCAGCAGTAGCTTCTTTAGAGCTTTTAGCATACATTTGTCCTTTTGACGATTAAATTTTTCTTTAATGGTAAAAATTATCTCATCCGTAAACAAGATACAGCGATGAAGATTTTTCGCGTACTTCTGCCAATGAGACTTGGTTCCGATTTTTCTTATTTCTTTAAGTCGAGCTGTTAATAAGTGTCCAGTACTTCTACGGCAAGCCCTCATACCATCAAGGTCTTCCCTGATCAGTCGCGACATAGATCTGGAGCTCATATCTATTTCTTTCGCTAACAAACTTTTTAGCAACAGGATTTCTTAAAAAGAAACTGTGTGCCAAGTTTAAATCATGGTTTCAAAAGTTTAATCATCCCCTGCTTAATAATAAAATAATAATTTAGTCATTTTGTAATAAAAAATGCGACATCTTATGTCAAATTTGCGATTGTTGAAGCCATTCGGTACCGTAAAGTTTCTGTCAGGCTTATGACGTAGTTTTATTTTCATGTACAATATGGAAAAGAAATGGAGATTTAATAGGAAATATGTTTTAATCGTAATTATGTAAATATAAAAAGAGTTAATATTTTTTTACAAAATGATCATTTCGCTTTTATTCTTTCCTTCGTCAGTTGTATACATACTACATACTTATAATGTAAATTAAAACTTCATTAAGCGGATGTGTGAACACAAGTGAATTTGCACACCACATATCAAATGCTACATCATTTTGTTTAATACCATTTTTTTCTTTAAAAATTTGTGAATTAGAATACTGTAAAAATGTTTAAAGTTAAATCTTCTTTTGTAGATGCAAGATTGAATGTATCATATGATAATTCCAAAAATAATAATCCAAGAAATCCGAAATGATCATTTTGGAAAAAGATAACTTTTTATTTTTACATAATTACGACTACAAAATATTTCCTATAATAATCTCTTCATATCTCAAAGGAACTCGTTTAAATTCAAAACCTTTTACAGGAATAGAAATTATTAGTTTATTTTTTTAAACCATAATCAATGTCTTTTCTTATATATTTGCACCTTTTATCCGATCACGTTTTTCGAACATACAACTATTTGAAAATGATGTACAATTCAAGCGATCCCTTAAATTTCCTGAGTACTTTAAAAATACTAGTTTAAATGCAGCTACTAATCCTAAAAAAGTACGTGTAAATTTAGGTAGCGTGAAATGGTCGAAACAACGCCAGATGTATGAGTTTCGATGGAATTCTATATACCTGAATGCTTAAGGTCTAGTACACGACGTTGCCAAACTGTGGAGCCTGTAACGTACCGTACGTGATACAAAAAACTACATATACAGGCGGAGGTGACATCGTATTGGCAATTATACAACTAAGAGCGACGGCAACGCCAGCGATCTACAGCTGAACTAAAAATTAAATTTGTGAGTATAAGTATGACGTTATCACCTCCAGACAAAAATTTGAATTTAGGCTTCTAACACCATCTACATGCTTATACAGTCGAAAAAAGGGCAAAACGTTGTCACCTCCGAAAACGGAGGTCACAACGTTATATATGAAGTGACAACGTACGCTGGGTATCTACTTTGGAGGTGACAAGGTACCCTTTATCAATATATATATATATATATATATATATATATATATATATATATATATATATATATATATATATATATATATATATATATATATATATATATATATATATATATATATATATATATATATATATATATATATATATATATATATATATATATATATATATATATATATATATATATATATATATATATATATATATATATATATATATATATATATATATATATATATATATATATATATATATATATATATATATATATATATATATATATATATATATATATATATATATATATATATATATATATATATATATATATATATATATATATATATATATATATATATATATCTATAGGGCACCACTATGCGTCCCCCCATGTAAAATCTTAGGTTCAAGCAGCGTCCGAAGTCACTCGGCGTCCGGATATACGGACGCTGGGTGACTAGTGCCTCAAAATTGCACCATATGAAGCTTAAAGTGTCTAGATGGCGAAAATGTAAAAATTAGCTGTGCGCAGTTTGACACCCATTCCTGATTCGTGTATAAAATCGTAGTTCGAGCGTTTGCCACACGCAGCGCTAATAGCGCGGGATTTGTATACATTTGTATACAAATTTATGGCATAGGTTTACCCTGCGTCCGCATATTTAACAAGAATTGTGTTGGTAACACTGATTCCTTTGTGGCTAGACAGTGACGTCATTTCAACGGGACTTCACTTTATGCATTGTATTTCTTAGTAAAGATTACGTCATTTAAGGTGACAAAAATTCGTACATATTATATTTTGTTAAAGCTATTTAAGAAACACTTTTAATACGTTTCATTTATGCGTCATGTAAATTTCGTTTAAACCGGTTTTAATTAATTGCTCCTACAAATGGGCGATAATTTTAATAAGATCGTAAGATTTAATTCAAAGCTCTATTGATTTAAGTGAAACAAACGTAACCACTATTATATTATCATTCAGTATTTAATCAATCACTGATGCTGTTAGCTAGTAATAAATCTGGCTGTTTAATCTTATCCCATATTATATTTTAAAATTTTTAAAACTCATATGTTTGTGAGGCAGACAGTGACATCATTTCAAACGGGACTTCTTATGCATTAAAATATTGAAATTAAATAACTTTTACAACTTCTAATTTGTTAGATGACATACAAACTTGAGATTTGGCACAATTATAGGAATTGGGATTCTTGTAAGTAGGAAAATAAAAAAATATATTTATGTCAACCCTCGCACCCCCTGTTAGGAGTTGTAAAACTTCTAGATGACTTAGAAACTTGAAATTTGGTGTAATTATAGGATTTAAGATTATTATAAAGAAAAATATAAAAGAATGTTATGATGTCAACCCCTGCACCCCGTTCTGGGGTTGCAAAACTTCTAGATGACATACAAACTTGAAATTTGGTATAGCGATGGAATTTAGGACTCTCCTAAAGAAAAATTTTAAAAAAATTATTAAATCAACCCCCATCTTCCATTTGGGGGTTGTAAAAGTTCTAGATGACATACAAACTTGAAATTTAGTATAGCGATGGAATTTAGGACTCTCCTAAAGAAAAATTTAAAAAAATTATTAAATCAACCCCCATATTCCATTTGGGGGTTGTAAAACTTCTAGATCACATACAAACTTGAAATTTGGTATAGCGATGGAATTTAGGACTCTCCTAAAGAAAAATTAAAAAAAATTATTAAATCAACCCCCATATTCCATTTGGGGGGTTGTAAAACTTCTAGATGACATACAAACTTGAAATTTGGTATAGCGATGGAATTTAGGACTCTCCTAAATAAAAATTTTAAAAAAATTATTAAATCAACCCCCATATTCCATTTGGGGGTTGTAAAAGTTCTAGATGACATACAAACTTGAAATTTAGTATAGCGATGGAATTTAGGACTCTCCTAAAGAAAAATTTAAAAAAAATTATTAAATCAACCCCCATATTCCATTTGGGGGTTGTAAAACTTCTAGATCACATACAAACTTGAAATTTGGTATAGCGATGGAATTTAGGACTCTCCTAAAGAAAAATTTAAAAAAAATTATTAAATCAACCCCCATATTCCATTTGGGGGTTGTAAAACTTCTAGATGACATACAAACTTGAAATTTGGTATAGCGATGGAATTTAGGACTCTCCTAAATAAAAATTTTAAAAAAATTATTAAATCAACCCCCATATTCCATTTGGGGGTTGTAAAACTTCTAGATCACATACAAACTTGAAATTTGGTATAGCGGTGGAATTTAGGACTCTCCTAAAGAAAAATTTAAAAAAATTATTAAATCAATCCCCATATTCCATTTGGGGGTTGTAAAACTTCTAGATGACATACAAACTTGAAATTTGGTATAGCAATTGAATTTAGGACTCTCCTAAAGAAAAATTTTAAAAAAATTATTAAATCAACCCCCATATTCCATTTGGGGGTTGTAAAACTTCTAGATGACATACAAACTTGAAATTTGGTATAGCGATGGAATTTAGGACTCTCCTAAAGAAAAATTTAAAAAAAATTATTAAATCAACCCCCATTTTCCATTTGGGGGTTGTAAAACTTCTAGATCACATACAAACTTGAAATTTGGTATAGCGATGGAATTTAGGACTCTCCTAAAGAAAAATTTAAAAAAAATTATTAAATCAACCCCCATATTCCATTTGGGGGTTGTAAAACTTCTAGATGACATACAAACTTGAAATTTGGTATAGCGATGGAATTTAGGACTCTCCTAAATAAAAATTTTAAAAAAATTATTAAATCAACCCCCATATTCCATTTGGGGGTTGTAAAACTTCTAGATCACATACAAACTTGAAATTTGGTATAGCGATGGAATTTAGGACTCTCCTAAAGAAAAATTTAAAAAAATTATTAAATCAATCCCCATATTCCATTTGGGGGTTGTAAAA
Organism: Agrypnus murinus; assembly: GCA_929113105.1. NCBI lineage: Eukaryota > Metazoa > Arthropoda > Insecta > Coleoptera > Elateridae > Agrypnus > Agrypnus murinus. The sequence continues at coordinate 94,977,738 of OV816024.1, read as the reverse complement.
CTTCTGGATGACATACAAACTTGAAATTTGGTATAGCGATGGAATTTAGGACTCTCCTAAAGAAAAATTTAAAAAAAAATTTAAATCAACCCCCATATTCCATTTGGGGGTTGTAAAACTTCTGGATGACATACAAACTTGAAATTTAGTATAGCGATGGAATTTAGGACTCTCCTAAAGAAAAATTTAAAAAAATTATTAAATCAACCCCTATATTCCATTTGGGGGTTGTAAAACTTCTAGATGACATACAAACTTGAAATTTGGTATAGTGATAGGGTTTAAGACTCTCGTAAAGAAAAACATAAAAAATCTTATTAAGTCAACCCCTGCAATTTATTTGGGGGTTGTAATACTTCTAGATCACACACAAACTTGAAATTTGGTATATTTATAGGGTTTAGGATTCTAGTAAATAAAAATTAATTATGTTTAAAAATGTTATTATGTCAACCCCGCATCTCCTTTTAGGGTTGTAAAACTTCTAGATGACATACAAACTTGAAACTTGGTATAGCGATAGAATTTAGGACTCTCCTAAAGAAAAATTTAAAAAAATTATTAAATCAACCCCCGTATTCCATTTGGGGGTTGTAAAACTTCTAGATGACATAAAAACTTAGAATTTGGTTTAGTTATAGGGTTTAGAGTTCTCGTAAAGAAAAATATAAAAAATTGTTATTATGTTAACCCTCCGCTTCCCCTTTAGGGGTTGTAAAACGGGACTTCACTTTATGTATTTAAGTAATGAAATTAAATAGTCTTTATAACTTCCGAATTTCTAGAGTACATACAAACTTGAAATTTGGTATATTTACAGAGTTTCGGATTCTCGTCTAGCGAAAAATTAAAAAAACGTTAAAAAACCCATATTTATATTTTCAAAATTTTGTTCTGTTTTGGGTAGCAGCCACCTCTTAGAATTTCTACACACGGGAAAAATAGTAAACAATCTTTGCGTTTCATTTTCGAACGGGTGCCGTGAAAGAACATAAAAAGTCACCTATTTTATAGATTTTGCGAAGTTGAGGGTCTAAGGGGGTAGCAACCAACCCTTAGAATTTTGAAATACGGGAAAAATAGTAAATAATCTTTGTTGCGGTTCATATTTGAATGGGTGACGTGAAAGAACATAAAAAGTTACATACTTTACGGATTTTGCGACATTAAGGGTCTAAGGGGTAGCCAGCCATCCCTTAGAATTTGCAAATGTGGAGAAAATAGTAAAGCAGTTTATTTGCGTTTCATTGTTGAATGGGTTGCGTGAAAGAACATAAAAACGCACATGCTTCACCGATTTTGCGAAATTCAGGATATAAGGGGGTAGCAGCCAACCCTTAGAATTTCTAAATGTGAAAAAATAGCAACGATTTTTGTTGCGCTTCATTTTCATGGTTATCATGAAAAAACATAAGAAGTCGCATATTTTATGGTTAATAATATACAAGATACTTTTTAGATTTTGCAAAATTCAGATTTCAAGGGTGTACGAGTCACCACTTCAAATGTTTAAATATGAAAAAAATAGTAAACACTTAGCCACTTAACGGGTTCTGGCCTATTTAACAGTCTACACTCAATCATCCGGACAAGCTTTTGGTTATAGTAATGGAATTAAAAGAACTTCGTAGATTTCGGCTTCTTGTTTACGAAAACAGTATTAGAATACATTCACTTTATTATTTCATTATCATTCACTTTAAACCTGTAGTACCTTATTACTTTTTTATTCAGAATCCCACTTGCTATCGATTTCCATACTTCAAATCTAACCGTTCCATTTAAAAAAATCCTGATGATGATATCCAGCACCAGCACAAGTTCTAAGATGTGTTCTGATTTCGTAAACTAGAGGTCAAAGTATACAAAGTTCTTTTAATTCCACTGCTATAGTCACAAGCTTGTTGGAATGATTCAGTGTAGACTGTTAAACAGGACACCCTGTATAGTCTTCAATATCTTCCTCTGCATCGCAGGAAAATTAATTTAGTGACAAGCGGTTTGGACAAAAAATTGTTTTTTTTGTTATTGCACTGTTATTGTTAAAATTAGGAACATTTCTTTGAGAAAAATAATGCCTACATGAAAAGTGTTCATTTAACCAAAACGAAATCAAAAAATTAATAAACAAGAAAACATAATTCCCTATTTTTTATATAAATCTTAAATGAATTGCTTTTTGGTCTGAAAATTAGAACCCAAGGTTTCTTTCTATAACCCCTACAAAAATTTCATAGATATATGGCATGTACTTTCTGAGATAAAAACTAATTTGTTTTTAATAAAATTGTCCCTAAAAATGGGTACCTTTTATTACCTATTGTCTGATAAAAACAAAAGTAGCTATAGCATTTAGAAATATAATATTTTACTAAAGTTAAGCTTTATTAAAGTCAGAGGACTCGAGAAAAAAATGGATATTAGATAATCAGGAATATAACTCAATATTATAGTTTGAAAGACGTCCTTATAAAAATTTAATGTGGTTAGCAAGACAATATTTCCTTGTAAGCATGGATTAAATTTCATTGCAGGTGTGCAAGTCTATAAAGTGACGTAATTTTGTGTATGCTATATCGCATATGCTCAGCACACGTAAAAAACAAAAGCTAATTATTGTGTAAAATGACACTTAATAATTCTAGTTAGCGAATAGATTCTGATATTGGGCTATTGCCAGAAATTCCATTTTTTTCAAATTATGCACGATGGTACATTTTATATACTAGAATGATTGCTTGAAGCTGGAAAAAGAACTTAAAATTGTCTGCTAATAGACCCAACCTGTGTATTCTTGTATATAACTTTTTTCGGTCAGTTGTGTTTACAAATTTTTAATCTTGTTCCTTTTAACACTCGTTTTTCGGGGATTTTCCAAGGAGTAGAGGTTCTCTTTTGCAATTATGAATTTGATAACGGTTACAGCTGTACATATAAGTAAATGTAAAAAACAATTCATTTATACATTCATTCGGAGCATTTAAGAATTAAATATCTCTAAACACTCTAGGTTCTCAGAATTGTATGATGAACAATTTGACGTCGCGTCATCAAACATCGTATCAAATATCATGTTACTGAAGATTTTAGTTGCCCATGCAAATTAAAATATTAATTATTTATGCTGCCAGATTTTAAATTTTTCTTTATATTCTTGAATCTGAAATTTTTTGAAAATATTTTAAATGTTTACACTTGAAACCACCAAAACAAATTTTGGTTAAAAAGTCTTGAATAATTATTGTTTTAAATGCGTTAATAGGATTGAATTAAGATTATTATTTTTTGTTTAAAAGAGTGACATGGAATTATAAATTATAGGACCTTCGTCCAGCTTCAAGCAATCATTGTAGTATAAAATGTACCATCGTGCATAATTTTTTCTATCAAAGAAGAAGGAAAGTGGCAAACACTCTCTTATACTGCATGCACGCAGGCCCCAGTTTTTTTCTGCCTGTCATTTTCTTAAGTTTCTCAAAATATTTTTTTATGTCACTATGTGTAGTTTATAGCAATTTAAATTTGTCCAACAAGCGTTGATCTTCGTACACTGGTATAACACCGTAAGCGTTTCAAAATGGAAAACAGCATTCCAATTATACTGTCTCAACAAGGATTTTCGAAGCTCCACTGTCTTTGAGGTATAGCCCAATGCATGAGAGTACCACTTTTAGGAGATGAATCCCTCCAAGACCAAGCAATAGGTTGGGATTTTTGTTAGACACACTGAATTTATTTGAGCATGTGATGTACTTCTTCATTGCATCACAATGAACCCTTTAGTTCAGTTACATTTGATTTTCTAAGAAATAGAGAAACCATACAAGATCCTTGGGAAGGTTTTTACTTCATTTTCTTCGTTAACGTCACTATTTCCTTTTGTTTTGATAGTACAGTAGCTTTTGAGCAGTACAGTAGTTTTTTTTTTCCTTTGTGTCATAATTTTTTGCAGTTTTCAATTTTCCAACACCATAGTGTGTTATTGTCGAATAATTTATATGAAGAAAAGAAGTTGTCAAGGAAAATATTATGATTAGGGTTATTCTCTACAATAGATAGTAGATAAAAAACAAAGTCACCTCCCAACCCAAGTCTGGATTTTTTATTATTTGGAGGATAACTTGTATAAGTACCCTTCATCTGAACAGATATACCATAATTTGAAACCGAATCTTACCGGTTTCACTTTTAGAAGCATTTTGTTGCGAGTGCCGTTCAAAATATGGAACTATCTGTTCATCTAGTAATATAAGTTGCACGAGAATACTCCATACTGCATGAGTTTTTCATTCATGATGTAAAAATTACCTACTAAGATTTACCAAAAAGAATGAAGTGAATATAATCATGGGTGACTTCAACGGAAAGATAGGTAAAGGAAGAGTGCAATATATTGTTGAAGACCATGGTATTTGCAAACGAAACGATAGGGGGGATATCTGGTACAATTCTGTAATGAAGAAAACTTAATGGTAGCAAACACCTGGTTCCAACTTCCAGAAAGGCGATTGTACACTTAGAAGTGTACTTAGGACCAGGAGACAATGAAGGAAATATCATAAAAAATCAAATAGATTATATACTGATTGATAAACGATATAGAAACGGAATTAAAGTTGTAAGAACTTATCCTGGATCAGACATATGATCTGATCAGAACCCCGTAGCTGAAAAACGTGAGATTAAATTGAAGAAAATCCGGAAGAGAAATAAAACAAGACCTAACTTTGAGAAACTGGGGGAACCACAAATAAAAGAGGAAATAACACGAGTTTTGAATAGTAAGTTTAGGGAAACGGTATAATTGGAAACAGAAACAATGGAAAACTTTTGGCAGTCTGTTAAAAATTTAAACATGAAGTACAAGAAAATGAATTGGAAAACCAAGAGCAGAGAGCAAAACAGAGATGGATGACGGAAGAAATCCTTTTATTGATGAACGAAAGAAGGAAGTACAAACATAAAGACTATAATAAATATAAAGAAATCCATAAAAAGATTACAAGGCTTATAAGAGAGGCAAAGGAGACCTGGATGGAGAAATGTTGTCAAGTACTCGAAGAGCTGCCAAGAAAGCATGATTTCTTTAACACACAAAAAAGAAGATAAAAGAAATAACTGGAAATAAAACCCATCAACACGATATCTTAGTCACAGATAGTAACAAAAAAACAATAGACCCAAACGAGATAGAAGAAATTTTGACAAGCTATATACAAGAGCTTTTTGATGATATCAGAATGTAACCAGAACCAAGAGAAATAGATCAAGAAGATTAGCCATTGAAAATTATTATAGCAGAAGTGAAACACGCAATAAAACTATCAAAACACGTAGAGTCTCAGGTGAAGATAACATCTATACTGAGATGCGTAAAGTATTAGACGATGAAAGCCTCAACATCTTAACATCTTTCTTAAATAGAATATACTATACAGGAATCGTACCACACGACTGGACCCAACTTACTTTTATTCCGATACCTAAAAAGAGCGGAGTAAAACAGTGCTCACAGTACCGATTGATTAGCCTGATGAGCCATGTACAGTAGATAATGCTAAGAACATGCATCAACGAGTACACACAAAATGCGGACAATATGTAGGAGAAGAACAATTTGGTTTTCGCTTAGGCATTGGAACTAGAGAAGCAGTTCAAGGTCCTAGGACTAGCAGAAATACATAAAACAAAATTAAATAGCTTATCGGTATCTCCAGTGTAAGTGACTCCTGCGTACAATGTTGCTTCCTCACGGCTTGCTCCAAAATTATAAGTCTGGATTTCTTCAGCTAGTTTGCAAGCATAATTTTCAGAGAAGTCTATATGTAGTAACCCTTCATTCTTACTAAGACTGTTTTTCAGTGTGTTCTAAGCAGCATTTTCATTTTTAATGTTAAATTTATATTTATTTTTAAAGTTTTCATTTCTTCTTGAACCTCTCCCTGCAACTCTCGGACAGGTTTAGTAACATTGATTTTAGCTGCAATCTTAACATTAAATTGAACCTTTTCTTCATTTTATTTTGACATTTCAGAGGCCTGCCATACATATGCAATGCGGAAGCCTTACTACATGTTACAGGAGTTCATATGAATTGTCATTATCTACAAGTTTTAGTGGCTTTAGTTTTTGTGGTTTGAAGCTTATGTTTGCACGTTGCTTGTACAAGCAGGTAGCTCTGTTTATTTCATTAGGTTTGCATACATAATATAGACGGTAATAACATAGGGATGGCATCGAGAGAATGTACTGTAGGATATTTTTGTTTTGTGTGCAAGGCCAATTGTTTTATTTACTAAACTATAAAGACGGTAGTGTCCTATATCAATGTACATCAACAAAGCATTTAAAAATATTTTCCGTTGTTTTTTTTGACCTCCAGCAACTCTCCAAGGTTTCACCAGCGAGTCATGCAAAACTAGAGTACGGATTGCTTATTCCTCATTGCTTTTTCCTTTTCCAGGTCCAAGTCCAACAAAACGTTTCCCTGCAGTTTTTTTTTATTCAGAGATGGGCATTAGTTTTTCTTCAGGTGTTTTCATAACTGTATTGCTTTCAGTTTTTTTCTACTTAAATGCTTTCTTCTTCTTTTCACATTCTCAAGTTTGCTCAAAACAAATAGCCATAAACCCAAGTGCAGAGAGGTTTCTTTTTGTATCTGAACTTGCCCGACGAAGAGAACACAAAAGAATTTAACAGCTAAAAAATCATTTGGCAGGTCAATCACCGCTGGATATTTTTCTAAAACTTTTTGATGATGAAGTTCAAGATATAGTATTGCGATTTTTTGTAAAGTAGGCTCATGATAAATAATACACACGATTTTATATTTACAAGGGAAAAACTTTTCAGTTTTATTGGCATCCTGTTTTTATTAGGCTATCATACGTTGCCCCAAGCTAATTTGTGTTGGTATGTTGAAGAAGGCAAAGGAGTCGATATTGCATAGAACTGCATGACGAGAAACAAATTCAGAAATATTCAGTAAGCTCGATAAAACTGTTACATTTTCTAACTTTGCGGCCTTTTTTACATCTTCTTTTTCTTAAGGTGCTGTCTTCTTATAGAAGGTTAGCAACAACTTCGGCAAATCGTTCACTATCTTTGGCTATTCTTAGTAATAACTGTGAGTTTAGGCCAGTGCAGTCTCTCACATTTCTCAACCATAAGCCTTGTCTCCTGCCAGTTCTCTTCTACCCTCAATCTTGCCCTCCATTATCAGTCTTAGGTATGGCTCAGCAGAAGTTCAAGAGTTGCAGGGAGAGGTTCAAGAAGAAATGAAAACTTTAAAAATAAATATAAATTTAACATTAGAAATAAAAATGCTGCTTACAACACACTGAAAAAGAGTCTTAGTAAGAGTGAAGGGTTACTCCATATAGTCTTCTCTGAAAATTATCCTTGCAAACTAGCTGAAGAAATCCAGACTCATCATTTTGGAGCAAGCCGTGAAGAAGCAGTCATTTACGTTGGACATACCGATAAGCTATTTAATTTTGTTCTATGTATTTCTGCAAGTCCAGATCATGTCCTGCAGCTATTTGGGCACACTTAATCCTGTCTTTACCTTTCTGTCGCAACAATTGCCAAGAATCCAAACAGTTTATTTGTTTTCAGATAGACTCTCCATTCTTTAATAAGGTAGTTAGTTATCTTTAAACTTTGATGCATTGAGTATTCCTTAACTATCTTTGTAACATAAACGGTTTTTGTATTTAGTCAAAGTAAAACTTCTAACCGAGAAACAAGAACAACGACGAGTGACATGGACTAAATATGTAGTTGTCCTAGACAATGTTCCAGAGAATGACTGGTATAAGGTCATATTCAGCGACTAGTCAAAGTCTGGTGTTTTCGTTGGTTACTCTCGCAAAAGAGTGATCGGACCTAAACATGAAGCATTCCATAAGTACTGCTTAAAACGTACGGTTAGGTTTCCTCAAGGTGCAATAGTTTAGAGCTATATGTCAGCTGGAGGGTTAGAATGATTTCAGTCCATAGACGGCACAGTTAATGTTGAAAAGTATCAGCAAATTCTTAACGCAAACTTGTTACCAATCGTTAAAAATCGATCTTGACCGCGATTTAATCTTTCAACAAGATGGCGCTTCTTACCACACATCAAAAACGACCAAAAAATGGTTTGAAAATCATAATTTCAAAGTTGTTGAATGATCCTCAAGCAGTTCGGATCTTTAGTGTTATTGAATTTGAAATTATCAGCAAGTGGGGCATTATCCAATTTAGATAATTGTAATCCCCAAGTTAGAAGTATGTCAGCCAAAATTTAAGAGGCGAATAAAGCAAAGCGAGATGTTAAATCTTATTGAATTGTATTTATAAACTGCTATCTGAATATTTAGTTGTCAGCGAGTTTTATTGAATTTTTGAAAATTGTTTTCTGCAGATCTTTTTTTACAGAAGTTGATGGTTATTGTTTGAAAATGGTGTAATTTGGAACACTAGTAGGAAAAATAAACACAGAATTCATGAAACTGTCCAAATACATATTTAGTTGTTAGGGCTCGTACATGTTTTGTAAATTTCACAGAGGAACATCGATAACTTAATACCAGAATGTATATTTAAAAGGTAAATAAAATAAATGAAGGTTGCTCATGAAACTAAAATTTGCAAGTAATAAAAATTTCTTTCTCAAAATATTATTCCAAACACAAATGAAAATGATCCGAAATAAACAATTATATATAACAAGGTTACAAGAAATGTGTTTAATACCAAAAATAGGTGAATAGATTAGCATGATCTTACATTTTAGATATGATATTATTTACTACGTATTATGAATGCACAGCTGTTTTCTTCTGAAACTAATAATGGTTTCAATTTATAAAAAATCAGTAATTGATTAAAATAAAGTAAGCACTAATAACGAAAACAAAAACGTCATTTTAAGAGATTGCTAGTCAATAATATTTTTGTTGCATCTTTATTTAAATATTTTTAAATTACATAAAAATACATCTGCACTGACCGCTGGACCTTGAAATTCCCTTCTAAACTATCTTTATCACTACCCAAACTTTTTTTGCCAAATTTCTCTTTAGGCAATATTTGATAATATTGTTGCATGCGCTCATTTTTAAGGTTTAATTTAAAAAAAGAATCAGCTTTCTAGCTCAAATATGTTTGGAGATATAACGATTTAAACCACTGGAAGAACTTAAAAAACTGAAAGCTCTAATTAACACATTAAATCGCTCGGCTCTATAAAATATAGAACGAGAAAATGTACTACAGAATGTCAATAAGAAATAAAACAACGAATCTGATATTTTTAATTAGGTATTGAAATTAAAATGCGTTCCCAATAAAAATTAACAAGTCAATCAAAAATCAATATATTTCAGTATTTCATAAAATCAATTATTAGTCGTTATAAATAACCAATAAGTTTTACCTTGTGCGATCGAATAGTAACTGTTTTGTAAAACAGTGACAGAAAGAAGATAATTTAAGAAGAACTACAAATTCCTTTTTATAGTTTGCTTTAATAGACATGTAAAACGTAGTTTCTAGTACATAAACAAACATAAATACAAAACAATGCATCTGCACTGACCGCTGGACCTTGAAATTCCCTTCTAAACTATCTTTATCACTACCCAAACTTTTTTTGCCAAATTTCTCTTTAGGCAATATTTGATAATATTGTTGCATGCGCTCATTTTTAAGGTTTAATTTAAAAAAAGAATCAGCTTTCTAGCTCAAATATGTTTGGAGATATAACGATTTAAACCACTGGAAGAACTTAAAAAACTGAAAGCTCTAATTAACACATTAAATCGCTCGGCTCTATAAAATATGGAACGAGAAAATGTACTACAGAATGTCAATAAGAAATAAAACAACGAATCTGATATTTTTAATTAGGTATTGAAATTAAAATGCGTTCCCAATAAAAATTAACAAGTCAATCAAAAATCAATATATTTCATTATTTCATAAAATCAATTATTAGTCGTTATAAATAACCAATAAGTTTTACCTTGTGCGATCGAATAGTAACTGTTTTGTAAAACAGTGACAGAAAGAAGATAATTTAAGAAGAACTACAAATTCCTTTTTATAGTTTGCTTTAATAGACATGTAAAACGTAGTTTCTAGTACATAAATAAACATAAATACAAAACAATACATCTGCACTGACCGCTGGACCTTGAAATTCCCTTCTAAACTATCTTTATCACTACCCAAACTTTTTTTGCCAAATTTCTCTTTAGGCAATATTTGATAATATTGTTGCATGCGCTCATTTTTAAGGTTTAATTTAAAAAAGGAATCAGCTTTCTAGCTCAAATATGTTTGGAGATATAACGATTTAAACCACTGGAAGAACTTAAAAAACTGGAAGCTCTAATTAACACATTAAATCGCTTGGCTCTTTAAAATATAGAACTAGGTATTAGTAGCAATAAGTATCATCACAATTTTTTATATGCATTTAACCAAAAGAAAGATTTATTAAGTAGCTTTAATACAATTATTTTTGTCACTTTAAATGACGCAATCCTTACTGAGAAACACACATAGTATTTTGGCAACGCAGAGAGTTTCGAATATACTCCCAGATGTTAAGTTTTATGCAAATAAATCAAATTTTAATTATTATGGCCGCCATATTTCATCCGCGCTTTAAAATTTACAAACGTTGACATCAAATTTGAAATCAGCGACCTGAAAAACCCCTTTGTAGAAAATTTCATACAAATCCAATAATATTTCGAGTTTTATGATGTTTTTATGCATATAATATTTTAAATCTGAAAGCCTTTTAAATAAAATTCATACACATACAGAAACGAAACTAAAAGTATTTATTACATAGCGTTAATAAAATAGAATTATTTTTGCCAGTTGAGATGACGCAATCTTTACTCAGAAATGCAGAGAGTAACTCGACACCGCAGACAGGCAAAGGAATTCAAGCAGGCTGGCCAATACTGAAAAAATAAATGGACGCTATATAAACCTATAGGTTGCATAAAATAAACAGACGCTGAATAAACCTATAGCTTGCAAAAGACGCTGACTGATACCATCATTTATATACACTTATATACGCCGGACGCTGGGCGCTACGCTTTTGGTCCAATAATGGGAATTCGCGCAAGAGATTTATAAGAGAAAGTTAGTTGCAGCCGTATACACTATCTGTATGGCTACTATCTGTGAAACCTTGTGTTATACATTGTTTCTAGTTTGTTGCTTAAATTCTATTTCTTCTATCTGCTATGCCGTACTGATGAACACTAATAAGTGCGAAACACGTGTATACGGCTGCAACTAACTTTCTCTTATAAATCTCTTGCGCGAATTCCCATTATTATCCCTTTGTTATATGTTTATATACGCGCATTAATCTTTCTATTCATGTTGATATGTTTTGGGATTAGGTTGTCTCACGGTAGTGGCTATAGCTACCTCCGTAGTGACGTTTGTTGTTGCATTGAAAACTCAATGTCTTCGAGCCGAAACTACAAATGTGTGGTTGGCTACTATCTGTGAAACCTTGTGTTATACATTGTTTCTAGTTTGTTGCTTAAATTCTATTTCTTCTATCTGCTATGCCGTACTGATGAACACTAATAAGTGCGAAACACGTGTATACGGCTGCAACTAACTTTCTCTTATAAATCTCTTGCGCGAATTCCCATTATTATCCCTTTGTTATATATATATATATATATATATATATATATATATATACATATATATATATATATATATATATATATATATATATATATATATATATATATAGACTTATAAAATGACTTATACGCACCCAAACGACATATGAAATATACAAAGTGGCACCCGGATTTTTCAATGCGGCACCCGTTTTGGGTGCCATAGTGTTTTATACCTTTCTCTACGGTTTCGGCATGTACAAGTTGTGAAACGCCTAGAAACGAATTTTTGTGTGGGTGCCTTAAGGACGTTATATACCGAGTGATATACAAAAAAGTTCAGCGTATCACTACGAGTGGCGCTGCAGTCGATTTCTGTATATACAGAAGTATATGCCGCCTCGCAGTACTGGCACCCATCATAATTATTGTTCTACTGGCACCCATAGCACATGTTTTACCGGCAACATCGCATTACTACGCATTTTGCTTCTGATTTGCTTTTCGGTTTATTCTCTGGCCGCCGGTTTCGACGGCTGGCTACTGGCCGACGTTATAATACGAGGAGGTCAGGATAATCAGAATAATTTTAACACTAAGTTAAAGTAAAAAGATTAATTATAAAGCATTTCGTTAGGAAAGACTATTAAACTCAATTTACCCCTCTATAAAACCATGAAGGTATAATAGATTGGGAACAATTCATATTTAGTTTTAAATTGATTTATTACGAGTTCTCTCTTACGAATTTCATAAAAAGTTGGTCGACTGGGGACTTTGAATTATATGGAATTTATTTTAAAAAATACTATTATTATTGATAATAATAATTAATATTATTACTGATTGAATTCCTTTTTCTTCCTATGTGGGGCGTATTAATAAACTTTGATTACTTTGAGGAATATTTCACATTTCTTAAACTGCATACACATTTTAAAAGAAAACAGCATAATAAACCTTTACATTCTATAATGAACGATAAAAACAATCTAAATAATCTGTGGGTCTTTGGCTTACGAAACGCTGTTAATTAACGCAGGATAGTTATTAAGCGTTTGAATTCTTGTTAAACCCTTTTTAAATTAACTTTATAAAAGGAACAGAATGTATTTTATCAAAATTACCTTTTTAATGACAAAACTATACATAATAAAAATAGTTATTAAGATAATGGATGCAACAAAGGCATAGTTATTAGTTTTGGAATAAATTGTCGGTCCGTTGCCTGTTGGTCACTTGCCGCCGGCTAGCAGTATAGTGTGAATGAGTATCATGTTTTGTCGGTCCGGTGGCTGTTGGTAGCTTGCCGTATAGTGAGAATCAACTTTTAGGCGCGAAATATATCACTTTCATAAAATGTTCGGGGAGGACAGGTATTGAACTTGAACTAGCTGTACTATTTTATGTTCTTAAATTAAAAAGATTTCCTTCCGCAAATTCATGTTGAAGAACTAAAGAATGGGTATCTAGTTGTCCAGATACTTACTGTTACAAATCACAGGTCAGTGCAACTACAAAAAATGTTCGGACGTCTTAGGTACCTGCTACCCATGCTATATTACCAATTACCCTTGTTTATGATTCCAAATATTTTTGGTTTAGGTCTATTTTAAAAGCTGAATGTTGTATTCTGAAATTTTGCTAGAACTAGTAGTAGTTGTATATTTTATTTCTTCTTCTATTGGCTGTAATAATAAAAATAATAACATTCAAACGCTACGCATCGGTAAAACGCTCAAAAATAACGTTGCACATATTCATTCATATGATTTTTCAAATCAAATTTTGTAATTGTTATTTTATTTTCTACATAACCATACATTAAAACTTACTTTAGAAATACATAGGTACTTAAAATCTCTTGTATATGACATTTCAACTTTTCCACATTAACACTTACAATCATCAAAGAACGATTCTTTTTGTAAATGTTGAAATGTGATATAGGTAGTATTACGTGTTACAATGCGCAAATTTTTACAGCTTTACATCCGTCTATATATTCTTCTTTACTCACTTTACGAACAGTTTTTTTGCATTTGCAAGTCGAAATTGTAGTCTAAATCAATTATGTTTTATATAAAGTGACTATGTGCCCCAACAATGAATTCAGTAACGCCCTTATGTAAGAAATTTTAATAACATATTAAATGCTTATGGAAAAACACTTACTGGACTATTTAATATCGATGTCTGAATACGTTTACTTAGAATATAAAGTAGATAAATGCCTTCATTCAATACTTAAGGAAGATCTCTATCACCTATCATTAGGTATTTCTATAAAAAAACAATAGAACAATACTCAAAAAGCATTCATTTCTAAATCCTTACCTATTGGCAAATTTAATTGTAATAGATGTAACTTTGTTCGTCTATATACCTAAAATGAAATAAATATCATAAGCTGGGGCAATGTAGCTGTTTTTTATAATAATTTAAAATTAAATTAAACCAAGATATCGTAACCATAAAAATATATATGCAGTATGGTTTAATTCTGAAATTCAATTGTTTAAAACTTAAAAACCATTACAGAAAACATAAACGGCAAGAATTATTCAAAGAAGAAGAAAGAACTAAAGAAATTAAATGTACTGGTAAAACAGGCTTATGATACTTATATCGCAAATGTTGAAACTGGTATAGAGCAGAATGTCAAAGAATTTTGGAATTATGTAAACACTAAAAATAAAAAACGATCGAATATATTACATTTCAATTACTATAATCAGCTAATTGAAGAATTTGATGTAGGGGAAAGCTTTAGTAAATATTTTCAATCTGTTTACTCTGCTTCATATGAAGTTTCCTCGATTTATTTTAATAATAACAATACCTGCCTACCGGCGACGAGGGTTGGTATGTTTAAAACATTTTGTTTAAAACTCTTGTTTAAATCTAGTTTAAAAGATCAAACCAAGTTTTAATCTATTTCTTTTTAAACATGTATTAAACGTATATTTAAAATATGTTTTGTTGCAATTGTTTTAAAACGACTTTTCAAACATTTGAAAGAAAAAATATTAGATTATTGTACTGCATTTTCAAATTTAAATGACCAGTTTCCATCTGAAAAGTGTATTATTTTACATAAGTATAATAATACACCGTACACAGTCTTTTTTGCAATGGATACATTTGGCACGAATTTTATTAGGTTCAATAGCATCTTTAATAAAATTGTTAAAAAATGTTGTCATATAGGGCACTTTCGTTAACCCGTCATCATGAATATATAATATTTGAGTGATTTTCTAATTCTGTATTCTTTTTAGAGGTCTGAAGACGCATTTAAAAAGAATAATAGATCATTTTATTTATAAATTACAAAGTGTTGACTTAATAATATTTAACACTTTTGGTTTGGCGAGAATTGTAGTAGAATTTTTATTAGAGTATTTTTTATTTAAGTTACTCTTGCTAGGAGTTGTAAAATTAAAAAAGTGATGATAAGAATAAAAACTTTTACTATTGTTTCAGGCACGCGTAATCATGATTCATGATGATAATTTGTATCTGAATTTAATAATATCTTTCTTGAAAGCTTTTATTAAAATATTTCAAAATGTTTATTAATTTAAAATAGTTTAAATCATGTTTTAAATATGTTTTTATATGGGGTGTTTTACACTCATTTTCGATAAAAAACATGTTTTATTTAAAAAAACAACTGTTTTTGTTTTTTAAAACATGTTTTTTGCCAACCCTGCCAGAGACGTTCTAGTTTGATCTTGATACATATCAACATTATGACTTTAGTGTTCCCCCAGGGATCAAATCTTAGACCTCTGCTTTTTTATTGCTAATAAATGATCTTCCTTCGGTAGTAACAAACTCTAAATGTTTTATATTTTCTAACGATATACAATTGACACTCCTGAAGATGGACAGAATATATGGTGGAGTGTAAACAAAAGTTATATTTCGATATTAATAAATGCGTTGTTATAACGTTTTCCAGAAAGAGAAACACACTACGTATGGCTTACCTAATTGTAAACAGTAAATTGAAAAAAGACAAATATACGAGATCTAGGAAGATTAGTATCATAGCATATCTAGGAATATTACTATACCCAAACAAACAAATGAAGAATCCAGGTCACCGAAATCACGACGGTGAAAATGCTTAACATATCGCAAAACCCGCGACGATCATGAGGCGAGATGCGGTTATCACATGCTCGAAATTTTAAAAAGTACAATCCTAACATACGTTGCTTACTTTCTTTAACAGCCGAGAGTAACAGAAGATGCTGGTTACTCTCTTATATTAACTTAATGTATTTCACAGCTGTTGATCACGCGTTGACCGAGATCCTTCATTTGTTTGTTCGGATATAGGAATATCATTAACTTGGTTTTATGTATTCAATACAAATTCTAAATTGAAAATCTAAAGAGGGGAGTCTACGCACTTATCCAACTGGGATATTTTTGCCTTTTTGGTATTTCTTGCATAAAGGGTAAAAAGACATTTAGAGTTCATAAAATTTTTGATGACCTATATCCACATGTATGACTGAAAGATTATATGGACGTTATTTTGTTTAATTTTGTTTGTGTACAACCAGTACAACGCTGTTTATATTTATTGACGCATCTCAATGCCTACATATTCCTAGTTTTCAGTGTTCCTGTCAGAATATATTTTCTGTTTTTAATGCCGTATGACTCATTTGGAAATCGAATATAAGGAATATTATTCCAACAATAAAGGCACAACAGAAAATTGTTGAACAATTGAATAAGATCATACTCGTTAGTTTAACAATTAAACAACAATAACAAGAATAAACTGATGATTGCATAAACCCGTTGTGCGCCTCATACACGCACAAAAACAATGTGTACTGTATTATACAGCGATTTGTGCCTGGTTTCTCCACAAGCCTGGCATACACGTTCATTTTTGACTCCTACTCACAATCATTATATATTTCATTACCTGATTGTCTACTGATTACCTGTCAAACCTTTTAAAACTTACGAATACATTTTTACACTGGAAATTATAAAATATTACTATAAGTAAGTAACATTATAGAGTAAATCTACTATACATATATTATATGTTACGTACCAAGCCAGAAATTGTACAATTCGCGCATTGCATAGTGATTTTTGTACCAAGCTCAAAGTGCAGAGACTACAGGAAATGCGATTTACCAGACTTGGTACGATACGAGTTTTGTACTGTTCGGGTTCTGAACAACATATTTGTACTGATCTATTAGTTTTAAGCTTTCAGTTAACTTGGTACAATTTAATCTTGTACAAAGGCCGAAAGAGGAGTCGCCTGACTAACTCGAGGGTTTTTTATGGTCCGAAATATTATTATTATTATTGAGCCTCGTACCTCCTATGAACAAGAAGAGCTAAAATTGTAATAACAAGAAAAGGAAAATAGATATTTTGAAATACAGACTATTCTAGTTTATTATATAAATATAAATAAATAAATATAATTTTTGTGCTTCCTAATTTATAGTAATAAATAAATAAATTTATTTATTATAAATTCGAAATGAAAACACAAAAATACGTGTTGGCTGATCGCTAATTGAAAGGTTACGGAGAACAAGCAAGCCCTCTTTTGTCACTAACTTGTGTACTCGCAAACTCGTTCGCTGTCATTCCATGAAACATGGAACTTTGTACAAAAAGTGATGTACGAAGTTGACTGAAAGCTTGAAACTAACAACTCGGTATAAATAGATTGACTGAACCCGAACATTACAAAACTTATAATACCAAGTCCGGTAAATCCCACTTCGTACAAAGTAGTCTGTAGAGAAGTAGCAAAATGTGAAAAGCCTGTTGACGTCATAAAAGATGCGCGTTCTGTTCGCGCTAACATCGCAGTAGTGGCGTAACAAATATTGTTTTTAATTACTACTATACGAAAGACGAAGGTTAATGTAAGACAAACGCTATTGAACAACTTGACAAGTAAAACATACCCCTATTAAAATAATAAACTAAGTTCGAACGTAGTTTCGTCTAGTACGCATGTGACGTCAACAGGCTTTTCTCATTTTGCGATTACTTTACACTTCGCGGTCGGTACAAAATCACTGTACAGTGCACGCATTGTACAATTTCCGGTTTGGTACGTAATATACTAAGAAAACAGTAGAATACTATAAACCAAGTAACACATAAATAGGAAAAAGTTTAATTCCTTCAATATTTTAAATCCTTTCAATATATAATATTGCTAATATTATGTTATGTAAACTTTTTGCGTGAAGAACGTACAGAAAAGGGTGTGTACTTATATTTTTCGTTTTTAAACGATTTTGGTATTTAAATATTCTTTCGACAGTTAAAGAAAGTTGGTGAAAGATTTTTACGATTAGAAGTCTTAAAATTCTTGTGCTTTGTTTTTTCTCTTTAACTAATACCGACGTAATCTAGTCATAAAAATTGTAACAACTAATTCATTATTCAAAACGTTGTAAAGGTAGCTTAATCGTTCATATATTGCTTGCCAAGTTTTATACATTTTCATTAGTCGTACGTAGAATGTCAAACATTAAGCCCAGTGTCGATAATTGGATAACATTTAAAAAAATAGTTAAAACCTAACAGTTTATAAAATGTATTTTTCTATTTTTGATTATACATAGAGTTAATTATTTTTATATTGCATTATATTGGGTAATTCTCAATGATAAAAATAAACCTATAAAGAAGCGACTACTATAAATACATCGTATCAAATTTCTATGAAGCATTTTAGAACGTTTCTTATAGTATTTAACATTACTAGTATGGTAAAAGGGTTTTTACTGGCGAATGGAGGATATAACTGACTAGTCGTAGACGAGTCAGTTACCTCCTTGAGCCAGTAAAACTCGTTACCTTGCGTGTATTGTTGAATGTTTTATTTGTTCCACACTTGTAAATAAATATTTCATTCATCAAACTACATAATTGTATTAAAAATTCTAGAAATTTCGATATTAAAAAAAATAGTATGAGCTTAGAACTATTGCTTTGGAAACGCTCGTTACTTGTTTTGTTGGTTACTATGTCATTTAGAATTACCGTTTGTGGTGCATTTTTGGAAATAGATTTTGCTAATCAGATTTATTGAAATGAGTGTGCCGCAAACTATCATCGATGAAGCAGCAAGTGTAGCTGCAAGTTTGTTACCTGAAAAATCTTCAGCTAGATACGAGCACGAGTACGCTGAATTCAAAAAGTGGCAACAGGAAAACAACGTGATTGGTATGATGGAAGACGTTGTATTAGCGTATATCAATAATTTGTCTAAGAAATTCAGTCAGAATTCATTATGGTCGAAGTGGTCAATGGTTAAAAGTTATTTATCAGTTAGAGAAAACATTGATATTGGCAGGTTTGTTTTCTTTTATAATTAGTTTAAAAGGCAAAAAAGGTTTTATTTGTCAATTCTAGATATCATAAAGTGATTGCGTTTTTGAAAAAACTGAATGAGCGCTATGTTCTCAAGAAAGCTAAGGTACTGACGAAAGAGCAAGTGGAAAAATTTATACTTGAAGCTCCTGACGAGAAGTGGTTATTTGCCAAAGTCGTTACCATTTTTGGTATATTTGGTTGTTTTCGGTGATGAGCTTCTATCCCTCACTTTAAATGAAGTGGAGGATTTGGCCAAATATATTGTTGTCACCTTACGCGATACCAAAAATTTAACAACCAGGAGGTTTACAATAACGGACGATGGGTGTATTTTTAAACCTTGTGTTATTTATCGGAAATATGCGACTCTACGACCTCAAAAAAGTAAGGACCTGCGGTTGTTCTTGACGTACAGTAATGGAAAATGTGTCGCCCTAAATGCAGGTCAACATACTGTTGGTACAATACCTAAAAAAATTGCTGAATATTTAGGATTACAAGAACCTGCATTGTATACAAGTCACTCATTTAGACGGACTGGAGCAACGATGGTTGTTGATGTAGGTGGTGATACTTTAACTTTGAAACGTGCAGGTGGATGGAAATCAACAAAAATTGCAGAGAGCTACGTGGATGACTCAATCAATAACAAGATCGAAATGACAAAAAGATTGTTTCCAATTAAAGAATCTGCGCCATCTACTTCTACAGAGCATATACAGTCAAACTTCCATATTACGAACTTCTCTATAGCGAATTTCTCTATATAACGAATTTTTGTGCTGTACACTGCCCTTTTAGAAAAAAAACATATAAAACTGTCTCTAAATAACGAAGTAAAATTTCTATATAACGAATTTTTTAGGCCACACTAAAATAATTTTTTCCAGGTAAATGTATTTATTATGCATCAATCTTTCTTTCTTAGCAGTAGTAAAAGATTATAAATTTACCCATCTTCCAAGAAGCCTGCACACATTTTTAAAAACCTGTAAACCTTGAAAAGAATTTTGTGAATTTGTTCAAACAGAAGTTCTAAGAAGGATTAAAATTGTCATTAAAAGGCCTCCTACAACTAGTTATCTATACTTTCTTACATTATCAGGAGATTTCCGAAAATTTACCTGAATGAGAGTTCTAGGAAAGATTAAACTTCGATGCATGCACATTGTTACTTGTCTAAATAGATTTCAACCCTCTAAGAAAGATTAACGTTCAATTAGGATTTACGTAAACTTAAAAACTTGCATTGTAAATTTTTATTTTAACTTTAGTTTTATGAGTGAACAACCCTACAGTGTAGTACAAAAAAGTCAAAGCGAAAGTATTTCATCATTACTGAGAAAATCAACGTGTTGCGGGAAATTGATAACTGTATACAAAAAAGAAAGATATCGCGGCTGGCGGCAAAGTTTGGAATTTCTGCCAGTAGTTTAGCGACTATAATAAAAAATCGGAATCAATTTTAAAATCAGTTGGTGAACTTACAGCAAAACGTGCTAGAACTTATATTTACAACGACAACTACGTCGCGACGTAGAAGAAGCAGTTTTAAAGTGGGTGCATTTCATTGGCGACAAAAATGCACCATTATCAAGACAATTAAATAAACACAAAGCGTTACAGTTTGCGGAATCACTCAAAATTAAAGCATTAAAATAAGATTTACAAAAGGTGATATTTCTTTAACGAAATTTCCCTATAGCCAATTTTTTTTCAGGATTTACCGACTTCGTTATATAGAAGTTCGACTGTATATAGTGCAAATACAAGTAGTAATGACTTAAAATTGTTTGGAAATTTCAGCTTTAGTGGAAATAACGGCTGTACTATAATATTTAATTATTCGATAGTAATAAGATGCAATAATTCTCATATGTTAGTAACAATTAAATTACTGCTAAAGAGTTTGGCTTTAATTTCAAATTATATAATAATAGAAAATATGAGGACACGTGTAAAATTTTTTACATGCTAGCCAGTTATACACCCGTGGTCCAGTTATTAGACATTTTCAAGGGGAATACAGTGACTTGATAAATCGATGTTTACAAGTTAGGAACAAATAATAGTATATTATATACCAAGGTTGTGAAGAGTTTTTTCTAGAGCCGAGCATTATTAGATCCCGAGATGCGCAGCATCGAGGGATATAAGATGAGAGGCTCTAGAAAACACTTCACAACCGTGGTGTATATATTATTTTTTTCACTACTAGTACTTTTATTCCTTTTATTCTTCTTACATAAAAAACGTACTATCGCGATCACGGATTTTTTCCTGGATGCCAGTGTATAATGGGATGAATTTTTGCCCCGTGTTACACTAAAATCTGGATTATTGACTAGTAGTCAATAATAAAAAATTATTTACCACTAGGCAAGAAGGCTAACTTCACAAGGTGACAACAGACTAGATAATAGTATGTTTTAAAGCTAGTAGTGAAAAAAAATATTTATACTTGTTTATAGTTTACATGTTCTTTTTAATGCCAATTCTTGCAGGTTTTGAACCATTCCTTGGAATCTATTTTGATTGATATTTTTGTTTATATCGTTATTTCACGTAGAATGTACATTAGCGCTCATTAGATAAGTTTTGATATTGCAGATTGTTAGTGGTAATTACTGATGTTGGATTATTTACAAAATTCAAAATATGTTTTCAAAATATGATTAATGTTACTCAAACTCAATACCCAACATGCACTTTCGTTCTCTGCTGCCTGTAGGAATCTCATTGATTAAGATCTGAGGCAAGATTAAAATACACAATAGTCCTTTCTACTCACGCTGAATCGTTGAGTCTTTTATCTCACTATTTATACCCTCTAATAGTAGTGTATACGTATTTGAATTTTTTGTTTATAGGCAAACTACTGCCGGACAATTTATAGGTTCAAATAATGAAACAGTGTATAACATTGATTCAATTTAGATAATACGTGTACACCTATGTTTTAAGAATTTAAACAGGAAATAAAGATAACAACAAAACATGCAATTTATTTTACAAACTAATGCAAAATATTTAATGTTACCATGTAACTTGTTATGTGTTTTTAAGTCATTAAATCAAAAGCAGGTTTTATTAGTTAGCAGTTCTATACTTTAATTTCAATAAAAAAGCAAAGAATATTGTTGTTACAAAAAACACATTATTTATTTTGTTTTTATAACACTCGATTCTGAGTTTTCTAAAAAATATGTGCCTTTTATTTCAATTAAAATAATTAAAACTTTAAATTATTAAAACTTTTATCCCTAGATGAAAACATTCCTAATTACCTAATTCCTGATTTGCAGAAGTCAAAGAAACTTCATTAAACATAGATGAAATATAACTATACCTACATATATACAAATATTACGTTATGGACATTTAATAAAACTTGGCTGGTTTTAAAATATATATTGAAGTACCTTTAAACAAAATCATGGGCAAACAGATTAAGAAATGCCAAAATGTGCAACTAAAAGTAACAAAGCAATAAAACAATAAAATTTTATTACCGATCGGTAAACAAATCTGTAAATATCGGTACTATTAGGTTTTGCGAAAAAGATTTTTGCTTTCATGAGGATGCATAAACAGAAATATTAAGAACTTCAACATCTACTTATTTTAATAACCGTTAATTTGCTTTTGTTGGATAGTCATTGACATAAAATAAAGCTAAGCGAAATATCTTCAAATGTTTAGAATTCTTTGTTTTTGATTTATATTTATAATTAACTGAATTGAGAATAGTTTGTTGTTTTGAGTAAAATTAAATGATTTTTAAAGCTGCATTTATTAATTAGTAGTGCACAATGCTTATGATGTTCACAACTATGGAGTATATTCTAATCTCAGTTATTTTATTGTTAATATGTCAATAATATAAAGTCTTATTAATGTAAGCTCCAAAATATCAAATAAATTATATTAATCATGCAATAATGGCAATTGCACTAGATGTTTGATTATATCATGCAATGACTAGAAAGTTTACACATTTTCCCTTAATCCCCGTCAGTATTCCATAATTAACAAAGATTGGAAAGGTTTATTATAACATCTAAAAGTATTTGTAGTTAGACTTTAGGCAAGGCAAATGCAACAATCCGAGGTAAACAATAAAAAGTTAAAAACTGGCATCCAAAACTGTAAGGTGAATTATTCAAAAATTTTGCATAAGCTTCCATACTGTATATAAATAATAAAGCAAAAGGTAAAAAGGCACCCATAAATATGGCATCACTGGAGTGGTGCCACTTGGTCGAAGTTTATATAATTATTATACAAATGGGTGCCAGTTAACCAGTTAGTATGTTGGGTGCCAGTTTAACATTATATATCTTTTAGACAGTATAAAAGAATATTGCAGTTTTTCAACCTACTTTTTCTTTACTACTTGCGATGAGTCAATTGGTGTAAAATATACACCATTATCTCAACTCTATCAAGTGGGTGCTACTTTGCCGGAATATGTGTTGGGTGCCACACTGATAGCTTGACACGTATATATATATATATATATATATATATATATATATATATATACAGGGTGGTCCAGACCACCCGTACACCCCTTTTAAAATGCGGGGGATTAAAATTTTTTAACAAGATGATGGTTGATCTTACTAATGTCGATGTGCTCTTTTAAATGACCTTAGAATGGAACCCCCCAATTCCCCCTTGTAGGGGGTAAGGGTGGCAACTTTGAAAATTTAAATGGGAACCCCTAAATTTTATTGCATATTTAGATTCTACTCATCAAAATATGAATAATCTATTCGAAACATTTTTTTATCTTGGCAACAGGTGGCGCTGTAATCGCAAAAACCGACTTTTTGCATTTTCCGCTGTCTCTGGCATATTTACAGGTGCAAATAAAAGTTTTTCATATTTTTTACTAAATAGCGATGAAAAAACTTTGCTAATGTGTACTTCCATGAGACAGAATTTTACGTTACAATGAAAAACGCAAATTCTCTACCTAAGGTGTTTTCGACAAACAGATTTTTTTCTAACGTTGTACGTGATAATATTTTTTTGCCTTAAATGTTGTTAAAATTTGTGTACCATTCTAACAACATTTTCCAAGATTCTACTGGGAAAGATGGTTTTACTTCAAAACATGTCAAGTTACGGTGCATTACAAAAATCTGCCGAAGAGAATTTCACTTTGTAATTCACTATTAAATTTCGGTGGTTATCTTTCTTTTAGCGTATAACACTGAATGATGAAATATGGATATCTCATCCACTCAGCCATAAAGTAAGAATAATTTAAACGAATAAAAGTTTAAATTGTGAAATAAAAATTATTTATTTGAACAGTTGATTTTCAACAATTACATACTATTTAAATAGAATTGCGAAGTAAAGAATTGTAGCAAGTTATTTTCTGTTAAAATTAAATATTAAGTTAGTACGATTTAAATATTATTTTGCCATATGCAGAGCAGATTACAATTTAGAATGTTTTATTGATCATTTTTATTAATTAGATATGGTTAAAATAAATATTCAGATAAAGATTAAAAAGATTAAACAATATCTAAATAAGTAGACGTTAAGGTTAAAAAACAATATAAAAATTTCAGAAAAAAAATTGTTGTCACATACAACGCAAGAAAAAATCTGTTTGTCGAAACACCTTAGGGAGACAATTTCCGCTTTTCATCGTAACGTAAAATTTTTTCTCATGAAAGTACACATTAGCAAAGCTTTTTCATCACTGTTAAGTAAAAAATATGAAAAACTGCTCTTTGCACCTGTAAATATGCCAGAGACGGCTGAAAATACAAAAAGTCGGTTTTTCGCGATTACAGCTCCACCTGTTGCCAATATAAAAAAATGTTTCAAATAAATTATTCATATTTTGATGAGTAGAATCTAAATATGCAATAAAATTTAGGGATTCCCATTTGAATTTTTAAAGTTTCCCCCATTATCCCCTACAAATGTGAGTCGGGGGGTTTCTTCTTGGCGTCATTCGATAGAGCACATCGACATTAGTAAGGTCACCCATCGCCTTGTTAAAAATTTTTAACCCCCCACATTTTAAAAGGGGTGTACGGGTGGTCTGGACCACCCTGTATATATATATATATATATATATATATATATATATATATATATATATATATATATATATATATATATATATATATATATATATATATATATATATATATATATATATATATATATATATATATATATATATATATATATATATATATATATATATATATATATATATATATATATATATATATATATATATATATATATATATATATATATATATATATATATATATATATATATATATATATATTACATATAACACGGGGAGCTAGGTATATAGTGGGACACTTTTTTCAAAACGCCCATAAGTTATTTATTTATAGATCTATATGAATCTGCAGCACAGCTATGAATACACAATCAAAAAAGTTTCTATTGTCTAATAGAAATTTTCTTGCTGCTTTCGTAAAGTAAAGAAAAACTACATGTTCCTATATGCACCAGCTGTCCCTTTATATACCGGCCATGGTATTTAACGGGACAAGGGGTGGTATATAGAGGGACCATATGATCAACTCGAGAATTTAATTTTGTAATAAATATTAACAGAAATCTGAAAGTTTTAAGGCAGTTTTTATTCTGAACCGTAGAAACTTGCACTTTTACCAGAAACCTTGTGTTTCGGAAGCTTAAAAACAACGTCACCGATGGCCGCTACATCTTTGACCTCCTCTTCTGAGAAAACGAAACTTCTTTTAAATCCTCTTCTCAAAAAATATAACCATAATGTCACGTTCAGAATTTTTTAATCACTTTACCGATGTAAAATCTTGAAAGGTTTTTGTCGCATATTTAACTAGTGGAAAATTAGTGACGCATATAACAGTCTTCATTTGATGAGAGGTGGTCTTCAAGAGTGAAATTTTCCGATCTTAGGCGTAAAGATGAGTGTCTTTTGCAGTTCTTTTCTTCTTCTTTCTGGATCTCCGGTACAATGTTTTTCTTGCCACGAGCGTGAAACTTGCTTATTGTTTGCTACTGCATAATTAAAGGCCAAAATTCTAGAATCTTTTCTGTTAAACCATAACACATGTTAGCTGCGTCCAGTAAATGCTTGGCTATAGTAGTAGGCTTTTTTTTTCTAGAACGAAAATCTAAGCCCATGCGCTCGCGTCTTCGACATCTGATACCTTTGGACGTTTCGTGGCAGCGCACAATTAGAAATTGCAAATTCTCGTGCAGTTTCACATAAAGAAAAATTATTTGCAATTCCAACATTAACTGCTGCTGACATTTTCCTATTATATTTTGTATGCTTATTTATTATTATATTGATAATTTGATGATATGAAATACCTATATTTTATATTGAAACAGAATGGTATATATTGGAACGTGTCCCAATAAATACCATATTCAATTGTCCCTCTATGTACCACTATGGCTGAAATGACGTTTTTGCTGATAACTTAAGAATGGCAAAACAAATCAAGCTCAGCTTGTTATGAGCTAAACCTAAATGCATTTTGAGGTTATGAATGAAGTTTTATTGAAAAGTTTTGATTTAGCATTGATCTATTAAAATAAAGTCAATCAAAATAAAAAAGAATAGTCACACTATACTCAAACAGCTTCAATTGCAAAAGAACTACGCTTTAAACCATAAAACTTTTCAGTTAACAGGAGAGACTGCATCCATCACATGTATGCCTACTACAGATCACAACAAACAGAAAAAATGATTATTTACAAAATACACGTGAACTACCATACCCACTACATACCATGTCCCAGTATATACCAGTTTCCCTACATCATCAGTATTAAATTAATTAATTAACTTCTTAATTTTGTCGATTATATGCACTCTCTCTCACGCTGTTTAAACGTGTTATATTTTACACTTACATACGAGGGCGTATTTTTATGTTATCTACCTAGCCATGAAACAAAAAAGTGACGATGTCAAACAAATTATTAAAAAATTGCTGTCACTATTAGAAGTACATGTGCTAAGTTGTGTTTAGTTTGTGCCGTTTATAGAGATTTGAGACGGTCTATTTGTTGATAAAATGAGTGAAATTAAGGATGAACATCGCAGCTTAATAAAGTTCCTGACAAAAGAAAGCAATGGTCCAAAAGCAATTCATGAAAGAATGGTTGCAGTGTATGGGGAAGATGCACCATCTTATTTTCAAGTAAAGTTTTTGTCTAAACTCTTTCGATGGCGTCGAGAATCAATCTATGATGACCCAAAGTCCGGACGACCCGTTGAAGCTCGAACTGAAGACATTGTGCGAAAAGTCGAAAATTTGGTACTGTAAGATCGACGTGTAAAGATCTTTGTCATTGCCAATGAAGTCGGTATATCCGAAACAAGTGTCCTCAAAATTGTGCATGACGATTTGGGTATGAAGAAGGTGTCTGCACGGTGGATTGCTTGCACCTGAACAAAAACTGTACAGAAAAGAAGTTTCCCAAGAAGATTTGGCCGAGTTGGAGAGGGACAAACATTTTTTTTCTCGAATTATCACCGGGGATGAGACTTGGGTACATCAATGGGACCCTCCTACTAAACCAGAATCCATGCAATGGGTTCATAAGGGCTCTCCACCACCAAAAAAGGCCAGAACACAATTTTCTGGAAAAAACTGATGGCAACTGTTTTCTGGGATGCTGAAGGAGTCTAACAGGGTCTAAGGTGGGGGAGTCTGAGGGGGTCTAACATAAATGGAGAGGCCTACGGAAACACAATTAAAAATTTAAAAACCGCTCTGGAGAAAAAACGTCCGCATTCTTACCCACAAAAAAACTTGTTGCTGCACGACAATTGTCGGGTTCATAAGGCAAACCAAGTTCAGCAGATAATCAATGACTGTGGGTTTATAGAGTTAAGGCATCCACTTTATAACCCTGACCTAGCTCCGTCAGACTTCTTTTCATTCAAAAATTTAAAAAAGCATCTCAGGGGAAAGCGTTTTACTTCTGATGAAGAACTCAAAGAAGCTGCTAAAGAATATTTTGCAGGGTTACCGAAGGAATTTTTTTCTGAGGGTATGGGGCAATTGCAAAAAGATGGAATTAGTGTATTAGTGTTGAAGGGAGTTATGTAGAAAAATAATTTTTTTTTGTTCTCTTATGTGCTTTTTTTCATGGCTAGGTAGATAACATAAACATACGCCCTCGTATTTTAATTTTTAACTGACGCATTTAATACATTACTACAAACAGAGCATTTTATTTCTTTAAAATTTCAGTATCTTTTAAAACTAAAGATCTATTATGGTTTGATTCAAGTAAAGCATAAACTGCCAAACATTTTTTTAAACACATTCCTTGAGCACAATGACTATCCATACAACAAATATTTTGTATGGCCTTTGATCAAAGTTTGAAATAACTTGAGCCAAGCAAAATTAGTGTAACAAATGTTATTGGTTGACGGAACCACCTGCAATTTCTTGAAATAAATAAATGCCTTGTTGTCTAAAACCGAAATTTGCCAGCCCAATCAAAACTAATTGAACATATGAAACTCTGTTGTTTCAACAACTCCTTTTTTCTCAGTGTACCAAACTCAATAAAATCAACTTAATCATTAATCCCTTTCTGGTAATTTGTTTGTGTTCAAATAGTAATTTTTCTTTCATGGTAATGAAAGACCAATAGTCAATGTTTAACATTTCTTTTTATGTGTCACCAAGAACTAAATATCTATACAAAAACATTCATAAATCTAACAATTCTTAACTTGACCTCTCAGTTGGTCTCGTATAGTTGTGCTGATAAAAACCATCACTGCAATATGTTTGACAGTATATCGCGACTAAAATTGATGAATTTTTTTTATTTTTAAAGATAATAATAAATTATAATCGGCAAACGCAGTTTTATTCCCTAAGATACAACAATATTTTTTTATTTGAAGATATATTCTAATAAGTTATAAACAAAAAGAAAAGAAAAGCAAAATATTAGACAAGAATGTTTGTTTCATTATTTTCGTTATAACGCACTTATTTTTAGAAATACAAAAAAATGTTATATAACTTTTTGCATTACAAATAAAATTTGGAATTGATCATTATCCAACAATCTTTTGACATTAAATTCAAGATGGCGGGTTAATGACAATACTCAAGCACATCCAGCTCACGGATTCTAGACCTATATGCAACTCTAAATAAGGTTCTCTAAATAAGAAGTCGAATCCCGTATGTATACAAGTTATCAAAAACCACTATTATCCTGATCCCGTATCCTGAAATTCAAGGACTCGAGTCCGGGAAAAACTGAAAAACTACACCCTCCACTGAAGTGCTATTGATAGCAAAAACGAAACAGCAAAAAATTACTTCTTCGTCTTCAGAAAGGTTTAGAAGGGTTGGGGGATATTGTATTATATAGCTACAAAAAAACACAGAAAACGCCGATTTGAAATGAAACGCCGATCTTTCTGCAGTTGAAATGATCTCAATAATCTCAATAAATTAAAATTTAAGCGGATATATCCACTAATTATGAAGAGCAACACCTGCATATTATTGCCAGTGTCAGTCGCGTTAATTGCACTATTACTTTAAATAATAATTAAACGGTGTAAATTTAAATATCGTTCTTAAATTAGTTTGATAACTGATAACAATATTATTGGTTGGAGATACATATAATTGAATTTTATTAATTATGTACTATCCGAACATGAATAATTTTAAA
Organism: Agrypnus murinus; assembly: GCA_929113105.1. Taxonomy (NCBI): domain Eukaryota; kingdom Metazoa; phylum Arthropoda; class Insecta; order Coleoptera; family Elateridae; genus Agrypnus; species Agrypnus murinus. The sequence goes on along the minus strand of OV816024.1, from coordinate 94,947,955 downwards.
AACCCGCCTTAAGATATTGTTAGTTTAAAAGTTTTATTTCCAAGAATTTTTTAAATTATGAAAGATTATTAAAAATTATTGAAGAGATTCATAATATATATGTTTAATTCAGATCGATCAAAGATATACAACTTTCAAAATTCAGTTTAAATACCTAATTTGACAACCGATCCGTAATAGGACTTTTTTTTGTTATACTAACCGATGTTTAGCGTAACGGTTACGTCTAGGATAATTTTGGTATTTTTTAAGAAATAATAGAAAAAGCGTATATCGAGCGGAGTATTTCTTTGTGTGTTGGTAATCTGTAGGTAAATTGTCCAGCTTTTATCTGGCTTGTTTCTAGTTAAATTATAGGGGCTGTTTGATGCAACCGTGACAGCTAAATGAGACCGGGCGCGATCTGATCGCAGACCCGCAAGCCGCACTCCGCAAGCCACATAATTTGTTTGTTGCACAAGGAAATTAGTTGGGAAATAATCGTAGTGAACCAAGACCTATTAAATATAATTGCACCAATTTTATGAAATTGAGGGAAAACAACAATTTTCCATAAAAAGGTAACAGACCAATACAAATGCTACCTGCAATTGTAATTTAAAGTTTATACTTGGAAACATCAAAGCTACCTTACTTTTGTATATTTGTTACACATTAATTTTATATTATACCTTACGAAAACTTTTGTACAGTTGCGATCATTCGCTAAGGAAAGATGAAAAAATCATGACAGCCGATTTTTCAGCTTTTTCAGCAACTGTACATACACAGTTACCAAGAAATATGTATTCTGTATAACTTTAGAATACATTTTTAGTAACAATTTAGTTCTACGCTAAAAGAATTAATATATTTATTGATTTAACCTAATGTATCTGTAACTTCTTACTATTATGTCTATAAAACTGTCATTGAGATTCAGGAACTAAAGTTGCTTCACAGCAATTAGAATATACAGAACGATAAGTTTTCTGTTTCCAAACACTTGATGTATTAAAACAAGTTATTTCAAATATTGACAGAGAGAAATTTGTTTTAAGTTATTACAAAGCAATTTAAGCTTAAGCTGCCAGTACCTCGGTCAAGGACGTTGCGCCGCCGCCGTTTCGACGCCCTTTTGAGGACGGCGTTTCGGCGCCAGAACGTTTCGTCGCGGAGTCGTTTCGGCGTCAAGAGTCACAAAATCAGTGTTAACAACGACATATTGTTAAATATATCAGATAACCAATAATGTTTTTATTTTTTCATGTTTTTATTAAACATTTAGGAAAAAAACTCATATTTTGAGTTAGGAAAAAGATTAAAATTAGTTATAAATAGGCGAGCATGTTGTATATATATTTTTTCTACAAACATTTTAAGATGCGCAGTTTTCTTGTCATAAATTAAAAAAATACGTCTGTAGCATGTATTTTATTTAAAATGTACCTAGATAAAGTAAACATTTCTTTTCAAGTCAGGTTAGTTTAAATTTTATATACTGTTGCTATGTTATTGAAGCATAAGTTATATCTTTATTAATTGGTAGTGACACTAAAGTTACCTTCATTATAAAAAAATCTATTTGTTATTGTCTACACGAACTCAATATCTATCCTAAAAACGCATATATTTCTGAGTATGTCTAATAGTATATTAAAGAACAAGTTTTATAAGGGTTGATTTGGCGCACGAATCCCAATTTAAAAAACGAGCCGCAGGCGAGTTTTTCTATGGGATGAGTGCGCCAATGCCCTTATAAAACGAGTATTTTATGCTATTTTTTCTAATTTGCGCCCCCTTTTTTCTTATTTTAATACAAAAAAAATATTTTGATCGTCTAGAGAATTTTGTGTTACTTGGTAACACTCGGCGCCCACTTGAGTTTTTGAATCATTTGTCATCATCCGTCACTTCAAATAAATTAGTTATTACTTTTGTTACTTTATTAGTGTTACAAATAAATAAAATATGAGCGAAGACAACTTAATTTGCACTCCGCCCGAAATTCGCGAAAAAAAGCAAAGATGATTAAATCGATGATACGTGTCTTGTTTATAGTACCATAAAATTACAAACATGAATTGGACTTACCTATTTGTCCAAGCAGATTTGATGTAGGTACGAGACTTGTTTATGTTACTAATTAGGAATATCCAAAACCTAACCTTCTTTCCAAGTAAAAATAGACCATAACTTCAAGTGAAATTTCATGTAAGTAACAATCAACAAACAGCGAACCAATTCAACGATATTAATTAAAAATTTATCGGAGGTTGACAATTTTGACAGATACTTGCAGTTTGAAGTTGTCACATTCCACGCATTACCCATCCAACCCTTAAAAACTAAATAACCCTATAATTCATTAAAGTACAGTGTACTTTTATAGATAGCCATAAACGACTCCTACTGATAGACGTTAATAAACGTATTACAAACGCAAATTAGAAAAAATATCTTATTCGCAACACAAAAATTTAAAGAATGAAACAACGGAGATTAATTTTTAATTAATAACTAAATAAAAATCACATTCTGTAGTCACATGGCTGTAGGTGTCCAACAGAAATGCTACACCATCATCAAATTAATTTTATTTTTTAAGTAAACCCACACCCAAAATTATAAATACATACTATATGTAGAAATTACGCAAGTAACAGAACTTGCACCGAAACGGTCTGTCGCCAAAACGCCAGGTTAAATACCGATCAGCAACAATATTACGCTTATTAGGCAAACAAAACATCTCCCACGGGTCCAATTATTTCACCGAGTACACATCCGGTACAAAAACCTTTTTGAAAAAAAAAGGGAAACATCGAAGAACACAGTAACTCAACATGTTAACTAGTCAGAGGTGAAAACACCTTCTCAGTGAAGACGTAAGAAAAGGAGTGTGTATAGTAATAGTGGGAAAAGTTATATTGATCAACCATAATTGTGAAACGTATTCCGATGACTGATTTTCAGGAATTCAACAATGTTGAACTTTGCATATTTTCGTTGTTCATTGTTGTGAGGTAAGACTCAAAGGTAAAGTGTTGCTAATTCGTGGACTCGTCCTGTCGAGGATACAACAGTAGAAACGAATACCCCGAATTCTTTACCGCTAGGATAATATGGAAACACGAAGAAATGATACAGATATTAATCCGAGGGACATTTCCCATACTCCTCGATTGTCGGCTCTTTGAAGTTGTTAAGCTAGCTTCGAATATCGCACACATTACGACCAGTTCGTCGAGGCTTGCCGATCGTCATGATCATGGAATGCTGGTAATAACAATCAGCGGATATCAGAGAGTAACTGTTGTTCCGAAGCCCGCCAACAGTCCGAGAATACAAAAACGTCACACCTCACGGCGGCTTGCAATATTTGAAAGAGAGCACCTACTGTTTGTTGCATATTATACTGGGATAATGACTTTTTTTTACCTCAGCAAGGAGTTTTGATAATACAATGTACTTTTTCATAATAATTTTTAGTTTCGTAATGTTACATAATTGGATTTACCTTTTTCGAATTTTAAAGAGGAAGGAGTGGGCTGACGATAAAATCATGCTTGAAATTTTGTGTAAAATATCGAATTTCCTAAATATTTTCTTATAAATCTGCCACTGTTCTTGACATATTTGGGCGGAACCAATCTTCGAAGTCGTATCAAGACCACAGAGAATCTAACACTGGGGTGTTTTAGCCTGTCAAACTACATACTATACATACTCAACTGACCATCTATATCAAAATCCAATTATGATAATTTTTTCCTGTATTTTTACCATAATTACTGCACTATTAATAAATATAAATGAAACAATAAAATGCTAAATAATAGTATATTATGTATTAAAGGCTTAATTGAGTGTTTTAGAGCCGACAAAGTCAGTTAGCTCCTTCGGCTTTCAGCTCGTCTCGTCTAAGTTTGAATTAATATTTAATTTTAAAATAAAAATAATTTTTAAAGTACAAAACTTCAAGTAGGTAGGTGCAGTGATATATAATACTATTATTACTATAAAGACGGCGTAAATTTTTCTAGCGGGCTCTAAACACTCTTTAGTGAACTCTAAAAACTTTTTCTATTTGCGTGTCCAAATGAAGCCATTTTAATACGCATTTTGCGTGTCCAAAAGAGATTTATTTGAACACGGAAAAAAGTAAACATTTTATTTTTTAAAGTTAATATCAATAGTGAACAACTGTTCTTAAAATGTCAAACCTATTTACGCTGTAAGGAAAAACAAATGCAGAATCTGAATTTTTCAGAATTATCAACTGTTAAAAAACTTAACGAAGTTCCCCTAGCAAATTTTATTTAAAATTATTTTTTTTAAAATGATTAAAAATAACGCAAATTGAAAAATAGTATAAAATAATCGTTTCATAAGACGTTTTACTGCACCTGTCCTTTAGAAGACTAGACGCGTGCGCCAAAAACGTGTCTTTATGAAACTAATACTTTAATATACTATTATAGCCGTAGAGCTCTAATTTAGCAATTTACGGCTCTAAAACCGGACCGGACATACAATTATTACAATAATTGTATTATTTTGCTATATACAGGGCGCCACAATATTTATTGCGGAAAATATTGAAAACCGGTTTACTCTGAATGTCGAGGCAAATAATTATCAATTGAACAATCAGTCATCAATAAAAGAACATTAGGATTTATAACAGTACTCAGTGTTTATTAAAATAAGTTTAACAATGCTGTATTAAAGATGTATTTGAACTAGCATTACTTGGTTAAGCCAAACGAAATTAAAATTAATATATGTTGGTTACAAAGACATGGATTCGAATTGGTGTATAGAGATCTCTATATGTTATGTACAAAAAATATACATTTATTTATTTTTATATACCTTGATAATTTGAGAGCAAATTAAGTATGGCAGTTCTTATACAGTAAGAAAAATCAAAGTGAGCACATTAGTTTTTATTATAGTCCAAAAATTTCACTTATCTGTCTTTTATAATGGAGCGATATTTTCAGGAACTCCTTCTAATCTTATAGCAGGTTGGTTTCTTAATTCATTGGATAGGATGGCAGCAATGAAACTTGAATGGGACGGTAGATACATTGCATATGACGGAAAGGTACGGTACTAATAGATCGCCATATGTTAACTAATCTTCTGGCCAGAAAAAGGTCTTCCACAAGTACACAAAAGGATTAGTAGGTCTAAACCACTAAATATTCGATAGAAGAATCTTGCCGCAAATCTTACAATAGATGTTTGATGAATCCAATGCCAATCACTAAATAAATCCCTCCGTAAATCCCTAGAAGAACGGACATGAATATATCAAACAAATATTACCTGAAAATACTACCTTTCCAGAAGGGATAAGATATACCACGTCCAAATCGACAAACTTAATATAATTCCAGTCAAAACGGAAAATAATTACTTTAAATTCAAAAAGTATTGATCTTTTTTATAAAAAGTCAAAAAGCATTTGTTTTTCCAAAAACACTGTGATTCTAAGTTTTTTTATTAGAGAAACCTAGGTAACTAGACAAACAGAATGTTACAGTAACAAATCGATATAATAAAACCACTAATATAACAAGCATATATAGTAACTCTCTAATAAATATATAATAATGTACACCGTAAAAAGTAAAATTTAATGCGAGTAACTTGTCTCTAACGAAGAGTAAACAAAATAGAGTAAGATTTTCTCAATATTTCACTCTATGTGCTTGGTCAACTCTATTAGTAATTTGTTTAGAAATTATACAGTGACTACAATACCTAGAGTAAATTCGAGTAGATAAAAATATGCCCATGTGTCCTTATGTTTCCGCAGTTTAACATTAGTAATAGGGGCGTATTACGATATGCTTCATAATTTTTTTAAAAGACCCACATTTTTTTTAAATAATATGGTAGGATAATAGTTAGTTGATAAATGTATAAACTACGACTCAAGTTTCTTGTGTAGTTTATGGTTTCTTAATTTTGCAGTTTGGCTCAAGATGTTTTTCAAATTAAAGCGCATTAATTTCTAAAAATGCAAAGATTTTTGGTTCGAATGTTAACGTAAAAATAATGGAAAAAATAGATAAAGGTAAATCTTGAATTCCTTGAGGTCGGTTTAATTATTAAAACAGCCAAAAATCTTAGTATTAGTATAATAAAAGAGAACGAGTCGTTGCTACTTTTTTATCCAAATACCGCAAACTAGTTTGTTTATTCCACTATCCATTACCCGCCTGTTGATAAACCTTTTGTTAGCATTGGCGATTGATGTAGTTTTAAATAATTAGCACATAGTAGAGGGAAGAATTCTCTACAATCCACTCTCTTCAAGAGTACATATTTTTTACTCCTTTGAACCTTCTCCAGCTAGTGTCAGCGTCAGAGTTCGTTTGGATCCAAATAGTTTTATGTGTACACTGTGTTATGGCCTATTTCTATTTACAATGTCTAGAGGTCCTCAATTTGTTTTTAATTTCTAAAGGGTTCTTGAGTTTAAAAGTTTAGGAGCAGCATACTACAGGATCAGTAGAAAATTAATTTTTGATTGATAATAAATTGTCTGTTACTAGTTATAGGCTATACATTGGAACGACCTGATGCTAATTTTTTATTGAAAATCAAAATAATAAACTTACTCATTCATAATAATTATCTTCAAAACTATTTAATTATGTTGACGTTAACGTTGGAATAACAATTAAAGTTAGTAAAAAAAATAAATTAGGAATTATGTGCATGGTAACTGTCGATTCAAATTTCAACAACGTGTTGGGATTTTCCGGAATTGGTAATCAATTAAAAAGCTCTCTTTACATAGTTATAAGTAAAAACATTTTTCAAAAACTTCAAACAGATACAGATAATTACTTAATTTATATTTAAAATTTTAGTATAATATTTTATTCACGAAAAATGTTGAATTATGCGAAGAATCTTGTGATTTCGCTAAATAATTTTTTTATCATTTTATAAATTATAAATGTGTGTTAATTAGCGTGTTAGTTATTATTTACACAGTGGCCATAAACTATATAGGGCGTTTGATTTAAATAAAGTTTACTGTCTCCAGCCCTACTTTGTGGAACTCCATAATCATAAAATATAATAAAAATCGAAAAATTAGTTAAAGCTTCACAAGTTTTAATAAATGCTTAACCTTACAATTGTTTGTAACAACATTAAATGTCATTATTATAGTGATAAATCCAACAACCTGCACATAATCGAATTTTAACAGTAATGTAACACTATACAGGGTGTTCCATTTAAAACATAGTTGGAGTCAATTGCAAGAAAATGAGCAATGTGGCAACAACGCTGACATCATTCTTGAGTTTGGTATGATTATACCAAACTCAGAAATGATGTCGGCAATCCCGAAGTGTGAAATTTGTTTAAATGAAGTAAACTTACTTGAGAAGAAACTATTCGTCAGCTAATACTGTTCCTTATTTTATGGACAGTGTATATTAAGTTCATATTATTAAGAGTAAGAAGTGATTAGTTATAAGATACAATGTGTCCATTAATTTACAAAGGAAGGGTTTTGTTCAATTAGATACATATGTAGGTATAGGTACAGTTTGATTTTTAAATATGTTATAAATAATAATTAACTTAATGGTTGTTCTTAGTAAAATGATTGTATTAGACATATAGGTGACAGTATAACAGTATTTTTCCATAGTTTTATAATTTTGGTAGAGAAATATGCAAGTAATTAATTTCGATCTGTTGTTTCATTAATTCGTTCCAGAGCGTGCCATTGTTTTGAATTCAGTGGTATCTTTATTTGATCTTACTAAGTCATATGAAGGGATTATTGAAATTGATTGTTCGTTGTATTTCCCAGTTAATAATAGTTATTTATGTATTAAGGGCATAAAGAAGCTTTTATGGCCAGAAGCGTTATTTCTAGCCCGAGGCGTCAGCCGAGGGCTAGGAAAAGGCTGTAGGGTCATAAAAGCAAGTTATGCCCGAAATGCATACACTATTTTATGCACAGATTGTTTTTATCTCAAATCTATTATTGTGTAAAAAATATAATTAAATGAGTACGTAAGTTACATCAAGCCGCTGTACGTATACTTATGTGCATATATACGAAGTACGTTACTATAGTTACTATCTAAAATACTTAATTTCAGCTTATTTTCATTGGTGATAAGTTTACAAATTATATTAAGAACCAATCAAGTTCTACAAATACACCTCTGACATTTAATTGACGTTTCATTATTGCCAGTCGGATCATAAAGAGGCCCTTGGGGCATAAGAGACAGTTATGTTTAGATAGATCTATCAATAATAGTCTAATTATAATGCATCTGTGCATAAACGTCTCTTATAATCCTCCAATAGAAATGCTGCAAAATTTTATAAGCGTGGCTCACTTCTAGTAACGTGGTTTTCTCAGAGAAAGAAAAAGCTACTTCCGTCTATGTCCGGGTAATAGTTCATGTTCCTTTAGGTCGTTTTAATCTCCCTAAAATACACTGTAGGTTGTAGGTGGGCTTATTCCTTGTTTATTAGACAAAATCGGACATGGATTCTCCTTCAGTGTCGTGTTTCATTTCAATGATTTTAGAGTTTCTGTGACAACCAAGCTTTTGCCAAAAACAACTAAATCTGATAAAACAGCCAACCTTGTGTATTTACCCCCGAAAATAGAACATGTAGCTACTACAGATAATTCTCACATCTCCGAAGAATGACAAACACGTACATCCACCCTACATGTAATAATTGTATAATATGTATATAGAAGGTGTGTTTACAAGGCATTTATCAACACTAAAATAATAGCGTCAATAATAGCTATTAAACAACAGTCCCACTGCAAGCGTGTTACACAACTTTGATTAAGTGATAAAAATACCTTAAAGACATTTATTCGCAGTTTAATTTGATGTCATATGCGTGTTCGAGTGCAACAGTTTGCAGAAGAGACGCATTCCTCCGTGCAGCACGCAATAGGGCGTGCAGGATGTGCTGGGGCCATCACGGCACATTTGGGGGCCCACCATCGCGTTCTGCTGGAAGTTGCGAGCTTACGCCGCAGTTGCCCGTGAAGTTGTGTTAAAGTGTTCCGATTTCAGGACAACCGGCACCCTTGTGTTTAATTATATTCATCTGGTGGATTTTATTGTTTTATGTGACGATGTGTAGTAGTTATGCATTCAGTCTTTGGTGTTAGTTGTGGCTTGGATGGCATAAATAATGAATGATTTTTATTAACCATAAACTGGATTTAATTGAATTTTGAATAGGTATGTTATAATCGGATACGTCTGAAAAAAAAGCATGATCGTAGATCTCCTTCTGAATTCATTATAGGTTGAGGATGTTCATACTATGTGCAAGCGTAATCTTTAACTTCAGTGGTGTCGCCTAGTTTAGAATTAGTTGCTATAAAAATTTAATATAGGTTAAGTATAAAAAATTATTGAAACAATTTTGAAATTATTAAAGAAATATATTAGATATTCATATTATTTCGGTCAAAAAAATTAAAAGACATAAAATATAAATGACATCTTCAAAAGGAAGTATAACAAATAACATGTCAAACAAATAATGATAATTCCAAAATGTATTTAAAAAATTGTAATTAAAAAATAACTGTCTTATTAACAGGAAAAATTGTGCTCATTTACAGGAACGTTAAAGAGTTTTTCATTTTAATTTGCTTGTTATTTTTAATATTATTCCTTTATTAATTTCGAAACAAATACATATGCAATAAAACCTGTACTTATATGTATACCTCAGTGCAAGCTAATTACTTTATTTAACTCGCCAGGTGACAGATAAAACAAATTTTATATTATGTGATACTGTAGTAGAGAACTGAACTGAAGACATGCAATTATGAAATTTCTTTACATTTGGTTCGGTTTTACGTAAAAAATACTGTTTCTTGTTCAAGTTACCGAAAAAGTATTTACTTTGAACATTTAACACAGTAACAGAGTAATTAATTACATTCACATGTAACAGATAACACAAGTGTTCGTTATGGTTATTGCAACTTGTTTGACAATTACCTTTGTTTCTGTGGATGAACTTGATCTTCGTTTTGATCCACTTATTACTCTTTTTCTGGTTTTTGTTTTTCTACATTTTGGTAGCGGTATTACTAGCAATCTCTTTTAAATAGAACATATAGAACAGATTAGAGTTGCCCGACTGAAAATTAAAAAAACGGGAGGAATTGTAAAGAGGTTTTGTGATTTGAAAAAGTAATTTCTTGCAGTTGACTTTATGCCAACATACGTAGTCTTTTTTTCTATTTGCAAATTAGCAGGATACACCCCGAAATAACTATCCGCTTTTATTCAATATTTCTTTAGTTTTTATCTGACAATAATAAAGGTGGTAGTAGGTTTACACATCAAAGTATAAGTATATCTTTAGACCAGTTGAAATGGCAGGCCGATCGTTTATTAGTAAATTACTGCAATATTTGAATCAAATTAATTACTCAGATAACGTCCCTAGTAGCATACTATATTTAATAAATATCTGTTATGTATTTTAAATATTAAATGTTTTTTAACATAAAAAATATGAATTTATTAAATTTTATTTTACATCGAATAATGTATATTTGAATCTTTATATATCATACATACTTAATACATATTTGGACAAATATATAAAAATCTAACATATGCATTAAATATTTGCTTGATATTCCCTCGTTGGAATGAATACCCCATTAAATGAACAAATCGATTATATGAACAACAAAAATTTCAACAATAACATATTCGGTTCAATGAACATGTAAATTACCGAAATATATGACTTACTTTTGCTGAATTCGCATGTATAAATACTCTTATAGTAATACTTTTTGTATACCAGGCAGCAGTGTTGGGCATCAATCAATTAAATTTTTAATCAATTAATCAGTTGATTGAAGATTTAATTGCGACATTTCAATTGCAATTATATTTAGTTGCAACTAACCTCTTAATTGCAGACTGCAACTAAATTTAATTGCAATTAAACTTAGTTTCAATTAATACGTCAATTGCAATTAAATAGCACAACTAAAATTGTTAACTAAATGCTGTTTCTGAAAGTTTTAATTTTAATTAAAAAAATAATTATGAAGGTCATTCTAGTATTTTGTAATAACAGCAGTTCGCATTTCAATCTTGTCCCAGACTTTTTAAACAAACTCTTAAAAGAGTAATTGAAATATCTTTATGCATCTATTGTTTGTAAACTATTAAAAATGTATTATCTGCACAATCTCTATAAAAATATAAATCGTAAAATGCTTTTAATAAGAAACAGCAAAATGTAAGTATTACTTGTTGCCTGAAAACGTAATGTCCCAGCTGTAATTATAAATAAAAAACATCCGATTTTATTATACAGCAATAAATATCAGGTTAATTATCATCATAATGAAAATCAATTGTTAATTGTAATGACAATCACAATTAATAATTTTAACTAACAATTAATTAATTGTTAATTGCCAGAACAATTAACAATTAATTAATTGTAATTATGCAAAATAAAAAATATTCACAATTAATTAATTTAATTGTCAATTGCAATTAACAATTCAAATTTTAATTGTCAATTGTTAATTGCTAGTAAGATTTAATTTTGCCCAACACTGCCAGGCAGTGTAGTCCAGTTAAAAAATGTATTTAAGTTAATAAATATAATATACCGTTCTTAAAGAGTACCTTCAAATGAATAAAAATTTCGTTTGTATGAACAAGCTTGGTTTTAAATTAGTTCACAGAATCGAGAAACTCATCTACAAATCACACTTAACATAAAATCTTCATATTTTATAAAAATCTAGCGTACATTTTCAAAAATATATTTCCCGGTTAGGATATATTATAGGTTATATACAAATATTACATAGCTCATCAATGTTTAACTTTACAATTAAATTATGTAAAATATGCGTTGAACTGTGAAAACCTCTGAAAACTTTTCATTTTATAGAACGTTTTTAAACGGTTTATTATGAAAATGTAGTGATATTTTAAACTTGACACTCATAGGCGGCAATGTTGGTTTCCTGTGTGAAAAAGTTTCGGTTAGTTACGATAGTCGATTGGAATTACATCACACGTTTATGATTGCGTTTTTTGCTAATAAACGTTTGGGTGGTGCAAAATCAAATAAAGTACTGTATTTAATAAATTGTTGGTGGATTTTATTGTACTGTATTAATTTTTATTGAATGTTTTATGTAACTTTATGGATATAACTTTGGGTTTCAAGTGTTTAATAATTAACATAATATTATATCATATTTATTATGTTAAACAAAATTTAATTTTTTAGTTCTTTGTAGGTTTTCTCCTGACAATAAACCAAAGAAAAATGATTAGTTTTATTTATTTTATGCAGATTTCAGTCAGCAAATATTTACGGGATATATCGTATGTGTGGGATATATAGACTGTTCAACAAAATCAAACAATTCTATTTATGACGATGACACCGATGGAGCAGGTGACGCAACAGCTCCTCTCGTCAAATTACCAGGTAACAAGTTTTCGTTTTAAATAAAAATTTGTTCGAAAAATATGAAGTTTTATAGAATAGAAATAAAGAAAGAAAAGCTCTACGGTATCAATGTATGAGTCTAGTTAATATATATTGTCACCTTCATGACACCGGTTCTGAAATGCCAGACAGAAATAGAAATCACTGATGCTGTCATTTTCATCTATATCAGTATGTACCAGACCTTTTTACCTTCGACACACTGAGCGAAGAGAATTTATTTTGCAACACACCAAATAAAAATCCCAACAAAATTAAATATATTTTATTAGTATAAATAAAAATAAATAAGCCATCGCACTTCTGTATGAAGCCAATAGTTTCACATAGGGATGCAAAAGTCTACAACAAAAGTTCTAGTCGACGCGGTGATTGAACTATAACCAGAAATGGTGAGAGTGTAATTACTGGATCTTTTAAGCTATATACTGTTATATATACTGGACCTGGTATTGTTCCAGAACACGTTCAAATGTGAACACACGTTTCGAATGTTCTCGGATCTTTGTTTCTCGAAACTACCGTAGGGTGACTCAGGCTCAGACGGTCCCTGGTGTCTTCGCACATTATTTGTGTATATTTTTGAAATTTTCGCGGCACACTACTGTGCCGTGTAAAATGTAAATAAAAATAACAAATCAACTAAGATGATATAACTAAAGTATAAGTGGTGCGCATAAGTCCGTCACATAAATTCATATTTATATTAATTTTAACTTTTAATTTATTCAAAATGTAAGTTTTATTAATTTTAATTCTCCCACAAACCTAAATTTCACTAATATTATAAAAAGTCTTATATTACAACTTTAATTTATTTTATTGCAATGAATAATAATAAATAAATATCTGAAACGATCATTTGAGAAATTTTTTGTATATTATCAACTCCTATACTCAAATACGACGTAAATTTTCCAAAAATCATCATTTATTGCGAATGTTAGACTGTTTGAAGCAATATTGACTCTCCAGAGAATCGAGCTCGATTATATGTATGTATGCTTGTCCACGACTAACTATGTTATAATATGCTCATTATAGTTGTCTACACTCTAAAAATTACCGGTAAATTTACCCTAAAAAATGGAGGCAACTATGTTACCTCCATTTTTTGGGGTAAATTTACTTCAAAGTGTAATTTTCATAGGATGTGGAAAATTTCAACATTAGGTTAAGTTTGCATCGTGATGTTTCCTTTTTAAATAAATTTACAGATTAAAATTACAATCTCAATGTAATTTTACAATTTAACATTAAAACACCTGTGTAAAGTTACATGACAAAGTTAATATTTCATGGCAATAGTACTTTTCATGGTTAAAATACAAATGTGAAAATACTTCTTGAATGTAACGATGACTTGCGAAAGTACTTGCAAATTCACCTCTGAATATTACTTACATTGGTAAATGTATTGTATGAAACAAAATAAAATCAAAGTAATTTTTATTGAACGTATGTACTTATATAAAATATAAGACATTAACAGAACTTCTTTTCAGGGGCTTTTGGAAATATTTGGTCTCTCAAAGACATTCAGATAAAGTTTCGATTCCACCTAGAAAATTAAAAAATTATAAATTATATAAACAATTATACACGAGTACCTTTCTCAATTACAGTTATGCTAGTTTATTTCGAATTCTTCAATTTTTGATTCATCCTAGAAAAACATTAAATTAAATATTTTTATTTTATTGGTATAAATTTGTAATTTTAACATATAGGTACTTACCGATTATTATTTTTTAACTTCTACTATAAAATAAAATTCTTCCCATCTTGGGTCATACGTGTAAATATTTGCCTTTAATAAATCCGCACTACACTATAACGAAAAGCAAAATATTAATGAGCAATGAACACTTCGTTCGATATCGATAGAGTACGCCTCGCCGATTGCGAAACCTGTAACAAGAAATCATAAAAGAATGGTACACACCATTCCGACCATTCCCCAAAAGCCCTATTTGGACTGTTCATAATGGGTTCCTGAATTCTTTCACGAAACGAAGGTCACCACTCATCAACAAACAAGTGCAATCAGCGAAATAGCATCTCAACGGTTAAAAACATATTAAGGGTAAAATTACACTATTCTTGTTCAAGTTCATCTTATCTTTAATATTACACTAAAAATGAATGAAGTTATTAAGTAATCATACATTTCCAAGGAAAAATTTTCTGAGTTATGTAAATTTACATTATGGATAGTGATTTTAACCAGTTAAATGTAGTAGAATTACTTATATTTGTGTAATTTTACACAATTAAAGAACATTTTGCCACAAATAGTAAAACAACTATTAACGTATAGGTAAAGTTAAATTTTAGAGTAAAACTACCGCAAATAAGAGAGGAAAGTTAACTCTTTGCCAAGGTAAATTTAAACTCATTTTTTACAGTGTAATTATAATTATATATGTGATGCACTACCAGCGGTGAATAATGATTAATCACTACTACTTAGTCGTTGATTGGCTACCACTACCTACTGTTAGTACAGGCTGCCAGCTGTGATTAATGATTAATCACTGGTGCATAGTCGGGGAGCAGCCTGCTTATATTCGATACGGTCAACATCGTTCACACATTTCTAAAAGTATTTTGAAGTTTTTTAACATTAATATGTAATAGTCGTGAACAAACTATAGTATTCTACTCGCATATAATGGTCATTATTCACAAGGATGAAGTTTACGACACCAGCCGTCTAGGCAAGTGTCGTAATTCATCCATTCATAATTATATTAACAATAAGTTTAACTAACAATAAGTATTACACTTTTACTGTGCTCATATTTAATTCTAAAAAGCGTTGTTAACTACATATATTAATTCTATATCGAATAATACGGTAACCGCTGCATGTCAAGTTGAACTATTTCATTGACTAAGCAACTTCCTAAAGAACTAAACAAAATGTTAAACATGCAAGGAATTAGAAAATAAATGAATTAACTTTAGGCAATTAATAGTAAGGCATAAAGTTCTATTTAACAGCATTTGAAGAATAAATTGGAGTAAGTATCCATAGGTATGTCGGGTATTCCTCATTTATGTACAATGCCTTATAATCTCTTACAACAGCTACATGTAGGTATTTGAAACAGTCACATTTAAGTTTTATTTATGAACACTTCCGAATTAATGTTATTTAAGGTTGTGTTAGCCCACAAAACTAACTTTTTCTAAAAACATTAACTTTTCGAAAACACTGGTTGCCATTTATTATTTTATAATTTCATCATTTTCCAGCAGGTTCTGAATTCAAGGCTGCTTAATGTGTAGAAAAGCCAATGTTCCTTCCTCCGGAGCTCGGGACTGTTTTAGATTGATCAATATTTCCAATTGAAGAAGCTTATGAAGATTACTTAAATAACCTAAGTAATTACTTAAATAATCTTTTCAATAATTCTTTTTATAAAATCTTTACAGTTTTATAAACAGCAATTATTGCTATCACAAAATACCATTTATTATCGTCTTTACAGTAATAATACATGGAGTACCTAACATGTATATGATAGCGTAAAATATTATGCTTGAGACCATTTTCTGCTTTGTTGCATTTAAACAATGAAGTAACGCCCACAACTGTTGTAATTTTTTTAAATGTAAAAGTTTCTATATATATGTGATCGTGGTGCATGTGATTTACATTGTTGTATTGTTTAAGTTACTCACTGTTTTAGTAGAATTGTTCAAATCTAGATAGCTTCAACATTTTCAAAACAATATACTGCTTGATTGGACGGAAATTACACTACTGCAAACGCCAAACAAAAAAAAACTAACACTACACATGTATAAAAAATGATTAAATGTGCTGCGAATGTTCCTTCGATGATCTGCTAAACTTTGGAGATAGGGCAGAACTTTGTATGCTGAATAATCACTTAATCACTGTTATATCAATGCCATTAATACATGACATACCGTTGTTTTAAATATAAACTATATATTGCACTATTATTAACAAAAGATTAAGAATTAATTAAGATTTTATTAAGGAAGAGCAAATTTTAAGAAGAAATTCTTAGTCCTTTACGTTTCTATTTCATTTCACTACGCGACCCCGACGAGTTGGTCAAATGTTGGAAAAATTGCTGATACTTATTTTGATATTGTATCATCAAATTATAAGTAATAATTACAGATGATAATGTTTTCTATAAAACACTTCAGTTCTGTGTAACCTTACCCGTAAAAAATATATAATGAAACAAGTCTCAGCGATACCGATTTGGATATTTCTAATGTTTATCCCTCCAGCAGTACAAAAAAAAGTCTGTTATAAAATTGTCAATATTTTACCCTGATCAACATGGGCCAACAGGTTTAAGTCGGATGCTTAGCAGTTTATTTTTTCAGAGAAACCGTTAACTGATAAACTGAACATCTCGGCTGTTGAGCGTCCTTGAATTCGCCCAAAATGTCTATGGGAAATCACTTAAAATCCGAATTCAGCGTATTTGCTGATTGAAATTTATAATGTACCTTTCTCTTCTCTGACATCCTCGCGCAAATAGGTTTAGTTTAGGTAAGGTTAGGTTAAGGACAGGAACCTTAAGGAAGGGCTGAAGGTAGCCATAGCTTATTGAGTTTCAATGAACAGTTGACTCCTGCTGACTTAAGATGGAATATTTGGGATATGTAACTTTGTACCTCTACATTCGCAGGCCAAACAGGTGTCAATCCACTCAGCACATGGAGTACTGCTGAGTGACACTAAACGCGCCCTTGGGATCATGCCCAGGCAACAGACTCTTTCTATTATTGCTTAAATTTGTTTTCCGAATAAATTTTGGTTTGCAGCGAAAACTTGTTGCCTGATGGTAATTCGACAAAAGAAGCTGCCGCGGCAAAAGTTTGAGTTATCAAACAAATATTTATGTATAATTGGCGAGTGGTTTGGTACCGGTTCTTCGGTTTCATCGACAAATAAAATTCTCTGATTTTGTTGAAAGAAGTGAAACTATGAAATCTGGACATTTACAGTGTCCAGTATGCTTTTTTTAGGAAAGAGCTAATTAACTTTAACTTTAATTAAGAGTTAAGAGCTTATTAATGCATAAATGTAATAAATAATATTCATCTTTAACGAGGATGGCTGTTATGAGTTTGAAGTTTTATTATACAAGATGATTAAGAGCACCTGATACAAACTTCAAATACATGTGGGAGATCTCATCTTAAGAAGAATATTATAATATATATTATGTAATTAGGAGTTCAAGAGAAGATGTATTATAACGCCGAGGCGCCAGCCGAGGCGTTATAACATCTTCGAGGATTTAAAGAAGCTTGATCTCCGTATTGCATAAGTTGTTTTATTTTATTTCGTATTTCAATTCTAATTTCTCCCTATTAAAATTCATCCGAATTTATTATTGTATAAAGAAGCAAGTTGCCTTGTCTGTGTCATCATACGCGTAACCAAGGAGATAAAAAGCAGCATGTGCCACGTGTGGCTGTTATGCAACATCAAATGATTTACGTTGCCAACAACAACGGAGATCAAGAACGTCTTGAACTCCGGTGTCATTGACAACGGAGATAAAGATATAGTTTATTTTACTAATTGTGGTATATAAACAGTTGTTTGAAATACGAAATGAAATAAAATGAATAATAATAATATTATTATGATTCAAGTGGGGTTAATTGTAATAATTAAATAAATAAAATATTTCAATGACTTGTCCCATAAACGAATGTGTATGTACAAATTACCAAATTACAGACAATACCTTGATACAGGCTGTTTCAAGCTTATTTGCTCTCATCAGTCGAGGATAATCATTGATAATAATTAGGTGATCGTAGACTAATTTCAAAAGTTTATTACTTTAAACGGTTTAATTACTTACCGATCACTTTTTTGGTTTAATTTACTGATAAAATGCAATGTTGATGGGATTGACGAAAGAAGTAAGACGTATTTTTCTTTTAGAATGTTGCAAGGTTGGATGGAAATAAAATTCAGAAATTCTACTATTACGCCTCACATTTTATAGTAAAGATCACTTAAGCTTTATTCAATTTTAAGTAGAACTTAAGTGGAACTAACTTGTTTTCATTTATACAATAAAATTTCTGAAGCAATCCTATCCAAACTGTACTTAGAGTTAAGTAGAGTTTTATTGATTAACAACAGCCGGTTTCTCAGTTTAGACAGAATAACCAATACCATCTTGTCTGTTAGCCTTATTAGTGGAACAAATACATATCTACAGTACAATCAACTAAAGAGTACAGTACTAAAAATCAAATTCATATCAAATATAACTCATATATATAATGTTCAATTTTAAATTAATTCATAATGTATTGAAATTAAGTTTTAAATCATTCATCCTCCAAATCATTCTAAATATAACTACATTTTAAATCAATTAGTTATAAATTAGCTCTGGTTGTTTCCTTCATTCTACTTTCTCCGTTTAAGAAATCTCAGGTGATCATTAATGAGCTACCATTCGATTATCATCATCGTCCCGAAAAATGGATAAAGAAATAATTTATTTATTGTGAATAATCTTTCGTGATCATTAGAGTTCGTTATATTTATAGCTTATGATTTCAAACGAAATGTACAAGATTCAGGATTTCAATAATTCTTAAAATGAGTTAAATTAGATATGAGGTTGACAAGATTCTATAAAGCACCTCGAATTAAGAAAAACGCCATACACTGTAAAATAAGTTTTCTAAAAAATTGTTTTTAAATTTCAAAAGAGGTAATAAGGAATATTGATAGAATCTTAAATACTAACAATATACCTTATATAACGACTAAGGTAGTTATAAAGCTTTATCTACAGATTGTAAAACTCAAATAGTTCGGTTAAATATCTAGCAATATTTATATGCACTTTTAAAAGAAAAACAAACGAAATATATGTATGGGGAAATACTGATATTAGAACTAGAAACTAAAGAATCAGTGATAATATACACTTATTAGTATCTTATAGTATCAAAAAGGTGAATTCGACCATTCTTCCTTACTTAAACTTATATTCAATAGAATTAAGCCACACTATTTCGTTTTTTAAAAAAATACTTTAAAAAGGTTATACGAAGCTTGCTAAGGTCTATACTATATTTATTACAGTCTAGATTGGGTGAAACGAGTAAGCAGCGAAGGAGATAGGAAAATAAGAGAATACCTTAATAAAAAAAAAAAGTTTTGGTTAGTTACATCTGTTTTTACATGCACTAGCTGCAAGTTAGATTCTAATTTTATCTTTGTTCTGAACATTTTTTATTTGTCGCAAATATTTTCGTTAGTTGAAGAACATTTAAGCTCTATACTAGGGCTATACTAGTAAGCGACGCGACGGTTGAAAACTGCATTTACTTCTCATTTATTAAAGTACATGCAACTTTGCAAGGTTTTATTGGTCATAACATCTAAGTTGCTAGTGGTAGCTATTTTTAGTAAATTTGATAACAATTCGAGAATTCAGAAATATAGCTTATAGTCGACGATTGATTAGATAAGGACTTGTATAACACCTAATCTTTTAGCTAAATAATATCACAAAGTTACCTTTTTTGAGATTTAATTACGGGAGATTCGATTTGCATGCTTATTTCTATTTATATTGGTAATATCTTGTTTTATCCGTGTGTCGCATTTCGTTTGCCGACGGAAGCCTTCTCGTTTCATGCGTAATAAAAATAATGGGGTTTAGACTTCTTATTTGATGCGTTGCTTACCCGCACCTCTTTACCTGGTCATATCTGAATATGAACTATGATAGCATATTTAACATTCTATACTTCAACCTACACAGAGCTAGCTAAAAGTCATGAGGCAATTTTAAACTTAGGTTAGGTTAGGTCAGTAAATTTTACGTTAGTAAATCTAGGTTAGGTTAGATTAAGTAGCCGAATTGGTTAAAAAACACTTTAGTTACTTAAAAAATTATGAGAAAAATTATAAATTTTTAACTTTTAAAATTATAAATTATAAACACTTTTTATTAATACTTTAGATTTTTTTTGTATTTGGTTTGAAAAATATAAAATACCGAGTAGGAAACCAACAATTTGTATATAAAAATCTTATTCAAAAAAGTATCTAAAGTCAGGAGGTAAATGCTAGATGAGCGCAAAAAACGAGAAATCATTATAGTATCTAATTTTATTGTCCATCGGGTTTACGGGCGAAACGAAGTTTTATGGCTTCGCGTATCACGAAACGCTACGCACGAAAGGCGGATCGGAAGGCTGAATAAGTATATCATTACGTTGTATAGGACGAAAAAAAAAGACGTATGCCTTTAAGTTATTTACATTTCAGTTTTACTGTATTTGTAGCTCGATACAGACGAATTCAGCCGGGTATATCCCAGTTGCGCCGATATTACCTGGACTAATCCGGATGGCCGAAAAGGCCCGTTAAGCCGATAGTCTACTTGCGCCAATGGCTGTAGAATCGATTTACTTATATACTAGTATTCCAAAAAAATTCTTTAAAATCTCTTTTACTTCAACAGCACTAATAGTGATAAAAACCACCTCCAAAAGGCGGTGAAAACCACCCCTCTATTAATATTCAGTTTTGTAAGAAGTTACATAGATGTAAATTTGTAAAAATTAGTAAATCAGTCACAACTGTAAACATCAAATGAGCCACTCATTGATTCAGTCACTGGAAATATTTTAAGATGGACAATGGGACTGACATTTCTAAAACCAGAAGCAGGTGTAGACCGTTTTGCATTTGATTTTACCAATAGCATTTTAATCGACGATTCAAGGTTAACGCAATATTTAGATTATCTTGTAGCTAATTAAGTATATTAGGGCTTCTTCAAAGTTTCTTCCAAAAATGTGTGCTGTGCGGAAGCTGTAGTACAAGAACAACTAATTGTGAATTTTTCATTCAGATTTTAATAAAAGTCTTTATATTCCCCATCCCGATATTGGGATATATGGAGTGCAAATACTTCTCGGTATCACCTGCTGAGCTCTCATGGGTCAGCAACAAGCGCAAGTCGGCCCTAATATTTTATATACCTGAAATGGTTCCGGCGCAAGTGGACTACGAGATTATCAAAATAATTAACAATAAGCGCAACTCGTCTATGCCCATTCAGCCTCTTCTTGAACAGGAACATATCATTCAAAAGAAAAATAGATACACGGCCTTGTAGACGATAATCTGATTTACCTTTTTCAAAAATTGCTACTAGTTTTTTAAAATAAAACTGATATCCTTCTCTTTGTGATTTTCTAATTTGTGATCCAACTAGAAGTGCTATGACTAGCTAGTTATTAGAATAGGTCTCTCCAATAATATTTGATTTAAGCTATAAAAATGCATAAAATTAGATTAACTACTATAACGAACAGCAAAAGAAAGAAATAAGTGCCTGCCATTTGTGTTGGACATTTTAATAAAAGTATGCGTTACACAATAGCAGATTTGGATTTCACAATTTGAATCCAGAGGGTAGTAAAATAAGGAGTGGTTCTAAAAATCTAGCTTACGTTTAGCTTACTATTTGTAGGTTCTATCTTTTTTAATGTTCAAATTATGAATTGTTTGTAAATATACAGTGCTTTTGGTTGTAGATAAATGTTGCACTATCTTGATGAAATAACTCTAAAAAATGTTTTTTAATCAGTCAACAAATCTAAACCAATTATTTTTGCCAGTCAGTAATGGCGTAACACTAGTGGATTGGATTTTTCATATTCAGGTCTATTCTGTAAGCAAACATGTCAATTGACTGCTATGTTAACTCAAGTATTAAAGAGTCATACTTGCTACTTACTACACCATTGCTACCCAGCGATTGTTATAGTAGTAAGTTCTTTATTTGAACAACTGGTCGACATTTTCGACTTGCCTTGCCAGGCACAATGTATCACATGCACATAATTTAAATAACATTTATTTCTTCAAAACTTTGTTGTGTTTTATTTTTACAAAAACGTTAATAATAATTCTATAAATAGTCTTGTATGTGAGTAGCAAAACCAATGTATTTATAAAATTAACCTCAACAAGAATAATTTCACAAACATTTATATTTACTAATACGTTTTGGTCGACTTGTTTTGTTTACAAGCAGGTAACTTTTGGTTACAACAAGTAACAAGCAGGTTTGCAGGTTTACTACTCTCGAATACTTCGGATGCCTTGCGCCCGACTTTTGGATACATTACAGACCTTGCTCGTGCTTTGTGTAACCTCACCTGGTATATAAAAATAAATACATAAATGTTTTTACCGCTTTTTCCATTAGGATTAAAATAAGTAAATATTAAAAAATATTAAGGGATATTTAAGATACTCATACCATATGTTCTTTTATGTATTTTTAGGGCCTGTTTTTGGGTACAGTTTTTCTATAATTAACAGTATACTCGCTGCTTACAAAATCTAATAATAAATTAAACAGCGAAATAACTACCGAATTCCCGCTCTGGTGTTCAAACACATCAAAGTATCGCGAGGGCGACGGTAGATGACGACAGTACGCGCATGCGTTGATATTTCCGAAATTCTCAACCAACCAGTGGCAATAAAACCAGTGGCATTTCAATTACTACTTCTTTTCAATCGGTCAATCACAACTGACGTTGCAGAACACCAAATCCAATTCGAATTGTTATCAATTCACATCAATTGGACTCTCTTCAATAATTATTATACATAACAATTTATATGAAATGCTGCTTAGAGAATACATGTATATACAATATCAGTAGTTAAGAATTTTTATATCTTTTTGAATCTTTAAGAATCAACCTTTATCCGTAACTGCTGAAGGGCAGTTGGTGGGTACACACTAAACTGATAATATTCTTTATACCCACCTGAAGGGTAACTTATACGACAAGTGAAATAGCTCCTTATGAAACAATGTGATAAACAGTTATAAAAAAAATTTGTGGGCAAATTTGTCCAAATATCTCAATACGTCACAGCTTATCAAGCCTTTCTCAAGAAAATTTACTTTCCCTTTCAGTCTATTTTTTGCATGTCCTTGAGAAAGGTCTGGTAAGCCGAAACATGTATGTAAAGCATTCTACGGAAATTTTTCAGCAGTTAAAAACAACAGTTTTTCGTAAATGTATTTAACATTGTTTCATAAGATGGTACTTATTAAAAGTACAAAAGGAGCTAAGTGACATTTCATGAAACATACACAGATAATTTATTTATTATTACAAATATCTTTTGTTTCGTTTCAACCTTCATATTAAAATAATTGAATAATAGGTATGTTTTCTTCCGTCGGAATACTATGCACCTGTATACTGTAAAAGAAAACTTGAGTATTTTTATATTATTTCGTATTTTATTTTTTAAGAATAGATTTTCTAGAACTTATCCCATTTTCACAATGATGCTTCCAATGTAGCCCCCCAAAATCACCCAAAATAAATATTTCTACAAGTCTATTTTAAAATGGCATTTAAATTCAAATTTTACGAGTGGTGCATTTTTATTATGCCCCAAATAATAGTAAAGGTAATATTTTGTTAAAAATGTTGTGATTTATGGTTCTTTATGCGCGATTTCTTTAATTTTCTTATTGATTTTCATCTTATAAAATATACGTGTTATCTTCCTTCACCTTGCTTCCGCCATGGTATATTCATGTCCACTTTGGATATTATAGTTTTAAATCCCATATATATGTAATAGATGTAGTAATGTATGTAAATAAAAATGCAGTAATGCCATAGTAGTAGGGGGATCACGATGACTGCTAATATTTTACCTGTAATAGGAAAAACCAAGACTGCAGTTAAAACTAAATGTATAAATTACAAAAACATCATTATTATAAACTGAAGGAGACGTTCAATTTTATCAGACTAAATTTGATTTAACTATACATAAATACAAATTGTCGATAAAGTTGTAATAATACTGTAATTACACTAACTTCCCTTTGCGTGAATCCATGAAACCGTAAATTGATTTACGACTTAGTGATTTTGCTTCTATGTTTCTTGTTATTTAACCGTGTTAAGTACTAAAACGTAATTTTTATTATGTTCTGCTTTACTTAAAAATCTATGATTATGATGAAAATTCTAGTCTCTTATATTTTATTCGAGTTTTATAACAATTTCAAACGTGAAATCTTACGTTGCCGCAGCATAACATAATTACAAAGAAGCAGTACAGATATTTTACTGCTAGCAACAATTATTTAATATATAACTATGTAATAATTACGTCATCCAATAATATATAACTATGCGTGTTTCTACCTTATGGTCTTTTAACACATAGCAAAACGATAAACCGATAAGAATGGTATATGTAAAGTCTTGATTATATTTGATTATGAGTATCGGAGTACTATAACGGAGTATTAGAACTCTAAATCTTATTAAATAAGGTTAGTTTTTATGGCAGTACTATTGTAGTATAATCAGTAGGTATCACGGCGATTGTTTTAGAAGAGTGCTAAAAACTATAGCCATACACAAGACGAATCTTCAAATGTTACCTTGATGTTTGCTGGTAACCATATCGACAATTTGTATATTAGCTGTTAATTTCGAAAAATCATAAAGTAATATTCTAGTTTTTGCCATATTTCCAAAAGGTACTTTTATTAGCCATTGCACCTGGAAATACTAAATAAGACAAAATATTAGGAAATTACACACTAAAAAATAATATATGACCTAGCAACAAAATATGAGTAACTGTAGAAAATATTTTGTGTTAGTATAGTCTCAGCAAATTCATACCAATTATTTTTGCTTACTAATGTTAGCTAAAGGAACAAATTAATTTGCTGGGAGTACTAGAATTATTTTGTTGAAGAGCAAATAAAAATTTGCTTAGCACAAGAAGCTAATTAATATTTTGTGGAACTGCAATACACTTACTTATTACTGTAGCAAATTCCAATTTGTAAAATAAAAAAAAATAGCCTTTGCTAACACCAAATATGCTGATTTTACTAATTAATATGTTCTCATAGCAAATTTATAATTTGCTGAATTTGGTAGAATATTAGCTGTTAGTAATTCATATAATAGGCTCACTAAAATAATGTTCGTTAACATGAGTATAAGTTCGGGTAGTCCACGCTCGTCTAGTGTAGTAGATTTTCCATTTCTGTTTCTATTGTAAGATCGTAATTTATTGCAATTATAATACTCGTAACACTCTGACACGACCGTAACCTAACTGACCGCCGATTGAGCACACGTGTGATAAAAAGCTAACAAAATATATTTGCGAGGGAAACTCATTAGTCTGTTCTTATAACATAAATTAATCTGTAATTACAACACTTCGTCTATCAACAAAAACTAATTCAGCAAATGCCAATTTGTTACCGAAGATATATTTTTTTCATAGTGTGTTTTCTATCAGTAAAATAATTTGTTGCAAATACAAAGAAAATTGGTCGATGCTACAAATTCTACTAGTATTGCACGGTTCTAGGTCAATTTATCCCCATAAAAATGTCTCGAACAAAAATAATTTTGCAAAAATATCTCCGCAAAAATAACCCAAGCAAAAAATATCCCCGACAAAAATATCTCCAAAATAAATAACCCCAACAAAAATATCGCGAATTATACACCATTTTTACATTAATGTAAATAAAAATAGTAATTAATAATATAGAAAATTAAATTTTATTATTAATAATATGAATTACGCATAAGAATATTTATAAATATTCTCTTAATAAATACTAAATATAAACTTAAACAAAATACAAGACATTACGATAAGACGTCGTATGTTACGAGTGATATTAGATAAACTTGGTAGCTGACCTAAATTTGATGTTGATGCTTCTGACACATTAGCTATACTAGTACCACTTTTATCATTTGTAGTTTTTGCTTTATCAGGTATTTTTTCTAAAATCTTCTTCTAATATTAAACTAATTGTATTCTCATGAAACCATGTTGGTACAACAGATTTGATAAACTATCCCCACGGCCTTCGTCTGGGGGATATTTTTGTCAGGGATATTCTTGACCGGGATATTTTATTCGAAGATATTTTTTACTCGGGTTATTTTTGCGGGGATATTATTGAGGGGTTATTTTTGCGGGGATATTTTTTACGGGGACATATTGACCGGTCACCGTATTGCACTTAGCCTTATATCATTTTTCACAACAAATGACTTTTGTCGTAAACCATAAACAACTTGTGTTTTTCACTTTTTTTAGGTATTTGTTTATTATCATAAACAATTTATGTCTACCAAAAATACTAACAAAACTTATTTGCGATGGAAACTCATTAAATTGGTTCCTATAACTTAAATTAATTTTGTTTATTGTGATTACAACAAAAACTTATTCAGTAAAGGAAAATTTACTTATGCGATACAGATAACAGCAACAGTGCGATTAGTGAGAAAGAAAGATAAAATAATGTTATTGTGCGATAATTAACATTGAAATGCGGATAGCGGGAAGTAAAAATATTAAACTAACAGAGTTTATGAGAGAAATTATAAATGGCGAAAAGCGATGGTAATGTCTCAACGTAACAGTATGTATTTACACGTAACAATAAGAAAAGTGACGTGATATAAACTTATGTTTCATGTGGTTCTGGGTTTTAAAGGTGATTGTCATAAAATATAAGGAACTTAAATATCAGATAATTTTCAGTGAATGGTGTAGAATAGATGTCAGAAATTGGAGTTAAGTTGGAAAAATACGAAAAGGTTGAGGAATGTTAACTTCTTTTATTATACTATCTTGTAGTTCCTTCACGTTCAACAATTGTTTAGGGCGTGTTTATTGGTTAAATTAGTTTTACTTTAACTCAGCTTTGTTTAAAATCTATATCGTAACGAGTCTTAGATCAGCCTGCTCTTTATACATTATCACAGACAATGGTTGTTATTCTAAAGTATCTTTACTCCAAGGGTCAGGGCCTGTAGGGAATCCGTCCCTACTGGATCAAAAGTGGTCTCTACTGGGACTTTTCAGAGGAGAGTCATTAAGCTATTAATCTCTCTGCATCTCTCTACAGTACAAAATACAAATAACTAGAACTCAATACCAGCTATAAAACTAGATTGTTGAAACTTTAATTAACAACTTACCTGCGGGTTTTAATAAAGTACATGTCCTTGTGAAAGAGATAAGTAGCACCCGCATCCGGACTCCACTATCCTACTTTGTCCACTATCCATTTCGACACATGGGGGGGCGTAATGAGCTCCAGACCTAAATTGCGCAAAATTTGAAAATAATAATTTTTATTAGAATAAAATTAATTAATTTATTAATTATTTAAATCATTAATTATTTAATTAATTATTTCAAATTGAAGTTAGCCCCATTTTTATAAGAAATATTTCATTGCTTTTACTTATAATATTATTTAATAATTCATTATTTTTTAACTAAACAAATTAATACTTAACATAATTTTTATATTATTACCAAATAAATTCTTCCTTGCAGCTAGGGAGGCTTGGGCCATGATCCAGTTGACCCAAGTATAAAGTTGACCACTGTAAAAGGCAACACATAAAATTAAATGTAATGCCATTAGCAATTGCAGTTTGCACTTAATATTTTATTGTCGATATAATTTCGTACCATTAACTAATCTATTAGGTAGTTTATGGTTCACAACGCTTCATTTTGTTTAATATTCTACATTTTAATAACTGTGTTTAAAATTATAATTTATAATGTATACGGCTACCAATGAACTAGAATAATACGTATCTATGTTTACGTGATTCGAATAGAGCGGTCGTAATTATCAGCCAATATTGGTATTTATGAAGCGATAGTAGGGGACGTGGTTAAGGTAATTTGAATAATTTGTACATAGCATATACTTAACAAAACTAACCTAAAACATAAACAATAATAGTCGATAGACTTTTTTAAATGAATAATAGCTTATAATTTTTTTAGAATATTCTCTAAGAATTGATAACTAGAATTAAATTTATTATTATTAACTATTAAACAGAGTGTATATGACTCTTCATAAATATTTCCAGGGCATATCGTATGTAGTATACTAGATACCCAATACAATATTTAATATACGGTTTATATATGGGAATATTAATGATTTTAAGTGTTAAGTTCAGCTTAAAAGAAGACTAATACTAAAATTTGTTTAAAAATTTATAGTACTTGTGACTCATTTCTTATTTAAAAAATGAAGAAATGATAAGATTATGTCTTTCATTTTTTACATTGAATTGTTCTCGACCTCCAATGATGAACGTGTAAAGAAATAATTGTCTTATTTGGATAGAGATTGGATGTTTTCGATAAACACCACATTTTCTCCAAAAATCCAAATTTTACAAGTAAATGTCTAATTTCCATTCGAAATACTACGACCATGGTCCATGAGCGCTCATATAACATTTTGTAGGTGGGGGCAAAGCCAATGTTCAGAGAGAGAGAGAGAGAGAGAGAGAGAGGGGAGGGGGTCGAAAGAAAATGTTTTTTAAGAAGGTTTCTATTATCATAAGCGAGAGCTGCAAGATATTGCATTATAAATTATGAATTTTAGTTAATCTGTAGGTACGTTTTTAGTTTTATAATGTTATATTTAAAATTTGATATTATCGTTGTACTTGTTATATATTGTCATTGATTTTGTATGAAACTGAAATATGAAGTCAAAAATATTAAAAGAGACTGTAATGAATGCGAGAAAGTATTCTAGATTTATAGTAAAAAGTGTTATAAGTATACAATTTTGTAATCAAATTGCAACAAATTTATTTTTACTGCAAATCTGTAATTTTATATCGAATATAACTTTAAAAATTTTGAATACAAAAAATTCTAACAGCGTAGGTATCTTGGTCAGGTTAAGGAATTCAGAGGGAGCAAGTGTCCTCTCTTGCCCCCCCCCCCAATATGGGCGCCCCTGACTATGACAATCCCATCTCTGTAGTTATTTATAAAATCAGTATTTTATAGGAAAGCCTGAATCTTCAGTTAAATTTGCATACAAATGATATCGAAAATAATTACAGAAGAGTTTGTTCCATTTTATTTTAAACCTTTCTGTATTTTACCACTGTCAGAGTTAGAAGTCAATCTAGTCTTTGGTATTTTATTTAAAATTAATTTATTTATCATTCAATTATACAAATTTTAAAACTTTATCTAACTAAAGTACCTAATTTAATAAATAATTAACTTAATTTAACTACAGGTCTACATTAAGACTTGGGTTGTTTTATGTTGACCCAAACACCTTTACTTTAGAACTTATTGTGGCCAGTCCAGCTTTATTTCGTGAAACTCCATAATCATGAGATAAACTAAAAAATTCTCTAACTGTGGAACTGTTTACTTTTTTACTTCAACTTTAATTTTAAAACATTTTTAGATGTCTTAGTGCCACTCTGATAACACACATATTTATTGTTTTTTCTACACTAATTAGTGTTTCGCAAAAAATCACCATGGATTTACAAAAAATTGTTACTTATACAATGTTGGTAAAACTTCATTTAGCTCTTTATATAAACTACATTTATCCAGTTGTTGTTTGTTTCTTTTTTTATCGTAACTTTTGTTTGGTTAGGTGACAGAACAAACTGTTATAAAGGGTTTCCCAATAGGAACAATATGTTTTTAAAACGTCATTGCAACCATATCTATAATTGTAGAAATCTTACTAGCTGTCATTTGTTTTTAGTATAGTTTGACAATTCATCATGACAAAATACACGCTTCAACAACGTTTGGTTATTATCCAAAAATTTTATAAAAATAACGTTCTTTTATTCAAACTCAACGTGATCTTCGTGAAGATTTTGGTCCACAAAATCGCCCTTCTGTGCTTGCTATTCGTCGAATCGTTAAAAAGTTCGAAACAACTTTCACTTTACACGATACCAGAACACCAATAAGACAATGAAACGCAAGAAACCAAGAGAATATTGACGCTGAAAGTGTCAGTGTTGCGAAGATGCAAATCGGTCGGTAAATCGACGTTCTCAAGAACTAGGCCTTTCAAGAATGACAACTTGGCGTATTTTGAGAAAAGATTTGGGTTTACATGAATAAATAACATATAAAAATTTTTTAATAATGTCAATTAAAAATTATTGACATTCCGTATAAGATTGTGTTGAATCAAGAACTGAAGCTGTTTGACCATCGTAAGCGTCGTGTGCTTGCTGATTGGGCTCTAGAGCAACTTGAAATTAATCCTGATTTTTCAAAAAAATCACCTTTTCAGATGAAGCCCATTTTTGGTTAAACGGCTTCGTTAACAAATACAATTGTCGTTTTTGGTGTGAAAGTAATCCACAACAGATTCATGAGAAGTCTTTGCATCCAGCAAAAATTACTGTTTGGTGTGGTTTATGGTATGGTGGCATCATCGGACCATATGTCTTTGAAGATGCAAATGCAGATGCAGTAACAGTGACTGGTGGCCAAAATTGGCTGAAATTAATCTGCAAGACATGGTTTTCCAACAAGATCGTGCAACACCATCCAATGGACGTGCCAATGCCACTATGGAGTTACTGAGAGAAATATTTGGTGAGTCTGTAATCTCCAGAAATGGAACTGTTAATTGGCCTCCGAGAAGTTGTGATATAACACCTTTGGACTTCTTCTTGTGGGGTTATTTAAAGTCGTTAGTCTATGCCAACAAACCTCGAACTAGAGACGATTTGAAATTGAACACCGAGCGCTGCATTAATGAAATTACACCTGATTTATTGCAAAAAGTTTCCGAAAATTGCGTTCGTCGTTCAGTTTATCGAATTCGATCCAGCAAACGACGCCGACGTGGACATTTGAATAATGATGTTATTCAAAACATAATTGTCATAAGTTGTACTATAAAATAAAGAAAAAGTTTTGTTTTTGTCTCAAATATTTTGTCTCTTATTTAATTTTAAAAACATATCGTCCCTATTGGGAAATCCTTTATTTAATGACTATTTGGACCTTGCAATCTCATTTATTTTTTGTTACAATGAGGA
The DNA here is from genome assembly GCA_929113105.1 of Agrypnus murinus. Classification (NCBI taxonomy): domain Eukaryota; kingdom Metazoa; phylum Arthropoda; class Insecta; order Coleoptera; family Elateridae; genus Agrypnus; species Agrypnus murinus. The sequence goes on along the minus strand of OV816024.1, from coordinate 94,916,443 downwards.
GACGAATCGGCAATGGGCGTTCCAAACATTTGCGTACCCAATGGCCTGTATTTTAAAAAATTTTCGTTAGAGGGCGCTTCGGTCCTTGACAACGCTCAGACCACGCTGGCCATTGTTGACAGTTCGCTGGAGTGCCATATGGGTCGCAATGTTTCATAAAAATTAGCCAGATTTGCGATAAAATTTGCGATAAATCGCATAATCTGTCAACACTGTCAGCGTTGTCCAGAATCGTAGCGCCATCTAGAAGTAACGTTCAAACTTGAATTAACGTTCAAGGTCGGGGACGCTTTATTTGACTCGTTTCGTCTCCTCAGTTGAGTCCCCCGTAGTTACAATGTAAAGCTAAATACAGTTAAGGAAAACTTTTTTACCCATAATTGAAACAGATCTGCATGGGTATATATTTCTGGCTAAGAAAAAAGCTGAGAAAACTCTAACTAAACAAAATAATAATAAAACAATGTATTTAATAGCAAGAGATTATAAAATTTCCGGGTAGTCAGAAAATAGATAATAACGGGTGATACCTAAAATTTGAGATTGGACTCTTCGTTTTGTAAATCAAGTATTCATTAATGTTTTTTTTGTTCTATTATTGATAACCAGTTCAACGAATTCTCTTGGCATACGTAAAGTTTGGTTTACTTATAACCATATGTTAAAGAAATTATTGTATTGTGGTTCATACCAGTCTCATTTCGAGAGTGTACGCGTATTGTGATGATCATATTGAAAAAGGAAAAAAGTTTGTTGCAGATCATTTTATGGAAGAAAATAAATTGAAGGGTTAAAGGATGAAAAACTAGGGAAGAAATAAATACACAACACTGATGATAAAAATGTACATAGATATAAAACCGAAACTCTTAAGTAGTAATTGTGAAAATATGTAGAATGTTAATTGAAGGAGCATATCTAATACAAGAAGCCCTTAGCTTGACCGAGAGAGAAAATTAAGAATCGAGCAAACAAAAAGAGAGTTCTTTAGAAAAGCTCTTATTATTTATTATAGCTTTCCAGTGTAGCTTAAACAGTAGAGAGCAGGATGCCAAGACAAAATGAAAAAGTTGTGAACCAAATATGGTAGGAATTTAAAAATGATCTGTAGGAAATACCAAGTAAAATACGTTGGTTCTTAAACAAAAGCAAATGGTAACTACAAAGGTTTTCTAACAAAATAATTAAATATTAAAAGAGAATATTGGAGATTATGTGAAAGAGTACCGTATTTTAGTGAGCTAAGTGCAGGATGGCAAAAATATACCGTATTTGAAGTTGAAGCCACGTACATAGCAATAGACAATCATAGCTGGAATGAATGACTTATTATAGCTGCGTGGACCCGATCTGGCATGTCTGCTGTCCGTTTCCCACTTACAGATTTTTTTACTGTTTCTACTCTTTTTCTTAGTCTTTGAAGATACCGAAAATAGTGCATTTTCGTGCAGGTGCACTTAGTGATGGGCGACGAGAATATTCCTGGTGAGGAATATTCCCCGCCGGGAAGTTATTTTGGGAATTTATAAAAATTAATCAAAAAATTATTTTTCCTACTCCAGTAAGTGAAACGCGCGTCAAAGCGTACACTGCCTAATACAATTTTGCAAGCTAAGAGCTTTTACTAAATCGTGGACGGTTCTAGCGTTAAGTTAATGCGTTTAATGTTAGTGATGTGGTCTCGATACTATCCGAGTGTCGCGACACTTGAGAGTCGAAACAATATGGCGGGAGAAGTGTCGACTCTTCATGATACTTTAACGACACTTCGCCTCTACATCATGCATGCGCTAGTGTAAATGTAATCCAATTGAAACGAGAAGCAGTCAAGATTCATAGCTACATAAATCATAAGCAAACTATGGATTAAAAAACAATTATATGAGTAAATTCTGTTATGGTTATATATTTATGCATTAAGTACATTAAAAGACATTAAATTAGTTATAAAAGCAAATACATATTATGAAACAGAAATTTAAAAGAAAAGAAACAAATTCTATAAATAACTTGTAATTCAAGTCTATTCTTTGGATTTATTATAAAACTATTTAAAAATGTAATTTCGCTGACGACGTTGGTCTTTAGTCGAGAACGTGTTTTTGTTAAGATTGAAGATGAAACTTTTATTTTGGGTTTTCAGCAAAATCAATTGAATTAATTAAAATTAATGATCATTGTATTTATTTACACGTGTTTCGACAGTAGTCTTTTCAAAATACATTATAAGGTATAAATATAAGAAGCTGAAGTAATAATTAGGTACATGAGGAACTTATTCAACTTCAATTACTGATTTTAATTTATTTTGCTGAAAACCCAAGATAAAATTATCACCGTCAATATTATACTAATACAAAAGAAAAAAAATCCACAACAAAATATTTTTATATGTACGTCTCATTCAATGATTGTTGGCCAGTTCAACAAATCTGCCTTTAATTTCTTTGTAAGAATGATCAAGCAACTTCGAATTACACTCTAATAAGAGCGATACTGTTCGACACTAAGAGTCGTGACACTTCAAGTGTCACAACCACGAATAGTATCACGACACTTGACACCCAAGTTACTATCACTATTTAATAGTTATTTAATAAATTAGTTTGTTAATGAAAGCGATTAATGATCGAAACTGTTTAAAGCACGAACGAGCGATAGGGAGTGAGTGCCTTTAATAGTTGAGATCATTAGTTGCTCATTAACAAACGAATTGATTACAACAGTTTTTCGTTGACCGTAAAATTCTTCGATTTTAAGATAGAAAATTTCAAATAATACCGAATCCAAACTTGTGCGTATATCTGGTTGCCCAAAGTAAAACATCATCAAAACGTCAAAATCACAAACGGGTTTATTAATGAAAAAGAGTGTATTAATGAGGTCCATTAATGCATCCTTTTTTCACAAAACAGTTACTTAATAAAAAAGAGTGTATTAATGACGTCCATTAATACATCCTTTTTTAGAAAAAATCATTCATTAATATTGACATTAACAAACGGTCAACGAAAAAATTAATTTAATTTTGATTCAATTTTAAAAAATTCTTATCTTGGTCAGGTTAAGGAATTCAGAGGGAGCAAGTGTCCTCTCTTGCCCCCCCAATATGAGCGCCCCTGACTATGACAATCCCATCTATGTAAGTATTTATAAAATAAATATTTTATAGGAAAGCCTGAATCTTCAGTTAAATTTGCATACAAATGATATCGAAAATAATTACAGAAGAGTTTGTTCCTTTTTATTTTAAACCTTTCTGTATTTTACCACTGTCAGAGTTAGAAGACAATTTAGTCTTTGGTATTTTATTTAAATTTAAATTTTATTTAAAACTAATTTATTTTTCATTCAATTATACAAATTTTAAAACTTTATCTAACTAAAGTACCTAATTTAATAAATAATTAACTTAATTTAACTACAGGTCTACATTAAGACTTGGGTTGTTTTATGTTGACCCAAACACCTTTACTTTAGAATTTATTGTGGCCAGTCCAGCTTTATTTCGTGAAACTCCATAATCATGAGATAAACTAAAACAATATCTAACTGTGGAACTGTTTACTTTTTTACTTCAACTTTAATTTTAAAACACTTTTAGATGTATTAGTACCACTCTGATATCACACATATTTATTGTTCTTCTTACACTAATTAGTGTTTTGCAAAAGATCAATATGCATTTACAAAAAATTCTTCCTCATATAAGTTTGGTAAAACTTCATTTAGGTCTGTATATAAACTATATTTATCCAGTTGTTTTGTTTGTTTCTTTTTTTATCGTAACTTTTGTTTGGTTAGGTGACAGAACAGATTGTTATATTTAATGACTATTTGAACCTTTCCAATCTCATTTATTGTAATGTAAAGTTAAATACAGTTATGGAATTTTTTTTTACCCATAATTTAAACAGATCTGCTTGGGTATATATTTCTGGCTAAGAAAAATGCTAGCAAAACTCTAACTAAACAAAATAATAAAAAAACAACTTATTTAATAGCAAGAGATTATAAAACTTCAGCGCAATCAGAAAATAGATAATAATGGGTGTTGCGTTTATCGAGTGGACTGTATAATAAACAATTGTATTTTTGGTGACTGGTTATAATTTCTTATTTACGTCTAAATTGACCGAACTTAAATTATTGGACCTACCTATAGAGCAGGATGTGTTGAGAAGATCTTGTAACTTTTTGTCGTCTTGTTCGGAGCCATCAGCGGTAGCGGTCTTAACAGAGGTAGCGGGATATGGCGTAAGTTTTCACAATTTATTAGAAAACTTGAGATTAGACAACGCTCGTTGCTTGGCGATAGGGCCCAATACCAAGAGCGGTCAATTTAATGATTTTATTGTAATTAAAAATTAAAATGTAATATGAAAACGCAACAATGGCTAATGCCTAAAATTTGAGACTGGACTCTTCGTTTTATAAATCAAATATTCATTAATGGTTTTCTTTTGTTTTGATATAGATAAACAGTCCAATGAATTCTCTTGACATACGTAAACTTTGATTTACTATTATAACAATTAAGGAAAGTCATGCATTGTGGTTCATACCATCTCATTTCGAGAGTGTTGCAGAAAGTTTGTTGCAGATCATTTTCTGAAAGAAAATAATGTACACTGCTGTGATTTCTGAGTAGAAATATTAATTTTTTGATCAAAACGTTCAAGTTGAAGGGTTAAAGGATGAAAAACTAGGGAAGAAATAAATACAACACTGAAAATATTAAAAATGTACATAGATATAAAATCGAAGCTCTTTGTAGTAATTGGGAAAATGTGTAGAATGTTAATTGAAGGTACATACATAATATAAGAGGCGCTTAGCTTGACCGAGAGACTAAATTAAGAGTCGAGCAAACAAAAAGACAGTTCTTTAGAAAAACTCCTTTTATTAGGTTTCCAGTGTAGCTTAAACAGTAGAGAACAGTATGTCAAGACAAAATGAAAACGTCATGAACCAAATATGGTAGGAATTTAGAAATGATCTGAACTACAAAGGTTTACTAACAAAATAATTTAATGTTAAAAGAGGATATTGTAGATTTTGTGCAAGAAGTACTGTATTTTAGTGGGCTAAGCGCAGAATGGCAGAAATATACCGTATTTGAAGTTGAAGCCACGTACATAGCAATAGACAATCACAGTTGGAATGTATGAATGAATTATTATAGCTGCGTGGACCCGACCTAGCATGCCTGCTGTCCGTTTCCTACTTAAAGATATTTTTACTTTTTCTACTCCTTTCCTTAGTCTTCGAAGGTACCGAAAATAGTGCATTTTCGTGCAGATGTGTTCTAAGAAATATTATCCGAGTGTCGGAGATTTTCTTTCAGGAAAAAGTAAATTAATTCCAAAACCCATGGACGATCAGGTTACCATATCAGCAGAAAGAAGCTCATAAAAGCAAGAACATATAATGAAATCAATAAAGATTAATAAAAAGTTTCACAATCTCTATTAAATTACAATCTGACAATTGTTTCGACAGCCAAGCTGTCATAACAAAACAAAAGTTGTCATAACAATGTTGAAACAATTGTTGAAATAAATAGTGTGAAGCTTTTTATTAATATTTATTCATTTAATGATTATGGAGTTCCACAAAGTAAGGCTCGAGACAGTAAACACAAAGTGCATGTACGCTCCAAGCAAAGTCATACATGACAGAAGATCTGCTTTTAATTTCTTCGCAGTCTACTATTTTATGTATTACCACAACTTCAGAGTGAAATAGAAATCAATAGATAATAGATGTTAAAAGTTTTAAACACTACTTAACTCCTGTACGTGAATTTAAAAAGCCAAATATTTAAAAGGTTCTCTGAAACTCCGGAAAAATCCTTCTGAACGTCACCGGGGCTCTAAAAGAGAGGACGGTGTTCGGTGAAAAGAGGACAGATGGTAGAGTAGTTTCAGGATCTCATGGCACGCGAGAAAAAATGTAAAACTGGCCAGAAACTGCAAAAACCAAAATTACAAATCTGCTTCTCTTGCGAAATATGCAGAATGACGTTTTTAGGATGGTCTTTTTAATAATGCTTTTAGAAATGTTGGCCCTCTTCGTTTTAGCAGTAAAATACGAATTTTTCCGTTCATACAAAATTGCAGCCAGAATTGCATTTGGGCTAGAGTAGAACAGTATTGCTAGAAAAGCTAAGCAAGTTATAGAATTGGTTTAATAAAAATGACAGTTCTTACTGAAAACTACAATAATTTTATTTTTCGTCGTCTAGTATCTTAAATTTAATTTTATCTTAGTATCTTAATTTTCTTTAAATTTCTAGATTAAAATTGACTTAATACAGCTTTTCCAAATTCTAGAAGTTTCATTAATCTAGAGTTTCCTAAGACATGGAAACTTTCTTCATTTGTACAATATAAAAATTAAAAGATTCTGCTATTTCTGAATTGCCGGAGGAGTTGAGTGGAGTGAGGAATGCAAAACGCCAAATGTATCTGAAAATAGATATGTCTATTAGATATTTAAAACAAATTTAATGATTATTAATTTATTTGTTATAATTGCACTGAAAAGAAGTTCAGTTGGCGCAGCTGAAATTTATTTAATTTAACTAAATATTTATTTAAATCAAATAAAATTTTAGTTTTGTTGAGTAAATGTTTCGTTAAGTTAAATAAAATTTAGTTTCCCCAACCAATTTTTTTCTCAGTGTGTGTCGTTTTGCATGTTGTTTTAATTAGTGCAGAAACAGAGTCAATATTGAATTGCTCACTTTAAATTGCTATAAAAATTAAAACTATGGATAAAAATAACTAGTAGATAATTTTTAACCATGTATAACAGTGCGAGTATAAAATCGGGAACTATCAAAATAATTCATTTATTAAATTAATGTTTTTGAATAAAATTCTCAAACACGTCGTTTTTTATTGTAAATGCAACTTATTTTAGTGTAATTGTTATTTGTAAATTGTCTTTTGTTTTTGGGTTAGAACGATAGCGAATTTTCTTATAAATGGAAACCGTAATTTTTTGTGGTAGATTAGGAAAGATAATGAAATTCTAAGATCAAATATGCTAAAAAAGTATGATACTGTAGTGAGAAAGTTTCCAGATAATTGCTTTTAAAATTTTATAACAAAAATTAAATAACAATCAAGAGTTCCAAGTTTTAATAAAAAAATTCAAAAAATCTGTGAAGAACTGTCATAATTTTAATACTAATTCGATTGTTATCAATCAAAGTTCAAATCAAGAATTCAGATTTTTTGATAAAACTATCAAGTAGGTACTCGTGTAACAATTAAGTTAGCATTAAGATTGTGACAGTTCTTCACAAAATTTTTAATTTTTTTTATAAAACTTGGAACTCTTGATTGTTATTCGATCTTTGTTATCAAACTTTAAAAGCAATTATCTCGAAAATTTCTTGATACGGTATCATGCATATTTGGTCTTAAAATTTCATTATCTTTCCAAATCCATCATCATAACTAAGGTTTCCATTTAGAAAAATTTTCGCTACCGCCATAACTCAAAAACAAAAGACAATCTACAAATAACAATTACACTTAAAACATATAATGAAGGATTCATTTCGATAGTTCCAGACTTTATACTCGCACTGTATACGTACAACACAAATGCAGTTGATTCTGAAAAATTAAGCTTGCTTCATATCTTCCGAAATGCTTATGCCATTTTTTTAATTTCGACAATCTTAGTCATCAATTAAATATTATAGTGTGTAATGGTAGCAGAATCGAGCAAAAGAATATATTGAATACCTACTACCTATTTACGTATACGTACTATGTGAACTATTCATTTTAATTTACATCTGCAAAGATCAAATATAACTGATCTGCAAGTAGAAGTTTTTGTAAACATCTCGTTATATTTAATCTGAATTAGTATTTCAAGAATTACAGATATGTTTGATGTGAAATATTTCTAAGATAGGTACAATATTATTTCCTATTTTGTGAAATTCCTGTCATTATAATGTGCAATATGAAAGTGTGTAAACTGAGAAAACATTTTACGTAAGCTACATGACGAAAATATCCTGAATGAGTCTCTGATCACCCTTTGTGGATATTAGGGGTGCATCGTGCTTCCGTTTGTCGCTATCTGACGTCATAAAGTAGGAGGTTCCCTTGCTCCATTGTGCTCGAAGCCGCCAATCATGCAGCCGTAAAACATAATAACAGCTCGACCATATTTGAAAATTATTCTTATTATAGTAAAAATTACACTGGAGGCCATTTTGAAATAGTATTTTATACTGGCCCGAGTACACAAAACATCACATCGTCAAACGTATACTTACGCGAATCCTCTAAAAGTTACCGCAAGAAATACATTGGCGCGGTAATTACTAACAATCTTTTTGTAATAAATGTTCATCCTATATTCGATTGCAATCGTCTAGGGATGTAATTTCTGTTCTGAAATTTAGAAAATTCTTATGTAGGTCTTATGAAAACATTTGGCTAATGAATAAATCTTGAAAAAGCGTAAATAAATTATTTAATAGGAAGTAACTGGAAGTCGCTATTAATATTTTACTAATGATTTATTAAATACGTAATTTAGAACTAAATGTTTCCTGTAGAGAAGAAAATTTAACATGGGTTAACCACAATTTTTTAATTTCAAGTAATTAATGCCAATCACTCTGTCGGTTCCTTTTTTTAACGGACTGTTTTTAAATCTACATCGCTTAAATTACACCTGTTTTCCTTTTCTAATACATTTGACATTCTTGTTTATAACATAGAGAAATACCTTCCTGGGAAATCCGGGTTTCTAATTTATTATTTTTATAAGAATTCCTGAAAAAGAATCAGGTCAATGAAAATTGTTCTACCAAACTTTCTTCCTAGATCTTTTTAGTTTTGTAAAACTATTATACAGTAGTACCTATACTATGTACATTTTTGTTATTTTCGTGTATTTTTGAGCAGGGTAAGGAAATTATCACTTGGAGATGAAAAAATTCCATTCTTTGCTTATTTTATCATTTGTGAACAAATTTTATTTTTAAAGATTTATGATTCATTCTTTCAAGAATTAAATTTTAACGAAGGCAGTTTTATTCGTTCGCGAACGAATGCAAAACCAACTGTTTAAAAAATTCTGTTCGTGAATGAATACCAATGGAAATAAATCATTCGTGTCTAGTTATTATTACTACTTATAGTTCTTACTACTCGCAGTTTTATTTATATAAAATGATTAAACAACTTCATACAATATGGGCCAATACAAACAATTTAATTTAACCAAATATATTAATTACATGTGATAATGAAACAATATCTACTTACACTTGTTTAGTGTGAGAAGAATTTAAAAGAAAAAATATTAAGTGGCATTAGCTAACGTACATAATGAATTAAAATTTCTTTATGAAAACAAATAAATCGAAAACAAGTTATCAATTAATTAAGAATTATTAAACAAAATTTGACAGCGCGTATACAGGGCCATACAGATTGCTCTCCGTGTATTAATAAAACTGCATCTTTACATATTAAATAAACCTGTGTTGTTATTAACGCCCAAATGAATCATACGTGATAAATTTGTGAACGATAAATATTTTTCAACTATCAACAAATTTGATTCGCTCGGGAACGAAAATTTATTTAAACCAGAGAATTAAAAAATAAAACTCGTGAACGGATGAAAAATTAAATATTACAAGAATTATTCTTTTGCAAACGAATCAAATTTTTTCGTTCTTCCTACCCTGTTTTTGAGTGAACTTATATATAATCTCAAGTAAATTGATCAATTGATAATAATTTAAGTATGAGTTACAAAAGAACCTTTCCATAATTTGCGATTAAAAACGAAATATGTTTATGTTTTGCCCTTGTCCAATTTCCGATTTGACTATAGTTAAATATCAAATATTTAGTATCATCTTCATTGTACATTTGTACCGTCAACAAACGTTCTAAGTATATACATTCCCTTCTTAATAATTGCCATAAGTAAATAAAAAAGTATACCTAAAAAAATCGTTAGAAATATAAAACTTTAGATTCAGATCTCGCTTTGTTAGGATTTAGATAGTTATTTCAGACTTTATTTAAAGTACGATCCTTTATCTCAGTATGTAGTATACATTTAATAATAATAATATTCTATCAACAATTTGGCTTGTTATGAACAAAGGATATTTGTATAGAATAATTAACAATACTCGACAATACTAAAACATATCTTAAAATTAACTTAGGTACCTACAACGCATAAAAATAGAATACAACAATATTGGAATATAATAGGTAAATAACAAGTAAGCTTATAAAGGTATTAACAGTTTATATTTAATTTTGAATTTTAGCGTAGATATAGCTGATACTGTAATATTTGAACTAAAAATGGCACTGCTTGCATCGCCACAATTTTGACAGTTTCCATTGCAATAGAAAATTGTTTGAAGCTCACCACGAATTTGGATATGCCTGAGCAGGAATTAAAAATGCACGATGCGGACGCTTGCACTGGAAGTGCTGAACATATGCAGGGATGTGAAGCCAGGCACAAATGCTACTAATGAAGATTACTACCATGGGGGTACAACTGCTTTCTTATAGACCCCTTGGCTATGCATTGGCAGTTACCGAATAATTATTTCTGTAACATAAAATTAACTATACTTTCTGCTTTTACCAAGACTTTACAGATTTTTAAAAAATAATATTCTTACAGCTCACAAACATGTTAGCGTAACACTGAGTCATGAAACATTTTAGATGGCTATTTCCAAAGGCAGCTTGGAATTTTCAGATGACTAGCAGCATTTCTATAAGATATGTTAATTGTAAGTGCCCATAGTAACAAAAGCAAAGTTAAGTATAGAATTTTTACCAAGTGAAGTCAGATAAATTGTAAAAATATGAAAGCATTTCAAAAACAAGCTGTAAGATGTAACTTAGTAAGTTCCATCTTACGGACAAAAAGTAAGTATTCCAAACACTTTTTGTTTCTTGTTCCATAATAAAATTTCTTCTTACTCGCTTAATTGCAAATACATCTAGGACACGTCTTGAGAGTAATTCTTGTGTTTTTAACAACGTGCGAACCAGGCTTTAACTTATATTTTTATAGGTAACTACGCACAATTTATTAACATCAAGAAAAACAAAAAGCTACATTTAGACTATGGAATACTGACTGTACTAGATTTGTTTGAAATCAGCTGTACGTATTTTTAAAAATAATGGTACATATTTATAATACATACAGTGCTATTTATTTAACATGCAATATTTATAGTACAAAAGAGCGTGCTGTATAATTGGTTGCCTATGTGTGCATAGTGGTTTGACTCGATTATTTTCAAATGCAACATAGGGAAATGCACATAGTGAAATTTAATTTCATAGCGCTGTATATAATGGTACTAAACGTTCTGAGGATGAGGTGTATTTTTTATTGTACCTATTTTTAAAAATAGTTGTAGGCACATACGTTTTATTACTGTATTATGTATTTAATAGACTTAATAGACACCAAACCAAGGCTATGGCCAAGCTTGCGTTTTGGTCGTTGTTACTCGATCACCACGATCAGATCGTAGATACATTTTCTTTGTGTTCTGGCTAAGTTTTTATTTTATGTTATTGCGGACGATGACTTTGTGTTCTAGTGATTATTCTTTCACGTTATTTAAAAAATAACGGCGATCGTGTCTCAGCGACCAACCAAAACGTTAGTGCAGCCGTAGCCGTAAGAAACAATAAGGAATGTTTAGACCACGAGCGTTTTCAAAGTCGATCGCTGTCCCGGTTATGTATTCAGTGAACAGCAAGCGTTAGGCCTACTATGCTTACTTACGCCCTGTGATCAGTGCAATCGGTGCCTAAATCGCGCTCGCGTGATCCAGTGCTGCTTATAACTATTACATATTTTACAATAAAATATACATTATGTCTTAAAGATCGTAACGTTTCACTAACATTACAAGTGCGCTTTTCTCGCAATTTTGATTGGTTTGTTAAAACATCAGTGCAATCGGTGCCTAAATCGCGCTCGCGTGATCCAGTGCTGCTTATAACTATTACATATTTTATAATAAAATATACATTATGTCTTAAAGATCGTAACGTTTCACTAACATTACAAGTGCGCTTTTCTCGCAATTTTGATTGGTTTGTTAAAACAATTAAAACTGAAGGGAATAGAGGATGTCGTAAACTCCATATTCATATTTTCGTTCGGCCAGGTCACCTCTGAACATTTACTACGAATTTCTTTTTGTGGGTCACGATAATGCTGTTTCTGTTGTTAGAGTGAAGTACTGCCCCTAAACCTGCTCGATGCCAAGTTTCATGAAATTCTATTAAGAGGTTCCCTCGTTTAATCCCTTCGGAATTTCCGGGTACTGAGTTACTCAGCAAACGCGAAAAGAAGCGGTGTGAGGAAACCCACCATTAAAATTTAATGAAATTTGGTAAGGAGTACTTGCAGGGGCATTAATTCATTCAATTAATTCAATAATGCAACAAATTATTAACTAAAAAACAAACATGGTCTATAAAACAGTCACATATGATCACTTTTACGTGATGAACATCTTTTAACAGGCCTTATGTATGACCAACGCGTCAACGGCGATTTACAACAATATTTTAAAAAAGGCATTGCCGATTTGGAGGCCTCTAATCTAAAAATATGCATTTAGGGATGTTTTAAAAAATAAAAGTTTTCACATTATCTTTGATTACAAAGTTAAACGTTGATGAACTATGTAATATGTATAATCTATATTATAAAGGTAATATTCTAAATTGGAAATATTTTTCAAAATATATGTTAAATATTTATAAAATATGAAAATTTAAATGTAACTTTTTTGCTCAAAATGAAATATTTAGTGAGTATTTCTAATCATTTTTCGAAGTAAACAATTATTTTTGTCAAAATCAGCATGGTTTTGTCCAAGGTAAATCAACTTCAACAGCATTAAATAACGTATTAGGTAATGTACTTCACTGTCTTAACAACAATCAACGCGTTATTAGCCTAAATTGTGATCTTTCAAAAGCTTTCGATCTGGTTGATCATAATATACTACTAGAAAAATTAGAATACTTCGCGGATTAGCTTTACAGTTGGTTTCAAAATAATCGAGTACAGCCTTTTTAAGTGGTATAAATCATGCTGTCACAATGACAAATAAAATGTCAAAGTTAGTTGTCAACTTATGTCACAAAACATAACCTAAATAAATAAAGATCATTTTACATTGTAAAAAATTTTCATAATCATGGACTACTGATTTATAAAGTGTATTCGATTTTTTTGAAACCAACTGTACGTCTTCTAAAATCGTACCTTAACGACAGAAAACAAATTGTTGAATTGCGTTATTTAAATCAAGATAATCAAATCGAAATACACCGTTCCTTAGTAAACAATGTGTATTATGGAGTACCACAAGGATCAATTTTAGGCCCGCTACTTTTTGTTATATATATAAACGATTTGCCGTACAATGTTAATGCTGGAGTCACCTTGTATGCAGATGACACTAGTGTAAATGTTACGGGTGCCAATATTCAGGAATTGGCTTATAATATAAATCAAGTACTCCATGATATACAAGATTGGTTTTCAGCGAGCCATCTCCTAATTAATATGGACAAAACTTGTTCGATGTCATATTTAAGCGACGGAGATAGCGAGGACTTATCGTATCTTTTCAAAATCTACCATATCAAATTAAAAAACTTACACTCCGTTAAATTTTTAGGTTTAGTCGTAGATCGTCAATTTCAGTGGAAAGAACATATAGATGAAATGTTACCTAAACTTCAGAAAACGATTTACTGTATACGACGTTTAAAATATATCTGTGACCTATCAACCTTGCGTACCGTTTATTTTGCGTATTTGAATCCATAATCAGATATGGATTGATTTTTTGGGGCAATTCGATACATCTCTCTAACATTTTAATACTACAAAAAAGAGCATTAAGAATTATATACAGTATCAAAAGTAGGGATAGTTGTAGACCTTTATTTATAAATCACAATATCTTAACAATTTTTAATTTATTCATTTACGAAAGCTCGATATTTGTTTTTAATAATAAAAATACTTTCAAACAAAATGCGGATGTTCATGACTATAATACTAGAAGCAATCTTCTGCGACCTAATGCTGGTAAAACTTCAACCTATTATAAATCATTCATGTTTACGTCGGTTAAAATTTTTAATAAACTTCCTGATCAGATCAAAAATTTAGAAAATATTAAAAAATTCAAATGTGCACTAAAATCGTATTTGACTGACAACTGCTTTTATAACCTGGAAGAGTTTTGGAATACTGGAAATACTGCGACTGCTTAGTGTTTGAAATGCAAACTCCATATCTATATTATCTTTAATTACTCTTTTAATATGTTTTACATCTATGTTTTTTTATGTTTATGTTATGTTTTAATGTTTTTATAATCTTTTATATCATATACACTACATGTTTTTTATCCTATTTATATTTACACAATATTTTATTTTATTTTATTAATATGTATGTTTTTTATTGTATTATTCAACGCCACTGGCACCAGAATAAATGTTTATCTATCTATCTATCTATCATGCTATTATATTAAACTTTATTTGCATATTAAACGTTTATCAAATATATACTTTTAAATATTAATTTTCTAATATACATATATAATAGTATTTAATATATACAATGTTGAATTTTTATATATTTGTCCAAATATGTATTAAAAATGCACGAAACATAAAAATTCAAATATAAGATATAATATTAAAAACAAATATCTATTAGACATAGTATGCTATTGCGGTCAGTATTCAGCTTCTAAGTTATTGATGGCCTGGTTTTTATTAACAATTATTACCGTGAACAGATTAATAATAAATTCACAAAAATATACTTTTTCTACGATGTTTGAATTGCATATCAATTTTATGGAGTAGATACGTAATTGCATAGCAAAAACATTAATCAAATCATTATTGAAGATAGATAATCACGAAAGAATTTTTTTGTATCTACTGTTTATTACTTGAAAGTGAGAAAAATGGACAAACAGTGATTGTAAGGATTTGAAACATCTTTTAAGTAATGCCATTCAACTTTCATTCTTTAAAAAGATGAATATTTTGTCAACAGTTGAAGACGATCATCATCTGAGTGTTGCGAAACAACGAATTAGTAGACATGTTTTATTGAAAGTTTTAGTTAGATGATATAAAAAAGGTTTCCTACTATTTTTCATTTCCACAAACCGTGACTGTTATTTAATAAATACCACACGTAGAATGAATTATGCAGTCTAGTTAGTATTTCAATTTTAGTTCAAATAATTTCAGAAATTTTCCAGACAATTTGAGAGGTTTAGTTTAAATAGTTTGTATTCATTTGATAGTTTCTTCTAAACATTCCTGAAAATTTACAATTAAGCTGCCGTTGGCGTGTTAACTTTTAGTCATGTTTACTCATAAACCAGTGAATTCGTGACAATTTAAACAAAATTAAATGAAATTCAAAGCTTTTAACATTTACTAAAGATTTCTAAATTAAATAGTTTTAAATACTATACGCGAAAGATGCTTTAACATCTTTAATTTTCAGGTGTGTTTAAAGAATATACATTTTTTGATATATGTATATATTATACAACAGAATTACACAATTATAAAATATCAGTTAAAACCAACACTAACACTTTTTCATTTTTATTTAATGCTAAAGATAGAATACATGATATCATGAAATCGGGCATTTACCGTTTAAATTGTTATTTTTGTAGTTCGGTATATATTGGACAAACACTTCGAAATTTTGATATAAGATATAAAGAACACGTACGTTGTTACAGAAATAAACGTCCTGAAAAATCTAATTATCCCAAACACCTTTTAGAACAAAATCACAATGATTCCTCAAAATAATATTAAATTCCACACTTTTGTAATAACAAACGCAAATTAGACATTTTAGAAGCTTTTGAGATATACAAACACAAACTCAGGGTACCGTTAATGAATGAACAGATTGAGCTCAGTAATTCTCCGTTACTGGAAGTGTTAGATATTTAATTTTTATCTTCTTATCTTCTTATCTAGTTAACCTAGTTTGTTTATATTTATACTACCTTTGATAACGTCAGCTTAGCTGTCGAAACAATATTGTCAGGTTATAATTTAATAAATACTGTGAAACTTCTTATTAATCTTTATTTATTTCATAAAATTTTGCTTATTCCCGGGGATATTAGACCTACAGCGATTTTGTTTTAGAAATGAATTTCTATATGAATTTTGATGTGCAGACCATCATCTCTTCAAAAGATAACTTAGGTCAATAACACATTTTTCAGTTTTTGGTTCGTTTTGAAAAACTGAAGTTTTATTGAATTTGTGTCCCTAAATACTATATTCCTTTAAAACATTTAATAAAGCAAAAAGCATTTTAATAAACCTAATAATCGTTTTTATTTATTTTTATCTGCTCTATCTATTATTTTAAGTTTTTAACTTGATGGCGTACTTTTTCTTGGAATAGTTATAACAACACATTTAGAAAAACATCCTTTTCACGGTTCATGAATTGCGGAGTTACTTCATGAAAGTGACGTTTATATACCAAATGCATTAATCAAATTATTATAATAGATAAATAATTACAGTCAAAGGATAAGTTAGTACTTAAATATTTTCACCTCATACATTTGATACATTTGAAAATACTTGGCTTTTCAGATGTTTACGAATAAATTGTGGTTTTCTGCACTTTTCATTCTTAATAGTCTAAGCAATCTGCATTCTGTACAAGTTAACAAAATAATAATTAAACTTCTTCACTTCTTTGCTTTTTTCATTTATTCTCTTTATTCCCAGAGATTAGAAAGTACTGATTAGGTGTATGTCATTTCTTACGGAACTTTCGACGCGTCTACATTATTCTGTTTTACATATTATAAAAAAATTCTGAAAAACAATTAAGTTATCGTGCATACTTTTAATCAGATTTGCTTATATACCATGAATTCGTCACAATTTAAATAAAATTAAATAACATGGAAAGCTTTTAACATTTAGTCATTAACAATATTTAAAATATATGATTTAGATGCGTTTAAAAAATTTTTAAATATGAAAGTTTGCTTAAAAGCTTTAATGTCTAGGTATATGAATATGATAAACGTGAAAACACGACAAAAAATTTCTTAGTATTCAGATACATTTCTTACATTAAAGTTTTAAAAAACGTTTTGATAATTATTATGTTGGAGGTTGTTTTTACATTTCTAAACTAACAACTACAATTATATTTTAAAAATCTATAGATTGTAGCGTTTTCTTTCTTGTTAGATATGGTAACTATGAGTATATCTGTGTGGTCTTTGTAATTAATCTTATGTTTGTTGTTTTGTTCACGCAGCGTTATGTGCCATGAAGCCACTTTGAATACTATAATAGAAATACCTTTTTCCTGTACAAAACGATAAAAGATAATCAACAATTACGATTTATTATTATTATTGACATTAGAATAGTGATATGTAAATATATTTATTTATATGTAAATAGATTTTTGTATCCAGCTATATTTCCTGATTGTAAACAAGCTCTGCAAAATTTTATATAAGGAGGGAAATCGGGAAAATTTCGAAACTATCAGGTTGTCGGAGAAAGTGGTTATTATGAAAAGTGTTTCCCCTAAGATGTACTACAAAAAAGGGTTGTGTCTTTTCTTTGTATAATTAACCCTTTTGGAGAAAAGTGAGTGACAATTTCGAATTATTTTACTTCTGCAAAAACTGCACTCCTTTCCACATCTCTATTGTCGCGTTTTTTATGTGGTATTTTCAGAAGGCCTAATTCACATGTTATTTGGAATGTAGAAAAATTATCATAGTTCCTCCTCTAGTTGTAAATCTTTTTCGACTTCCTATATTTCTTCGTCTTTTGCATCTTGGGCTAACAAAGCTATAGGATCAATATATCATAAGCATCAATGCTGTTTTTTTTTTACAAATGTCAGGTGAAAAGTTCAGGTAAGATTGACCGTGGCAGTGACCGCATATTGCAGAACCAATGTTTCTGAAACCGCAGCTAATGTTACAGACTTTTGTACAGATACCGAAAACAAAAAATTTGCAGGTAAATATCAAAATTGTTTATTTTCAAAAATGCGCCACCAATATATTTTTTAAACTTAAAAGTAGCTCTACTTTTGAGAGTGTTTCGAATTTTTAATTCAATGTAGTGTGATTTAAATCAAAAATTTATTTCGGCGGTTGATTTTAATAGTGTTATTGATAACACAGGTCAACATTTGATCTAAGCGGGAACACCGCACGCAGTATAGGCTACAAGGGGTTTTTGGGGTCGCTGATTACGATGAGAGGGTCAGTTAACCGCCATCACGTCAGGTTCAAGGTCATTTGAAGGTCAAGTGCAGAAAAACCCATGGAGAAAATCTGAGAAAAATCATGCATATGTTTTTGAGGTCAGGGAATCCGAATCCGAGGTCAGCTGCGCTCCATTAGGTCATGGTGAAGGTGTTTATAGGTCAAGTGCGAAAAAACGTTTTAACGGATAACGTTTTTTAGTTGTCATTCTTGATGTTTTTTTGTATACACACCTTTACTTCTTGCCCGTGTCTATATATTTTTATGTATATGCAACTGTTTAACGAGCTGATATATGATTCATACTTATTTTACGCACTTTCGCTCGAAACATCGAGCTCACTCACGCACATATCACAGCTGAGTAACCAAAGTAAACCAAACTAAACCAAAGTAACCAAACAAAAGATTACATGAAAATGTATGTGTGGTTGCACCCAGGGCACCTCCACGCGGTGACGGTGGGCAACGGAGTTGTCTCACTATCCGGCGAAGTCCCTGGGTAGCGGCTTTCATGCCGTCATGGCAACCTCACAGAAAAAAATTACCTTAGCTTAGGAAACCCAGAATCGGCGGCTTGTCAGGATGGGAAAGCGAGTCCGCAGGCGTCGTCATCATGCGACCGTAGCTCTACATCGGTGGGAAACTTGGCCGATGTAGAGTCAAATGCTACAAGCCAATGTCCTTGCAAAAACAATCCGGACATCTTTTGTGTTGTTTGCGGACAGTATACGGCGGGAAGTAAAGTCAGATTCTCAGACACATTGAAAAAAAAATATGAAGAATGTTATGCAATCGAAACTAATTCTTTAAGTAATTGCTTCACTCCAAACGTTGTCTGTACTAGATGTCGCAATATTTTGAACAACACCAAGACACATATTATTAGACAGATATTTTCTTCTCCGATGAAATGGAGAAAGCCATCAAATCACGCGTCAGATTGTTACTTCTGTTCAATTAATATACATGGATATAACCGTAACAATAAAAAATCTATCACTTACCCACGTGTAGCATCGGTAACTTTTCCTGTATTTATAGATGGCGAACCTAATAACAATAGTATGGATACAGAGACAAGTGAACAAGAAGTTTTGTCTGATGTAGAGCATACAACTGGTGATATGGAAATGCAAGATTAATCTTATGATACATCTCAAGAAGAAGAAATGGAAACTCAGGATATTGCATCCAGTTCAGAAGATGAAGGTAATCATCAACCAAAATTTTCCCAAGATGATGTAAGTAATCTTTGTCGCGATTTAGGTCTTTCAAAAGAAAGTTCTGAACATCTGGCTTCAAGACTTAAAGAAAAAAAATGCTTAGCTTCTGGAACTCACGTTACATATTACCGTACAAGAGAAAAATCATTTAGAGTTTTTTACAAAAACAAGTAACTTGATTTACTACCGTGATGTCAACGGTTTGGTTGAGAAATTCGACATTCAATACGAATCTTCTCATTGGCGTCTTTTCATAGACTCTTCAACAAGAAGTCTGAAAGCTATCTTGCTTCACAATGGGAACATGTATGCCCCTTTACCTGTTGCTCATTCTGTTGTAATGAACGAAGAATATTATGATATGCATTTCTTATTGCAAAAATTGAAATATGATACACATATATTTGCGGCGATTTGAAAATAACTACCATCTTGCTTGGCTTGCAAAAAGGATTCACGTCATATCCATGCTTTCTTTGCGAGTGGAACAGTCGAGCTCGAGATAAACACCATGTGAGAGTAGTCTGGCCTCCTAGAAGAAACTTAACTCCAGGGGTCAAAAATGTTGAAAAAGAAAGTTTGGTACCTTCACATAAGGTTCTTCTCCCGCCATTGCACATAAAATTAGGCATAGTAAAAAAATTTGTTAAAGCAATGAGCAGAGTTCAAAGCGTCGCTTTCATGAATATTTTTCAAATATTACCATCGCTTTCTGAAGCAAAAATTAATGAGTGTGTTTTTACGGGACTTCAGATTAGAGAGTTGCTGAAAAATGAGGAATTCGAAAGGCTAATGACGGATAAAGGAAAAGCTGCATGGCAAAGTTTCAGAGAAGTGACCAAAAATTTTTTAGGAAATAACAAAGATCCCAATTATAAAAATTTGTTTCTAAAATGTTGACCAACTTTAAAGAAGTTGGATGTCTGATGAATCTGAAACTTCACTTTCTGCACTCTCATACTGACTACTTTCCCCAAAACTTAGGAGATTTCAGCGAAGAGCAAGGTGAGAGGATGCACCAGGATCTGAGGGAATTCGAAAAAAGATATCAAGGTGTTTGGGGTAAAAATATGCTAGCAGACTATTGTTGGAGTTTGCAAAGAGAGTCAAATGAAACACACAAAAGAAAAGCAATAAGAAGAACATTTACTACTGAACGGAAACGTTTTCGAGCCGACGAATAATACAGTTAACATGACGACAAAAGTACAGTCAAAGATTGACAAGAAGTTTGGTTACTTTGGTTTAGTTTGGTTTACTTTGGTTACTCATCTGTGATATGTGCGTGAGTGAGCTCGATGTTTTGAGCGAAAGTGCTTAAAATAAGTATGAATCATATATCAGCTCGTTAAACAGTTGCATATACATAAAAATATATAGACACGGGCAAGAAGTAAAGGTGTGTATACAAAAAAACATCAAGAATGACAACTAAAAAACGTTATCCGTTAAAACGTTTTTTTCGCAGTTGACCTATAAACACCTTCACCATGACCTAATGGAGCTCAGCTGACCTCAGATTCGGATCTCTGACCTCAAAAACATACGTATGAATTTTTTCAGATTTTTCGAACCGTAAATGCCGACAACACCTCAAGTGACCTTGGAATAGCCTACAGATGACCTTGACCTTAACCTCACAGAGCTTAGCCGACCTCGGATTCGGATTCCCTGACCTCGAAAACATATGCATGATTTTTTTCAGATTTTTTCCATGGGTTTTTCTGCACTTGACCTTCAAATGACCCTGAACCTGACATGATGGCGGTTAACTGACGTTCTCATCGTAATCAGCGACCCCAAAAACCCCTTGTAGCCTATACTGAGTGCGGTGTTCCCGCTTAGATCAAATGTTGACCTGTGTAATTTAAAAGTAAAATAAACGTTATTTAAATGGTAGATTGTAATTTATTTAAAAATGTTCTGCTTAGTATCAATATTTACTTTTAAATGTAGTGCTTTTTATAGGAATGTCAGGTTGTTTTTAATTTAATAATATGCTGTTTTCCTTTTAAATGCAACACTCTTTTAAGTTAATGACGATAAATGCAGAACACTGTTGAATTGAATGTTTTGTATTCTTTCAGTAAAAAAACAAGTTATTGTTATTAATGCTTTATTGACATCACATCACACCTAATACAAAAATAAAAGGTAACAATCTTTTATTATTGAAATAAAACAATAACTTTTAAAAAATACAGAACATAAACAGTTTGCTTATACATAAATACTTATTTCTTAAAAAACATTTTCTGGTAACATTATAGATATGCATCAAAGGCCTTGTGAAAAAAATTAATGATTTTGTTATAATAATATTTATATTATTTGATGGTGATCCTAATTCATAGGATACGTAATGTTCATTAAAACATTTAATACTAGTTTCAGTTGCATTACAAAAAATTTATTACAGTTGTTTAAGATCCTATCTATTATTTTATATTATGTTTATTATATTATTTTTTATAGCACTTGCACTAACATAAAAACACTTTTGCAAATTTCCTTCCATTTTGTTCGGTACGTAAAACAACGACTAACTAATTTAACCGTGTGCACGTTTTAACGGTATAAATTTAAATGCCGAATTAACTCAAATTAAAAGAATTGCTGTGGAAACAAAGCCAAATATCTGATTTCAAAAACATTTATTTGTGAATGTAAAACTTAGACTTTTATTTTAAAACCACACCAACTGATCCACTTGAATTAAAACCCCCTATTTACTTTAAAGTAGATTGTTATCATTTCTATGTATAACAAAAGCACATACACTTAAATTCAAACATTTTATAATTAAATCAAAAGCAATGCAACTTCTAATTGAGAAATATGTCTAATAAGTCTTGATTTCAAAGCAAAATTAAATACTACATACCTTGTTTTAAAAGCATATATTTTGTTTCAAAAGTAAAACATTTTTATTTTAAATACCACACCTTTTGCAGTTCAAACAAGAAATTTCTAATTAATATAAAAGTAAAATGGATTTCAAATTAAAAACTCATTTGAAAGTAGCCAACAAAAGCAGAATCTAGCCATTTAATTTAAATCTACCTGCATTTTTTTAACTCGAAAGTAAATGCATTTATTTGAAAGTCGAAGGCAAGGATTTTTGTTTTAAAAACCGAAATTTCCTTCAGTACAGTTAAATGTGCAATCCTTCGAAATTAACACGTTGATCGCCGTAATACATACCAAAATTCAGACCACTTGGGCCACTTTTCTTTTATTTGAAATTATTAATAGAAAAGTCATGTCTTTTGGAAAAATCTTGGAATTCTTCCAAAAAATGAATATTTTGGATTTTATTACATTTTTTTTATCAAGGCTCAAACCCCCAGCATTTGTAATTTGCGGGTACAGGCCACGAGGCACAACTGTCATGCCTTGAAGGTCACGATTTTTCATGTCTCAACTAGTTGATACGATTGTACATCACATACTTTGGCTTAGCTTATTCAGTATTTATGTGTAGGGCGACGGAGTAGAAGACAGTTTATGTGATTGTTTATCTTAGTTTTGATGAATTCGGTGTGGTATTATATTTTATTCTATTAGAATGGGTGATTATGAAAGACAGCAAAAGGATCTGCAAACATTATGCGACGAAGCTTTATCAGATGAAGATCCTGGGGAATTATTTAGTGCAGGTTCATCGGATAATTATTCGTCATCACAATCTGAAATGAACACTGATGAATCACTATCGGGGGACTTTGAAATACCGAAAAAACGCGTGAAAAAACTAGTAAGAAAACGTGCGAATAAAACTGCGACATTTAAATCTATTCCTGACAAACATACTAAGACACTAGTGAAGACATGTGTAGTAAACACTGTTTATGCTAATAAACCCGCGTCATTCGGATCTGATCCTAATAATGGTGCAGCATTAGGAAAGACATTTTGTGCAAATGACCCAAAGCCATCTACATATGCTGGTAAGTTCCAAATGTATTAGATTATAATTTTTCTTAGCACATAGTAAGCGGCCAGGCTGGCTGTTACTGTCACTGTCCGTTTTAGATCTTTTCTTGCAATTTTGCAAATGATAACTTTCTCTAAAACCATTTTTACCAAAGGAATAATCTTGTTACAGAACCTTCGAATGTTCAGAAAAATGACGCAATTCGAGATACAATTGAATCTGTTGTGCACCAAAATGCCTTCTCGAACTCTAGTGATAATGAAATGGATGTTGAAGATAAAACTGAAACAAATGAGAACATCGTATGGAGAGATATTACTGGATCGCACCTAAAAAAAATTACATTTGCTACTAGAAATGCAGGAATAAATCATGAGATTTATGAAAACTTTTATAATAAGGAACCATATGATTTTTTTAAATATTCTTTACACGTCCGCTCATACCTCACATTGTTGCTGAAACAAATAGGTATGCAACGCAATCTAAGGATAACATGACTTTTCCAAAGTCTCGTTTGCATAAATGGTTTGACACAAATGAAAATGAAATGGAAACATTTTTTGGCATGTTATTATGGATGGGGTTATGCCGACTACCAGCCATGACTAAGTATTGGTCTAAAAATACAATATATGACAACCAAATTAAAAAGAAGATGTCGCGAAACCGTTTCGAACTATTACTTCGAACCATACAGTTTAGCAACAATCAGTTTACTGAAGTGCAGGACGTTGACAGGCTCCGAAAGATAAATCCGCTTTTGGAAATGCTCAAGGAGAGATACCGTACGCCATGATTCCGGAAGAGAACGTTTGTATAGATGAAACTCGCGTTCCCTTTAGAGGTAGGATAATCTTCCGTCGGTATTTGCGAAATAAGCGTCACAAATTTGGTATAAAGCTTTATAAACTGTGCCTGAGAGGTGGCTATACGTACAATCTATGCATCTATTGCGGAAAAGACAAAGGAGATGGTAATGTTTCTGCTCCTACAAAAGTTGTTCTACACCTTATGGCTAATCTGCTAAATGCAGGAAGAACACTTTATACAGATAATTTTTACATAAGTGTTACACTCGCCTACCAACTGTTGCAGAAAGAAACCCATCTAGTTGGAACTCTTAGATCCAACAGAAAGTTGAATTGCAAAGAAGTAGTAGATAAAAAACTAAATAAGGGTCAAGTGGTCGCAAAGGAAAGTAACACTGGTGTTGTGCAACTGAAATGGAAAGATAAGAGAGAAGTATTGGTTCTTAGCACAAAGCACACGTCAAGAATGAAGACTATTCGAACTTCTAGAGGAGAGGAGAAAGAAAAGCCAGAAATTATTGTAGATTACAATAATAGTAAAGCTTTTATAGACCTATCAGATCAAATGACAGCCTACAACAGTGCATTGAGGCGTGGAGTAAAATGGTACGGTAAACTTGCAATTGAACTATTATTAGGAACGACAATGGTGAATGCGCATATGTTGTATACAGAAGTTGCGCAAAGAAAAATAATTATAACGCAATTCAAAGAGGAAGTTCTCTTTCAAATGCTTCACTTAGAAAATGAAAATACTCCAGCAACACAGCCACTAGAAGACCATAGTTTGAAAAATATAAATGTTCGTCGGCGATGTGCCGTTTGCTACGAAAATTAGTCCAAGAACAAGGAACGCAAGTGGCCCAACGTAAAACTCCTAGGTCTATCTATCAATGTGAAAAAAACTTTTGTGTTGAATGTTTTTTGAGCGCCATAATAGCTTCATAAAATAATAAACAATGCATATGCTTACGCATAATTATTATTTTTGTTTTCATTTCTGTAATACATATATAATATTTTATTTACGGAAGGTATTGTTACTTTTATATTACAATGAGTTTTATAAAATAAAATGCTTTTTTTCTAATTGTTTGGAATTAATTAATTTTTCTATTATTTTGGAGTTAGGTATATTATTTTGTTCTGTTGTATGAACACATTTGTGTACACCGTATTTACAAATAAAAATGTGTTTAAAACACATTTGATCCTTAATGGTCCATAAAAACTAAACTAAACTAATTTTCCCGGGGGTTTTTGAATTTTTGGGGTCCCAGCGCCTCGAACCTGCGAATCCCCTATAAATACATAGGCTTCTAGGCACACACAATATGCCTGGTAATTTAAATGGATGCACTGGTGCAAGGCTCAAACGGTGTGCCTTGAACCCTCACTGGATAAAACGCGTGTGCCTTCTGGCGATCAACGTGTTAAAGTTCAGGAGTTGTGTTTCCATCAATTGTATAGTTTCTATATTTATAGAAGTTCATAAATTTCCGCCACTGTATCAGGGATGCCTTGTTGATGAGTGTGTTTTTGTAACAGATTGATTAACTCCTTAATTTATTTTATCTTCATAGACGTCTTCCCATCGATTAATAGATATTTTTTGTATTATTGTTAAATTACATCTTATTGCACTTACAATGTACGAACAGCTAAACTGTCAAAGTTGGGCATTTGAATTATGCGCTTAGAAAAAGACCAATATAAATTAATACGTGATCACTTGTTTTTTACTATTGCTGGATACCTTTGTATCTAAGCTAATTAACTCTCATTAGGTCTAATTAACTCTCATTGACTGAATTTAACATCACATGACACATGAATTATCAGAAAGATACTAGATGGTGTTAAAAACACCGAATTTATTTTTGAAATAAGAAAGCCTCTCTATTGACAATATAATTGAATAATATGCCATTTGTGACATTTTTTATGTCAGATTGACAAACGTAAAAGTGACATTAGCATTACAAATTCTCAATGAACGGTATTTTTTCTATGAAAGAATGATCTAATAGAGTCACTACATATAGTCACCTAGGCCGCGCTGGTCGATCAGAGTACCGCAAAACGCCGCCATATTGGGGCAGAGAAGGGTGATTTTTCATAATGGACAAATGAAAACCACGTTTTACGTATTTGACTGATTATAGGTTTAATCTTTCAGGATAAGAAAAATCTTTTAAAGTAAACGTGGATTTGATTAAATGCAATCAGATACAAATAATGAACAATTTTGTGCTTTTTTACCCCAATATGGCGGCGTTATGCGGTACTCTGATTGACCAGCGCGGCCTAGGTGACTAGATGTAGTGACTCTATGATCTAAGTCATCTAATAGAGTCACTACATCTACACTGTAAAAAATGAGGTAAAATTACCTTGGGAAAGAGGTAACTTTTCGCTATTATTTGCGGTATTTTTACCCTAAAATTAATTTTACCTATACATTTAGTAGTTTTACTATTTGTGGTAAAATGCCCTGTAATTATGTAAAATTATACAAATATAAGTAATTCTACTACTTTGAACTGGTTAAAATCACTATCCATAATATAAATTTACATAACTCAGACAATTTTTTCCTTACAAATGTATAATTGCTCAATAACTTAATTCATTTTTAGTGTAATATTAAAGATAAGATGAACTTGAACAAGAATAGTGTAATTTTACCCTTAATATTTACCCTTAATTAATATTTCGCTGATCGCACTTGTTTGTGACCTTCGTTTCGTGAAAGAATTCAGGAATCCATTATGAACAGTCCAAATAGGCTTTTTGGGGAATGGTCAGAATGGTGTGTACCATTCTTTTATGATTTCGGCGAGGCGTACTCTATCGATATCGAACGAAGTGTTCATTCTGTTGCTCATTAATATTTTGTTTTTCGTTGTAGTGTAGTGCGCATTTATTAAAGGCAAATATTTACACGTATGACCGAAGATGGGAAGAATTTTATTTTATAGTAGAAGTTAAAAAATAATAATCGGTAAGTACCTATATGTTAAAATTACAAATTTAAACCAATAAAATAAAAATATTTAATTTAATGTTTTTCTAGGATGAATCAAAAATTGAAGAAATCGAAATAAACTAGCATAACTGTAATTGAGAAAGGTACTCGTGTATAATTGTTTATATAATTTATAATTTTTTAATTTTCTAGGTGGAATCGAAACTTTATCTGAATGTCTTTGAGAGACCAAATATTTCCGAAAGCCCCTGAAAAGAAGTTCTGTTAATGTCTTATATTTTATATAAGTACATACGTTCAATAAAAATTACTTTGATTTTATTTTGTTTCATACAATTCCTTTACCTATGTAAGCAATATTCAGAGGAACGATTGAATTTGCAAGTACTTTCGCAAGTCATCGTTACATTCAAGAAGTATTTTCACATTTGTATTTTAACCCTGAAAAGTACTATTGCCATGAAATATTAACTTTGCCATGTAACTTTACACAGGTGTTTTAATGTTAAAATGTAAAATTACATTGAGATTGTAATTTTAATCTGTAAATTTACTTAAAAAGGAAACATTACAATGCAAATTTAACCTAATGTTGAAATTTCCCCACTTCCTATGAAAATTACACTTTGAAGTAAATTTACCCCAAAAAATGGAGGTAACATAGTTGCCTCCATTTTTTAGGGTATAATTCACCGGTAATTTTTTAGAGTGTAGTCACCTAGGCCAGCTGGTCGATCAGAGTAACGCAAACCGCCGCCATATTGGGGCAGAGAAGGGTGATTTTTAATAATGGACAAATTAAAACCACATTTTACGTGTTTGACATATTAGAGGTATGATCTTTCAGAATAAGAAAAACCTTTTAAAGTAAACGTGGATTTGATTAAATTCAATACAGAACAAATAATGAACAATTTCGTGCTTCGTTTGCCCCAATATGGCGGCGGTTTGCGGTACTCTGGTCGACCAGCTGGCCTAGGTAACTAGATGCAGTGACTCTATCATCTAAGTGCCTTTAACTCCATCTAGTATCCTACTAAATATAGTTTTTAATAATTGATGTATTTTTCACCTTTTAGGATAAAAAATAAATAACTGGAAATTAACGAAAATGCTGCAAGAAACTTAATGTTAGCGCTAAATATCATAATTTGCATCCATTTTGAACCTGAAAACTGGGCCAAGAAATTTTGATGCAAATACTATTGAAACGATAGCAACCGGGCCGAGATTTTGATGAAAGCCGATAGTATTCTAAATAGTACTAATTATAAATTAATAAAACAATAAGTACTTAAAGTTTAGTAAACAAAACTAAAACAAGTTAAACAAATTTCCAAACAAAATGATTAGATTGCGCAATAAGTGAACAATTAAGGACAACTTTTTGTTTCCACTTCAAATGTAACTTTAGTGTAACATCTATGGTCATGGTAACAATTTTGTTATAAGCTCAGTAATATCTAATATTTGCTGTAATACTATTTAATAACTGCATTTATTTCTAGATTGTCTTAAAATCTAGTGAATGACCACTAAAAATAAATGAACACAGGACCACTAGTAAATAAACAATTTATTTAACAATTATTAATATTGAATTCTGGTGCATTTTCCGTAGAAGTAGCAATATGTCCATTTACTGGTTAGTGTTCATTCTCTGGGTGATTCACCCTAGTGCATTAAGTTGTTCTGTATTCAGAAATATACAATTCTTCATTTGGTCTACTAGGCAACCAAGAGGAAATTATTGTTGAGGATGTAGAACAGATTTACGCATGTTTAAATTTAAAAAATATAAATTGCCAATTTCCAACATCGCAATCCCATGACCCTATTTCCTTCAATCCACTTAAACCGCAATTTTATAAATATCTAAAATCTCACTAATTATTATAATTACAGTTATTAGAAGTGCATTTTTCCATATTCTTTGTGTATGCTGATGCATCTTCTAGTTTATGTGTTCACTCAAAAGAACACAACGTAATTATTAATTACTATATTTTTTCTTTTCTTTAGTTATGGTTTTTAAACAGTTACTATTTTGTTTAATAATAATTATTATTGTTACTTAAATCGATATAGTTGGAATCCAAGCCATAAGCCATAAGTAATTTTAATGAATTATTGTTGATAAGAAGTTTCAGAAGGTGAAGTAGTTCTGAAACAGTTTTTATTGTAATTTATAACACCTACATATTTATACATATTAAAACAAAAAATCGAGGTCGGTTACAAACGATATTTGCATTTTAAATATGTTAACATAAGTATATCTATAATATAAAAGCTCACAGCTAGCTTTTCTCTTTTTCCCCCGATTGAATAATATACATATTAAATATTTTAATCAGCTTCTGTTAAATATATCCACTTTTTTCACTTAAATGTTTTTATGTTCTAATATGCATAATATACGAGTATAATATCTACTTGAAAAATATATAAAACACGTACAGAAATATATACAAGGTTTGAACTTTGCACGGAATCGTGCTTACATTACATAAATATTTTTTTACATACCGATCTATTGCAACTATTTGTTTAATTATATGAAGATGTGCTAGGTAATTTAATATTATTAGCTAAGGAAATTATAAGTTATAGTGTAAGTTAACGTTGTTCATTAATACATAAATTATGTTCATATTGCGCATTAGATTAGAACATCATCAATATTAATAGATACATACATACATGAAACATGTTTCATAGATGTCACAATAAAATCAATAAATTATATGAATTAAAGATGTGCATGGTCAATTGTGTCATTGTTTGTTATTATTTTTTTAGTTTTCATCAACAACTACATTTTATTTTTTTATTTCACTGCACATTCATCTAACATGCATCACGAACCCGTAGTTCGGATGACGAAATTTTCCAATTAGAAAAATTCCGTCTCCCCAAGTGGAACTCGAACCCACAACCCTTGGAACACGAGTGATGAACTGACATCACTCGTCCACTGATGTCGGTTCAACTTCATTTTATTATTTTAGTTATTGTTTTTTTTTTAGTTATTTTTATTATATTATTTACTTTGTATGTTATTATTTGTAATCTTGACCATATACCAATACAATACTATACACTGTAATTCATCACATTACATTGATACAAGCTTATTTGCTGTAGATCGTATATGATCATATACAGTGCTATTAAATTAACTGAAATATATACTCTATTACTCTATATTGCATTTGAAAGTAACCATGCATTGAAAAAATATACTTTTGCATCAATATGTGTTATTTTCATTTACGTTTGTATTTTTTTAATAAACTCAATTAGTGTTAAATTATCCCCAAGTTAAATGGAGAGGTTAAACGGCTAGCGCATGTTGAGGTTTGATATGATTATTTTAAAATGTAATATAACGAGTATATTGCATTTAAATTTAATAGCACTACATACATTAGGCCTATATTGCGTGTACTCTATTAACTCTGTAAGAGAAAAGTGAATTAAAGAAAGTGAGACAGATGTATACGAGATAAGCATTAATAGAGTCTAATGCAGTAATGCTATATCCTTTGGGTGTACACAAGGCCACACAAAGCCTCTACTGCACATGACTCGATTTTAATTTTAATAAAAAAATTTAAAAACATTCACTTCCATAGGTGAGATGAGAAAGAATTTTTAATATTTTAGTTTATCCTTTGTTAAACCTTTAAATTTAATCCTTTAGTTAACTCTAGAAAAATCTCAACTCCTAAAAAACTAGAACAGCAATATTTGGACATATTTTTGGACTTTAACAATTTTGTTTAGTAGAAGAAAAGAAAAGTAAATAATTGTTACAAAAATCACCCCATATTCTCGTCAAAACAGTTGGTGTTGATCTCAATATCTTAATCAGTGTTTGTTTTTATATTGTTGCAGGGTACCCTCATACATACATCCACTATACAAGCAAGATTATTTGTCGTGTTAATCAAGCAATTGTGGGATACGTGGGAAGTACATTACATTTCCTGAAGTTCTTCAGGAAAAACAAGAATCGGTGAAGCAATCGCACAATCGATACATTAGATTGCAAACACTTAGTTAGAACATCAGACCGATAATAATTAGGTATACTTTTCTTACTGTTATTTAGTCAAATGATGTAATGTGTACAGAACAATTAATAATAATAAAGTTTATTTAGCTAATTAGCTGTTAATGTGTCTTTTCTCCCCCTAGTAATAAATATTTGTCTAATATATCGGATTAACGCTAGCAATACACTGATTATGGCACACGAAACAAGTGAAAAAACTTTAAACAAATGTAAATTTTTTTATTTGTTTGCTTGTTGAGTTTTTTTAATATGTTGCGAGTACAATGGGCGTATTTAAAATTTAAAATGCGATTTTCTCAAAAACTAGCAGTAAACGACCACATGTTGATAAAGAAAATACGTTCTAAATCATTACAGTTACCCCCCCACCCCCCACTACGAGGTTTCTAGTTATGCTAGTTACACCCTGTATGTATTATGAGTTTAATATTGCGACTTTGCCTACACTATTGAAATTCCAATGCTGTCAAACTTAAGTCAATTTTCATAACCGTTCAACTTGTACATATGTAACAAGACAAAATAATGCTGGTTTTATCAGGAAGTGTGCTGTCTGGTATTATAGACAGAACTATGCAAAATATGCCCATATGCAATACGCTCACAGAAATATGCTATTTACTACAAGCAAACTGACTTCTCAAATTTATTATAGATAACTAATAATGCCATTCGTATAAGAAAAGGTACGAAAGTGCGTAATATTAAAAAGACGTTCGAATCTTTTTGTTTACTTTTCTTAATTATACTACCTCTCATAATCTATACAGTGCGAGTACAAAGCCTGGAACTATCGAAGCAAATATCTTTTATTAAATGTTTTTGAAAAAATCTTCAAACACGTTGATTTTTATCTTAAATAAGACTTATTTTAGTGTAATTGTTATTTGTAGATTTTGTTTTGTTTTTGTTATGGCAACAGCGAAATTTTTTTAAATGGAAACTGTAATTTTTTATGATGGATTAGGAAAGATAATGAAATTCTAAGAGCAAATATGTACAAAAATTATGATACTATATTAAGAATATTTCGATATAATTGCTTAGTTTTAACACAAAAATTGCATAACAATCAAGAGTTCCAAGTTTTAATAAAAAAAATCAAAAACTGTGAAGAACTGTTATGATTTTAATGCTAATTCGATTGTTACATGGCTACTTGATTTTTTTTATTAAAAACTTGGAACTCTTGATTGTTATTCAATCAAGTTTAAATCAAGAGTTCAGATTTCTTGATAAAACAATCAAGTAGTTTATGTAGCAATTGAGTTAGCGTTAAGATTATGACAGTTATTCATAGAATTTTTAAATGTTTTTATTAAAACCTGGAACTCTTGATTGTTATTCGATTTTTGTTTTAAAACTTAAAAACAATTATCACTTGTAATTACACGAGTGCTTCGAAATTATCGATTTCTAATACGAACGTTGATTAGCAACCACGAGTGTCATTTTTTGACGTTTTAATTTCCCGACGTGCAACGGAGGGAAATTTGTCAAAAAATGACACGAGTGTTGCGTTTTAATCAACTTGAGTATTACAACAGATAATTTCAGAAGCACGAGCATGTAATTCGGTAAGATTATTTCATGATACAGTTGTTTATTTAAGCATCTACTTATTAACTTAACATAAAGATTAGTATTTGACATGAAAGTAAAAAATGGGACACATGTGACACTAGTTTTCAGCGTTGTCACGAAGATAAAAACAGTCGAAAAGGACAATAAAAAATTATCGAATTATCGCTGTAATCCAAAAAATAAAGCCTTGCGATTGGTCAATAACGAAGTAGAATGAAATAATCTCGAGAATCGCACGACGATGCCGAGAACCAATAGAAAAATTCAAATTTGAATTGTATCCATGACAATCACACAATTTTCCGGAAATTTATATATATAGTATGTCCCCGGATTGAGTTCACAAGAGGGAAAAAAAGTTTATTTTTAATTTTACAAAAAAATGACAAAGGAATAAAATTTTTTGCTTAATTCAAAATAGATAAATCTGCAATTAAAACTTTAATATTACTGGTCTGTACTCTGAAAATCAATTTTTTCACATTTTTATTTACATCAATTTTGTAAACGTATATCCCTAATGGTAGGCTTTGGATTCAAAATGTCAAATATTACGTTAATGTCAGATATAATTAAAAATAGTGAGAATTTTATAGTTAAAAATGTTAACATTGCAACAAAGAATCTACTTAATTCAATGTTATGGTACGGGGGGTAAAAGTTATCGGTACATAAGATAAGAATTTAATGAAAAGTTTCCTGAAGTTGCTGTTTCATTTAATGGTATCAAAAAGTTGGTCAAAAAATTTTTAGAAACTGGTTATACCTCATACATTCATACATTCATACCTGGATATGTTGAGACATTTTCTTCGCGATGGTTTAAGTGGTTTACCACTTGATTATCGACACTTAATGTATTTTCAACAAGATAGTTGTCCAGCGCATTTTGCTCGTATTGTTCGTAATTGGCTAAATCGCAAATTTGGAGATAATTGGATTGGCAGAGGTGGCCCAGTTTTATGGCCGCCAAGGAGCCCTGATTTGACAATTTTAGATTTTTATTTGTGGGGGCGTTTAAAACAAATTGTTTACAAGGAAGACTTACCCAATAATGTCCAAGTATTAAAAAATCGAATAAGAGATGCTGTTGCATCCTTAACAATTGAGGAAATTCGTAGAAGTTATAAAGATTTACGAGTTAGAATTGAACTATGTGCTGAAAGAGGTGGTGGGTTAATCGAATAGTAGAAATTGGTTTGAATTAAGCAACAATTTGTATTCTTTTATAATTTTTTAGTTAAAAATAAAAAATCTTTGTTTACTTTTTCTTTACTTTTTTTTATTTTAAGATCACAGCCTGATAATATTAAAGTTTTGATAGCAGATTTATCCATTTTGAATTAAGCAAAAAATGTTATTCCTTTGTTATTTTTTTGTAAAATTAAAAATAAACTTTTTTTTCCTCTTGTGAACTCAATCCGGGGACATACTGTATATGCTACCAAGGAGTAATTTTTTGGAGATTTTTTGGAAATTATACTTGTATAAGACGTTGCAGAAATGTCACTCAAAAAATTTCCGGCAATAATCAATGCACTTGGTATATTATAAGTGACAATTTCTTGATACAGTATCATACTTTTTAGCATATTTGGTCTTAGAATTTTATTATCTTTCCAAATCCATCATAAAATACTAAGGCTTCTATTTAGAAAAATTTCGCTTTCA
The DNA here is from genome assembly GCA_929113105.1 of Agrypnus murinus. Taxonomy (NCBI): domain Eukaryota; kingdom Metazoa; phylum Arthropoda; class Insecta; order Coleoptera; family Elateridae; genus Agrypnus; species Agrypnus murinus. The sequence continues at coordinate 94,881,740 of OV816024.1, read as the reverse complement.
TCATAACTCAAAAACAAAAGACAATCTACAAATAACAATTACACTAAGATATGTCTCATTTAAGATAATAATCGATGTGTTCCAGGATTTTTTCAAAAACATTTAATAAAAGATTTATTTTTATAATTCCAGACTTTATACTCGCAAATATATTTAAATTGCTAAGCGATTTCTTGAAATGCTTATTTCTGTAGATTCTTTGATTTTACCGATTTTAGAAACAATGAAAACATTTTCGTCTATAGATTTGCAAATAATTGTTAAAGTAGCATTAATTATTCAGCGTTTTTACTTAATTTTATTAAATTTTAAGACGTTCTCAGGTGCATTCGAAATAAATAGTGTTGCTATTCTGTCGGTGATTTATTGAACTATCGTTAGCTGATGGTCAGATAAATATTTTGTTATAGGTTACTTCGACGAACAGTTGCATAATTGACACTGATGTAGTGGGTACTCGTAATATTAAAACCATTTAATCTAATGAGGCACATTCTAAATAGACAGCGAATCCTGCAAGGTCTGTAAATACAAAAGTGAATGTCAAAAGTGAAAAAAGACAAAAAAATGTTAATTTTTAATACAATTAGAAAATCTTTATTATTATTTGCACTTTCGAACGGTTTCAAACAGTCTGATGAATTGCAATTGCAAACTCAACCTAGAGTCCTTTCATATCAACGTTTTACAATTTACAATAAACTAGCACGATACACGTGTTTCGCAGCGGTTTTTAACTACTTTAAATTTACTTAAAATCAAATTTAATTATTTCTTGTTTTTCTCCATCGCCATAGCTCTGATAAAATCATGTCTCATAGACGCTATAACTTTTATATCAAGCAAATTTTTAGCTTACTTTTCTAGATAAAATGAGTCAAATCAATTTATCAGTTATTTATTCTTCACATAGTAAGTAGCACAAATACGTCCTCAAAGACGAGCATCACCGTATTTTTAATCACCGTATCACCAGATTTTTATACTACAAAACAAATATTTGAAAGTTTCATTATGCATATAATCACTGCTGCAAACTTACAACAAACGGTTGTAATAATAGCTAATGCAGTTAATTCAAAACATTGATCTCTACTTTTAACCGACTCTTTCTGATTCTGGTCACATGTTACGACTAAACCAGAGTATCGCTGAATTTTGTTCAAGTGAGTTGAATAAAAGAAAAAAAAACACGTAAGTACTGTTACCAGACAAGGAAATGAGGTAGTTAAGGGATATTGCGTGTATGTTGCTTAGCAGGATGTGTAAATAAGTACAAAAATATTCCAAACCAATCATTCAACCTTACACTTGAAGAGCCAAACAGCCTGTTCTTTCAGTGGTAGCAAGAAACATTTTAAAAATAGATTTTTATGTCGCTAAATTAGAAAGCTACTAAATAAGTAATATTTATTATAAAACTTCAAATAGAGCTGGAGGTAACATAAAGTAAGTATCTATCATATAATCTTTGCTTTTGTTTAATAACACAAACAGCTTAACAGGATATTTTAAAACTAGGCGTCTTTCTATGTGGATTTTTAAGATAAGTCAATTGCTCGGGAATCCAGTTGGAATTTAGCTTTCACAGTTTGTTCCTGAGAAACTTTTGGAATTTCTGTGATAAATGATAATTAAGTTACTTTCTTGAAACATATGTAGTATAAAACATCGTATGTAGTAGAAAAAAGGTAGGAACATTGCTAATATGTAAAAGATAGAGCCACCCGTGGAATATATTAGACTATTTAGTCGTTGTTTTAGAAATTTTACGTGTTATAGTGCCTAACTAAAACCCTATTCTTGAGGTCACAAGCAAATTTTGGAAAATCTGCAGTTCTGAATACGATTCAGAAAATTAGTTGTGTATTGTCTTAGCATTTCTTTCTTTAATGTCGAAATCTTTCGATTCAAGGTTTGTATTAGCTACAGTTTTCAGGCAATTCATGGCATCATCAAGAAGTAATGATTCAGTACGCACTACGCAGGTATCACTTTGGAGATTTGTTTTAAATGCCGTCAAATAAACGAGTTCTCAAGTTTTGGGAAGCTTTTTGATACAACAGCAAGAAATAAATTCACTCATTTACAAGGAGAATGTTTACCTATACTATTTTAAATTATGTAAATTAATTAGTGTAAATTAAATTAAGTAATTATGATTAAAAACTAATTATAATCATGACTACATCAAATAATCACTAATCATTTAATCATTTTCAATCATTTAATCATTCAATCAGTTTTAATCATAAATAGGTATGTAACTAAAATCCTTTTGTTCAATTTCTACAAAATTATTGTCCAAAATTATTATTAGCTGTAACCCCCTGTAATTCTTGTAAACCCCCAAATTTAGTCTTTTAAGCATCTAGAATTTACATCAGTAAAGATAGTATGTCCGCTTTGTCCATTTTCACCAATTTTAGTTTTGGACTAACCACTATTCATCAGAAATGAAAATTTTAAAGTGGGAGTGCTGACTTGAGCTCAAACTAGCATCCCCCAATTCCCCACCACATAAATAATAAATCAATTTAAACTAGGCCATCATTTTGATATCAACTAATTAAAGAATAACCACCAGCATATAATCCATTTTTGAAATCAACCCCTGATTTGGTAAATCGCCACTTTAAGTAAATCAACGAAAACAAATAATAAAAAGTTGAGGCATGGTTATAATGCCATAACGTTGTATTAATTCAAGAGTATTTATTGGCAAATAATTCATTTTTGAAATCGTCCCTAACCTGGTGAATCACCCCTACCCTTATGAATATTGTCACGAAAATGAATACGTATGAGTCTGAAGAAGGTGTGATCTTAAATAAAATGATGAAAAAGTATTCATTCGCTAAAACTCCATTTTTCAAATCATCCTCTAAACCAGGGGTGGCCAACTTTTCTGTATATAAGATCCACTTTTTATCTTAAAAGTGTGTCGCGATCGACTTGTTGTCATAGACGTAGTCTAAGGGGGAAGAAGGGGTGTGAAATGCATACTATGTTTATACACTGTGTTTCAGTATAAGGTGCATTCCAGCGAGGTATGGGTAGATAAGTAAAATATATGTTCAAAACTATTTTTTATTTTTTAAATCACTTATTAAGTTTTCGAGATATAGGCTCATAAAGAAAATAAATTTCCCCACCCAACTTTTGATAGCAGCATTCCGTACATGCGGTACCTAAAAAATTCGATTTTCTGACACTTTTTCAAGATAGATTTTTACCAACTTAAAATGCAATTTAATTTTTTTATCAACTGCAAGGATGTTGCACTATTTATTCGTAAATATGAAAGTTGTTATAAAAATGCACAGTATGGCTGATAATTTGATTTCAATATTTCTCTTTCGCGTTTTTTTTGGGCCAGGAAAATTTATCATGAAAGAATAATATGACTTACTTTTTGCTAATCTATCAATAGCACGCTGAGTACACTTCGTACTGAAATATAGATATACGGCTTGTCTACCTACGTAAAAAACAACAACAATAATTATTCAAAGAACCAAAAAACTCACGTCCAGGGGAATTAAAAGAACATGGATAATTATTAACAATAGCGTTTACTGTCTCCAGCCTTACTTTGTGGAACTCCATAATCATGAAATATAATATAAATACAAAGATTAGTTAAAGTTTCACAAGTTTTATTAATATCTTAACCTGACAATATTGTTTCGACACTTTGTGTCATTATCAAAGGTAGATAAGATTGATAAACAAACACGTTGCTAAGGATAAATACATACAGATACATACATGGCAAAATGGTAAGTTGTTGATACATTTATTATAATAACTTCATAAAGAAAGATAAAAAAAATTGACACCAAAACATATCACATAAAAACGTTGTAAGATTCTACTGTTGTACCGTTCAAATTTGTTAGAAAGATACTTTTGGCAAAAAAAATTAATACGAAGAATTTGTCTATTGAACGCTTGATATAGTTCGCAAAGTAACAACGTTGCATTGCGACAAACGAGCGGGAAACTTAAATGCTTTATATAGCTACATGCAGCACCACTGGCGGCTCGTAATTTACATCTCGAAAACAAAATTAGTTGTATTAAATAAAAAGGTTAAATAATTCGGAAATTTTTTACTGCTACTTTTTAAATGAATCTGAATAAATAGTGTTTCACCCATCGTTTTATATACATATATTTGCAAAAATAACCTAAAGACTTGAGTGAACGTCATTTAGTGCATTAATCTGTTTTCATCAGAACAACAAACGAAATACTGGTGCCAATTTAAGGCAACGTTGTCACTTTTTCACTACTCTAGAAGCGTGTAATTTATTTATATTCTAGAGGGATTTCTTTATTTTTTAGTGTTTACATACTAATATTATCTTATTTTTACTAATAAAAAAGTAAACTTGAATGAAATTCCCGGTTAGAATAATTGTTTTTTTCGTCATATTTTCACGTTCTTAAGTTTGGACTAGACTGTCAAAAGTTAATCTCTGACTTTAAAAAGACTAATAATGAATTAAAAACATGTTTAATAATAAATAAACTGCTTTCACATTCTTTTTAATAAAACTAGTATCATTTGAGCCATTATTTGAAGCAAAACTATGTAATCGTTTCTAATTGTCAAAATAGCAAAGCTCCATAATTTTTGGCTCAGACTATCCCACCACAACTCCCTTAATTTCGTAATATTATTTATGGTGAGTGACAGTTAGGGGATCATTTCAAAAATGGCGTTTGAGACAAGGAATACTCTTTAATTAGTTCAAGATTACACCATAGTTTCTTCAGACTATTACGTATTCAATTTCGTGACATTATAAAATTATTAGGAGATGATTTCAAAAATGGGTTATATACCAATGATTGGTCTTTAATTAGTTCAAAAATATGGCACGGTTTTTCATGTGGGGAAGTTACCAATTTAGTGGGATTTCAAAAATGAGTATCTGATAATGAATAGTTCATAATTAAGTCTAAAATGATGACTGGGGTTTTCCTGAATATCATACCATTAATCATTTTTGATTTTGTGGCTTTATTTATGTGGAGTAGTTTACTATTTAACGGTTGATTTCGAAAGCGAATTATATACTAGTGAAAAGTCTTTAATTAATCCAAGATTGTGACCTAGCCTTGATGATTGATTGATTGACCTAATTGATTTAATAGTATTTATATATTTATATGGTGGGTGTTGGGGTATGGAGGGTGGGTGGGTGGTTCAATTTCTGATTAACAGAGGTTAGTATAAAATTTCTTAAATTGGTCCAAAATAAGTTAATAATTAGTCCAAAATTATAGCACTGAAATTTTGGAAATTCTACAAAGTGGCGGTGCTAGCTTTACTGATGCCAGAAATTAAAACTCTTTATTTACAGCAACAATGAACGAACTGGGCAACTATGCTTTGATAATAACTCTTTTTATGAATGAGATTAAATGACGAGAGGATATTTTTGTTTAATTCGTTGTATTAAAAATACTGAAAAATTACTTGTGGATAAATTTGTTTGCCTATAAATTGGAGTTAATTAGTGGCTAGCTAAGCGTAGGACATAGATGCAGGGTAGTAGCACAGAATGTTGACTGCAGCCTCAATTTTAATCAAAATTATTAGTCATGATTAATTGATTAAGATTAAAACTAATCAATCATTAGTCATCGATGTATGACTGAAATTAATTAATCATTAAAAGTTAGTCACGATGAAATTTTTATTCATTAGTCAGATTGAATTTTGCCCAACATTGATGTGCATCCATCAAACCGTTAAAACTTGCCTAGATTTACGACTATTAGACTTAGAGTTAAGTAAGATTCATTCAAACCAAATTGCTAGCTATTATTATCTACTATCAATTTTGTTTTTCCTCTAAGAGTCCTTTAACTCTGAAAGTGTATTGCTCGTAAACTACTGAACTGTTTTTGAAATCTATATATATAAAAGGGAAAGATTGTCTGTCTGTCTGTCTGTATATATGTATGTATGTATGCGATTTTCTCCGCAACCACTGGACCGATTTGGATGAAATTGGTATCATTGGAAAGGTCTTGGCCCAGAATAGAAAATAAGTCCAAATTGGACTCTGATTGGCCATCGTGGTCCGAAATAACAGCGAAAAACCCATATATGGAAGTTAAAAATGGGTACTGAGATTGATGTGACAAGAAAATATATATAGATATGTTGTCAATTGTCAAATTTGGTAATTTTTGAAATTTTTGAAAAACACAGCAAAGCGCGCCGGGTATTTGCTAGTATAATATAAATACAAAGATTAGTTGAAGGTTCACAAGTTTTATTAGTATCTTAACCTGACAATATTGTTTCGATATTAAATGTCATTATCAAAGCTAGATAAGATTGATAAACAAACACGTTGCTAAGGATAAATACATACAGAAAATAGGTAACTAGATACAATACATACAAAAACTAAATATCTAACACTTCTAATAAAGGAGAATTACTAAGCTCAGTTTGTTCATTCATTAAAGGATATTTTCAAAATATTTTTAATTTAAAAAATGTTGAAATATATATAGATGATATTTTAGTTCATGCATCAACTAAGAAAGAACATGATCAGGCATTAGAAAAAGTTTTCAAAATTGCTAGGGAACATAATATTAAATTTAATCTAGAAAAATGTGAATTTGGCATACAAAAAGTAAAGTATTTAGGCTATAAATTCTCAAAAAAGGGCATGGCAATCGACGACGAATACATAAATGCTATAAATAAAATGCCAGTTCCAAATGACAAAAAGGATGTTCAAAAATTCGTAGGGTTCGTAACTTATGTAGGAAAATTTATAAATAGCTTGTCCGAAATTACTAAGCCGCTAAGGGATTTGATAAAAAAGAATAGTAAGTTCTCATGAATAAATGTTCATGAAACTGCTTTTAATAATTTGAAAGAATTAATATCAAGTAGACCCATTTTAAATTATTTTGACATAAATAAATGTACTACAATATCAGTAGATTCTTCAAATTATGCTGTAGGAGCTGCAATGCTTCAGGACAATAAACCGTGTGCATACACTTCGAAGGCACTAAATGATACACAAAAGTTTTACGCCCAGATAGAAAAGGAACTTTTAGCGATTTGTTTCGATGTAAATAAATTTCACCAATTTATATATGGAAAAAAGTTCATAGTTCAATCAGACCATAAACCCCTGCTGACAATTTTTAAGAAATCGTTAAACTCATGTCCAGCTAGATTGCAACGCATGATGCTATCCTTACAAAAATATGATACCGAATTGAACTACAAACCTGGAAAAGAATTAATCATTGCGGATACTCTCATGCCTAAACGTAAATGAAGAATTAGAAGATAACATGCAGCTAGAAGCTCATGTATGTTTAATAGACAAAAGGGTCACAATTTCTAATCAAAGAACAATTGAGTTGAGAAACAACAGCGTGCTTATTAACACAACATGTTTATTAGCAACGTGTTTGTTTATACTTTACTTCTTGTATGCCAAATTCATATTATTTATGTTCTTTCTTAGTTGATGCATGAATTAAAATATCATCTATATATATTTCAATATTTTTTAAATTAAAAATATTTTGAAAATATCCTTTAATGAATGAATAAACTGAGCTTAGTAATTCTCCTTTATTAAAAGTGTTAGATATTTAGTTTTTGTATGTGTTGTATCTAGTTACCTATTTTCTGTATCTATTTATCCTTAGCAACGTATTTGTTTATCAATCTTATCTACCTTTGATAATGACATTTAATGTCGAAACAATATTGTCAGGTTAAGAAACTAATAAAACTTGTCAAACTTTAACTAATCTTTGTATTTATATTATATTTCATGATTATGGAGTTTCACAAAGTAAGGCTGGAGACAGTAAACGCTAAATAACTACTGAAATAATCAAATATTTTAAAACGAAAAACGAGTAAATTTATTTCTACATACAACAGTAAAATATTATATTTCTTAGTGGGATACTTGTGTTTTATTGGACGATACGTAATAAAAGGTATCCATTTTTTGGGACAATTTCATTAAAAGTAAGTTAAATATTTTTTCTCAGAAAGTATATGTCATATATCTATGAAATTTTTGTAGGGGTTAGAAAGAAACCTTGTAGTTCTTATGCAATTAGTCTTCAGACAAAAAAGCGTTTTATCTAAGATTCATATGAAAAAATAACTATGTTTTCTTGTTTATTAATACAGACAGCGTCAATATTTTTCGTTGAATTAACACTTTTCATTTTACTGTCATATGTAGAAATAAATTTACTATTAGCTCGTTTTTAAAATATTTAATTTGATTCAGTAATTTACGAGCAATTCGGATTCAAATTCAGAAGACTCTAGAAAAAAAAAATGGATAGTAGTTGCAATGTATACGCCAACTAAGTGCTAATAATAAAAAAATCAGATAAAACAATGCTGGTAAAAAGAATTGGATCATTCTTCCAATTATATGTTCACAAAATTCCATACGGCAGCAATTTTCTTTAGGTTAACTGCTAAATTTTATTTTTAAAAATGGCCTCTCTCTCGGAAGGCAATGCCAAACCACCAAGGTATACTTTGCACAGGAAATTTCATAAAATTTACAAAAAGCAAGTGCTATGTACTTGGGGTGGTCTGGAGTCCACCTTAAGCTGTTAGACACACATCATTAGACACACACAACACAAGTACAAAAGGGAAACGCTAGCGCTCTGCAACAGAGTACGGCATTCGAAGAAGAACTGCTAAATAATGAATTTTGCAGTTTAAATGCATTTAAATAAATCTCTGTCCGTGTAGCCTATAAACATCCCATACAAAAAATTACATGTACGTGCTTATTTTCACGAAAAGCTACATTCATACTTATTCTTGAGTACACTGTAAAAAATGAGGTAAAATTACCTTGGGAAAGAGGTAACTTTTCGCTATTATTTGCGGTATTTTTACCCTAAAATTAATTTTACCTATACATTTAGTAGTTTTACTATTTGTGGTAAAATGCCCTGTAATTATGTAAAATTATACAAATATAAGTAATTCTACTACATTGAACTGGTTAAAATCACTATCCATAATATAAATTTACATAACTCAGACAATTTTTTCCTTACAAATGTATAATTGCTCAATAACTTAATTCATTTTTAGTGTAATATTAAAGATAAGATGAACTTGAACAAGAATAGTGTAATTTTACCCTTAATATTTACCCTTAATTAATATTTCGCTGATCGCACTTGTTTGTGACCTTCGTTTCGTGAAAGAATTCAGGAATCCATTATGAACAGTCCAAATAGGCTTTTTGGGGAATGGTCGGAATGGTGTGTACCATTCTTTTATGATTTCGGCGAGGCGTACTCTATCGATATCGAACGAAGTGTTCATTGCTCATTAATATCTTGTTTTTCGTTGTAGTGTAGTGCGAATTTATTCAAGGCAAATATTTACACGTATGATCGAAGATGGGAAGAATTTTATTTTATAGTAGAAGTTAAAAAATAATAATCGGTAAGTACCTATATGTTAAAATTACAAATTTAAACCAATAAAATAAAAATATTTAATTTAATGTTTTTCTAGGATGAATCAAAAATTGAAGAAATCGAAATAAACTAGCATAACTGTAATTGAGAAAGGTACTCGTGTATAATTGTTTATATAATTTATAATTTTTTAATTTTCTAGGTGGAATCGAAACTTTATCTGAATGTCTTTGAGAGACCAAATATTTCCGAAAGCCCCTGAAAAGAAGTTCTGTTAATGTCTTATATTTTATATAAGTACATACGTTCAATAAAAATTACTTTGATTTTATTTTGTTTCATACAATTCCTTTACCTATGTAAGTAATATTCAGAGGAACGATTGAATTTGCAAGTACTTTCGCAAGTCATCGTTACATTCAAGAAGTATTTTCACATTTGTATTTTAACCCTGAAAAGTACTATTGCCATGAAATATTAACTTTGCCATGTAACTTTACACAGGTGTTTTAATGTTAAAATGTAAAATTACATTGAGATTGTAATTTTAATCTGTAAATTTACTTAAAAAGGAAACATTACAATGCAAATTTAACCTAATGTTGAAATTTCCCCACTTCCTATGAAAATTACACTTTGAAGTAAATTTACCCCAAAAAATGGAGGTAACATAGTTGCCTCCATTTTTTAGGGTATAATTCACCGGTAATTTTTTAGAGTGTAGCGCTAACAGCAGTTGCTTTATCTACTCTTTTTATAAAAATAAGAGACTGATCTAATTTTTGCCGATTACAGCGCCATCTATCATATTTAGAAAAAAACATTGGGTGTGTTTGGAAAAATTCAAATAAAATGAATTTTTGCGTACAATCATAATGTGTAATAAAAAATGGGACTTCCCATTTGACATTTTAAAGTTGCCTGAAAATATTAAACACGTGTCATCTCGTGCTTGTTCAATTTATTAGTAGTGTATTTACCAAGCTATTTGCAAAAGTTTCCATTTTGTCTCTTTTTGTATACTTTACAGTAATGTAAGTGTATACTTTATACTTGGCATACCCATTTATACAGTACGGCAATAGGGCACAACAAAACTGGGGTAATAAAAAAAATAGGTTAGGAATTTCATGCATGTATAGAGAATTATACTTAAAAAACACAGCAATTAAAAAAGGAACAAAAATTATATAATGCTACTAATTTGTGATATGTTAGGTTATTTGTGCAAAATCCCCCTAATCAATTTATAATTATAGGTTCAGCGTTAATTCAAAAGGCTGTTGTCTAACACTAAACATACATACAGCAGATACAAACCCCAAGGACTCGCACAAAGAATAGTGGTTTGCATTGTTTTATCAGTATTGCGTGTTTGATCAACTGCTGTTATAATTATTGTTTGTAAACCTAATTTATTAAGTAGTAAGTAGTAATGAATGAAGACACTTTTCGGTTAATATCAAAAAACAAAATAAGGGAAAAAATTAAAACAAGTTCCATAACACGATCACAACGGTCGCTACTTTACAGCTGCATTTTCAAAGATGTTTCCTGGGTTTAAAATTCATTAATTGGCGCGGATTCATTTAAAAAACCGATAAATAATATATAAGGTTTGCAAAAAACTTGCTCCGTTTTTGTTCTGTCAGTTTGATCTGAATAAACAGCTGTCACAAGTACGTCGTTGCATTTATAATCCTTAATATAATCTAGATTATAATCGTTTGTGAAGTTAAGGTATTGATACCAATTAAAGTTACATGACCATTTATATTTTTATATTTTGTAAATTGTTAATTACCGTGGTTATTTACGAGAAAATTATTTATTAATTACTATTACCTTTAATATAATTTAAAACAGTAAAATTGATTATTATTAGAGGAAAATTAGTTTGTAGATATTATCTAATAGTATATTGACAATTTAATTGACTATTTATTTAATAATTTACAAATTAGTACAACATATCAAAACTATTTATTAGTGTTTATAGAAAATGTATGAGTAAATATGTAAAATTGACATTTTTCACTTAAAAACTGAAAAAACTGGCTCCTTGCAATGCCTGAATCTCAGAACCAAAGAATGTTAAGTCCAAAATGAAGATTAGCTCTGAATTTATTTGAATGACCTATTATTTTTAAACGGACTTAAGAATATAGATTGGCTCAGAAACAATATGCTACTTTGGACTTAAACGCGTGTTAAGATTGAACAACATCGGCAACAATATCCAACTTTGCCGTACCCCTTTTTGTATGTCATCTTGTACGAGGGTGGTCTGAAAAGTTTCCGACCTAACAAAGATACAAGACATTTTTTCTTTAAATTTATTTTTATTTTTCTACACCTTGTAAGTCTACACACTTCTCCCAGCGATGCTCCCATCTCTTTAACCCGTCCAAATAGTACACGGCGTTTTTCTCTGCAAAATAATTGTTCGTGAAGGAGATTGCCTCCTCATTTGACGAAAATCTCTGTCCTGCGAGCGCAATTTTTAGATGAGGGAACAAAAAGCAGTCGCTTGGGGCTAGAGGATGGTCAAGCAGTTCAAACCGTAATTCATGGATTTTCGCCATGGCAACCGCGGAGGTGTGAGACGGCGCATTGTCTTGGTGAAACAGGATTTTCTTTTTCTGCAAATGTGGCCGTTTTTCCGCAATTTCTGCCTTCAGCTTGTTAAGTAATGATGCGTAGTATGCTCCTGTAATGATTTTTCCTGTTTGAAGATAATCGATTAAGATAACTCCATGACTATCTCAAAAAACAGTCGCCATCACTTTCCCAGCCGACATAACAGCTTTGCTTTTTTTTGAAGCGGATTCCACCTTCGCAGTCCACTGTTTTGACTGTATTTTTGTTTCGGGCGTATAATGGTGTATCCAAGTTTTATCTACAGTAATTAATCGGCACCAAAACACTGATTTATTGCGCCTAAACTGCGCCAACAGAGCGTTGGAAATGTTCATTCGAACACGTTTTTGGTCTAACGTGAGCAAATGCGGCACACAACGCGCGGACAGCTTTCTCATGCCTAAATCTTGATTCAATATGTGACAAACACGTTCTTTGGACATATTCATAGCCTCTGCTATCTCTCTCACTTTAATTCGAGGGTCGTTTAGCACCATTTGGTGAACTTTAGCGATGGTATCGTCAGTGATTGCAGTTTTTGGACGTCCCGAACGTTCATCGTCTCCCATGCTGGTACGGCCACGTTTAAATTCAGCTGCCCAAAATTTCACTGTGTTAAATGATGGCGCAGATTACCCATACACAGAGTCCAACTCATCTTTGATTTGCGTAGGCGTATTGCCTTTCAAAAACAAATATTTAATGACAGCTCGATACTCGATTTTTTCCATTTTCACAGAAACACTCACATCGACTCACTCAAACGATTGTCAAATAACAACTGCGCGTCCAAAATGGCTGAAATTTTGGTGAGTACCTGTAAAAAGATGCACAACTACATTCCCTAGCTTTTATTGACGAGTGCCACTATTTTCACGTTAAGGTCGGAAACTTTTCAGACCATCCTCGTATACAGAAGAAATAAAAACATATTTCTTCTGTCAACTCATTTTCCACTTTAACAACTGCTAATTGATTCCAGTATAAGTGTTCTATAATGCGGATGTCACGTGCATCAATATGTTTCTGTTTCAGGAGGTTTACCAAAGGTTCGTGTCGGACTTTATCAAACGCCTTCTCATAGTCTATGAAGCAGGCGTGAATGTCTTTGTTCATGTTTAGACATCTTTGTGCCGGGACGTTATAAGCGAATAATGCTTCCCTAGTACCAAAACCATTTCTAAATTCAAACTTTCTCTTGCGTTTAGATTTTTTGGTATAGTTATAAACGTAGATGTCAGCCATTCCTTTGGAATTGTGCTTGTTCTATTTACGGTATTAAATAGGTCTACTATTATGTTTACCTGGTCTTCTTCAATTAACTTAATAAGTTCAATCGGGATTTCATCTGTCCCTACTGCTTTTCCACATTTTAGAGTTCGTATAGAATAGAGTGAAGAACCTCATCCGCTGTTATTCCCGAGTCCGTTTCATCTGTATTATTAATATTGTTATTGCTACGGTTGTCATGGAAATAGTTCTTCTATATATTCTTTTATTCTTTCCATCTCATAAGTTTTTGCTGTTGTTCAATAATAATTTTCCCTCTGTTATCTCCTATATAATAATAGCCAGTTCCAATGTCCGGTGTCCGATGTCCGATGTCCACCGAAAAATATCTCGAGAATTAAAAGACTTAGGAAGCTGAAATTTTACAGGCAGGTGGGCTTTGCCCCAAAGGGGTGCATAGTATATTTTTAATCCTAAGAAACCCGAGGGGTCGCAGGGGTGGGCATTTCTTAAAAAATCATTATGGCTATATATCTCTTGAATGACGTAAGCTACAAACTTCAAATTTTCACAGATTATACTTGAAGCAAATCTGAAGATAAAAGAATACAAAAATTACCGGCATTTTATCCAGGGGCGGAGTAAGGCAACATTCCAGGGGGAGAAGAGTTCTCCGCAAAAATAACTATTATAAAAATCTTGATTGTCAGTAATCTGTAAGAGATACGTACATGCCATCCGGACTTTTTTGTAGATCTTTCTGAGGGCTACAATTCGTTCACTTATAGTTTGGGTTTATCTGTTACCATTTTCGCAGCGTAATGCGTTTTGTCTCTGTTAGAGCCAATTTTCTTAAGTATGTATTTCATATTTTGCTTATTACTGGACTCTCCAAAAATCCTCTGAATAATCTGTATATATAGAAACCTTTGTTAGGAAATTAGGTATCAAATTGTGAAAACAACATCAAAATCTATTCAGTGGTTCTCGAGATTCACAGGTTTTGACAAGAACTAGGCTTACAAAAACTACAAAGTTAATGGGGGCAAGCGCTGATTGCCAGCGACTGGAGCGTTTTTACTTCGGTGCCTCCTCCACACGCCGTTGATTTTCCAACGAATATTATACTATATGTATATAAAGTACATAATATATTAATAATAAACTACATAGGTATATAATTAAAATAACTATATTGTATATTCTCTTTGAACACGCCTACCATTTATTTATTTTGAGCAAAAAAAGTGTGGGATTTATTAGTAATTACGAAGAAAGGCATTGCTAATTATGAATCAAACTTGATTATACTAAATTATAGTTACATGTTATGATCCGATTGACATTATTATTAAGGAAAATGAAAACTCCACTGCAATAGCACATCCTGAGCTACGGGATACCAAAAAATAACTTTTATAAGTAGATTTGTCTTCTTACTTCGTGGATAGCTGACATGATCAGAAGGAGACCGTTGATTTTTCAACGGGTATTATGCTAGTTTTTAATAATAGCAGGTTGTCGTTTACTTAAACTTTCCTGTGAGATCTTTAATTTCTTTATGTAGATTGCGGTTATCGTATTTGCTTTGGATGTCTACATTTCTCTGACATCCAGTGTTCTTTTGCTTCTCCGATTTTCATCTTAATTATCTTTTTTAATTCTTTGTTTCTGGCTTTGTTTACTGTTTTGTGTATTTGTCGCTCTTCTATGAGAAGCAAAACTTGTTTTGTCATCCATTTTTGCTTTGCCTGTATTTTGTCTGGCGATAGTTTGTCTTTACTTCCCTTGATCAATGCTTCTTTAATATTCTTCCACTTCTGCTCGGCGTCTAGGTCTGTTGTAGGTTGTTTATTCATTTCATCGAATTTCATATGTATCAGCTGTTTAACTTGTTCTTTGGTTTCTTCATCTTTTAGTTTCTCGATCCTTATCTTCTTGTTATTTGCCTTTGTTTGGTTTGCTTGAGTTTAATGTTTACTCTAGCAACTAAGGATTATCATCCGACTCCACATCGACGTCTGGATATGTTTTCACTGATATGATACTATTTCTGTAACGTTTTTTAATTAATATGTAATCTATTTGATTACTTACTATTTTGTCATCTATCTTGCTTAGTGGATATGTCCATGTATATAGTTTGCGTTTTGGTAGCTTATAGTATGTGTTTGTTATTATTAGATTTTCTCCTGGACAAAATTCAATTAGTCTGTCGTCTCTCTCGTTTCGTTCTTCTAGGCCATATTTTCCGCTAATATCTTAAGTAGCTCCTTTTCCAATTTTCGCGTTAAAATCATCCATAATGATCGTTGCATCATGGCACTTAGTGGGTTTTAACAGTATGTCTAGTTGCTGGTAAAATTCTTCTATTTCATTTTCAGATTTGTCAGTCGTTGGCGCATACAGCTGTATAATATTGATGTTTCTTGTTTGCCCTTGCATCTAAATTATCATCGCTGTATCTGAGTAGGCGAGAAGACTAGTCTCTGATTTGTGTATATTTTTGTCTACTATGGCTATTGACTATTACGCAATCAATAAAATAGTGTCCCTGATATTTTTGTCATTTGCGTGGACCTAACTAAAAGAGAAGAACATTACCAAATTTCACGGTTATTATCAGCATTTCTACAATATCAGCATTACCCATGTATTGCTTGCATATACAATTTTAATGAAATCAATTTGTAGTGTCTTGTTCAGCTCATCTATAAACTTTATAGCGGTAGTTATATGGTTTGATGTGAGAGTACATTTATTTCGTGTCATTTGCGTGGTTATCATAATTTCTTACTAGTGTTGAATATAGAAAAAAAATTCGTAAGTAAATACACTACTTGTGTTGTTTTATTATAGCTAGTATGAAGCCTAAAAAAATAGTCTAGGCGCTATGTTATGTTAATGCTCTAATAGTCATTCGCGCGGTATTTTCATGGAGTCATTTGCGTGGATTTATAACTCCACGGAATGACAATTTGTCTATGTAAATGACAAATCCTACATACATTCATGTTCTTACATTATGGGATTCAAAGAAAATGCGGAAAAAAAGAATGCGAGAGGAAAAGAGGAGAAAAAATTAAAAATGTCCCAGAAAAGAAACAAATAGAAAAGCTTAAACATGATCACTGTCATCATGACTGTCACGTAAAATAAAAATTACTGATTATTATTTTATTTGTTATCAACCATTATTAAGGAGTATCGTGTTAGAGACATCTCTTAACATGAAGGTAAGTCCATAATTACAGAAAAAAAGCTAAACAATGAAAGAGAGAAGATAAGAAATATATTATTAAATTTAGCACTAAAATAATGTTACAACATAAGAAAGCCCATTTTACGAAAATACATGTTTATTTAGCATACTTAACTTAGAATGCTAAGTACAGATGGCACGAGATAATAATATAACATTATCAAAGAAATGCAAACGGTATTTTTTTCTAGTCATCCTCTGCGGTTGCTTCATGTGAAAGGTGAAAGCTTCATGAAAACGCTTATATACCTACCTACGAAGAAGGTTTTGTGAGTGATTATACTTTTTATTAGAAATAGAAGGTTTAAGCACATTTCTAATTACCAGTAGAACAGCGTCACACATATATCAATTTGAGAAAAATTATTAATTCTCTAATTTCTCTTCTAACTTTGAGCTGAGTTTCTTGGGTATCAAAAGGTAGTTTCCTTCGACATTCTTTTCTCTGCTTATAAAAGGCGGTATTGAACCTTCAAATAAGTCTTCAAATTCTCTGAAATCGGCTGCATCTAGATTCAACACATTTAATTGTTTTTTTTTTAGATTCTTACAGTCTGCCCATTTGTTTCCAATCCCATACTTTATTATTTGAAATATTGGAATTTTTTTATTCACGTCCGATAATTGTATGTGCTCCTCGAACCAAAAATTAATTAATTGTTAGTTTGCAACATTGAGCTTAATGTGCAAAATCCAAAACTAGCACATTATGATTAAAAAATTTTAGTTGTGACTGGGACAATTTTATCTAACCTTATTCTGAATTCCTTAATATTACCACAGTTACTACTTAGCAGCCATTTAGTCATACCTCATTTCCACAGCGCCTAGTAACGTTTTCCACCAACATCATACAGGTAGCTGTGCGTCCATAGTTCTAAGGAATACAAACTGAGAGTTTTGAAGATCTCGAGTGAGTAAAAAGTTTTATTTCCATCTTCTATGTAAATGACACTTCGATTCTTCAAAATTCTACAGGCTCCTTAAGGAGAATTGTAAAATGTTACAATCCTTATCAACAAAAAGCTAATGGAAACTAATTTTTTGTTTAAACACAACAAAACTACAACACCTAGATATAAATTGTCCTACCACCTTTGATTACAAAATGTCTTTTGTATTAAGAATATACAATAAATTAACAAAAAAAAACAATGTGAAGATGGAAATAAATCTTTGCATGCGGCACGGCACGCTTTGCAATTAATCTTTACTGGGTCCACTGGATTATAAAGGCTCTTCTTGTTTGTCTTCGAGTTCAGGCAGAAATACAAGCTCACACTTCTAGCGGTAGGTATCAGAAGATTGAAGATCAGAACTCGTGGCGTCCTGAAAGTACAATACTACCGAATACCTCCGTCTCCACTGTGGCTAGTTGAAAGCGATCATCGCTAGTGTGTAGCTCAAGTAAAAAAAGGGTGAGACAAGGCAATGTATGGATTTCGTTTTTTATGTAGCTTTAAATAAACCTCTTAATAAATAAAACTACGCATTTTTTTCTGAAAAAGAAATTAAATCACGTGAATAATATTTAAAATATAACCATAAAACATAATCTATATAGAATCTTAAAATGTTCATAATAATTTGCAAATAAATATGCGTAGCTGATAGAACACACTTCCTCCTTTCTGTATGTACAATTTGGAAAAAATGATTACAATCACCTATTTTTATTTGATATAAAAAATAGTCTTGTTTTTGATGTCTATGAGTTGGCCCTTAAAATGCCTTAGCTCTGAGTTACAGATATGCAGTCACTCTTTATAATAGTGGAGTAACCTTACGTTTTTATCTCGGAACCGGTCCAAACTGCTTCGATTCAAATAATTTTTTTTAGTCGTGTAAATATAAAATACTAAAACCTTTACAAATTAGAAATTGACGCTCAGAACGGGAAATGTGGTGAAACTCAAATAACCTAAAAATCTTCTAAGTGGTCCCGCACCGGTTGCTCGACCATCTCAGAACAGGATTTTTTTAATGTGTTATCACATCTATGTATTAGTAGTTCGAAGCAACTATTAATTTATTTTTATTCCTTTTGGTTTAAATACGGTAGCCATATTTGTTTCGTGGTGCACGACGTTTCTTGAAGTTTTCTATGTAAACGAAAATCTTGATATCTCAAGAACAGTTGGTCGTAGAAAGTCGCGGTAAAAACCATTCCATTGTTCCCATTTCGAACTACATTTGTTGTTCTAAACATAAATTTAGTAAGATGCTTCGTTATGGGCGCGAATTAAGTCCGAAGAAAATCCATCCATGACCATAAGGGATGTTGAGGTCCAAAGTTGCTCAAAATTGAAGAAAACGAGAATTTCAAAAGCCCATAAATACCAAAATAATGAAGTTTCAGATTTGAAATATTTTAATCATAAACTATCCTTAACTGTGTACTTTTTTAAAAAGAATGAGCGCTGATACCTCACCATTGTCTGGAAATATGGCACTCTAAATTTTGCAAAAAAAAGCGTTAAACTTCGGACTTAATTTGCGCCCATAAGGAAGCATCTTACAAAATTTATGTTTAGACCAACAAATGTAGTTCGAAATGTGAACACTGCAATGGCTTTTACCGCGACTTTCTACGACCAACTGTTCTTGAGATATCAAGATTTTCGTTTACATAGAAAACTGCAAGAAACGTCGTGCACCACGAAACAAATATGGTTGTCGTATTTAAACCAAAAGAAATAAAAATAAATTAATAGTGGCTTCGAACTACCAACACCTATGTATGTGATATAGATGTGATAACACACCAAAAATTATCCTGTTCTGAGATGGTCGAGCAACCGGTGCGGGACCACTTGGAAAATTTTTAGGTTATTTGAGTTTCACCACATTTCCCGTTCTGAGCGTCAATTTCTAATTTGTAAAGGTTTTAGTATTTTATATTTACAAGACTTTAAAAAAATATTCAAATCGAAGTAGTTTGGACCGGTTCCGAGATAACGCTCTTTTTGCATTACTCCACTATAAGGAATATTAGAACTATCACTAGTAGGGTAGATAAGGTCTTGAAAGGATTTATATCATCCGTAGTTGATCATCTATAAATGATTTTTTAATTTTACTTCACTTAAATTGTAAATACTCATCTGGGCGTGAAAAGTTTTTCGTAACATTCAGAGATATTTTTTCACACGGTGGTATAATTTGCGGAAATGCAATTTTGTTTGCTCAGTTCCCATAGCAATAGAGTTAGCGAATTAAATTAAATGCAACAAAGCTAATTTGACGATACCTGACGTTTAAGAAGTATGAATTCCTATATTACTAAACGTTTCAAGGTATCCGTTTGTTGTTCTACAATATTCATAGCTCCTGCGAAAATCGAACAGTCTTAATGAGATATAACCATTTATAAATCAACTTATCCAAAAGCCAATGATTAGCAAACTTTGATAAAAAATAAGTCGGTACGGTCATAGCTATTTGTGTTATGTCTTTTAGTTATTTATTTTTAATTTCTGATACATCTGATTACCAAGGAATAACCACTCATTCAGGTAGGAAATTATTCACAATCTGTAGCAAGTCTAACAATCTATTTTTCAATTTGTAACAATCCTAGCAACTGGTTGGAAATCTGTGGAAATCTTATAATCAGAAGTAAGATAAATAATAACCACGATTTTCTGATAAATTTAGGTTTGATAGTTATAAGTGATAATATAAGACGATAATATCAGAAGCTATTGCACGAATGAAATTATCTTAATTTACCTAGCACGAATTAACTATCAAACTCAAATTTATCACAGGAAAATCGCGTCACGTTAAGTAAAGACTAACTATATCACTCTAAATAATTATTTAATCTAATTATTATTTTTGAAAATTATCCAAGCTTTATCTTAATCATCATTTATCAAGCTTAAAGTAATTCGGACAGTAAGGAAAACATTCCAATAAAATATAAAATTTGTACATAATAGGTTTAAATTTCAAAGAATAATTAAGAGATCTGACTATTACAACTAAATTGCAGAGCACAGAAAAAAACAACTGTCTTAAGTAATGAAGTAGCGGTTAGCAGTGGTGGTGACTTTTTTAGAAGATGAAGAAAATTAGTGCAACTGGCTAAGTAAATATCTAAAAGTAAGGCTAAATATAAATACATAAAGTATATCCCCCCAAACAATAGTTTTACAATGATGTCTTCCCAAGCAGCATTTTTAGTTATCGCTACGTAACAGCAACTACCAGTGAAACTATTAAGTTTTTGCCAATAGTCACAAGCACGTAATTGCTACGGATTCGTTACGTGCCTGGAACCAAAATGGGGAACAATTTTTGGGTAGCAGATACGTGGCGGCGTAGTAATTGTTACTTTCGTGGAACTTCTTCTCTGTTCTCTTTGACACATCGTGTCGCGTGGTTACTCTCTCTTACTCTTGCAACTTAACAAATATTCTATCATTTTCTATACTAATGCTGCCATCGTGTGATCGTGTAGATATAATAAAGGAAGAATTAGTTCAGAATCATCACTGGAATGGTCAAAACCACTTGAACTTTGAATACCTTCATCAAAAGAAAGAATGAGCTGAAATAAAAAAGTTAAGAAAACTACTCTTATGTTGGAACAAATATTCAGAACATTAAGAAAATATCAATAAATAGCCTTTTTAGTTTAGTGCCTGAATCGCTAGGGGCATGTTTAAATCTAACTTATTAAATACTTATTAGAGAATGTTTATCACAAGTAGAATAAAGTAATCTTCGTTGGCCGCCAAAACATACATAAGTCTGGGGTTATGAACTTATGGAATAATCAGTTACAGAATAATACTTTTAAAAACATTGAAAGGTAGGTATACTTTTTAAACATTTAAACTTAATGAACTAATGGTCTAAACTGTAAGACTATGGAATCTTGAGGTTTTGCGTTACTCAAATACGTGACGTTGTAGCTTTAAAGGTTCTGGTAGGTTTTTTAAGAGTCCAAGCTATTAAAACAGTCTAAATGTTATAAATTCAGAAAGTCCTACCAGTACATATTTAAATTTTGAAAATCGTAATTTTTAATTGAATGTTAATCTTAAAAACTCTTAATCATTAAAATGTATCTCTGAAGGCAATAATTCCAAAATTATGCATATATGAATCTGAAGTACTTTGATATAATACTCCTTATAAAAATCTTGAAATTTGAAGCTTAAACTTAGAAGCTTTCGATGTTCTGTTATTATTGGTTTAGTTTGAGTCAAACTTAAATTTGGAACATGAAATGAAGTTTGTTTGACAGCCAATCGCCGTCTACAAGGAAAGTGATGCCTTTATTAGTGGGATGTTGAGAGCTTCCCATTATAAAACGTTAACATCAAAATCAGAAATAACGAATTTATTACGGAACTTTTAGATTAAAACTAATTTTATAGCGTGTAGTAGGTATTATTGTGGAAGGACAAAACTTTTATTCATGAATCCATGATGAAAATAGTACTGTGAAATGATGGGTCTGTTATTACTTAATTGGTACATTTAGCAAACATATATAGGTGCCACAGATAGAAAGAGATAGAGGGTAGAACGAGCAGTAACAGTTTAGAACTCCATGATGGAAAACATGATAAACACTTGTCATAATCTTTTGTTGTTATCCGCGTTTCAAATTTTGATTGTAGTAGATCAAAATAAGCTTCAAAGTTAACAAAACTTTGATCACGTAAAGCAACTTCAGTCATTTGAATACCTCCTTCAGCTATCATCAAAAATATACCGCAGTTTCCGTAGTGTTAAAGATACGATTTCTTCTTCTTATGATTATCTCATTGCAAAAATTTCTTGAGTTCGATTGAGAAATCACCATACTAAATATTTAATTGGTACTCCATTTCAGGTGATGACCTTAGTCATGACCTTTCTATGTGTAAGTGATGCAGCATGGCAACTATGACTCCCTTGAATGACTGAACCGATCTCGAGTACTGATCTCTTACTTTGGGATGGGTGCTCACAGATCAAGGCTGGACTCTAGTACAGAAAGACTAGTTAGGTTTGCCCCCTGACTATTGGCTTATGAGAGACCATGTTGCCAGGTAGTTCCCTGGTGTATTTTAATTGTGGATCAGTTACACTCGACGTAATCGGTTGACTTGGGCCCTCCTGGATTCAGAGAGTCGCCCCAATAAACATTTTATTTATATAATAGCAACCACAAACTTAATATCACTAATTTTATTGATCATAAGTTTGTGATTACTATTATATAAATAAAAATGTTTATTGGGACAGAACAGATGGGATTTTTCCATTCATTCAGTGGGGTGGGGTACCCTGATTCCAGATAATCTGATACGGCCAAGTAAGGCTATCTTGGAAGATCACCTTTAAGGGATGTTGACACCAACAGTCAAACGGGGCTCTGTCAAAGGCTCAAAAGTTTCAATTTGATAGAACTTCTAAGGTAGTCCTAGGCATATTCTAGGTCAAGTTCAGTCCTAACTTGGG
This sequence comes from Agrypnus murinus, assembly GCA_929113105.1. Taxonomy (NCBI): domain Eukaryota; kingdom Metazoa; phylum Arthropoda; class Insecta; order Coleoptera; family Elateridae; genus Agrypnus; species Agrypnus murinus. Next base: position 94,858,666 of record OV816024.1, on the reverse strand, counting down.
ATGGATTCCACCGGACAGTGGTTAGTCCGCATGATGGACTATTGATACAGGGACGCTCTCGGAAGACGGACTCCGACGGGTAAGCACAGTGGACAGCGACCTTGCTGCTCCCACCAGTGAGAACTGGTAGCACTGGCTTCAGATTCATACTCCTGATATCTCAATTCATTTCCCAATAGGGGACAGTGGATGTTAAGCTAAAAGGGAGGTCTATCAGTAGATTTGCAACTTAATATTGAAGGTAATGCGTATTTTGACGAATCATTTTTCTGATAAATATTTTTTAGAGTATTCATTAGAAAAATAACTCTTCAAAATACGCATGACTTACAGCCAGAATTTTAAGTGATTAATATGCCTGCGTAATATGAAGTTCAGTGGATGGAGAATTAAAAAGGGGTCTGATCTGAAAAAGTGTGGAAGTGCTGCAACTTTGGGAGTTTGTTTGTGATGTCATACTTTTGGTAAAATTATAGTTTTATATTTCATTTTTCTGTTGTTTATCTCGAATAATCTTTAATACCTCCCAAAAATTGACAAGGAAGATATTTATAACCAAGCGCGCACAAGTATAAAAAAATCTTGTTATCAACAATAAGTTTCTAAAACATCAATAAATAAAATATAATACCCAAAATAATAATTGGAACGCGTAATAACTAAGATGCTAAACAAGATCCAAATATTTTGACCCAAAGCATGGATATACATAGCAATACTATTTACATAACATAGAAGATGTCTTTACAGCTTCTTATCTCCGAAAATAACCTGCATTAGATTAAATATATTTTCGTATTTTGTCTTCTCTTTCACTCAAGAAGAAACCGATATTTTGGAAGTTTGCTTTACTTGCTCCATTTGGAAGTTTTGATTTTTAGAACAAATGTTATATATAGCGTTTACTGTCTACAGCCTTACTTTGTGGAACTCCATAATCATGAAATATAATATAAATACAAAGATTAGTTAAAGTTTCACAAGTTTTATTAATATCTTAACCTGACAATATTGTTTCGACACTTTGTGTCATTATCAAAGGTAGATAAGATTGATAAACAAACACGTTGCTAAGGATAAATACATACAGAAAATAGGTAACTATATACAATACATAACAAAAACTAAATATCTAACACTTCTAATAAAGGAGAATTACTAAGCTCAGTTTGTTCATTCATTAAAGGTACTGTGCGTTTATGTCTGTATATTTGAAAAGCTTCTATAATGTCTAATTTGTGTTTGTTGTTGGAAAAATGTAAGAATTTAATGTTGTTTTGAGGTGTCATTGGGAGGTTCTGTTCCAAACTGTGTTTGGCATAATTCGATTTTTCTGGATGTTTAAGTCTATAAGAGCGTACGTGTTCTTTGTATCTTATGTCGAAATTTCTAAGTGTTTCGCCAATATAAACCGAGTTACAAAAAGAACAATTCAAACGGTAAAAGCTGGATTTCATGATATCTTGTGTTTTGTCTTTAGCATTGAATAAAAATGAAAAGGTGTTGGTGTTAGTTTTATAGGTTATTTTGTAACTGGTGGTTTTTCTTATTATAGTTGCAATTTGTTCTGATATCTTGCCAAAGTATGGTATTGATATGTAGTTTGTGTCTTGTATTTGAGTGTCACAAATTAGACATTTTAGAAGCTTTTGAAATATATAGACATAAACGCACAGTACCTTTAGTGAATGAACAAACTGAGCTTAGTAATTCTCCTTTATTAGAAGTGTTAGATATTTAGTTTTTGTTATGTATTGTATCTAGTTACCTATTTTCTGTATGTATTTATCCTTAGCAACGTGTTTGTTTATCAATCTTATTTACCTTTGATAATGACACAAAGTGTCGAACCAATATTGTCAGGTTAAGATATTAATAAAACTTGTGAAACTTTAACTAATCTTTGTATTTATATTATATTTCACGTTATATATACTCTTATAGTTTCTCCGCGAAACGCTACAGAGCCGTATGTCGACGTCCCTGTTCTACAAACTCAAACACTCGCACGATCTATACTTCCAAGTCCACAATTTCCTTCCTTGTAGTAACAGGTCATAAATAACGGCACTATTTTGTCATTCAAATATTCACAATTCGTGATTGTTTCTAAGAAAATATTGGCTTGCGCAGAATTTAGACCCAGGACCAGCATAGTGACGACACACCGTTATGTGAGACGCCTCTACGTTTCTTTAGGAGTGGATATGCTTGGTTAGAAATAAGTTTGTTTGATAGTGCATTCATTTCTGCACCCTTTATGCCTCAATTTGTTTTCTATGGGAGAAATCTCTGAACCCAAAAATTGTACAAATTTCGAGTTTGATACAGCTCATTTAGAGTATGGAAGAGTAGCTGATGCAAAGGGTAGGGCATAAAGACTAACCGACTAACTGGAAAAAATTTTCAAAATCCCGCATAATGGTTTGGGTACGCCAAAATACATGCACTTTAAATGGGAATTTATTTTTTGAAATAGAATCCAAGGGTAAGTTTCAAGTCTTTTTGTCCCCAGTTCCTTAAGTCCCTATTGTCTCATTTTAGTAAATCTGCATTTGTGGATCACAACACATAAGCCTTTTTGTAACGAGATCATTTTCAAACATGATATTTTGTAGCTGGCTGTGGTTGCAATGCAGTAGTTGTGTAAACGTAAAGTGTAAATAGAAAATCTCTCATTGTGGAATTGTATGAAATGTTGCGATTCTTTGCGCAAAGCATACTCAGAGTGTTAGTAATGTCAACTCCATTATCATCCGTACAAAATATCGATGGATCATGCAAATAATGGTAGACAACGTAAGTGAATAAAATGTCACAAGAATGAACAAAAACAATTTATTGACTTATCCAGATGTAGCGACAAAGCGGCAAAGATCTTTCTAAAATAGAAAGTCTTACAAAGCTTTCTGCTCTGAAACAAGTCTAAAGACTTGTGAAGAAACAGTGTCGAGGAAGAATATTATTTTTCCAAACGGATTTTTAAATTGAAATCACGAAAAGTCACTCAAATCAGTTCTTCTCCTAATGCAAAACTAAATTATTTATTTACAATTTGCAACTATACTTACTTCAATACATCTATACAAACTTAACATTATCTCTCGGTGATAAAATCGTCAACATGTTAAGATTTCATTAACTTTATAGATTCAAGCGTTAAAATACAGAAGGATATGTAATCAAACTTCAAAAAATATTGGTCATCTGAAAAGAAGTTATTGGACCTATTTAAACGCAAAAGTTATACTACGTTAATGAGATTCCGCATATTAATTGGAACATTTAAAATATCTGGCTTGCCTTGTAGTATGCGATGATATATACAACATCTTGAATGCAGTCAATAAATTGTTGAATATTGATGAAAAGTGTACCTACCCATACCTATGCGGTCGGCAGAAGCCTTACAATAAACTTTACAAGTTGTAGTCGTTTCTCAATTATAAATGTGAGAACACGAAGTATCCAATATGTTTATAGGTCTCAGTGCGCATAAAGCCATGTTCACAATATAACAAAAAGTGTCAAAAATATAGGTTGAGTTTTATTTTTTACAACTCACCAATCTTAAGCAGATTTTCTGTAATTTTGGTTGCTTTAGAAAAAACTTATTTATAAACATTATTATTAAATACTATAAAAGTAATACTTTTGATTTCACATCGAAACTACTCAAGTATAAATACTAAATAGGTACACATTCGTGACATAGAAGCTAAATAAACCATTACATATCAACAGATGAAGCATAATTTTCGAACTTGTATAGTTTATAAACTAGTCAAAACTTGGCTCTCTGATAAGAAATGAAACTATAAGAACAGAGCTAGCTATAATTGAATATCCTGAATTATTTATTTACTTTACTCTTGCATTCGAACTAATACCAAAGAACAGACTATTATAGATATAATCGTCTACACTCTATTACAATTTTATTACAACTATTATTTCGGACAACTTATAATAATCATTTGGCAACATACATGACAAAATGTATTTATTATTCGTACTAAACTTTCTCCTGAGTTTCTAATTCGAAAAAAGTTTTTGTGGTGTGAAACTGGTTATGCACGCAGTTATCCATCCTCGTGGAGCACAATGTAAATCACGGCAGCATGTGGTCCATCTATGATCCCCACGGCCAGCCTCAATAATTTGTTCCATGTGCTCATAAACAAACCGCTTAGTCAGTATCCAGTAGTGTGAATACCTTTAACGTGTGTTTACCTTGCTAAATATTACTTACTACCAGTTCTTGCAGAATTTGCCAGGATACAATTTTTGGCTCTTCTTTTTTTGATATATTTTTCGGGAGTGTTTTTTATTTTACCACACTATAAATTAGAGGCCATAATATAATTTATTTTAATCCAAAGAAACTACTTTTCTGGAAATATTAACTAAATGTATAAAGAATTAAACATAAGATACTTATCTAATCATATACTTACTAGCTTTAGTAACTTGTTATAATAGCGGGATGGCAATACATAATAATGAATGAATTTAAGTTATTTTGTTCAATTCAGGTTTGTGATTTTAAATTAAGGTTCAGGTTTACTATTTTTCATTTTCTAATAATAATTAGGGGAAGAGTTAGAATATAGAAGAATTATATTATTCATGCTGTTATAGTTGACTTCTCAAAAAACTATTTTCTCATTGATTATTATCTGTCAAAATTGTTTAATTACTGGCGGGTCTCGCTTTTTGATCTCGCGAATTTTCAGTTTACCTTCATTTTGCAAATAATGTTGTATGTATAATAATTTGCTGTTTTTTCAGTTTTGATTTGGTCGTTACAAGTACAATTCCAGTTATTTGCTAAGTTAACTTTTCTGGAGTTAAATGATGAACATTTTCACTTACTAGGTTTGTTTTAGTTTGTTATGCGTTCTACTTGCATTATTCAGGCTTAAACTATTTCTGTATTTTAATTTATATCAGATCAGACCGTTGTTGTCGTTGTTGAACTGTCGATTCATTAAGGTTAGAGATTCCAGAGACGAGGTCCCAAATCTTATAATCTTGCGGTTTACTTTGAAATTTGTTGATTACTTATTTTGTTCTTTTTAGGCCTTTTTTGGGCTACTTATGTGGTACGCTTAAATTCTATTATGGAGTTGTCAAACGAAGGAATCCAACATAACCAACATTAAGTTAAAAAATAACATATAAATTAACAGTTTTCAGGGCTGCACTGTTGTCAATGACTATTTCTTAGTATTTTTCCCAAATCCACATTTCGAAAGCTTTCAGTTTTTATATATCGTAGGCTTGTGACCCACAAGTAGTATTGACCATATAGTATATTTCTTCTTTAGGTGCCGTGCTCTGTTGCAGAGCGTTGGCATTTCCCTCCGATGTGTTGTGTGTGTTCAGTGGTCACAAGTATAGGGGACCTACAGCTTAAGGTGGACTCCGAACCAACCACCTCAAGTACATAGTACTTGGATTTTTTATTAATTTCAGGGAAATTTCCTGGGCAATGTATACCTCGGTGGTTTGCCATTGCTTTCCGAGGGAGAAGCGATTTTTAAAAATCCGGTGATATATTGGCCGGGGTTCGAACCTGGGTTCTTTGGTCGGTAGTCCCGCACGCAACTAATCGAGCCACAATCGCTCTCTTATACAGTATATTTAGACGAAAATAAATACTCAATTTTTAGCTATTGTTAAGTAATATTTTATGTACACTAGAAATGGATAATTAAATAAAATAAAAACAATACACAATGTACATTGTACATTCTAAGCTTTCGACAAATATTTGGAATTATTAAGGATAAATTGATTTCTAACCAGAGGGAAAATTTATAAATACGTACGTAACTTTAAGTAAATGGTGTAAGATAACTACACTAATTTAAGAAAAAGCAACAATTGAAAACTAAAATATAAAATTAAAAAATTAGTGTGGATTACAGATTATATTTATAAAAACCTAAATTTAAAATGGATAAAACGTCATTTTAAATTAAATACAAATAAAAGTTGACCAAGACTTTACTGGTCAGTTTCAAGACATGTAAAGGAAATTGTTAACCACTTTGTTGTTGCTATAGCAATAGCTTAGTTTCCAAGGTTTTTACAATGATAGAAATGTACATATTGCAATATGATTGCGAATAAAATATTTTACACCAGATTTTCTTTGGTATACAGGTTACAGTTGGCAAGAATATTTTTGTTATTTTTATTTAACGCTAAAAATACTTTTTTAATGTAATATTAGTTTTATTTTTATTTTTCCGTATTGTATATTTAATAAATACGATGGAATTAATTAATTTCAAAATACTGAGAACATACATTGCTACCTAGCGGCGAACAATAAAATTTTACTTAAAATTTCTTTAGCTCAATAGACGACTGAGTGGGATTTATTGATAGTTTACAGAAAATTTATTTTAAAATTTATAAATTATTTTTTACTTTAATTATCTAAGTCTAATGATTGTGAAGAAAATAGCATACTTGTTTCGTTGGTAAAGCTTCCAAGTCTCGCTTGGCTTGTAAAAATGTTCTTTACCAACTCAACATGTAATACACTATTATACAATTATTATTTACAAAGAAAATTGGTCAAGTTAATTAATGGCGTTTATCAATCTTATCTACCTTTGATAATTACATTTAATGTCGAAACAATATTGTCAGGTTAAGATACTAATAAAACTTGTGAAACTTTGATTTCATCTTTTAATTTGATTATATTTCAATGTTAATTAATGTTGGTAATTAAATGTTATTGAGTTGGCAAAGTTTCGCTTAGCAAGTAACAATAATTGGATATCTGTGCAGATATTCTTATATTTTCAGGATTGATGTTGTGCAAAATATGAATAGTTTGAATCAATTTCTAATAAGTATTTGACATTTCAACATCAACCAAAAGCTTAACATAGACCAACGTAACCTAGATATTATTTCTGATAACCTAGTTGCAAAGTAGCGTTGATAATACGATTTACAGTAATAATTTTGTAAGATCCGCGTACTTGATGATTTGTGATTTGGATTTGTGCATTTTTGGTTCAAGTTTTGGTGGCTAATCTAATAATGAATCAACATTTTTTTGTTTCCATCACGCACAATTTTTTAATAAATTTACTAGGTGTCATATTTATGGTTTTTTAAATATTTGCGAATAAAAATTAAATGACATTCTAAAAATTGCTACGCCACTAAGATTAAATTGTGTACAAATCAATAGAATATTATAGGGGAATTCCCGAAAGTAAAATTTAATTGCTGGGATTCCCTGATTTGCAGTCAGCCCGTCGGCGAATGAGATATACATAGACGTCTTTGTGTAACAAGCGCATTCATTAGTCTGTTTGCGTTCGGTCTAGGCAGTCGTTGTTTAGTGAGTTTAGTGAGCTTTTTGCAGTTAAATTCGTGTTTAAAATGCCAAGACTTTGTCAAAATAATCCAGATACTTTTTGCTATGTGTATGGTTGTTTTGTGGTCAAGAAATTTAGACGTAAAATTACATCACTGTTGAAACACCAATACTACGAGTATTTTAAAGAAAAGATTGGTGATCAAGACAAACATTGGGCACCACATGTTGTATGTAAGATATGTGAAGAAGGTTTAAGGCATTGGAGTAATGGAACAAGGAAATCCCTACCCTTTGGAATACCAATGATTTGGCGAGAGCCAACAAATCACCATGATGACTGTTATTTCTGTATGTGCAATGTACGTGGATATAACACAAAAAATTTAAAAAATATCATTTATCCGAACCTCAAGTCTGTAATTAGGCCAGTGCCACATGGTCCAGACGTGCCAATACCTGAGAAACCAACAAATTTAGAAGATGTTACAAGCAGTGCTGAACCTGAAGTTGATGAAAACAACTTTACCGATGCCATTGAAATATCGAGCGTTTCTAAGCAACCGCAGTTATTTTCCAAGACCGAACTTAACGACTTTTAGAGACTTAGGTCTTCCAAAGGATCTTTCCGAAATTTTAGCATCCAGACTTCAAAGTAAAAATTTACTGGCAGAAGACGTTAAAATCTCGTATTTTAGGAAACGCGAGTCTGAGTATTCAGGCTATTTTCAAAAAAGTGGTTGTCTAGTTTATTGCACTGCCATTTCCAGTCTGATAAACAAACTTGGGGGCACATACAATCCCGATGATTGGAGGTTTTTTATTGATTCTTCCAAAAGAAGCTTAAAGCTGTTCTCTTGCACAATGGGAACGTTTATTCATCGATACCGGTTGCCTATTCTGTGCAATGACGGAAAACTACGAAATTCTTAAAGTAATGCTTCAAAAAATCAAATACAATGATCATAGTTGGAAAATTTGTGGGGATTTGAAAATTGTGGGACTTCTACTAGGGCAGCAGTCAGGGTATACAAAGTACCCATGTTTTTTGTGTGAGTGGGACAGTCGAAGTAGACATCAACATTGGAAGAAAAAGGACTGGATAAGAAGAGATAATTTAACTCCCGGATCAAAAAATGTTCTGCACGAAAGTCTTGTTGGTCCACAAACAATCTTGTTACCTCCACTGCATATTAAACTAGAATTAATGAAACAATACGTTAAAGTTTTAAATAAAGATGGAGACTGTTTCAAATACTGTTTGTAGAAAATTTCCCGCTATCTCAAATGCAAAATTAAAGGAAGGAATTTTTGTCGGTCCTCAAATAAGGAGATTAATGAAAGATCAAGAATTTGTTAATACCATGACCGAAACTGAGAAAGATACATGGATTTCATTTGCTAATGTTATTGAAGGTTTTTTGGGAAACAACAAGGATCCTAACTACAAGGAAATTGTGAAAAACATGCTACAGAAATTTATGGAATTGGGATGTAATATGAGCATAAAAGTTCACTTTTTACACTCGCATCTTGATTACATCCCCGAAAATCTTGGTGATGTGAGTGAGGAGCAAGGAGAGAGGTTCCACCAAGACATGAAAGAAATGGAACGCAGGTATCAATGTCGGTGGAATGTTTCAATGATGGCTGATTACTGTTGGTCAATAAAAAGGGACAATCCGGCCCTGGAATACAGAAGAAAATCCACTAAACGAAGTTTTTCATCCAAAAGGGGAAAGATCTTCTGGAAAGAAAAGAAATTAAAGATTGTTAAAGACTTTTTTCAATTTAGTTTACTATTTGTAATTTGTTTTTGTCTCTGTATCAATAAAAGTAGCGTTTATTTTGACCAAATTTTTTATTAATTTATTTTCAACATTGATAAGAAACCTTACGTGATAGGGCAAAATGACACTCGGATTTGAATTCAGCAGATCAAAATTATACAAAATCAGATGTCAGATCGAAATCAACTTTCAAAAAGTCAAAATTTGTTGGCTTGTGTTATTAGCACTATTACACTACGAAAATCAATAATTCGGATTGGTTTAGTTGCTCTTTCTAGGCTAGAGTCCTGGCTAGACTATACAGACAATCGCTCTGTTTACACTGTACCAATGTGAAAGAGCTTCTAACCTAACATATCCTAGTAGACTCTACCATGGTATCATACCCCATACTATGGTAATTTTAAATTTAAAATAATAAATAAATAAAAATACAAAAGATGGTTTGCTACAAGAATGACACCAAGCATACAACTTGCTTACCTTATAATAAAATAATGAAAAGCTTTACTTTCCACTGAATTGAGACTCTCTCAGACAGGTCGCTTTAAAAATTTTCTAAATTCTTATTAAGTATGGACAAAATAATATAAAAACACATACGAATAAATCTCCAATATAAAAATAACACAATTTTTATCTTTATTAACACAAATTACCGAAACAATAAACAAAACAATATAAATAATACCAGAAGCATTGTTTTCTTATATTTAAATTAAAAACAATGAAGTTTTTTGTATTTATGAACTTTTTAAATTAAATTGTAAAGGATCCCACAAGATTACTAACTTTATTTTTCAAATCACCATGTACCAACCGCTTGCTTTCATTAAAGTTGACAAATAATTCAAGAAACATGTGTGATCGATCTATTTATAATTATGTCCAAATAAAAAGGTTTTACAAATCGGAATTCCAAATCTATATAATTCTTATACATCAATGGTAAGTAAATTGTATTTATTAACATGCAAATCCATTTATTATTATAAAGATTTTCATAAATTTTTCTTGTTATCAAAATCAATCGAAGAATTAATTAAAAACTCATTTAACTTGTGGCACTTGTTTATTATACACTTGCATTTATATATTTTTACTATAAAGGTTGTAAATGTTTGTGTAGTTATTAGATACTAATGCTAGTTATAATAACGAACTTTGAACTATAACTTATAAATTGTGAATTATGATGTTGTGTTTGATTGTACTTGAATTGAATATATGATTTTGTTTAACTCTCTGTGTAATGATTTTGTACTGATTCCATGATATACAGTAATTACTACTCCTATTCCTAATTACATTACAACTCGTTGATAATAAAAGACTTCGATATCCAATTATTTTTTATTGAAGATAAAGTAAAAACATAAAATTATAATAATGGTTCAAAATGGTGACCCCCAATCTGGTTACATAAATTTTGTCCGTTGAACCATGGAATCGCACACCCGTTGAAACATGTGTGACAAGCTGCCATCACTCTCCCCAATAGTTCCTCTTGGGTGGCTACAGGAGTTTCATAGAACAGCGACTTAATGTAACCCCAGAGGAAAAAATCCAATGGATTGGGAAATTGCTGATTAAGGTGATCCTGCACAGTACGGAAAAAATGTCCAGGTGCACCGTCATGCTGGAACCACATTCTATCCCGTATACCCATAGGAACGTTTTCATTGTTCAATAGCTCAGGAAGTACGTCTTGCAAGAAATTTAGGTAGATGTTTTGATGTGCTCTGCTCCATGCGGTGTGAGGATTGTGATCGTTACATATATGGCTGTTCCGACTATTGAAGCACCCGTCCTTGGTAAAACAAACCTCATCGATAAATAAAATGAGCGAACCAAAATCCGGTTGGTTTGCAATACATTGCAAAAACCATTCGCAAAGTATGTACCCGTAGCTGATAATCTTGCGGACCTAGTGTTTGCAATTTTTGAGGGTGTTAAGTATGCAATAGCTGTTCTTGAAGTACCCGCCACACTGTTTGATGATCAGCATTCATTCGATGTGCTATCGCACGCGTGCTGGTGGTAGGTTGTTCATCAATTCGATGTAAAACTTCTTCCTCAAAAGCCACTGTCCGTGCAGTTCGTGGATGTCCGGTTTCTCCAACTGGTTTAAATTTGTCTGTTGCTCTTAACCGACGATGAATTGCCGAAAATGTTGTTCGGCATGGATGTCGACGATTCGGAAAACGCTCAGCATAATGACGCTCAGCTTCTCTAGCGTTGCATCTTGTTTCGCTATAAATAAGGTGCATGTCTGCATGCTCTTCAAACGTAAATTCGACCATTTTGACAGTTTAATCGCAAAAGTTTATCGCACAGGAAACAAATGTGAAACAATTACTTATCTGCGATCACAAACAACTACAATCAATTTTTAACAACATCGTGTGTAGGAAATCCAGTTGATAAACGCTTATCACAAGACACAAAATTGTGTATTTTGTTTCTAATCATTGTTTGGCAACACCTTTTTGAAACACCCTGTATAACTAAACCTAAACATCCTAAACGCTTTTGCTTTTAAATATAAGAAAAATGTTTTTTAGATAAAATGACAGTATGCAAAAAATAAAGCAGCTAGAAATACTGACTGAAATACTGATATGAAGAATGAATAGCTTAACTTGCATTAAGCAAAAACTCATTGTGAAAACAGCTGAAATGAGATCATTGTTTAGAAAAAATAAACTTTTACAAATTGTATAAGGAAAAAAAGACAAATGATATTTCTAAGAACTTTTTGAAAGGTTTATTTCTTGTACATCGGTATTAACTTTATGAAGAAGCTGGTAGACCTTATTTACGTCCAAATGAATTTAGTTCTCTTAATAAGAAGCCATTTCCAACTTACGTCCACTTATTTCCAAGAATATAACTATGGTTACCATGTGGAGTATTTTTGGGCATTGGCTTAGAAATCTGCAAATAAGTTCTATTAAATTTTTATATCAAAAACAATTTCCTAGGCGTCAGCTTGGACTCATAATTATTATGAGGAAATAAAAACATACTTAAAGTGCGTCATTTTCGACCAAAGTAGAAAGACAACCATTAATTGATATTTAATCGCATTATACATACGTATCTACTCGTTTTACAAGTCACTGTACTATATGAAATTATTCAGACATAAAATTGATTTAGAACATCTAAAATGATTTGGTACGATTACAATCCAAGTAAAGGAATGTAAGAAGATATCGGTAACATTTTGTGCTAATGTTTCTCATAACTCGAGACAAACGACAAGTTATGTTCTTGTAGTGACACTTTGTGTGTGGTGGTGGGAACAACAGCTACAACAGTGTGAGGATATTCTACGTGTGGTTATCATGTATACTTTTACTGATTTACATAATATGCAATTTGATAAGTTATAGTAAAGTTTTCAAAGGAGCTTTCATTTGTTTATATTCCATGTGACTTAAATAAGTATCAGCCAGCATGGTTAAGAGTAACCTATCCATTGGTTATACACAGTATCTATAAAATACAATTATAAAAAATACTTAATGTCCATGCATTAAGTATTACTTATTTTTAGACACAAGGTATAAAGTATTAGTCATCAGTTAAAGATTACTTATTTAGAAATCACCTTAGAAGCTTAGAAGAAAGATTATCTTCAAACCAATACAATAAACTAATTTCGGCAACCTTTCTACAAATATATGTAACTACTTACCTATTACTATTTTTATTTCTTAGATTTTCGACGAATAACCCTATATTTTCGAAATATTCCTATTAAGCTTTTAATATTGACATGTTATACATTTACATATTTTATTCATTAAAGTACGATACATATTACACATTTATTTTTTATTCACATTTAATCAGAAATATCACTTGCTTCTAATCTAAATTAGTTAGCGATCAATTAGAAAGCAAATTTATTTGTAATTAAGAAAAACACATTTCGTTTTGACCTAGAAATGTTTTTAAGAATAGACCAATTAGCAATCATATCAATCAGACTAATTCGAAACACGAATAACCAATTTCCTTCAGCTTAGATAGTTCCATAAAAGTATGATAAATATTATTACATATAACACAACATTCAAGGAATGAAGTAAATTGTTGTACTAACTTCATAAATATCAGACAAAAAGAAACTCACTGTAAAATATCTTCATCGCTTTCAACACAAGTCACATAACTTGCAAAATGCTTAACATATATTTACGATAATGACCGGACGAGCTTATAATTTAATGTGCAATTCTGAGTATTGTGCATTATAGGCGATTATTAATTAATTCTCAGTTAAAAGCAAGGACCTGGAAGTGCTACAGGACGAATGGACGTCCTGCGGCGAGCGGACTCAGTGTGGGTCCGCGATTCGCGATATCGTCGGCCCCACACCTCTGAAGCCCCCAGCTTGGGCGCCACAGGGTAATAAACAATTGACTTGTAAGCCATAAATATCATAATAATTTTCGGATCAGGATTCATTCAAGTTCAAACCAGAGCATATGTAAATAAATTTTGAGCTTATAAATAGCACAAACGGAATCTTTAGCAAAAGGACTAACGTATTCGTTGATATTTTAATTTCTACTCCTGCCTCAGAAAGCCTGCGTTAGATTATAAGTTACTGAAAATTAAAAAATATGCCCCATAAAATTTTTTTATGTAGTCGTCTCGCAATATTCTTGTTTAACTTAAAGAGATATAATATGTTACACCTCAAAATCATAATTTTTAAAACGCTTAACAGATTTTGCAGCCAGTCACATTTAATTCGAATGACACATATTTTTATTCCCCAGCCGAAAAAAGTACATTAAAACGTACAAAATATTTAAAACCTTAAAATGATTGACATATTTTGTTGAAATTGAGAATAACTGTAACTGTGCCCCTAAATCAATAGGATAGAGGGCAGCGTTATTTTAACGTGGCTCACCTAGAAGCTAAAAACCACGGTCCCCCTTTCGGAGACACGAATTGAGATACGCTCAATTAGCGAGCTAATGCTATTGCAGAAGCTACCAGTACACACTGGTGGGAGCGAGGTATACCTTTCCAGACCTCTACTAGCTCTCCAGGCTAGTACCGGAGTTATAAACGTACTCACTCGTCGAGACCCCTTCTCCCGGCATAGGAGACGGCCTCTAGTCCAGCTTCGGACTTTCCCCATACTTTTATGGGACCACTGCCCGACCGAAACCAACCTCAATGTGGCAGGCTTGGAACGGTTATGCCACCCCGGTCTACCAGTTATAGGCCTGGTGTGCCCTCGTCAGAGCTTCGTTTGGTTCCTCTAGCAAACTAACTATATCGGACCCCGGTGTGTACCTTTTTGCAAGGTGAAGTTGTCTTGAGCATTGAGAGGCTATGTATTCGCTTCAATACTCCTTAAGTCCAGCGGCTCGAGACAATTTCTTTGGATCACTGGACTGGAACTGACAGTCAAAGCGTGATCCTCTTACTTTCGTCTCTGAATCCTTCTGGCTGGTGGCATGCAGTTTCCTATCGGCCGAAGATTACCCCCTCCGACCAGCATAAACCTCACTTGAATTCCCTTCCATCAGGCTTGTCCAAACAGCGGGCGACCAGCGGTGCACCATAATTGGCTTCCCCTTCAGGCGAGTATCCAATCCACCCACACCGGTACTCATGTTAGAAGAGCTTCCTCCTCAACGTTCATGAGTCCCCGTCGAGAGCACTTACGTGACACTCTACCACACATTTTATTCTGACTATATCGCCCTTTACCCAGGATATCTGGGATTGGGTAGAGTCCAGCCAGTTTTTTCGGGTGAGCGCCGTGTGGTCTGCTCCGCGCACCCTAATTTTGTTGAAATATCCTGCGTTAGAATCAATCGTTATCGAGTACATATAATTATAGTCTTGCATCACATAGTAATGTTTGGGTATTCAGTGGCAACTGCCATAACTTTTTACTAATTTTACTGTACCTATAACTAGAATTTACTTTTTTCTATTTTGCGTCTATAATAAAGCTGTTAAAGCACCCAAAACAGTGCGTTAATAGCTCATTTGAGTGCTTTAATAGTCCAACTTTTTCAAAGTTGGTAGCATTGAAAAAATAATTGAAAAAAATAGAAAATTCACAAAAACTTCACTCAATTTTCTGTGTCAATCAATGAATTTTCAAATGTCACATCAGTGTTGTCAACTACTACAAAAATCCCTAAATTTTGAAATTGCGATTTTTTTATTTAAAAAGGGAAAAAAGACGTAAAATAGAAAATATAGCATAAAAAACTCGT
The DNA here is from genome assembly GCA_929113105.1 of Agrypnus murinus. Taxonomy (NCBI): domain Eukaryota; kingdom Metazoa; phylum Arthropoda; class Insecta; order Coleoptera; family Elateridae; genus Agrypnus; species Agrypnus murinus. The sequence continues at coordinate 94,843,262 of OV816024.1, read as the reverse complement.
TTCATAAGTCATTATTGCACTCGTTCTTTAGAAAACTCGCCATAAGTGGCTCGTTTTCTAAATTTGTACTCGTGCAATAAATCTTGCCTTATTAAACTCGTTCTTTAATATACTATTTCCTCTTATTAGATCTACTTTTTTTACTTAGTTTAAAACTGTAACCTAGCTACAAGCACATTTTTATATTAGTAACATAAACGTCAACTTAGTTCAAAAGACCGTTCGCTAAAAAGGGGAGGGGGGTCAATCAAAACGAACGGGAGGGAGGGAACGTTCGTTTTATTCTCGGATCATTTAGAACTAACCTACTTAGCTTTTAAAATTAAAACAAGCATTTGTAAGTACGTTTCATAAATACTTAAAACAGGAATACTATTCTCTTATTAATCTTCTTAAATATCTTAATCCAGGTCATTGGGGATAATACAGTTTAAAAATATTTCGTATTTTCGGATTTGAAAATACAAAAGATTTGGGGTTTTCCCAATAGGGGTAAACAAAAATATAAACAAATCAACAAAAAAATGTGTTAAATTGCTGAATTTCCATGTACTTATCTTTTGGAGGGGGGGGGTATGAATCGTGAACAAGGTAAGGAGGTTTAAGGTTTGTGAATGAAAATAAACGTAGGGGGAGTTAATCCCTATGACTTATGACATTTATTAAATATTATTAAAACAAACGACTTTTGGAATGGTTGGAGAAAACGATTATTTTTATAGTAAAACATTTTAAAAGTATCATATCTTTATATATTATTATTGTGTCAGTATATACCAATGTCAACACAAATTCTAGAATTAGTATAGTGCTTTATGGTAATTTCATTTGAAAAGAGTCACATACAGTATCTGGCCAATTATTAAGGACATCCAATAATTTTGATGTTAAAAATTATGTCTAGTTAAAACCAGGAATAAAATAATTTGGGAAATGTTTCACGTATGTTTATTAGCACTTGCTGTATTAACAAACAATTCAATAAAGTAATTATAAATAATAAACTGGTCTAAACGGCGAATTAGCTGAACACGCCAATAACTGAAGGAAGTAATGTCTTGTAAGAGGATATTGGAGAAAATAATGAAGAAAATATTTTACTATTTCTGTTGAAGAGAGTTTCTTGAAAACGTTTTTTACGTTTATTTTCTACAGAAATAGTAAAATATCTTCTTCATTATTTTGTTCAGTACCCCCTAAGACATTACCTCCTTCAGTTATTGGCATGTTCAGCAAATTCACCGTTAATACCAGTTTATTATTGACAATTGTTTTATTGAATCGTTTATTAATACAACAGGCGTTAATAAACATACGCCAAAAATTTTCCAAAATTTATTATTTCTGGTATTAGCAATACGTAACGTTCAACATCAAAATTATTGAATGCCCCTATTAATATGGCCAGATACTGTATATAAAGCTTTTTCTCCAATAAAGAATATAACGCCTTCTTTATAAAAATGGCTCTTCATGGAAAAGTTTCAATTGTTTAGTAATGTGCTGTACAGTTTGAATCAAAGGAAACAAATAGCATAGAAAAGTTCCTTACAAGGAAATCTTTGCAGTTAAAGATCAGTACAGCATCCACTATAACTTTATGTTGTATTCGTCCGAGTGTATGTCTACGTTCAAAAAGAGTTCAGATAATTTCAGTCATTTAATTTCGAAGAGCGTTTTGCTGATGCCAAAGCCCTATCAGTCAGTGGATTTTTAAGGATCACGCGCAACTGTAAAAGTATTCCAGAGAGCAAAATGATATTTTATTGAAGTGGACCACTGATAATTTTCTTAAAGAAAACAATTATTTAAAAGGAAATATTATAATAAAAAATTAATTTAAAAACTACATTGTTAAAAAAATCATATACGTTTCACATTTAACGAAATTCAAATTATTTCAACATTGAAAACAATATAGATCAATTCGAGTGCAGCAATATCTGATACTTCGATTTGTAATTCGTCTTCCCTTAACTTTTACTCAACTTTCTTATACTTATATAAAATACAGATTTTCACAAAATTAACCTTTTCAAACATAGCTAAGTTATCGTTCGTGACATTGCATCGTTTACAACTATCAGGTATCAAATGTTAAGGAAGCTGGACTTGTTTGCTATTAAGATTGATAGAGTTAAAAGAAATCAAAATGTCTTATACTGTGTATACTCTTGGCATTTGTTTATTTATAAATATTTTTATATGCGCACATTCTGCTTGAGATGAATTAAGGACCTAAAAAATTTGACTGGTCGCTTTTAAATTGTTAATAAAAAAATATTATGAACAAAAACAAGGTTTTTATGCCATTAAAAAAATAGTGTGTAATTGAGTATAATTAGTAATAATAACGTTCGTTAAGATAACATGAATTATTACTTATTCGAAATACGTCATTGATAACTGAAACATTTTACATTAGCATGTTTTTAGTCTACGATAATTAAATAGTTACAATACGAAGCACTTACCTCGAAATGAGTTATTGCACTTACATAATATGTGCAGATAGTTCTTCAATAGTACCATTTGGGTTGTTAATTTGGAAAGCATGTTCTCTGATGTCCCGTGAACGTTCTATGACTTCTTCAACTAGCAGTATTTGAAAGATTTTAAAGTTTCAGGGATTTGAAAAATCTCATATGTCCAGGATAAAAAAGTAGCCAGAATTTTGTAATCAAAGACTTGCGTAAGATTTTAGTGCATATAAAAATATATTAACTTTGTTTATAAATATCAAAACATTTTATTAAGAAAGAAAAGGTTGTGCAGGCCTACTTTCTACATCAAGCATGTCAAAAATAAACAAGACCTAAGTTTATGAGGGCCGTAAAAAACAAAAATTTCAATTTTTATAGAACCATAGGTTTATTTCTAAAAGTGCAGTATAAAAAGAACAAGGGAACTTTCTGACGCTTAGCATTGTAATGACCCGAGGTTATAACCACTAGACGATCATAGGGCTAAGTTACTCTACCCGCGTAATTTTAAATATTTAACAAAACGGAAGTTACACAGCATTACCAACCTTACAAACGACAAATCTTATTATGGTAAATATAACAAAAACAACGAAGTGGATCCCACGTTGTGATTACTTTTTATAACATGTGATCATAAACTGATAACGATTGCTTTAGTTACTCTAATAAAGGAACAGTTAAATATGACTGTAGTATTTTATTAATACATTCACTCTTAACCTTGCGCGAGGAGGGACAGATTTAACTTGAAACGCTATTTGGACCGCTAGTTTTGTAAAAACCTCCTTGATATCCTAGCTAAATATGCTAGCCCAGATTAAATACGTCGTTAAACACTTCAAGTTCAGTAGTTTCGAATACAATGAGTTATGAATTACAATGAACAATACAGACCAATAAACTAATTTATCAAGTTGATACAGTTGTGTGTTTATACAAGGTATTTCTAAATAGTTAAAAAAAACCGAAATCATCAAAAGTAAATTAAATTGAGTCAACCATTTGTTAATTGTCTCGTCACGCGGTAAGGAGTCCAACTTTTACTCAGGCGGCCTACGTTCGATCCCCGAAACCGGCGAGAGAATTTTTCTCGTCGATAAAGTCTCAGCACACTTCGCCGTGCTTTCAGATGGGCACGTAAGCAGTCGGCCTTGGCAATCACATAAACATCTTTCTATGCTTGTCGTTAAAAATAATCGCCCTATACCACCCACAGGTATGTATTTACTTCACTGGTTTGGCAGTGTTAATTACAATTAACATTTATACATACATACAGAGTTACATATAAACGAAAAAATGTAAACGTGCCAGTTTAAAATGAATACACAAGAATTACTGAACAATAGTTGTCTAAAATTTGACATAGCAACAGACACTTTGTGACCATACATTTTTATATATACTGAGACGTGACAAAATTTTACATTTTTATGGCGTAAATCCTTTTTTTTCCTTTTTCTTCTTTAGTGAATACAAAACTATTCTTTGTTATACTTTCTAAAATAGCCTACTGGGAAAGGACTCCTTCCGGAACGTCCACCAATTAGGATGCATGTCACTGCATTCCATAGAATTAAGCAATGCTTTAGTTTTTAAAAAGATAAGTCAATCTAGTTTATTTAACCGGCATACTTTAATCATTATTATCACATCAATAGATCAAGTAATTCTCTCTATCAATTTTCATCTTGTTTGTACCCTGTTTCTATTACCCTTTTGAATGTTACCACTATTTCCAAAATATATTACATATTACAATATTGAAAGAACTGTACTGACCGAAGTTCTATCATTCGGGGTGGATGGTCATTCGACCAGGGTTAGTGCAGGCCAACTTCCGTCTTAAGTGTTATAGGAAACACATGGGATTATCTGCCCTTAGTGCTTAAAATAAAGTTCGTTTTAAATTTTAATATAAAAATCTATTGTGTTGGTGAACTACTAGTAGTAGATGCTTTTTTTCTGTGTGAATCTATAATTTAATAGTTAATCGAGTGCCATCGATAAACGTTTCCCAAATTTTGGATAAGACGCCATATCAACCCGTAAAGGTATGTTAATTTATGGGTTCATTAGAATATTCCGTAACAATTTTATACATTGTTACAGGGTCTGGTAGTATTGTGAAAAATTCACCATAAAATATTATTACATCGAATCCTGATAGTGTGGGCCATCCATTTTAATTTATGGGGCTTCTCGAGTTTCATTATGCCAGGGTTTGACCATTGTAAGTAAAGTAATAATCGGCATAAATTACACCAGATCGTCTGTAGAAGAAAATAAAGTTGTGTGGACAATATTTTTGCGGTTATTTATAATTGATTTTGATTTAATTTTATTTTATATAATTTTAGAGTACCCAAACATAAATAGATTTTTCGTACTTTTATATATTTATAAGGTAGGACTTAATAACATTTAGTTGTATGTCAAATGTAAAAGGGGAGTCGATATCGGGATACTACCTGGATTTTCATATGTTTAGCATAGTTTAATTTTTTTTTATTATTCTAGGTGTTATTTTATACTTATACATGTTTTTTTTGTTGTTAAAAGAGGTGTGAAATCAAAATACTTTTGCAGTTTGTGAGAATTAATTGTTCGGAAAATAAAACTTTCTGGTATCTTTAAACGTACATATGTTGTGTTTTCTTGTATTAGGTAAGCAATGTTACACTTTGACACCTGTAGAAAGCAATAAGGGGGTTTTTGCAATTTTGAGGATCTGACTGTGCAGTGTACTTTTTATTTTATTTTATTTATTCAAAATCAAGCTTTGTTAAAATTTTAGCACTTAACGTGGGGGGGGGGAATTCTTAATTAGTTGTAACAGATAAAGTTACGTTACAATTTTGGCGACCAACGTGTGGGGCTTTTCGAACTAACGCCTGAAAGTACAGACTCTCAAAAACAAAGAATTTTAGAAGAACTTGAAAACGTTTCTCCAGATTTGGGAACGAAATACCGTCTTAAAGCTTTGAGGGGTTGGAACTGAATTTTTAACAAAGTTATTTTCTCGTTACATTTTGTATGGAATTGAGATCTGGTTTTATAAAAACACCAAGAAAGATGGATGATCAATTGCAACAAGGAAGGAATGAAATAGTAGATAGTGGTAATTTAACTAATGAAGTCTCTGAAAACAATAGTATGAGTGAATTAGGGCAACAACAATTGAATAAAGACGGGCCAGCAATTCAAATGATTCTTAACATGTTTGGAAGTTTGAGACAAGATATGGAGAAGAATACACTGTAAAAAATGAGTTGAAATTTACCTTGGGAAAGAGTTAACATTCCTCTCTTATTTGCGGTAGTTTTACTCTAAAATTTAACTTTACCTATACGTTAATAGTTGTTTTACTATTTGTGGTAAAATGTTCTTTAATTGTGTAAAATTACACAAATATAAGTAATTCTACTACATTTAACTGGTTAAAATCACTATCCATAATGTAAATTTACATAACTCAGGAAACTGTTCCTTGGAAATTTATTATTACTCAATAACTTGATTCATTTTTAGTGTAATATTAAAGATAAGATGAACTTTAACAAGTATAGTGTAATTTTACCCTTAATATATTTTTAACCGATGAGATACTATTTCGCTGATTGCACTTGTTTGTTGATGAGTGGTGACCTTCGTTTCGTGAAAGAATTCAGAAACCCATTATGAACAGTCCAAATTGGGCTTTTGGGGAATGGTCGGAATGGTATGTACCATTCTCTTATGATTTCTTGTTACAGGTTTCGCAATCGGCGAGGCGTACTCTATCGATATCGAACGAAGTGTTCATTGCTCATTAATATTTTGTTTTTCGTTGTAGTGTAGTGCAGATTTATTAAAGGCAAATATTTACACGTATGACCCAAGCTGGGAAGAATTTTATTTTATAGTAGAAGTTAAAAAATAATCGGTAAGTATATGTTAAAATTACAAATTTAAACCAATAAAATAAAAATATTTAATTTAATGTTTTTCTAGGATGAATCAAAAATTGAAGAATTCGAAATAAACTAGCATAACTGTAATTGAGAAAGGTACTCGTGTATAATTGTTTATATAATTTATAACTTTTTAATTTTCTAGGTGGAATCGAAACTTTATCTGAATGTCTTTGAGAGACCAAATATTTCCGAAAGCCCCTTAAAAGAAGTTCTGTTAATGTCTTATATTTTATATAAGTACATATGTTCAATAAAAATTACTTTGATTTTATTTTGTTTCATACAATCCATTTACGAGTGTAAATAATATTCAGAGGAACGATTAAATTTGCAAGTACTTTCGCAAGTCATCGTTACATTCAAGAAGTATTTTCACATTTGTATTTTAACCCTGAAAAGTACTATTGCCATGAAATATTAACTTTGTCATGTAACTTTACACAGGTGCTTTAATGTTAAAATGTAAAATTACATTGAGATTGTAAATTTATTTAAAAAGGATGCTTTACAATGCAAATTTAACCTAATATTGTAATTTCCAACTTCCTATAAAAATTACACTTTGAAGTAAATTTACCCCAAAAAATGGAGGTAACATGGTTGCCTCCATTTTTTAGGGTAAATTTACCGGTAATTTTTTAGAGTGATACCATTGAATTAAAACAAGATATACGAAACTCATTTCGGCAAGAATTTAAAGAGTGAAGAAACTTTAAAAACTGAATTGAGAGCAACCGTTAATTTAATGAAGGAAAAAATTGATGAAGACATAAATAAAATCAAAGAAGAATGTGTCCAAGTGAATGACCAAGTAAAAGAGAAAATTAAAATACAAGAAGATAAGATTGTAGTAATAGCTGAAACTTATAACAATTTTAAAACAGAAGTGTCGACATGCTTCAGTGAAACAAAAGAAGGCATTAAAGAAAATACTATTGATATTTCATTATTAAAAAATAAAACCAGAGATTTGGAGGAACGCATTGAAAATGCGAGAAGCACGAACGATATACTACCAACAGATAGGGTAATTGTAGTAAACTCACCGACGAATCATTCAGAGAAACCCAGGTATGGAAATTCGAAACAAGTACACTATCACCCAATGAACTTTTTAGAAGATTTCGAAAATTATAAAAGAAAATTGAAAATTCCGAAAGAAGAAGAGATATCAACTGTTTTAGAATGTTTAGAAAACGATGTAAAAATATGGGATAAAAATATATTCAGGGATTAGACGAAGTAGACGAAGTAAATAAATTAACCGAAGACCTGTTCATCACATTAACTCAACTGTATGAATCAAATAAACAACAAGAAATGGAAGAGAAGGTACAGAATTATAAACGTCAAGATTGCCCTGCGGTGTTACCATTCAGAAGTGCATGCGAAGCTAATGTAAAGCGACTACATACAAAGAAAGAACATTTGAGGGAAGTACAGGAAGAAGATGGTAAAATAATGATTGATGAATTAAAAACAAAATATAAACACGTTTTTAGTAACAAACCAGGAAAATGTACCAAGTTTGTTTGTCAGCTGAAGGTACTCGATGAAACACCTTTTGTGCAAAGATCCTATCCAGTACCGTATATTAGAAGAGAAGCTGTAAATAAAGAAATAGAAAGAATGATTAATGAAGGAGTTATTGAAAAATCTGAATCTCCATTTTCGAATCCTATTGTAGTAGTTCCGAAAAAAGATGGATCTGTACGAATATGCTTGGATGCAAGAAGATTAAATTAAATTATAATACCAGATAGAGAAGCGCCACCTAAAATGGAAGATTTATTGCAAAAGTTTCCTGGGGTAAGATATTTATCAGCTATAGATTTAACTTTTTGGCAAATACCACTTCATGAAGACTCCAGAAAATATACAGCGTTCTTAGTCAATGGCCGAAGCTATCAGTTTGAAGTGCTTCCTTTCGGGTTAAATATTTCAATAGCTGTATTCAGCAAAGCAATGGATAGAGTTCTGGGTCTGGAAGCTTTAGAGTTTACTACATTATATGTGAATGATATACTTATCGCATCTGCTTCTTTAGAAGAACATCGGCAACAAATACAATATGTACTGGAAAGATTAGAAGATGCAAGTATGACAGTAAAGGCTAGTAAGTCTGAATTTTTAAAAACCAAGCTCAAGTTTTTGGGATACATTATAGGTCCAAATGGAATTAAAATGGATAAAGAAAAGGTACAGGTGATTTTAGATTTTAAACCACCAAGCAACAAGAAAGAACTACAATCCTTCCTGGGACTTTGTAATTTTTACAGGAAATTCCAAATAAAGCATTCTGAAATGGTTGAACAATTATCACATCTATTAAAAAAGAATAGTGTATGGAAATGGACACCAACTGAGCAAGATAATTTTGAGAAATTAAAGAAATCATTTGTAAGCACCGTAGAATTAAAACATCCCGATTATACAGGAGAATTTTATATCGAAGCAGACGCATCAACTAAAGCGATAGGGGCACATCTTTATCAGCTCAGTGAAGATGGCGAGGTGGAGACGATTACCTTTGCAAGTAGGATGTTAAATGGAGTAGGATGTTAATATTACATGATTACAGAATTAGAGTTGTTAGCTATTGTCTTCGCTTGTGAGAAATTTAGAAATTACATATTAGGACGAAGAACTACTGTAATCACTGATCATAGAGCCTTAGAATTTTTATTTAGCTCTAAAACTTTAAGTGCAAGACTGATGAGGTGGATTATCAGATTACAGGAGTATAGGCTAGAAATTAGGTATAGAAGAGGAAAACAGAATATAGTTGCTGATTTCCTTTCCAGATATGGATATGAAGGAGAAAAAGTTCTCAAACCAATTATAATTGCACCAATTAAGAAAGAACAAAATAAGTTAGGGAAGATTTTAAAGAATATTAAAGAAGATCAAGATAGAGACGAACATATTAGCTGGATTAAGAAAGAATTAAGTCAGAATATAAATGGAAAGAAGGACGAACTAAAGGGTAACTATCAAATTTATGATGGAAGGTTATTCAGAAAGAGCAAGAAAGGTGAAGAATGGTGGATTTTATGTATTCCACGAGAATTAGAAGGAAAGCTAATTCAAGGGTATCATGAATTGTATGGACATTTTGGTACTACGAAAATTACATCTTTAATATCAGAATCGTGTTATATACCGAACCTAAATAGAAAAGTTGCAAAAAATTGTAAGTAGCTGTGATTTATGTCAGAAGGCCAAAACCGATAACCAGAAACAAGCAGGCTTAATGAAAAGCGTGATAGCTACAGAGCTATTACAAATTGTTGCGGTTGATTTGTACGGTCCATTACCTACAGCTAGAGCAGGTATGCAATATATTTTGTTATGAAAGATATTTTCTCCAGATATGTACAACTTTATCCACTTAAAAAAGCAACTGCCAAAACCTTATTAAAAAGAGTCCTTGAATATTTTGTTTTGGATGTGGGGAAACCAAAGGTTATATTATCAGATCATGGAACTCAATTTACCAGTGATTTATGGGTAAAAAAGTTGCAAGAAAATGGTATTAGTGTAAAATATACAGCTGTGTATCACCCACAATCGAATCCTAGCGAACGTGTCATGAAAGAATTGGGTAGAATGTTTCGGACATACTGCCACGAAAAACATACAAAATGGGTTGATCATGTTGGTCAAATAGAAAGCTGGTTAAATATTGTAGAGAATGAAGCTAGTGGCTATACACCACATGAACTAATTAAGGGTGAAAAATATCCCAGAGATATTGAAAAGATTATAAGATATCCAAAGAGAGTTGATTATAATCAAGACCTGAAGATTCAACTTGCAAAAGAAGTAATGACAACGAAAGCTCAAAGAAGGAAACAGCGGCATGATCAAAAAATTAAGCCTATAAAATATAAGCCAGGAGATTTAATACTGGTCAAAACACATTATCAATCGTCGTCTTTGTCTAAGGAAATAAAGAAATTTTTCTTAATATATGAAGGACCATACGAAGTGGAACGAGAAATTGGGGATAACACGTATGTTTTGAATATGCCTGGTACAAATACCTACAAGACAACACAAAATGTAATTAATCTGAAACTTTACAGAACTAGTGATTTCACACTTTAAGATGTATCTTGAAATTCATATGTTAATTGTTTAAGGGTCATTCCACTCGAAATCGATCACTAAAATGGGTCAATCTCACGGAAATTTTCAATGAAAATCAATTATGAGGTAGTAATTAACTAAAGAACATAACTTTCATTCATCAATTTGCTAGATTACGTAGAACTTACGGAAATATTTAAACTGAAAAAATTATCAAAACTGCTTGCACGTCTTTAAAGAAATATAAATATCTCGAAAAGTATTTATCCTAGAACAAATATCTTATATACTGCTCACAAGAAGACGGGCTTTTTGGACGACATAATAATTTTTTATTACCAAACGTATTTTTATTTTTTTTAACCTTCAACGAACCAAGGTCCGAATAGTTACGTAAAGACCCAAGGGGGGGTGCATCTGCACCCCTACGAAAAAATGCAGTTTTCTGCAAAACAAATTCATGGAAACTACAGTTATGTTTATTGTGATTAATCACTAGTTAAAAGCGTATGAAAATAAAAGCAATTTATTGTAAGAAACCAATACAAAATGTTAAAGAAATCCTTTTTTTGTAAAACTAGACTGTTCCTATTTTGTGAGTGAAACGAATTTTTTCCCTACTGTTTCTCTCTACATGGGTTGCACAGTTTCTCTGTAACAGATGTACTGTGCTCTGCACAGACAAACCTCTTACATGTGCCGCAAATGGTACGGACTTTTCTATCCCGTTTACGTGCACAAGCAAAGCACCTTCCTTGTTGACGTTCAGGTGAATCTTCCACTGGAAACGCCTGACGATTTTCCCTTTCTTGTAAATCTGGATTCAACAGCTTCATGCAACTCAATATTCTTCTGCTCAGTCCTGCAGGATTTTCGCTTCTCCTCTTTATATAAGGAGTAATTAGTGATTTTCCTAACTCAAGCAGAAAAATTTTCCTGTTATCTGATCTTTGTTTTTGCCAGTCTGGAAACTTGGTTCTATACACTGCAAAAGCATTTATGGCTCCAAGTTCTAACAAGTTCGAAAAAATAGCCATGGGCCATCGGTTACACTTTCTTTTGGTGGTATATTCTTTGGCCAACTTATCAACTGTGTCAACTCCCCCTTTAGTAGCATTGTAATGTAGAATTATGTCTGGTTTTTTGTGTTCTTCTTCCATAGCTATTTTATTGTCATGATGTTCCGTGGATAAAAGTATAACTGCCCTCCTTTTTTCTGGGACATAAGAAACTAAGGTATGCTGCTTGGTAAAACAGAACTGACTAGAAAATTTTTCTTTCTGTGGTGAAGGTAATAACTGATGGGGAATATCAACTTTGTTCTTACGTATTGTGCCACAAAGCGTAAGATGCTTTTCCAACAAACAGTCCGCTAAGGACATACTGGTAAAAAAGTTGTCGGTTGTTATTCCATGGCCTGCTGGTAAATGATCCACTAAGTCCAAAACAACTCTTTTACCTTGTTCCTTTTCAGGGTTTTGCCCAGTTTTGCCTAAATACACTTGCAAATTGTGCACGTATGCTATTTCGGTATCGGCAAGTATCCAGTGTTTTAGGCCATACTTGTCGGGCTTACTTTTCATATATACCCTGAAGGGTGCTTTTCCTCGGAAACCTACGAGCTGTTCATCGATGCATACGTGTGAAGAAGGATTCATAGCAATTTTGCATTTATCGACAAACATTTCAACTATATCCCGTATTGCGGCTAATTTATCAGTAGATCTGCGTTCTACTCTTGTTTGAAAGTTATCAAATCTGATAAATCTAGTCAACAAGGCAAATCGCGTTCTTGACATAGTGGCAGGAAATATTGGCCTGCAATATAGTTCATTAGATTCCCACAATGATCTGACAGATTCCTTCTTTGCTTTCAATGCACCTTGAGTAAAAAGTAAACCGATATATGCGTATATTTCTATGCTATCTGTAGGCTTCCAATCTCGTATTTTTTCTGGATGATTTTTATTCCACTCTTGGTATACGAAATTCGCTTTTCGGTTTGTTTCCATAGCAATGAGTTCAATCATTTCACGGGTGAAAAATAACATAAAAGCTGATTCAATGGTAGAAACATTAGAACTATAACCCGTCAAACCACGCTCATTGACCAAAATGTTGGCAAGTTGTCTGCGGGATGTTTTCACTGGGGTAGTAGACCACTTGAAACCAGACTTGGCAATCATATAATTGCCCAGAACATCGTCGGTACTTTCATCATCACCGGAACTAGATTCTGTGACATCTTCAGTGGCAATTTCATCGTCATGTTTTTCGTCACACTCAACTTGATCATCGTCGTCGGAGTCTGAGGATATTGCCTTCAAAAATTCTTCATCGTCATCGCTATTCTCAGCATAATATCTCAACTGTTCTTCTGTTAGTGGGGCATATCGTGATGTAGATGGTTGAGGCGCTCCAAGATGCTTAGTACGTTTCATTATTTTTTTCAATTGCAGTTTCTACACAACAAATATTTGAGGTTATATTACACAAGAGAATATAATTTTTAGAAATCTAATAATTAGAAATAGCACACAATAACTTACAGCAATCTGAAACGTTTCCTGACTGAAATATTGTAGACGTTTTGACCAAAATAAAATCTTATAATTATTATTGCTATATCTGAAATGACATATAACATTGGAAACCGACAACGCAGCCTACAATAAAGTTGTAACGTTAAGTGTTAAGGAGGGGGTGCACGCGCACCCCAGTGCCTATTTTATTTTTATCCGTGTGTGTGAAATAAATTAAAAATTACAAAATAACGCACAGGCCGTAAAAAGCATTGATTAACAAAGTCATGAAGTATCAAAACTAAAAAAAAAATATTTACTTTGCTACGGCGAAAAAACCAATTCTGGGGTGCAGTTGCACCCCCCCTTGGTTCGATGAAGGTTAAACGAAATATTATAAAAATGCAGAAAAATCGGTGTGGTCACATTTTTAAAAATCTGAAAAAATTGTACAGATTCTTTGAACATTTCTGTATTTAAATGCAAAATGGCAAACTGGACGTTTTAATACTTTTGGCAGGACAAATTTTCAAAGACCGCGTTACTGGCAGCCGGCGCAGCATTGTTAACGGCCAGCCGGCGCAACCCGCATTCGCTACCTTCTAGTATGTAATAAAACGGTCCATATTACTTGTCTTAACTAATGCACATAAGATAAATGTATATCTGTGTGGATATGATTATACCTACTGATTAGTTAATTACTTATATATTTAAATCGATTTCTTCGGATGTGTTACATACAAGCAAAGACAAAAATGGCTACCTACTTTTTAGTTATATTTTCTAACCATCATTTCTAAATAAATAGCAAAAAAGCATAATAGTAGCATCCGTAACAATATAAATTCGAATAGACAATTTGAAGAAACTGTAATAAACATCCCTAACACTTTATATTCAACCATATAATTATTTTAAATCTTTTGCCTGTACCTGTATGTAATAACACAACTAGGTAATTTGATTATAATGCAATTTGTTTTGAGGGTTTGCTACAGCTACTTTCATGTATTTTGGGTGACAGTAGGTCTGACCACTACAGCACAGCATCCCTTCTTTGCTACCAACTTTCCTACTTAGAATATACATTAGAAATTTTAAAATTATGCTTACGAAACTTTAATTAATTTTTTACACACTGTTATATTAGCTTTTCGCATGCGTACCGCGGGCCGCGAGTTTGACACGCTTGTTCTACATGATTAAATGCTATTCATATATTATAATGTTGTATAAATAAAGTAATAACACCCCTCACACTGTCAAATAGTTTGCATATAACTCGTTTTACTGCTACTAAATTATGTTGTTGTTAGAACTTAGAAGTTTGAAACAACTATCGTTGGTCTATGATAACATGATTAGGTAAATTCGATGGTATAGACAAATTCTTATACAAGTAATCTTCTTCAATATGTATGATGTCCTAATTTGTTAGAGCTATTTGTTCTGTAAATCATTCCCCCATCAATTACGTGTTAAGTCACTCAATTTTAGAAAGCCTGTACAGATACGATCGAAAAATTTTCAACGCTAATTTATCAAGATATTCACATCGAATGAATCTGTCTTGTATGTCATTTTAGATGAATAAAAGTAACGTCTCTTATGAGAATTGAAAAGTTGAAATGACGAACTCGTAACAGCACGTTGAAATTTCTCGGACGTAAAAAATGAGGGTTGATCGTGTTTTATTTTTATAAAATTGTGACCACAGACAGCAGTGGCGTGCGGTGAGAATTTGTCTCATTCTGTTTATCTTTTATTACAGGAACGGACCAGTCAACAACACTCTAGGGAATAGCCATCCTCTTTCCCCCCTTTTTTAAACGATTTAAAGTTTATTACTCCTTATTGATAAGGTTAGCTAATTTAGTTTGTAGTTTCAGTTTAATATATTTTAGTTATTTGTCTCTTTTAAATTAATTACATGTGCTTTAATGGAATAGACTTGCAAACGTTTATTTAATTATGTGTTTTATTTATTTTATTATTATTATTGGTTTATTAGTTTCTTTAATCACTAAAACCCTCCCTTCTCTCAAATTACAAATTTAAATAAACGATAACCATAATTTTATAAAAATATTTTTTTTAGCATTGGTTTTTATTTTTAATAAATTCTCAAGGGAAGCATTGCTTCCATGGACCGCACGCCACTGACTGACAGTAACTTTTATTATTACATGTCCGGTGAGGCGATTTTGACCGGTTTATGGTGAATCAGGCCCCGACAGCTATGAAGCTTAAGCGGGAGGAAAGGGTGATTATTACTATTACGTAGGCCCAACGTGCGGCTGCATCCGACTTAACAGGTAATGGTATAGCACAAATCTCATATTTGCGTTACAACAGGAAAACTGCAGAAAATTGTAACCAGATCTGCCGGTACCGGGAGTCAACCATGCGCCTCTTGGGTGAGAGATAAGTACGCTAGTTCCTACACTACCAAGGCTATTTGAATAAATTCAAATAACATGCAGTATTCATTTTAAGAGTTTATAAAACCATTACTCTGTATAGTAACCATGACAAGTATGGCACTTTCGGAAACAGGAAATAATGGGCTTTCCAATTGTAAAAAGATTCCATTTCCATTATTCCATATTCCACAAGTGTTCCATTTGAAATCACAAATAACCCCGGAAATACGCTATGTCATTTCTAGTCACACCGAAAGTGGACCAAAAAAGACGGATATCAAGAAGAAAACTTCAAAAAAATAAGCAGGAGACTGGTAAAAATCGCATTTCATTATCTCAATTAGTTCAAAAGTTATATAGGTTTAAAAAGAATTAAAATGTGATGAGGCACTACCCAAAGGGACAAGCCGCTTTCAACTCTAAACCTTTGGCAAGGTTTATGCTTTTAAAATCAGAAACCATACGGTCAAAATATATGTAACACAAACAGAGGTGTCTCATTTAGTATAAAAAAGTGCCCTTATAAAAAGGATCGCAGGCTTGTAAGCGCCTATGTAACGCTTTGGCATGTTTACTTGTTGTGTCTGTATTAGTTAACACACGATTATAAACTGACCACAACTCTGGAGCAAAAATTGCATGTCGTCTTCCGTTGCCACAATGATTTGGACTCTCTAGTGCGAATGTTCATACCATTGCAGCAACGGTTCCAGTTTTGAAGGCCACGATTTCAGTTTCGGAAGCAACATATGAGATGACTCATTATTTGCGATTTCCAAGTCTTCTATTTCTAACGACGTTATCATACGCGCTTGTAATGCAAAAATCATCATTGTTGTATCACCCAACAAGTAAAGTTTTCTCAAATAATGTTTTTTGTGAGAAGAAAAAACATCTCAGAACTTCGATGAAAGCATGGATAGCAGCTAATTCAAAATCATAAGAGACCTTTTTTGGATTCAATTTAAGTTCAGTTTTCTTGAACAACTCAATCATCCTTGCGTAGCTGGCAGTTTGCTAAATTGATAATAGAGCGTATATGCCACTGGATGAACTCCGCTAAATCGATCGGCGATTATCACCTATATATAGTAGAAGCATTGCGGTACTGTAGAAAACATTAAAAAGAAAGCAAAACAGATCCTATTTTCAAATGGTTTAGCTATAGAAAACGCTGAACACTCCACATTAATTGTACTAAACGCTGATAAAGGAAATAGTAACGTAAAGATGAATAAAGAAAAATAGAAAAGATGTTTATACTTTCTAAATGATAGCAACGCATTTAAAAAGCTATCCGAAAGCCCAATAAGTATTTCCCTCATCTATAATCTAGTTAATCATCGTCATATACAGTGGCGGATTTAACACTTGAGGGGCCTGAAACGCTACAAATTTTTGGGGCCCCCAAGGATTAACATAAATTAAGGTCTATAAAACAAAAAATAATAAACTATAAAAAAATAAACAATTTACCAAAATCGAAAACTTTTTATTAACATTATAATAAATTATACTTATATGGATACTGTATTGAACAAATTAATTGGTAAGTGCAGAAAGGTAACATTATGTCCATAATATCAATGTCAAATCAAATATTAATGCAAAAATATATAAAGTACTAACAAAATAATTCAAAATATCTGAACGCAACAAAAACACACGCGCAAAATATAAACAAGCAGAGAAGTGAGGTTGATTAAAATACTACTAAAACAATGGTGGATTCACGCATGCTTATATAAATTTGGATTGGCGGGACCAGGCGAGCTTCGCATCTGTAAAGTATAATCTGTGGTCAAATCCGGCAAATAATTATCTGCCTAGTCATTTACTAAGTGACGGGACACACAGTAAAACGAGAATAAATCTATACGATTTTGCTTCATGCCTAGGCATGAAGAGGGTTCATTGAATGAAGGTTACTAAATGCCGTTGTTTAGAACAGGCAGTTAGTAAATGACTTCATGTGCTGTGGGCAAATAAGGTAATAACATGCACATTTTTTTGCAGAACATTCTTTAGGCAAGGGTAAAGATTTTCCAAGTGTTCATCTAAAAAAATGTTCTACGAAGAAATGTGCATGTTATTACCTAATTTGCCGACAGCACATTAAGCCATTTACTAACTGCCTGTTCTAATTTAGTAAATTTAGTTTAATTTAGTAAATACCTAGGCATATAACAAAATCAAAAGGCATCATATAGATTTATGTTCGATTTACTATCTGCCTCGTCACTTAGTAAATGACTAGGTAGATAGTTAGTTTTCCGGATTTGACTATCTTCCTGCGACATATGTACTGTTCTGACAGGAAAATCTCGCACGATTTTTATCAAGTAGGCTGATTTTTCTTAAATTTTAGACGAGCAACAAAGACTTTTCATGACATGACACAATATCATAGACGCGTCAAAAATAACTATTTCAATAGAAATAAAATAATATTGACTGATTTTATTATTAATATAAAAAAGAATTTATATCAAGACACATCATTTTGATTTAGAAACTACGTATTTTATTAAATTGTACTTTATGACATATGTCATTAAAAGAAAAATAACAATTTGACATAAGTAAAACTTGCCACTGGATGTAAGACCGTTTACAAAATTAAGAAAATCGAGTGAAATTTTTCTGCCGGCATAGTACTTAATCGTATAATTTTAGGTTTTTGGTATAACTGATTTATTATTCGTTAATTAACATTATACGCACTAATAAATATTAAATAATAGCTATTTATGTAACAAGTACATAATGTAGAACTTTATAGATGAGCTCAGTTTATGGCCGAGCGAGCGAGGCCTATAAAATGGGCGAGTCTATAAAGTTCGATTATGTAAGAGTTGCATACAAAGCTTTATCTCCGACTCCTAAAATTGGCTTATTATTAAAAAAAAATCAGTTTATAAATTTGACATCTATTCTTGACAGAAGAAAATTTGACATGTAATATACAGTTGCCATTGGAAAACTGAATATACTACACTTTATTTTACAACTACCACTTTATTTTACGAGTACAATAATAAGCCAGTTTACTGCCGCAAAACAATACAATAAACAGTACTTTATAATGCAATAGGACATAATAGCTATTTATGTAACAAGTACATAATGTAGGACTTTATAGACAAGCCTCGTTTATGGCCGAGCGAGCGAAGCGAGCATACTTTATTTTACTACTATATACTTTATTTTACTACTACCACTTTATTTTACTACTACCACTTTATTTTACGAGTACAATAATAAGCCAGTTTATTGGCGCAATACAATACAATAAACAGTACTTTATAATGCAATCGAACATAAATACATTTATTTTACAATCAGGTATTTTACAATGGAACTTTTCTACTTTTACTATACCAAAAACAATTGACAAAAGTCATTCAGGAATTTTACCCGTTGAAAAGCGTTGTAAAATTCCCCTTCACCGAACGTCTTGTCAGAAACCATTAATTCAAGAAATTATAGTCATCATAGTAGTCTGATGACCGCGCTGATGCTGATTGTGCGAGAAAGCAAGTGTTCCGAGCGACAGAGATAATACATTCCTCGCAAGTCTGTTGTGAAACAGTATACTCCGTTACAATATTTTACTTATGCTTGCCTTTTCGTAGAAAACTATAATGTGTCAACCGATATGAATGATATAAACCGTTTTTGTTTCACTTTTCGCGAGAAAGTGAATTCCACGCCAATAATTGTTATTTATCGCGTGTCCAGTGCGGTCCTTGGCAGGAGGCCTCGGCGGGGCCCCCTGACTTGCGGGGCCTGAAGCGGCCGCTTCAAACGCTTGTGCCTAAATCCGCCACTGGTCATATAAAAAAAACAGTTTTACACTAGCCAAAGAAGTAAGGCCTAAGACAATACTCGCAGATAACATTCCAGTTAGTTTTGACGTAGTAAGTCTACAAACTCCCCGTTAGAATTACCAGCCAAAACTATCGTCAGTCAAAAATGGACCCTCAATGATAACCTACTGAAATCTGTTTTGCTGCTGTAGAACTTTCCATATCAGTCCCATTGAGTTAACCTTGCAGATGCATATTACTTCTATCTGACAATAATATAATTTGTGTCTACCGGATTACCGCGTTCATTTTTAAAAATTATAACATCTGTTTTTGAATCAATTAATCTCACGTGATATTGGAAATATCATGGATAGGTAGAAGTGTCGCGTCAATCAACCGTATTTTCGACGTCAGGCGGTCGATAGTAATACGTGATTTTACTACGTCAATTTAACGTTGAACTTGTTTGACTTAAACTTGTTGCTTAACTCTGAATACTGAGAGAAGTAGTTCGCCAGTACTTACAGCGCTAAGCCATACAACCGACTTACACGATGAATATTGATGATAATATGAAAACACAGTTTGATATTGTAAACATGTGAGAAAAACGTCTGATTATTAGGTTGTTCCAAGGTAAACTTGTTTTGAACAACTTTGAACGTAATTATAAAAACTTTCGACGTCAATAACACGTGATGGGTTACTAAAACCGGCATGGACCATTCGGCGCGGCCGTTTTGGCAACAGATCGTTTCAGCGCTGGCGTGTTTGACGAACGTAAGTTTCGGCGCCAGTTCTGTTATTCACGTTATTTCTATGTATGTATTTATAATTTTGTAAGTGTTGCTTTCCTTAAAAAAAGTAATTTGATGATAGTGTAACATTTTTGTTGGAATCCTACTACAGGTAAAAATGTGATTTTTATGTACTTCTTAATTCTTAATTATTCTTAATCGTTTAATTTTTTAAATGTTTGTATTGCGCTGATATTTTTCTCATTATCAGAAATAGGTATGTGCTTTTTTAAGGTAGAAATTCAATTCTTGTAGACAACAACAAATTATTTTTTTTATAATTAACGTAACTTTAGTGTTACTATCGACTGCTAAAGGTAAACGTTCTGCTTCAATAACATAGTAGTAAACTATAATTCTTAACTACACGCTTTTACATAGTTTGTAATTGACCCCGACTATTCTTATTTTCCAAATCCAAAATTTAAACATCGTCTGCTAAGAAAACTTAATCTAACTTGACTTGAAACGTACCCGATGGGGACTACTCCGCATTTCTCGATCGGTTACTATTTGGAAATGTTTACGGCATTTAAATTTTAAATCAAATACATGAAACAGACATTTTTTTTAAATTTATTACAAGAAAACTGCACATCTTAAGAAAAATATGTCAAGAAAAATATTTACAACATGCTCGCCTACTTATAACTAATTTTCATTTTTTTTTTTGATAAATGTGTTAGATAAGTTATATATTGAGGGTTATACAATTCTCAGCATATAAGTTTTTTCATGTTTAATGGAAACATTATTGGTTATCGCATACATTTAATAATGTCACTACTAACACTGATATGACAGTTGGCGCCGAAAAGACCCCGCGCCGAAACGTTCCGGTGCCGAAACACAGAAATGCCCTAAAGCGATTAAATACACCCAACATTTTACATTTGCGTTGAAAGACTAAACGTACCATCTTGCATCAACCCTCTCAAGGTTATTTCTTCAACTAAACTCATTATTTCAACCCGAAAATGTAATTCGACGTGCGAAAGGCATATATGTGCCGCTGATTTGTAAGATGTTGCTTTCTGCTTCTTGGATATTTGAAATATTCATACTTGTTTTTTACACCAGGACAAACCAAGATATTTAAATCTGATGGAAGCTGGAAACTCTTTATATTTATACAATACATTAGTAGGTACTTGTTTAATAAATATACATTCGTATTTATTTATTTTAGTATTAATAAATAGATTAGTATTTATTCAAATTCAATACAAGTTAAGGTTTAGGTGTTAAAATATAGATAATTAAATTAAAAGATCAGACAAGTTAGAAACTCTTTATTTATTGCATTAATGTGAATAACATGACCAAATGCAATTTCATCAATTAATTAAACTTAAACGCACATGGAGATACGTATATAGCCACGCCATAAATTATTATGTCATCTAATTTTGAATATAAAAATATTCTCTTGCTGCTTACAAATTAAATTGTAGAAATAATTAATATTTTACGGCATCACATACATTTAACAACAATACATTTACCAATAAAGTTAATAATAAATACTATTTTAACAGAACAAACAACACTATTAACAGGTATGGAAAAATCGTATTGTAAAATTTCTCAGAAAGAAACCGATCAGAGTTCATGAAGTTCAATAAACACAATAATAGGGCTCTTTTTAAAAACACCGATCTAGATAAACGCGGTGCCCTATTATTTTCACCATGCCGCCTTATTATTCTATGACACACTTATTTAAAGCGGTCAAAGTCGAATTCTGCGACTTGTCTCACGATAATTACGAAAATGTGTAGGAGAATGCGTAGATGATTTTTCTATTTTAAAGGCAGAATTGTAGATTTTTGTAGCTTTGCAGATACCTTTTTTTACTTAAATTAAATATATTTTTTTAGAGAGGTACACAGTAAACATTATTTTTTACATTTATAATCTTAGTATGTATTTTGCTTTTATGGAAAAATATGGGAAATATTTGTTAATATATATAATAATAACAGTATAATAAGTTACGCCTTGAAACATTTTCAGAATATTTATTAAATGTAGAAAACGAGAAAACGCCAAAAAAAAACAGGTAAGACAAAGAAGACATAATAACCTTTATCATAAATCAAATTTAAACATTCTACACTTTCATAGAAAAATAGTGTGTAACACTGATGGCACTTTAGGCAAGAAATGCTGAGTGAGTGATTGAATTAGTCAACGCCAGGAAAATTTATTTATCCCATATACGAGGGTGGTCCCAGAAGTACCCGACCCAACAAAGAAAACACAAAAATTTTGGAAAAAGATTTATTTATTTTTCAACGTAATCTCCTTTCAGCTCTATACACTTTTCCCAGCGGTGTTCAAAAAGTTCGATACCCTTTTTATAATAAGAACTGTCTTGCTCCTCAAAATAGCCATTAACTGCTGACATCACTTCTTCATCGTTGGAAAATCTTTGACCACTGAGCCATTTTTTCAAGTTTGGGAACAGAAAATAATCCGAGGGGGCTAAATCTGGCGAATATGGTGCATGAGGTAGCAATTCAAACTTTAATTGATTAATTTTGGCCATTGCAATAACGGATTTGTGAGCTGGCGCGTTGTCGTGATGAAACAACTCTTTCTTTTTAGCCAAATGCGGCCGTTTTTGCTTGATTTCTTCGCTCAAACGTTGCAATAAGTTTGTATAACACTGGCCGTTGATAGTTTTTCCTTTTTCGAGATAGTCAATAAAAATTATTCCACGCGCATCCCAAAAAACCGACGCCATAACCTTGCCTGCAGATAAAACGGTCTTCGCCTTCTTTGGAGCCGGTTCTCCCTTTTGAGTCGATTGTTTCGATTGTTCTTTTGTCTCGGGTGTGAAATGATGGACCCATGTTTCATCCATTGTTACGAAACGGCGCAAAAATTCTGCTTTGTTGCTGTGAAACTTCGCTAAACACTCAATTGAAACATTTTCACGACACTGTTTTTGCTCGAGTGTGAGCAAACGCGGCACCCATCTTGCACACAGCTTTCTCATGTCTAAATTTTCAGATAATATGCGATGTACCGCACTTTTTGAAATGCCCGTAATGTCTACTAGCTCGCGCACTTTCAGTCGACGATCATCAAGTACCACTTTGTGGATTTTTTTCACCATTTCTGGAGTCGTCACCTCATTTGGTCGACCACTGCGATGCTCGTCTTGGCAGCTCGTACGGCCTCGTTTAAACTCAGCTACCCAAAATTTAACTGTTGTAAACGAAGGAGCAGACTCACCCAGAGTAGAATCCAGTTCAGGCCAAATAAAAGTATTGTATCACATAACTATGAACAATTTTCTCCATTTTCACAAATTCACTGACAACGTTCACTATTGATGGCTGCCAAACAAATACTGAACAACGTGGCGCTTTCAAACTTGAAACATATGCTTTATAGACTGCGTACTTTCCAATACAGTGATATTTTCAAACAACTACCGCCACCTCTTGGTCAGGTCGGGTACTTCTGCGACTACCCTCGTACAAACACATTGAATTTATACAGTCAAAGGAATAGATCAAAATAGCCCTTTTTTATTGTTTTACCAAGGCGCCGTAGGATCATAGGGTGGTTTTACTATTGATTACAGTTAATATAAAACTTTCAGATAGATATAGACTTTATTTCCTTAACATCTTTGCTGTCGAAGAAAAAATCTTGTGTGTTTTGCTAGCGGTTAGTGTCATTGTCATATTCGACAGGTAGCAGCGCTGTTCTTCGTGTCACGCGTCTACTTTCTCTCTCGATCGGCAATCCACCACTTTCCACTCTTAATACATTATTAAATAGCTGTTGTGGGTTCTCACAAGAGAATACTTCAGAAGAAAGAAAAGTTAAGAATTTAGGTTTAAGTGTACCCAATAAAAAATAGACGGTACATTCAAAAATTAAAAAGAAAAACAGCGGGTTTTATTTATTCTGCGAATACAGTATAACGTTGAAATTCACAACCCATTATTTGTTTGATGGTCACTGTTTAAAACCAAGCTTCTCCGTTGTTTGGTTGTCACTGGTTTTCCCTTTCTTTCGGTTTATCGTGAAGTCGCTCCTGCGCGTTTGAGCTCCCTTCTCAATAGGCGAGTGAAGTAACAAAATGGCTTTTTGGCAGTAGAAGTTGGATGTACGAGATATATTAGAAATTGGTTTAAAATATTAATTCGCTTTAGCGGAATAAATCTCACATTCAACAGAACGATCGCTTGGTTATTTGTGTGCGATCGGTCGTCAAATTGGACGGATTAGGTTCTGGCGCTAACCATTTTAGGTAAATTATTTTAGTTAAAACCTCGTTGCGCTAAATCTCACAAATGTCTTTTTATTTTAGGTACTATTATTTCCCTAGCCGTCACCTTGAGGGAATTGTATTGTAAAAGACCTTTCAGTTTATAGAAAGGTAAAAATCTTCAAATATTTTAAAATAATACAATATACAGGGTGATTTCTTTGTAGGTCTTTTTGTTTCGGGTTTTGTTGTTCGTTGGTGTATTCTTGTTCCCGCCCATCTGACCGTGTATTTTAATTGGAAGGTTCTTCCCCTTTGTGTCCGTACCTACATCTATACATATACCGGGTCGGAGAAAAACAACCAAATATCGAAGGGTGAAGCGAAAACCCCCTAAGCAAGGCTTTAAACATACAGCCGTGGGTCTTCGAATGGTGGGATGTTTGTCTAAATCTGTATGTATTATGTGTCATTTTATTTATGTATATGTATATATTTATTCAATGTGTTTACAATTTATGCATGCATGTTAATTTTAAGGATAAAACGAGATCTCGAATAGTGGAATTGTTGTAGGGTAGTTTTAAGTACAACCAACTGTGATACAAATCACCATTCACCTTTTTTTTTGTTGAAACATTACATTTTTTTCTATCTGCACAATAGAAAATAGTTGCAAGTAAAATAAAGCCCTACTTAGAACGTTTACATTTCACTACGTGCGTTTTATTTATTTATTTATTATTTATTTGTACGATTTTAATATTGCTTTTCAGTTCGTCAGTTGTAAGTATATATGTACGGTACGGTCAAAATTGTGGAAGTTGCCCATATTTTAGTAGAAGATCTATTTCTTCGTTTGTCTGATAAGCTTGAAGCTTTAGTAATAAGCATTGTTTTTAAACGAAGTGGCGCTTGTTTTTTTTATCTTTTATATTTTGTATTACCCCGCCCCTCTCCGACTTATTGGGGGCTAGCTGGCAAAAACTAAAGCAGTGTTATTTGGATCAAGCTGATACTTCCAGCACAGCTACATTTTGGTTGGTTAAGTATTTCTTTATATAAAAATAGCCTTTGTGTTTCTGTAGGCTATAGTAAATTAGCGCCCATGCGTGAGGCCTTTTGTGGAAATTCCACTTTGTTAAAACCACTTAAGATTTGTTGTTCTTGCATGTTAGGATATTTTTGGGGAATATATTTTGCCTGATAGATTAAGTATTTAGTAATTTAGGATAAAGAACCAACTCCAGGATTGATTTTGTAATTTGTTGTATTCTTGTTACAAGTTATTTGATTAGTATTGATTGTTAATCTTATTATAAATTAGTTTTTCGTTTTGTTAGCCTTGATTATTAATTAGTTCATTATGGAACGGAAGATCCATATAGATAGGTTAAGTAAATCAGAACTATCTTATGAGTTAGCTATTAGAGGTCTTCCTGACTCTAATGTTGATAGTATGCGAAAGTCTCTTCGACAGTTAATGAAAATGGAACAAGATCAGTCCGTACTTGAGTTACCAGCTCATCCGTTTACTTTTGAAGAAGATTCAGATGCTATTTCTACAGCTCTTATTGAACTTAATACGGCTTTGAAGTCATTTGATGATAGTGTGGATTCTAATCCGTATAAAAAATTGCAAAGTAGGTTAAGTCACCTATTAGGTAGGGCTGCGGCCATGAAAGCCAAAGATGAAGCTTCTGCATCAAAGCGGGCCGAGTTCATTCAATCCATTCTTGGATTAATGAGCGATATTCACGATAAAGCTTCAGTACCACAGGTAACTGATGAAGTAGCTGTTCAGTTAGGGTTAGGTTTAAGCGTTGGGGAAGCTATTGTTAATTCTCCTACGGGTAACCCAGCAGCTTCTTCTACCCTTGCTGCTCCTGATCCTCCATGTGGTCAGCCGAAGTCTGTACCAGTCTTTAAATGGGGACTTGATAAATTTGCAGGACATGAATCTAAGATTTCTTTAAATGCTTTTTTGCAACAAGTGGATGAGTTGTCTATTGCTCGGAATGTATCAAAGACCCAGTTATTTGCATCTGCTTTGGATCTTTTTAAAGACCAAGCACTTTTGTTTTATAGGTCTAGAAGAAATGAAGTATCTGATTGGGACTCTTTGGTTAAACTTTTGAAAGAGGAATATCTCCCTTTAGATTATGATGATAAGCTTTTAGAAGAAATTCGTAGGAGGACTCAAGGTCCTAATGAACCGTTAGGGACTTATTTAGTAGCTATGGATAATTTATTTTCCCGATTATCAACAAAATTCTCTGAAAGGATTAAATTAAGATTACTGTTAAAGAACTTAGCTCCATTTTACCAATTTCATTTGTCGTTTAAAGAAATTAATTCTATCTCTGATTTACTACAATTTGGTAGGCAGCTTGAAGCTTCAAGGTTGAGGGCTGACAGTTATGTTCCTCCAACTAGAAGGAAAACCGACTTAGAGCCAGATTTAGCTTTTGTTGAGACTGCTAGTAATTCCAGTAGTGCTGCCTCAGATGTTTCGTCACGGTTGTGTTTTAATTGTAGGAAAACAGGACACGTGCGTTCTGCATGTTCTTCTCCCTTGATTAAACGTTGTTTTGGTTGTGGTGAGATGGGGGTCACTAAGACTTCTTGTAAGAAATGTTCTCCTAGGGATAATAATTCGGGAAACGGTCGAACTCGGCATTAATGGGTGGTGTTAGTACCGAGTCTTCTTTTCAAGCAACCACTGTATTATTAAATTTTATTCTTGCTCATGCCGAAGGAGATGAACGCCCGTATTTGTCTATAAAAGTTTTGGGTCATGATTTGTTAGGTCTTTTAGATTCCGGTGCTTCTCGGACTATAGTTGGTAAACCAGGTTGGTCGTTTTTATGTAGTTTAGGTTTTGGTGCTGGTTTATCTAAGTTTGGAGCGACTGATTGTCGCATAGCAAATGGTCAAACTGTGAAGAGCATTGGTCAAGTTGATGTACCGATCCAACTTCAGGATCGAATGCATATTATTTCTATTTTGGTAGTTCCGGATCTTCCACAGACTTTGATCTTGGGTATTGACTTTTGGAACCTTATGGGTATTGTTCCCAATTTGAGACAAGGCAGTTGGCGATTTGTAAAAGATTCTGACAATTCGTCTGTTGAACTGGAATCTATTGAGGTTATGCCTCTTAGTAATTCTACACTTAGTTTTGAACAGAAATTGGAGTTAGAGAAAATTTTGAATGAGTCTAAAGCACTTCCAAGTGAGATGTTAGGTTGTACGTCTAGGGTTGAACATGTTATTCGTACAAATTCTGAACCGATTAAGCAGAGATATTATCCGGTTAGTCCGTTTATGCAACGTCTTATCGATAAAGAACTCGATCGTATGTTGAGCTTAGGTGTCATTGAACCGTCTTCTAGTGGCTGGTCCAACCCAGTCCTAATGGTCAAAAAGAAGGATGGGACCTACAGATTTTGCATAGATTTTCGTCGTCTTAATCGTGTGACTGAGAAGGATGCTTATCCTATTCCCTATGTTAGTGCTACTTTGGATAAACTTCGAAATGCCAAATTTTTGTCATCGTTGGATGTTAAGTCTGCCTATTGGCAAATTCCTTTATCTGAGGATTCCCGTAAATATACGGCTTTTACAATCCCCAATCGTGGCCTTTTCCAGTTTACTCGTATGCCTTTTGGGTTACATAATGCCCCTGCAACTTGGCAAAGGTTCATTGATAATGTTCTTGGTCCATCTTTGGAACCATATGTTTTGGTGTATCTGGACAATATAGTTATCGTGACAAATAGTTTTGAAAAGCATATTGAAATATTAAGAGAGGTTTTTAATCGATTGTCTTTGGCTGGTATCACTTTAAGTTCGGATAAGTGCAAATTTTGTGTTCCTGAGCTACGATACTTAGGTTATGTAGTTAGTCAGAAGGGAATTCATGTGGATCCTGAAAAAGTTCAGGCCATTATGAATATTCAGCCTCCTCGGAATGTGACTGAAGTTAGAAGTCTGATAGGTTTGTTTTCATGGTACCGTCGTTTTGTACCACAGTTTTCTGATATCATTCAGCCGTTGACAACCCTTCTTAAGAAAGGTGTCAAATTTTATTGGTCATCTGAGTGTGAATGTAGCTTGCGGACTTTGAAAGAAGCTTTGGTTAGGGCACCTATTTTACGTTGTCCAGATTTTGAGTTGCCATTTACTGTTCAAACCGATAGTAGTGGTTTTGGTTTAGGTGCTGTCTTGACGCAACAGATTGATGGTGAGGAAAGTGTAATATGTTACCTTAGTCGTTCTCTCACTCGTCAAGAGCGAAATTATTCTACGACTGAGAGGGAATGTTTAGGAGTTTTATGGGCCGTAGAAAAACTTAGACCATATTTAGAAGGCCGTCGTTTCACGGTGATCACCGATCACTATTCTTTGGTGTGGTTACATAATTTAAAAAACCCGACAGGTCGTTTAGCTAGGTGGTCTTTGAGACTCCAAGAATATGACTTTGAGGTGGTCCATCGTAAAGGTAAAGACCATTTGGTACCTGATGCGTTATCACGTTCCGTACCGATTCTTGACAGTATTGAGTCAGGTGATGAGCCTGTTATAGTTTCAACCGATAAGTGGTATAATAGTATGGTTGATAGGATTCGGGCTAAACCTGCTAAGTTTTCTCAATGGCGTATTACTAATGAAGGTTTATATAAATCTATGAAAACCGAAAATGATTCTGATACCGTTTGGAAACTTGTTGTACCGAAAGAAAATAGACTTGCTATTCTTCGTCAGGCACATGATCATCCTACTTCCGGTCATGGTGGAGTATATAAAACATATCATAGATTAACTCCCAAATATTATTGGCCAAAAATGCAAGCCGATGTAGCTCGATATATTAAAACTTGTCAAATTTGTCAAAAATGTAAACCAGATTTAAGACCTCCTGCTGGACTGTTAGTTCCGCAACCAATTGTTGATCGCCCTTGGCAGATGGTCAGTATAGATTTGATTGGTCCTCTCCCGAGGAGTACAAAAGGTTATTCATATGTCTTAGTCATCGTGGACTATTTTAGTAAATTTTGTTTGCTATTTCCTCTTAGGAATAGTTCAGCGAAGATGGTTTGTTCGAGAATTGAAGATGCAGTCTTCTTAGTTTTTGGAGTACCTAGATTGGTGTTGGTAGACAATGGAGCCCAGTTTACTGGTCGTGAGTTTCGCACTCTTTGTAGTAACTATTCGGTAAAAATTCGTTTTAATGCGCATTATCACCCGCAATCAAATCCCACAGAAAGAGCGAACAGAAATGTTAAAACTATGATTCGTTCCTATGTTAAAGAGAATCAGCGTTCTTGGGCAGATGAATTAACAAAGATTGGGTGTGCCCTTAGAACTGGTCGTCACGAAACTACTGGTTACACTCCCTATTTCTTAACTTTTGGTAGGGAACATATTTTAAAAGGCACTGATCATAAAATATCTGATAAAGTTCAAGATCTGCAAGTTGATCGTTCGTCTGCTACTGTTATTCCTGATAAATTGCAGGGAGTTTTTGAGGTAGTGCGTAATAAAATAAAAACTTCTTTTGATCGCAATAAACGTTACTATGATCTACGTAAGCGAGATACTCAATTTGTTATTGGTGACAAAGTTTTAAGGAAAAATTTTGCTCTTTCTGATGCGAGTAAATATTTTTCACACAAACTTGCTCCTCGTTATATTGGTCCTTTTATCATTCACAAAAAGGTGTCTCCTTGGACTTATATTTTAGCTGATGAACTTGGTAGGGAAGCCGGTAAATTTCATGCCAAAGATTTGAAAGAGTATGTTCCGAATCATGTCGGAGATTAGGGTCATTTGGTTGTTTTTTTTTTTGGGGGAACCATTTGGTGGTTTGGGTTCCACAGAGTTCAGCGATGGTTGGGGCTGTCCTCATTTGGAGCGTTTAGTGATACGCTCAGTTCGACCTAATATCTGTCGACTTGTTAGGGCTTATTAGTTTTTATTTAGATCTTTGTTTTGCAGGTATCTTTTTTTGGCTTTTATACCAAGGGTTTTTGGATATAGCAATTTCGACTTTTGTTTTGGCTTAGCCAAACTATTTTTTTTGTATACCGGATTTGACAATTTCTCTTCTCCTTTTTACCTTCTCCTTCTTTCCTATACCGATTTTGACTCCATATTTGCAATAGCACGGCTTGGGCTGGATCCCCAAGACCGTGGTTCTTTTGGGTTTCTTTGGGCTGAACTCCCTTTTTAACCCCCGGTTTCTTCTTCTCTTGTTCTCTGTCTCAAACGGTACGTGTGTGGTGTCCGGGTGGTTAGTGTTGCTGAGTAGTGCTTCCGAACCTCGGATGCGGGGGTTTGGCGCTGTTCAGTTTCCACGACGTTGGAACTGGCAGTGCCCCGCATCGTGTGTGAAGTTGTGCTCCTCGGTGGCTCTGCCATCTGCCCACTTCACATGTGTCCGGGCGAGCCCTTCTTTTTCACTCTGTTTTCTTTTTCTTCTTTTTTCCTCTACACTACCCTCTCTTGGGTGCGAGCAGAGAGTATGTCGGCGGCTCTCTGTTCAGTTCTTTTTGCTGGCCATGTTCAGTGGTTCGTGCTGGTAGGTTTTGTTGTGAGTCGTTGCCAAGCCTCGGGCACTGGGAGTTGCTCAGTGGTCCCTTCCCGACGTGGAATACCACTGTGCCCAGTACCGTGTGTGAAGCGCGTCTTTGCAGTGAACCCTGCTTGCCCGACCATTGTTCATGCTTCGGGGTGGAACCTTTTGTTCCTCTGTTCTTTCCTTACCTCCACCTCCAATTTGTGTTTGTCCTTTGTTGTTTTTTTTTGGATTTTTTTTTGGATCACCTTTCTGGTGTTAATTTTTGGTGCCATGTTTTTTTTTGTCATGGTATTTTTCATCCTGGTGGGTTGTTCTTTCGATTTATTTTGGGTAAGTTAGATTTTAGCAAGGCTAGGTTATGCTAAGCCGCGAAAGGGTTTTCGCGACTGGGAGTTGAGGGGGGAATTATAACGTTGAAATTCACAACCCATTATTTGTTTGATGGTCACTGTTTAAAACCAAGCTTCTCCGTTGTTTGGTTGTCACTGGTTTTCCCTTTCTTTCGGTTTATCGTGAAGTCGCTCCTGCGCGTTTGAGCTCCCTTCTCAATAGGCGAGTGAAGTAACAAAATGGCTTTTTGGCAGTAGAAGTTGGATGTACGAGATATATTAGAAATTGGTTTAAAATATTAATTCGCTTTAGCGGAATAAATCTCACATTCAACAGAACGATCGCTTGGTTATTTGTGTGCGATCGGTCGTCAAATTGGACGGATTAGGTTCTGGCGCTAACCATTTTAGGTAAATTATTTTAGTTAAAACCTCGTTGCGCTAAATCTCACAAATGTCTTTTTATTTTAGGTACTATTATTTCCCTAGCCGTCACCTTGAGGGAATTGTATTGTAAAAGACCTTTCAGTTTATAGAAAGGTAAAAATCTTCAAATATTTTAAAATAATACAATATACAGGGTGATTTCTTTGTAGGTCTTTTTGTTTCGGGTTTTGTTGTTCGTTGGTGTATTCTTGTTCCCGCCCATCTGACCGTGTATTTTAATTGGAAGGTTCTTCCCCTTTGTGTCCGTACCTACATCTATACATATACCGGGTCGGAGAAAAACAACCAAATATCGAAGGGTGAAGCGAAAACCCCCTAAGCAAGGCTTTAAACATACAGCCGTGGGTCTTCGAATGGTGGGATGTTTGTCTAAATCTGTATGTATTATGTGTCATTTTATTTATGTATATGTATATATTTATTCAATGTGTTTACAATTTATGCATGCATGTTAATTTTAAGGATAAAACGAGATCTCGAATAGTGGAATTGTTGTAGGGTAGTTTTAAGTACAACCAACTGTGATACAAATCACCATTCACCTTTTTTTTTGTTGAAACATTACATTTTTTTCTATCTGCACAATAGAAAATAGTTGCAAGTAAAATAAAGCCCTACTTAGAACGTTTACATTTCACTACGTGCGTTTTATTTATTTATTTATTATTTATTTGTACGATTTTAATATTGCTTTTCAGTTCGTCAGTTGTAAGTATATATGTACGGTACGGTCAAAATTGTGGAAGTTGCCCATATTTTAGTAGAAGATCTATTTCTTCGTTTGTCTGATAAGCTTGAAGCTTTAGTAATAAGCATTGTTTTTAAACGAAGTGGCGCTTGTTTTTTTTATCTTTTATATTTTGTATTACCCCGCCCCTCTCCGACTTATTGGGGGCTAGCTGGCAAAAACTAAAGCAGTGTTATTTGGATCAAGCTGATACTTCCAGCACAGCTACATTTTGGTTGGTTAAGTATTTCTTTATATAAAAATAGCCTTTGTGTTTCTGTAGGCTATAACAGTAACTATTCAAATTTAAAAAAATTGTCACAAAGAAATCATTTAGACAGTCAAATAGGGTGCACAAATTTTAACCGCGTGATTAACAATCGTTTCTTTCTATGAACAATATCATAGCGCGATAAATTTTGGTTTAAATTAACATCCTAGAAATCTTAAAGGGTGTTTGCTTAACATGTTTTGGAAAACGATGCTAAGGTATTAATTAAATTATTCCACAAATATTAAAAACCAATATTTTTACATAATAAAAGGAAGTCTAGTTATTAACTTATTGCAAACAACTGTTTTTTAAAAACTATACATACGTTTTTTTAAAGTTTATTATAGTTATTCTCAAACCCATCACTGTGACCGTTTTCAGAATTCTTGTTTGCTAAAAGTAAATAATTTGCGACTATATAAAATAAAGGATCACAAAAATCATCTTATTTTTTTATAAATTAATAATAAATTATAAATACATTAAATATTTTATTTTCTTCTGTTTCGTATTGTAGTGAATCAGCAAATGACGTGTACTGTACATCAAACCAACCAGAGGCAGGCGTTTTCACCAACGGCGAGAAAGATGTAGACTAGAATGGATTATACTGGAAAAACCTCTCCAAGGGATGAACACGGTGACCGCACGAGAATGGGAATCGACACATAGAATCGGCATAATATTAAATAAATATACTGCAATGAAAATAAATAATTGTGTGTTTAAAATAACTAATCACGTATTTAATAAATAAATTAGTCTACCTTCGTTTAGTAATTAGTCTTCTTGTGTTTTAATTATTTTAGACGTTATTTATTGTAAATATTATTCTCTTATTATTAAACAATTCATATTAAATCTCAGTTGCAATTAACGTATAGTTATAGTATTATTCGCATCTCAGATAAGTACCGCAAATTCAACTGCTCCACAAAAGTTAGGAATATTATAAAAGGGAATAGAAAGGTATACTAACTATTGTCAATGTTAGACATGTAAATACTTCTAATTAGTTAAATGGTTTTTTCTTAATGTTAGATTATGGGTATTCCATGATCGTTGCATATATTACATTACATACAGCATGTTCAGCTGGTTTAATCTGGAGAACGAGGAGATCTGCTGGTGGTAGTGTTGAAAACAACAATAGATTAAACACGCTTAATAAAGATTTATAATTAGCAACGCTTTAAAAGTATATAATTTAGTCTATTTTCATTAGTTAGTACATATTCATTTTGAGCAATTCTTGATTGAGCAATATTTTAAAAATATATTTATTTTTATATTTATATGTAGGGTATATTTATTTAGATATGAGGAACAATAAATAAATTTAGTATTTATTTTCATGTAATTAGAGCAATAATAATATAGGATACAGTCAATCTAATTAAATAAATAATTTCTAAACAAATTATTACGGGTCATATTTCCAACTACTTCGTAAGCGTAAGTTGTTATGTTGGTTTGCCTTGAGTATTTTTAATATAATGTTTCATCAAGTCACCAGTTTTACTAGTTTTTGGTTTCCTTGGTATTTTTTTGGATGATCTAAAATATATGTCAGCTGGTTGTGGTTGCAATTTCGCGGAATTATAATTTGTATTTTTATTACCCTTGAATAGGGGATATATCCGTGAAATTGTTAATTGGCGAGTTACCGTTTTCTGAATCTCATTTCTACCTTTTCGTGCTCGCTAATCTCTTGAAGAGGATCTGCAGCCAACCACAGTCCCCGGCTAGTTTGATGTAAGTTACCTTATATCGATAATTTCTAAATGTATTATTTTTGGGAAATAAGATTTCTTATTTTCTTAGTTCTTTCTAGTTGAAGTAATAATCTCCCGACGTCATCAACCAAACCGTTTATTGTTTCCAATTGCCTGTTTGTCTATAGCCATAAACCCTCACTGAGAGGTAAGTGGTATTGGTTAAAGGTATTGACTTTATGTTAAGTTCATTTTTCTCCTTTTAGGGTTCTTGGTTTTGGGTTTTTCTTTAAGTTTCCCTTTATTGCGTTACCTATTGTTGTTATTGGTACCATTGAAGTACTCCTCCAATTCCCCTTCTTTACCGCTACTTTGCTCGAGAACAGCTGTAAGGTTACTTTAGTGGAGACAGCGCGACATGCATGGTGTGTTGGATTCTTTCCAGACAAGTGCCGAGAAAGAAACATTTATGTTGAAGAAATATACGAACTACCCTTTTTTTTGGTGTTTGGCATATCTTATTCAACTCTATGTTTAAGACTTATAACTGGTAATATTGAAAACTGGGTAAACCCTAAGTAATCCAAAAAGACCATATCCTTTTCATTGCGGAATAATTAATCCATTGCTATTCTACATGTAAAGCCGAATGATATCATAACGCTACTCAAGAAATCCTGAATTTCCGTATATGCATGAGAGTCTTAACCTAGAATGTTACATAACCTTTAAGTCTAGTTTGACATTTGCCTACTTTTAAATTGACAACCTAAATTAATCATTCTTGAACTAAGCCTACTATCGGTCTGCCAAACTAATCAGTCCTATTGTATTGTTACCCTAATAATTTTATCATACCTGTAACTTATTTCATATTACCGTATCCAATTATACCAACGAATTGAAGCCCTTAGTTGGTTCTGTTTTGATTTTATTTATATCAGGTACCTGAACCTATACTCCACTATAGGAACAGCAGCTTTCTATTGAGAATAAACTCGTAGTAAGAGCGTAAGTATCCCACTGTATTCATAAGTTCCGCATATATTTGTCTCGAATCACGTTAAAGGGTGTATCGCAATAACGATTGAAGTTGATTGATGCCCTTTTAGAACTTTGGGGTTCATTCTCGTTTATGGACGCAGTCGTTTACTTAAACGAGTGGAGCACGGGTTTTTCTTTTAGCTGAGTTAGCTTTCTGCAATATCGCGTTGACTGCAATCAATCACTTTGATACCGTTGTATATACCCTGAGGCTGTGGCAATATATAAAAAATTTGCACCTATAGTCAAAATACATAATAACACACAAAAATAATATGACAATAATATATGCAAGGTAGGAACCCTAGTTAGTGGTATAGTAGAAGAGCTTAATAGTAAGTCTTTTACTTGTTTCTTAAACTGATTTAACTTTCCGATAATGTGTACTATTTCTTTTGGCAAGTGATTGAATAACTTTATAGATGTGATATGGTTGCCACCCTTTGTTTGAGCTAGCCTGCCGAAAGACATAAAAATCGACCTTGTATCGTGTGTTATACTTATTTACATCGCCCACCTTAGGAAGTTGTTTTTCGTGTTTGATTTGGCAAACACATCTTAGAATATGTATGGAATATACAGTGAATATTCTTCGGTTTAGAAAATGCTACATGATTCACTTACAAGGCCGTAAATGTAACATATTTCTGATAATTCGTTTTTGCATTAAAACTAATTTTTTAACATGAGCTGCTTCCCCAGTACACTATTCCGTAGCATACTACTCCCGCCATGCAGTCAAAGTAAAGTTCACGATGGAAAACTTTACGAAGTTGATTTATAATAAAATTATTTTTAGCTAGTTCGAGGTTAAATTGTTTATATATGTTGCAGCTATAAGCATCTTTTACCCACCTGAAGAATTAAGAATTTAGTACTGCTATTTTGTCTTACATAAAAGTTTTCCGATCTTACTAGGAGAATAACATAACAAAGAGCAAATGGGCGTGAATAAAACCATGCCAGTTTTAGTTGTGTTAAAAGCCAGGCCATTTAACAAAATTCAACTTTTTTAAATAAGGTATAATCAAATTTAATTTCAGTAAAAGAAAAACAAGAAAGACAAGCATACAAGAAATAGTCAACAACAAAGTTTCTAAGAAATGTAGGCATTATTAATTAATATTTTCAAAAAAACAAAAAAAAATACGATTAAAAAAATCATAAAAAACGATAACCAAAGAATTAAAAAAGTACAGTACACTAAAAGAAATTTCAGATTTTATAACAAAAATCTTTACTTTCGACGTTCAAATAAATGCATTTACTTTACAGTTTAAAAAAGTTCAGGTAGATTTAAACGAAATGGATAGATTCTGCTTTTGTTTACTACTTATTAGACATACTTCTCAATTATAAGTTGCATTGCTTTTGATTTATTTATAAAATCTTGGAATTGAAGTGTATGTGCTCTTGTTATGTACATAGAAACGATAATTATTTTTAAAGTAAATAGGGGGTAAAAATCTAAAAAAGTTGTTACATGCACAAATAAATGTTTTTCAAATAAGGTATTTGACTTTGTTTTGACAGAAATTCTTTTAATTTGAGTTAATTCGGAATTTTCATTTATATCGTTAAAACGTGCAAAGGGTTAAATTAGTTCTTAGTTAGAAATTCTCAACAAGTGTTTTATGTTAGTGCAAGTGCTAGTTCTCTCAATAAGAACGTTTTGAACAAATTCTAAATGCTCTCATTGAAATTACTGCATATAAGTTTCCTCAACAAACAGAGCCTGAATTGTGTTATATATACGGATTTTTAAAAACCTGAACGTCGAGGAAGCGTGTTATATAAAATAATACATAGATAAATTACTTTAAACGACACTTATAAAATTTTTGTAATAGCTACTGAAATTAGTATTAAATATGTTAATGAACATTATCTATCCTATGAAGTATTTAGAATCATCATCGAATAATATATTATTAGACTCATTAACTTCTTTCACAAGTACTCCAATGCATATTATCTACAATGTTAACAGAAAATGTTTTTTAAGAAATAAGTATTTATGTATAAGCAAACTGTTTCAGTTCTGTATGTTTGAGTAAGTTATTGTTTTATTTCAATAATTAAAGATCTTTACCTTTTATTTTTGTACTAAGTGTGATGTGATGTCAATAAAGCATTAATAACAGTAAGTTGCTTTTTACTGAAAGAATATAATACATTCAATTCAATGTGTTCCTGCAGTTAACTCCATTAACTTAAAAGAATGTTGCATTTTAAAGGAAACAGCATATTATTAAATTAAAAACAACCTGACATTCATATAACAAGCACTGCATTTAGAAGTAAATAGTGGTACTTCCTGTCTGAAAGCAGCAGATTTTTTTAATTAATTGCAACCTACCATGCAACTAACGTTTATTTTACTTTAAAATTACCAATAAAACTATTGTAATCAGTTCCCCAAAATAAGTTTTTGATTTAAATGCACACTACAATGAATTAAAAATTCGAAATACTCTCAAAAGTAGAGCTAGTTTTAAATTGAAAAAATACTTTGTTGGGGCATTTTTGAAAGTAAAACATGTTGATGTCACCTGCAATTTTGTAATTTAAAAGCAAAAATTTGCGGCGCAGATGCTGCAGATATTTAATCTAAATACACATCTATCAAACTAAATTTTTAAATCTTTTTATTTTTTCACTCGCAAAACTTTTATTAATTAACAATTTGAGAAAATAAATACTAAAGAATTACTACATTATTGAAAATTAATCATTCCTAGTCAGAGCAAATATAAATAAATTATTTATTATAATATGTACTTATGGATTTAATATATTTTAAAATATTTACTCAACTCAAAGTCGCCAGCTGGCCCAAACACCATTGCAAACGGCGCTTTGCTCTGGACTTCACACTCAAAAAAATAATATAGTTACATAACTATATATAGTTATATATAGTTATATTACGCTTACAATACAAGATAGCTATAAAAAATATGGTAGAATTAACTATTTTTATAATTAAACATTAAAGCATTGTTTTTATTTTTAATAAATTCTCAAGGCAAGCATTGCTTCCATGGACTGTACGCCACTGGTTTCTAATGAAAAGACCATCTTTCTTGCTGAAAACGTGTTTTTCTTAGATATTTTTCATCGTCGTAGTCGGGATATTAGCAATTTACCTGGGCTGTCTCGAAAGTCGAAACGGGAAATATCTCTCACATTCTTCTATCTAGTATTAGTACAGTAAAGCTAGAGTCAAAACCCAAACATCAAAAAAAAAGTTCTACCCCGCGCCAAATTGTTCTATACCCTCTTTGTAGTATGTGATAAAAAGCTGCACTACCCAGAGCGTCGGGTTTTGGGAGGGAGGGGTGAAAAGGGGGCAACATGGTATGCTTGAACTGTTTTTCCCAAATATCTCGAAAACTATCAGGTCTAGCGCAAACTTCATATGTACAAAATTAATTTACATTAAATTTCGAACAAAACTGGTTTTACGCATTTTTGTGCTGAAGGCAATGGTTACCGAGATATGGAAGGCGCAAAAATATCACTAGGGAACGCAGATACAAAAGCAACTGAACATTAAACTTGGCTGAGAACTTGGCTCGAGCGGCATTGGGGATGCAGATGGTCTGGCCGGCCCCTCCTCTTTATTACCACTTTTATCTCACCGCCTTCCATCCCCCATCTTCTCGAACGAAGCCTTAATTCCTCCTGGATCTTTACCCCCCTTCCCCCAAAACCCGACGCTCTGGGTCGTGCAACTTTTTATCACTTACTACGAGGAGAGTATAGAACAATTTGACGCGGACTAGAACTTTTTTTTTGTTTGGGTTTGGTCAATTGTTAAGCTAGTTTTACTTTCGAATTGCGCGTTGCAACTCGCTTCATGAAAATCGCGCGTTTGAATGTGTATGCAACTTATGCAATGCTATGCAGTCACTAACACTCGTATCAATCGCGTATTAGCTAACGCTTCATGTGTGCAGAGTCCAACTGTGATGAAACAATACTTTATTTTTTGTTTGTGTATCATTTTTATATGAATACGAAATAATTGCGGCACGAATCATCTAAGTTTCCATTATTTCTTATGGAGAAATTCGCTTTGATATACGAGTGCTTTGGATTACAAGCACATTTCCGGAAAGAATTAAGTTCGCAAACCTGCTGATTCTCAAGTGCTTTCGAGAAATTCCAAGCAAACTGAAAAATAGTGATATTTTTACCGCCTCCATATCTCCGCAACCGTTGCCTTCAGCACAAGAATGCGTAGAACCATTTTTGTTCGGAATTTAATATAGATTAATTTTTTAAATAGTGAAGTTTGCGCTAGACCTCATAGTTTTCGAGATATTTGCGAAAAACTATTGAAACATACAATTTTACCATTTTCACCCCCTCACCACCAAACCCGACGCTCTGGGTTGTGCAACTTTTTATCAATTACTACGAGGAGGGTATAGAACAATTTGGCACGGGGTAGAACTTTTTTTTTGATGTTTGGGTTTGGTCAATTTTTGAGCTAGTTTTACTGTACTATATATCCCCAATAATAAATAAGATAACGTTTATTATTATTTATTTTAAAAAATAAATACTAATAAATAATATAGGCAAATAAAAAACTTCTGCTGAAAATCTATTCAGAAAAATACTGCGTTTAATGCTATTGTACGTAATCGAGTAATGGAATTTTCTTATTCACTTTAGCTTCAATTTCATTTTATTTGCAGTTCATTCAGTAAAGAAGGTAAGATACACCAGTAGCACCATATGCGTTCTATATACGTATTTTATTTCATAAAAGCAAACATTTTACTCGGAAGTTTTATTATTTCGTAAAGGCAAGAAAAATAAAACAGGCTTGGTATATTAGTTTAATTGGGAAGAATGTTCTTGCCCCATATGAATGGGCATAATATGCTCATTCTTATTCGACAATATACCTGCAAAACCTAGTAAGACCGAATTCTCTAAAAATGATTTTGTCATGTTTCTGATGATATCGGAGATCCATGCGGATTCGTGCAAAGTGTTGTGGCTGTTAGATCACTTGCCTAATATAACATACAAGGAATTACAACCCTTCTGCAACCTTCCAGACTTACAAGTTATTTCAAATGTCGCTAGATTGCAGGCAAGTAATTTCTAGACAATTCAGACTTACGAGTTTTTGAAAGATATACTGTCGAATATATACCTATCCATAATAGATATTGGCAACAAACTTATGGCTTTCGACATCATTTAAATGATTTAAAAGGAATCTGTTTAATTTCAGGAAGAAAGATTTATGAAACTATAATTTAAAAATGCTTGCACATAATATTGTTTTAACATTTCTGTATTTAATAATAACTGTTTACTTCTACCATGAGATTTAAGAAGTGAGAAAAAAACATTGATGAACAAAAATACCAATAATAGAATGCCTACCATTTACCATTTCATTTTCATAATTAGTTTCCATACTATATAAGATAGTCATGCTGTTTCAAGTTGCTTACTGCAATCAAGCTTGAAATATTATGATTGAGAACCTATCGACAGCTAAGTTAAAGGCGTGGAATAGCGTGTGCAGCGCCAATGGATACAAAAGGCGTGCCGATGTCTATCGCAGGATGTTGTACCCGCCTACACGAGTTACACGTGCAATTGCATTTAGCTTCAGTTGTTCAGGTTGTCCCTAAAGATACAGGGTTGTATTAAATGGAAATTTCCTGTGAATTACAAAAAATGTAAGATAAAATATTGCAATCTAAATTACGTTTTCAAAAAAAATTCTATAAATCTAAACTATTTATTTACTTCATTTGATATTATATCTGCTGAATAATTTATAAGGAGGTAAATGAAGCTATAATAGTATACATCCTGTGGGAAACAAAAATGAATGAATATATAATTTGTTAGTGAATCAAAGTTAAGTAACAAAGTTGCAAATTGATTAATATAATAATGCATTTTTGTTATTAAAATGCTGAGATTGCGATTTTCCGCGCAATAATACATAGTTTTAGTACATATTATATAGATGTTTATTACATGTAATAAGAGCATGTTTGACCTAAAGTAAAATATTTCATACAAGTATATCTACATTAATACCAGTGATACTTCGATTACTGAAAATCTTCTCTAGAAAGTTGTTAGGAGATAGCAAGAGGAGTTTACCCGAATGAAATTTTTTTGAAAATTAAAAGAAGTCGGTATATCACACATGGTATTCCGAAATTCACTGAACATCTATGTATTTGGATGATCGAAGCAATAAGTAAATTTTAGCAAAATGAAGCCCCTAACTTGATTTCAAGTTTAATCACATGTAGGCTGTTAATTTATTATTTGAAGTTTCCCATTGTCTGAAACTAATTGAAAAATATGGGAGATAAAATCGATAAAATGCACAATTTTATTAATCCATTTTCAACGTGACTCAGAACTGACCTTTTTATTGATCAGTTTTAGCAACGTACACAAATTTAGCCAGTGGCGGCACGTCGGGGTGGGCAGGGTAGGCAGTGACCACCCTGACGTTGAAGCTGATTAATAGAAATGAATCTTTAAAATAATTAAAAAGAATTAAAATTTCTAAGGTTAAATTAGTAGATTAATAATATTTAATAACCTCTTAAACTGGTTTTACACAAAAATTTCTTCAATACGTTCAGTAGTACGAGAAAATGCGAATGTAGTGTATCATTTTAACACAATGGGCAAGCCCGCTGCATCGCAGTAAAAAGGACATATGTAAGTATGTTCCGTTTTTAGTTTATGTGGCATACAGTAAAGAACGCTCGGCTCAGGTTGTTGTATCGCCTCTCACCCCGGTGGGCTAGCCTATTGCGAACATTTGTTCGGGAATTTTGTTTCTTGCCCTGTTCCTATATAATATAATTCTGCAACAAATGACACTCGATAAAGCATTTTTTAAAATTATATAATTTTTTAAATTGATGATTATCTAATAAACCAATGCAAGGCGTTCACTAAATCATGCTAAATTTGGGTTAAGCCTTTGGGTGTACGTATATATCTCGTGTCTAAATTACAAACTATAATAATAATTATAATATTGCCGTCAGCTTTTGTGTTCTACAAAAAAG
Source organism: Agrypnus murinus (assembly GCA_929113105.1). Taxonomy (NCBI): domain Eukaryota; kingdom Metazoa; phylum Arthropoda; class Insecta; order Coleoptera; family Elateridae; genus Agrypnus; species Agrypnus murinus. Next base: position 94,800,739 of record OV816024.1, on the reverse strand, counting down.
TTCTGTATACATATATACATGTATTATCGGTTTTGCTACATAAGTGAAATACCATGTAAAAACACAATTTCACAAATATTGGCTCCCCTAATTATTTTAGAGAAATAGTCACTATAGCAAAGTTGTAGATCTTACTGAATACTGTGCAAAACACCACACTATAGTGTTCTGTGTTAAATAGTTTCCAAGATATAAGTGATTTTATGGTATTGGAAATTAACATTGTAAATCAGAAATTCGCTAATAGCAATTACCACGTTAGATTTAAACATGAGATGTAAATGCAAAAATTACTAAGCGCAGTTTTATGGAGCAAAATCACTCATCAGAATTTTAGGATTTCTATCGATGTGGAAGAAATAGATGAGAATGAAATTCAAGGAATTTATTTTTCTAAAATCTTATTAGTCTTGACAACAGTTAATCATTCAATTATTGTTAAGGCTAATAAGATTTTAGAAAATTAAATTCTGTGGAGAATATTGATCTATTTCTTTCACATCGGTAGCAATCATAAAATTCTAATGAGTGATTTTACTCCATGTAACTGTGCTTAATAATAATTTTTGCATTTACACCTAATGTTTAAATCTAACATGGTAAATTGCTATTAGCGAATTTCTGATTTACAATGTTAATTCCCAATACCATAAAATCAGTGTTTTGCACAGTATTCAGTAAGATTCACAACTTTGCTGTAGTGACTTTTCCTCTAAAATAATTAGGGGAGCCAATATTTGAGAAATTGTGTTTTTACATGCTATTCGCCTATGTAACAAAACCGATAATACACCCTATATATATTTTAATTTATGTATTTGCCTTAGTTTATGCTGCGTAGTTTATGCTGTTGACATGGGCAAGCCCCAGCTCTTGCTCGCATCGGTTCGGTAACATTCGGTAGAAACCCCAGAACTCAAAATCCAATCCCTTACAGTTTGTTTTGCGTTGTTATGCAAATTTTAGTTGGTGGTATCTGCTTTGTAATTTAATATTAAAATCGAAAGTGCAAGTACAGGTACAATTCCTGATGTGAAAAATAAAGACGACATTGTATATTATTTATTAAAGAGTAAGTTCAGCAGTTTGAGTTTTGAGGATAAAATTTTTATTTACAAATTAAAACCATGTCCCGATATGAAAGCTCTACTATTGCCGCGATTGTCTAAATAATCGCGGCAATAGTAGAGCTTTCAGTTCAAATTGGTACAATAAATATAATTGGCTAACAGGAAGTGAAACAATAAATAAATTGTATTGTTACAATTGCTTACTTTTTACCGAAAAAACTCAAAATTCTTGGAATTCAACAGAACGTCAATATGAATTTAAATAAAAACATTCTGTTCACGTCGTTAGGAAGACTGCTATTTAAAAATATTAGTATCTGTTAATAAAAAAGGTAGGAAATTCCGGATTAAAACCCTTTTTAATCCGGAATATAATTAAATCCCTTTTGAATATAATTGAATAGAAAGTACAGTTTACTTATTGAATGGCTTGGCCAGGTGTACCTAACAGAAGCTTCTTATTGAAACTAATCTCTTTCCCTGTTTTGATTGTTTGAGACAAGTTGTGAATAATTTGTATGTCTTTGAAATGGTTGTTTATTAGTATTTTTTTTTCAAAAAAACTGGTTAAGAAAATCCTACAGTCCCTATGTAAGACGACACTCTTGTTCAGAACTACATTTTTTAACTAATAATTTGCTCAAGAAATTGAAAAGAAATAAATTCTTAATTCTAAAGTAAGAATTTTAATTAAATATCTTATATACAAAAGTCCCGTGTCTCGAATTATCTTCTTGGGACTCAGACAACAAAAATCGAAAAATTCCAGGGACTTTCTCGGTAATTTCTCGGGTTAGACCCTAGTAAATACGGGTTTTTTCCAGATAAAACAATTTCTCATGTAATCATTAAAATGCAAAAACAAATTAATTATCGTAGTAGCACTAAAACAGCATTATAGTATATTAAGTATCAAGAACAGTAAGGACAGTTTACCGATCGACTACAATGTTTGGCGACTGAGAGAAGCGAAGTCGCCAATATTGGAGGAGATCGGTAAACTCCTTACTGTTTGAGATGCTTATACTATTTTTTGTACGGCCATTATGAATACAAAGGTATTAACTAAGTAAATATCCCGAAGATGATAAAAAATAGATTTAAATAATTTATTTTTGCCCTGTATATCCACCAAACATTAAGCAGGTTTTGTCGTTACCATGGATACGTTTGTAATTTTATTTTTGAATGTCACGTTATTGTTGTCGTTACCATGGATACGTTTGTAATTACTATTATTTATTGGATATTTTTTACAGCAAATTTAAATAAAAAACATACATTTTTTAAATAGTCAAATTAAGTATTTAGAAAATAATGATTTTCACAAAAGAGACATCTAAAGATCATGCATTTATTTTATAAATTACATATAATTTACTTACCGTTCTGTTTTTGACAGAACTGAACGGTAAGTAATTACTTACCGACGCGTTTTTGCTTAGCAACCAGTAAATATAACCTACTGTTCTAAAACCAAGTATGGTAAACAATCCGAGATAGCATGGTCGTACAAAAATAAATATTATACAACAAATGAATTAAACCATTGTTTATTTGCGAGAAGAATGTTTAATTCCACGAGCGCGTTAGCGCGAGTGGATTAATTCTTCGAGCAAATAAACTGGTTTAATTCACGTGTTTTATATATTTTTTTATTCAATTTTGACGAAATGTATCTACCAAAAAAATTCAAATCACACTGAACGGTCTAGAGAAATCATGTAGGTAGGTTGCGAATTAAATTTCCATGACAACGAGTTGTTTAATTTTTCTCAAAAGTGCGAGAATTGTCAAGTGTATGTAAAAATATTCAAAAAATGGCCGGAATCTGTGATAATAAAGAGGAAAACCAGGTTTTTGTGCCTGGATTGGTCATTCAAGAAGCCTCACAAGCTATAAATAAAATGGTGCCAGCAAAATCTAACCAATTATACGAAAAAGAGTATGCGAATTTTTGTGAATGGAGGAAGCGGAAGGATGCAAGGGGAGTAGACGAAAGAATAATTTTGGCTTACATTTCTGAACGATCCAAAAATGCGAAATCTTCGTCCTTGTGGGCATATTACTCTCAATTGAAGAAAATGTTATCCGTGAAAGAAAAAATTGACATAAGCAGGTTTGTGAAGGTGATTTTATTTATGAGTTTTGAACTATTAGATAACTGTTGTAGATTTCATCAGGTGTTTGCTTTTCTAAAACAACAATCTGTAGGGCACAGACCAAAGAAATCTAAGGTGTTCACATTCGAAGAAATGGGAAGGTTCTGGATACTGCTTCCGATGATGAATATTTGCTGCAAAAAGTCGTTCTAATTGTGGGAGTTTTTGGAAGCTGTAGAGTTGGTGAATTGGTTGCTATGTCAGTTGATCATGTTGATGACAGAGGCAACGTGATTGTGATCAATATTCCTGACACGAAGACTTATATAAGCCCAGAACATTTACTATCATCAATGGAAGTAACTCTATTTGTGCAACGTTTTCCGGAAGTACAGAAAATTACGACCTGACAGTATTTTACACAAACGGTTGTTCATCAATTACAAAAACAAAAAATGCACAGTACAACATGTAGGAATGAATACTATTTCAAAATTTCCCGAAAAAACTGCACGATTTCTTGGTCTCGAAAATCCACAAGAATATACGGGCCATAGCTTTAGACGTTCGAGTGCAACTTTACTGGCAGACTCTGGGGCAGATTTAGCAGTTGTAAAGAGACACGGCGGTTGGCGTTCAAATAGTGTTGTAGAAGAATATATAGAAGATTCCTTTAATAATAAAATTGAAATTTCAAGGAAAATCATAAACCATTCAACAATCATTCAGGAGAGATCGTCCTCAAATTCGGAAGCATGTACTTCAGAAAGAAAATTGTTGGACAGTTGGTTTATTTTTTATCTTTTATTACAGTTTAAAAACCTGGAATCGCCGTAATTTTATAGGCATACATTCGACTACACGAAATTGTTCACTTAACTATCCATTCAGCAAGGTCGTGGTTGGCCCTGGTGATAACTAATACAATATGCTTATTACAACTTTGCCTCCGCTTGTTTAGCGTGACAATAATAATCGCGGGCGGGACTTTTAAGATTTCTGAACATTTCTTATTGGAGACACTCCAGCTCAGTCCAGGCTAGGGTTTCTGGATCTAGACAATTTTGCTACTTCCGGGACTCGAGACTTGTTTTTTAAAATTGATTTAATTAATCCTCTAATCACTTTCTTCTAGAAGTTCTCATTGGAAAATAACTGTAACTATTTAATGAAAAGCACAGCAGTACATAAATAAATTCTTATATCATAAAATTATTTTTTCTTTCTCTTTTATGCCAAAACCTTTTCTGTTTAGCAATGGCGGTTGCTGCATACGTCAAACTCGTGGCACACGACAAACTGGTATATCGCTATCATGTTCGTACGCACAGATTAAAGCAGTATATCATCATGTGTTGCACTGCGAGTGCCCCGGGTTTGCGTATGCAGCGACCGCCACTGCTGTTTAGTGTTTTATTGTTTGTCGGTAAGTCTTGAGTCATTTATAGCTTTTTTAAGGAATTTTTTCCTGAATATGGACACGATAAATATTATAACAATAGTTCGAATTGATATTCCATCTTCTGCGACCTATTGAGATACATACAATTTCACTCAAATTCCTTGTTTTGCAAAATTGATTGTTAATTTTTAATATTTTTTGGGATATAAGGTACAATACCTTCTTCACTATTCTTTTTCAATGCGATCCGTGCATGCATTCTCAATGCTGCATGCGGGCTCTAGTATTCCAACCTCACACGAAATTTGTTTGAGGTAATAATTACATTGGGTAGTTTCGACATTTTAAAAACAATTTCAAACTACGATTTGGTTTATTTTCATCTTGAAGCTAAACAGAAAACATTTTATTTCTAAATGTAATAGGTAAAAGCAAATAAAAATTAGATGAAACAAATTCAGAAATCTAGTAAATACGCAATTAATTATGGAAGCGAACTATTGTCATTACAAAAACTTTTAAATTTTCTTGAAACCCTTTACCTATTAAAAACGACCGGTTCATACTTCAAAATGAATTTTTAAGTAAAAACATTCTGTTTAGGCTTTAAGAAGAATACCTTACCTGTTTATAAATAAGAAAGGGAATTCCGGAGGCAGACTCTTTTTGAATATAATTGAATAGAAACTGTAAGTTCACTTATAAAGAATGCTCTGATCAGGCACCATACCTAACTGTACTTTCTTACTGAAACCAATCTCTTTACCTTTATTGATTGTTTATAGACAGGTTGTAAATAATTTGTTTGTGTGTGCAAAGACTATTTAGTACTTTTAAAAAACTGGTTAAGAAAAACATACGTGCGCAAAGCAACACTTTTGTTCAGAATTATCTCTTTTAACTAATAATATTTTGCTTGCAAGAAATTGAAACAAATAAAACCTTAATTCTAAGGTAAGAATTTTACTTGAACACCTTGTATACAAAAGTTCCGTGTCTCGAATGATTTTGCCCGGTACTCGTGACAAGAAAAAATAGAATCCCGAATCAGAAACCCTAGTCCAGACCTCCTTAGTAGGCCTTATTAGTTAATAGATCCACGATGCCTATGAAAACATTCAAACACCTACGTCAACCTTGCGTTAAAACACCTACGTCATTAGAGTTGTCTAATATGAGAGAGAGATGGTTACACATTTAGTTAGCTCGTGAATACTAGTATAAGCCATTATTATTTTTGATTATTATTATTATTTACTGTTGTTGCCATTATTATTTAGCTTTTATGATGATACAAAACATTACAGTTGCAAATTATTGCTTTTGAATATTCATAAAAAAATTATTATTTATAAGTGTTATTAAGAATAATTCTAGTAGTAATTAGTTTTACTTTCTAGTGGCATTAACTTCTAGTACTGATAATAATTTAAGGTTGAAAATTGCTTTTAAGAAACAATAATAAAATTGGTTTTTAGCGCACGCGTCCGAGTTTAGAAAACGACCCGCGTAGCGGGGAGTTTTGTAATGAGGACATGTGCGCTAAAACGTGTTATGAAACGAATACTTTATACTATTTTTTCTATTTGCGTTAGTTCGTTATTAAATAATTTAAAAAATTACTTAGTTTTAAATAAAATATGTTAGGGATATTTTGGTAAGTAGTATAGCAGTTGGCAACACTAGAAATTATGAAATTTTGTATTTTACATAACCTTGCTTAACTTTAGGTAATCCGCGCGACGTAGAAATTCCCATTCTTATCTCATACACACAACGCCCGCTAAGCAGCAGGACCTCGTTCAAATTTGCCAGGTGTATTATACGTACTGTTGAAAATTATTATAAATTCAAAGTAGAATGTATGCCAATATATTTGTGACATAAATAATTGCTACTTAATGAATTAAAAACTTTGATGAAATAAGAATAATTATATTTCATTTCATAGAATAAATACCTTGTTTGTTAAAGAAATTAATGAGGTATAAATGCAATAGTATTTTCAGCAAAGAATGATTTTTGTTAACCAAAATAATTATTGATTGGATCTTTTGGATATCATAACTTATAAGGTAAAGATATATGTATAATTTTATAAAATTTAATTTTATTACGTTAAGTTTATCGTGAGCTATTAATTGCAGATACACAACACAATGCATCCTTACGATTTCAGTATCAAAATTTACAATTTCGTTAATAATAAAGTAAAAACTGTTACGCCCTTATTAAGACTAATTACACTGTGCTAGTCGAAAATAGCGACAAACGGGGCACCTAGTGAGTGACTTTCTTATGAATATACTGAGTTCAGATCTACCGGCATTTGGCTGGATTGGCTCTAGTTTAGGAGAAATCCGTCCTTGAATTTTGCTGATTTCGGCTTCGTCGCCATAGACCAGATATTTGCATGAAATAAATAAAGATTATTAAAAGTTTCACAGTTTTATTAAAATACAACCTGACAATATTGTTTCGACAGCTATGCTGTCATTATCAAAGGTAATATAATTATAAACAAACACGTCGCTAAGGTAGATACAAAATAGGTAACTAGATAAAAATAATCAGAATTAAATATCTAATACTTCCAGTAACGGAGAATAAAATAAACAAGATATTTGCATGTTTATAGGTCCTAAACCGTTTTGAATATCGCTTTACTGTCTGCGGCAAAGTTGTAGCTATTATTACGGCCAACAAATTTGCTGCACACACCAATAAAAAAATACACATTGAACCAGTGTTTTCGACTATAACGTCCAGAAAACCCCGCTTTTTCGTCGATTTTTGGGAATTTTCCGCCTATAAATGTCAAACTGTAAGGATTTCGCTTTAAAATCTCAAGAAAAAACAAAAAGACTTTTTTCCCACAATTCAATAAAAAAATTAAACGCACAATCATGATTTTAACTCAAATTACTCTATTGTACCACAGATGTCGCCATTATATTGACATTAACACTGCCCATATTATGTATTTCTGAACCTGTTGATGTTTTTAATTCTGACACTTCTTATTATGACATATCTTGTTACAGCTTCTCTGTTTATTAGTTTCGGAACGTATTTTATATACTCAAGAAATAAATTCGTTAGAAATATCAAGAATGAGTTCATGCGGTCGACATTCATTTAATAAACATTGTTATGTTTGTGGAAAGCTCGTCCAAATTTCTCAAAGCAGTCTGGATAAAATGGTTCGTCGCCTCAAATTATCACAGCGTCAGTCCATTCTTTTGGGTCAAGATTTGAAAAAAAGCGAATATCTTAGCACCAGATGTGAATATATATGGAGCAATCGGTCGTCATCGTCATTTCACTGTTTTTTTCAAAGCCATCGAAGACAATTCTGTAGCATATTGCTCTGATATCAAGGATTCGGCTTTAACGATGCACAATGAATGTAACCCAGAAGATTGGCGATTGTTTATTGATTCATCCAAGAGCAGTCTCAAGGCGGTGTCTCAATGTCCGGATTGCTATCAGCACAAACACAAAAGAAAATTACGCATCGTTGAAAGAAAAAAAAATATTGATTTGGTGAAATACCAAGATCATCGTTGGAAAGTTTGTGCTGATTTGAAAGTCCCTCTTTTGAAAGGGATGCAGACGGGATACACAAAACACATGTGTTTTATGTGTTTGTGGAATACTGGATTTTCTGGCGATCAATACACCAAAAAGGACTGACCTCTGAGAGTAGGATTCAGATTGCGCCAAGAAAACATCGTTGAGGCTCTACTTGTGCCAATCGAAAAAGTTTTGCTGCCACCGCTCCATATCAAACTTGGAATCATTAAAACTTCATAAAGACACTGAATCCTGAAGGCAATGCATTCAATGAATTAACACGAATTTTCCCAAGATTGAGCGAAATGAAAATAAAAGAAGGTTTGTATGAAACCATACATTCGTATCAATCAAGCTCTCTTGTTCAATATCTAACACATATTTTCGATTTTTTCACAGGCGTTCTCAATGGACCTGATATTCGACGTTTGATGAAGGATTGTGTCAAAGTAGTCATTGAAAATGTACTTGGAATTCATCGTGACGAAGATTGGCGCATCATACACATTGAAAACATGCTTGATGCTTTCCGCAATATCAATGTAAGAATGTCATTGAAAATTCACTATTTACATTGCCATATGGTCAAATTCGCCGAACAATCACCAACCGAATCCGATGAGCATGGAGAACGTTTTCATCAAGTGACGGCAAGACTTGAGCATTGGTACAGTGGCAAGAAGCTTGATGCTTTCCTAGGAGACATTTGCTGGAAATTGCAACAAGAAGATGAAGAAGAAACAATAAACATGAAAATATAAGTTTTTTGAATTTACATTAAAATTGGAGTTAAAATCATGATTGTGCGTTTAGTTTTTATATTGAACTGTGGGAAAAAAAGTCTTTTTTGTTTTCTTCTTGAGATTTTAAAGCGATATTCTTTACAGTTTGGCATTTATAGGCGAAAAACGCCAAAAATCGACGAAATAGTGGGGTTTTCTGGACATTATCGAAAACACTGTTTGAATGTGTTATTTGTATTGGTGTGTTCAGCAAATTTGTTGGCCGTAATAATAGTTACAACTTTCCCGAAGACAGTAAAGCGATATTCAAAACGGTTTAGGACCTATAAACATGCAAATATCTGAAGTCTATGACGATGAACCCGACTGAAATCACCAAAATTCAAAGACGGATTTCTTCTAAACTAGAGCCAATCCAGCCAAATGCCGGTGGATCTGAACTCAGTATATTCATAAGAAAGTCACTCACTACACAGTAAAAAATGCAGTGGTGGTGAAAAACATATTTGGTGTGGTGAAATATCTGAGTGTGAATTTCTACACTCATGTGAATGAAATTAACAACCAAAATTAACACGCAGCAACAATTTTCTTATGAGTGTTATCTTAATTTAAAAAATGGGTAAAAATAATGTTTTTGGTGTACAAATCATTTGAATTTGGTAAAGATATTATCGTTAGTGTAAGAGTCATCTTTCAGAAAATGTATTTCACTATTCTAGCATGTTAACAGCAGTAAAGAGTGTTAATGAGATTGCCAACAAAACCGATTTAACCCTCGCGAGTGTCATCCACCGAACATTCACCTCCAACGCGAATAATCACGATTGGACGTGAGCACTTTTATTTACTGTTTGTGTTTGAATGTAGTTAGTTGTATTTGAAAGTCACAATGATTTTTAAGATTCAACTAGCCAATAAAAGTAAATATGCTAAAATAGAAGAGGATGCATCTTTCTACGATATTGTGCAATTAGGTAAGATTTTAAAACTATAATTTCCAGTCCTGGTTGTGTCTATTCAGCTTTTTCTTATGTAAGAGTTTTAGCAGCCATGTTGATCCTGTGTAATTTCAATCATCATTATGCATAAATATAAATAATAATGTTTACGTGAATTATGGATAAATAATAGACAAAATTATTTTCAGATTTTTGGTTTACAAAGAACCATTTAAGTGTAAAACCATTTCTGGTTCCTGCTATGTAGTACCTACATAAGTATATATGTGATGAAGTATATGTCGGTATAGTAGGTCGGTATTTGGACGGCCGAACTCAGCTTAAAAAGATGGCGCACATGTGTTTATAAAACGTGTGATTATTAACATGTGATTACTGACATTGTGATTAGTGACATTAAATGTCGTTTCTATAATTACAGGTAAGGTTTGTAATGCAAATTAGAATGTGTAAATAATTTTAATAAAACTTTAATTACAGAAACTCATAATTACAACTGATAAACACAAACAGTCAACTTTGAACATTTTTACATTGGGTAACTAAATTAAGAATTCATGATTTTCAAATAATGAAGGAAAATCTCACAGTATGTATTTACATTGCATTATTTAGATTTAGAATGTATTTATATTTTGCATTTTGTTTTAAAATAAAACTAATATTTGTGTGCATTATTTTTTTACTTTTTTCTTTTTGTACACTCCAATAAATGATTGTAACCACTATAATTGGTTCCTTTTCCATTAAAAAAATGTTCCTTACCATTATAAGCAATAATTTTTACACTAAAAGAATGGGAAATTAACACTCAGTTCGTGCATACTTTACACTCAACAAATGTTTTCTCACACAACAATATGGTTGTCATTTTTACACTCAGTGTCCATGACTTTAACCTGCATTGAAGGTTAAAGTTGTTATATATTTTACCACTTTTAAGACCGATGTTATTTACACTCATCAGTGTGGATAAATAGGAACCACTCTGGGTGTTATTTGAGTGTAAAAGTTAATACTCCATTTTTTACTGTGTAGGTGCCCCGTTTGTCTATTTTCGATTGTCAATTTCAAGCACAGTGTTATTATTCGGCGCATTTATGTAGCCTGCAATACTAGTTTCGCAAGCGTTGCATTCCAGTTATAAGAGTTCACTGCGTAAATAACATAAGTTTGACATTCTAAGAACAGCTGTCTAACAGCGATATCAACTTTAAAAAATAAAATGTTACTGTTTCCAGTATTCTAAAAAATTTCATTAAGACACGCAAAATAATAATAATAATAATAATAATGCGTGTCCTAAGGAAGCCATTAGGACACGCAAATATAAAAAATAATTTTGAGAACATTACATTATTAATAATCTCCTTTTAGTTGCTGTTGTAATTTTCTTTATTATAAGAATTGGAAATGATTTATGACAACAATGTATTGGTTTGTAGCGGATTCGCCAACCGTTGTATACACAGAGAAAAATGTATTTAAATTTCATCAACAATTGTGTGGTATTGTAAAACAAATTGGTCTTAAAAAAGTGACAGGGACAATTTGTGTACAATTATAAAACAAGATTGTGTCATTTAGTTTGTCAAGATTTTGTGGAAGTCAATAGTAATTTTGTAGAATCAAATGAATAGTTGTCTATAAGTTTCCATAACAAATTGTGTTACTTATTAAAACAGAATGTGTAATGTTATTGCATACAATTTTATACAAAATTGTACAATTGTTGCGCTAGTTGTGCCACAATTGCTTAATAGTATTTAACAACCCGCAGGGTGGCTGAAAGCGGGCAGCCATTGGGGAGTAGCGCCCCCACGGGTACCAGCTCAGTACACCTCGTTCCAACACACATACCTGCCCGTACACACAACCATATACACACAGTCTTTCTAAACTATTACAAATACACCTACACTAAATACACATACACTGCATACGGGCAGGTCACCAACACGCACACTCATTCCTTGTTTGGCAGCGTGGGGAACTAGTAGCAGTCTGAGATCCTTGGGCTCGCCTGCTGGAGGGTACAGCGGATAAAACTGGGTTCCGGGGTGTGCACTCCCAGGCTGCAAGGTAGTACAGGGGCCCGGGTCGGTCTAGCCAACATGACCTGGCTGCCCTATCAACTTGCGAAAATCTCGCTTATGCCGTAATGCCAGGTGGCGCCTGGACCGGGAACCTTGCGGTATAATGCGGGGGGCTCCGTCGAGGCCACCAGAGTCGGGTTCTTTGGAATCCTTTGGCTGTTGCTGGTTCCTCAAGCTGACAAACATGAAAAGGAATGAAAACCATACACTTAATGCTTACACATATATTTTACACCCGAATTAACAGTAATTATGATGATCGACGATAATATAGATAACGCACCAAAAGTGCCCCTTTCTACGCAATCGGAGCTTCCCGGCTCCATCCCTACAACCAATCCTCCAAACAACCCTTTAACCTTTTCCGATCCCTCTCCTACTCAGATGTCCCTTTTGGTGGATGATCCATCAAACTCTATGAATCCCCAACCAAGTTTTAGTGGTGACAAACCCAACAATGTCCCCAATAATAGTCCTTCGACTAAGAGAAAAAAAGGCAATTTATCGCCTGTGATTGTGGAGCCAGCTCGTATGAAAGTAGGTATAAGCTATTCAAAAATAAACTATCTTGTAGTTGAAAGAGAAGATGGTAAAGATTTTTCGAGTGTAAGTCCTTTCATTATATCTCGCACGTTGAAAAATTTAGTAGGCGAAGTAAGGAATGTTAGGAAGATAAAGGAAGGTCTGTTAGTTGAACTAACCGATAAAGAGCAGACGATGCGTTTATATAAAGTGGAGATGTTCGATCAATTCAAGGTTAAAGTTTACCCTCATCGAACTTTAAATTTTGTTAAAGGAATCATTACCTGCAAAGATTTGAATAACTGTTCGGTAGACGAAATTAAAAGCGAGTTAAAAAATCAGAAAGTAGTAGATGTTAAACAACTTACAGTTAGACGACAGGGTGAGGTCCAAAATACGTCATCATACCTTTTGACTTTTATGGGTAGTCACCTACCTGAAAGAATTAAAGTGGCATTCTACTCATTACCTGTTCGAGCTTATATTCCAGCTCCTCTTAGATGCTTTCGTTGCCAGAGGTTTGGGCATACTGCGATGAATTGCAGAAGAGATCCTGTATGTGTATGCGGCAAACCGGAGCATCAAGGAAGACCCTGCGAAGTTCCCTTAAAATGTCTTAACTGTGAGGGTGAGCACTCGGCCAGATCATTTAATTGCCCTGTATATAAGCAGGAGATTGCCATTCAAAAGATAAAAACTCTGAAACGCTTGAGCTACTTTGAAGCAAAGCAAGAATATTTGAGAATGTCTCCGCCTGTTCAACAGGTCTCGTACGCGAGAGTAGTGCAACAAAAACAACAACCTTTAGTCTCAGAATTGTTGCCAGAAATAAAAAAGATGATTGAGGAGGCAGTCAGAACTACAATTGAGAACTATAAGATTATTCAGCCCAAACCACCTGCTATCATACCTTACCCACCCCTATCCATATCCCAAAACATTCCTCCTTTTGTTATATCCACCGAAACAACCCAGATGTCCCAACCCACAACGGACTCTGAAGACTCACCACCTATTCAAAAATCTCCTTTATCCATCTTTCCAGACCCTAATCGAAGTACAACTCTATCCCAAAACCTATCGTCGAATTCTGAATCGCCGGCTATAAAACTTGTGTCGTCAAAAATAAAAAAGAAAGGATGGCCTAAAGGCAAGCCGAGAGGCTCAAGAAAATCCTCATAGTAATATTCTATAATCATTTTATATATTTTTCTTCTTCCTCCTACTGGTAATAGAATAGTTTTTCCTTCCTTTTCACAATGGTCTTAAATATGCACGCATATGTACAAATTCATTTCATTCACTTCATGGATAGATCCAACAACCACCTTATACAAATAAATTGTAACGGTCTTATATACCACTATCCGGAAATCAAAAAGATCATTGTTGAAAAAAGCCCGTTTTGTCTATGTTTCCAAGAAACTAGGTTGAAACCCAACCAAACCTTTAATTTGAGGGGTTATCAATGCTTTCGGGTCGATAACATAGGCGGTGATAGAGCAAGTGGAGGTGTAGCTGTCTTCGTTAGGAATGATATATCTGCGGAGGAATTCGTCCTCAATTCTACCGTTCAAGTGATATCAGTCACGGTATCTTACCCGGTCAAGATGACTATTTGCAATGTGTATTTGCCAAATGGACCGAGGAACAGAGCAGCTATGCAAAACATAGTCGACCAGCTGCCCACGCCGTTTCTCCTTCTAGGAGATTTCAATTCACATAATCAGATGTGGGGGTCAGAAACTACGGACTTGAACGGTAGAATTATGGAAGATATCATTTCTGATAACGATCTCTTTCTCTTGAACACGGGACAGCCTACTTACATTAACTCGGGATCCAACTCCTTTTCCAATCTGGATTTATCGATGTGCTCTCCACCTCTATCTACGAACATAGAATGGAATACGATGGAAGGGGAAATCTTCTCGGACCATATCCCAATATGCATGTCTTTCCCTCATCATGCTAATAACTTGTCATTTCCACCACAGTGGGTAACAAAAAAGGCTGACTGGGAAAAATATACATCGGCTGTATCCGAGGTTCCTCTTACAAATAACGTCAGTGAATGCGTTAACAATATATCAAGAGCTATTATAGAGGCAGCCTCAGAAAGCATCCCGAAGTCGTCGGGACGTTTACCAAAAAAAGCAGTTCCGTGGTGGAATGATGAGATTGCGAGTGCAGTTAGAAGGAAGAAGCAGTCATTTAACCACTTTAAAAGAAATCCTACACCCGAGAACTGTATAATTTTTAAAAAATGCCGCGCGCAAGCAAGACGATTAATACAGTCTTCAAAACGTCAGAGCTGGCAAGAATATGTTTCATCTCTCACACCTGCAACTTCACCTAGTGAAACCTGGAATAAAATTAAAAAAATTTCTGGAAAACAAATAAATAATCTGCCATCACGGCTTGTTATCAACGACACAGCTGCAACAGAACCAGAAATGATGTCTGAAATCATGGCGAAACATTTTGAAACCATTAGCAGCTCAAATAATTATACTCCAGAATTTCGAAACGCTATAGCTGATACGGAGCTGCATATGGACTTCAGTACAGAAGCCTTTTACAACTATAACCAGGATTTCACTATGGCGGAACTAGAACGCGCACTTAGGTCTAGCAAAGAATCAGCTCCAGGCCCAGATGGAATATCCTATTCTATGCTGACGCATCTCCCTTATTCTGGAAAGAACTCTTTGCTACAGGTGTACAACAAAATATGGCATTCGGGTGAATATCCGCAAAACTGGAAAACCGCGGAAGTGTTTCCAATTTTGAAACCGGGGAAAAACCCAGAAAATCCAACAAGCTATAGACCCATTTCTCTTACCTGTTGTATGGGTAAAGTGCTGGAAAAAATGGTCAACTACAGACTAATGTGGCATATTGAAAGGCATCATCTATTATCTCTATACCAACACGGGTTTAGGCGTAACAGATCCACAATGGATAATTTAGTAGCCTTGGACAACGCCATCCAAAACGGTTTTGCCTTACGCCAACACACAGTCGCTGTGTTTTTTGACATCGAAAAGGCGTATGATATGACCTGGCGCCACAATATTGTAAAAACGCTACATGATTGGGGAATCAGGGGGAGAATGGGTCGTTTGATAGAGAGTTTCTTGTCAAATCGTAAAATACGTGTCAGAATGGGCAGTGCAGTATCATCGTCTGTGCTCTTGGAAAATGGAATTCCTCAAGGATCGACTTTAAGTGTCACTTTGTTTATTATAGCCGTGAATAAACTTTTAGATGCAGTCGGAGATTCTATAGGAAAGACTTTGTACGTAGATGACTTGTGTATATACACATCGGCCGTGGCAATGGAAGACATATCCAGAGACCTGCAAACCGCAATAGACCAAATCTCTGTTGCGGCTAGTAGCATAGGTTTTAAATTCTCGGCGCAGAAAACCTCCTGCGTACATTTTTGTCGTCTGCGGTCTTGCCAAGGCAATCCACGCCTTACTCTTTACGACCTTCCAATTCAGTTTTCAGAATCGGTCCGGTATTTGGGCCTTACATTTGATTCCAAGCTGAATTGGAAAGAACATATCGTCAGTCTACGTGCAAAATGTCAAAAATCCCTAAACGTAATGAGAGTTCTGTCGAATGTTCACTGGGGAAGTGATAGAGAAGCGTTGCTTAACATATATCGAGCAACAATACTCTCTAAACTAGACTATGGATCTTTTGTATATTCTTCCGCACGCAAATCAGTCTTAAAAATATTAGAACCGATACAAAACATGGGGCTTAGGTTAGCTACTGGGGCATTCCGTACCAGCCCCTCTCTGTCCCTGTGTTGCGAGTCGGGATTTCTTCCATTAGAACAGAGGCGAACGTATCTTCTCGCTCAGTATGCTGTAAGAACATGGACACAACCCCATCACCCAAATCACAGAGCCTTTTTCTCTGATGAGTTGCACACGGTCTACTCCTCACGTCGTACTATTACACGACCATCAGGGATTAGATTTTGGGAACTTTTAAATAATATAGAAGTTAGTCTACCTTATGTGTATGAATCAAGTTCATGTGAGGAGCCTCCATGGAGCCTTCGAAGACCAAAGTGTCACATGGAGTGCACTGCAGTTAAAAAAGGAGAAATGAATCGCAACTTTTATGTTTCAACCTTTATGTCGGTTCTTAACAATTATTCTCAAGGCCTAATAATCTATACAGATGGATCAAAAACAAATCTGGGAGTAGGATCTGCCATTTACGTTCAGGGTAATTCCTACTCCTGGTCATTACCTAAAGCCTCCAGCATCTACAGCGCTGAACTATATGCCATCTGGCAGGCCTTGAGGTATTTTGATATGTCTGCATACACGGAGGTATTAATATGTACAGACTCCAAAAGTTGTATAGATGGTGTAACGGATAGTTTTACTACTGACCCCCTAGTACAGAACATCATAAATCTTATAAAATGGCTAGAAAACATAAGAAAAAAAGTTGCTTTCGTGTGGATACCTAGTCATATAGGCATCGCTGGAAATGAAAAAGCCGACGAGGCAGCCCGTCAGGCTGCAGATAGTGATGCGACAGATCAGGGTATTCGAATTCGACGTAGTGACGTATCCTGTCATTTTAAGCAACAAATAGTTTCTCTCTGGCAGAACATGTGGTCTAACCACAGCTCAAAACTAAAAGTGGTTAAACCGAGAGTGGGCAAGTTGCGATACCCACCGGAGTTAACAAGACGAGAACAGGTGGTAGTCTGCAGGTTAAGAATAGGGCACATGCGCCTAACCAATTTACACTTACTAGCAGGTAGGCAACCGATTGTCTGTGACACCTGTGGGGGTACACTTGATGTACGTCATGTGCTCATAGACTGTCCAGAATACGCAAACCATCGTGCAAATCTCCAACTCTCGCATAATATAACAGACTGCCTAGAGAATAATCTCGAGTCCATTAAAAAATTAATCATGTTCTTAAAAACAACAAATTTGTATTGCAAGATATAACTTGTAATGAACTAAATACAAGAGTCGCCTTTTACTGTGATATTTTGTCTGTGATACAGAGTCCTGATATTTATTTATTTATTTTATACACATATCTAATTTATTTATTTATTACTTAATTTTACAATTTTATATATACAAACATTTTATTGTCTTCGTCTCGCAATCCCTTCTTTATCCATTTGTTTCTTATCGTCATAAATTTTCTTTGAAGTCGTGGTTATTAAATTAATGTACTTATCTGTGCCTCCTCGTAAAACCTTTCCCGAAAAGTATGTCTATATATATATATATGTATTATTTTATTAGATCATATGTTTCTAAATGTCCGTAATCGAATTTTCTGTGTATAAAACAAGAAGGAAACAAGAACGCAAGGGTTTGTAAAATATGTTCAAATGCGGCTAATAACCATAGACGTTGATGCCGCAATTAAATCGAATTAAAAAAAAAAAAAAAAAGTATTTAACACAATTACTTGTTCACATTTATACAAATTGTGCAATACTCTGGAACAAATATTCTATAGAAGGTTAGGTATCACAAATAAAATATATATTTTTACATATATTAAAATATATGTAACTAATATGTATATAGCTATACAATGTATAGTATTTACATACTATACAACGTGTAATATATACACGTATAACACTAAAATTTCCTTTTGCCGTTGCCTGTTTATATATAAATCTCGAATTTACATTAATAGCGACAATTACAAGTGGTGACAGCTATAGATGTCATCCATAAACTTTGCGAAATACAATAATTAGTAGCAAGCAGTTTGAACACTGGATTATGATTTCATTCAAACAAAATATTGTATTTTTCTAAACATTTTTTACAATTATACTTCAACATACTAATATGCTAGCTTATCCTCTACAACATTGTTCCAAATAATGCAGAACTAAATCTGACTGTGTTAAATAATTGACGCACGTTCCTGTTAGACAATTCAGTAACGAAAACCTACACAACGCTGGACAATACGATTCTACAATTATAATATAAATTTCTCCAACACCGTTTTGAACAATATTGTGCAAAGCTCTTATGAAGTATTTCTCTCTGTGTACTACTGTATACTTATACTTACGGAGATGAACACAATGAAAAGCTAGGTGGTTTCTGAGACTTAACTTGTGCAATATTTATAAATTATAAGCTTTTTAATGTTTCTAAATGAGTAATTTACATAGGTAGCCACAAAGGTGAATCATAGCAAATTGGGCCGAGAAAATTGAATTTGTACAATTTTATTGGCATCAGTTTAGGAACACCATCTGTGCTATCAGATGGGCACGTTAAGCAGTAGGTCTTGACCACCACACACGTCTTTATGAGCTTGACGTTAAATATAACACCACCCTATACCACGCACTAGTATGTATTTACTTCAGTGGTTTGGCAATAATAATAGACTTTATTAATAAAGATAAAAGACATATGGCCGGTTTTAGAAAGCTTGATCAAATTCTGATTAATTTATTTGTCATTAAATTCAAAATTCAGAAATTTCATTGGCTGAGATTTAACAGATCTTGAATTTTATCCAATCATATTTCTAGATTTCGAATTTAATCACAATTAAGTTAATCAGAGTTTAATCAAGCATTGTGAAACCGGCCATTAGAGATCTTTAGTTTAAGCCTAAATTATAACATTATAAGCGATGTTCAAACAACTTTCTATAACAGCTAAACAATGTCCTAATCGGTCATATAAATGATTTTGAACATTTCTGAAATATAGAAAAGCGAGTGAGATCAATGTTTTCTTCTTTTAATAATACTTAAAGCATTTAAGAATAACCTGCTTTGTGATGTACTTTGGTAGCTCAGCCGGTAGAAGCGGGGTATTAGTAAACGGAAGCTCTTGTCGCCTCAGGTTTGATTCCAACTGGGAGAATAACTTTTATTTATAAAACAAAATTTAAAATAATAATTTTTTCTTTGAAAAGTTCAATTTCTGCAAACTTTTAATAATTCTCTTAAATATTGTACAATTACAGCGAGATTTCTAAAGGAGTCATGCAATCTATTTTTTAATTGTTTTATTTAGTCGAATAAAAAATTTACTGTACAACTTGAGTGGAATGCTCATATCGCCCTCGAACGGTTGAGCTACTCCGTCTTGGGCGTAGTGCCTCAAACTTCGTCCTCGTGCGATAAAGGCATGATTACCATTCACGTTGTACAAACTACTATTAATTATGTACATATTGCATCTGTAAAAATAATGAAAACAAATTCAGTTGGTGGGCATTTGTTTATTTTAATTTTACATTACAAAAATAGATACAATCCATTAGTAAAATAACATCAAGAATTGCTTATAAATGATTTTATTTTACCCTTAATAAATATTTTGCTTTCAGCAAAAGAATTGCAACAGAGAATTTAATAAATCTACATCTTTCCAACCAAATGATTAATAGTTTGTTACACATTACTCACTAGTACGTATTACTTTAAAACAATGACACTTGGTTTTGTACAATCTGCGGAGATATCGAACCGTTATCGACCAATACTATATCTAGTTAAATTCTTCTTATACAAATAAAATACATACATACATAAATCTTTAACTTCTTATACCTTTCAGTGTCGAAGTGCTTGGACACACCGAGCCGCGAGTGGATATGTGTATGTGAGACGAGGCACGGAGCCATATAGGCAAGTACACTGCGCTCGTGGTTTACCCATCTAACTACTGACCGCCACAAACTCGACTTAACTATGTTAAGCGATAGAAATCCATTTGCCGACTGCAAATAAAATACTAGTATTAACTAGTAATAATTTTGCTATATGGACTTCATTCAAATAGTATATTGTACTATTGTACAACTAGCTATGAAAGTGATACTTTTTTCACGAATATGCGGTATTGACAAACGAGGGTGAAGCCCGAGTTTATCAAGCAAATGAGTGAAAAAAGAGACTTTCATAACGTGTTGTATAAGTACACGATATTTTTTTGCATATAGTAAGTGAGAAATTTGTCCTAAAATTTATGCATTTATGCAAAATTTTAGAAAAATCAGAAAAACAATATTTATTGACAATAATCCCGAGGAGATTGAAATTTGTTTTTTTACGCAATAATATTATTATTATTAAATATTTGAAATATAAAAGTTATAGATTTTTGATAAAAGTTAATTTATTTTTGTTTAATTAATGTTTTACGTTAAATTATATTTTTTGCATATTAATTATGAAAGTTGACTTTTTCTAGCAAAAAATCCTAATGAAAGTATCACTTTTTTTAATTATTTTGTTTTGCATATTGATTATGAACTTGGACTTTTTTTACTGAAAAATAGTAATGAAAGTAGCACTTTTTCATTATTTTTTTAATTGTGTTTGTGTGCTGATATCTATGCCGTTTTAATATAACTACTGATAGTGCTATATCATTTCCCCCGGTCATTTCCATGGTTACTAGACTGTGCGAAATGTGTAATTTTCTATAGAGGTCGTAGATAAAAATGTTTTTTAGTATATCTTGGAAAGTACAAGAAATATTAAGATTCTGTAAAAAGCAAGAATGTAGTGGTTTTCGTTCTACATGCCACTTTTGTCCCGGTGATACTATCATATAAAACACAAGGAAGCTATAGAAGGATGCCACATTTGCCCGCAATTATGGGCATTGTGGCACCCTAACAAATTTTTTTAAAAAGTAAGCCCAGATTTGCATTTTGACCAATTAAGTCTTGTGGATTACGGAATTCATCGTCAAGAGAACCACCAATTTATTTGTTTTTACAAAAAGCTTTTAAAGTTCATAATTTTTGTTAAATTGATATTAAATTTAAAGAAAGCACCAAATATCCACATTTACCCCAGATCACCCTTTATCATATAATATATGTATGCATCTACTGTTCTTGGACTGTTTTAAGGTTTCACTTTTCTTTGAAGAATATTTTTTAATTTTCCGTTTGGTTTTGATCTTTAAGTTTTATATGTAAAAAACCGATTGACTTTGAATTTCCCACCGCCGGCCGCTCCTTAGCAAGATTTTCTGACTTCTCTATTGGTAAGGGGCACCCAGTTCAGACATTGCATAGCCAGATAGCCCACTGGCGACCTTGCCAAAATGTCATCCAAATGGCAGAATGCAAAATCTAATCCATGCAATACTTCATTCATAAATGCTGATATGTTTGAGAGAGCTGCATTACGCAATCTAAAAGACATTCTTGTAAATTCGAACAAGCCGAGTGAAGTTTAATTTCGAAATACTGATAGGTACAGAAAATAAAGGAAATTTTTATTTCAGCAAAAGAACACGCTAAAACTACCTTTTGTAATGACATATTTGGAACCTGCGTTTTATTTTGCAATTAATATCCCTTTCAGGTCATTCATTTTCTACACCAATGACACTTACAGTATGTAAATTATTGTGGACTACTTACCACTCGTTACTTTTTCATTTCCGTATAATTGCACCAATAATGCAGTAGCAGTGTGTGATTAGGATAACATATTTTAAATTAAGCTTTTTCTCTTTTATAATATAAAATAAACAACCTACAAACCTCTGAGAAAATATTTATAGAAAATTACTAGAATATAACATTGCTCCGTCCTGATAAATACTGTATGCTAGTATCAATGAAAGTTTACGGTTCATGTTTTTGTATTTATTTAATGTCATTTATTAAATATGTTTTTTTATTATTCTGAGAAATATCAAAACATGTTTTATATGCAGAAGAATTTTTATTTATATTTTTAGATATACTATAACGAATGCGGGTCTCGTGTAGTAATACAAAAAGCACCGGCAAATATACCTATCATTA
Source organism: Agrypnus murinus (assembly GCA_929113105.1). Lineage (NCBI taxonomy): Eukaryota > Metazoa > Arthropoda > Insecta > Coleoptera > Elateridae > Agrypnus > Agrypnus murinus. The sequence goes on along the minus strand of OV816024.1, from coordinate 94,778,438 downwards.
CAAAATTATACTTACAAATCCATTATCTAACTATAATAATAATATATAGCAATTCTAACTACTAGAAGCAGATTTCTAAAGTTTTTATATAATAATGCATAAATGAATTTATATTTTCTTCGAATCAAAGCTGTCCAATATTCCCAAAAACTCTTCAAATTATGTTTACAATAAAATGATAAATTTGTGTTATTTATTTAAAGCTTGACTAAAATTCAAAATTTCTTTAACATTCAAGTATATAAACCAGTTGAAAATGCTAAGCTTAGCATTGCCAAACCCCTAGACGCGTTATTTAACAAACACCCCCGACTAACCCATTTACCCACCCTCCATTTATAACCAATGGCCCATCGAATTACCTACCCTATCACATTTTATTGTAGGTATGTGGCTATGATTTTATATTTGGTGATAAATTTTAATTTTAAACGACTTTTTTTAATGCGATTTCTTCGTATCTTGCAAAATAAAGGTACTTTACTCTTGAGTGAGTTGCAAGTTTTTATCTCCCGTGTAAATGGAAAGATATTTTCATAATTCTATAAGAGGAATTTTAGTTTCAGGGTATGCAAAACGTTCCTACGGAGAGAAATTTCGCTTAAAGGTTAGTTTTCCATTTGTCTCCAACTTTTTGTACCGTACATAATACATGACATAGTTTGGATTGTGAACTATTAACTTTATGGTCCCCGTGAATAAACAGATAAGTCAAAATTGCAAAATTGAGATATTCATTCAGGCTATATATTTATAGCATAGCATAGATCATGTAAACAAGCAAAAAGTAGATTTTTATAAAATTGACTTATTCATTGAGATCAGAGAACTATTAATTGGAAGTTTTGGAGTAACTATAGATTACACTGTTAGACATGAAGTAGTAGATTCTGAACTACAGGGTGTAAACTGGGCTAAGGGTATAACATTGTAAAGTATTTAACATGGAGAATAAAATAATATAGGTATAAACTGTGAACTTAATTTGCAGTTCGTTGATTCTGGGATATTGAGTATGGAATATTTACCGAAGTCGCTAACCATATATGTAGAGTATGTACTACGGGTTAAGCCTGGGACTAAGAACTATGAATATGAACTATGCCATAACGTTTTGAGAATTGAAAATGAAAAGGACGAAAAAGGAACCAAGTTCAATTTTAATTGAAGGGTATAGGAAAGAACAAGGAATGTGACAATTTTGAAAAATTTTAGTTATGTGCTAGGAATAGGAACTAAGGTGATTATTTATGTACAAACTACCACGCGAAAAAAGATGCCTATAGTCCAGTCAAATTAGAATAAATTTTGATGAATAACGGAAAGTTGAGGTAAGTTCGTGGGTTTTTGCATAGGGCTTCCTTGTGGGTTGCTAAAAACCTCCTAAAATTCAACACCTGTAGGTGGTGCGCTCGAAGAGATAATGAGGGTAAACCACGCCCCCAAACGGTTTCTGTCGTTTTTCTCGGAAATTATTGTATATCCTGATGAATGAGGTTAGGTAAAATAAAGCTTATTTAAATCCCTACCAAGAATGTCCAAATGCTTTTTCATACCTCGCCTTCTTTTTGTGTTATCGAAGAAAGAAGATGTGTCATACATGGATCAGAAAACTGCATCAGTAAATTTTCTCAAAGAACTTTCGGGCGTAACTTTTTGTGGTCTCATGGCTACTTCGTCATGAAGTAGCTAAGAAAAATTTGTTGAGAGATGGACGCGATCGTCGTCCAGTCATCTTTTACTTTAGCATCTCTCCGACAAAGACCATTTTTTGAAAAACAAAAAACGTTTGTTGCAGATCATTTTATAGAAGAAGGTGCACCAAAATGGACAATATATCGATACATTAAACAATGACAAGAAGAAATTCCGTTATTTCGCAAGTCAGGTTCTGGTCGAAAAGCACTGAAGATGATAACATCCAGCATTCTCATTTGGAACAACAGTTGAATAAGAAATGTGGAATATGAACCAGAAAGTTAACGAGACAATTTAAGTGCAGGCAGTCTCATATTGTCAGGGCCCTTAAGAGTAAATGCCAGATGAAATACAGAAAGAAGATCGGAGTGCTTAATAGCTATGTGCAACAACAGTAACAAAGTCGGTCGACCAATTCCTAGAAAATTTTTTTTGTATGATGAAAATTACTTTGTTTTTAAAAAATCAGATGAAAATGCGATTGGGAGATTTTATACCAAAGACTCTCTTGCAGCACCTGATGATATTAAAATTTGAGAAAAAGTAATGTGGCAATAACACCTTCTGAGATTTCGAAAGCCTTCTTCTGTTCTTCCAAATAGTCATCAATCAGGAAGCCCATCTAAATGAATGTATTAAGAAATGCCTTATTCCATTCATTCGGGATAATCATTCTGATGATAATTACGTGTTTTGGCCCGATCTTCCCTCATCACATTACGCGAAAGCAGTAATTATCAATTGTAGCTCACTTATCAACCGAATATTGTGTTTGTGGACAAGGAAAAGAATTCCTCCAGGTGTTCTCAGAACTGCGACCTATTTAGAACTTCAGGTCTATTCTAAAAGGTCTTGAAATGGAGAAAGGTTGGAAAGCTCAAAATAAGGAGAATCTTAAAAATATATTTCTATATTGCTAAAGAAAATAGGCATGAACCTCGTATAGAGAATAGTGGAACGTGTGCTCAAAAAAACTGGATTATTTTCACCGTTCTTGAAAAATTTATTACCTTTTATCATTAAAGTGATTAAAATGTAGTACGTGCGTGCATTAAAATTTATTAAAATCGAAACATTATTGTAGTTTTTATATGCATTAAAACCCAGTCTTAAACTTCTAGGCATCACTCGTTAGGATCAACGAATTTTCATTTCCATCAAGCATTCACATAAACTTTATCATACTACACATTTATTATATAGTAATGTGTCAGTCAGTTGTCCTGAGATTTCTTGATGAAACCGCTTGTAAAATGCGTACCTGGTTGGTTAGTTGAGTCAGTTAGTAGCTTAAATTGGTGTAGTTTTTATTTCCCGGAGTGAAGTTTATTCTTAAGGGTTATACCTTCTGATTCCAGTGCATATCTCGTGCTGGCAGTGAGAACATGGAAACTTCTAAAAGAAGCTCTAGATCTTCGATAATTGTGGGATGTTGGTACAGTATACTAAAAACTCTTCTTGAGCAAAGTTTTGTCTCAACACTTGCTCTGCGTTTCTGCAGAAAGTTGTTGATATTCTTGGAGCTAGAAGATTTTCATAAGAAAATCTAGATTAATAATTCTGAAGAATTTTTGGGTAGATTTAAATGCCTTATCAAATTGTTTAGTTCGCTTTAAGAAAAAATGTTCTGGTTGACCGCAATCGCTGAAGATAAATCCGGAATCATCGAATACGAAGAAAACTCCTCAAAGTCTGATATAATATTTGCTACATCATCTGGAGGAGAAGTTATCAGTAGGTCAGGTCGCGTACCAAATTTACGTTGGGGAGAGATTATTAATTTTTCGTTAATACGATTACGTTATATTTTCTATTAAAACATTTGATGCCGCAAACAAAAATAATCATCACTATGATCATGAAATTCATGCCACACGATGGGTACTCCAGAGCGTAAAGACGTATTCCTATCTTTGCACCAATATCTCAAAGCTTCCACACAAGTAGCACATAGCACGGTGTGCGATACCTACCCAATATTTATCTTGTTTGCAAATTTGGATCCCAAAATATGTGTTTTTAATAAGTGCGGTTATGCTTAGTCTCTGTTTTGCCACAATGTCGTTTTCCCACAAATATAACAAAAGTTATTAGGATTGTTAATTCTTAAACTACAAAGTTATTTCAATAAGCTTAAACACATTTCGCACCTGCAATTTTTCAAAACCAAAATTCTGAAATAAACTTTTTGATGGCTACTTTTAGGGAAATCACTCGTTCACGTCAATTTTAGTTTAGTCTTGCACAAGTTTGTTAGGTATTCGTTCTGTAAACAACTGGCTGACAAAGGACATGTTGCATGTTTTTACATTATATGATACTTCTTGAGACATTTATGTATTAGAAAAATGTAAAATGAGAGTGATCATCAGAATGAAAATCATTTTTCCATAACTTAGTTTTCCGGAAAGTTTACACAAGTTACCATACAAAATCCATATTCAATATTTTATATTTTTCTGTTTAATCTGAAGATGATTCATGGTTTCCGTTGTTACCGTATAATTTCTAAATATAGATTTATCAAAAGTATATTTTTGATTAGATACCTTCCTGATTTTAAGCACAGCCTCCTACCAAAATTAGTAAAAATCCCCAGTAATTGAATAATTTATTAGATATTTTCAATAGTAGATTTCATGAAGAGTCTTACAATACTGTACATGGTGTTTCACTTAAGAAAATTCAGTGTTTACAGGACACCCTATATATTCATAAATAAGTTCAATAAAATAAAATCGTCGTACGTGTGACGAAAAACATTGTTTTTCGTCAACAGTCGCAATTTAAAAAATAATTTATTCCAAATTCTTCTACAGGGTATTTCAGTCAACTTTAGCGCAAATTAAATGCGTGATAATACTGTAATGATCTTGCTATATATGTAAATGATCACCACGTATATCATTACATTCATAACTTCCATCAGGAAGGCATTAAAGGATATGGATTGTCATAGCAACATAATAAATAAATAACAAATAATAAATAAAGATTCAATAAATCTATACGCCTTTTATTGAGTTATTCTTACAAGACCATTATAGCGTATGGGGTGTGGGTTTACCAGTTGATACGCTGTTGTAAAAGGATTCTTTTATATCCCAAGATAATGTTTATACATGTGTTATTATGTTAGATTGTGTTATATATATATATATATATATATATATATATATATATATATATATATATATATATATATATATATAAAACTCCCCGTAGAAAAAGAGGCTGAACATATTTTAATAGGTAATTCAGAATAACTTAGAAAGATGTATTACTGTCCTTGCATATGGATGTTTAATACATTCTAGCTACAAAAAACTTAAGGATGGGTTGCATCTTTTCAAGAAAATAGTAAATAGTCTAATCAAGAAACTGGAAAGCCTTAGCTGCTGATAAAAAGGAATGAAGGCATGAATTGCTGATGGCAAGTCAAGAACATGTGTTGTTATTCATGGCAATGTAATATTGCCAAACTTAACCTAATTACATTATAGGCGTTCTGTAATTCATACAAGAACGAAAGGAATAACGATTTACTTGTTGTAACTTTCAGAACTAAAAATAACTATGCTAATCTAATCTAAAGCATTAATCTAAAAGCATTAGCCTAAGTAGTTCCTAAGTAGTAGTTAGGCTGTGAGTCTTTGGTGACATTAATAAACGTAAGTGCATTGTTGTAAGTGCAAATAAAACTGTTGGTCCAGTGTCAATGCGATGTTTGGCACGTTAAAAATCCCTACTGGGGGTGGAATTCCCCCAGATTCGGCTAAATTCTAATAGGGTAGCCCAAATAATCATAGCAATCGGTGCCATGAGGTACGAAGGATACTCAGTCATTCTGATTCCTTGCCCAAAAATAAATAAATAAAATAATATATATTATGCAATCGAAGATGTTACATCTTCTTGGATTTAAAGTATCGCTTGATCTCCGTATTGCATAAGTTGTTTTATTTTATTTCGTATTTCAATCCTAATTTCTCCCTATTAAAATCCATCCGAATTTATTGCATAAAGAAGCAAGTTACCTTGTCTGTGTCATCATACGCGTAACTAAGGAGATAAAAAGCAGCATGCACGCATGCATGTGGCTATAATGCAACATCAAATTATTTACGTTGCCAACAACAACGGAGATCAAGAACGTCTTGAACTCCGGTATCATTGACAACGGAGATCAAGATATACTTTATATTACTAATTGTGGTACCTATATAAAGAATTGTTTGAAATACGAAATGAAATAAATAATAAAAAACATAATTGGTCCAATTTTGGCGTGGCTCTAACTGATACTGACGCTTCTGTAATGGGTGTAGGAGAATATAAAATATAATATATAGTGTAGAACAATGTAGTACTGTTTGATTGTGGTCAAATGGTTGAAACAGATGTAGTTTTGGAAATGAATTATTTGGAATAGATTCTGTTATGGAATTACTAACCTACGAATTGAGCTTCAAGAACTGAATGGTTATATTTAGCGATACAGACACTATCAATTGATACAGGTGAATTTGAAAAGGTATATTTGTGTTCTGTCAGTGGTGGACAAATGACGTTTTGATTATCAGTACCTATTTGGAAGTTAGAATCCTGAAAATTTGACCGATCGTGTGCAATTTATCGTTGTTTGTGGATGTCATACTAGTAAGTGGTGGAGAAAGAATTTCTTCCTGGAACAGTTTAGCTAGTTCAAAAGATTCAGGACAATCATTTTGCAGCATCCAGAAATCAGCAATCTCAATCTCTTTAGAAGGAGCAGATTCTTTTATTAGCAATTGGTGAGATGGTCCTAAATAATAGGCTGCAATTGCGAGTTTTAATGTCGTATATGGAAATGAATGTTTACTGTTGTTTATGCACATGATAAGATATGAATGAGTTTTTAAAACGTTACATAGCAAGTTCAAAATTACTATATTAGATCTTTGAAATTCGTTATGAATATGGAAAACTGTATAGTACCTGTCTATTAATTCAATTGACATTTGTGTATATGAACTGTCAAAAATGGGAAATTTTACTAAATTAGCTGGTAACTTCGCCATATTGAAACGTTACCAATTAAATATACGAACTTATCTTAGTGATTGAGCTGAAGTAAGAAAAATCGTTGGGTAATGGTCGATAATCGAATAACAGTTTCAGAAAATGCCAAGAGGGTAGGCTGTAGCTGTCGATGTCGGTAGGCAGAAGAACCAAGTGGCAGCAATTGTAGAAATCAGCGTTGCAGTGATTATCTTAGTCGGGTTCTACTTGTGTGTGTCGTGGGTCGCCATTATCGCGTATGGGGTGTGGGTTTACCAGTTGATACGCTATTTTAATGGGCTTCTTGTAAGAATAACTCAGTAAAAGGCTTGTCGACTTAGAGAATCTTTATTTTTTATTTTTTGTTTATGTATTCTGTTGATATGGTAATCCATATGCTTTAATGCCTTCCTGATGGAAATTATAAATATAATGATATACGTGGTGATCATTTGTATAGCAAGAACATCACAGTACTGGTAACTAGGAACAACAAAAAGTTCTTATGCCTTTTTTGATTTTACGCACATCGAAAAACATTGCTAACAAGGTGCTTATCGGAGACAGCTAGAACATGTCACGACCTACCACACACGATAATGCCTTTGCCAAACTAAAGAATATGTTTAAAAACAATACGTATTTGAGTAATTATACGCATTGACGTTATCGCACTTTATTTTGCTCGTAATTTTTCTCTGTGCGTTGAGTACGATTGATGACTGATGAAATGAAAGAAAGAAATAGAAAGTTTACATTCATATAATACTTTACTATTGCACTAGGGTCAAGTTTCTTTAGCTGTAACGTAACCTTCACCTTTGCTTTGAAAACTAAATACCAATAAGAAACAAAACAAATAGGCCAATCTCCCTCTTGTTTCAGCAGGTATACGCACTATATTTAACAGTATCATTTTCTGAAAGTGGTGCTTTATAAAACCAGCAAATATTTTAAAGTTATTTTTAAATGAAAATGATCATCATCAAGTAATTAATACTACATCAATAAATCACAATATCCATTCATTCCATTCTACCTTACGAAATGATAAGAATAAAATCAAAAATCGATCTTGTTTAAAACATTCTTGAAAACGTTTATTAGTACAGTTGCGATCATTCGCTAAGGAACGATGACAAAATTATAACCGCCGATTTTCTAGTTTTTTGTACAATGTAAATAAAAATTAATTATATGGCATTCAAGAACATTTCATTCTTTAACATTTTAATTGCCTAGTTCATAAATCAGGTCGAGTTACAGCGTACATTATTCAAAAAACTGGAAAATCGGCGGTCATAATTTTGTTATCGTTCCTTAGCGAATGATCGCAACTGTACATATTTCAAAAACATGACATAGACATAGTGTTGGCAAATTTCAGGAAATTAATAATGGAATTTTTTGGTAAATTTACATGGAAATATTTCCGGAAAGTTATTGAAATGGAAATGTCAAAAAAAAAGTTGATTCCAAATTGATATAACAAAAGGACGCCACTTGCAACGCTTTAAACTTTCCTACAATAACGGCCTAATTACTATTTTATTTGTTGATGACTTTGGTACTGCATATTTATGTGAAATACAAAAATAAAATATCGTAATAAACTGGATGCTACACAGCGAAAGCTTCATATAAAAAACGAATCACGTAAATCGGCCCAGTGGAACTCTGAAACGAACTGGAACAAAAATCAACCCTGTGTTTTAAATTTATCGATTTATTTAATATAACGTATTTACAGGAATAAATTTGAAAAACAAATACTTATTTATGAACACACAGTATATGTAACTAACAAAGGCTAAGTGAATGAAACATTTAAGTAGCAGAATTTTCATTAATTATAAAAATATTATGCTAATAGTATATGTTATTATTATTATTGCATTTTGTTATTAATCCATATGCCGTTTTAAAAAATGCGGTTTTCAACTAATGCGGGTTTGGTGCTTTTTACAATCATGATTAGTTCCAAAATCTACCAACGCTGAAGACTGAGAGGGCGCTGCAAGTAGATATTCGTTCAAAGTCCGTAGATACAAAGCAAGCTTTGAAATATAGGTCATCGCAATGCCGCCATTTTCGCGCTCAGTAAAAGTTGCAATACGGCTGCTATCGAAGCCGACACGATCGTCATATGAGGTGCATGACGTTCTAAAACTTTGAATTAAGGCTTAGTACCCAACTACAAACAAGTCGAGGTGTCGATTATTCCTGTTTTCATGTTAATTATCGTGTTCCGCCATTTTCGCGCTACTGCATAGTGGAAGTGTATGAGATGACCTATATTTCAAAGCTTGCTTTGCATGTCATACGATGTCATGCGGATGTCATACGATTGGTCGGTTTGAGTCAAATTGACTCGAACCGACCAATCACATGACATCCGCCTGCGGATCCGCTGCTGTGAGTACTTACCTTAAGAGATCCTTGATAAATAAATAAGATAAGAGATGAGACATGTTGGACGCCCGTTCTGAACTCGAAAACAAACTGAATTTTTTGTTTAAACTTTAATTTTGACAGTTGTCGCTAATTAGTCAATTTAACCTATGATTTTTACTGCAGACCAAATTGATGGAATGCAACGTGATAGTAATCGCTTTGTAACCTGGTCAAATAAAACAGTTTCTGCTGCATTACAACTCAGATTTACTTGTGGAGCAAGTGGTTATAACACTTTACTCCAGCTACATTTACCCTTTCCTTCAATTAGCACGTTGGATAGAAGAATGCAAAATCTAAAATTCTAAAGTGGTATTCTGTATGAAATATTCGACTTTCTGAGGATTAGAGTGGATTCAATGAATGAATCGTCGACTGATTCCTCTGATTTAGAAGAACCTATCACACAGAAGAAAGGTAAGTTCGTCATTTCTGACGATTTTGATATGGAAGTTTTTTTTGATAAAGACTAATGAAAAAAGTGGCCCCTTACAGGATATACTAGATGATGAAAGCTTAGCCATAGGAAATTACATCCTTGTAAAATTTGCAACAAAGAAAACCTGTAAATACCTTGTGGGGGTAGTTCAAAAGGTAATTACTGAGGATATGGTGCCAGCCTACTATGTCAAATTCATGAGGAAGAAAGGGCATGAAGGATTTGTCTTCCCTTAACAGACGATTTTTTACTTGTGAAACGGGAGTAAATCGTCACCAAGCTTTTTCAACCGTCTTGAGATTAAAGGGACTGCTAGGCAGCCAGGATTTCTGAATTTGCTGTTAATTTCCATAATCTTAACATTCCATAGAGTAGGGTATAACTTCTTGTATTTATTGAAAAAATAAGTAAATAGTCATTAAAATAATTATTATTGACATTATTGTTCTGTTTTAATTAATTATGTACGAATGTGCCCCGTGTATTGTCCGGTGGTGCCCCGCTATGCTATCTAGTAAGCTAAGCCACGGTGGTAGATCAGAGTACTGTAATCGGCGCCATATTGGGGCAAGAAAAAAGCGTGAAATTTAATATTGGAAACATTTAAATCGTAAATTTGGCATAATACAAGATTGGGGATTTCAAGATAAAAATTATGTAGAAACATCTTTTAAATTAAACGTAGATTTAATGAATAAAATATAGATAACAATAATGAACAACTCAATATATTAAATTGTTACATAACTAGGATAAATTTGTGTATATTGCACCGCTGCACACTGGGGTTTCTTACCCATTTAGCTGGTCAAAGTGATTTTAAAAGGTTGTATAATATTTTATTTGCGGCGTGCACTTTTTAAAAGGGATCATCAGGCTAACTGAACCTACATAAGAAAAGCTCATAAAACAACAGATGCGTCTTTTTTCTTATTTCGAATCTCAACGTTACCAAATGCGGTTGTGTAGTCATTGCCTATCACTTATTATTTAGGTATTGTCAAGAAGGTGCTTTAAAGTTCAATTAAGGGTGTTTTTTAGTATGGATTCTATTCCATGACGTAAGTAGAAATCAAATTACTTATTATTGTCTTAAAAACTTAGGTTTTCTTTAAAATTTAAAAGAAACTACTTCGAATTTCTGTAAAACCATGAAAGCTTTTTAGTATCGTTGAGCTATAGTTATTGTCCATAGTAGTCCAAAATATAAATCTTGCGTAGAATTATTCTATATAGTTTTTTAGTACTTTACAAGTAAAAAACTATTCAGCATTTTTGTGCTTCTTGTAATTACTATTTCAGTTAATGTTAATTAAATTTCCAATATAAAGTGTCTACGGTACATTAAGTACACAGTAAAAAATGAAGTGTTAAATCTTACACTCAAATAACACCCAGAGTGGTTCCGATTTATCCACACTGACGAGTGTAAATAACATGGGTCTTAAAAGTGGTAAAATATATAACAACTTTAACCTTCAATGCAGGTTAAAGTCATGGACACTGAGTGTAAAAATGACAACCATATTGTTGAGAAAACATTTGTTGAGTGTAAAGTATGCACGAACTGAGTGTTTATTTCCCATTCTTTTAGTGTAAAAATTATTGCTTATAATGGTAAGGAACATTTTTTTAATGGAAAAGGAACCAACTATAGTGGTTACAATCATTTATTGGAGTGTAAATAACTGTTTTGTTCGTGTAATTATATACTTCTATTTTTTTGGTTCAGATATCTTTTTTGTAATTTAGGATAAAACAGAAAAAGGTAAAAAAATAGTGCACACAAATATTAGTTTTATTTTAAAACAAAATGCAAAATATAAATACATTCTAAATTTAAATAAACCAATGTAAATACATATTGTGATGATTTTCCTTCATTATTTGAAAATGATGAATTCTTAATTTTGTTACCCAATGTAAAAAAGTTCAAAGTTGACTGTTCGTGTTTATCATTTGTAATTATGAATTGAATTTTTAAAAGGATTTATTGTTAAAACTATTCAAGTTTGAGTTAATTTATTTATTAGATACATGTATATAGTAACAAAATTTGATCAGGAAAACAATTTTGGGTCTACAGGATCTTCACTTCCAGTTAGATCTGAAAAAGAAAATGTATTAGTTACAAAGGTTTATAAAACAGTACAAACATTATTAACAGCAATATAAAAATAGTCTTGACGACCATATATAGTTAGTAGGTACATAATACAATTGCTTTATAGACAATAATCAAATTACTGAAATAATGATCAAGGTCAAGCTATTTTTTGAATAAAATTATAAACTATCAAAATATATGGAAAATAATTGCAAGAAAAACAATATTAAGTTACCAAGGGGTAGTGATGTAACTAAAAGGGGGAGATGAATTTAATAAAATGATAAAAATGGTTGTAAATGAATTTGTCCAGTAAATAAAAGTATAATTTATAAAGAAAATAATAAATAAAAGTTTAAGAAGTTATCCTGGGTTAATAGTGTATAGTTTATTGGTCAAAATAATTTAAAAAGAACTACAGGAGCAGAACGTAAAATATTAATTAGTATCCTACATACGGTTGTTTTCAAGAAACCAGCAACAAGTGAAGAAGAAGTTAGCAATGATGTTTCTTGAATAGTAATCAAGAAATGCTATTTAAGAATGGTAAATAAATAAAAAGAAAATTGACCTCACCATTTCAGTATTGACAGCTATCCAGCCCAGAGAATTGTTTTGGGAGTACCACAGCAGCAGAATCTTGAAGGGCATAACACCAAGCAGCATGCAGCTACAAAAGAAAATAAAGTGAATCACAGAATAAGGTTTGTGGAAATAGAAACAAGTGTATATAAAGCATATCTAGTGTTTCCCATAGAAAGAAAAATAAATTCAATTAAAAGAAAATTATGGCCTAAAAAAGATAAATGGTTAAATTATAAATACAGAATTAATAAATAAAAATATGTACAATATAATAGGTACAATATTTAAATATTATAGAATACATTATAGACAAAATGTTATAATTTGTATATTATATCATTTACATATTATTATTTACAGCCGTACTATAGATAAATTACACGCGTGTAACACAATGTTTATTAATGTTGCACGCGTGTAAATCTTTCTATAAGTACGGCTGATAATATTAAAATAATAAAAAAGTGAATCTTTACTACTAGGAAATCAACATTAGTTTTGAACAATTACCTATGAGCTCCTTTGTATGATTAGGGTAAATGACCCAGCCATCACCATCAAGCCCACCAGTTTCTGTAATTAAAGTTTTATTAAATTTATTATTGACACATTCTAATTTACATTACAAACCTTACCTGTAATTATAGAAACGACATTTAATGTCACTAATCATAATGTCAGTTCTTAAAAATCACACGTGAATTTTATAAACACATGTGCGCCATCGCCGACATCTTTGTAAGCTGAGTTCGGCCGTCAATACCTACTATACCAATGCGTAGAACGCGGCAATAATTAAACTATGGAAGTATAATTTCATTACATACATACTTAGGGTTAGGTACTACATAGCAGGAACCAGAAACGGTTTTGCATTTAAATTGTTCCTTGTAAACAAAAAATCTGAAAATAATTTTATCTATTATTTATTCACAATTCACGTAAAAATAATTATTTTTATTTATGCATAATGATGACTTCGATTACAATGGATCAACATGGCAGCTAAAACTTTTACATAAGAAAAAGCTGAATAGACACAACCAGGAGTGGAAATTATAGTTTTAAAATCTTACTTAATTGCACAAGATCGTTAGAAAGATGCATCCTCTTCTATTTTAGCATATTTACTTTTATTGGCTAGTTGAATCTTAAAAATCATTGTTGTCACTTTCAAAGAGAACCAACTACATTCAAACACAAACAGTAAATAAAAGTGCTCACGTCCAATCGTGATTATTCGCGTTGGAGGTGGATGTTCGGTGGATGACACTCGCGTGGGTTAAATCGGTTTTGTTGGATCTTATTAACACTCGTTAATGTTGTTAACATGCTAGAATAGTGAAATACATTTTTTGAAAGATGACTCTTACACTAACGAGAGTATCTTTACTAAATTCAAATGATTTTTGTACACCAAAAACATTATTTTTACCCATTTTTTAAATTAAGATAACACTCATAAGAAACCTGGTGCTGCGTGTTAATTTTAGTTGTTAATTTCATTCACATGAGTGTAGAAATTTACACTCAGATATTTCACCACACCAAATATGTTTTTCACCACCACTGCATTTTTTACTGTGTAGTATGTTTAAGCCTTTTTATTTAAAAACTTATCGTATTTAGAATCATTCATATACATACTAATATTGCAAGAAAATTATTTGTTACTTTTTTACACAGGAATAGTTAATCGTTGCAGAATTTAAAAATGAATCGCTAGTAGTAATATTACCTTTTCTGTGGCAATGTATTTATGTAATTTTTCTATTTTTTGCTTCTATTATGGTGTATGTGGCCACACGTGATAACAAAAATCTTAAAAAGCAAAATAAGCAAAGACAATACTTTTGGCCACCAAAAGATGCACTTGGCCCCAGTGTGCGCTGTCTAAATTGGAGCAGCTTCAAAAATCGTATTTGGTGCCTTCTTTATATAAGTTGAACAAATAGGTTTAAGGGTTAAGTTTCAGTAAAAGTGATAGCATAGTTTTTCGATTATTTTTATAAGAGATTTCCATTTAAACAGCTAAGTGTGCATAATTAATTTTTTGGTCAATGTATTCAGCGTAGAGTTTCTCGTAATTTTCAACATTTGGATCAAACATAATCTCAAATACATTTCTTACATGAATATAAAATTAAACCGGTAAAGCAGAGTGGGGTTATTTAAATCACAGTATGGTTGGATAAATCGTACCGGTACAATTTACATTACAAATTAATGAAGCAGAATGGTACTGTCAGACTTGCGAAGGTTTTTCTTTAGAAGACATAATCAAATGTAATGTCATACAAAAATTGGTTTCACGAGGCGTGCACAAACGTAAAATTTTCTAAAAGGTTTATTTGCATTATTTGTAAAAATAACAAAATGTATTATTTAATATGTCAATGAAGATATTTTACCAAATTTACAGTGGATTTATTTTCTAAGGTACAATACTCCCAACTTTATTCTAATACTCTATAATAAAGTTTATTATTGATTCTTTAAAATGAATCTTTCATAGTTTTTATTATATAACAACTAAACCTTTTCAGGTGTATAATAATTATACAAGAATAACATTTATTGCGGCATAAAATTCATTGCAACCCTCATCGACAGACTTACTGCTTCTAGCTTGATTTCTCAGAAATTTGATATTGGTTTATTTTTCTTGTTCTGTAATATACCGAAGCAGAAAAAATATTCGGCACTTTCACGAATATTTCCTAAAAAATAACTCTGCTTTGTACATGTATGTGTACAGCACAAGGGAAGGAAACTCCAGTAAATTATTCTTATATTCTTTTAATTTAGTAAATATAATAGGTATATTCGCATCTTCTCTGTTAGTGCATACGCTATTATAGCAAGCAGAACAAGTAGAAAATGATCTTCTAAATTTATTGAGAACAAGACCTATTAAGTAATATAACGAATTTTCTTCTTCGTCTGATAGTGGTTACTTTTCCTGTTCACCTAAACGTCCTAAACAATCACCAATTGGGATAGAATTGCTTATAATTTCTTGATAAAGCTGTTCCTCAACATTTTCATGGACAGTGTGTTTCTTTAAATCATTTTCTTTATTAAGTTCTTTACAATACTGGACTAGAAAATCGTTGTCACTAACGGAGTAACTACCCTTTCGTACATCATTTTCAAATTTAGAAAGTGTAATTAAATTCCCGACAATTTAGAATTGGTTGCCTGCTTCTCACCAAACTAAATAAGTTTTCCAAAACATCTTGAGTAAACCTACCCAACATCAGAAAGTAATAACCATTCCTTTCTAAGTATTCTTCTTGTAAATTTAAAGCAGTTTGAGTTGCGTGAAGTACACCTGATTGGAATGATTTCCATGAAACTGTCGCTTTTTCTTTGTTAACCATTCGGACTTTCTAAACATTAACAAAATTTCTATGACATTATTTAAAAATTCTACAGTATCCTTGAAAACTTCTTCTTTGAAATGTGATAGCGCCATAGTTTCGTCTCGTGCAGACATAATGGAAAACCATTTAAAAATAGGTTTTAAAAACCAAACTGTATTTTCGTGTTTATCATCTATTTTTTGCTTAGAAATATAATAAGTAATTGCACATAACACATCGTTGTTTAATAAAGCAACACTTAGGGCCACATTCATTGCCTCAAAATGTGATGGCTGTAATACTTGTTCTTTAAGCCGTGGTGTAATTGATTTTGTTGATCTAATACAAAAACGTCTCGTATTGGATTAATACTAACTTCATTATATGGCAAATTATATTTCCTTACAATCTTTGGATCTAGCACAAATTTGTGGCCTTTTCTCAACGCACCTGCAATATTTCTTAATATATGAACACTGTCTGGCATACTGTATAATAGCGGTAATATTCATGAGCCTCCAAACCGCTCGATTTTGCGAGCCCATATCGGATATAAAACACCTTATAGTGATTCCAATTTCGTGTGCAGTATGAATTATTCCTAGAAGAAGGTGATATATTGCTTCTCCGCTGTAACTGTTGCCTTTGAACTCATATGCTATTACTTGTTTCCATCGACTCGTTATGCCAGCCAACATGAACACAAGAGCATGTGTTGCCAATTCACTTGAACAGTCTTTGTTACAAGACAGTGGAATTGCTGGTCTACCTATGACTTCAGATATTGTAGGATCGTATTCTAATCCTGGTTTCAATGCGATCTCATCCAATATCACCGCAGCATGCTTTTCTTCAGAAGCCATTGAAGATACCTAGATATAATAATAATTAAATTACATTTTTTACCACTGTAAAGAACTTAATACCATACAAGCTTCTGTGTTCAACCTTAGAGGAAATACTCTACCTCGTTATACCGAGGTAATATAAAAATGAAAAAGCAAAACTATACTGTGGTCTGCCAGCGTTATTGCAATTCGGAACCATAGCGAAGTTTTTCGTTTTTACTTAGGAGTCATCTATTTTTGTTACTAATCAATTTTTTTCTTTTGGGTTACTCAATGTCACATCATTTTAATGTTTAAGAAATAGAAAGATTTCTAACACAAAGTGTAATCAATGTGACAGAGCACAGCTTTTAATAATACCTTTACTATTTAGGTGTACTTTCTAAGATTGAAACAAAACTAGGAATTACTTTTGCTGCTAAAAGTTTAAATACATCTTGCAATTTTCCTGGTTGGAATTTTAAGTTACGTATTCTGTGCTGTAACGTTCGTATTGCTAAAGTATTCCTTGTGTAAAGGGAGTTTGACGACAAACTTCTTCATATACAATTTTAAGCCTTTAGTAATTGTATCATCTGACCATATATTACCCTTTCCCGATCCTGACATTGCAACAGATCCTGATCTTCGTTAAATATCTTCTTATATTTAATTATTTTTTAAACAATCTATATGTTCTTCCAAACATTTTATTTGTAGTCTTTAACTGTAGTTCTTTTTCTAAATTTCTTATTATAGACAGATGATTGCAGCTACTACAGCTGATACATCTTTTTCGTTGTATTCGTCTATGTTTAGCTGTTGAATATTATTCTCCAGGGAGTTTTTGATAGTTTCACCATTTCATTGTTCAGTTTGTACTATAACCTCTGGGATCAAATGTCCTTCCAATGACTTATTCGTGAAATTATTAATAGCCTTCGGCATTATGTCTGGCACACCAAAAGGTCTTAACAATCTTCTACTATCTTATCGTCTAGTTTCAAATTGTTTATTGGAAAAATGAAACTGTAAATGAAAATGAAATTACAATAGTATGTGTAGAATCAGTAGAAACATATATTAACTAGTGAAGGAGTTGATAGATTTGCACACCATACAATTGTAGGATAGATAAACCTAGTTTAGAATTCTCAGTACCATCTTTAAATTAATAACATGTTTTTTAAAATTTTTAGACGTACTTTTGAATTTTCAGCCACGTACTCCCTTCCTGTAAATTCCTCCCATACATTACGGCGTTCTAAGTTTTTTAATCGAGCTGGTAAACGAAAAAATCGACATGACATCCGTTCAGTATTACTGCAACCTTTCACAACGCAGCGTGGCATTTTCAATATATGCAAGTCAAACTTTTCCTTGGTCAGAAATGCTAGACTGATTTAAATGGCATACAAACATATGTATGTGAAATACAAATTGTTGACATGGTAATTAACTTATTTAACCTATGGACATGGATCTACGGAAATTATTAATATCGCTGCAGGCAGTCATATTCTACATCAATATGAATGCGTTTTATTAAAAGTAGTTACAAAACTACTACAATACTAGAAAAGACAACTCAAACTGTTTTAAATTTACAATAAGAATCTTTACAAAGAAATGGTTTTCAGTTTTTGATGTTGGGCACGCTTACTCAAGATGTTTTGAAAAACTTATTTACTTTAGTGATAAGCAGACAAAACAAATTCCAGATTGTCAGGAATTTAAATTGGCACTACACACTCTCGGTTTGAAAGTGAAATACGAAAGGATAGTTACTCCGTTATTAGTTAGGTGGCTTAGTGAAATTACCGTTACCTGGCGGATAAAAGCACCAAATTTGGTATGAAGATACATTAGGGTATACTAATAAATGTTAGCCTAGCAGCCCACTGGAATTTCTAAACATTTTCATGTACAGCACTAAAATCCAAAATGGCTGATAAATACGACAAAATATCACATGTGAGTCTTTCTTTCCGAGGCACCACTACTGCAAAAGTCATAAAAAGTGGGATTTGTGATGTTGTGTTGTAGATGTTGGCCACCATAGATTTCATTCCTGTTTATGTAGTGTTTCGCACAGACTAAATTCTAATTACCGGCTAAGCCGATTCTGAACACTTCAAGAAGCTGGAACGACTGACTGTTGTTCTATTATGATAAAACTACTCCTTTCAGCAGTATCAACCAGATAAGCAAGGAGTTTTTCTGTCAGAAGAATCGAGCAATGGGCAAACTTCCAGCGACTGAGGATGCGCTTCTTCAACATATCCGAAGGACAGTTATCAAGTAGGTATCTGAACAACCAGCGCACAAACACAGTAAGTGATTCCTTTTCCACAGAATTTTGCTTGGAATAAGTTTCTGAGGCATCAGTACCAGTTTGGGTGACAATTCTAGAGGTTTCCAGATCATGCAGGGAATTAGTTAAATGTTCCTCGAAAGGAGACTGCAAAAACTACAAATGTGGGAGAGCCAATCTGGACTGCTCACCACTCTGCAAATGCAAGTGTAATTTATTACGAGTATAACTGTTGCATACTGAATTCCATTGAATGAATAACTATAAATATTTTTTTGTTATTGGGAACTCTTATTAGCGTTATTTTTGGACATACATAATATATTTTCTTGTATTTTATATGTGTAGAATACCCTACGATAGGTGTGTAGTGTACTTAGTTGGCTTAAAGCTGTAATTCAAAGTTAACAGTATCAATGATCGCGTTAAAAGTGATATTTTGTCGTATTTGTCGGCCATTTTGAATTTTAGTGCTGTACATGAAAATTTTCTGAAAATTCCAGAGAGATATTGTTCTCTGTATTTTATTCATTAAAGCTACGTTTAGTTTAAAAGGTGTTTTGACATAATTTTTATCCTAAAATCCCCAATCCTGTATTATGCCAAATACGTAAACTACGATTTAAACTTTTCCAATATTAAATTGCGCGCTTTTTTCTTGCCCCAATATGGCGTCGATTGCGGTACTCTGATCTACCACCGTGGACTAGCTTACTATATGTAGTGACTCTAATATTCGTTCTCTTGGGCATCAAAATAAATGTTTTATATTTATTTATTTAAAAATATAAAACTTAATGAAATACTGATATTAAGTAGTGTTGACTTATATACAAAACGAAAGCTTCAATATAAAAAAAGAATCACGTAAACCGGCCCAGTAGATCTCTCAAACAAACTGGAACAAAAATAAGTCTTGTGTTATAAATATATAGATTAAACTTCTCAGGTGTCTATATTCAATCCGATCCTACTTTTGCCTTTAGACCTCGTGGAAAGCTGGTATATTAAGGAGAACCTTAGGGTAAATCCACAGAAAACAGTACTGATCCATTTACAAGAACAAGAAAAATGGACAGACTTGTACTGCCTGATTTCTTCAATGTTCGATTACAAGTTTAGCCAAGAGGTTAAATATCTAGGTATAATCTTGGATGCAAAGTTAACCTGGAACTCACACATGCGTAAACTTGTAAGCAAACGCAAGAAAGCGCTTATGGTAACGAAACTGGCATTGGGTAAGACCTGGGGACTTAAGCCACGCATGCTATACTAGTTGTACATAGCTGTGGTAAGACCTATGTTAACCTATGGATCGTTGGTGTGGTGGCCTAAAGTAGAGCAAAGGCAGGCCAAGCTGGAGCTATGCAAACTCCAAAGACTTGCCTGCTTCTGCATAACTGGAGTTATGAGAAGTACTCTCACAGCAGCCTTAAAAGCCATATTAAACTTGCTTTCCCTAGAAATTATAATCAAAGCAGAGGCAAGGATGGCGGCATATAGACCAAAATATAATGAAAACTGACAAACCAAATCTGTTTCTGGGCACGTCACGATAGTAAACACTATCACAAACTCATTACTAGATATGAGCATAACCGTGTTTTAATGCATATGCATCTCTAGGGAAGTATGTCACAGTATTCCAAGCAGAGAATCATGCAATTGATAGCTGTCTGCAAGAGAACATAAGAAGGAATTATCAGGGCAAGGATATCCATCTACTGACAAACAGCCAGGTTGCCAGATTAATTCAAAATTAGTATGGGATTGTCTTCTAAACCTTGTAACACTGGCTAACGACAATAAAGTTACTGTTATGTGGGTGCCAGGACATAAAAGAATACAAGGGAATGAAAGAGCTGATACACTTGCAGAAAAGAGGTCAGAAACGACCTTTACCGGCCCTAAACCAGTATTAGAAATTGTCAGAACCACAGTTCGCAGTTGGCTAGAAAGTTGGACAAAAAGAGAACACCAAAACCACTGGAACAATGTGGAAGATATGGGACACAGCAGGTTGATGCTAAGAACTCCGTCCAAAAAACTAACAGATGACATACTGCAACTAAGCAGACAATAAATCAGGCTAACGACAGGGCTAATAACCGGGTACTGTAACCGTAACTGTAAGAAAACATATGCAGACTCTGCAATGAAGAGGATGAAACTGCCACTCATATCATTTTTGAGTGTGAAGCCCTTGCACTATGGAGACATGCACTCCTAGAGGGGCCTACTCTCGACAAATTCTAATAAGAGAAAACTTGGTAAAAAGATTACTAAACCTGATTGGGGCTATACCGTAAATACCGTAAATACAAGAAATGAGTCATTTTCGTAATTACACCTGCACAAACGGATACGACCCGGGGAGAGATAAAATAAGAGTGCAAATTCACGTTGCTAAAAATTCAGCGACGTACGCTAGAACAAACAGATTTGCATTGCTGATTTTACATTTAGTTTTAATTAAAATCAGTTTGTTCCGCCACTGAATTTTTCTGGCTCATTTATTGTTTATTTTATTATTTAGATTACAGCGTGGCCTTCGCGTAGTTCTAGATGCATTTTATATTTTCGCCCACGTCATTTGTGATGACTCATTTCTTATATTTGGTTGAAGTATACAAGACTTTTAGGCTAACAAGTAACACGATGAGCTAACACAATAAGCCAGCAGGCTGCAGTGTCAGGGGCATCCAATCCTCTTTCATCTGTCACCATTCAATCAATCAATCAAGACGGAAGTGATGAACACGTTTAAAGTAAATATTAGGTCTTCATAAACTAAATAGATGAAACATAAATAATAGTCAAAGCAAACCATGATCATCAGCTGCATTAATGTATTAATTACTATGTAAAAAATCCCACTATTAAACAATAGTTTAATAGTTGCAGCTGACAGTTGCATATAAGGACTATTGATGAGAATTGCTTATATCTTCAAAGTGACATTGATATTTTATGTGGTTGGTGTAATGCCAATCGATTGAATCTAAATGTAGAGAAACGCTTTGTAATGTCTTTCACAAAAAAGTTGAAACCTATATCTTACTACTATACTATTAACAATGAGATTTTAAAGCAATCAGATACAGCTAAGGATCTTGGAATCATATTCGATAGTAAACTTTATTTTGTTGAACATATCAATCAAATGGTGCTTGATAAAGCTTTGAAGCCAGTAAAGCTTTTAGCTTTATTTATTGAAACTGTCGACACTTCTCGACACCGCTCTGCTTAAGAACCTTGTATACGAGGGCCACGCTGTATATTGTGAGATGCCACGAAACTAGAGGAGTTAGAGCTGGCAACACGGCATTGTTACATACCACCATCTTTCATTAGTAAGCTCTGACAACAGTTGAGTCGCTGCTGTCACAGAGTAAACGTGGTACATACGATTTGTCGTGTCGAAACATTGGATTTGTCAAGAGAACATGTGCGCGCTATGATTTACTACGATTTCAAGGTCGGTTTAAGTGAACAACAAAGTCTTGAACGGTTGCAACGTGTATTTGGTGATGAAAGTGAGCATTCCAAAAGATGACTGGCTTCAAGCGTTTAAGTTGTGGAAGCTTCGGTTACAAAAGTGTATTGATGTAGATGGTGAATACTTTGAACATAGACAAAATCATTTTCTTAAAAAGACTTGTAGTTTTCTTGTACCTCAAAATATATAGCGTGACCCTCTATTACCTCTGTGCGATCACAATTAAGGTATTGCTCTATTATTTGGTACCACATTTAAAATACCCATGTTAAACGGAATCAATTTAACGTCAATTTTTAAAATTTGCAACTTATGTTATATGACTGATGTATATCCTTACTCATAATTTTGATTATTCCAATGCTCTGAGTATGTTTAAAATGGATACTTTACATATAAGGATAATTCTAAGTAGCATAACATTTCTTTATAATTTACTCCATAACAACTTAGACTGTTCCTACATTTTAGAGAAGATTAGGTTTAATGTACCAACAGTAAATGCCAGAAATCTTAATTTTTTATCTTCCATTTGCGAGAACCATGGCCGACAACAATAATATGTCATAATTTTAATTCTATGTGTATGGGGTGTGATATAATGAATGATAAGTTATCAATAATATTACATATTACAATTATTAATAGCCAGGAGAATTTTATGTAAAATATATTTAGTTAGTAATTATTACTGTCTTTTTGTTTGTAACTTTTTTTTATATACTTATTCTTTCCCGTTTTTGGGGCATATGTAACCTATTTGGGTTTATAAAAGCAATCCTTTTCTCGATTTTTAAAAAAGATAGGCACTAATGATATTAAGCTCTTTTGTTGCATTGTATGTGTACTATCACCTGTTAAAAGGGTGCTGATGTAAGGTGAAACACCCTGTATACTTGCTTTACTTCTTGATGTTGCTGAATCAGTTGAATTTCTATCTTAAAAACTTTAAATTGAATAAAATGAATATTAAGGCGGGACGAAGTCGGAAATTCTAATGCAATATTGTTAATAAAACATGAAAACACCATCTGCGGTGCTCATTTGCTCAACCAATCGACTGGGTACCAGAATACATACAAAAAATTATAGATAACATCTTTTAACGCCGTCTTTTATAATTTTTTTACAAACTTTTACAATTGGTAGTAAAGTAATTAAAGAGTAACTCTTGTTTGACAACCGAAAGCATTGTACTGATTAAATGCTATCGCTGAATAAATACAAACAATTGAACATAAACGACCTTGTGCTATTCGTCTTTATAAAAAACTTAGGAAATCTAACGTACAGATTAAATTAATTACATGGAGTACCACAGAACCCTTCGTAAAGTACATATAAAGAAAGGATTTATCAATCAAGTTCCAACCATGAAACATAAGCGAATAATAACAAAGAAGCCCCGCTGCGGGCGCCAGTGCAACGTTCGTTATTTTTCCGGAACGAAACAAAACAAAATATTTGATACTTACTGTATAACTCAAGATTGCCTCGGCTTGAGATATGTCAAAGTTAGGTTGAGTAAAATAAATATTTTATTATGTTATGTCATTATGTTATGTTATCGGTTATGTCAAAGTTAGGTTGAGTAAAATAAATATTTTACTCAACCTAACTTTGACATAACCGATTTTGACTAAAATTAAATTAAATTTATTAGATTTGTTTCCAGTTTCTGGTTACTGGTATCGAGTCAATATTTTTATAAAAATTTCTGGACTTCAGATTCAGATGGAATCAGATGGCGCCCTAAAAATATGTATTTTCTTGTGTCTTAAATCTTTATCTATTCTTTTATAATTTGTGAGCTGTGGAAACAATACCTGCGACCTGAATTTAAATATGTAGAAAGATATCTTAAGCCGAGGCAATCTTGAGTCGTACAGTAAGTATTAAAAATTTTGTGTTGTACTGTTTGCGTAAGAATTTTTGAAGATAAAGTAATCTGTTTTGTTTTTGTTTCCTTTAAAATAACTTATGTTTCACCTAAACAGATGGCGCTCAACTATATGCATTTTTATAGCCCCCTTTATTTTCAAATAGTGGCGACAACGATTGGTCTCGCCGCTGGAGCAAAAGCACCAGAACGATGTTGGCGACATTGAATATTACGAGATTTGACATTCCTCTTACAATAAATCTTAGGTTTAATCATAATCGTGGCCAAAACTATTAAGAATTTAGACTAATATTAAGAATTTAAATAAAGACTTTCATAAATATATGGTCCTGTAATATTCTGTTTAAATGCATTTAATTATAGATTTATTGAAAAATAAAAAAATAGAAAATAAAACAAGACAAAAATAGAAAAAAAGTTTCCAAATAAAACATCGTTACAAAATTTAAGTATTATATAAAAAACTGATACTCAACGTAAGAATTCTTAAAGACAGGAAATAATGCGCATAAAAATGTAGTCAAAAATATTCGATACAGAAATAATGATTCAAATTACATCAATAATAGCAAAATAAAATTCATTATGTCACAATACCTTATTCAGATAGTTTAATCTGCTTTCACCTTACAAAGCAATTGATACAATATTTCAATCACAAACAAACACCAATCACCAAACTCAACCGCTTGATGAAACTGAAGAAATCTGGAAAACACCCTAATTACTGACACTGCCACTGAGTTTGAGCCAAGGAATTAAAGTTCACAATAACTGTCTTTCTTTAGAACTATTGGTTAATAAAGTTCCTTTTTTTAAATAACCGGAGCAACCATATGAACCCAATTATTAACTATTTAAAGTGTTCTTCTTGAACCACCACTGGTTAATAATAATGTTCGTAGAAAAGATTTTTCTTTATTAGAGGTAGCGCCACGCTTAAACGTGCCGTTTAAGAATTATTTAGCTTTAAACCGATTTTAAATTAAATATAATGATTCGTTATAATAACTGTATTAGTATCAAAAGACATCATTCAACAAACTGGAGTGCGGCCACAAAATACTAACTGCACTTTGATTATAAATTGATAAATCGTACGGAATTAAATATTAGGTTTCGGTAGGAGCGATTCTAAATTGATCACTTAAATTTCTGCACTTTTATCGGCAATTAAACACGCTACTGAATATTTGGGAAGTGTCAACGGCAATCAACCTCCGACAGTCCAGAGCTCCGCACTCTTCGTGCGTGTTTCGTTTGAACTCTTCTTTAAGACTCTACTAAACTAAAAATACTTCGGCGGTAGAATAAGTTTTGAGAAGGGTAAAATTTTAAATGGGCCAATAAAAATATGGCGGGATTCTTTTTGGCCAATGAGGTATGTTAACGTCATTTTATTCCAGAACAATTTCGACGGAACTTTCGAGAATTCCCCTTAGGATTTACTTACTAAAAAGAACTCAATAGTTTGCAGATGGCCGTCTAGACGAGTTTATTCTAGACTATTATGTTTGTAGGCATTTTGTTTACAAGGGAATATTTCAACCCAGTATGTTTTAAAGCTGTAAATTTGAAGTTCAATGCATTTTAACCATAGGAAAATTTTTGTAAAGATTAATATTATATTTTAGCCCTTATAAACACGGAATTAAAAACAAAATTTAGTTCTGGAACTTTCTATTTCTCAGAAAGGAAACATTTTGAGAACGCTTCAAAATAAACACTCGCACCAATAAAAATTCTACTGAAATTTAAAATATTGCTTACAAATATATTTCGAGGTGACTCTTTTGTACTTGAAAGAAAACATTATTTAGCTTAATGTAATATTTGTAGTTCCGATACAATTGAATTTTACTAAACTACCAGGACCGTACTGGGATTCCTTTAATATTTGTTAGTTTCAAAAAACGTAACGTTACAACCAGGACGTATTTATAAAAAACACAATAAGGTATGAAGAAAGGGTTATTTAGACCATGTCTGTTAGTGCCGATAAGCTACCAAACGGTCTAAGAGATGACAGCTTTGAGTGTGTCTAAAAGTCACTAATTGATGAGTAAGCTAGAATTTTTCGTAAGCTGATTTGATTTATACCTATAATTAATACTTTTAAACAAGTATTAATACTTTTACACTTGAAATAAAAACAAAACAAGTAAAGCTTTTTGGATTCCTACCATAAAATGCTGTTTCTTATTCCAAATTTTTAAAGGCTATAACTTTAGCATACTGCAACGTTCACGTTCTTTTTAAATAATACCAAAAATGCTGTTTAATCGTCTATTAACAAAGGAAAATGTTTACACTAACAAACACTAATTTAATCTTAACAGATTACAAAACACAATTATAAACTATTAAACGAGCTTAATCTAATTTATTTACAGGTTATTTATTTCACTACAATTTATATTACAAGGATATTTATCTATATTTTTATATTATTATTACACCTCTAGCGCGTCTAACTACCTCGTCGAACAATGATTGCTTCTTCAGTGCGCGACGGCGATTTATATATCCCTTATAATATTTCTAGAACGCGCTAGATTAGACTGGTGTATTGTGCCTCGTCTAACCGCCGATGCGTCATATATGCCACCAGTCTTGAACATTGTAGATGGGCCGGAAACCTTCTAGCTTGTTCGTCGCCCGTGTATAGGGGTTTTCCCATTTGTTACAACACTTATTTTAAAACAAGGATAGTCAAATTGTTCACGTTAAGTTTACTGCAGGTAGCACTATACCAAGAAAAAGAGCTTAGTAATGGCTAATTATTGAAAATTTGTTACAAGTCGGCAATACTGGAGTACTTTCTTCGTATCTTTTATTATTTTGCCATAATTATTTTGCATAATTATGGCTTTTTTCTGACTCATTTCTATAAGTTTCTAAATAAATACTTTGGAATCAGCTTCGAAACATTTTGTTTTGCAAAATTCTCAACTGCTAAAAATTGTATTTCAAGTTAATAACTATAATGGATTGATACATATGACACGACCTTTATAGCTTATAATAATTATGATTAATATTATTTAGTAAAAGAATTAACTATATGACTGTGCGTACTGCAAATTTGGATTAATTCCAGTGACATCAAGTTTACTGTTTATTAAAGTTTCATGTTCTATAACATTTATGTTGCAATCGTAGCGTTCAAAAATCAAGAAATTCTACATGATAATTTCATAGAGTGCATTA
The DNA here is from genome assembly GCA_929113105.1 of Agrypnus murinus. Classification (NCBI taxonomy): domain Eukaryota; kingdom Metazoa; phylum Arthropoda; class Insecta; order Coleoptera; family Elateridae; genus Agrypnus; species Agrypnus murinus. The sequence goes on along the minus strand of OV816024.1, from coordinate 94,750,997 downwards.
TTTTTTCTACCTGAGCATAAGACTTCTCTGTGTGTCGTACGTGTTAACTATATCTGAAATGAAACTGAACCCATTAGCGATATTAATTTACGGTATAAACAGGGGTAGTTTCATTCGCATAAAGACCATGTGTTTATCAAAGTCTATAATCAGTTAGCACATACATATTAATATGCGGCTATCGGAAACCGTACACTGCATATTATGCATATATGAACATGTTTTATATTTTATGTGTATGCATGATATGATCTCGCCGCTATGTGAATTCATGCTGCATTTTTTAATTTCCTATATCCTTCCAATTACAACAGGTATCGGACATTCCGTATACTATATACGTATGTTATCTCTGTGGACGGCTTATTCATTATGTGTTATGTATAAAAAGCTTGATGTTAACCGCGAGAGATGTTATCGGTTTTCATAATAGGTTATTTTTTTTAATTAGACCTAATTTTGTTTGTGAATATAGTGTTTATTTGCAGTAGCAAGTATAACTGTGAGAATTTTTTTCTTTGGTTTTTTAGATAATTATTGTCTATTTTTCTGTCTGAATAAGGTACACTTATGGAAGGATTATGCAACGAAGAACGTTTTCCTTATTGAATCAAATATAGTTCATGAGTATTCAACATTATAATATGGTAGTCATCGTATTATTAGAAACTTACATAAATTTAAAGTTTGTTATTATTTAAAGGCTATTATTTACTAAAGATAAATGAGATATTATAATTATTACTATGGTTTCAGAGTTGCTTCGCTCAAGCTTAATGATATACTAACATTTTTATATTGTATGTGACTATTTACTTTACTAAATTTAGTAAAAAAAACTAATATAGTGAAATGCCTTGTCTTGTATGCCTTAGGTCAAAATTTATGTTTGATACTGCTAGTTCCTTTATAAACTGCAATTAATGTTTTGTTACAGCATTACTTCTGGTTTGAAGAGAAAATAATAGGTATACTTTATTTATTATACGAAATTTATTTTTCATCAAAAATATCTAGTGAAAAACAGACATATAATAACCATAAGGTACACATTTTTACAAAAGTAATGACTATGTACAAAAAGTGTTAAACAAATAAACGTATATTTCTTTTGGAGGTTAGAGGTCGTCCTTAAATTACGTAACGCGTGATGGGGAAGAGGGAATTTTTGATATCGTTACACAGTGTTACAAGGGTATTAAACTTAGCGTAACGTAACTTAAAATTCTTTTGAAACATTTTTTTTAACTTGTAACTTGATTTACAACGACAGAATAAATATTATTTTAAAAAATCTATAGTATTTTCCTACGTTAGATTATTGCTGTTATTTCATCATTTCATAAAATAATATTTTAAAATTTCGCGGTATTCGAGACGGTCGTATTCGTCAACGTAATAAAATTTCGGAGTTAAATGGTTTTTATTGGAACGGGGATTGATAGTAGCGTTACGTAATTATCGATGGGGGGTTCAGAGTAGCGTTACAAAGCGTTACAAGGGGTAGGGGTACCAGATTTCTTCTAAATATGCGTTACGTAATTTAAAGACTACCCCTTATCAAGCAAAAATGTAATCTTACCCGAGCAGAAATTTGTTATGGCAAACCCTAAAACGATCTGGGCCGGATCAGGTTCTACTACGGCATGCCCTATTAAGGAATTTATATGTGGCCCTATAAGGTAAGATGGACTGACCTATAAGGTTGTTCCCTATCAGGCTCGGATATGGATATGGACATATTTGAAAGCCTGATCGGATTCAGATCTGCTAAGGCGTTACATTTCTGATCTGGCCCTTGTTTAAACTAGGGCAGGCCGGATAGGAGCCCGATTCTAGCCTTATCAGATTTCTGCTCGGGGTACTGAGGTTACTTAAGTACTAGTACGTTGAAACTGCTGCGTTTAATTTAATAAAATACTTCCTTCTTATGTAAAAAGTGTACATCTCCATATGTGCTATACCATAGATCTTTATAAAAATCGTAGAATCTATTTCATTTATGTAATGGAAGTTTCAAAACTTGTAGCAGCACTACTAGTACCATTCTTCACAATTTCTATCTTAAAGCATCATTGTCGACACTATATTAAACAGTGTCTCCTAACCACACATTGTATTTGACTAATTGCCAATTACCGTCAGATAGTTTTATGCCGAAAAAAAGGTATCATCGTTACAGAAATACGTATTGGCAATTAGTCAAATACACCTTTAAATATAGTGTTGTGATAAACCACCGTCCTTACAATTAGTATTCATCATCGTAGAGTTGTCTCGTAGCTTACTTCGTGAAAATCCATAATTCTCACTTTGAAAGTTGAAAGGCTTGTTAATGTAAAATAGCATACAAAAAAAGTTATGGAAATGATTTTCGTTCACATTGCTTTCTAATCGTTTTACAATTATCATGTTTTATCAAGAATAATTAGATAAGAAAGTTCTAAAAGGTGTAGTAGAAATATAAAAGCAAAGTTGTTTTTTTTTCAATAGAATTCAATTTTATTTACATCACAACTTACGAGGATTACTTCACTGGGTGTTGGGCTGTTCTGTTCAAAACGGTTGTTCAAATGGTTTTCAAACGGTAAAATACGTTTACATATAAAAATATACAATAATAATGCATACATTTTAAAATAAAAATACCTATAAAAAATATATAATACATGTTAAAATAATAATTGCCGTTATTTCATCATTTCATAAAATAATATTTCAAACTTCGCGGTATTCGAGACGATCATATTCGTCGACGTCATAAAATTTCGGAGTTAACATGCTTTTTAAAATTATTGGAGAAGAGATTGCTAGTAGCGTTACCCAATTATCGAAAGGGTGTTCAGAGTAGCGTTACGTAATTATTGAAAGGGGGTTCAGAGTAGCGTTACAAGAAGTAGAGGGTACCAGATTTCTCCTAAATATGCGTTACGTAATTTAAAGACGACCCCTTATCAAGCAAAAATGTAACCTTAACGGTACAGAAAGTACTGTAGGTACCTCAAGTATATAGTTCATTGAAACTGTAATATTTAAATTAAATTTTATGTAAAAAGGCTATTTATTTACTATGCAGTTATATGTAAATCGTATAAAAGAGCGTGCTGTATCATTGGTTGCCTATGCGTACATAACGCTTTTACTTGATTATTTTCAAATGCAATATAGGGTAAATTGCACATATTGCAAATTAAATTAATAGCGCTATACTATGTGTTATATTATAGATATTTGTAGAAATCGTAGAATTGATTTCCTTTATGTACTGGATGTCATGACTTTTAGCAGCACTACTACCTAGTGCCATTCTTCACAATTTCTATCTTAAACCATCATTGTAGAGTTGTCTCGTGCTTTACTTAGTGAAAATCCATAAACTCTCATTTAAAAGTTGAAAGGCTTGTTAATGTAAAATAGCATACAAAAAGAAGTTATGGAAACGATTTTCGTTCACAAATTTCTTCCTAATCGTTTGACAAATATTTACAATTATCATGTTTTGAGTTTAAAAAATAGTTAGCTCAGGAAGTCTAAAAAGGTGTAGAAATACAAAAGCAAAGTTGTTTTTTAAAATAGAATTCAATTTTATTTACATCACCACTTGCGATGATTACTTCACTGGGTGTTGGGCTGTTCTGCTTAAAACGGTGGCTCAAATAGATTTCAAACGGTAAACTAATGCCTGCACTGAAACAAGTTCATAGTTTTTTTTAACGCTCAGATTACACCATTAATTTACTTGGCATTGAATTAAACAAAATTATAAACTGAAAACTTTCAAGCTGACTACCGTAACTCTTAGTTCCCACATCAAGGTTTAAACTATAAACCCAACGATACGATAATGTTACTCAAAACTCTGTAACACCAAATCCAACCAAAAATTTTGTTTACTCTATCGCGAGAGAGTGTCGTCCCCTATTCCCAATGTTCATCTTTCCTTTTAAAATTTGAAAAGGGGCGATTATATTCCCGAAGGTTTCAACCAACAACACGTTGATCAAGCCATCATTATTATCAATAACAAAAAAAAACCCAATCACGTTTATTAAAAGACGTAGACAACTAAAAAATTTCAGGACCGGAAAATAAGTTTATCATAATTTATTTCAATTCGCAATATAATTATGTGTCATAAAATGTAAAATATTGCTTCAAAAGCCACACATTCCTATGTGAACATTTAGTGTCGAAGATGGTTTGGCTCAAGATAAACAATTTATTTACCTGACAATGGATTATATAATGCTGTTTTTTAACAAATTTATTAGTATTTTTTGAACAATTAGCTTAAAATTAGTTAAGTTAGTTCGTCTTACAATACGATAAACAAAAATGGCTTAAATACGTGGCAAAAAATAGAAATGGATTGCCGATGGCGATGTTTGAATTTTTGAACAATCGGCGCCTATTTTCGGTCGAGCTACAAAAACAAAACACTAGATAGGTGGAATATTTTCTATTAAGCTGAAAATCAGTAAAGCCGCAAATGTTCCAGGGAAAAAATATTACTATGTGCAATATTTGAACAAGATAACATGATTTTGTCAATAAATCATCGAATAACATGGATGTTTCCATATTCCCAAATTGATAACATAATAAAGTCTGTTGCTACTACTACTACCTTTAAAATGATATTTAAATCAAACCATGTAAATATTTAATTACTATGATCTAATGTAGAAAATAAGTGAGTTATTTTGTCAGCTACTGTGTAGCAGAAGTTACAAAGTTTGCCTCGTAAGTCAATAATGGCTACCGAAGTAATAGGCTCTACTAAAGGCCGTGTCAATGCGATGTTTGGCACATTAAAGAGATCTTTAATGTCGTCAGTGGTAGGTGGAATTTTGCCAGGTTTGACTAAATTTTAGTGGAGTTGGCCATATGATCGTAACAATCGTCACCAACCCAAACAAACAAAAAATATATTCAGACCAATTCTAAAATTACACATTTCTTTCTGAATTTCTGTTTAAGTACGCCACTACCACCTAGCTCAGTCGGTATGGAGTAGATATTGCCACTGGAATCTTTCGCTATTAATATTATTTCTCAGTTTGTATAAATAGAAACCGCAAGATGAAAAATACAGCACTGCAAGCAAATTGGGTTTAATAAAAAGTTTTATACATATAATTGCAATCTATTTCTATGATTAAAGTATACGCCGCTAGTCAGTTTTCATAAATAGAAAGACAAAAGATAAACATAATCCATTGTTGCAATAACAAAAATGTGAGTTACCAACTTCCTTTTTTCTAGAAACTGTCGGTACTGTATGCATTAAAAACTCCAACACCACATTTAAAGCCAACCAATACGTACTATTATCAAGTAGATACCTTGGTTTTTATTTAATTAAGGATAATTATTGCACTTAGACTATTTCACTTACACACCTACATAAAATTTACATTTATAGAATGAAGTTAAATTAGCATTGTTTACTTTATGCATGTAAAAAGTATATAATATGCATTACATTAATTACTTTGTATTACTCATTTTCTGGATAAAAAATAGTTTTTTTTCATTTTTTTGCTTTGCTGTTGTTAAAGAAAAATAATGTACTCAATAAGAACATTATTCTTAGTATTATGATACGAAACATGAATGTATGGTAATTAAAAAGCTTCACAACAAAGGTTTTTGTTGGGTTTTAATATTTTTATTCTATTTAATTAATATTTTGCGATATACTTAGAGCTTTAGAACAGAACACAACCTAGTAATATGAATGAAATATTTGATTGTGAAGCATAGTTGTTCCATTGAAATAAGAATATAGAAACTTTGATAGTGTGCTATGAATGTGCATTTCATACCTTAGCAATCGGATTTGTATAGTTGTATAATTGATATACGAGTTGAATTTGCTGTTACTGTATTAGGTTAGGTTAAAAATGATTTAAATTCTGCAAACGTGTGTGTAATTGAAAAATGGAAATTAATCAGTCAAGAGTTAAGAATCAAGTGCTAATAGTCATGAATTAAAATTAAATAATAAATATACATACATATAAGGTATATTAAAATAACATGTTATAACCGCCTGATTGTTTCTTTTGCTTTTAAGATTTTTTATGTTTGTATAATTTTCGATCATAAATTAATCAATTCATAGTCTTGAAGGTGATGTAGTTCTTCGAATAATGACGTAATTGGTGATCTAACAAGACATCGATAGGTTTTTACTTCAACGTATTTCAGAATCTAACACACAAGCTTTGAGGTTAAAAACAAGTAGATCTGATTAGGCTGGCCATCATAGTCTAGTCTGCCATCACACAAGGTATTGGTTAGAATGCTCAAGATAATCGTGAACTCAGGTTTGTTGTAATTGCATCAGCATTGTTATTCGCAATTTAGAAGGAAAGTATGATTATGAAAAAATAAAGTCCCCCTGCGTTGCCGAGGTTTATATCTTATATAAAATATCTACATATTTTACTAGATAAATTAGATCACAAGTAATTTATCGAGTTCCAACCACCACAAGTGCGTCAGTCTTGAAGCCAGTCTTAGATCATTGATTGAAGAGTCTCTTAATGAGGCTCCTTAATGACCTTAATGAAGTAACATAAGGTTGTGATACTTAAATTGTTTAGAAATCTACATAGATATGTACAGAGCGTTTCAAAAGGAAAAACGACAAAATTATACGTGGTACAGGGTTATTCATTATATTTCGAGCACCCCTTTAATTTTTTATTATAGGGAATAAAAAAGAGTTTTGTATAAAAGTTAAATTAGTGTATCTATGTGTTTATTAATAAACAATTGTATGCCATGCAACATATAGACCACATATAGAGGTAGTTAAATTTTTATTTCATTTCGTATTTCAAACAATGGTTTATATACTACAATTAGTAAAATAAAGTATAACTTGATCTCCGTTGTCAATGACACCGGAGTTCAAGACGTTCTTGATCTCCGTTGTTGTTGGCAACGTAAAAATCATTTGATGTTCCACAACAGCCACACGAGACATGCTGCTTTTTATCTCCTTGGTTACGCGTATGATGACACAGACAAGGCAACTTGCTTCATTATACAATAAATTCGGATGAATTTTAAAAGGGAGAAATTAGGATTGAAATACGAAATAAAATAAAACAACTTATGCAATACGGAGATCAAGCTTCTTTAAATCCTCGAAGATGTTATAATACATCTTCTCGGATTTAAAGTATCGCTTGATCTCCTAATTACATAATATATATTATTCAACACCTCTAAATAAAAAGGGCGCTAGCTTGATAATTTTAAGTACCTAATTAAAGTTGAAGTTTACTCAGTTGTGCGTAGAAAGACTTTTTACCCACTGTAAAATAACGATTGGCTGCTATTGTATCTAGCAACCAATCACCAATCACCTAGTCATCGGGCTAAAGTATAAAATTTATTACCGTCAAAAATTACAGACTAAACTATACATAGTACACATTGGAAATTCAATATTTGAATTTAAATAAAGAGGTGTTGAATAAAACGTTGTATGGTATACGTCAGTTAAGGATATTAGTGTTAGACATATTACAAAATATACCAGGTGACTATGGGCCTAGGGCCAAGCTTATATCTCCAATATTTGGGAATCGATTTGTATGAAATTTGGTACAGAGATATAAGGCACAGTTTCGAATTTACTGGCAAACAGACATAATAGCTGACTTCGGGTTTCGGTAGAAAGCCAACACGAATCATATTACATCCGACCATGTTTCCAAAGTGTAGTTGACATGTTTTTAAAGGTTTTGATACAAAAAAGCAAATTTTCTTTTGCAGGAAAGTGGGCTACAAAGCCAAATAGTGCTAGAAAATAAAAAATCTTATCCTATACTCAATATGTCTTACCCGAACAAAATATTTAAAACGAGTATCTAGCTGATGATCTTCAAAGTATGATGATTTTTAGTTATTTTCTCTGATGATGAACTTATGCCGTGGCCGTGTAACTACTTGTTGTACCAACATTTCCTGTTCACATTCTGTTGAAAGAGCATTTACCAAAAACCTGATACACACGACAAAGCAAAAGTTGATCAGATCATTCATTCACCATGATAGGAAATTTGTTAAACTGAAAAATTTTGTTTTGGGGGAAATAGGTAGTTTAGTTTATTCTAATCAACAATTCTCTTGGCACAACTTTCTCTTTGACAAAAAAGTGTATTGAAAGCAAACATCTTAAATATCCACACACATCCAGTAATTTATGCTGGCCAATTTAATACCCATCATGCCGGTCGCTTGGCCTAACCTAACCTAACCTAATCCAACCTAACCTAACCTAACGTAACCTAACCTAGCCTAACCTAACTTAACCTAACATATTTAGAAAGATTCTAAAAGAGTTTCCTCAAAGTCAACATCGGCTACTGGAGTATTTGAGCTCTTCATACAAATTTCAATCATTAACTCTGTTTCAAGGCCTAGATGTTCCAGATGTTTCTAGAAGTCCACACGTCTTTTATTGAGTTGTTCTTACAAGAATCCCTTTAAAATAGGTATCAAAAGTAAACCAACACCAAGTACACTATAAGGGTGACCCACGACGCAAACAAATAGAACCCAACTACGAAAATCATTGCCACGCCAATTTTCTACAATTCTTGCTACTTGGTTCTTTGTTCTTCTGTCTGCCGACTGAAATTATCGCCTATTAATAATTGACTTTCGGAAGTGTATATCTTTTTTATCATTCAAATAAGATAAGTATCTGATATTTAAATGGTTACGTTTCAATGTGGTGAAGATACCAGCTAATTTAATAAATTTTCGCATTTTTAAAGGTTCACATGTACAAATGTCAATTGCGTTAATAGATATACAGTATACAAGTACTTTGAAGCTTTCCATATTGATAACGAACGTCAAGAATATTTTGTTCAATCCTGTCGTTGAAAATTACTGTTTCTTACCTAGATACCAAAGGTGAAAGCGTTTGTTTTGTCCATTCAATCTACTTACATAGCAACGGGCGAGCGAAAGCAGTGGGTAAAAAATTTTCACTCAATCCCGATAAGCAAAGTTATAAGCTGAACATTTAACCAATTTTATTCATAACGGTAACACGTATCAACAAAATTACTTATAATATGAAAGTTAACATTGCAATTGTTAAAAATCGGTTGACTAATACCAGGGAATTGATCTTTGTTGACAAATAATGACAAATTGATTGTTTGTTTTATGACGAATGATGAGAACCATAACAACAAAAACCGCCTCCTAATTTTTCTGCAATTATTCTAAAAATTTAAATTTATTTATGTATTTTTTTAATTTCTAATAGCACTATTGAACAAAACGCTATACAGCACTCGTGGGAAACTGAGTCACTCACTTGTGTGTCGTTCCACACTCGGCTTCGCCTTGTGTGTAATCTAGACACACGCGTGAGTAAAAAAATTAGTTTCTCCACTTGTAAACGATACCTAACATATATATGATGAATTTGAACAGTGAAGAAAAATGCGAAGAAACTACTAAAAGTCTACATTTAAAAGAAATCTAGCAGGCAGGTCTGGAATCCAATAATAACCCTCCTGCTCGTGAGACACCTATGATTACTCTCAAACAAATGACTTCTAGGTTAGTTACAGTAAGTGAGGCACTAACAAACAAAAACTTTACAAAAACAAATAATCAAAAAGTAACTAAAGAACGTCAACCAACCAAATTGGGCAAAGTGTTTCGATGGAATTCATGTAGATTTTAATCAAGTATGTTTAATTAAGTAAATCTTATTTTCAATAAATTGTTGTAAATATTGGAATTTTTGTTATATTGATTTTAATTACCTACTAGATCACTTTTATAAATTTCAGTTATAACACACTACAGTGCATTTGTAGAAAAATTCCAGAAAAGTTGTTTCTATTTGAGATTTTATACTTACCAAAAAATTTTATATACAGGGTGTAACTAACATAGGTTAATTTCTTAAAATTAAAAAAAATATTTTTACTTAACTAGTATTCTTAATGTAATGTGACACAGCAAACGTACTTAAAATTTGAAATGCATTTTCTCTAAAGCTACCTCATGTTGATAGGCAAAATATGTTCTACATCACCTTGTATAAATACAAAAAGTTTATTTGCTTAAGATATGTAAGCAATGGACAATTTTTGTCATATTTTGAATTAATTTTATATAAAATACTTCTTGTAAAAATTTATAAACTGATGCCAAAAGTAAGGGATATCGTAAATTAAATAAAATAAAAACTTCGGAGAAGCCACTGTTTGCGATGTTAAAACTTTTATACCGCCAAGGTAGTCAAGAATGTAATTAAATAAAGTTTCATTAATAATAGTAAACGGTTGAAATCTTGAAAATGGAAAAGAAGCTAGAAGCTAAAGAATATTTTCCATTTGCAAGATTTTTTAAATTTATTTCGATTTCATGAACTGCGTTTCCCTTTGTAACATTATTATCAATGAATTCTGGGAGTTCTTGGTTGAAGATTTTAACAATTAAATTTCTTTTAAATGTCCAGTCTAGTCCAAATGTCCAAATAGACATGCAGTGCTATTAAATTAAAATGTAATATACTCATTACTCCCTATATTGCATTTTAAAATAATCATATCAAACCATTGTATTTCCTGTAAGTTTATGCAACCAACAATACAGCAATACTAAAAATGATTTCACTTTGGAATAATTTAACACTAATTGAGTTTATTAAAAAATACAAACGTTTATTATGTTTAACTCCGAAACCAAGACGAACCAGCAGGATCTTTAATCTTATACATTTCTCATGAATATGAAGAAATTTTCCAAAAGTCTTGGGAAATTCATTAATGAAAGTCCCAGAATTTGGTACAGCTGTGGTAAAATCAATTTCAATCTAAAAAATTAAAGACAATTAAAATTTAAAATATTTGACGATACGAAAATGAAAATAGCTAAGAAGCTTTTACCAATTTTTTTAATTATCGGATACTGTTTGGTGCTATTTGTTCACTTCTTAAATATTTTTAAAAAATTTTGTTGTATTCGACACGTAACAGAGCAATTTACCAGATTGATATTTGTCCCGTTTAACAAAATCTTATCATATTTGCTACAAGTAACTAGGTATGGGGTCATTCCATAAAATAAGGGAAATTATCAAATAGGTTTTGAATTTATTTCTTCAAAATTTTGGTGACGCTAGATTATAATCTAGCGTCACCAAAATATTGATAATTATAATTATCAATATTTTGTGCAGGTAAAATATATCGAGTAGATGGTAAGGTGGTCTGTTTTGAAACGTTTTAATAACTTGAAGATTTTAACAGTGGTTCCTAAAACTTTTTTTAATCTTTGACACTATTTAGCTTGGTGGTTCATTTTTATAAATAAAAAAAAATAGGAAAAGTTTGCTTTTAATACAAGAATTTTAAAAACATGTTTGTGTCCTATATAAAGAAAATGATCTATATTTTAACTGTATATAGACAATAAAAAATGGCATTACTAAAAGGTTATTAATTATTTTAATGGAAATAACGCACCACCTTATACATTAATATAGTATTTATCTATGATCATACAAAAAGCGACTACTTTTTACACTGATTTTCGTGTAAAAAGTTAACGTTTATTATTGAGCTACTGTTATAAAAATTTTATTACACGTTAATGTCAACAACAGATGTATGATAGATGATTTATGAACATTTTACAAATTGGTTGCTAAACAACTTAGCACGTAAAAATGAAAGCAAACTGATATATATGACATAAGTCACAAATTTTAAAAAATATTGTAAGATACACATGTAAAACGTCTATTCATTGCACTCAAGTCTTTTAAAACACTTGCTCGTGTCTTCAACCGTTCGTGCAATAAAGAATGACTCTTTATACTTTATTCTTAAATATCATTTTTATTTTATTTTTGGGAGAGGAATCAGACTGGCGGAGCATACTTCGTACCTCATGGCACTGATTGCTATGATCATTTGGCAGACCCTACTAGAATTTAGCCAAATCTGGGGGAATTCCATCCCCAGTAGGGATTTTTAACGTGCCAAACATCGCATTGACACGGGACATACAGTTTTACTTCCTATCCGAGAAGAAGGCGTTTTTTAATGTTTCTCCGCTATGAAAAATTACCAGCTCGACCGGGGATCGAACCTGCGATCTTGCAACATGCAAACCACTAATCCACCAAGGCTGGCTCTTAAATATCTATTATGTGGTTTATATTTTGTTGTTATATTTATGTAAAAATAAGCCGAATAAACACTATGATAAAACATTCTCTACATACATTTGGTATGTATGTACAAATGTACATATCTACCAAACATAATATTATATAAATGTAAATAGTTTTTTTTGACTACTTCAGTTTGGTTTGAAGAAGCTAAAATTTAAAAAAAATTGAAAAACGTCAAGTTTGAAAAATCATTATTAAATTTCAATAACCAAGATTTCTGCAGGTAAGATTATTGTTCAAGATTAAGCAACACAATCTAATTAATATGCTTCTAAAGTTTTTCTATTAAAAGGTAGACTAGCTAAATTTTCTTATTCTTAAAATTGGACCACATAAACAAATAGTGCTAAAGAAATTAGAACAAAGTTTTAATATGTTTTTGAAGGTTTTTTTATTAAAAATGCTGAAAGTTTTTCCTAAACTTTCTTTTGCATAAAAATAAACCATAAAGCCAAATAGCGCTAACGAATAAAAAATTGTATCCTCTACTCAATATATCTTATCCAAATAAAATATTTATGATAAGATTCTGACTGGCGATCTTCAATGAACGATGATTGTCAGTCAGACAAAGCATTTACCAAAAATTCAACCAAAATCTTGGACAAAACAAAAGTTGTTCAAATCATTCATTCAGCATGACAGAAACTTTGTTAAACTGAAAAATCCTATTTGATGGAATAGGCAAATTGGTTCGTTCTAGTTTGGCGTAAGAAGACTTTTTGAAAGCATTCAATTTTACTTAATACTTATCGAGATTTTTTATTGGACCAATATCTGCCTATTAGAAACGAAGATTTTTCTTAAAACATTTTAACACATTAAAATATTTTTGTAAAGAATTAAGAAAACGTATTTTTTCGAACTCCAACCAACAGTAAGTAATATTAGTGAATAATATCTGGCATGTCACAATGATCTCACATGAAATTTACCACCGATTAATTAATTTTTTGTACTAGTTTTTACTCGTTGGAGGGTTGAACTATTTATTGAATCTATATGAATTTTTTACTGCTCCTGAATATAAATATGTATTAGATTTTCTCTGATAAATAATCAGAAAATTACGTATAATTAATAATATAAATAAAACAACATTACAACAAAATTTAGCTACGAAAAATCTACTAAGCCTGAAATTTTCTTATAATTATAGATTTTTTCAGGCACATCAATCATTCTACATCATTGTTACACGTGTGAAATTACCTTATTGATCTTCTTAATCATCTGATGTAAGTTACATATTTTTCATTTTATCTACTATATATAGTGTTCGTACTATTGAGTTCATAATGGTCTAGGCCAGCAAGGCTAATATGATGCTATTTTATTCTATTTTTTCAGTGTAAACACATAGGATAAAATAATAAAAAATTACATAACTTTTTACATAAATATACGTTCTTATATTTTAATCAATTTGCCTAATTGAGAATTTTAAAAGTCTTTACAATAATGTGCATAGTTCAAAATAGAAATCTGAATATTCACCACTACAATTTTTGGCACTTACGACTGACACGCATTATTACAGTATTGATCAATTTTCAGATAACAATCATCACGAAAAATGAAACTAATTCTGTCGTTATCGCCCTGAAAATAGAATTTAATTAGTAAATAAAAATAATTTTCAGCATATACAGAACAGAAAATATACAGAAGAATTTTAAAGTTGTCTAATAATTTTTATTTCAAGCGATCAACTAAAGTGAGAACCTGTAATTAACGAAAAATTTACAAGCTCACCGCTACCCAATAATTAAGTTTGCTAAAAGTTAAGCATGTATTATAAAATCCACAGTTCTGAAATTCTCGTTGGTAATTGCATATACGATAGAATCGACAAAAACGCTTACTGGTATACCTATGTTATCTCACTATCAGATAAGGCTAATGAGAAGTGAGATACACTACACACAAACAATTTTTGCATAGGGATTAATCAGCCCAGTCCCCACTGCGGGTGAGGCCATCTTGGACGTAATGGCGCCCCATTCGCCAACGGGGCGGGATTTCCCTGGCGCCTCGGGGGAACCAGATGGTGGGGTAACCGAAGTGGGCGCCGCAAAGTGCGCATGCATGGGTCTTCAGATCCTCGTGCGTAGACTCTTGGTGAGGACGACAGCAGCAACGTCGCGAGTGCCCCGTGTCCTTCAGTGAGTGACTTCCTGACGCCATCACGGAATTCATAAACTCAGTGCAGGGCCAATGTGCACCGGGTTCATTATCGGTCGCCGGGGGCGCTGTGTCATTTGGAGGTGAGCCGCCGAGTGTTTTGGCGACCACCCCCATCGTCGTCGCGGCGCCGGCTAGCACCATGAATCAGCTAGGTACTGTTTACGCTACCAAGCGTCGCCGTCGAAATGGAAAAAGGTAGGAACATTGTATAAATAATGTAGTGCATACATTTGTTAGTATGTCTATATTGACAGTTTAGTCTTTGATTTGCAAAGCAAAACAATCAATAAAAGAAAAGGCTTAAATCGATAAATATGTGAGTCAAATAATTCGTATTTGTCTTTCGTGCATATTTAATGGTGTTTTCTGACATTGCAATACCTCAAATGTAAGAAGTATATTCAAAAAGTGGATTTATACTAAGTACTAACAATTGAGCAGATTGAACTGCATCTACCCCTCATTAAAATATCTAAATCATTTTCAGAATCAATTTCATCACAAAACATCCGTATTTTTCTTGAATAAATGAATTCATTTTCAAAATCAATATTCAAGTCAAGCAGCTTTATCATTTAAAGTGTCTTAAGTACTATAATAAAATCTTATTAACATATTCCGTTAAAAACTACGAGAAACGTTAAGTATCTGAATAGTTAAATGATTTATACATACGTTATATGTAAATACATTCAACATGTTTTGACCAATATTGAACAAAACAATAAATCATTTAAAAGATGTAAAGGTAATAAATTATATCACCTGAAGATATCTAATTTATTGTCTAATGTAACGAGGCAATGTATCGAAGGAATTACATAATAGAAGAACACTTTTGATCACGCTAGGGATGCCGTAGACTTTTTGTCTTCGAGAAGTTTTAAATATAATTTCATTATTCTCATATTTAGGATATACTTTTCATATTTATAGTTTTGATTATTTCCTGAAACTAGCCTAAACTCATCATTGTTGGAAAAGAAAGTTGGCGGAAAGCTTTAGGGGCTGTTGAAATACAATTTCACCTTGACCGGTTCAATAGATTTTTGAAAAGATAGCTGGTCAGATATTCCTTGTAAATTAATTTTCGGAAAACTATAATACCAAACAACCAAGTTTAATACAAAACTATACAGTATAAGTGGTGGAAACCAAATGCAGCAGTGTAGCTAGAAAGCAAAAGGTCACCTCTGGATTGGGCAAAATGTTGAAAATACCACTTACGTCTTGGTATTCCAAATAACAAGGTTGAATCAATTTTCATCATGATTATTTTATAGTGAAAGAAAGCCCATGGCCAATAATGCAAAATCAAAAATAATGATTAGTAATTAGATTGTAAAAACAGAAGAGAAGCATTGCAATATCATAAGAACATTAGAGATCAAATCAGAAATAGATTAAAAACTCGCGGGAAACCGTAAGGCATTTCAATTTATACCATTTACTGTTATCGAGACCATGAACATTAGCTAAAGAAATAATTTCAATAGTTTTTCTATATACATGACTCATTATTCCAAAATGGTATTCTAAGTTTGGGCTTTACTCAAATTATAATATATCTTTGATTTGGTATTTTTGATAACAGTATGTGTGAATATTATTTTTAGATTATTTGTAAGACTAATTTGAACCGTTCTTAGCTGGTTGGAATTCAAAAACAAAAAGTTTGACATACCAATTCTAATAGCAGTAGGTCCTTGATTTCTTGATTATGTATTATTACCCAAAAATAAATAGGTGGTTATTTGTAACAAATTTGTTGAGAAAAAAATTGTGAGATGTGGAAACAAAAAATAAATCAAAATAGTTTTAGCTTCTTTCTCTATCTGTTTACCAACGTATTTGGTAGATACAGAGAGTATTTTCCTATAACTATACCCATCTAAAATCACCAATACCACAGTAATAAGCATTGACACTATCTACACGATAAATTTCTTCTGACGTTTAATCATAATAAATCAATAAAAATTACTGTTTGCGATTTTAAAGTTTCTACAAAACAATTCCTTGTTTTCCAGAAAAAATGTAACGGTGTTTTGTGTACCTATTACCTATATACAAGTAAATATATTATTATAATAATTTCGCTTTAAAATCGATCATACACGCACATTGTAAGCGGTACACGCGATACTATGGTTTGGTATTATCTAAAGTTACAAACAAGTAAAACATCAATCAGTTTCCTACTAGAGTAGTAAAAGTAAATGGATACTTCGGCATTTTCATTTTTATTAAATATTTTTATACAATAACTGAGTTTAAGAATTTTTTCTCTTGGTTGTCATTATTGCTATATATTCACTGAGTATCTATTAAATTTATCAATAGCCAACCTTTTACAACAGTATAAAAATGGGAACTGAAAATATGGTTTACTAGTCAATCAGCAATTGGTTGAATGTGGCACTAAATTAATGTTGCAACTTTTCGAATAAGGTCTTTACCCCTGCAATTAAAGCAAGATTATTGATATCCAAAACAAATAGTAGGTAACTTTATATGAATCAGAAGTCTTTTTAGTACACTCCAATTTTTAAAATCCAATCAGATTTTTGCTTACAATAATCTGAGGTTATATATTACGTTTATCCGTCGGAATCAAGTGCATGCGAAGATCAACAAACGAGATAAATAATTAAAATAACTTATATTTTCATGTACCTATGGAGATAAAAACATTAATGACTCAATTTTCAAGTTACACTATAGCCTTTATCATACTTGATCGAAAATGCTTCAAGCGAAATTTGGCAATATTTTAATTTGGAACATGCATGATTCCATCTTCCATATAGACGTTCTTTATTTAACTTTGCAAAAATCTTTGTGTCTTATTATTTATATTTCCCTAATTTGAATTTTATTTTTTTACAAAAAATTGAAGATTTCTAATCTTAAAGGAATAAATTAAAAATAGACATATGATAGCAACCACTTCAAACATATCAGACAAATCCATCCAAGTAGTAGCAAAGTTACAAAAAACAATCATATAATCCAAAATTATGAGTACTCAAATTTACAAAATAATTACCCCTATATTGTCTCAATTTAGACCTCCCTAATGTTTAATTGCGGTCACACAGGTAAAATAAATCCGTTATGAAATGTTTAAAATGACGTAGACTCGTTTGATATAAAATAGACAAACGAAATGGAATAAACAAAGAGCAAGCCATTAAAAAATAAAAAAAAGTCTAACTATTTCAACTATAATTAGTCAATTTTAAGAACACAGAATATGAAACCTATAATTAACTAAACAGGAAGAAAAAAGCAAATCCTAAGAAATAATATATTTATCTGCTAAGTACATCTAAACAGATCTGTGGTTTGGTTTAAAAAAAATAATATATTCAAAAAATTCAAATTAATTGTTGTAACAAAATGGCAAAATTAATTCTTCAAAAGTGTAATATGGTTTCGGCGATACAACCAACTGTCCGATTCGAAATTAGTAAATATTTTACCGCCCACCATAGTCACAGCTGAATGGATGTTAAACGTCTTGTCTAAATCAAGCAGAGAATGTTTCGGAGGTTTTTGCTACTCTAGTATGTGGAATTAACTAATTAGATGAATCATAAATATTACTAACGAATTTTTACGAAGCAATCGGCAATAATAATAGCTTTGAATTTATGCTATATATGAGAATTCTGTTATTATTTGGAAACACATTTTTCGCAATATTTCTTTTACAGAGATTTTACATAGATTTTTTTTCTTAATGTTGTCTTTTAAGCAAAAGTTTTCTATTCGAACACAAATTTCGGCAGAAAATCGAGTGTTCGTTTAGAAATAATGATAAGAAGATAGAAAATAAGTAGATAGATTAGTGATACCTATATAGTTCTCAGTAAAAAAAATTGTACGTGGTCTTGCATGCAATGTTTGCTTGTCGAAGCTAAAAGGCTCTTAATGGTTTAGTATTAAAACATCCTGCTCTTACAATCTTACCTTGCTCTATTTTTCTAATATTAATGGATTGCAGAAACATAGTATATCCAAGGAAAATAGTTTTAGGCGGTAGTCAGTAAACTGACTTGTT
Source organism: Agrypnus murinus (assembly GCA_929113105.1). Taxonomy (NCBI): domain Eukaryota; kingdom Metazoa; phylum Arthropoda; class Insecta; order Coleoptera; family Elateridae; genus Agrypnus; species Agrypnus murinus. The sequence continues at coordinate 94,732,509 of OV816024.1, read as the reverse complement.
TGAATTCCTTCATTTTTATTAAATACGGTTAGTGGAAGAACTTGTAAGACTATTGCTAAGCCAACTAAAACCTAAAAAGTATTAGAAGCAAATACCTACTCCTGTTGGCATACCAGAACACTCAAAATCGATCGAATTTACAAAAGGAAGACATAATTACGTAGTTATCACATGGGACAAATATTAAACAGTCCTTGTTAGCTAAGATGGATTTATAATCACTAGATTGCTATATAAAAACTCTTGTTTTCTTAAAACCAGAGTATAACATTATGAAACAATTATATTATTTCATAATGTTAAATAAATATTACTCTGCTACACTTTAAATAAATTTTTAAATAGGGCTTCATTCGTACTTTTCGCATAGAGTTTATTGAAAAAGAACGGCATACTGTTTATAAAGACCTATTCGTAACATTAAAATTAAAAGCTGTTACTGTTTCGTTATAGAGCATTAAAAATCATTATAAATCACAAAACGTCTTTTAACTTTAGGAATGTGATAAATTTAATGCTTGCGTTGGTATGTCCATGCATGCATTTGACAGCATTATGCTAATATCAGTATTACATGCAGGAGACATTTGAGACAATTCCCTACAATTCATAGTTTTTGATTAGACCTTTTATTGACTACCACTGATATAGACTTACGGAGGAATTGGGTTGCAGTATGGAAAAAGATATACCAAAACCAAAAGCCCACAACACATTATATCGGTAGCCTTAAAAAATGTTCCAAATCATTAATACTTAGCCGAGTACTATAATGAATAAAAATAATTCTAGAAAATAGGATAGTAAGAGTTTTGACATTAAACTTTTACATAATGTATCGATTGTCTGTTTAGATTCACAAATTGATATGCATAAAGAGGGTTTTTCGAATTAGCAATGTTTCAGAATTTAATCTGTCCAGCCGTACTTCCTGAAACTAGATAATCATGAAATAAAGTAAAACAATTATTAAATAGTTTTACACGGTAACAGAAAGAAGCAATAATATACAATAAACAGACAATTAGATAAACTAAAATAAATTAAATATGTATCTAACATACTAGTTAGAGGAAATCACTAAGATCAATTTGTTGATTTAAGGTATCCTGTATTTGGGTGTATATATCTGGAAAGCCTTTAAGATGTCTAGTGTTTTTGTTGTTACAAAAGTATAGGAATTTAATGTTATATGTGATATATCATTCTGTTCTAAAATTTTATTTTAGACCACTATAAACATGTTCAGAACTTTTCAATATTATTATACAATAAAATCAATATTGTTCTTTTGCATTGTTTGCATTAAATAAGTAGTAGCTAAACAGCCTTTGAGTTTCATAAGTAATTATGAACTATCGTTGGCAAGAATTAAATTGACTAGAATAGAAAAAAAAATTTTTGACCATTTATATCGATCTATCAAATATTCTTCTTTTTAATATATCTTTTATATATAGGTACATCTTTTTAGTTTAAGATTAAATATAGGTAGATACACTGAGAGTCATCAATTTGAAACTATTTTGAAAGAAATTCCCTATTGATATCATTTCTGTAAAGATGTTTCTGAGCCGTCTGAAAGGAAGTAGACCTATAGACCATAGCAATTTATTTTATATGTATTTTCAAATGTCAATTCGTAGTTGGATATTAGAATATCCGGGTGATTGCAAATTAACTTTTTATTTGTTCACTGATACATCGAAACCATTAACGTTAATATAGTTGGACACACATTTCTGATTTCAAAGTTTAAACAACAATCATTGACTGAACTAGATTATATGGTATCATTGTACCTTTTTTCACATTGTTGTTGTAGTTACGAAATTTATGTTACTATTTCGTTTTTATGCTTTCACTGATCAATTTTGATTTCCCGATTGTTATTATACTAAATAATTCTTTTATCGTAGCATTTTTCTGTGCAGTCCAGTATAACGTTTACTATTTATTTTATAGAAACATCCAATTAGTTATCTGCAAAGGTAGTTTCGGCTAACTCAAATACCTGGAAAACAGACTATCAGGAAGTATGGGTCATTTGCTAATAATTTTGGCGTTAAATAAGATTTTTAACATTATTATATCATAAAATTTAATATATCTAAAAAGATAAAATACTACACTACCGGAAACCTTAATTAATTATTTTTATTAATTCGAGTTTTAACTTTAAAATTAAATAAATTTAATATCATTAGTAAATTAATTTTTATAATCATATACAGAATAAAACCATATCAAAATTAAAAAATATTATACCTTCTTCAAAATTTTATTCAGATAAAGTGGAACTGGAAGTTACTATGTCAATGTATTTTGAAATAAATATATAACAATTGTCTTTGTGTTAATTAAGCAAATTAAGAATTAGCCTTTCGCTCAATTTCTTCATTCATCTTGCGATTGAGGTGTTACTGGAAATTGAAGCTCATAAGATAATATTTTTTACACTATTATCTATATCAAAATTTACTATAGCGTAGCGCTATTATTTGCAAGTTTGATTTAAAAGAGCTACTAACATTAAATTATTCGGAAGCCGTTTGTTACTTTTTTTTATATAAAATACCTAATAAGCCATACACAACTTTCAAAATTCAACAACTAATTAAAAAGTATTTTAAGTCCAAGATTATTGTTTTAATGGATATCTTAAATCAAAAATGTTAATTCTAACTAAAGTAAATTTGTATTTACTGAAAAAATTAAAACTAGAGGCCTTGGTGCTAGCACTTTCCATCATTGATTTTAAAGCCATGCTATTTACAGAGTCCATACTTGCCGAAATCTACCAACTTATGTAAACGATCTAGACATTATCATAAATATTTTAAAATAAGAATGTCACATTTATTACAAAAGGGAACATATAAAAACCTTTTTATGTATAACTTGGCTAGCGATAAAATATTTTCTATTTTATGTATTACGTTCCTACCATATCTCTCTGAATCTAGAAATTTAGCTGTAATCATTCTTTTTGCTACCGCAATATGTTAAGTGTGGTTAATCGTTCTATCAATAAACGTCATGCAATTTTACCTATTCATTTATCATTCTTAATGGTGCAGAATGAGTAAGTAAGGGTTATTTCATTTATTCTGAAACGATTTCCACGTTTTAATCCTATTAAATATTGAATAGGTAAGTTACCTATATTGCGCTGTGATTTCCATAATTCATAACCGTGTCGAACTTCAATTAGTGTGTAAATATACGCACCACATATGTTAAGATGAATAGGAGAATATGCACTATTTAATATGACCGATTGCAGACTGAATGCATTGTTTTCTAATTGGCTGTTAATTGGCCTGAACACCTCTCGGAAGCAGTGCAGCATGTGAGCACGGCATGAATATTGTAATCGCCGATAGAAATTGCGTGATGGTGATGCGTGCCACAATACCTGTAGGTAAAGAGGTATCTATTTACATTACGTGTTTGTGACGTAGCCAGTTAGACATGGCAATTTGTACAGAAAGCGTGTGTATGGCCGCACATTACGCGGTAACTATTGAAAGACCAACTACTTTAACTGATAACTATTGGCTTACCTTCACTTCAATAGAAAACGACATTAAAAATTTAATATTGTTTACAGTTGCCACCGATAACTTCAATTCGTGTTGTTTTCATGTGCGACCTCTTTATGTTCTAACCGTTTCAGATGGTTCAATAATGATGTTATAGCAAACACAATAGAAATTTCGGTGGCATATTTTATTATATACATTTTTCCAATAATTTTTCTTATATCTACAACTGTATCAGGCGATTCGTCTGGACAGAATACATTTTATATTTAGATGGGACTAATACTACTATCAGTGTAAATACCAATACAAGAAAAACAACTATGTAATTGAAAATCTATGGGCCCTAACCAGTGAGCAATTCTTAACAGATTTAAAGTGCTTTGGCTACTATCTATATCACATCTTGAAAGTCAGAATTTATTCTTTACTATTAGTAGAAGAAGTTTTGGCTAGAGAATAGTATGAAAGTGGGTACTTCGAGCTATTTTGAAAAGTAGATTCTTTCAATTCGAAAAGACCTAAGAAAATAATTACCTGATGCTATATATAAAATACCATGCAGTCTCAAAGTATCTTCGATCAATTTTGGAAAACAAACCTTACCTGCAGTTCACCGTACTGTAGTAGCGGCGGGGGTATAATCTGCTCATCATCATCGCCCACAAGACTCAATAACCAGTGCTGCTAGTTACCATGTCCCGGAGAACTATGAAACTAAAATTGGAAGTTGTCAAGTATGCGTATATAATAATAACTAAGTGCCAACTGCTTACCCTAATGGGTAAACTTTAGTAACTAACGCACTCTTAAAACACTGCTGTTCTTACGTATTTCTTGTAAATTGTTGAAAGAAACTCCTTACTGTGAGCGCATCTTTGACGATTCAATTATTGTGAAGTCCCCACTTATTGCTTTTGTTGAAATACGAAAAAAGAATTCAACCTTGGATCCTTACCTCTCTCTCTTACATCGCGTAGTTCAATAGGGTTTGGGTCATCCAGCGCTAGGTAGCGCTGGCTGTCTCCACAGAAAAATGTACCGAGACACATGAATGAATGAATGAAAACACAATGCATGTACTTCAAGAGTAAGAAATGATAATTTCTACAACCCATAACCTGTATGTACCTATTCATTCATATAAAATATAATTTTCTAATTTGATATTCAGAATCTATTACCCTAGTGTCCAGCTTACAAGTGGCATTAAATAGTATTTTTAAGTTTGGTGTCGAAATTACATGAAGGGTTAATGCAGCAGGTAAATTAGTGCCCAGATTACATTCACTTTTAGCGATGCCGCTCACAGTGAATGTCTTTGTTTTCCAGAAGCGGTCTGCTTTGTACAACTGAATTAGTAGTTTAACACATCGAAAGATATTGTTTGAAACATTGCAAATTCACTTTACAATGCAATGTACAATTCACTTTCGAGCACTTGATTAGAACATAATACAGGATAAACCTTTGGCCAAATTAAGATATTAGCGAATCCAAATATCAGTAAAAACCCAGTTATTGCGATGTGTAAATAGTTGTTGAAATGACACAGTGAATTTAACTGACTATAAGTAGCTTTGCAGATTTGCTCCAGATCAAAGTTTAGCCAAAGAATGGTTCAAATTTACTAAGTGAGTGTAATCCTGCCACTATCTGATAGAAAGCTTAAAGTATACGCTGTCAAATTAGTTAACTGTAAAACAAAAGTTGAAATAATATAAAATAGTAAAAGAAACCGTCTAAACCGTACAACAGTACATTTACATTCTAAGATTTGTAAAATTGCCATGAATCTTTGGCTGCTCAATCTCGAAGAATGCTGAATATAGTTTTATTTGACATATAAATTCGTTTTATCGTTCAGTCGATCTAAAAGTATTGCCATGTCTATATGTCTACATGCTTAATTACGATATATGACATTTAAAGATTAAATTAAATATTAAGATTTTTAATGGAATAATCATGCATGCAAAATGCATAGAGCAAGTCACGCAAACAGCATGTCCAAATTGTGTCATTAGTGCGTAGAATTTCGTTTTCTAAGAAACGTAGAATAAAAAGACGAAGAATTTGTGATAAGATTCAATAACATTGACAGTATAATATTTCAGTGTAGACTATAAATGTAACAATGAAGAATCAGAGACTGTCCTTAGTAAATACTTATCGACAATTTTAGTTACCATTTCTCTAAGTTCTACAGATTTAGGATACTAAATATATTACAGCTATTTTGAGATTAAAGATCTAAAGTGTTTTTCAATTTTGAAAATTAACAGAACAGAAGAACTTTCTTCTGCTTCTAATGGACGGTTCTAAAGTCTGAATCGTCGTCGTTGAGTTTCTTAAAACAAATACGTCAATACCATATCTCTGAAGATACGAAAGATACAACACCGTTTGTGTTTACAGTTGTGGATGGATTTGGTTGTTAGGATTTTTGTTTTTGCCTACCTCATTCTTTATTTATTCTTTGAAACATGAAAAATATAGGAGTAAATAGTACATAGTTTTGCAGGGATTAACAATGTTATAAATTCAGTATGTGCATAAACCGTATAAAAAAGATAATGCAGCACAGGAAGATCTTAATAATAATCTTGCAAAAAATTACATAATTTGTGTAAGTATGTAAATTTGTGCAATTTTCTAGTACTTTTATTCTCATTTTTTACCCTCCCCTTATTACTGTCAAAACCTTGAAACGGAATTATCGTGAAACTTCGTATAAGAAGACGTTTGAGTGATGTTTAGACAGTGCTTCATTACGTATACTGTTTTACATACCTGGCATCCGAAAAATTTTCACCTTTCCTCCAATAAATTCAGTCGTTGCAATTATTTTAGACGTATTCCTTTTTTAAATTAATATTTTATTATCTTCTACATAATCAGCTGCAAACTGAGATCTGACAGGAATAGTATATCACTGACAACGATGGAGATAATTGGTGGTGGTCATGCGGCAGTATGCAACAAAGATTGATGTATGCTGACAAGAAAGCATTATTTGTTTATTTCTTCTATCAGACATTACCTTGTTAATGTAATTAAAGGTTGTGTTTACACTTTTTATAAAAACTGCAGCATTAAGCAAAACATTTCTTCATGTAATTTGGAAAGCTTCTTGCCTTGATGAAGCTTTTTAATTTTTTTATACCTTCAATTGCAAAATCGGAATAATCATGTATGTTCTTCATTTGTAATATCTTATAAAAATGGTTGCAGTTCTTTACAAACTTTTCAAAAATCTTATTGTCAAAGCTGAAACGTAAATCGACAATCCAATTTGAGAAGATTTAGATGTATAATTTAAGATGCTAATGAGATTTCAGAGTAATAATTCATTGTTATAAAAACAGTAAAGTCCTGGAGCTACCCCAATTTGTTTAATTAAATATTTTAATATTTTATAGGAGGTTAATGATCTTAAGGTGAACCGATGAACGTGAATGACGCCATTGGAGGGTTTGGGTATTCCACGGAGTACAGCTTTCTGCTTTCATTTCTAAATCGATTTTTCAGCGGAACTTACATTTCGTGAGGGGTTGAATAAAAACTGCGCGTAGTAAGAAATTAAGGCCGATATAAGTTTTTTACGCATTGGTAATAAAAAGGCTTAATCGTATATTCATTATAGTTCAATGTATATTAATCATGTTTACGGCAACTTAAAACTTCTATAATTGTCTATCTTCTTTCTGGTTATGTTTTAATCGTAAAAATCTTGCTACTGTTAGATATATTATCAACTTTATTCTAAGATTTCGGCGTTTCTATAAGTTTGTATTGATGAAATTTTTTTACTTTATGGCCAGAGGCTTAAAACGATCTCATTACACATAGATAAGAACATCTGATTGCTAAAACTTATATAAATGCCTAAGGTAATTTTTAACTTTTTTTCTGTCCATGATAATTTACGTTGCTGAGATTATTATATATCTCGTACAAGATGAATCAACAGTGCTTGAAGAAGAGAATAAAATTCCTGAGAATGTTTTGCCGTAATGATACTGTTTCTACATGTTGTACACAAGGTATGAAAGTTGAAATAGCGGGAAGAAACTTAATGATATTTTCTTAAAATATTTGAAGTAAATGTTATGTCATTGTTGAAAAGAAAATCATCTTGATTCTTACCGGAGGGATGAGGAATTTAAGAGTGGAACATGGTTAAGTGATTTTCTCGTCTAGATAATTATGTTACATATACTATACTTTTTTCGCTCTGAAAGACGGATGATAATTTCTTAATAAAATCATACATAATTTTTTTAAGTAGTACCAGTACATTGCTAGATGTAAGTTCATAGCTGCTTCGTTAATGATTTTGCTAATTTGCTTCCAGGTTTGCTTTAAGATATGGCATGTAGAATTTTGGCATATCCTAGTTTCCAAAGCTGATTTCTTCTTTGCTCTCTTAATCCTTGATCATAACCCGTGTGGAGGGTTTTTAAATCATGCATTGTGCGAAGATTGTTATAGCACACTCCAGTAATTTTGTTAACGAAAAAACATTAAAAAGCATGCCTTCTTGTATAAGGAACTAAAACCGTAGGTCCCTTGTAAGAAATTGGACAATTTTGTTTTCTCGTCCTAAGCAAACAAATGAGATTTCTTAACTGTAGTTCTAATTTGCTAAGTCCATTGATTTCTGACCTCGTAGTCAAACATGTTTGATCAAAAATTAAAATAAAAATAGGTCCCATTATTTCCCTACAAACTAAATATGCCAATTTAATAGTCTAAAGTTTCAGAAAAGACTCAGATCAAATCTTACCTGGGACTTTAATCCCACATTCGAATTTTTATCGAAACTTTATCCGATACTCGAATTTATCTGACATTCATGATTTCTATTCGATGCCAGAATTTTAATCCGGCATACAAAACTTAGTTATGTGTATTCGCTCAGCGTTAAATCATTCTTTATTAGAAGACGGCGACCAAATAAAAATAGTTGTGTAGTCGTTGTTCACCTTTTCAATTTGAAATAATGTTTAGAATTTCATAAAAATGCATAGTCCAATCTAAATAAATGAAGTATGATATAAGTAAATAAAAATTCGTCTTCAAGTTTCACATATTGAAATTCAAACAATATTTTCTAGTATTTTTCAAGTGATACTTTTCGGATAATCGGATACGATTATCGGGTATAAATTTTTGTTGCCTTATTATGGATGCTAGTTCGAAAGATATCTATTTTCAAAGTTGCTCTACATGAGCGCTGATGCAACTTATGAAAATCATATTTTAGTGGAATAGGTTAATTTTTAAATATGTTGAAGTTCGCAACTTCTGATTAAAATGTTTCCTGGGTCCAAAGTTCTATAATAGACAATTTTCGAATTGTAGCTTGTCAAAGTCGCAGCTCTAAGTGGGAAACTTTGAGAATCAACATCTCTCGAACTAGATCGTCCACAGTTTACATACAATCATATATTTTTTTTATTTATTTATTTAATTAGCAATTAGAATACTTATAGAATTCTCTGAGCTAATCTATTGTCTGTAAATGTCTTGTTACGGAAGCCTCCAGTGATGCTACCGCGGGGACTTCTATTTGGGGCAGAAGCAGTTGACACTAGTTGTTGCACTGTTGTCTGTATACACTTTATGCACTAGTTATGAGACATATTACACTATTATGATGCACAATTATTAAGCATATTCTTTATAAGGCCATTTGCGCTTGAGGTGTCTGTGTTGCGGATTTCTTGTTAACGGTTCCAGTAGTTCGTTGGGTTGGGTTGCTAGTCTCCTTTTATGTTTAAGCGATCTTTCTGCGATGACTTCATGTACAAATGGAATTTTGAGGTCATGGTGTGTGGTTCGGTTAGATACGTACCAGGGAGCATCTGTGATTGTTCTAAGCACCTTTGATTGAAATCTTTGGATTATGTTGACGTTAGATTTGCATGAGCTCCCAATTCTAGTCTATAAGTCCATATTGGGCGAATAATTGCTTTATAGATTGTGACTTTGTTTTCCAGAGTTAGTGGAGATTTTCTTCCTGTTAGCCAATGTATTTTCCGTATCTTTAGATCTAACGCTTTGCGCGTCTTTTGAATGTGTACCTTCCATGTTTGTTTTGTGTCTAAATGCATGCCCAGGTATCTTACTTCATTTGCCTGGGGTATACAATAATATAGAAAATAAATTTTATAGAACATAATATAAAATGTAAAATCTAGAAAATTATGAATATAGAAAGCAAATAATGTAGAACAATTATACAGAAATAAAAAAAGGCGAAATTCAGATTTTTAAATCTAATAATTAGATTGGTTGAAACATTTATTTTTAAAAATTTTAAATAATAATTTAATTTCTTTTAATTATTAAATATGTACATCTGCCTCTTTCCGCGTTAAATAAAAAAAAATAAGAAAATAACGGATGAGTCATACGTTAAGACACAATCTGTTAAATAGTGGCTATCAAATGAGATATATAAAAACAGTCTTTAAAGCTTGGTAATATAAGTACGGATCTTTATATAAGGATGACTGTACTTAGTTCTTGTAAATTATTATTGAAATAAATTTACTTTTGGGCATTATTTGTGCAATTTCTTTACAATTATATCAAGGAAATCAATTTTCTAGTATCTGTGTAAGACAGCACCTCCTAAAATGTTTTAAATAAAAAGTAGACATTTTTTATGATTTACGTTAATGATTAATTCTAAATGTAAACATAATTAAATTTTAATTATTTTTAATTCAACATATTTTTATTTTTATTTATAACAAATATTTTAGCCAATAAATTTATAATTTTTAATTTTATCAACCATATTATTTTAACTACCTCTAGTGTTTAGTGCCTCGAGCCTTACTTTGTAGAACTCCATAATCATGAAATAAATAAAGATTAATAAAAAGTTTCATAATATTTATTACAATATAACCTGACAATTGTTTCGACTAGCGAAAGGAATCAATGATTTGGATATCGTTATTTTAACGTGGCGCACCTTATGAAATAATCACCACGGTCCCCCTTTCAGGGACACGAATTGAGATACACTCAACTAGCGCACAATTGCTATTGCTATCCTCTACTAGCTATCGGGGCTAGGAACGGAGCTAGGACCGTGCTCACCTATCGGGTTCCCTAAGAGATGAGCCCCTAGTCCAGCTTCCGACTTTCCCCACACGCAGTGGGACCGCTGCCCGACTGAATCCAACCTCTATGAGGCTGGGCTTGTAAGCTTACGCCACTCCAGTCTGACTAATAGGGCTTGGTGTGACCCTGTCAGTGCTTATTTTAATTCCACTGTTTAAATCAACTATAATAGTATAAATTTATTATAAGGGAAACTCAAATAAGACCTTATATGTTAAGAATCTGCTAAACTCCAGGTAGCATCATATACGTGTCTGCCATAAAGTTGGATCCATATGGGAATGTTTTATTAATATTCTGATTGGAAAAAAACTATGGGGCCATTACCTCTGCTTGTATAGTTTATATGAACCATACTCAGGTAGCATCATAGACAATTGAAATACTTATAATTCACAATATTAAATTTGTCAAACATAGAAATTGGTAGATTTCTTTTTATTTAAAAAACATTTAATTTTTAATTTTATATAAATATTGAACTTAGAATGTTATTTGATATAATATGAATATATCCCATAAATATTTATATATTGAGTGAATATTTGTCTGACTGAAATCTGCAAGAAAGAAGTATAACATAATAAAAATATTCTTTGGTTTATTGTCAGAAAAGAATTTATAAAAATATAAAAAATAAAACTTTGTTTAACATAATAAATATGATGTAATATTATGAAATATTATTAAAAACTCATTACACAAAGTTATATCTATAAGGTTACATAAAGCATTTTATAAAAATTAATACAGTACAATAAAAACCACCACCAAGTCATTAAATACACTATTTTATTTTATTTTGAACCACACAAACTTTATTAGGAAACAACACCATACACTTCCAATGGACTAACGTCGATTGCCATAAACAACTGAAACTCCTTTACACAGGGAACCAACATTGCCGCTTATGAGCCTCAAGCTACAAAATATAACTATATTTTAATAATAAACCGTTTAAAAACGTTTTATAAAATTAATAGAAAGTTTTCAGAGGTTTTAATAATAATAATAATAATAATAATAATAATAATAATAATAATAATAATAATAATAAAAATAATAATAATAATAATAAACGTTTATTTGCAAACATGAATATTTTCCCAATAACATGCAAATCTTACAAATTAATACATATATAAATATAAACCATTCAGCACTGGACTACAAAATAAAACTGTTAATCTATATTGAATATTTATTTATTTATTTATTTGTCTCAAAACGGGCTTTCGCCTAATTACATTGAAACAATTACAATAGAATATGGTAAAAATTATTACATAATTAATTATTACAGTTTTTTATTAACTATCATGATTATTACAAAAAATTTACAGAAATTATCGCCAAAACAAAACGTGTATACATGTATGTACATATGTACAACAAGAGGAGACGGGTTTCAAACTCATAGCAGACAGTTAAACAGGCAGTAGTCCAGATTCTATAATACTATTAAGCAAATCTGAGGTGTAAATAGTTCCTTAACAGTTTGATAAATTTTTTTCGATTTTGTGTAGTATAATCGAGATCACCTAATAATACTGCTTCATTGGCCAAATTCATAAAATTTGTTAAGGGTGAGATACGGTTTATTGTCCTGTACGGCGGTAAAAACAACGACCCTGGTCGTAAAAATCTAGGTGAAATCTTAAAATTTATAGATTCAAGAAGCTTGCATCGTTTATTAAATTATTAATCAATTTATATCCAAACATGTTAACTGCATAATCTCTACGGGCTTCTAGACTGGGAATGTCAAACTCCTTACGCAGACTTGCTGTTCGTGCAGTTCGATAATCAGGGTAGTGATTGAACTTTTTGTAATATAGAAATCGCAGAAACCTATTCTGCACCCTTTTGAGCTGTTGCCTGTCATTAATATAATGTGGGTACCATATCACCGATGCATATTCTAATTTACGTCTTACATAAGTAAAGTAAAGGCTTTTGAGAGTTTTTATATGTTTAAAATTTCTAGCTTGTCTAATAATAAATCCTAAGTTACGTAAAGCTTCATTTTTAATGCGATTAATTTGAGAGTCAAATTTAAGTTTAGAGTCGTACTGTACACCTAGATCTTTTACAGTCTGAATTTCTTTTAGCGGCACGCTGTTCATATTGTAGTTATATATAATTTTGGTAGATTTTAAACAAATATTCATGTGGTGACATTTATTAATGTTAATGTGTAGTTGATTGTCAATACTCCATTTGTAAATATTATCTATATCCCGTTGTAATAAGTAGCAATCGTTAAGTACTGAAACTTTTCTGTATAGTTTCATATCGTCAGCAAACAGTAAGCACTGAGAGTGATGAATAACATCAGGCAAATCATTTATAAATATCAAAAATAGCAGCGGCCCAAGATTGGATCCCTGAGGTACTCCAGAGTTAGCTTTGTATTTGCCCGATGTATTGCCATCATGTCTAACTACGAACTGTCTGTTCTGAAGATATGATTTTAATAGATTCAGTGTATTTTTTGCAATTCCATACTTATACAATTTTTGTAATAAAATGTCTTGGTCAACCTTGTCAAAAGCTTTACTAAAGTCTGTATAAATTACGTGGGTCTGTTGTCTATCATTTAGATTGCTAATAACGGCGTTAGTAAAAGTCGCTAAATTCGTATCAATTGATTTCTTAATAGTAAATCCGTTCTAGTAAAAGCTCATAGTCTATCGAATCCGGGTAAAGTCCCGACTGTTTATAATAAACATATTTCAAAAACCTCTTTTGAACCTTTTCAATGAGAACTATGTTTTTCTTGGTAAGAGGATCCCATATGACAGAGTTTGTTTCTAAAATACTTCTAACTATAGAGTTGTACAAATTCTGGATAAGTTGGAGGTTGTGGACTGTACGAGAATTTCTAATTACGAATCCGAGCATTCTGAAAGACTTATTACAAATATGTTCCAAGTGGTGGTTAAAACTCAATTTAGTGTCCAACAAAATGCCTAGATCACGCACCACGTCCGTTCTCTTCCGAGGCACATTATGTATTTTGTATTTAAATAGCAAAATGTTGGTTTTTAAAGAGAATGTAATAACTTGACATTTGTCGATATTTAATTCTAGTTTATTATTTGCGCTCCAGTTTACTAAGGCGTCAAGATCCGACTGTAGTTCGTGACAGTGTTTTAACGAGTTTACACTTTTATAGATCTTGACGTCATCAGCAAACATAAGTAATTTTGATGTTTTTACTACGTCGGGGAGATTATTAATTAAAAGAACGAACATCAACGGGCCAAGAGTGCTACCCTGACAGACTGAAGAATAGATGGTGAATTCAATTGAGCTAACACCTTCATAAACTATCATTTGCCTTCTATTTGTAATGTATGAAATAAAAAGTTTTAGCAAATTTGTAGAGAATCCGAAATATCTTAACTTTTTCAAAAGGATATCATGATGAACCTTGTCAAACGCTTTAGAGTAATCTGTGTAAATAGTATCTGTTTGATTGCTACTCTGAAAATTATCAGAACAATCTTCAATTAGGTGCATTAAATTAGTTGTGGTTGACTTTCTCCAAAAGAATCCATGTTGGCATGGACTTAACTCCGTTCGAACATGTTGAAAGATATGTTGATGTAGTATGCATTCAAGTATTTTACAAGGGACCGATATAATACTAATTGGACGATAACTATACTTCAACACACGTTTTACATATTTTACATTACAAGTTAAACATTGATGAGCTAATGATGTAATATTTATATAAAAATATCTTTGTGAAAATATATGTTAAATATTTATAAAATATGAAGATTTAGATGTAAATTGTTTTCTCAAAATGAAACATTTAGTAGCTATTTCTAATTATGCTAAATCTTAGGTTAAGTTGTATTTGTATATAAAATGTGTATCCACTATATACTTTCAAATATTTTTTTCTAATAGCATAGAATCATTTATTACATTTATATGAGATTTTTATATAGGTATTTGTCCAAATATGTATGATATACTAGATGTAACTGATATAACTAAAAACCTATAATGCGAAGCAGCTATAATATTTAAAAATTAAAAAAATATATTTGCTTGTTTAGTGTTTTTAATGTATTGTAAGTACAATGGGCATACTTAAATTTAAAATGATATTTTCTTGAAAATTAGCAGGAAGCGACCACATGTTGATAAGGAAAATATGTTCTAATCATTACAGCTACCCTCCTCCCATTACGTGGTTTCTACCTATATGAGTTACACCACAGGGTATAATTATTATTATTATTATACAGTATAATAATAACAATATGTAATAAACTACTACTCATTACCTGGAGAACCAGGCCCCAAAAGCCCCATCAAGCTTATGCGGAATAATGATTCATACAAATCAATAAATCATATCAATAATTCGATGTAAAATAAAAATTTAATAAATATATTTTTTATATTAAAAAATATCTAATATTTAAAACACATTTAACAAATATTTACTTATTAAATATGGGACACCCCACTTTGTATGTTCTTTAATAACATGGGCTGTGGTTATAGTCGATGTGTATTGTGACAAATAATTACAACTACATGTATTGGAACAAAATATTTCAGACCATTGTACTGCAGACACTAAAAAGGTCACCAGAAAACGTAATCACCCTAACCTCCCACTTGTATATTCGTTGCAACTGTAGCCTTCAGTTATGTTAAATTGTAATTATTGTATATAAAGAAGGCCCAAATTGGAAATATTTTAATGAAGAAAACAGATTTCTACAAATAAAAAGCTATGCTAAAAAGATGTGGCAAAATTGTGCAAGCTGTGGTATTATTTGTAGAAATAATAGTAATGGTGAGGTATGCTCGTAAATGAAAGTGAACAAAAATTCAGATATTGCTGGGGATGGATTTGTATCTGTAATACACCCTAACTTGATGCAACCTTCAACCTCAAAAGATGTTGGATATCCCTATAGGTTATCTAGGATTCAGCATAAGATTTTAGCATAATATTTGTCTTTTTCAAACTAAAATTGTGATTATGTTTAATTAATTCAAAGAAATCTAAAATTGATTGTAAACGTTCCTTCATGTACGAAGACTTTTTAGTTATAAGTACTTTTAGAAATAGTACAAATTTATTGCACTACATTTTGTTATTTTTAGATGTTTTTAAAAAGGCCTTCTAACCTAGGGCCTTATAAACCTTTAGTACCTTTTTGTTAAAAATGAACCTTAAAGGCAAGATGTTAAATTGATATAATAGCCGAAATTAATTAAACTTACCGGTTACTTGAGGAGAGCTAAGGGTATGTGGTTAAAAACAAAAGCATGTATTAAATTCGCATCTTTTGATATCACTGCGAACACTAGCGGCGACTGTGTCTACAAGATAAACTTCAGGTGGAGGCGGTAATGGCGAATCTTCTTTGTTAGGTTTTGTACGAGCATTGCCCAATACAGGAACGTTTGGGTTTAAATTTAAAAAGCCTTTATATTCGTTAAAATTATAGGTTTGTCTCTATGGCAATGGTTTCGATGAGTGATATAATAGTTACTACCAAAAATTAGAGATCATTGCTAATAGAATCTTTGCTTTATATTTAGTATTCCGAGGAAAATTAGATTCTACGAGGAAAAGCTCAAGAATTTCAAATTGCTCACCCTTTACAAATGCACACTCCGTATTGGTACTTAGCACACCTTGGTAATAAACTTAATCTTGTAGTAACATAATCTTGTCGTTGTCTAAGGGATATACTCTCTTTAAATAGTTGAGACTTTTGCAAGCTTGACTTGTGCAATTTCCGATATTTTCAGAATAAATATCTTATTATCTAAAATAAACCCTAGTGATTTCCGATGTTTTCATTTTAACCGCATGAGAATTAGGGTGAAAATATCTTTCTAAATTATTCATTCTTGGTTGGTCATACAAATACAAATTCTGGCAAGAATATCTTAAGTAGCTCTTGAAAGTATACATCACCTGTTGCACAGACATGTCACACACGCATCGCTTTCATTTTTTTGCCAGGAAACTGTTGTTGAAGTGTATAATTTCAAAAAATACTCACAGTATACTTTCTTACACTTGCTAGTGTTATTAAATATTCACGTGAACTACTTTATCCTCATTAAAAATATAAATAGTTCAAATCGTTTTCCGTATAATTTAGAATTATTATTTTATTAGTATTAGATATAAATATATTTATCCTGCGTTTCGATTATAATTCAATTACTATAATATGCTTTATTGCTTTTATATACCTGTAATAGTTCTCATCTTTCAGCAATAGTACATAGTATGTAGCTCTAGCTCAGCAATGAAATATATATATAAGTTTAGTGTCCACAAAAATTACCATTAAAAACAAGAACTGAAAAATGCAATATTAAAAAGAGTTATATGGTAACCTACCTAATAGAAATTAATTAGTCCATGCGGGGAAAACTTTTTCATTTATTATATTATATTTGAATATAAATTCTGGGCCCTTTTTGTAGTTAACTTTAGCATATTTGCGTTTGCATGTCTCCAAGTATTCCCATAAAAGAGTTCATAAAAATATTTTATATATCAAAGTTATTTATTAGCCAGCCCCACACGAATAAACTCATAATATTCACATAATGTGGGTGCGGTAGTTTTATCTGATAAGAAATTAGGGTTCATAATTACAGCCAAATATGCATACCACACAAAAATACAAAAACTAAAGGAAAATCACTACTCAGAACGAATAACATCTTATTTGTATCGATCGTTTGGGAATATTTTTCGGTAAATTTCAGTCCATTTCACGTTTAATATGCAGTCTTTCAAACTATTCTATGCTCCCTAATATATGCTAAGTGGTGCATAGGGAGACGGTGTATCGTTCGATGTATGGGCAAACCATAATTTTGCTAAAATCGCAATGTGTTGTAATGATACAGTAGCTTAGCCGACGAACCGAACTGACTATTGTCTACGTATCAGAATACTAATGTATATACATTAAAATACCTGTGAGAATGCTCCTGCACTTGTGTAAAAGTTTATGCAAGTCGAGGAGGATATAAAATAAAACCTTTGTTAAGCACCGTGTGATCACTTTCTTTATTACTTAAAACCGCATTTGAAAGACTGTCATTAGTTACACTCGCTTAACTAACTTTAAAAAAGTAAACTTGAACATTTATATTGAAGCCTGATATTTTACCTTTCATTCTGGTCTCTACTAAAACGATTCAACTCATTTCTATGGATATGAATTATTACCTCTCAACAAACCTGTGTTTGGTTGTTCGAGAACACAAGTATTTATATATCAACGGAAGCGCTCTTGATACGCTTTGATCTTTAGTTCTTTGATATTGAAAACTGTTTTGTAGAAGAAGGCCCATATATTATCTTAAAAATATAACCCTAATTATCAACGTGTTTATCTATTTATTTACCTACATGCCAGAAATTATTCTTCTTCTTATTTATTATTTAATTTAATTACGCCACTTATTCATATAAATGAGAAAATTAATGTCTTGTAAATTTAATACAAAACCAATAAAAAGTAAAATAAATTTCACACATCGAAAAAAAGTGATGTAATATAAAAAAGAATTTTTATTGAAATCTATATTTAGTTTGATAAATATTAAATGAGAGTCAGCTACAATAGTGGGATTGTACATCATTAACTTGTTCTTTGTTCTTCTTTTGTTGAATTAGTTTTAATTTATTTATTATCCTATGATGACTGTAAGTTACAGGTGTATTATGGTAGTTACATATATTATTTTTATTTCGATTTCTACAGTTTGTCCTAATTTCCGTATAAAACGTTAGAATTATAGTTAAAGTATTTCTAGTAACATAAAAATATGAATAGTAGTTGATTATTGGTTATTTTAATTTATAGCCCTTCTCTCATTGTATTGAATCGAAATTGTCGATTATACTATAGACCAAAGTTATCGATCTCTGCATTGTTTATGAAATGTTGACTGTAAAACTCGGTATCAGTTAATCATTCCTTACAAACTGAAACGCACTTAATGTAATGGCTAAGTATTACACTTGTAAATTGTGCACCAGTTATTTTTACCAAAAAACACATTACTATAAGGTAATATACATAAATTGTGCTATACATAAAATAAATAAATTGTTTATAAAATACCGTTATAGAATTCAAAGATATTTAAGAGTGCTGTGCTGTTTTCTATTTCCGAACTGGGCCAGGACTAGATTAAGACTTTGACGAATTGATGCCTTTCCCCATTTTGCTTTCAGTATAGTATACGTAATGCCTTTTATAAGGATTTAACATAAAATACAATATAAAATCTAATGAGTAATAGAATTGTATTAATATCGTTGATGCCTCTTATATCATGGCATCCTATGTTACTACCTATACAGGGTGTAGAATCGCTTCACGCACAATGCAGTTTTACGTGCATTTTTTCAAACCTTAATATTATCTCCTGCAATTATTTTAAAATGCAGATTGTAAGAAATGCTATAAAAAATTACCAATGGAATGATACCTTTGGTTTGATTGCATCTGATTGTAACCGGAAAAAATAAAGAAAAGAAAACTTCCGTTTATGCAAAAATCAGTTATGCCTTGGAAACATTGGAACGATGAAGGGAAAATGCTACCTGAATGTCATTTTTAAGGTTAGGTTTAACTGCTTGGCAGACAATGTAACCTTAAAAATGACATTTAGGTAGCAAATATTTTCCTTTCATTCTGTCCGATATTTTCAAGGCATAACTGATTTTTGCATAAACGGAAGTTTTCTTTCTTTACTTTTTCCTGTTACAATCAAATACAATAGGTAACCAAAACCATCATTCGATTCGTAATTTTTTTCTTTATGGCATTCCTTAATACCTTTATTGTAAAATAATTAGGGGAGATAATATGTATATAGGTTTGAAAAAATGTATGTAAAACTGTATTGTGCGTAAAGCGATTCTACACCCTGGATAGTCGATGTATATCGCGTAATCCAGCACTGTATGAGCAACTATCCTAGAATATAAAACTGTAGGAAGGAACATAATCATCTACCACATACGACTGATGGGATGGGATCTAAATATCGCGTAACGTGTTTCCGGTTTTGTAATGAGATATTTCCATTGGCGGTTCTCACTGTCTGGAAATGTGCACAACTACATAACTTCAATTTTAAAACATAGTATTTTGAAATTAATCTTAGAATATAAAGTTTATATTTAATAGTTTAAACAAACGAATACTTCTTCGTATTTGTCAGAGTTTGAGAGAAAAGCAGATTTAGGTGGTGTCTAATGGCGGCCAGTGTGACGTCCTATCCTTCACTTTTAAAGCTCATTGCGATGGGTAGTTAGGCTCCTTCTTACAGTTTTATATTCTAAGACAACTATGAATTATTCAGCGCTCAGAGAAAAATAATACTTGTAATAAGAAAATCGTACATTAAATTAAGAATTTTGATGCTGTTGTAGAACCTAAGAAGTTTCTAGTTTCAATTTAAGAAATAAATAAGAATAATATTCTTGTTTGCAATTCAAGAATACGAGAGCTTGAATGTAGAATAATCTATTTAAATTATGTTCTTATTTTTATATGAATTTGTTTTAATTTTAACATGAAAATTCTTAATTTAAAACATTCAACTTCTTTACTTTAACTTGAAACATTACCACTTTTAAATTGTCACATATTAATTTCAGAATAACGAAATCTTAATTCAAATCAACGTGTTTCTTATTATAAACCGTCTGGTTCTTGAAATAAAGAATTGTTTCTTACTTTAAGAAATGACTTAATGATGTTTTAAGCATTTTCTTTAGCTACACTTAACGTTCTTGATTTAACTGCACTGCACTCTCATTTTCAGAAGAGCTATTGTAATATGAAGAATTTAACGTTTTAATTTCAGAAATGTAAATGTTAACTAACTTAATTAAGCATAACATATCTTATTTCAAATTACATTGATTCTTTTCTCAAGTACTGTAGTGCTTGAATCAATGCACAGTTTTCTAGAACATATTTGTTCTCACATTAAGTACAAAATTTCTTGAAACCAAAATTTAAAAATCTTGTTTTTGCACACACCTGTATAAATTGCAGAAAATAATGTTTATTTTTAAAATGCAAAGATTCTTATTTGAAGTGGTTTAGTGCTTAAAACAATACCTAGATTTCAAGAACATATTTGGTCTCACATTAAGCATACTTTTTTTGATACAAGAAGTTAAAAGTCTTCTTTTAAACTTGCTTCTCTGAATAGCAGAAAACAATGCTTAAATTGATAATCTAATATCTCTCTTCAAGCATTTTA
The DNA here is from genome assembly GCA_929113105.1 of Agrypnus murinus. Classification (NCBI taxonomy): domain Eukaryota; kingdom Metazoa; phylum Arthropoda; class Insecta; order Coleoptera; family Elateridae; genus Agrypnus; species Agrypnus murinus. The sequence continues at coordinate 94,711,513 of OV816024.1, read as the reverse complement.
TGTCTAGAATTAAAAATTATCTGGGTCATTTTGATTTAGACACCACGTTTCTTGACTTTAGATTACCTATATTTCTTTGAGTGAGTCACATACCACTTTTTGTTCTCTATTATTACTGCAATAGTAATTATATTGTGGTATCTGGCGGTAAGTATTAAGGGTACCTGATGTTAGGGACACACAATTATCATTAGTAATATTAAAGTTCAAAAAAGTGAAATAAAGGATTTGTTCGTTCTCAAGTTTCGATGCAGCGTTTATTTGAAACGATATTTTGCAATACCAACATAAAGTTATAATTACGTAAGACTAATGGTATATTAGTGTAATGTGAATTTATAATGTTACATGTGAGAACTGCCTAGATCAATTATTATTATTAATTAATGTAAAACAGATGCCGAAAGTCAAAAAATCTAAACATTTTACCTCAATGCCATACAATGAACAAAATTTCGTTTAACATTCAACTATTGATACTATTCAGATTAATAGCATCTTCACTTTGTTGCACCAGTTTACACTAGTGTAACACATTCTGGGTGCAGACTATTTTCTTTTCATCCAGTCTCTACAGTGTAATCATTAATTGTTGTTCTCCTATACACCATTTAAGCATATTTTTCAAAACAGCAAATTTCTTAAAAATCATTTATCTTCGTATTCTAACCTCTGCATGCATGCAGTGGCGTAGCAAAGGGGGGGCGGTCCGCCCCGGGCCCACGCCTAAGGAGGGCCCCCACAAGATTTTTAATTTTACATATTTTTTGTAAATATTTTTAAATTTAAATCTTAAATGTTCATATTTTTCAATATTACTTACAACTCAGGAATGCTTACTGCGAAACACTTATTACATCTACCTTTCCTGAAAACACAAATAAAAAATTTGCTTTCACAGGCTATATCGTACAACCATAAAATAATAAAAATTATTGTCAGTGGTGACACTGATTTTTTATTGGTAAAAGACTGTGCGGATACTCCTTATACTCGTAGTATACTAGCGGTCCGTCCCGGCTTCGCACGGGTGGACATTTATTTTTAAACATTTTGAGATAAACGTAGAGTAAATGTATCTTTATGCAGGACATAAGTAGTTTTTTTTTCAAATTACTATTTATATTTTTCTTATGAAGTCGAAATACCTATTTCTTATATCTACAGGTATTGAAACAGTCTTGAATACAAATGATTTATTTGGATAAGGATTAATACAAAGGTATGATGTATAACATGGTCTGATTGTGGTCGACATTTCTGGCAACTTTTAAAATGTAAAAAAGTAGTTATAGTGACGTAACTACAATAGTTGGACATACGGTATCCTGAAGTTTTTTGTAGATATTGATATGCTCCTTAATATTGTAGAACATTTTTTTGTTCTATCATCAATAGTTTCCGCAGCGCATGCGATGAAAGACATTTTATGGCTAATATTTGTACACCTTGGGTTACATTATTTAAGTTTTATTAGAGATCCCTAATTTTTTTTAGTAATAAATATAGACTATGTTACTCAAGGATAATGTAGCATTCTAATGGTGAAATCGGTCCAGTAGTTTTTGAGTTTATTCGTTACAAACATACAAATCTTTCCTCTTTATAATATTAGTATAGATATAGATATTGCAGCGGACCGCAACCATAGGGTCGCGACCCAATCTTGGGTCCCGAAAGTTTTAAAATGGGTCACATAAATATTTATTTTTATTATATCATTTAGGTTTAGTTTAAAAATATATGCTATAAGGTCCTGTAATTTTAAATTACAGGACCCCCCCTTTCCATCTCGTATAGGTTGCCTTAATAATTTTATTGATAGTTTTGGAATCCTAGATAAAAAGGTTGCTAAGCGCTGGTATCTAGTACCTATATTTGGAGAGATTCATGAGGGCCCCGAGGAAGAATCCGCCCCAGGCCCCAAAAGGTGTTGCTACGCCACTGTATACATGTATTGTACACAAGTCAAGTGATAGATGTACATTTCAGATTATCACCTCTGTATGAGCGTACACTATTCCTGTCCTTAATAGAAGCTATAAATAAATATCAGTGTCCACATATGCACTGCATATTGTTACCTAGTCAGCTGCTCAGTCTTTGTAAAGGTCTTCTACACTAAGCATGTTTTTGATAACAGGTACGCCTTCTAATAAAGCTTCTAGAAAAACTATTATCAATCCTCTAGCATTTAAGTACTTATAATTTGTCTGATAATAGTCTAAACAATATTCTCTTCTGTCGTGCTCTGTTGAAGAGCGTTGTCATTTCCCTCCTATACTATTGTTTTGTGCCTGACCAGTGACCATAAGTATAGGGGACATGGCATGGAATAGTCTCTTGAGATAAAAATGTATACAAATTATTGTTCCATTGCCAAAAACAGAATGATTTGATTTTTTTTCTCGCTGTAAATAATTGCATGGTACGCAGTCTGAGTAAAATTGGAGAAAATGTTAAATTTAAAATAAAATTAATTTCTATTCATAAACACACTTTACTTAAGAGCGCATATTGCTCGCCGTTACCGTACTCCTTCTGATGCTCTTTCACTATTAACGATTGATAACGAACAAGCATTATTGTTTTATTTATATTATACGGTATATTTTAATAAATAAAGATCTAAATGCTTTCTTTTAGATAAAATTGTTTGCTCCTATATAAATGGCTTTTCGTACAGTATGTCGGTGTTTGTTAGATATTCAATTACTTTTAGATTAAAGTAGCTGGGCTCCAATACTATTAGACTAGTTATTACTACGTGCTACATCCAAAATATGTTTCCATATTATATTCATTTAACATATGCTAGTTAGTCTTCATTTCAGTATTTATTTCGTTTATTTATTCTGAACTACCAAAAAAATTACAGTTTCGTTATAGTTTCGTACCTATAACAGAACAGTTCTTCACTATCCCTACATAATTATGTTAAAAATGAGCCAGTGCCGTCATTAATTATATAAATACATATAAACAACCCCAATCACCAAAATAATCAAACGCCATAACTTGCTGGAATTATCTATGTTGTGTAATTTAAAGTATATATACTACCATATTGCCATACTACTACGTATCAACCATCATATGCCCTTCACAAGACCTATTGGTAAAAATGTCTAGTATGTATCTTCAATTCTTGTGTTGTTATACTCTCTCAATTCTGTTCTAACCACTCAAATTCTCCTCAAAGCCAAAGATTAGAAAACGGAAATTCACAAAAATGTCAAAAGAGAAAAGATTTTTAGAAGAATTAGAAGTTTAAATAAATGCAGATCAACAATATCATAGTCATTAGGTGTGTTTCATAGCCTTTAATAGAAAGACTGGTATAATTTAAAGATCTTGATCTCATGAGAGAGTGTACCTTCCTTCGCTTGTCCTGATGATTTGATGACTGAGTTCCATTTATGGGTTATTCATCATGATGATCGCACTCAAAGTGATCAGAAGCAACATAATCAAGAACGATTAATGAAAGAGATGTAGCTGCAAATGCAGAAAGTTATTTAGACAGTGTATTGAAAGAATATCTTTTATTTAGTGAAATTTAAGTCGCAGTAGGCTTCTTTGTGAAACATTGTATAAAATAGTTTTAAAAATTTAACTATTGTATTTTAATGCTTCCATATATTATGTAGAATGCTCTACACGTATTTCGGATTGTTGGGCCTTTTTCAACAGCTTCAAGAGCTAGTTGCATTTCAATAAGCTCTTGAAAGAGGTCTAACCAAACCGAAACAAGTGTAGAGCATTCTACATACATAACATATGGAAGCATTAATATACCACAGTCTTTCTTAAAACTATCTTTGGCTCAGATCAGTTTCAATAAGGTGATAAATCATTTTAATATCCGTTACAAATATCTTCAACGACTTATACAGAATAATGCAAGACATACATTTAATTTTGGCACTTTTGACTATTTTTGACTATTTAAGCATTAGGTGACTTTCGCATTCTGGTTTATGTTGTCGAATTGTATCTTGCATAAAACTTTCTATTTTTACTGTTGGTACTAATATTTTTGCTAAACCCGTTTGCACAAATACATAAAATAAATAGTATGACAAAAGAGACCATGCTTTAAAAATTCACTGGAATGTGGATTACGGGAAATCAGAACCAAGCTTCACACTTTCTGAATGTTTCTGAATGAATAGACGGCTACAGTTTCAACTGGGATGGACAAGGGCAATATCAAAAAGAGAAAGTCGACATGTTATGTTATGTTAGTCCCCAACTTTTACGTTATTGGAATTTTTTTTGTTTAATGGACGAACTTCTTACAAGAGAGATAGTTTTGTTAAAAATTCTAGGTTTTATTTAACTACCAGACTATTAATGGAAACGTACTAAAAACTTTAAGTTAGGTTAGTTTATATAGGAGCCGTCGTTTAAGTTCATTTAGTTATTGCGTTTTAGTTCCAATAGACATCCATTAGACTCAAAATATCCTTAAATTATTAAGTACCAGCATTGTGTTTTCATTCATGTGTCTCGGTATTCGGCGAGACAGCCAGCGCTACCTAGCGCTGGATGACCCAAACCCTATTGAACTACGCGATGTAAGAGAGGTGAGGATCCGAGATTGAATTATTTTTTCGTATTTCAACAAAAGCAACAAGTTACTAAAGCTTACCCATTAGGGTAAGCAGTTGGCACCTATGTAATTGAAAACTAAGAAACGCTTTTAACTACAAGCATACTCGAAGCATGTCGTAAAGCAAGGGGCAACGAATTGAGTTACAATCAATTAACACGGCACTTACTTTTGTGAGAGATACCAGTACGCACTAGTGAGAGCTAGGTTGCCTGTCCACCCTCTACTAGCTTTCCAGGCTAGTGTCGTGGTGACCGTCGCAGTCCGTCTCCAAGAAAGTCCCATCACCCCTAGTCCAGCATGCAGACTTTGACTGCCCGGACGAGGCTAACCTCAAGTGTGGCTGGAACTTGGAAACTGAGTCTATCTAGGATATCCCATAATTTAGCCAAGCCGCCCTTACAAACTTTAGGCTTGGTGAGCACCCTGTCCGTACTCTAAGTAGAGACTCGGCAAATACCAACTAGAACGTGGGGTTGTCTGAGGAGTGAGAGCCTAATAGTCGTATTTGCTCTGGTTTCGCATTACTCCCCTTATAAAGTGATCCCCTGGAGTAGTCTAGTTGGGATCAGCCACACCTGTAATTCTTGGGTAAACTCAAATCATCGATACATCGCAGAGTTACCTCCACGTTGTCGATATAAACCTTGCTAGTATCACTGTCGTACTGGAGTTCACCCTTGTTCTGGGATTATCTCCAGACTAAGGGACGCCGACCTGATGGGCAACTGATGGTAGGGACAATCGGAAATGTCCCCTTTAGCCCTTCACGTTTAAAATTCGATTGGGAAATAAATGATTCTGAACCATGCGAGAGACAAAGAGAAATAATTTTACAGAACCTCTCACTAGGCGGTGATATGTAAACGACACCTGTTTTGGAATATGAAAATGACTTTTTAATCATCTATCTTGATTAGACTAAAATTTCTGACGAATAAAAAGTCTTTAATCTCTCATTTCTTTATAAAGAAGTTGAAGAAAGCAGAGTTATTATTAATTTACACGTTGCTTAATGGGTTAAAAAGAATTACATATTTAATTCGATCAGCAGACTGAAAAGCAATATTCTTAATTTTATTGTTTCATCTTGTTGCTAACTACTTACATTACCTACTACTGAATTAACAAGTAGCTCTTTAGTAGATTATTTAAAGCATGTTCGGCAATCCTATACGCATAAAATTAGATTAAAATTATAATAACAATTAACATATGTATAACGAGATTCCTGGTTATAGAGTTAAATTTATTACACATCTACTTTAAATAAGTAGAGATAACCAATCTGTCTGCATTCTTTGCAAAACTATTTAATGTAAAAAAATCCTGATTAAAGCCATTTTATTATTATTATCTTTATTATACGCTATAGATTTATATCAATAAACAAGAAGCACGACAAGAAGGTAATTTCGGCAGCGTTTTGTATAAAGGGATAATTAATAGGAATCTTTTATGACTGTCACCTGCCATAATAAAACTTACTGAACTTCTATAAAGCAGATAGGAAGGTATACCCCCATTAATAGTTCAATATAAAAGAAATAAAATTCACTCTGAAATGTTATATGAATCATAAATGTTGTTGGTTCGATGCCATTTCAGTGGCGCTAGGGGTGTGTCTCTGAACTTCCATTGCTATCAAAGTATAAACTATCCCCGACGTAATTGCAGATGGGGAAGGATTATAATTGACTGCTTACAGAATTTTAGCTTAACAAATGCAAAACTGGTAATTTGTGAAATGAAATAGCAAACAAAAATTTCATTTTCGTAATTAAATTAATTATATAGATTTATGAGAAAAGCTTTTTCAGGTTTTCTGTTTCCACATTTTTAGTGATATCATATATGTAAAAATACCCAGGAGAAATGTATGTTAAAATTCGATATACCTTCTTAGAAATTGAATTACTAAACAATATCGATTATTAGTAGAACTATTCTTAGTTATATATAATTAATGTGTGGTTGGTTCGTTGTACCATATTTTACTTAACCAATCAATAAACTTTGATTACTGGTAGATATTTCCTCTGATAGGTTACAATACAATGTCTGAGATAATTATTGTATTGCTATAAAATCTCTACAATAGCAAGTAATTAATTTAAATTTATCCTTCATAAGTTTAAAAAACGAATAAATAAAAACGTAATTGATCGAACCTTCTGTTCTTTGCAACCTTTTTTCACACTGCTTTGCATTCTTTTCATACAGTGAGTCGATGTGGTGCAAGGATACCGAAAATTTATAGCACTAACGTAGCATGTAGCCTTAGCAACATCTATGAAGAATCTTTATGCATATCTAGTTAATTTATCAGTTGTACAATAAATTTCCTATAGTATATTTTATTTCTTGCAATTTAAACTAGACCATCTTATTCTTGGTTATCATACGATCGTGGTTCTGCAGAAAAACACATTATTTACTTTTACAAATAAACTAATAAGAGTTAAAAGTGATTTAAGTCTTGACGAACTAAATTTAAACTTACATGTATTCTTAACAATTCATTACGGTACCTGTATAATTTTAGGATGTTAATTTCGAAGATATGGTAAATTGGTTTTTATTAGCAAAAAAATTTGCAAAAAATTAAAAAGGTCCTGATTCCTGGTAATCTCTGATTCAATGCTTTCTTTCTTTTTCTGCATATTTTTCATATATACAGAACACAGCGTGGTTGTTTTAAAGGTTTTGGTTTATTCACTCGTCAGAAATTTTTAATGACGGCACATTTACTGAGGATGTTAGTGTTAATTGAGGCCTAGTTCTTACAGTGTTGGTATTGTTGACATTTTTTTGCAAAATTGCAAAATGTTATATTAATAAAACCAGCTGTTTGTTGCTCATTCTATGAGCATTCCAGCAACAAATTCAGTTAAAAGTTGAATGGTTTAATATCTGGATTTTTTTGTGGGAAAAATTCGCTCTTTGTTTCTATATCCATTTTTATATACTTTTCTGTTTGGTTTAATCATTTTTGATTTTACCTGCCACAGGAGCATAGAAAATAAAAATCCATTGGTCACTTACTATTTTCATTTATTATTTAGTCAAAACTTTTCCTAAATCCAAAATAGCTCTTTCAAATTTGCAAGGTGAGATGTGGAAGATGTTTCATTATACTCTCTCATTCCTGTTATACTTGATGAGCTTCTACCTTGAATATACCAGTAAAGATATTTTGTATGTTATAGACAATGTATAAAAAAACTAGGCAATGTATACGTTGTCTAAAATCAGGTAAACTTGTAAAATAAATGGAATTATATACGAGGTGTGTCTAAAAAGTTCGGTGAATGGTATCAAAGAACAAAGTAAACAAAAGATAGAAAGAAATAATCTTGATTGGCCTTCAAAATAATCGCCTTGCAACACAACACACTTATAAAAACTTTCATAAAGTTTCTGGAAGCTGGCAGCAAACTCATCTTTAGGAATCGATAGCAGGATCGCTGTCACACGTTCTTGGATGGCCAACACGTTTTGAAAACTGGGATACAGAAAGTAGTCCGCAGACGCCAGATCAGGAGAGTATGGTGGATATTCGAGAGCAGTTACGCCATGCTGAGCTAAGAATTTCCGCACTCGAATCTGCTGAGCTTCTGCTTGTCGATGGCCGATCCGAACGTGGTTCATGCTTAGTCGTTTCTTTTCTGTAGCGAAAGCGTTTGAACCACTCGTTTCTACTCACGGCTTCTGTCCCGTACACTTGCACTAACATTTCAGCATATCCTTCGTTGTTCTCCTCAATTTGTAGCAAAACTTCATGTTAACGCGTTGCTCCATTGCGCTGTGACAGTACGACTCACACTGACCACGTTAGACCGCCAATATCTGGTAACCTTGGCTGCCAGCTGCATTCCCAACTACATGGCGCTTCTAAATGTGACTCAGAATATATGCATAACAATGCGCGCGCACGTTTGACCCGTTTCCTTTGAGATATCGGAGTATTCACCGAACTTTTTAGACACACCTCGTACCATGCCTAGTCAGCCAATCCACAGATTTGGAATCGCAGCCATACTACATTAATTTTCACTCGTTAACAAAGTTGGGTGTGTAAATTCAAGTGGATTGTGCAATGCAGTTAAAAAACTGATTTAGCTCAGAAGTCAAATTCTAAATACAAATGATGAATCATTCGAAATACTTTTTGAACTCACGCCACTATTGGTTACGGTGGCAGCAACAGCTTCACAAGGTATATGATAAAACCCAGCTATAAATAAACAAACTCATCAATTTTAAAACCTACCCTTAAACATCCAACGTTGATCCAGGAATCATAATATATTGTATAGTCGATATTTTCGTATTTACTACCCAAGCAGCATCTAAGTAGCAGTAACTGAGATCGGAACTTTAATTGAGTAGTTGTTAACTACAACTAAATTTATGACTTTATAGGTTTAATTACATCAGTTCAGAAAATTTTAATAATTATGTAGTTGCTTCTATTTATTGGAGCTATGTAGTTCCATTACTTCTGAGTAACTTTTATAGTATGTGGAACGTTATTGCCACTTAGTGTAATTATTTCAAAGTGGTATTATGATTGTAGCAGTAATTTACCCGAAGCTACTTTAAAGTTTTTAAAACTTTAAAGTACAATCACTTTAAAGTGATTTTTACTACTTGCTTTGCATCACGATTACTACAAAGTTCCAGTTACTATTAAAAATTACAACGAAGTGGCAGTGACTTCTATTAGGCAACCAATATGATTGCTGTGGTCAAAGAATCTCGTCGAAGCCATAAAATCACCATTTGACAGACTATTGGATTACCTAAGAAATTGGCCTAATCGATCTAAATAATGATACCCGCTATGGGCAAATATTTCCGTCGGCGTCACAAAACACGGTTTTATTAGTAGTTATATTCTCTTTTTTTTCTCTGATTGTCACAACCTTAAAATATCCCATATCTAATTATTAAGTAGTAGCAGTATCAAAAATATAATGTTCATGTTCATGGTTAAATGTGAGGTAAAACTTAAACGTTCTTAAAGTTCCAATGGGAACTTTGCAACATGCAGTGACATTAGGAACTGGAAACTGGTTACGAAAAGGTTGACATCGTTTTATAGTAAGAGTCACTTGAAAGTTCCAGAATTTTTTAACTAATTTTATACTCGTGGTAACAACAACCTTGAGGTAGAATTTATTTAGTTGCCTTTGCCATTAATTAAGTGACACAAGCTTTAGAGACGCATTTTACAGTGAATACTACTTTAAATTGATTTTTCGAAAACTACTGCATATTTACTTGTAAAATGCTAGAAGTCATGTCTTACTATAAACTTCAATAAAAATAATAAATTGGTGCCAAATTGTGCCTTAGGAATAAGATAAAAATGATTTCTATCATGTGCATCAACTTATAAGTATCTTTGTCATATTTTATTAAAGACATTTTTTATTAACAAATAGATTTAATTGTTGTTATTAAATCTATCATAACACTTAACAGAAAAGTTGTCATGGTTTATAATTTTGATATACAGGAATGGCAATATAATCAAACATTTCATCTTTCTTTGTATTATTAAGTACGAATTACTAATAATAGTAATCCATTTTGTGATACGATCATAGCATTAGTATATAAGTAAATGATAGTAAATTGTTCGCCATTTTGGTTCCAGGCTGTAATAAAACCGTAGCTATTACGTGCTTGTGACTAGTGGCAAAAACTTAATAGTTGCACCAGTAGTTCCTGGCACGTAGCGATGACTAAAAATGCTGCTTCAATATGTCTAAAGAATTATAGGCATTTTATTTTGATATATTCTCTTCTTGTGCTCATGTTATGCTTGGGAAAAATATTGTTCCAATTCCACAAACGAATTATATAAAATCAATTTGGATATAGTCCGGTGAATAATCAAACTTCAAATTTCCGTTGACGTGTCTACTTTTGATTCATTAACATTCTGAATGAACATTCTAATATACAGTGTTGGTAAACCTGCTTTTGGGTATTGGATTTTTTTTATGTAGGGGCAAAGAAAAAGTAGGTATTTATTTTGTAAAGTAGCTATTAGACTATTAGATTATTGCATACTTACCATAGTAACCTTTTTGCTAGGTAAATTTCTTGTTTGTGTACATAATAAAAAAGAGCCACTTTGGTTGTTAGAAAACAGTGAAAAAGAGTGCTACTTTTCCACTTAGCAACACTATTCCAGTTAGTAACAACTTTCTCAGTTAGCAACCACTTTTCTAGTTAACAACATTCTTTGTGGGTATTATTCGTTTACTGATTGCTATCTTATAACGTGGTTGATTTTTAAATTTTTATTTTTAAGATGTATTTTTCGTCAAGTACACAAGTCACTTGGAAAAGTGATTTCTCCATGCTCATGTAAAATTAATCGATGCGCTGGAAAAATCCCACTTTCCTTAACTTCTAAAACAATCTACCATATGCATCACAGCTCTAAATAAAACGGGCGCTATCTTGATGTTTTTAAGCAACTAAAGTTGAAGTTTACTCACTTGTGGGTAAAAAAACTTTTTACCCACTGTAGAATGGTGATTGCTTGAGAGAGCTTATGTTGCATAATATTATATTAAAATCCAGTCGTCGGGCTAGAATATCAAATTTAGTACCGTCAAAAACTACAGACTAAACTGTACATTGCAAATTCAGTATTTGAACTTAAATAAAGAGGTGTTGGGTAAACGTTGTATGGCACACTCAGGAAAGATTAACCCACTCGCGCCTAACGACTCTCGTTGATCGATATTTCGTTCGTGGATAATATCTTACTTAATTCACTTATATCAGCGAAAAAAAAGTTAGTTAGTTGGCGAAGTTAGAATTTATTTAACTCGACGAAACACTTAGTTAGAAAAACTAAACTTTTATTTGATTTAACTAAACATTAGTTGATTTAAATAAATTTTAACTGCGGCAACTTAAGTTTGATACCATAAATAACTATTAAAATCAATTGACATTTCTTTTTCTATGTAAAGCTTGACAATGGTGCGCTAACATCTATCTTTCTCAGAATTATTATTCGCTGTTTATCCTTTGCCTACACATGAAGATTCAAACCCAACGCCAAATTTTACTAACACTGTATGTACAATATTCTTCCTCACTATCTCCAATTTACTTGTTCTTTTTTAACACAGGAGGACTCTTTTCCCTGTCTAGATATTTCTGTTAGTAGAGTTTTCTGTTTCCTCCATTATGGTTCGATTCCATTGAGTTGATATTAGTCTTAAGTATAATTGAATCTATTGAAGTAGATAATAGTAATCCATTCTCTGTCTTGTCTAAGCAAAATCATAGCATTTTATTTAATTGTTTTATAATTACGACAGGGCCGGATTTATATCTTTAAGGATAGGGGTAAACACTGACGACTGTGGGTCCCCGAAACACTGATTTTATTAAAAATCAGATCTGTGTATTGTCAAAGAAAGTTTAAAAACTTATTTGTTGTATTACTGAAAATTAATAAAATTTTACGCGGCCTCTATCTGCCTAGGGGCCCCAAGCACGTGCTTAGACTGCATTGGTCCAGCCCTGAATTACAGTGACACGTACTTATTCGTATTAGAAACAGAATATTTCCTTGCAGTTGATGAATATGATAATATTTCAATAAATTTAATTTAGTTACAATTATTTAAGGATAAAATAACCTATTTATCTATATCTAATTTAACTACATCTGTGGTACATATCATGTATAATGGTCCTGTTTCTTTTTTCTAGAAATTCCACTTTTGGCCTGGGCAACTACAAAAATATACTGGATAGGAATTCGACATAACATGGAATTGTTAGCATCCAGTTTGTAACTAAAAGAAATTACTGATAACTAAACTGATTTCAAAACTAATATTCAAATGATCACATAGAGTATTATTTATGCTTAACATAAATAATTAGGTCCAGATAGGTTGAGAAATCCATTTTTTTCAAGAACCGTAAGCGTATTAAGTATATGAATTAAAAAGATGAATACTGCAATATGCCTAAAGGAATAATTTAAAAACAACTAACATCCATCAGTAGATGGATTGTGTTTACTTATATAATCAATCATTTTGAATCGCGATATATTTATTTGTAAATTGCCTGTAAAACTGAAAAGTGAAACTGATTGATTTTATTACTCATCATTTATCTTCATTACAAAACTAAACAAGGCTTTCCTTATAATAATACGTTTTTATTAATTTTATGTAACAAGAAGTAAGGTACGATATATTATATAATCCTTGGTAAGTTTACTCCATTGCGTCGCCTAATTTAATGTTCAAATACTGTGTCGAAATACATTATCCACATTAGTTAGGCAGTACAAATTACTACAATTCTGAATAAGTCCTTGCAAGTAACTATCACTGTGATTGGATGGCAGCGAGGGTAACGTTTTCGCATCCCTTAGGAAAAGGGTCGTCTATTGGCGGACCGTATACAAAAGCTTATTAAATTAATAGGGAGGTAAAGTGAATTAAAGCGATAAACTATGTTTGTTGGAAAAGCTCATTTTATTCAGTATTACTTTCTAGATTAATTTTACTACACGAAAGCTTTATAAATTCCATAAAATTTACATTTTATCCATATTTTAAGCTTAAAATATTTTCATTATCTTTAAAATGCATCGATATAATAATGTCACTGATGGTAGTTATGAATCGGCGATGATGCGCAGTGTAAAAATTATGGGTTCGGTGTACTGATAAATACAAAATATAGATTTCTTCAATTACCTCATTTGGGGAGCATCAGCTGCCCTGCTCATTATTTTTGGCGGCTTGGGCTGTTGTCGCACCTGCTGGACAAATATGTCCTTTTAACTATACAATTAATAACTACAATTAAGGATGATTAGGCTATCTTTAGAAATAATTAAACACGTATGAATTGTGTTAAGCTTTTAAATTACAAGATGCTCCATTTATTTTTCTAATTTATCTCATGTTATTGGCACGCGCGGTATGTTTGTTTTGCGTGAAACGGATTACACTCGTAACTCGTTAAATTAGACTAATGAGACTATTCTAATACATTACAGTAATCATGTTAGTATATTCTCAGATTCTGTAACATGACTATGCTGAAACTTCCAAAGCTGATGATTACCAACAGTAATGAGTGGAAGAGAATGGGTTAGCAGAACATTAACTGGAAATGGAACGCTTTATGCACTGATTAGGTATTCATTATCGTACTCAATCGTTTACGTATTAATCAATGTAATTGCAAGTGTACATATCAAACATTACTTCTATATTATTATGTCTATAAATTTCATGGTGAGTAAACTATTAATACGTACTTTTGATGTTAGTGTGCTTGAAAATTTTCATTGAAGGATTTTTACTTAAACTTCACTGCAATATCAAGCTTAGAATTGGAAATTATGAAATAAGAATAATGACCGAAAGAATTATTACTGCAGCTGCAAGCATAATAAGCTTAAAGAAATACTGAAGTTGGAAACATCCAATTGGGCATTGACGCATGTTTAACATTCATCAAACATTAAGTACTTAAACACCATACGTGATACCTTTGAGTCTGTTTTATTTGCTTGGTTACTCACGATTTAATGAACACTCTTTTTAATAGTAGCACATACTACATTTCTTTCGCGCCAATTTTTTGTATCAAATTTTTAAATCGGGGCTGGTTTACCATTTTAAACTATCGATCGAGTGCAAAAAATAAACGATTTCTACTTAAACCGCTTACCTATATAGCTACTGTTTCATTCCAAATCGAGTAATATAAAAAAACGCGGATCCAATTAAATAAATTGAAGGTTTATTTTCGGTAATAATAACACCTAACCAATTCCCAATCTAGATCCTTAGCTAGAAAGATGCTAATAGAGAAGAAGATGTTTTGTTTTAATAAAGTACTACTAGTTATGGATTAATTTGAATTGGAAAATGTTTCTGTAAAAGTTTCAAAACCAGGATTGCCAGACGTCGCAGATTCTGCGGGATTGTCCCGCGTCCCGTGATATAACCATATTGTTCCGCAAAGCAAATTTTCTTGTACATACATATATACGAGCGGTGTCTGACTGAAAGTGAGCCTAAGGTATTAAAACACAAAGGTGTGAGTTATTTTATTTTTTATTTTTCAATATAGTCCCCTTGAACAACATTGACAGTGGTTATACAGCAATTCTAACCCGTACAAAAAGTAGGCAGAAGATTTACCTGCAAAATGCTCTTCAACGGCTGCTTTCATCTTGAATCTCAATCTCATTTTCATCTTAAAATCGCCTACTACGTAACTTTCTTTTCAAATTGGGAACTATAGAAATCGCTTGGGGCAAGATCTGGACTGTGTAGTGATTTTTTGGTTTCCTCAAACCGTGCATCATTCACAGCAAGCATGAAGCCACGTTTTAATTTTCTTCTTCTGGTTTCTTTTAGTGCCGCTCGTAATTGAACTATTAAACTTAATCAATAAGTAATATATCATTGCAATCCCAGAAGATGGTTGCTATAAGCTTAACGAACGTTCGTTGCACCTTGAATTTGCGATGAGGCTTTTCGTCTTTTTTTCGTCCTGCTTTGATTCCGGGTCGTACTGGTAATTCTAGGTTGCATCGGATGTTACTATGCGGCGATAAATTGAATCCGAGGGATCCCCGCACATTTTCATGTTAACATTAACCCAGCGAGCGGTTACCTTGTTCATATGTAAATGGTTGTGTAAGATCTTCCCAATACGTTCTTTGTTCATGTTCAACTCCTATATCTGACGAATTCGAATACGCCGATCCTCTAACAACATTTTTCCGATTTTCCTGATTTTCTCTTCAGTAACTACCGTGAAAGCCGATTCAGGGCAATCTTCATCTTTTTTCAATAGACTCTTGTCCATGTTGAAACAGTCATGTCAATCTTTTTACGGTTGCATACGACAGTGCAGACTCGGGATAGGTTATGTTCAACTTCTCATAGATATCTTTTACACTTTTCTCTTTTTTAACGAAGTATGTAATGCAATATATTTATGGTACTAGTGAATTAAGTAAGATATCATACGGTACTCCAAGTTTCACATTAAAACGGTTTGACTCGAAATTATGATAACGTTGTTAACTCACAAACGAAAAATGTGATTAAGTTGCATGTTTGAAGGAAGCCTATACTGAGATTCCTACAAATGCACTACAACGCAAGCGGTTTCGATAAAATAATTGCATGGCTCACTTCCCGTCTAACACCCCTCGTATATAATATAAATGTTGATTGTGAACGATTTATTGGAATGATTTATTTTATGTACCCAAAGCGTGGTACGGCATCTACCGTATTCCCAGGAGTAAACAGCTCGTGTCTATGGTAGACGGAACCGGTATATGCATTTCCGAACGTTTATGGTGCATCTTAATATACATTACTTACAAGGGGGGCAAGGTGAGGCGCCAGCCCCCCCCCCGGAAGTTGAACAATTTGAATTTTATTGAAATATTTTGTATAACATGCTGTTTATTCTAGGCTTGCCCCCCCAAACAAATTTCTGCGAGCGCCTATGAGTGCCCTGCAAAATGCTAAAACAAATCTGGAAACCCCGTTCAAAACTTTTATAAAATCGCTAAGTATCCTAAGAATCGGAATTATTGCAGAAGGATTCTTAGAAAATAACCTTATGGGGTTGATCTCATATTTCACTTTGATTGATTGATTGAATGGTGACAGATGAAAGAGGATTGGGTGCACCTGACACTTGCAGCCTGCAGGCTTATTGTGTTAGCTCATCATGTCACTTGTTAGGCAAAAAAGTCTTGTAGCTCCAATTAGGTTTAGTAATTTTTTTAACAAGTTTTCTCTTTTTAGAGTTTCACGAGAGTAGGCCCCTCCTAGGAGTGCAGTCTCCATTGGGCAAGAGCTTCACACTCAAATATTTCACGTTACTGATCTAGTACTTTACTCCATACAATAATACTACAGTAATTAATGCCCCAGTTGATGATTGAGAATTCTATGGTCGGTTAATTTTATTTAAAAAGCTGATTTTACAATCTGCTGAGAGAGTAATGTTACAGTCATCATTGTGAATGTTTGACTTGTAGTAAATAAACCTCAATTATATCAAAAAATCAAACCTTTAAAAAATCTAAAGCAAATTGTATCAAATTTTTAATTTTATCTATCATGTTTAGGTGAAGTAAAATATATGGCTCACTTCTTATTGAAAATGCAATGAAATAATTGTTCACAATGAATTAAATCTAGTTATGTTAATCCTCTTTATGTTTACATATACGTTTATGTAAATGTTAAATAAGAATGCTTGACACTCTTGTCGCTTTATTCTCGCATTTACAAGAGCTTTACGAATCGCATTTGGATATATATGACATATATATTCTTATGTATAAATGTTAATTGTAATTGACATTGCCAAACGACTGAAGTAAATATACATGTACTTGTGCGTGGTATAAGACGGTGTTGTTCTTAACGACAACCACAGATTGGTGTTTGCATGGTTGTCAAGACCGACTGCTTAACGTTTCCATCTGACGACACGGCGAAGTATACTGAGGCTTTACATGTCGACGAGAAATATCCTCTCGTCGGTTCCGGGGATTGAACACTAGTAAGAGTGAACAAGTAAGAGTTGGTTTCTTTACCGCGCGGCCACCCACTTCACACAGAATAAACTGATGTCTTTAAAGTTGCTTCACATACATTTACTTCAAAACTGTTGATAACTGTCACAATTTGTATTTGTGTAATAATTATTAATTATGGCTTAACTAATTCATAATTCCAGCTTTTGGTTTATTAGTGAATATTGTTACTTGGTAAGTAGCTTTAACATTTAACATTTATATCTTATTAAATCCGTGGAACTTAAGCAGTTACACATATTTAAAGCAGTTTTCAGAAATATTCAGTATTAAAAACAAGTTATTGTTGAATAGCTATACAAGATACATATAATGAGATGTAAATTTTTGTATAACTAAGATTGAATTGCAATTTAGATAGCAAAACATTTTTAAATATCCATTCTGATTAATTAGTCACGCTTCTTAGAATTTTAAAAGTAACACAATAAAAGTTTTACATATTTCTGTAAACATCCTTTCCAAACAAATAACATAAAAATGTCTTAATATTATAGAAATTAACTTTAACTTTGATTTTATCTGAAACTTCACCATCTCAGTTAACTCTATAAAGTCATTAAACTTGAACTAATAAAATTAAACGATATTTATACAGCGATTAGTTTGTAATTATTTTAAAAAAGTAGTAGCATAATTATACCTTAAAAAAAGAAATCAATAAACCAATCAACATTCTTTATTCATATAAATTTCCCAATTATTCTAGTTTTCAGAGAACATTTTTCAGAACTGGTTAGTTACCCCTACAAATTACTCTTTCTTAAGGTGTTGAAAACAGTTTATGGTAATCCTGTAAATCACAGTAGTTTCGGATAAGCAGTTAGTGTATACGAAAATCGTTTTATCTTTCCGAATAAATCATTGATTAAAATAAATTAGACCGGATTTTCTAAACTCTATATTACTAATGATCTCAATTAAACGGCTGCCGGACAGTTCTTTAAATGGATTTAAATGAGATGACACAGAGTAATAACACTATAAATGTAAATAAAATTAGCTATTTTTATAGCAACTGGCCAGACCTACTGTTGTTATTTTTAAATATATCTATCTTTATTCAAACTATACCGAGTTCTTTTTTCCGACTTAATTTTACCTATGGCGCCCTTAAGAAAAGTTAACCGGATGGTCAGTCAAATCATTCAACCGAATATAAATTTCTATAGTAATCCTAATAAATAATAAATATATTCCATAAAAAATATCTACTTAAAGTCGGTTTCATGCAGCAAAAAGTAATTACCCATTTAATAGCTTTTCCTTTATTTATTCTCTTTGTAAAAACAATTATGTAAAGCACTATTCTCTTGTCGTTTAATTAACAAATCATTTAATAAACCTAAGGTTTCTGTTACACAGTAATTTACAAGAATTAGAGTAATCATAAACTTTTATTACCAATAACTTATAGTTACAATTAGATTTAGATGACTTTGTAATCATATCATTAATATCTTTTTCCCAATAGATTACTAACTAATGATATTTAAGTAATATGTTTGATATTCAGGTAGTTATTAGAGACATGAACCAATCCTTTTCATCTATTAAATGAAAGTTACTTTTAGTATCAACAAGCTAAGGACCCCGGAATTTGAAAATTAATTTGGATTAAATTCAGGCCTAAGAAATTCAAAGTTATACGATCGAATACTTGAAGGTTAGTTCTTATAGAATTTTAAATATTCAAACTTTTAAAGTCTCAAAGATTCAGAATTTCAAAAATCAGACAATGTTCGCGAGATTGAAATGATTTTCAGTGGATGAAGAGTTTCAGATTTAAAATATTAATAGTGAATAAATTCCATTGTTTAAACAATTCGATATTTCTAAAATATTTCAAAAGATTTCAAGCTGATACTAAAATTTCAACGCCCGAAGCTGTCACAAGAGATTACAAAGGCCTTTTTAGTAGGGTAAGAAACTGAACTGAAGTTTTTTGTTACAAAATGCATCTTCTTTTATTTAATATATATATTCTTGTTCGTCGTTTTATATACGGAGGAATGTATTGATTTGATGACATATGCTTCTTTCTCATCAAAACAGTTTTTAACTGGCAAATATAGAAATAAGTCGTATATAAACAAAAAGCTAAAGCTATCCTGTCGGTTTTATTTAAATTTTATTAATAAAAGTCATCAGACTTTACAAAACTAGAATTTAAAAGTCAAGCAAAATAACATGGCAGGCACACCCATTCTCATTATATTAATGTTACTGTAGGGGATGTATAAAAGCCTAGACCTTGATAAAAATGGGACCAATTTTTAAAAGCAGATAGCATCATGTTGAAAATTTATTAAAAGTATCAATTTATTAACAGAAATAATAAAAAAAAATTGAAAGTGTTATGCAAAATATATTATAATATGGATACGTAAGTAAAATTTGTAAATTATGTGAATTCCATTAAGATAAGGAAATAATATTGTAATGCATATGCAATTTTTGTATTATCCGAGTAATACACAAGGAATATGCATTATTTATTAGCACATCCGCAAAGGTCTATAAACTGCATAAAAACAACGGCATCTAGATCAAAATATGCAATTGCAATTATATTGTTGTTACTCATATTTACGCCATGCACCAGGAATTGAAATGGTTTGTGAGAATGTGAATTTTATTTATTTAATTAATTAGTAATTAGTTATGACCAAGTTGCATATGTATTTATTCTTGTTTATTGAAGCTTCTTATTTAATGATAACCTACAAATGGATAAAAACTATTTTGTAGTAGATTCAATAAACCTGACAAAGCAAGAAATGTATGTACATATCTAAGTATAGTTTAACTTTTTTGCACATTGTCTTGCGGAACTTAATTATGCACTAAATAACATAATCAATACCATTTAAGAATGAAAATGAACACTCCATATATAATTATTTCATTATATTTCATATCTTTAATATTATCTAACCACGTGCATATTTCAAAAACCCTAATAATACCACTATTTGTATTTTGTGCAAATGTTTTCATATGCTTACGCAGTTGACAATTTCACCATGTTGGTAGTTAATAATTAGCATCGAATTGTATGTTCATTATTCATAATAACCTACTGCTCATGTTAATGGTAGTTGTTCAAACTTATCTCCCACCAATTATCTTTGCATTGTTTTCTGTATTATGATATTAGGTGCATGTATAGCGAAATTATATAACCGTGGTTAAATCGATATTGCGTAACTACGTCAAATTATGTTTTAGCATTTATTTTACATTATACACATTTATACATATTCTACAATAATTTTTATTAGAACGTGGCGGTGAATCAGGGGTTTGATTTATCACGACCACAAATCAACCAGTAGGTCTAAGCTAGTACTTAAGCCATTAAATTTGTAAAAAATTTACTTTAAGATATATACTTATGTGATTTAAATATGTACCTACTCTATTAATTTCCTTAGAAACGTCTAATACTTGAATACTTATAAGTTATAACCCATGATCAAAAACAGTAAAGAGGCAAATTTAAAATTAATTCATGAGATTGATTAAAATCAAATTGATATTAAAAGTAGGTACTTACTATGAATTTCTTTTTTTTTACTTAAATGAAGAAAATATCAAAATTATCGTATCAATAATGAGAGACAGATTATCTGAATGTTTTACGTGGAGTCCCCGTGTGAACATACCTCCACGTTCCTTCCAATGAGGAAGTAATTGAGATACGCTCAATCAGCGCGCGAATTGCATAGCAATTGCTCCCAGTCAGCTCACTGGTCGGAGCGAGGTTGCCTATCCACCCTCTACTAGCTATCCAGGCTAGTACCGGAGCGATCGACTTAACACGTGCTCACCCGCCTGTACCCCCCGTTCTCTTTCATACGGGGTGAAGTACCTCATCCAGAAATAGGACTATTCCCCCAACTTAACTCAGTTGAATAGAGAAAGCCCTCCAGTCCTATTTCATACCTTCACAAGCTCCTCCCCGAGACAGGGGTTGGGACCACTGCCCGATAGAATCCAACCTCAATTGTGGCGGGACTTGGTTTTTTAATGGTTTTGCCACCCCGATCTACCAATATATAGGCTTGGTGGGTCCTCGACAGAGCTTCGTTTAAGTCTACACGTTATAGACTCCCAGTGTGTACCCGTTAAGGTGAAGTTGTCTTGATTGTGAGAGGTTATGTATTCGCTTCAACTAATAATGAGAGACAGAAAAAAGTTGTGTTAAATGCAGTCAGATTATTTAAAGAGCGTGCTTTCAGGATTTCATTGGCTTCTTGCCATTCTTACTATCTGTATCAAATTAATATGAACTTATATGAAAAATAATAAAAATTTAGCGTGCAACTCCCAAAGTGTAATTAATAAACACCGAGATACAGAATCTTAAGAACCTAAGAGGTTTATTAATACGTACATAGTATGTAAGCGATCCAAACATATTCCAGTGTTAGTTTCAGATTAACCAGCAACTCGTACAGCCAAGCCTAAACCTAGTTAAAAATCTAAACATTAATTTTTCCATTTTTTCATAATTTCAAAATTATCGGTATAAATTTGGGTACTCATTCGAGAGCACATGAGAAGAAAACGCACGCATATGCTAATTTGGACTGTGCATGCGTTCCGTCTCAGACCATGTACATGATTCACGCGAGGCTTCGAGAATGTGGGTACACATCTGAGAAGATATGAGTTGAGTACTAACGAATATGCGTGTGTACTCAACTTATGCGTTCTCAAGTTATGTGCAGTCACTTAGTTGCATGCGTATGTGTGTCTTTCAATCAGCTCCATTCATTTGCAGTAGTAATAAACTGTTCATTTTCTATTTAAATAACATTTATATCAATTTCGAATGTTATTTTATTGCTAGCTCTGACCAACCAACATTTTTTTGAGTAGTAAAAAGAATCTTTGGAATCCATATAAATAATATAAAGCAATTAACTGCAAGCTCATTTCATTGCTCTAACACATCTTAACACAAACATACACTTTCAGTTAAATTAAAAAGCTAGGTCAAATTAGGATTACTATTTACAAAATAATAGCCAATAATTCCTAATAATTTCCACTCGTGCGTGCTAAAAGTCTCATTTTCCACACTAATAATGTAATATACTATAATGTATATCCTTACATATTTTCTGTGATTTCTAACACTAAAAAGTGAATAGATTGATAGACCTAGAAAATAGACCAGTGGCTGCATTGGCACACCCTGGGCATTTTGGGCCGTTTGAGAAGGCACGCAAGGTTTTGATGGCTTTATTTATAGTCTAGTCAAAAAGTAACCTTATACTGACTTATTGAGCAAAGCCGTCCGGATCGATGTGGGGTCGAGCCCCGATCCAGAAAAAGATTTTTCTGCTCTAAGATCGATCTCACAGGGCCGTATAACCTTGATGTTAGTGTCCGTAATCAGATAAAGAAAAAATAAATAAAATATAAATATAAAATGTATTCTTTGAGGCTTGTGATAGAATATATTGTTATTGGTTAAATCACCAAAAAAGTGGTTAAAATGTTATCTTTGGTATATGTATTTATGATTCAGGGCAGCTCTGTCTGTACAGTCCGGGACGGTCTAAGATCGCCCACCCGCCTCTGTCACATAATGTCTTAAACTAAACGATAACATAACACTAACGGACGAAACCGTTTCGATAAGATTTGAAGTAAGAGTTTTCATTTTCAGTTCGTTTCTGTTAGGAAAAGAAATTACTTTTAGAAGAAAAAGCAAGTATAGTAGGGTAGTCCACCTTTTGCGACTTTCAAATTCTTATAACATATCACATGCATCCAGGACACACGTTTTCCATTCAGTAAAAAGATTGTATTTTCTTCTACTTTAATCATGACCAGAGCAAGTACTACTTACGTCAAGCATACCATCAAGTTTATCTATAAAAGCCTGTTCAGTGTTCATGTATTCTTGCAGCATCAGATGATTTCTTAGAACTTTATTCTAGAGATCTTCAATCTATATACATATAACCATACCATATAACCATAAACAATACACGTCTTAAAGGTGTTGTTAAGCGGATTTACAACTTCAGTTAAATAAATTAAACAAAAAATGTAGATAGCCATTTCACAAGTAAAATTTCTAAATTCTTAAAAATAAGCCTGTAATTAATTTTTGAAGTTGAGAAATCCGAAGCGTGTGACGTCACGCGTGCACGCGCCTAATATGCAAAGGTACTAAACTGCTTTGGTAGTACAAATCCGACCACAAATTAGTGCATTTCACGTGTTTGGAGGTAAATAAAAAGTGTTTATTTATTAGGTTATTTACTGGTTATTACTATTGTGTAGTTACCCATTAAAACAACATGCCTCAATGTTGTATATTCGGGTGCAAGAATACCGAAAAAGCTGGCGAATATAATTTTTCTTTTCCAAATACAGATAAAAATCTTAACATTTACTGGCAGTGGATGCAAAGAGTGAAAAGGGTCGATTGTATCAAGGAATTTTTCCAAAAAAACCGAATGAATTACGGGAGAAAATAATAACTATTTGTAATAGAAAAGAACTTCGCTGGTCCTACGTATTTGAATATTGAAAAAATATGCAGCCATAATCTCTGCAAATATAGCCACAGCAGAGCGTCCTTCGTTGGAGGAAGCAAAAAAACTCATATAATCATTAGATGTCGTTATTATTATTACTAATAGAACGTATTTATAAATGTAACAGTTTAATTATACGTGAAAACTAGGAGTGCATGTTATTTTTACTTTTTTATAACTTATGTAAATATTTAGTTAACACAAAATATTAAAAAAATTATTCGTTTTTCTTAATCAAAATAATCTGGACCTTCCCCTTCTGCAGAACCGTGTATACACATCATTATCTTTGGCATATTTGCTTATTTTTGAAATTACACAAGCAGGTATTACCTTCCTTTTATTTT
This sequence comes from Agrypnus murinus, assembly GCA_929113105.1. Taxonomy (NCBI): domain Eukaryota; kingdom Metazoa; phylum Arthropoda; class Insecta; order Coleoptera; family Elateridae; genus Agrypnus; species Agrypnus murinus. Next base: position 94,687,336 of record OV816024.1, on the reverse strand, counting down.
TTCCCCAAGGCAACTAAGAATTTTCCCAATAAATAAATTGTTTATATGATATATGCCGCCACTAACGATTGCTTAATTTGGTAAGACGTTTTCTATTAGTTTGATCCGCTCGTAATAGTATCTGGTAGCGAGGAGCTTGCAAAGTGTTTAGATTTAACACTACACTATGAAAAGATTCGTGCAAAATTATACACTAACCCGCTTTTGAAATTGGAAATTTCATTAGTTTTCACACATCAATGTGATTCATAATTTGTACTCATAGGAGCACAAAATCGCAATTAATTACGCCAGGCGACGTTTCCGATTCTAATATTGTCTTCGCTTGTGATAAATCGTTAACCGATGCCTCCAAATCATTCAAAGTGTTTAAATGCATATGGTATAATTTCCATAATAATAATCCATTCTATATTAATACACTGTATCAATAAAAATTGCAATAAACCCTTAAATAAACTAGCACTAAACCCTATACGTATAGCAAGTGTTTCTGTCGCATGCACGTGTGACGTCACACGGCCGCGTTCGAGTCAAGCGACAACGGGTTTACAACACCTTTAATAATAGAACGCACAAGAACTTCTCCTGCTGGAAGCGCTTCCAGAAGCACTTTTGTACAGAGACCTGGATCCTGCTAGCAGAACCATGTTACGCGCATGAAGTTAGCCTGCACGCAGCACATAACGTACTACCAGTAGTACATGGAACAAAACGTAATTTAGATCAGTCTTGCTAGCAGGACCAGCTTTATTCATAATTTGTACTACGAGAAGTCGAGCGTATTTTGCAGGACAGATGTTATTATCTAATTTTTAGATGTGATAATCACATATACTTAAGCACAATTTACCTTTTTTTAAATAAAGGAAAATGAAAATCAATGAAAAGTGTGTGAAGCTCCCACGAAAACGCAGCAACTTACCTCCATTTGGAGGGAATTGCTGCTGATTTTGGTGGTACTCACACAAATTACCTTTACAACTGCCTTACATTTTTTTATTTATAATTTTGTTATATAATTCCGAAGTACTTTGTATTCTACTTGTTACCAAATTGGACACTCCAGGAATGACGTTCTTCGTATCAAAAGTCGTTGCCGAAATCGAAGCGCTCTTATCCGGCACCATGATTTCAGAGTAACTCCAAGCCAGCCTTTGTTTCAGAAACATCTGCGAATATACATCAGCCAGAAGAAGAAAATATAAACATACAATTGGAATCTGAATACTGATACTAGAACAGAGAAAACTGGTGCGTAGTGCGTATACTTACCTCCGCATGCATTAAACTCCAATACGTACCGAAATCAAAGTTTCCATGTCATGATCATTGTTGCTACCATAAATGATTAATAACTTTTGATAGATCACAGATTATGATGCAGGAAAGTACTGAAAGCTATAGCTGTAATATTTAGCTGATTCAGAAAAGCGTAATAGGCAGGGTCATATTCAATTAGAATATTCTCGTTTTAATAGGATAACTTTAGATCTATTTAGCCGTCTTTACACAAATTAGCCGTTTACTGAATCAGTCCTTTACATCACAGAAAGACCGAACGTTCATGATCGCTCACCTTTGACATAAAGATGAAATTGTGATTTCAGTGACTTAATCAAACGTTATAAATATAGCACTGTAACTGTGTTGATTTCAAGTTGTATTTTTGGTTTCATAATTCTGAATTATATTAAAGCGTCATAAAAAGATATTTTCCAAAATTTTAATTTATCCCTGCATATTCATTCGTTCTACTTAGATTGAAAAAAGCTATCGCACGAAACATATGCATAGTCGAAAATAGTACAATGTTAAACTCAGAAGATATAGTTATATGAAATATGCAGCCTGAGAAAGGTTTATCCGAAGACATTTTACACTAATTCGTTGGTATCTTAATTCCAGACCTTGAGATACTTCTTAAAATTTGTTAGTGAGCTTTTTATTGAATTCAAAATTGTAATGTTAAAAACTTTATTTACCACTATAAATGACAATATATTATATATTCTACCATAGTACTTATTGAGTGTATTTATCAACTACAATAATAATAACCATTTCTATCATTCTAACTATTACAAATGCCTCTAATTTCGCATTGAATGACTTTACCCTTTACTTATGAAACATATTTAATATTCTCAGTTGGAGATACATTTGCCCTACCTATCTGCTATTTATCACTAGATATTATTCAATTTCATCATCACTCATCAGGGAGCAGTAAATTAATTTTGATTATAATTAATTTGTGTTATTTCTTTGCAATAGCGAAAAGCTTCCAATTGTTCATAAAGAAAATTACACTCTATAAATGTTGTAGTCGTATTTATCATATTTTCCCAGTCGACAGTATACCTACATACATTATGTACTGTATAATAAACCATAAGACAGCTGGCAGCTTTTTCAAGTTACAAACATTTTTTTCATAAAAAAATTGTTGTACAGCATATGTTTTTCAAACATTTATCCATCATCGCAATTATTCTGTATTGGATAAATCATACATTCCGTTACAAAAATTATACATGATTAGCATCAGAGTTACGTAGTTTTTTTCACATCGAGTACTTTTTATAATGAGTGTAGTTATGTAATTTTCAAAACTATTTTCTTCTACAAAAACTTTAGAAACGAATGCGTTTCCAAGAAGAACAGGTTTCAGGCCATTGATTACTTACTATATATGTTCCGGTTCGAAGTTTACATTTAGTTCTTCGCCAAATGTGTGCTACTACTAAAAGCTTCACACCGGAACCCAGTCGTTTGTCTGTCTAGGTTTCCGGGGCGTTGGAAAACTACTGTTGGATTTTCACAGATCGTTTCCGTCAGTCAGTATAAAAGTGCAACTACGCGTTGGTTATATTGACTGCATTTAACTTTATGCGCCACAGAATTTTAACCATCTAAAGTTGCTCTATTAAAATGTTACAAAAACCTTATACCTGCTTATACATTTGTATTTTTTTAATTAATGAAGGACTAGAGAAGTAAGATGTATGAGTAAAAAATATGTATGTCATTGCTGAGAGATTTTTTATCCATAATTTTAGGAAATATTGTGTCACTTCCTACAAGATAATTAACCAGGCCTAATTAACTTTAATGATTCTTAGATAGTCTGTAAATATACAGGTTTTATACAAAAACTGGGCGTATGACTCATTTTCTGAGTGTTCTGAAATTACAAAATGATTTTCAAATTTGTTTGGAAACTATTAACTTAAAAAACTCTAAAGGATAATTTTAATTTGAATTTCGTCATTTGACAATTACAATCATTTTATGATGTAGAGTTCTTATTGTGTAATGTTGTCTATATGGTCATTGTTAATTAAATCAACTTAAATATCAGCAGAAAGAATAATTGCAAAATTAATTTTAAATTTATATCTCTATACAATCAATAAAGAATGACAGCACAATTTTATTATTGTTATTTATAGTGGAGGCTCGTTATACTATTCCGATAAGCTTCTATTATCCAAACTGCATTGTCAGGAAATTCTAAAATACAGTCTCCGTGCGTCAGTTGAGTAAGCGCATGTCCTCGCTAGCTTAAAGCTTAAATTGGCGTACAAAATTTTATGTGAGAGTTATTAGTTACGCTTTACAGTATTAAGTACACAATAAAATTCACTCTTCCTTCATTTTAAACTTGTAATGATACCACTTTTAGTTTCTTCTTAAACGTAATGAGACTATATTGTAGATGTATGTAGATTTATTTCGAGGAAAAAATTGCTTCTTTCTTTATGCTGACTGCCGAGTTTAAGATAAGTAATAGGCCTCTTCCTGAAGATGAAATAATTTATCCTTACGGTTTTTCTAAGTTCCGCAGGTTTTTTGTCTTACGTCTAAGATGACTGCTGAAGTAACGACTTCTGTGGTAGTAATCCATCAAATGCTCACACTCCCATATTTCAAAATATAATCAAGTGTACCAGCACGTATATAAGCAAATGACAAACTCCAAATATTTCTAGAAATACATCTCGCATATGTATTTGTACAATTACGAACATTTATGTACATACAAAATATATTTGTTTTTAAAGCAATACATAAACGCTACGTGATTGGATTGGAAAGCTTGTGTAGATAGAATACGCTATATGAGAACCCAAACTGCTCATAAGCTGCACGGTAATTACAAATATAAAGTTGCCATTTTTCTCAGTTTCTGCAGGAATTTTTTCGTGACTGGAGTTAACAAGTCGTTTATGTTAATTTTGCATGAATGCATTACCTTATCGAATTCTTAGACTAGTCAGCTAAATAGTATAGCAAAAGGGGCTTTACAGAAGCAAATCATGTAACAATTGGTTAACAGGTTGTTTTGGGCTCGACTGAACACGACTACTTAGGTAAGCATATTAATAGTTGGTTGTTTTAGTCCTTGTACCTTAAGTACAAAATAACGAGTGGCCAAGGAGCTTAACTGACGAGTGCACCAAAAATCGTAATTCTGAATGTGATAATCCTCAAGAATATGCCCATTTCTATGATCTTGTGGTCGTAGAAGTCAATGAACGTGCTTCCTTTAACATGTATGTCACGTCTTGGTAGTATAATGTCTAGAGTGCTGGACTTTCACCCAAGCGGCCCGCGGTCGATTCCCGGTGCCGGCAGATATGGTTAAGGTTTTCTGCAGTTTTCCTTAGCTGTGACACAAATGTGGGATTTGCGCTGTTCCATCTGTAAGTCGGCTGCAGCCGCACTTAGGGCCTACTTAATAATAATAATTGCCCCCTCCCTCCTGCACAAGCTTATAGCTTCTGGGGCCTGGTTTCCAGGCTATGGGTTGTAGCAACTATTATTATTATTTGGCTGGAGGTACGCGTTGCACATTTTTGAGGGGTAAATGTGACTGAATTTACGGTAATCGTAAAATATGTCCGGAAACGGTGCAATCATACGCTTTTGACATCGCTGAACACGCTTTGCCCATCTAAATCTTAGTATTTTGACTTTTTTCGCAACTAATAATATGATGTTATATACTGGCTAACTATCTTCAGAATTCAAGTAGTTAAGGGTAGTCCTTACAAATATCAATTACATTTCGTACTTTTCAACAATGGAGCGAACGCTTCACAATCCAGAATAGGAGCGAAATATATTAGCAAAGCTACAATCAATAATCAAAAAATTATTATTGTTATATAATGGCACATTAGTATTTACCTACAGTATTCGCAAAGAGAAAGAGGGGGGAAAGCACAATAAAACGTCAGCATTAAAGCATTCAGAAATACAAATAAGAAAAAAAACAGAAAACAATGCCACTAAAATTATTTGCAAAAACAGAAAAGACAAAAAAGAATGAATACCCACTTTTTATAAAAATAGTAACACGTACGTATCAATGAAGATAAAAGGAAACATTAAAAGCATTGGCACCTACAGCATTCATTAAGAAAAAAGCAAAAAGACCTAAAAAACACTGGTATCTCTTTTCTCTCTATCTTAGTCAGACCTTTTTAGTTAGAACAGAGCTCATTACATAGGCACAAGGGAGTACGATTTAACCCCTTTTTCCGACAACTACAACTTTTCATTCGGCAGGGTGTTATGGAAACACGGTACTCTAGAGACAAGCTTTTTTTCAGAACTGGCCTCGTGTCGTGCACACTGAGACTTTTTCGTCAACCACCTTCCACAGTTGCAAACATTTATAAGAGGCGTCTACTTACAAGAATTGTCAATTATTGACTAGCCAGCTCTTCTAAAGTCACTCAATAAAGATAAAATTTCGTCACTTTCAAAGAAACAAAAATAGATTTATGGGTACTGTATGGTAGCTTTACTGAAAGTTTGATTTTACTTCCAATTTCTGGGAGAATTATAGTTTCCCATAAATGTCGACGATTCGCTGTTGTTAAAAAGTCGAGTATTGAGAACCTTTAACTGTTTCTTCGTAATTGCACATGTTTAGAAACAAGTCAAGGACAAAACTCAATTGAGCGTTCGTCAAGATCTTATTTGTGAGATTTTGTCTTAAAAAAATTATAATGAAATTTACCTAATACCCATGCATATACATACTTAGATATCATTTAGAAGGTATCTAGGTACAGGTTTATTTATCTTCAAATATCTTGACAGGTACTTAGATACACAAACAGTATGAGGTGCAGTACATAGAACATACAGTTACCTAGGTACTTGTTCTTGGGGATGTTACAACACTGCCTCCGATAGGTCGAGACATGCAAACGTTAACTAGCGACGGGTTAGGCTCTGAGTCATGCCGAGGTAGAAGAAGGTGAGGTGGCTAGACTAGTCAGCAAGTCGATTCGTTTCATTATTTCGCAGTTCCCACACAGTGGGGAAACAAATAAGGTCAGACGGAGGAGGCAGCGCGGTCTTACGAACGCAATATATGGTATCTCGTATAATCACGTAAGAAGCCATGTAGAACTGGCTTTCCATAGAGTCCAGATCTGTGCTTCTGTACTTCTATCAGAAAATATCCGTCACGCTTTCTGTCATTTTAGCAAAGGAAGTACATATAAATACGAAAATTCAGATGAAGAAAGCGTGTTCACTGTTCAGCGATGTCGGAATGTATGAATAAAACTTTTCCAGATGCATTTCACGATATTGGTAGATTTGTTCATGTTTGTTGTCATTTTTGCCTCTGAAAGGTAACAACACGAGTTACCGACCAAATGACCGCTGCCCATGCGTTTTCCCAATCACGTATGTTGACTTATTCTATGCCACAGCGAAAACATAGAAGTATACACATTTCTGTAAATAATCGCGCCAGAATTACGATTTTTGTTTTGTTAGTCAGTTATGCTCCCAGCTGAGGGCCGCTTTGGAATGCAGACACAAAAATATGCACCATTCATTAACATAATTAGTCGTATTTAGCATGGTCCAACACATAAGAAAGAAGAAGAAGAAACGGCCCGGAAATGTAGACGTCTTTTGCGATTTGCGCGCAGTCTTACTTTATTCATTGCAGTATTTGATTCACAGCTTTCACTAACGATAAAAAATTACTTTCTTAGAAAATGGTCTTCTCAAAAACTAGATGTTTTGAGGTTACTTGGCAAATTATAGTAATCCACAAGAAAAACGAATAAAACCAAATTTAGTTCTTCTTGGTTACTTAATTTGAGTCGAAGGTCTTTCTATGATTTATTTTATTAAAATTTATTTTTGAAAGGTTTCCAAAAGTCAGAATTGATGTAAAACTTCCATTATTAAAATCTGTCAAAACCATTTTGTAGACCAAAACATTATTATTTAGTTAAGGGAAAGTTTACAGGAATGATCATGACAAATCATAAAAAGAATGAAATTAATTTTAATTTATTTGTTCTCAAGCAATCGAACCTAGACCTAGTTTCTCAGAAAAAATTATTTAGAAGTAAAATTCTTGGTGGAATCTTTTAAAAATTTGAATAAATAGACCTGAACCATTCCAGAACATGAAATCTTCTCCCTCTAAAAAGAGTGATGTAGCTTAGTATGTCTTCAAGCTATAGGGTTTACAGGGAGGTCTATAGGGTTTTCTATAATCACTAGACACGTTAATAAACCACAATTTAACAATTTGCTAAGCAAAGGAGATCGGAAGAATTAAAGTTAATTAAGGCAAGTGCCTTAACTTTCAATTTCCCACCCGACTTACAGAGAAGCGCTAGAACTGAGAATGTGTTATCATTATTATCAAAACGCATTATGTTTTGCATTTGTTTAGGATCCATTTTCCAACACTATTGGTAATTATTCTACATACACATTTTTATAAATTTTTAAATTCTAACCATGATATTAACAAATATGATTTTCTTGGGGTAATTTTGAACTCCCATGACTATTTTTCGAAAATTTCTGCATTCCTTTATGTAGATAGTTTTTACAAATATTTTACTGGCGGAGGTGGTACCATATATTCTCTAGTCGCGTGAACTAAAGGTAGTCCTACCCTTTGAAGCATTAACTAAGGGAGGGTATTTCCTTTAAGCTTTCTTTACTTTCCCACACATGCTCATAGAGATTACAGATGAAGTTTCGAAAAATTAGTAAGGAAGTTCATAAACCTCTCCTTAATGAAGTTGTGGTACCTATTTAGCTGGATTGATTTATTCAAATAGATGCCAATAGATAAAATCGAAAAAGAAAATTATTACATTCTTTTAAGGATAACGATATTTTAACCTGAATGCGAAAATGTTAGATAAGCAATATTACTTCAAAAAGAGAACTCACTAGGATACATCAAGACAAATACGTCGAGTAATAAATACGGTTTGAATGATTGCGATACCAGGGAGATATGCAGAGTAGCGATGTTCGTGGACAGCGGTACACATCCTACACGAGACATTGGGTCGGAGAGGAATTCGTTGTTTGAGATATAGCTACCGGACCGGTAGCCACGGATGAAGACATCAACCGGACTATTAACGAGCTCGTCTGGGACGAGGACCAGTACTCAGTATGCTAATCGTCTCACACTGATACATCAGATCCACTCTACACCGACACTTCTAATTGTATTAAATATACGTTTGCTTTTCCATAAACTTTAGATACGGTCGTAGATACGTGGTCGTCGACGCACGTATACAAAATAAAAACCTGGCCAAAACAAAAGCTCCTTTAGGTAAAGTATTATATAAAAGCACACAATTTATGAATAGAAGGCGCGACTAAATGATAAATTAATACTGAATGTAAATGATTCATTATGCATATTTAGTAAACACGCAGACATTGGGTATCATGACGTATTATGATCTTAATGACTACTCTAATCAAAGCTTCGTTAGCATGCTAGAAACCTGAAGATCCGGATTTTAACTGTTTTAGTTTGGTACTGTATTTAAATCAAATCAAACAGCATTTCAGTTTAAGTGCAGCTAGAGAAAGATCAAAAATTTTAAGTAGGTAAATAACAATCATGACTGCGGAAACCATTTATAATACTGCTAATTTTTATGTGTTTAGGTGCGTGTACGCGTTTTAAATACTTCATAAACGAATCCCTTTAACTTAAAATCCTTAAAACACAAAAGTGAAATTATTTATTCGGCTTTAGCTGATTTGCGTATGCTCATTCATTATTACCTCAATCTTCAGTTTATCGGAAGTAAAGTATATCGGAAGTATTTTAACCATGAAGATTCTATTCGTGTAAAAGTAGTACTAATTAGTACTTAATACTACTACTCGCAGTATATTTTATAATGGATTGGATCAGATCAAGGATTTATAGTTTCTACACGATATTGTCCCCATATGAGGACTGTAATGCCAATTATAAATTTGAACGCACAGTCTAATACAACAGTCGAATCAGACTGATCCTGATGAAAACGCTTAGTAAGTCCTGGAAGCTCTTTCGGCACGAGAAACCTAATAGCTTCAATAAACCTGGCCAGTTCGAGTCTCATAGTAGGCCTGAAAACCAATATTTACTAACAGTACACTTTATCGTAATTCGTAAAAAGTTAAAAAAAAGCATATACATCTGCTCTCTGTTAGAGAATTTAATAAGTGTGTTTGTTACCAGAGACATGGTAGGAAGAGTGAGGAATTCCCACTTAAGTAATTTGCTGGTATATTAATAGAAATCGATTGAATCAATAATGATACAATGTGTTCGACCAGATAAAGCGCAGGAAAATGTGGAAATAAGATGACAATCGTTTATCGTCATTTTTCTGCATCGTTTATAGCGCTTTGGTACACACACCCACTATGATGTATGCAATAAATTTGTAATTCCGCCTCTTTTAGCACTTAACGCTTCACAGTCTAAGGTAAATAGTTATTAACAGGCCCGAGCGTAACCTTGCCGATTGTGTAGTTGAGTACACAATTCCGTGCGGCCATGCTTTCGACGACTGACAAATCGCTCTTCATAAGTCTATATGCAAAGCTTGGTTATTAGGTGCATAGTTAATATGAGATAGTCCAACATAGCGACGTTTTGGATAAAATTTGATTTGGAATGACTAGATCATGGATGAGGAGCTCATCGGATGGGGTGCACTAAATCCTCACACATGGAAATGAAGTTCGATATATTGTGGATTTACTATTTTACAAAACTAAACGAAGGTATAAACAATGCAGCCTACATTTCCATTTATATTTTAAGAAGTCATTTCAATTCGGGGCTCTTTAAAATGAAGACGTATGGTGATAGTCCACATACATTTTGTTCTACATATTCATACTTTTATATTTCATTTTGTATTTAGACTTCAATGAGACGATTTAAAACGCGATTCTGCTTAATCCAGATTAGCAAAATGAATAATACATTTATTTACCTTATGATGCAAAATTACATAACAATAACTTCTTTTTTCGGATTTTCCATAACGTCATTAATAACGATGTACTTTATAAAATTTTGTTTCAGACAATTAAAACGAAATTATGTATTACAATTACTAATTGTAAGGCACCTTCCTTCTTTGCCAAATTAAGTACGACCTTGCAAATTTTAAAGATGACGTTATTATCATCGGCCACTTAAGCACAATTATTTACATTTTTTACTCTAATTGTAGAATATAAACAACGTAAACAAACATTATTTAAATATATATTAAAAATCTAAATCACTTCAAAACAAAGAAGTGAGATTATAGTATAAAAATATTAAAATGTAAATTAATGGTTGATGGATTATATTTTTATTCATTAGTTTTTATAATTATAGTAGTTTGCATAATAATAGAAATAATCTCATCTACATAGATAAAATGATTTAATGGATTTTTGCAAGATCAACATCGTGTTTCCATTTCAATGCAAAATCTATGGGAAGCTGCGTATGTTTGTAAGAGCTGGAGATTATTTTCAAATTAAAAATATTTTGTGTGGAAGTTTATTTTTTTAATGTATGTAGTAACTAACGACTTTTTTGTTATATACGGTAGCGAAAGGAGGAAGTTATATACATATAAATAATAACGTTTGACACGAATCGATCAAATGAAAAGTTCAAATTGCAGATAATTAGATGTTTCGTTTATCAGTTTTTAATATAATTAGCAATATACATAGACATACATACATATATTTAGATTAATGTAATATAGAATAGGTTACTTAGAACTGACTATTAATCGTAAGAGGCTGCAGGGCTTTTGTTGCATATTTGAATTCTTACTTCATTCATACAAAAAAAAAGAAAAAATATTAATATAGCTGCATTGGAGATATTATATAGACGAGATTGCATTGCAAGTTTTTGTATCATTTTTAAATTTTAATAATTAATACTACAATAACACTGTATACATGTTCATTCTAATAAATCTTCAAAAATTTAATTTATACAGTGAGAAAAATAGATATTATGATAAATGATTGAATTTTAAAAAGTTTGATAAAAAGAATAGTTATTATAATAACATATAGTAACAACATTAGTGTTACTTGAATTAAGCCTTGGTTAGTTGATAATAAATATTATTCTATAAAACAATAATTTAACTGAATCTCAAGACAATACTTATTTTAAAAGTTTATCACTCATTTTAGAGTTTCAAGTACTATGAAAGTTTATCCTGCAAATTCTTGAACTTTTGAATTGGCGCAACAACAAGCGCAGCGTTATGTATCGTCACTATATATAGGGTGTAAGGAGTTACTATGTATTAGTAACTCCTTACACTCTGTATATTCGCTACGCTAACAGTAGCCATATAGCTGTCAAAGTTTTTTTGTTAGGGCAACTAGAGGCGGAACTATTTTCTGTGTTTACCGGAAATAGAATTTGATATGTGATACATATTATATTCTATTTCATCAAGTTTATTTGTTAGTATATAATTGTACAAAATTCTATATTTGTGTACTATTGTCATGGTATTTTACACCGACATTAGTTGTCCAAGAATTATTCTGACAGTACTGAGCAAGATGACCAGTCTAGCAAGATTTAAAGACTCCGCATATCAGTCATGAGGGTTCAGTGAATGTGAGAACAGGCACTGATTGGTTCGATCCACAACGCATTTACAATTTGAAAATTAGAAATTTTGTAAATTTATGTAATTTAATTTGAGACTTAAACAACGTTATTTAATAAATTTAAGGTAATTTCTGCATACTTTTTATTTCTATTTATCTAACTTTCTTGTAAATTAAATTATAATAATTTACCTTGTCATTTACTTTTGGATGCAAAATGGCGGTTTGATCTAGTTTGGCCCCCGTTATAAGCGTTGGCCTCAACGCTTATAACAAATATATACAGGGTCTCTAAGCAGGATTTGTTTTATTTCACTATAAAAACGTGAAATATGCACTTAAATATGCACTTAAAAATCATGAAATATGCGTTTATTAGAAATTTTTAATAAATATATGCACTTTCATTATTAAAAAAACACCTGTTATTTACATTTTATTTACAGAAATTATTTTAATTAGACATCCTATGCAATAATTTATTTAATTATATTTTCTAAACATAGAGCGTTACAGTTCACAATGACGTACATTTTTAAATTTTCAAAAGTAAACATATGCCTATTATCCCTAAATATTGTTTTATATTCTGAGAAACTCCGTTCCACATCGCAAGACGTAATTGGGGCATACTTAAAATTGTTTAATTCTACAAGCGAATAATGTTTTAGCTCGTCTAAAATGTCTTGGCCAGATAATGCATCGTTTATGCTTTTAATTAAGTGAAAACCAGGATTTTTGTCTATAACGGATTTCAATTTTTGTTTTATAGTCAAACCCTTTGGCCTTTTTACTTTATTCAAAGAAACACCTAACAATTTTACATGCTCAAGAGATTCATCTAATGAATTTCCCTTTCTAATTTCTGAATTACTTTAGCTAAACGCACAAAATTTGTCAAAACAAACAATAATTCTGCCCTCACCTCCTTAGTATTAAAACCATCCTGTGCGCTTTGTATGCATAGTGCATCGTGTTTATTAAATTTATTTACAAATGCTTTAATAATATCAAAATAAGTTGCATAATATTCTGCTGCAGAAAGCCAAGTACCCCCACCTTGTTATTACAGGCTCAGGTGGGAGAGGCACTTCTTGAGCAGTTTCCCTAAATATTTGTATGCGATATGGAGCTTTACAAACAATTTTTTTTACTTCTGAAATTATAGAGTTTACGTTAGGCTATATTTCCCGCACTTTTTCCGCAACTCTATGCATTGCAGGGGCAAGACAAGTTAAGTGGATCATTTTTTCGTACAGAACTTGTAAGCCTGCACCAGCCTTGATCATGTACGGTCCCGCGTCGGTGACGAACAGGAGTACTTTGTTGTACTGTATGCCGTCCGGCCACAAAATAGCCATCGAATCATTAAACAATTTTGCCACAGAGCAATGATTGGTGCTCTTGAAAACGTCCATTGCTAATAGATAGGATTTGGGATTGTTCTCCGAATTTAAAACGCCAATTATAACGTTAGCCACGTATCTGAAAACAAAAATTTAATTTTTATTTTATCGAACTACATAATTAGTCGGTTATAAACAATTAGCGCAAACAGTTATTTAAAAAAAATTATATTTTAATCAAGCAAAAATATTGTTGTGATTAAATATGTAACTAAAAAAATAGAAAATAAAACATCCGTAAATTGCTCTGCTGTCTTTAATTAGTTACATTTTACTAACAAAACGAAGGAAATGAAGTTTCTACGCACCTACCAGTAGTGTCAGTAGATTCGTCAATGGAAACCCATATGTAGTTATTCGCTACATGTTTTCTAATTGATTTTATGGTCTCTTCGTATAAACGAGGTAAATAATTTTAGTGTAGACTCGTCGGGTATTGACATTTTTGAAATTTCTCCCAGAAAATTACGAAATGCTGAGTGATTAATTTTACTTAACGGGATATCTGCAGCTACTAATGCACTACATAGTTTTTTATTAAATTCGATCGATTTGCTGGACTCACCGCGCGAATTATTAAGGTACCCCGGTAACAATGTTTGTTTTTTTGATTTCAGGGCAACACACTTTTGATGTCGAACCGTGTTCAGATGTTGTGTAACTTGAAAGCGTTTCGTTGCAGTCACTTTATCGTCGCACACTGTACAATACAACACCTTATCGTCAGTTGTAAGAACACTGAATTCCTTAACATAACTTCGAAGTGTAACAGACACAGACCGCTTTTCTTTACCCATCTTTACACTCTAAAATTTCAAACTGAAATGCAGTTTGCAATTTCTGAACTGTCTTAATTGAAAGATTACAAGATTAGTAAACAAAAGTAGAGGCAAATTTTTCTATGAACAGGAAGTTGTCAGTTGAAAGTTGAAGTTGTGAAGGACCTTTGGAATTTCCTAATACCTATTTATCACAATACCGCAGGATAGTATTTAAATTTTAGTTGAAACTATTTCTTTCTTAGAAAATATTAACAAGTACACAGATGGTTAAGGCAGTAAAATATTTTAAAGCCTAGTATTTAACAATAAGCTTAAATTATAGGTTTCCCCTAGACTCAACTAAGCCGACCTTGGTTGGTTTTCTAAAATGCTAAAATTATTTAAAAAATATTAGAAATTTCATAATTAAAGCATGCAAAACGCTCAAAAAGTGGTAAAATATGCACACTCGTTCAAAAATGCTAAAATATGCATGCATTTATAAAAAAACACCTAAATATGCATTTATATATATACTTTCAAATTGACATATGTGATTCATATGTGGCTTAAACATGTAGAAATATAACTCTGCATATGTTTGCTATAAGCAGAAAAAACATGCAAATGCATAGAAATCCTATAGCTACTTATTAGTTATCATCCTAGGTCTGTTTGTACTAAATGCTAGGTACATCTGGCAATTTTGATCACCTTTAAATGAGAGATTTTCACGAGCAGCAAGTTTTGTACGAAATTGGCAAAATTCGTTACGGATCTATTTGAAATGTTAAAAACAGTATTTGGGAATGTGGTTTTTAATTCGGATTCAAGAAACGTTTCAAAGATGATCAGACAATCGATGATGATAGTCACTTAGAGCGGCCATCAACATTCAAAACAACATTGAAATGTGAAAAATATTGCAGACGTTAGTGCTGATTAACTGTTGGTGAGGCAGCTAAAAAAGTAAACATTTCAAAAGTTGTATGTCATGAGGTTTTAACACAAAACTTAAGTATGAGTCGCATTACAGCTAAATTCTTGCCTTTGACTGACAAAAATAAATTCGAGATTCTTTTCACAAGGCAAGACACTGAACAAAGCATACTATCTTAAAGTAATGCAACCTCTTCGTGAGGTTACAGAAGCCCCTACATTCGAAGGGAAAACCGATGGATACTTTATCAAAACACTGCTTTTGCGCGCACTTTGCTATCAATCTGTTTTTATTATGGTTTTTGACGAAACACGAGACAACAATCGTTCCATAGTCGGCTTACCATTGCTCTTGCCTCAGCAGACTTCTCTTTATGCCTCAAATTGAAAATGACGTTGGAATGACGGAAAGTCCAACGTTTTGAGTTGTTTAATTAACTTGATAAGGGATAACTCCCAAGAAACGTTTCAGAAATGTTTCGAAAAATGGAAGAAACCTGGGAAACACTGGCAGCGGTGAACATAAAGTGAAGAAGAGTATTTTATAGGCGACAAAGCAAATTTATAGTTTTTAAATTAGGCAGGAATTTTTTTATTTAAGGAGTTCGAGAATTTATTGTACGAATCTGAAGCAACACCCTCAGAGAAAGTATGAACTATGATAAATAAAAAACAATATACTACGAAAGAATTGAAGCAGCGAAAACTAAAAAAGATGAGAAAATCATAAAAACGTACTACTTTAAGTATACGGGACATTCATAGTCACCAAGCTATATAAGCAGAGCTTTAATTGACGAAAATAGTGCTGATCTTTGACTGCAGTGTATGAAAAACAGGCGATTGCTTCCTGAAAATAGATTTTATTTAAATATGAGATAAAGTAAATAAAATTTAGAATAGTTTACTTAAGGGTGCTGTCTACCTACAATTTGTTGACGGATGTTTTGAGCTTGTGAAGGACGAGGAATGTTGTGGCTTGCATAGTGAAGCTTCTCCCACCACACAAAAAAATAACTGTGTAACATGGTGAGATGTTATGTCATGGTTAATTAATTTTTGTTAATTAATTGATTCACGCAACTTTTCTATTTGCATCCTAAATGTTTTATGCTTTCTTTACAACTTTTTTTTAAACAAACGTATAAATGACATTGCTGCTACGGAGAAAATAACTGTAACATGATTAATTAATTAACTAACGTAGCGTTAATAAAGATAGTATAATTTAGTAATGTAAAACTAAAATAAATATTGATACCTCTAATAGCAATAAAGCAATTAGAAAAGTTTCAAACTGTTTATTAGAAAAACCACCTTAAGTAATAGAAGTCAGCAAATTAAAATCGTTTCATTAGGTTTAAAATTAAATAATATTCCTCTAGAATCGATAGAAATGTAATTAAAATTTCTTAACGAAAAAAGACATTAAATACAGTTTCTTGATATAATAGAACAGATATCTGCGATCACATCGTTTAGTGTCTGATGTTTATGCAAATAAATTCAAGTAAATGGTAAAGCTTTTCCACGATAGAAATCCATATCAATTAATAAGTCATTTTGAATCATAAATCAAGTTCAACTTAAATGTTACTATTTTTGCAAAATTCTCGGTTTGCCTTGTTTTATTTGTAAGTACATTTTAATGTCCTGTAATGGATTTCTTTTTCGACGTTTGTTTGTTTTATCGGACGTCTAAAAATCTATGTCAGATATGCCATTCTATATTGTCAGTTTTAATAAAAATGTGATTGCATTTGTAAGGTGTTTGTACTATTATTGTTATTCTATTAGTTTAAAATGTTATTCATTGCAATTTATATTAACATTTTTTATGAATGTTATACCTGCTTATTAGCATAACTTAAAACGTAGTTTTAATTAGATCTCATAAAAAGAATCATTTAAATCATTCAAATACATAATATTAATATAAAACGTTTTTAAATTGCTAGTTTTCTATAATAATTATAATCAAATTCCGATCTCTTTACCAGACTGTTAAATCCAGCCTAATTTCGCACTGTGGATTTTTCGTTTCTTTATTGTTATAGTATAATTTGTTTTGTCTAACATTGATTATGAACACAGTTATTTATCGCGCTGTTGAATTAAATGGTAAATACAATAAATTTGATCAGAATAATTTAGAGATTATGATCTTCTTAAAGAGTAGAGGGAGCAAATTGACTAAGCAGGTATACCAACTTCGTTTATCTCTTGTTAGGGATTCGATTCCGTGCTCATAATTCAACAGTATCTGTGTCATTGAAGTATCAATGGGAAATGACGCATATAAAAGTTTTTATAAGGGAACATTATAGCAATTGCTCAGCGAAATCCTGCAGCGGAATTCCTCAAGGTTTGGAGGCCCGAAGGGCACTCGGAGTATTAAGTAAATGCAAAAGCATCCCCGCAGTGGGCCTTGTCAAAATGATCACACTATACTTACTAACACCCTTCACTGAAGTTCACAGCATAGCACGCTCGCGCTGGCCCCATGATGGGTGATGTGATGCAAAATATGATATATGTAGTTAGTGTTTCTTTTATTAAAATCTCACAAAATGCTTATGATAATCTGAGGAACACTTGAATTCTTAGAAGAAATGTTAAAAACCACTGGTGTGGAAGTTACTTATGCGTTCAAGAACAAGAGGTATTACGTGGCTATTGTTACTATGGAAGTCTTCTTTACTTTACTATTGTATTTGTATGTATCTTAAAGACAATAAAGCATATTCTGAGATTCTATGTCTTTCTTGTCTGTCTACTTATTCAGGGTAATCTTTGAAACTATTGGAAGTTTGACTAACGCGTTCTTGGGGATCCTGGGAATTCCATAGGCTATGCTGTAAGGACCTATTGAAAACTTCCACAATTAACATGTTGGCAACAACATTTTCCTAACAACACATTGGATGGCGTGTTATGTAACATGTCTATTGAGACGAAAGCGTATACTTTCAAGAGATACTCGCGGTATACCATTACGATAAGTAACTACAAAGCAAGAATCGGAGATGAACGACTCTGTGTTTGGTTGTCAGGTTAGATTAGGAATTTGAAAGAGATTCTTCTACAAATATTACGACAGAAGATGGTGACTTAGAATCCGCAATAAATGTTGATAATACTGAGAGTGAAACCGCATCTTTTGTTAAACTCATGAACAAGAGAGATGGCATGCGTTTCTTAATATCAGTATCTTTACAAATTATTTATTTAGTGCAACAGCAGTAAGTAATCAGGTTCGTATTATTTGTTCAAGCTGTGGCGAACAAGATGCAAAAGATAAATCCAAGGGGAAAACTCTTAAGAATTTGGTACAGCAAGCCAAAAAATGAGGCTGTTTTGCGACCAGTTGTACCAAAGACTTCCTTTCAGGAACAACCGTTCAAATTCAAGTTCAAGAAGTAGATTCTAGAAACTACTGGCTGTAAAATTGGATGTAACGGGAATTGATGTGGTGCCTTTGATTTTTAGCCAAAGCACGAAGCAATATGGTTTGGTAAATTTAATGAATAATTTTTTTTGAGTTCTGAGTTGTTAAACAAAAAGTTAACATACTAAATATGTATAATTGTTTTACATTAAATTATACTTTGAATGCAAAATCACATAGAAAAATGTATCACCCCGGCTGGAAGTCGAACCCAGGAATTTCCACTATCTAGGTAAATATGGTTGGCTTTAATTTTAAGGTATTGCAAACTTGTTCATGTAAATTTCATGTGAAAATGAGTTGCCAAAATATATAAAAAGTAACTAATATAACTAGAATTTAATAATACAGAAAAACCGTTGTATAAAATGTAACCATGTAAATGTAAATGTAAATGTCTGCCAAAAAAAAAACTTGATCCATATGAGATTTTTTCAAGCAGAATATTAAAAAAATTCCCATATTGATCTAACTTTATGGCAGACACTGTAGAATGTAAAAATGTAGAAAACCAATAATATGTCAATTGTAAAACCAATTATATAATATAATTATATAAATATGTAGAGCAACAATTATACATAAAGAAAAAAAAAGAAATATATAGGTATTTTTATTTCTAATAAGTATATTGTTCAAAATATTTAATTAGTTTTAAAAATTAAAATTTAATTTAACTTTTTTAATAAATATATGTGTCGTTTTTAATTTATTAAATTCAAAGAAATAAGAAAATATATATTATATAATATTATAATTTCCATATATTATATAATATTATAATTATGCCATAATTATTGGCATAATTATAATAATTAATATAATTTTGACATAGAAATAATTTTTTGTTTTATTAGAACATTTTAATATCCTTTTTCTCAAAAACAAATATTTTGTATTGCTATTATGTAATAATAACTTAACAACGTCCAAAAATGTCTACAAAATTCGTGAAATGGACCACGTATTTATCAGTGGTACGATATTATATTGCGGTGTATTTAACTTGATAGATTATATGCCACACGTTCAAGGCAAACATAAAATATATGCGGTGAATTAAAATAAAACAAAATAAAAATACACTCCAAATATTTTTCCTTTTCCCAATCGGCTAACTCAGGGTTTATTCGATAGAGCATGAATTGTTTGAATTATTAAAATCTTATTGATTCTTATACCTGAAAGAAAAGAAAAACTTATATTGCAGACACTTGGGCTTCTGCAACTTGACAACCACTGGCTAAACTCTAAATATGAAGAGAAAAAGAAATGGATGCTTGTATGTACATCAATTAAACACATGAATAACTTGAAAAACACAATCTTTATTTAATTTAAGAAAATAAATGGAAATTTAAATTAAAAGGAAATAAAAAGAAAAATTATTCAAAATAGAACAATAAATCAATTAGGAAATTAATTCCCAAGCTTGCTCAAGTGTGTTAAATAGTCGTAATAACCTGACATAGGGCTATTACAGTTCTTCACTTGAACAAACTAACACAAATCAAAAATCAGATTAAAATATTCACAAATGTTCAAATACTTTACTTTATGAAAAATAAATTTTAATAAAAGAGAAATTGAAATGTTTTATTTATGAAAAATAAGTTCTTTTAAAAACCTTTAAGGTTAAACAATGTGATTCTGAAATTATTCAGATAAACTTTATAAATTTTATTATTGGCAAATCAAATTAAAAACCTTTTATTTCGACCAACCTGGTATATAATGTAAATAGAATTTCCTTCAAATTCTATTCGCTATTGGTATCACTGCACTTACATCTGTCAGATGATTTCGTATTATAAAAACGTCAATTCATGAAATCGATAATGGAAAATAAATCCACCCAGAATTTATTTAAAAATAACACGTTCACACTTCCATATAGTTGTTGAACAATAATAAAATCTTCTTTAACTTTTTTAATTGTACAGGTAAACACTTAGAACTTATATCAATCTTCCTTATTGTTTATAATAACATAACCCAACTTAATTTACAGATTTTCAATCCGGAGTCAAGCATAGATTCGCTGAATGCTTTTTATCGACTGACTTTGTTAAATTTGGCTCCAGCTTTTATATGTTTTGCAAAAACAAACACGTCGCGAAGGATTTTTATGACGTCACAATTTCCACTCAGCTGTTGATTTTTCTCACGGATTTTAATTTTATAAACACAGAATTATAACTGGTAAAACAAGGATCAAAACAATATAACACACTTATGTCCTAAAATAGATCGTAACGAAGATATTAGGCAAAAACGATTGACCATGAACAAATCTCATTATGACCTAATTACATACAAAATTCAATAAATCCAGGTTTATCCTTTACAAAATAGATACATAATTACACAATATAGCTAATACATATTAAATTTTTACAGGAACATCTTTACAATTTAAGAAAAACATAAATTACGATCCAATACAACAATCGGATAAATCAAATGATGCATATACAAGTTCCACCTTTGACATTAATTCAAATGAAGTCAATTTATAGTCAAATTGTCCAGCATACAGTCCTCCAAGTGTTTGCATTAAAACAATGGCGA
Organism: Agrypnus murinus; assembly: GCA_929113105.1. NCBI lineage: Eukaryota > Metazoa > Arthropoda > Insecta > Coleoptera > Elateridae > Agrypnus > Agrypnus murinus. The sequence continues at coordinate 94,666,247 of OV816024.1, read as the reverse complement.
AAAAAATAGTATAAGAATTAATATCAACCATACTGAAGCATAGCAACAAAATCAAAACTATCAGTAATAAAAATGCTCAGGATTATTATATAAGAGTTTAAAAGCTTATTATGCTATATTAGTCATTACAAGATTGACCTTATTTATTTGTTTTTAGTTAACTGGCTTTTAGTTAACCCGAAACTAAGTTAGTCTCTTGGAAAACAGAAAAATTCATCCTACGTTAAAGATCCTAGACTCTAGATTTAAATAAGAAGATTACATCTTCTCTACAAATGAAAAAAACATCCAAATATGCAAATTGGGTTGTATAAACATGTATTATCATAAAACAATCTAAATGATTTGATATCCTTTTTAAAAAATCAAACCTTTTATTACATATACAAAAATTGAGGTTATGTTTGCATGATTTTATTCTTGATTCTTAGTTTAAATATTGATGAGCCTAACTGTGACCCAATATGTAGCCTTTAGATTAATTATGCCTAACACCTAGCATATCCATCTTCTATTTTAATTTGATATGTGAAATAATTGTCTTCACATTTACGATCATATCGTTCAATAAAATTTTCAATGAGAGTTATTAACAATAACATTTTTGTGTAACAATTTAAGAAAAATTTATTTTTCTATGCTACTAAAACATTAAAATCAAAATTATTCGACAAATCTCTACTTAAGGGAATAAAGATTAATATCAAGTAAATATTTTTATCTAACATGGTATTATAAACAATAAGGGATTTATAATAAACAAATTCAATTATTTATGACTTCTTCATCGAGTTGAAACATTTTTCTAATTAATTTATATTCTCTATACAATTACCAAAACATTTCCGATCAAAATTTTCTAGGAAATTACAGCAATTTTTATCGCGTCGTGTCCGCGAATTTTAGCAATAATAAGCATAACACAAGAGCGCATCAGCTGTTTGGACACAAATGTAGTAAAGTCTTATTGATAAATGCTCCGAATAGATGGTAGCGTACTTACGTGACGTGACAAAAATTGCTGTAATTTCCTAGAAAATTTGGATCGGAAAATTTTTTTTCAGCAATGTTTTGATAAATGTATAGAGAATATAAATTAATTTAAAAAACGTTCCAACTCGATTAAGAAGTCATAAATAATTGAATTTGTTTATTATAAATCCCTTATTGTTTATAAGAATACCATGTTGGATAAAAAATATTTACTTGATATTAATTTTATTCCCTTATGTAGAGATTTGACGAGTAATTTTGATTTTAATGTTTTAATAGCTTAGAAAAATCAATTTTTCTTAAATCTTTACAAAAAATGTAATTGTTAATAACTATTGGAAAATCAAAAATTTTATTAAATAAATTAAGGATCAAGTTACTATCATTAAATGACATAGGAAAATCCATATTAATATATAATATCGTACCACTGATAAATACGTGGTCCACTTCGCGAATTTTGTCTCTAAAAATAAGTTGGAATTGAACTACTAAATATTCTAAATACTGAAAATTAGAATTATATATCTATTTTTTGTTGTTCTGTACAATTATTATTCTATATTTATATTTCTCGGTATTATTGTCTTTCTATAATTTTACATTCTATATTATTTAAGTTCTAAATAAATATATTTTCTATGTTATTACATCTGTATTATTTACGTTCTATATAAACATCTTTTCTATGTTATTACGTTCTATATTATTTACGTTATATATTTTTGATTCTATATAAGTGACCTAAACCGAAGCTGGAAAATACCAAGTAAGAAGCACCCTGCCTGCACAAGACTAAGTAGCTACGCCAATTTTTGTGTGATAATAATTTGTAAATAACTTTTCTAGATATTAACATTATAACTAACTACTAACATTATAAAAAAATCCTTCAAATACAATTCATTTATTAAAAAAGATAAACCCTCCCTAAAGCTGGAGTGCCTTACAGACAAAGTTTTCTACATTCTACTTATTTATCCATTTTTTGTAATCTAACAAAAGTATCATTTCTTAAATTAACTTGACATAAATCATATTATCTAGAGTACCAACAAATTAAATATGGATTGAGCAATATAATAGAAGACTAAATCAAAAATAACGCTAATGAAGAACAAGAATTTAACCACTGTAGAAATGATATCTCAAAATAGAATTGAACCAAAATCTCGTAAAATGTACTTTTCAATTTTGAACGCATTAGCAAAGTCCACCTTACTTCAATCATTCACATCGTCACGCAGTGACTTATTTAAATCTCTACCTTTTTTGCATAAAAAATAAGATACCTATGTTAGATTTACAAATTAATTTCATTAGGTAGCAATTTTAACTAATATACCGGCTAGGTATGTTAGCAATGTATCTTAAATTGTTTTCTGTTTGATCTGTTTTTTATTATCCTTTTAGAAAGGCGTTGTTTTTTCTTTCGGTAGAACTAGTCGCGCGCTATTCACAATATCGGGTCATCAAGTTTTGATTTACAACATAATAACCCTGTGATGTAGTACAAATGGACCAATTAACATTAATAGGACAGGTTTGTCGATACAGGCATATACATAAAACTAGATAATAGCTATACGGCTATGAGTTAAAATCAATCAGCTTTCAATAATAGTGATTATCGATTTAAAATCTCTAGTCATTTAGTAGTGTCAGCGTTCGCACCCATACAGGTAGGTAACGCGGTAATAAATAGTCCAATCATGCGACCATTTATCAGCTTGAGGAGATACGCTACCGTGTATTACCGTGGGTATCGGCGGTGCGGCGATACACCCAAAGATAATATGACAGATTAGAATTCCAGATTTCACTTAAAAAGCCATTACGAGTGAGCGGCCAGCATTCTTTTCGGATACATTATTATCAACGTGTAAGTATAGTCTGGGTGATAAATTGAACCCACGGACGGGTTGCGTTCCCTGCCCGATGTTTGATAGCTGGTGGTGGTGTCGGTCGACCCACTCCGACTCAACTCAGTGCAGATATGCCATCATCAACTCGCTAACGAGTCCTGTTGTAGTTGCTGCTGTTGCTGTTGTTCCTATCGCTTCGGACGTGCAGGCTACAACGGTTCAGTTAAAATCAACACTAATTACACATACCTATAACAAAGGTCTGAATGCTTCGTCTTCTTATGTTGCTGTTTTCTCTTTTGTTTAATCAGACTACTACAGTAAAAGAATCTAAACCTTTACAAAACGTACATTCCTGCTTACTTAGACCAATAGAAAATCATTAAAGGAGTGCTTTTAAGTAGCTTTCCTCGCCACAAGAATGCTATTGTAGATAGAACTATAAAGTAACCTGAAGAATTATGATTAAACGTGAACAACTCACTGTACAGATTTATATAAACGGATTCTAAGTTTATTACGAAAAATCAGCAAATTCAGGCATTGTGATTCTACATCTAAACAAAAAGTAGTTAAAGATATCCAACAATACTTATCAAACTGATAAGTTTTCATTAAGAAATATTTCATCTTTAGAAACAAGTTATTACACATTTCTACGTTCTTAAAATTGGTGTTTCTCCTTTTTTATTCCAAATATAATTAAGCGTACTTATTAAATAGCTTGTTAAAGAGTTAGGCAAATCATCTACTTTTTATGTTTTAGTCGCCAAAATGTATAATTTCAGCTTAGATGACCCGCTATGGTATATACAAAGGTAATAAAATCCCAATTACTTACAGACGTAACCAATCCGTGGATAATAGTGTTTTCGAGTGTCGATACTTTTTCTATTCCTATTCGATATTTTAAAACCCAAATCAAGGAATTGAATATTGATTTTACATAGGTCCCTAACAAAACAATTCAAATATTTTTTTTTAATCTCTTTAACTAGTCATCTAATTACTTTCCGGCAAAGAATTCCCATTGGAAAATAACTATGTTTAATAAAAAGCGCACCAGTATTGAAATTGAAAAACCTTTCTTGTTTAGTGTTTCCCATTTTGCCTGAATATAATTTAGCCAAGCAAGTATTATTGTAAAAAGTAAATTAAAGTTTCAACTTAAACAAACTTTTAAATTCATCTTTTATCTTTGTAAACTATTTTGCTATTTTCTAGAGAAAAATACCTGGTATTGCACCCACAACTTTTTATTATTTCTGGTTTATTGAATTAAATATCTCTCTGAAAAGTCTCTCACAAGTCAAATGAAACAAATTCCGAAATGTAGTAAAAATACGCAATATTCAATTACAAAAGCACAATATTGGCTTAACAAAAACTATCAAGATTTCCTTGGAACCCTTTACCTCTTGAAATCGGTTGCTTGTTAACGTGATTAAAGCCGTACTTCAATATAAATTTTTAAGTAAACGCATTCTGTGTTGGTCTTTAAAATTCCAAATGGAAACCTTTTTTGAGTATAATTGAATAGAAAGTACCAGTTTACATAATGAGTGGCCTGGCCAAATATCGTATCTAACGGTGGTTTCTTACTAATACTAATCCCTTTCCCTTTATTGATTGTTTATAGACAGATTGTAAATGATTTTTGTGTCAAAAATGGTTAAGAAAACCACCTGTGAAAGGCGACACTTTCTTTAACAGTTAACTGCCTCTTTTTTAACTAATAATTTGCTCAAACAATTGAAACAAATAAAACCTTAATTCTAAAGTAAGACTTTTGATTATTACCTTGTAAATACTTTATGGGATAAAAGTATCGTGCCGAGAAAAGTATTGGATTACTTTTCTCGGAACTCAAAACAACAAAAATTAAGCGATCCCCGCGACGACATTTCCTGATTCAGAGACACTAGTGGATGGAAGTCTCTTCCTTCTTCGTAACAGAATTTCCTTAAATGTATAGCTTTCCATTCACGTTTGAAGATTGAACAAAAACAGTCCGGTCCGGGTAGCCTCCGTATATCACTACTAGGTAGTAGAGTATAATGCGATTATTACGCAAAACCGTTTCGGCCTAATATCAAATCAAGTCCCGTTTCCACAAAAAAGGTTGTTAACTTTGAGGTCGAATTAACAGAATTACATTATCGAAGTTCTTGCTTAAAAATTATTCTACATCAGCTAGAAAGTTCTCTTATAACTTAAACATTCTGTGACGGCTAGAGACCAGATCGAACAATTTAAAGCAGGCAAACACCTTTAGTCAAGCTATTCTTAACTCGTAAACTCCACTGCCAAAAACACTGAAACTAAAATTATTCTTCACTTAAATGGAAAATGTTGCAAAAAGTATTGTCTTAGTCTTGAAATTTATCATTCTCAATCTTTAATATTTTAAGTTGTGTAATTGAGTGTATAAGAACAAGCCTTGACTGAGTGGCTGCTACATGAATTTAAATTCGCCTTATCCAGTGGTCTAGAATTTCGTCGACTGCTAGATCTATTAAAACGGTGTAGTTATCAGTTGTTTTCGGTGACAAAACAGGTTGTGGATGTCTTCTTAGTTGTCGATGACAGCAGACTGTGTGTTCAGTGTGTGTTATTTCCTTATTTTGTTTTTATTCGAAATCGTTGCTAATGGTGCTTAAGACAATAGTCAAAAGTTCCTGTTGTATCTATCAAAGTCAACGACGACGGCGTAAGGTTGCAGACTGAAGTAAACGACACTATTTAGCTCTTTAATACTTGTTTTATTATAGATGCCACTGCTATTAATGACAAGAGTTAAAATATATAAAGCCACGAAACAAAATTATTCACTTTTTGGTAGCCGCGTTATTACAAGAGACCTCAACTATAATATCTGCAATCGACAATTTGGTACCAGATTTTCTAGTCAAAGAACCACCGCAAATTAAGTATGTTACAACAGCATCATATTGGCGACGAGTACACCTCTTATGCAAAAAACATTGCAAGTTGAATGTTACTTCAATATAAATATTAAAAATATTTTTGTTAGAATACGTTGGTGTAACGAAACCTGCTATACGGGTCAGACTGTCACAATATGTAGTTTAGCTACAACTGTCGGAACCCATTAAGCAGATTAGGTGTTGCAGTTTATGACCTCAGTTGAAATCAGAATCAGGGGTGTCAATATTTTTTAAAATTGGAACTCGAAAATCAGGGCAGCTATGAAAGAAAAATTTAATATATTAGATATCGCATAAACTGAATGCGAATATTACGGGATATTATTAGTATGATACTTGAAACACAATAGTTACCTATAGATTTTTTCTGGTATGGTTAATTATATCAGTTAAACTATAAAGAACCTGGCTTAGATTTCTAGAGGGAAGCTAGGGAACTACAGGAAGTAAATTAATCCCAAGGATGAAAGGATCTAAATTTTTGTTGTTGCTTATTTACAGTCTTCATCACACAGTCAAATGGAGTTGTAACGATAATTTATGTACATATCTATGCAAACAACAAGGTAATGTTAAAGAATTAATTCAGTATTTTGATTTTCTACTCTTTGCATATTTTAAAATGTATGATATAATGAATACCATTTCGACAAAGAAAAATGTATGCATTTTTTGTGATAATCATATGCTTCTTATCTGTAGAGATTGCTCTATTACCATTATTTAGCACTAACCTTGGCTTCGTACTGTAATCCAAACTATCAATCTAAAAAAAAGAGTTCTGCTTTCAAAGGCATGCAGAAAACAATTAAAATGAAACACCAACGTTGAAATGTGAAATTTAAAATCAAGGGATTCTTTATTCAGCTGTTGAAATTGCGTTGTAAATAAAATTTACATATATTTAGGTATTGTTTTACAATTTATGTTAAAAGGCAAATTAATACTAAAACAGGTATTATAAGATTCATAAGTAACAAGTGGAATGAAAGTGTTGGAGGGAAGTTGTCGTGGGAGGCTGGTTAGTGCGTGGAAGCCCTGAGTGATTGTTCACGGCACGCGAAACAATCAAACACGAACTACTAGTGTAGGGATAGGTCATGGATATTATGTATTACATACACATCACACATGCCACGACACCTGATTACGGTAACTCTATGGCCACACATCACGATACCTTCTAAACGATATGTAAAAAAATACTTGGTACCTATAAGAAATCAATGAACTTAGTAATAACTTCAGCTAATGATCTTTTGAATAGTCACAGCCCCTCCCATTCACAAATAGTATAATGACAGTTTTTCACGGTAGGTAATTGATTCTAAATGGTTAAGTTCTTAGGCTCAACTCATTTGTAGAAAAGTTATAGATTTCGATAGTTTTATATGAATTTGAATATCAAATGGTTACATATTTAAATCGCACTTGCAATTTTTGATATTATTAAAATCTTTTAGAGAGTTGATACAATACAAAATTCAAATACCGAGCTTGTACATTTAATATTTAAAATTTTAAAGTAAATAAATACAGTTATATGGGAGCCAAATGTAACGGTGTATAACCAAACAATAGTAGGAATCGTTTACTCAAACTATACCAAAAGCGTGTACTCTTTGATTTCCTCTGAATGGATTAGAATATTTTGAGTTTACATTGTGAAAAGTAAGGTGGTAGGTGCTATCCATTATATAAAGAACTCATCATTGATATAAGCCTCAAACTGTGAAAAAACATGTTTAACTTTATTTGCAACCCTACACTGTCAGGTATTGATGTGTTTTCTGATGATGTGAAATTCTTCTTTTAAACCTTTTTAGTACTTTATATTATTATTGTCTTCGTACAAAAAATTTGATTTTTGTAAGACAAGAAGAACTTACACGTTTATACTTTTTCTTTAAGTAGCTGGAGAAGGTGACGATTTTTTGATAGTTTTTCGTTATCTTCTTCACCATGCAAATCATCAGGCCCTTGATCATATAAAAGCCTATAAGACGACAACAGGCTTTGCCTATGCTGTCTTGCTATGTTCAGTATGTAGGATGCAGTCATACCGAGACTAGCCGTACCTGTATATTTGGAAAATTATGGAATTAATAACAAGTCTCAGAATAGTTCACTAGCGTAAATATTTTATTCAATGAAAACCCTAATAAGAAAAAGGGACTGTTGCAGTATTCTGTAATACTAATAATAATATTACAATGAATGTATTTTACAGTATTATAGCCATGAGCATGCCTTTAATCATGTTTTCGTGTCGTATTTAGATACATTCGCTTCTTTAAGCACATGTTTTGAGGTAAGTATATTTAAAAATGTTTACAAAACAAACTGTTAATGTGGTACTTTCGTGCATCGCAATAATAGTACCAACTATACAAATTTAATTATAGTCGTCCTTAACCTTTTAAACGTTTACAAAAGGAAAACGAAAAATACTAAATTACATAGTATTTAGCCCAGAAGCAACTCATTTATCGAGAAAATTTATAATCATTGGTTAAGCACAAAAAGAAAATAGTATTTTTTTAACTGAAACATAGAGAAAAGCAGCGGCAAATTCTAAGCATCTCATTTTCAGCGTTAATGCCGTGATACCATGAATCACATCTGAAATGAAATCGGTAGAAAATTAATAACTTGGGTAAAGGTTCATTTATAATAAGCATAACCGTTTCGAATCAAAAGGTTGAGAGAATATAAGGTGTTAAATTTTAATTTCTTGTTTCGTGCTACGGGGCGGAACGACGAGTGCATGTGGAATGAGCGACAGGGAATGTGGCGTGCGACGCCCCGGCCGCCGGCGCTTGTCTCAATGAAATCTTCGCACACCGTAAATACGACGATGCATGTCTTACTGTACTCACGCGGGCACGTGTATTTGTTTACACGAGATTTCCTACTGCCATTTTACCTAAACTTGTTTATGTTACCTTTTATTAGTTAGTGTGCCTTTCTCTTTTGTTTGTATTTGACAATATTTAAAATTAGCCCTTATAGAATTATCTACACAAGTGTGTAAGGTTTTTCACTAGTGTCTGAAAATTCCAACACATTTTTATTTATATCTATTTGAATATAAAAGGTAAATAAATAAATAAAAGGTATCTATTTAACTTTATTTTGAGCATTTTTATATTAGTAAATAATCGGTAGCGATAATTCGAAGGTAAGTACCTATTGATCGAATTGCTCGCCCTATCACTCACCGCTTCCAAATTCACCTGGAATAAAATCCAGGTGCAAGTGCAGGAAATGAATTTTTTGCGACATATTAAATGCTCATTTTTCGATAATTGGCCTATAAATAAGTCGCAATTTGCTTGTAATTGTCGCTTTTTTTATTGTAAAAAATAAATAAAAAGCTCGAACTAGTGCATCTCTTTAGATTTCAGTTGCAATGTATTCAGCAAAACGTTTGAGATTGTAAAGTTGTTGATCGCTTCGATTAAGACGAATATGTTCATATAAAATCCGATTATAGCATAAATATAAAAGACTTTTCAGGGCTGACTACAGTCTTGGGGGTACCCGATCTCATGGAGAGTGTGAAAGAATCAGTGAATTGAAGTCTAAACTTTACATGATCACAAAAACGAAAACATTCTTTGTTATGTACGATACATAATCCGCAGTGGCAGATTTCTGCACAGACACACGAGGCGCACGACTGGTGCCTCTTAAATCTATGGGGCCTTAAATCTAAGGTCTCAACAAAAATTGTTTCATTTTAAATTTTTACACTCATCTATATTACCGTTGCTAAATAAAATATAATTTAATATGAGAAGTTAGTACACTTTTATGCGAATATGCCTACATATTACCGATGTAGGAGTTGCCAGTCTTGACTATAGGCCCCAGCTTGACTGAATATTGGATAAGCAAATGTCGTTATTTCAACATTGGTCCAAGCTTAGGCTAACCTTCAGATCCTACGCCTCTACTGCTTTGTCGTGGACCAATGGTCAACGAACCCCTCGGTACCAACTAAAATACCTACATAGATTATAATTATTATTACTAAATATAAATTCAGCTTTCAAATTTTTGCGCTCTTCGTTTCTTCGAAACAAGCACTGACATGAAAAATAAGTAACTCGGCAGCTGCAAGGGAAAGCCTTTAACCGTTAGTTTAACCGTTTTGTAATAAAATAATAAACTTGAATGCTTGAAAATAATTTTTTAAACTATTTCAGAGTAACAAATATGCAATAATCTAGAAAGCTATTTATAAAGAAATTACTTTTTTTCTTACTTCTTTACATCTAGATCTTCTGAAAAGATAAATTTCATGGTCTTTCAACTTGAATATTTATATTCCGATTACACCAAAAATAATTATTCGCATGACTATTTTAACACTGTTGTTAACTTCCGCGACAGGTTAGATTGAAACAAGTGCAGTGACACAATTGGTCCTTTCAAACGCACTGTTGGGTTTTATTTAATCAGGTTGCTCAATCATACGATTAATCTGATATCGTGATTTACTATGCTGAACTAGAAATAACAATTAATGAGATTTGTGTACCCTACAATATGGTTTAGAAATTTTCGTCTAATTCTGAACATAGCAACCTTATATCAACACTGTTAATCATATCATGTACAGGTGCGGCAGAAAAATTTTCAACGGTCTATTGCGACTGCGTAATTTTGACTTTTCAATTCTCATGAGAAACGTCACTTTTATCCATCTGAAATGTCATAAATGGCATACAAGCCAAATTCATTCGATGTAAATATCAGAAAAATCTGCTAACTTGATAAATTACCGTTGAGAATTTTTCGGCCGCAACTGTACATACATGATATGAGATGATGGTTTACATAAACCATGATCACGTAATTATCCTGATCGTGCTATCATCTTAAATTAGATTGATCTAAATTCTCAGATCAGAAAAAATCTGAGTTCAAATTATTGCACTTTATTCGGCCATGACTGCCCATTCATCATATAATCGGTTAGGTTTGGTTGACATTTATTCTAAGGAGATGACCTAAAAAAACTACAAGCAAAAGAGAAAAGAAATGATTGAATCGCTTACAGAATCATCTCTACAGCTTTTTAAAGTTACTATCTTCATATGCAGATGGGGACTTTTAATGAAACCTATTCCATTCAGAAGCCTTACATTTTACCCACCTTTGCCCAATAATGTTTTGCTCGTAAAACTGGACAGATTCAATAATTTGCACATCTAATCATCTCTCTCTACTGTTTTCACAACTAAGTGATAAATATTTTTGTGCGTTTTTGTTATTTTCATTCTATGGACAATTATTATGTATTTTAAAATTGGTAAAAAGAAGTGCTAGCTATTCCACGGATTTTCAGAAGCAGTGAGACTGTGCTTTCTCCAGTTAATTCTTAATTGAGGTTTACCGGCTGTACAAGACTGTGTTTCCCATCCCCCTAGTACGATAACAAAATAACATTGTTAACAAAAATATTGTCTATTTGCCAGTTAGAATAAATTATGAAGAGACCGAAAGAAAAGATTATTAGCTTTATATTATATGCATCACATGTATAGCATTAAACATGACATTTCAAGAATGCTGTACATGGTACTAGTGTAAATCTCTAAGAGCTTACAGTTGCAACATTCACAATCAAGGAAAATAGTATACACCAATATTTTTGCATGAATAAAATTATAGAGGCTTATATACAAATAAAGTACTTTTCAAAAATATTATTAGTTCAGATTTTATCAAAAATATATACTAAAATCTGCTAAATAAATTTAGTTGGTGGGTTTAATTTTCTGACTTTAATGAAAAATGTTCAATGATAAGATGTAATAACCAAGACATTGTGTTTCTTTCATTAGATACAGTGTAAAACATTCGAAAGGCAGTAAGAATTATATCTGAACATAACTTACACTTGCAGACAACAAAACGATGCAAAATGATGATTTGTTATAATTTTAAAAACTGCCTTAAAAACTCGTTCAAATGTATTCTATTAATATTCAAGGCATGTTTATCAATCAGATCTTTTGCATAAAGAATAATTGATATTAAGAAGCTCTAGTGACACGTCTTGGCTAGTTTTGAAGCTTGATTAGGTAACAATATATAACTAATTTTACTATTCGATCAGGCTTAAAAAGTGACCAAAATGTATCAGTATACAGATGCTGCTTACAGACTTCAATCACCAACAGTACGCATTTTTCACTATCATGCTTCCCAGACTGGTAGAGGTCGTCAAAGTTGTATCACCAGGAACTAAGCTTCTCTATCGCAAAGCGTTGCAGAAAAATGGCGGAAGTAAGACCGCTATGGACGAATGAATTGAGTAGGCACCGCTTAAATCCATTTGTCTAAATTAGTATCTACGTATCTATCCATTCCAATTAAACTGTTTTGTCACACACGAATGATTAGAATGTCAATAGCAATAGAGTGAACAATTTTATAGGTGCTTCGTCTCAATATTCAAAATTAACAAAAACAGCCTAACATTTCTTATTTTAAGACTGCTGGATACAAAACTAATCCATCTTTGTTTTGGGCCGGGCAGTTAACCTGTCAAAGGTAACAGTCAAATGCTAATTTGAAAAACTTAAACTAAAAGCTTCCTTCTTACTATCATATAAGCTTGAGCCGTAACCATCAGTCTTGTGAACATTTTTTTATTTCTGGCGTTTTGCAACAAGCGAGTGAGTAGTAAATCTGTATAGCCTAAAATTCGATTGATTTTGCCGTATTATTCTGAAAATAATCATAAAAACATGTATGCATATTCTAACATATACTATAAACATAAACATATATAGTTTGCTATCTCCAGCCTTATCTACTCCAATGAAACGATCACATTTTGAAATAGAAATTTTAATTAGCACAAACCATTATAATCATAATGAATGACAAAATTAAACAAAAAGATTATAGGTTAGCTATCAAAAGAATATTTGCAATTGACACTCAAATACAAGACACACGCTACATATTAATACCATACTTTGGCAAGATATCAGAACAAATTGCAACTATAATACGAAACAACAATTACAAAATAACCTGTAAAACTAACACCAACACTTTTTCATTTTTATTCAATGCTAAAGATGGAACACAAGATATCATGAAATCCGGCATTTACCGTTTGAATTGTTCTTTTTGTAACTCGGTTTATAGTGGACAAACACTTAGAAATTTCATAACATACAAAAAACACGTACGCTCTTATAGACTTAAACATCCAGAAAAACCGGATTATGCCAAACACTTTTTAGAACAGAACCACCAAATGACAACATCAAATTCTTACATTTTTTCAACAACACACACAAATTAGACAGTTTAGAAGCTTTTGAAATATACAAACATAAACGCACAGTATCTTTAATGAATGAACAAATTGAGCTTAGTAATTCTCCTTTATTACAAGTGTTAGATATTTAGTTTTTGCATGTATTGCATATTTACCTATTTTCAGTATTTATCCTTTATCTGCCTTTGATAATAACATTTAATGTGGAAACAATTGTCAGGTTAAAACTTTTAACTAATCTTTGCATTTATATTATATTTCATAAACACATATTATAATAGCTGATTTAATTATCAAAAAAAATCCTGCAACGTGGTTTTTATAGCATGAATGATGAGCGCAATTTTATTTTTTATTCATGTTTATTCTTACTAAACACCTGCTCAGTTATTATCGTTAATTAATAATTATTATACAAATTAATTGGAATATTTAAAATATCGCATGACTGGTATTTAATGAGATAATTTCTTAATATCAATAAGATTATTTCAATAAATGTTTACATGTTGTATAATTAAAATATCTTTTGATAATATTTCTTATTAAACCTTTTGCAGAAGTATTAAGTTGCACTCTACATAGTATTTACTTTCATCTGTACAAGACTCGAGCGTCTCATCTTGTTCGATATCATAAATTTAAGAGATATTTTTAAATATTTCCTGTTCGAATTTACAGTAAACTTAAAACATGGTATAGAGACATCAATGACAGATAAGAAAGGAAACCTTACACATAATTTGATATTAGTATCTGTTTTAAAAAACTGAAAATAAAGTAGCTATTTACTACATGTGTACCTTTTTCGGCATAATTTTTTATTCAAATCTTCAAGTTATTCAACATATTCATGGACACGGTTCATACAAGCTGCAATCAAGAGAGCCAACGGCTGAACCGACTAATAGCAGTCTGAACAGCCTGTCATTACAAAAGAGTTAGGAGAAACTTCTAAAATGTCTGAACAAGGCTCCAAATTTCTTTATAATTTGTTGTCGTAATTTTAGATTGGTTTCTTAATGACGTACTTTTTTCCATGTGAAATCTGGCAACATGTGTATATAAGCTAAAGCAAACAATATAATGTTTTGACAACCTTTTTTTATTGATAAGGTTAAAAGATATTTATCCTTTCTATTGAAGAAGAGAAACTGGGGATCACTAAACTTTAAATTTTGGTTACTATAACCTTTTAAAGTAAAATATGAATGAATGAGGAGAATTTGCAGAACAGAAGCAGTTTTAAGACTAATAATTTTAGGTTCAAAAGAACAAAGCCTGTATACTATTTTTTAATTTGTGTATTTTCTAATTTAAGACAAGACATTTAGTGAATGTTTATGCAACAAACATATTTTATTCTTTTATATTTTATATAAGCGTTCTATGGTTTCACTTAAATGCGTATAAAATACGTTCCCAACGTAATGAGAGGTTTAAATTTCTCAACAGTTATAATTAAAGGGAATGACAAGCAGACTCCGGGTATCTTTTTATATTGCAACATTTTCCCATTCACAAGCTGAAATTAACTTACCGTATAATTAGTGTGCTATGATAGTTTTTGAAATGCATTACTGCTTAGTATTTATTAAAATGTACCTGTACATGTACCTAACTGTATAGTTAGGTACATGTCGGAAAATCTTTTATTATATTTGTTAAAAACAAGGTATTTTATTATTACGTAAAGTTCTTATGTAAGTTAGTAAATAAGAAGCAAAAAATTCACTTTAGGCCGTGCAATTAATAGCAATTATACTATGTTGAATAGTAATTTATATACGAAACGTGTATGTACTACGGGAACAGGAAGTAAACCAAACATACAGTGCAGAATTTACGTATAAGCTACACAAGCTATAGCTTAGGGCCCCCACTTTCTTGGAACCCCCAAAAAAAAATTGTCCGAGCGAGCAATTGTCATACATACACTTAAATAAACTGCAGCATTATTTGTCCCAATGTCTCACCAGATGATGGGCTCCCTTGACCGTTTTCTAACTTTCCTAGAGATGGGTAGCCACACAGGGGAAAGTATGGCTAAGATGGTGCACAACTACCTTACAAATGAGGACAAAATAGCTTTTAGTAAGTGTCGAGGCCAGTCATATGATAATGTTGCCAACATGTCTGGCAAATACAAGGGTATGCAAGAAATAATATTGAAGATTAACAAGTATGCTATGTATATTCCATGTGCTGGTCATTCCCAGAATCTTGTTGGTAGAGCAGCAGTTGACTGTTGTTTAGATGCAGTAAACTTTTGGAAATTGTTCAAGAAATATATAATTTCTTATCATCATCTACACATAGATGGGCAGTACTGTTGTCATTCTTCAAAGATGATGCAAAAGTTCCAAAGTATTTGTCAAAGACTAGATGGGAATCACATTCAATAGCCACAAGTGCAATACTTGATAGTTGTGATGGAATAATTTCTGCATTGCATCAGCTGCATATTGATACTACAGAGAAAGGCGAAACAAGAAATCAAGCCATAAACATTTTGAATAAAATGGAGGAGTTTGAATTTATGGTAATGTTATATTTGTGGAGTTACGTGCTGGATGAATTCCACAAGACTAGCCAATCACTGCAAGACCCCCCAAATTAGTCTAGATGTATGTAGGAAATTGTATGCTTCACTTTCAGATTTTGTTAAAGGTTCCAGGGATATGGCAATCATTTTGAAGAAAAAGCAAAGGAGAAATTGCCTGATGTTGATTACAAGAAAAGCAGATATAGAAGAAGACGTATCAATGATGATGAAGATGATGCTTTAGAGAACCTTGAGCCAAGAGACAAGTTCAGAATCAAAACATTTATACCCGTGATGGATGCATTAGAGTCAAGTCTGGCACAGAAGGCCTCAGTATACAATGATGCTGCAAAAAAGTTTTCATTTTTAACAAAATTAGAAACTACAGAAGAAGAGATTCGTGAAGGAGTAAGTGCTTTATACATCATCAATATGTTAGACATAGTCAAGCCTATGGTTCAGCGGAACATGGTAGTCTGACACATCAGGATCTGTATAGGGTAATGTACAACGATCGTGTCCAATCAACATTCCCTAATGTAGAAGCAATTTTGAGATTGTTTCTTAGTATGATGGTTGCAAATTGCTCTGGAGAAAGATCTTTTTCTCAGCTGAAGAGGATAAAAAATGAATTTAGAACAACAATGACAAGATAAATTAGGTTCCCTCAGTCTCATGTGCATAGAAAGTGACAAACTACGCAGTTTATCATTTGATGATGTCATCAGTGACTTTGCTCTGGCAAAGGCAAGAAAGAAAATATTTTAGTTTAATATAATTCCTTAATCTTTAACATGTTTCAAGAGATTAGAAATAAGCCTTTGTAAATTGTGCCTTTTAAAAGAACTTTTGTTTCTTTTTATCAGAGTTTGCATTTTTAAGTTTGTTATGAATAAAAATGATTTTAAGTTAAACATTTATTATTTCACTATCTATATACTTCTCAATTGTATTTCAGTTTAACCCTTTAGGTATCCGAAAATCATATTTGGCACTGATTTATAATATCTGGACTTATAAAGGGTCCCATATCTCAAATATCTTAGGGCCTTATCAAGTCTAAATCCGGCCCTGCAAACATAGTAAGAATTTATGAAAAGCGATATTTCAATTCCTAGATACTATGTATTGATTTTAAAAAGAAAACATAAGGTATATTGCTAGATGTACCTATATAATTAATTATTTGCAATGTCGATGTTCCCCACAAACTCTGATGGGAGTGCAACGGAGGTACTGGAGCTATTGCACTTTACGCTCCCCCATGCTTTATCACTCATACAACTTTCATATCTTATCCTAAGGAGCTCAAATACGATTGTACCAATTTTTTTAAATTCACTTGCTACCGAGATTTGAGCCCCCATCTTTCTGAACGAGAAGTAGGATCTCGACTCGATATATGTGAGCATAATTTCAGTTCATAATCAAACCTAGAAAATCTTATCAATAATCACATTTTCAAGTTTTCTCTGCTACATGTCTCTAAAGTATGTAGTGGCTTTCCGACAACTACTTGGTTCACACTTATTTTTCTAAAATAATCACATTTTGAGTACACTTTTGTTTGAAGTAAGATTAACGGGTTGCAACTAAAATCTGCACTAACTTTGTGTTGGATTACTCAAAAATTATGATTTTCAATTTCCAAATAATATTTTAAAATACTGGGCTATGGTTAATTACTATAACCAAAAATAAGTTATCTCTTATATCTAGTATGGGTAATAAAGTTATCTAAACAAGGAAGGTTAAGGAACGCCGTTGTAACATTTTAAAACTATGTTGTTGAGCATTTTCTGTCAGAAGGGTTGTTAAGAAGAATATTATCATACGAGGTAGTGTAGTTAAGAAAAGTGGATGATTTAGACGCAAGGCAATAATAATGACGAAAAGTAATAAAAAGATTCAAACATCTATTTAATACTACGAACTTTCGTACCCTTTTTTGTTCTAATGGCATTATTAGCTACCTATAACGATATATTACTTACTCTTTTTGTAGTAATTAGTCACACAACATTTCAAAATTATTATTTAAAAATTGAAAACCGTGATTATATGCAATTCAAACAATATGAAACTGAATTTCTAGTTGTAACCCAAAGTAGCAGCCGAGTTCATACTAATATTGTTGGGTGACGTTAGTCCTATTAATCACTACAATGTATTCAGTAATTGAAATTGCGATTTAATCTGAAATTATGAATTATATTATGAACCTTTTCTAGTTGTTTTGAAGTTACATTAAAGGAAACCGTACATGGATGTAAACTCCAATTTGGGTTTTTACTAACTAACGCATAGTATTTTTATTGTTGTAATTTAAATTCTTTGTTTGCACGGCGATAAACCCTAACATACGTAAAGCTTCATCTTTTTATGTGCTAATGTGAGCATCTGATTTTAACTTAAGAGTTATATCTTAAATTAAGGACTTTAACAGTATAAATTCAAAATTTTTGTGCATAGCTTTGTATTATCTGCCAATATTTATGGTTTTAGAGCTCCAGATATTAAAGCTTCAAGTTTTCATAATGTCTTTAATTGCATTACTTTTATGTTGAAAAAACATTAGAGAATTTTTAAATTTAATATAACAAAATTTATATTTTTAGATATTAGAACTATTCTGAATTTCTGATCTGTAGAATATCGAATGATCGAAGTTGTGATGTTTTGAAATTCTTAAATATAGATTTGATTAGACTATTAGATTTTCTTGGTTGTGCAGGTCTTTAGTTTATAGATATTGAAGTTCTGAATATTGAAATTATTCGAATTTTAGAGCTTGAAGTTTTTATCGTTTTAAATTGTTGA
The DNA here is from genome assembly GCA_929113105.1 of Agrypnus murinus. NCBI lineage: Eukaryota > Metazoa > Arthropoda > Insecta > Coleoptera > Elateridae > Agrypnus > Agrypnus murinus. The sequence goes on along the minus strand of OV816024.1, from coordinate 94,647,767 downwards.
ACTTCATGGGCATTGTTTAGGGAGTCCAGGCAGAGCGCTTGCACCCCCTCGCTTTTTAATAAAGGTTCGATTTTGTGATTTTTTGTTTTATACTTAAGAAATTTGTAGTTATTTTGTTAAAATATATTAGTGTGGTTTTTCATTTTATGAATTTTGTTATTTTATTGTTTGCTAAATATAGCAGTTCTGAAAAATGCCTCTGCATCAAAATAGCATAACAACGTTCATGTTGGAAAGTATAAAATGTTTAGAATTGCAGAGTGTGAAATATTTAGACCCATAGCTGTTTTAGATCTTTCATTTTTACACAACTTACACACATAAACTGCAAATATTTTTCAGTTTCAAAAAATTCAAACCCAAAAACCTAATAGCCAGTTGCATCAAATTTCTAATCTCTGCTTATCCTTCAGTATAACTTATTTACCTATACACCAATAATCTTAAGATTCAGTAAATATTAAAAGTTTGTCGACATCAAGAATCTTTGGATTTTAAGTATTTCAGTTTACAGAGACTGAGAACAGCTTTACCTCAGCAGGTTTTAAGCTTTACAGAGTCATAGTTTTAGCAGTTCCTTTTTTCAGTTTTCAAGTATTGGGTTTTACCTCAACCAGTTCATAAGTAACCGTAAGGAATTTATCGTTACTACCGCCCCCCAACCCACCCAACAAAAATTATTTACTGGTACTGATATACTTTTTTGAATTATTAATGTAACAATTTAAGTAAACAGTCATATACAAATAAAATATGTTATCCAACATACAGTTGGCCCTGGTCAAGCCATTTTATTGGCCATTATTGTATTGGCCATGGTGAATACACCATGGCCAATACAATACAATAGAGTAATAACTCTATTCTTGTTTTCAATTTTTCTAGTATTTTATTTTTTTAAGCAATTCCGTTTTTACTCATTATTCTACGTTTATTAAATCTGTTAGAATCAGTGCCGGATTACCGCATAAGCAGACTAAGCAATTGCTTAAGGCCCCCGTCAAATTGGGGCCCCTTCAAAAGACGAGATTTATTTATGTTTGTTAATATTTAAAAAAATAGCAATATTATCTAACTAATTAAATTTGAAAATATTTCTAAGTATATATAAGGTTGCTTATATATACTTAATAATATTATTAATATTTATGAGTTAAAAAATGTCAATTTTTCAATCTTTCAAACTTTGGGGGATTAAATTTTTCTATCCAAGAGTACGATTATTCAAACCAACCGCCCTTTTGTTAAGTTCAAGTTCATTATTGGCTTACGGCGCTGCTGTGGGTATTCTCCTAATTTCATGTTTAAACTTGAAACGATAACGAAGACGAAACAATACACAATTTCAACATTACATACTTTTGAAAATGAACGAAGATGAAAGTATTCATGTCAATTACACCGATGTCTATAAAATTATTATAAATAATAAACTCCAGACAGTTTTTCCGAACTTGGAAATCTGCCTTAGAATGTTTTTAACAGTGATGATAACAAACTGTTCTGGAGAGCGATCTTTTTCACAGTTAAAAAGGATAAAAAATCCTCTGAGGACGACGATGCGACAAGATAGATTGAGTTCATTGGCTCTACTATCAATTGAATCTGATGTTATGCATCGCTTAAATTTTGACGATTTAATAAAAGAATTTGCTCGGCAAAAGTGTCGAAAAATGTTCTAAACGAGTTATATATCTACTGTACATACGAATAGTCAAGTGTAAATCAAAAGTATTAATGAATGTATATTTATTGATTGATAAAATTGATTGATAACTGAAATGTATAAATATTGTATTAATTTTTTTAGTTAAGTTATATTGCAATTTGTCATAAATTTGTAAACAAAATTATAAAAATCCTATTTAGATAGATTTTAAATTAAAAATTGGAGTTTAATGTATACATTTGGATAAAAAAATAAATCAATGGGGCCCCAAAATATTTACTGCTTAGAGCCCCGCAGACTGGTAATCCGGCCCTGGTTAGAATGATTCCATCTTAGATTAGAACTAACCATTAATCATGCATATCTAATTTATAGCTTTAAAATTGTCTTGAGGCTGAAACAAACTATAACAAATAAAATTATTCTTAGCCCTGCGATAAAGAGCTGAAGGACATGTAAGAGCTAAGGGGAAGTCTGATTTGACCTCCGGCCACTGCCTCACCTTCTGCGCAGGGAGTCATGGGTCAGACTATCACTTTTGACTGTGTGGCACACGTTCCTAGGGATACCCATTCTACAGCCGTAAAAATGTCTATGGGGTGTGTTTTGTCGTCAACTGTCAAGTCTTGGGTTTAATATTTAGCCATATCATATTATGAATGATAGGTATTACTATGTTACCCACAAAATGGGGATTACTAATTGGGAAACGGTAACAACCTTTAACCGCAGTTAAATCTGACGGCTGCCAGCTAACTAGTGTGAGGTCGTGGGTCTCAGAAGAGGTCTTCTGTAATGGGCGCCAAGAATCGTCTAAAATAGCTCCAGTATTTGCCGACAAAATCTGAACAGAACAACACATTTGCGACTCTTACCAATGTGGTCGACTTTTCCCAATATTGAATCTTCGATGGCTGTAAATATAAACCCCAAATACCAAACATATAAATAATAAGTCGTCAAGCAAGGGATGTACACGTACTTATTAATAACTAGACAAATTATCAGGTAGATCAATCCACATAAATCAATCAAGTATGGTTATATTTTAATCAAGGACAAATAGCCTTGGCAAAAATTAAATGTAGGTTATTGTTTTTTTTATATACTTTAAGCGGAATGAGGATTAATGCGAGTGAGGCTATTTACTCTAAATCTGACTTAACTTCAAGTCTCAAGATTGTAACTAGCACGGTAAATTAACGCGAAACATGTAATGTAGATTGCGCAATCGTTAACCTCAGATTTTAATTGTTTGACCAATTCATTACGGAGCAAAGTCATACGTATTCATTCGCAAATATTCCTAACAATATAATAAAATAAGTAACATGTGATAAAATATTATATATATGAAATAGATACCTAGATATATGTGATACACGCACACTGGGGAAAAACCATTTAACACATAAAATTATAATATACAAATATACAGTAACGTTTTATATACAATAAGGGTTGTCAAACGTTATTGTTGTTGCAAATCCACAATATAACTGACTCACGATACAAGTGCGTGTTCTTCGAACTGAAGAGGAACGTCACCAACCAGGTCGAAGCATGATCCAGCGAGACAACAGCAACCAAGTAACTGTACGTTAGCAAGGTCAGAGTAGTGGTGGTTTAACAACTCAAATATACAACTAAGTGTATTGAGGTAAAAATAAAAGGAATAATATAAACCGGAAAGAAAAGAGGTCTGTAACAAATAAAACCAAATTACCAGAATGCACCAAGCAAACATTTAGATAATTTTAGATAAAAGGTGACCCTGAAAGAGTTATACCGCTCCCAAATGCGGCTAACGTTGGTTATATATTGAATCCTGTCAAAGAATTATAGAATAAAAGACTGAATGTAAAGAAAAGTTAATCTATAAACTTACGAGAACGTGCTCCTAATCTTCAAAAATGAACTATAGGAAAATCCCATACGGTTCCAAAAAAAATTTGGAAATCATTACCAAAAATTAATTATCGATCTGCACAAATGCAACAAAAAAATTTGGAAATCATTACCAAAAATTAATTATCGATCTGCACAAATGCAATTCCCTTAACACAACATAAAGGAAAAACTAATTTAACGGTGATGCCACTAAAATATTCTTTAAAGAATTTTCGTCACACGTACGATCAAAACGAAGTGAAGTCTCTTATCAACAACAGGAAGTTAGTTCCAAACAAAATGGCAACTCAACGGAGAGAAAATGCGAAAATCCCTAAACGCTATACAAACTAACACAAATCATGGCTATACAGGGTGCTACGAAGTTAACACGTAACAACTAATAATGGATAGTAAGGACTGTGGTTTATCATAATACTATATTTAGATCGTGTCTCCTAACCACACATTGTATTTGACTGTTGTCAATATGAATTTCGGTAACGGTTTTATGCCGCGAAAAAGGTAACATCGTTACCGAAATACACCGAAGACACCGTTTTTTGTAGAGTTTTTTACTGATATTTGAAACCTTTATTTTTGTTTACCTATTCAAAACCAACTAGTATTAAATTTTAATATTTAATTGGTATTCCTAAGGGAATTCTGTGTATTTTGAAGATCTACGTAGAATATAAGTTTGGAAATATAGAAACTATACAGCGTAACGAAATTTTCTTACTTAATCGTATTAACTAAACTAAACCGATTATTAAAGTGGCAGTATCATTTACAAATTTAAGAACATTGATGTGAAATATATCTTTAACAAGAGACGGAAACAGTGGATAGTTTATAGAAATTTGTGTATATTTATAATTGGTAGCCAAAGATATATCAAGAATGTATATCTTAGGTAACGGATATATAAATCCATTAAAATAACTTCCACAATTATGCGTAACAAAACATTAGAAGCACACTTTTATACATCTCACTTCCGACAGTGCATTTCATGTACTGTGAAGATATCATGAAGAAATTTGCAGTTGTAATGAGAAGAAATAACGCAAACTGCAGATCGTATAGCTATACTTTTTTGAATTTTACGTACTATATTATAAATTGCAGGCTAATAAATCTTACCTAAAAAATAGCAAAAACCTAAGCTTTGAAAGCGATAGGAGATAGTTTAGAAGTAATAATTATATTAGCAAGCCGGGGATACTATAGATAATAATGTAATTAAAAGCATTATTATCCATTTTATGTGTTTACTTTTATTGTTTATTATGGCGGTCTCCGGAGATAAAATTAAAGTGGCATATTTTATCTTTACATTTATATAACACATCACATATACCATTAATGAGTGTGAATTAAAGTTATGAACGTTTCTCAGAAAATATGTATTCATTTGGATTAATTCCACATTATTATACTTACCACATATTACGTCTCCATTTCTACTGGCATTACTACACACAATCAATTTCGAATTAAAATTTTACTTTAATGATCTTTTCACTGCTTGGCGCGTTTAGAATTGCAAATTAATTCTCTAGAATAAATTGTTCTACCTCTTTTAGTTTGAAATTATAAACACAAAACTTTAAATCCACATATATTATTATTGTGGAAGGAGTACGCATGGCACGATTCATTATCATCTCATAACCAATCGAAAATACACAAATTATTCCGAAGTAAGAAATCTATAACCACCGTAGCTTCCACATACTGGTACTGTTTGGGAAACATTTATGAGGGGTCGATATGAATATTGGAAGTGACTACCATAAACGATTAGAGTTCCACTTTACGACTTCCCACTTTATGTCGTTCAAATATTTGTGTGCTTTTTATAGTTTTCATTTTTATTTGTTATCAACAGTAAAAAGTTTTTCGCAATGTATACAGGGTAGTTTGTATTCCGTGACTCAAACCGAAATAGTAGATTCATCATGCAAAAAGACTAAAAGGTTTAACTTACTCCTATACCAAGTTGCATCCTTGAGGAAATATAGCCCTGCAAAGTCTCCGTTAAAATTAAAAAAAATGTTATGTGTAGATAAGGTATAGAAGGTGTTTATTGAGGATGGATCATCTTTAAAATTTCATAGAACGTTTTACATTAGAACGAAAAAAGTTTTATTTTATTTTATGCAGAATTTCAAGAAAATTCTGAAAATGAGTTTTAATGAAAATTATTAGGAGCAAAGAAAGTTTCAAAATAAGAACCTGCATGAAATGAAACTTTTCCAAATTGGATGGATGAAATTAATAAACGTCTTGTATTACTCTAATTAACTTCAGCTTCATATCAATTATGGTTCATAAAGTTCCTAAATTGTGTACCAAACAGGAACCATTGTAAGTCATAAAATCTCCGTAATATTATTTGTTTATTTCAATTTAAGCGGAGATTTGGAGGGTTATATCTCATCAGGGGTGCAGCTTGGTATAGAGGTACTAAATTGAAGTTAGTCTTCTATCGGCATGAGGAATTTACCATTTTCCTTTGAGTCTCTATTATGAATTACCCTGTATAGGAAGTTGAATACACAATTCACTGCAAGTTAAAATGTAATAGTAATAGTACGGTAAAAATCAAGGCTCAATTATAATATTTGAAAAAGTCGCTGACTAGTAAAGTCATATGTATGCTCCTTAAAGTGTACTTCAACATTTTACTGGCGGTTTCCCAAAACTTAATAATAAACAACAATCCATTCTTTCGGTTAAGATTGTTTTGATTAATCTATCATATAGTTTAATTGTGTATTTCATCTTTGTCCAAAAAAGTGACTCAAAATTAAATTTTGTAGAAATCTCAGAGCGCCAAGACTTTTTAGACGAGGAAAACATGGTTTTGCTTAATCTTACTTTCTTACAGAGAAATAAGCACATCTAGCAGAATATGAACACAACTGATTTAAAAATGTCAGTAATATTTTTTTGTTGATAAAGTCATACCTGCATTTGTCGTTTTTAGATACTTTGGCCATCCTACAGTTATTCCGGTGTCCACGAATCGGATTATATTTTGTTTCCAAGTGGTCCGTTCCAATACAATTTCGTTTTGCAATGCCCAATAGTAAAACCGCCTAAGCAATATATATTGAATCATACCCATAGAGGGGATTAGTATTAGTTCTTTTATCATTATAAAGCTTTAGTACTTTAAAACTTTTTTTAAAGTTTTCGGTACGGTAAAATCTTCCTACACTATGCTGTAGTACTTTTTTTACAGAATATAATCCTTATGAACTTTTTTTTTGTTGAATCAAACCAGTCAGATTGTGGAGAAGACTTTAGACGAAGACGCGTTTATTCTAATTATGTCAGAACGTCCAATTGTATTTACCATATTGATTATTGATAGGCACCATTAAATAATTACTTCAAAGCCGACAAATGATAACAAGGTGCTCATTAGTTAGGCCCGAGTATAGACATTATTGCCAAGTTTATGGACCTTTTCAAAATTAAAAATGATGATGATGAAAATGCCAGTATTTGAATTTCGGAAAGGTATTCACGTATCAGAAATTTACGATTTTGGCAGTTAGAATGCAAGAGGAACGGTAATTCAATAAAATTTCTTGATCTTTTCCACAGAATTTAGTAGTTTAACAAAATTATTAGTGTTTATTTATAAATTTATTTAATTTATTTTAAAATTTTGACAGTAGTCAAATTAGGTATATGTACAAGTTGAATAGTATATTATGTATTAAGGGCTGAGAACACGGAGGCTCAAAGCCGAAGGCGCTAAGACGATAAGGGCTATAAAACAATAATTAAGCCCGAAATGCATACGTTAGTTTACGCCCTGTCTAATTTTAAATTAAAATTTAATTTAAAATAAAAATAATTTGAAAAGTACAAAACTTCAAGTAGGAAGGTGCAGTGGTCTATAATTATTTTTATTACTATGAAGACGGCGTAAACAAGGGTAGTACAAGGGAGTACTACCTCTAATTTGGCAGTTTACGCTCTAAAAACAGGCCTATATAGGCTAAATAGGTCATAATTGCCCGGACATAAAAACTTATATATGTATTTACTTATATACCACTTTTCCACGTTATGTATCTGACAAAACAAATAGAAAAAAGATTGCTTCATTATTACACAAAACTTTAAAATTAGTAAAACAAGAAAACTACAATTTCATTTTCTTCATCAATTATGCACAGAAAAGTTGCTTCCCAACATAGTCATCCTTTTAAACAATCCTCTTCGAAAGTGTGTATTCTTAAAAAAATAAAAACATTTATTACTGTCATGCAATAAGAAATAGTTTAAGACTAGATATGCGCATATCTGGAATTGTGGGAAAAATTTGTTTTTGAGGCAATCCTCCAACCCTAAAGTTTTATTCACCTTCAACCTGAATTCGTCTTTGATCTGTTCCTGTTGTACAAGTCCTTTTAGCTCCCAACTTCCCATCTTTTAGTACCCAATACTCGTAGCTTTGTAGATTTTCTTAAGACTGTTGATCGACAAATTTTTCAACCGCAATCATAGCGCACGCCATCCCATTTTATCAAGATTTGGAACTAGCTATAGTAGATACTGTTTAAACTACATGTTCAAGTCTATTCAAACTGTAACAATGAAACTTTCTGCATTAAACTTCTTTCCACGTTAAAAAAGGATCACATTCAACAGTTATCAAAATTCCATTTCCATTACTTTTGACTAGGGCCGTCCTTCCTATGAGACAATGACAATAAACAAATAAACAAATATCGTTTGTCTGTGCTATAACCTGTATAACCTATAAATTTGTTGCCTAACCAACCTAGCACCACATATAACCAAGTAACTAAACATCACTATAATAATAATTTAAGTATAAAAGAATTATGAATATTAGTGTTAACGGTGTTATTTTCATATTCACGTAAATATCATTTTTATCATAGTAATTCCAAAAATGACACGTTTTATAGAAAACAATTGAATAAAATAACAAAGAATTATTATTTTATTGTCAAAAAATAAATAATAACACAGGAACCGGATCTTATCTGATACAATCAATTTACTGGAAAATTTGCTGTCTGGTCTACATTTTTTTAGCCAACCAGCCCTGATCATCTTTCTAATTGTTAGCATTTTATGAATAACTAACTCATTTGCAATTTGCAATAATTCATCTTTTACACATAAGCTAAAAAGAACCACATTAATTTAATTTTACGTTATTGTACTTCTGTATTTGCAACCGCTCCATTCTGCACGAACCTTTTGGTTACATTTATTATTTTTAAGATGAAGTAAGTTTATGTTTGTTCGATTGTTTCTTTAATCTGTTTTACTAAATAAGAGACGGGGATTCTTCTGAAGCCATTTTCAAAGTAACTGTAAATTAGCTAACATCGTTAATTTTCACTAGACACAAAATTTTCTCATATTAATTACACCTATAATAAAAAATTTAATCTTAACATGAATTTAAAGGTCATTCTGTAATTAGTACTTGATTACAATTTAATTTCAAGCCCATGACCTTTTCCTACAGACAAAATTTTCAAAACTTATTTTCTTTTCCATCTACTATGATAATTCGTCAAAACAGAAATTACAGTTCGTATACGAGTTCAACTTCTGTTCGCATTCATTTGGTGCTTCAACAAAATACAAAGTGATGACGTATCTAAATCACATTAGAGAGGGATCACCTGCTGCCACCTCTGCTAACATTAACTCTGAACGGGTCAGGGCCCCGTCATTAGAGAAAAAAGTACATTACATTCCGGAATTCATCAACTTGAAATCAGGGTAATAGTTCCAACTGCTCTATTCGAGAACCTACCTCGACGTTTGTTCATTATGTAACAGATAATATATTTATAATTGCATGGACCACTGTATTTTGAATATTTACTAAACTCGTTTACTAGGATTCTTTTAATAGATACTGATGTAACTTCTTTCTTCGATAGACTTTTTGTGTAAAAAAATATGTTCATTCGCATAATTAAATGTTGTTTAACACCCACATCTTAAATTGAAAGGTATTCAGAAAAATTAGCATTATTTGCCCTCAAGAAGCCACCATCGAAATTTTGCAAACTGCTAAATGTGAACTAAAAAATATCCTATTGCTAGTGCTGGGTGTAAAATGGAAAATTCATAATGGATATTTTTTCAAAGATCTTAATGCATATATGGTGTGTTTTCAATCGTTCGTCGACTTCCGGGTTTCAAGTATTTTCAGTATGTCTTTATGAAATTGTGAGTAACTGTAACTAGTGAGTTGACTCAACAACTCGGATAGTGTTATTTTAACGTGCCGCACCTTATAAAATAATCACCATGGTCTCCCTTTCGGGGACACGAATTGAGATACGCTCAATACTATCTATCCAGGCTCTAAAATGTGCTCACCCGTCGGGTTCCTTCTCCTAAGGGATGGACTCCGCGTCCAGTTTAGAACTTTCCCCGCATGTAGTGGGGAAACTGCCCGACCGATTCCAACCTCAATGTGGATGGGCTTGGAAGGTTACGCCGCTCCGGTCTAGAAAGTTATAGGACATGGTGTACCCCTGTCAGTGCTTCTTTTAATTTCATCGAAGCAGAATCTCGGTATGTACCCGTTAAGGTGAAATTGACTTGAGCGAGAGAGGTTATATATTCCGTAGTGATTTCTGTGGACCATCCGACTGGAACTGCACACTCATAGCATGAACCTCATACTTCGTCTCCGAACACATCTCCCTGGTGACGTGCAGTTTCCCATTGACCAAGGCCTATCTCCCCCCCCCCCAACCGGGATAAACCTCACTTGATACTCCTCCATCAGACCATGTCTGTAGTAAGAATGAATTCCACCCACACCGTTACTCATGTATCAGAGCTCCCCCTTCAACGTTAATGAGTATTTTTTCGAGAAATACTTTCGTAAACCTCTCCACACGTTAATTTACTTCTGACTGTATCGTCCGTTACTCACGTTTAGACATGATTTCATAGTGATCTAGGACAGCAAAGCTCATATGATGCTATTTAGAGTAATAATAGAGTAAAATAAGCTTTATGCGAATTTGTCCAATAGATACAATCAAAAAATTATTGTTCAAGATGACGTCATAATATCCGCTTCATTTGAGCATCAAATTTATTTCAGGTCTTGTATTTATAGATCCATTACGATGCAGACTTTTAAAATCAATTTCATCAGATTGAAAACTGTACTTCCAATAGCTATGAAAGCTATTATATGTAGAACATATAGAGCTGCGGTCGGCGTTAGGCATCGCTGCACTATGACTGGACTGGCCTTAGGGTTCCGTCCCTTAGTTTGGGGGCGGACCCAGAACAAGGATCAATTCCAGTACTAAAGTGATACTAGTAAGGTTTATCCCGTCAGTGCTTACCTGATTGCTGTCTTAGTGGCATCCGTTTTGCCAGATGCTTCACCCTGGGGTAAATTGTTTCGGCACGTAGATTGGATGTCGCGGAAGCAACTCTGCGATGCTAGTAGTTTATGTCACTTCGGTGGCTTAAGATTAAGGTAATAGATATGGCCGATCACAGAAAAGCACTTAAGGGGTGCCGATGGGAATACAGAGCGAATACGACAATTAGTCTCTTACACCTAAGACAAGACACCACCTTCTTTCAGCGCAGCATATTTACGCAGTTGAGGTATTGTAAATATTTACAAAAAATCTATATTACAAATTACGGGTTTGGCTCTACCTGCGACTAGTGTTCGAAGCTATGCCGCTTTTCAAAATATCAATCTTGATTTTGGTATCGCACATGCGAGGTAAACAAAAAAAAATTACTTTTGCTATAGATTATTCTGCAATACTAACTATGTTCAATTGTTCACATATCAATTTCCTTTCTTTTTCTGAGCGGCGGGAAATCTAAAATTATGATTCCAAAATCCTGGAATTCATAAACTCTCACTTGTTGAAAAGCAATAGTCATAAAGTTTTACATCTTTAATACATTGTAGCGTTCTTAAAACACTAACTTAAAAGAAAAGAGAGTTTGTATTAACAGATTTATTAAAATTTACAATACGTTACAAATAAAGAAATTAAACAAAGAATGATTCGGACGCGAGCCGTTTACTGCACGATACGTAAGCGAAGTAAAGTCGGACGGTCGGACCGGTGTTGGCTTCAGTCACTGGCGCCAGTGCTGCCAACGTTTCATCACCTTTTCCGTTGGTTGCAATTGCGCGTAGTTTGAATTGTTTGCTGTGCGTACAACATTTTCAGAATTCAGAAGGAAGCTTGAAACTGCAAATTTCTGTATCTGCACTGAAGATGCTAATCTTATAAATATAAGCAGTTAATATATTCCAATGGTTATTACTTTGAAACTTTAAATCTCCAAGATGTCAAAAATGGCAATGATTGAAATTCTGATATATGAGTGTACTATTATCAAAGGCGGCAATCTTCAAAAGTCGTATTTTGAGATTGTCGCGCTTGAATATACTGCCTCTATAGAGATTGGAGATCTTTTCCCTAATAGCCAAGTTCAAATGAACCTTTACATGGTATATTTCCGATTTATAATAATAATAATTGCTACAATCCATAACCTGAAAGCCAGACCCTAGAAGCTATGACGTTTGTACGGGAAGGACGGGGCGATTATTATTCTTACGTAAGCCCAACGTACGGCAGCAGCCGACCTACAGATGGAACAGCGCAAATCCCACATTTGTGTCACAGCTAAGGAAAAACTGCAGAAAACCTTAACTAGATCTGCCGGTACCAGAACTCGAATCTAAGCCGCTTGGGTGAAAGTCTAGCACGCTAGACAATACACTATCAAGGCTTTTTTACTAACTCATAATGTAGATCAATAAAGCTTGAAAACACGAACAATTTGAGATATATATTTCATTTTACTTAAAATTGGAGACTGCCGCCTTTGATATTATTAGTTCCCCTATATATAGAAATCTGAAAAGTCTCTGGTCCCAGTTTAGCGACATTCTGTTGTTGTCAGCAACAATTACCATGTATAGTGGCGAGCAGTCGCTGACGCCGACTTGTAAAATATATTGGGGGGGGCACAAATCGGGGGATTCCCACAGCAAAAAAGGGTGGGTCCGCGGAAAATTGCGCGTGAAATAACTATAACTAGCACACTGACAGCAATGGCGATGAGTGGTCAGTGTAACAAACAATTACGTCAGCAAGCCAGACAGTTGTATGATTCGTAAACGCTCGTGTATGTCCGCCAATCTTCGTTGGCCAATGGCCTACGAGTGTGTTCGAGCTCGACGTTGTTTTTCAACGATCTTCGTGGTGAGCCCAAAGGAACCCGGAGATGCGGAACGAGAGTTTATGAAATTCACTTCCGTCGATATTCGTGGCCTGAAATTCCCTAAGGCAGGTGGAGATGCAAGAGTGTTTACGAAGTATGTTTCCATCGAATCATAATGTAAGTGTCTGACTTACGAGTTTTTATTAAGTTGATTAGACCTACGAGCATGTGTCTTCCGCAAAGTATAGATTAGTCTTTTCTTGATTGTTTAGTGTGTGCTATCGAGGTTTGATTATATGTTATTTAGTCAGTCGCATCTTAATATTGAGAGGGCTGCGTCCCCTGCCGACTAGATTGGGGGGACTTGCCCCCCAAGCCCCATGTAGTCGGCGCCAGTGCGAGAAGTTGAAAGTTGATACTGAGAAGGCTATTTCATTTTCTATTGTAAAACAGGATTTTTTATAATGCGGCTTTTTCACTTTTATTTTTTTTTGACATTTATCACATATATCTGTTGTGTATAGTAACATACTACTTGCTACAATGTTAGTAGCCTGAGAAGTCTGGTTTACATGTTGTTATTGCCATTGTACTCAAAAACTTTTAAACTTTTAAAATTGGCAAAAAAGTAAAATTTTGATTGCACAAATCACACAAATTGCCTAAAATAATTAATAGTTACAAGATTAGGCACTGTCGAAATACAATTTAATTTGATAATTTACCATCTTAGGGATACGGCAAAAAGTGGTACTATTGCGCCAAATTCATAATTCTCCCTCCAACTGGGATATAATCTCATATAATAAATAACAACCGTTTCAATATTAAAGCCATTTTTTGTCATCAAATGGATATGTCTAAATCATTTCACATTAAAATTTAATCTCTTTTGTACATTATAACGTACCCAATGTACTCTAAAATAACTTATTTCCCCTCTTTCACATTTTTTCAACAAAAAGAAAGTATAGGTTGGACTGAAAATTGAACACTGACTATGGATGACAAAAAATACGTTATTAGATTTAAATTATTACGTACCACTATTGCAAAAAAGCTCTTGATGGATTGATGAAGAAGGTTATTAGAGAACAGTTTTTGTGTAGATTATTTCTTTAACTTTCCTAAGAACGTAGGCTTCACTTAATTACTATTAGAACACTGGATCAGGTAGTAGGAAGAATTCGAAAGAATTAAAGAACTGTTTCGGTTAAATTACAGACAAAAAGTGGTATTATAATATGTTGAATAAGCCAGAAAATGTTGACAACACGGCCTTATTATAGATTAATAATTATTACCGTCTGCTTAAATTTTTATCCTGTAATGTGTGCTTGAAAAATTGACAACGCGAGTGAACATCAGCTTTGTTCTCCAATTGAGGGTGTGTAAACATCATTTGTCATTTGAGTCATCTGAGACTAATTGAGCCCTCACACGGAGGTAAACCTGACGCTCGAACTCTTGAAATATAACTGTAGTATGCGTGTTGTTATATAAAAGTGAAGCAAGAAGAAAATTACTCAAAATTCTAAGATCTAAACACGTTAATTATTCTGATGAGATAATGGACCTAGAGAATTTAATTATACATATACTACTTCAACGTCAAAATTCTATATTCCAGTCGTAAATCTTCCACTTACAAAATTGTATCCAAATTACAATAATACCCGAAAAAAAAAACTTTTGTATAAATTAATTTTTAAACGGTTTGCAAAATTATTCCAAGGTTCGGGACTATATAATTATTATTATGTTTGTTTTTAGTAATAACATATAAGTAAACAAAATGTTCATCTTGTAATTTCACATATATATATGTATATCATCGCATTGTACATGAACATGGGCACTTTTTTATCTATTCAAGATCTGATCACACCTTGTGTTTGTTAGATAAGGGTACGCCCTGAAAATTAAAATGCGTTCAAAAACCAGTGTTTAAAATTATTCATAGTGCAGGTGCAATATAAGGAATTTGGTTTGCTTTTATTAATAATGTATGCGCGTTAAAGACAATGAAGGTAAGTAGTAGTGATGATGATGAGATAACTATAGTTGTTTTTCAACATGTTCTCTTGTGCATTACTTTCTTAACACGACCAACTAAACTAATATTTGCATTGTTGGCTTAACTATTATAATACCATATCTACTGTGCTTCTTTAGTTGATTATTTATTTAATATTGTAGATAGAATGTATCTTTATTTTTTTAGAATGTGTTGTGCTATTTCTTATAGGAAGTAGACGGATTATCCGCAATAAACATTGATTGTTATCTTAAAGATCCAGAGTAAGTTTCTTAAATTCTTTATAGTTAAATATACATACTTTAAGACTACATAGGTCCGTGGATTAAGAGCAATTCACTAATTCCGGCAATGTTAAGATATTTTTGAGCTAAATAGAAAAAGTAAAGAGAGCCCTTTGTCGAGGTTGAAAAGAGAATAGAAATAGTTACATATTTACGTAGCAAGGCAGCATTGTAATACTTTATAATACTTTAATTATTTTTTGCAACTGCTTTAATTACTAACAAATACGAAACATGTAATAAAGTTTTGAAGAGTAGATAAAATAAAATGTGAGACAAAAAGGTGATGATTTTCGTGTCTCTTTTGAGGCAGGAAAATAGTTCATTACCGGACTAGTTAGATAAAGTTTATTTATTTCATACTGTATCGTATTATCCATGTTTACGTTAGCCATTACAGTCCGGGAATTTCGGTTTTACGGTCTAGTATGACTAAAAAACTTTACAGGATTTAAATAAAATAAATCAACTGAACAATGATTTAGTACTCAGTTACCATGAACACTCATTCATAGATGTCTATGTTTTGAATTCGGAAATTTATTTTATATATATTATTTTAAATTAAATCAATAATCAAATAATTGCAGTATGAAATAGAACACATTACGTCATACGCCCTGGAAATGTTCTTACAGTCTCGTTTCGATGTTCCGCACTCGGTTCCTTCGTCGCCTTGTCATCTTGCAACATCTTACTCTACTGTAAAATTCCATTTCCAAGACTTATACCTAACGTAATTATTACCGGACTAGGCCGGCAATTCCCTACATCAACAGAGTCATGAAAGTTAGCACTTTCCTGATAGTCTTCTGATTTCCCTGCAAGAAATAAATATATGCGTATTGCAGAATTGATTTGAGTCGCTAAGTATTTCTTACTAGTAATGCTAAAAAGTATATAATATTTACTTTTTACATACATACATAGAAAAATACAAATGCACAAAAATGTCGTGTTTAATGCGTTTTATCTCTACAAGGAAAATGAAGAAATCTCCGAAAAACTTTTTTTTAAGAAATTATCTTGTAAAAATCAAAGAATTTTCCTAGGAATTTCAATGTATTCCTAAGAATCCATGCAGCTAAGACAATATTCTCTATTGATTAAAGCTTTAATAGAATACCCTTGTCAACGTGGTACTTCTGAGGGATGCATTTTGGTTCAGGTTTTAAGCAAGTTGACATTTAGCTAATTTATTCATGACCAGTTTAGTAACTTAAATGTTACAGTTACAACTGATAGTTCTAGAGAATTCTGAATTTGGCTAAAAACATTCACTATGAATTTGAAATTCCTAAAAACCCTTTTTTCTGAATATCCTCTTTTAAACCTTCTAATTTGCTTGCTTCTAAATTTCTAGGAAAAAATCGCAGAGAAATAAAAAACGTATTTTGAATTTAGCCAAACGTTCGATCGCCACCCTAAAATTGTCTTCTGAAATAATGATAGATTTAGTACTATGGGCAATTGGCAAAACTTTATTCCGAGCTGCTTGGTGCAAATGAAAACATGCATAAGTCGAAGGCTTTGCGCTTAAAGAGATTGTAAAATACAAATGCTTATTTATTGAATATAATGGAAATAAAAGTTACTTTTATCTAGAATCAGATCTAGAAGAAGGGGGCGGTCGCCCAGTACAGACTCCAAATTTTACTCAAGTGGCCCGGGTTCGATCCCCGGAACCAGCGAGACGATTTTTATCGTCGATAAAGCCTCAGTACCCTTCGCCGTGTTGTCAGATGGGCACGTTAAGCAGTCGGTCACGACAATGTATTTCTGTTATTTATAATCGGTTCAATTTCAAATATTTATCAGGTATAGAACCCTTAAAATAAATTTGAGAGTAATTAAAAATCACATTTTTTATTATAAACCACTATAGCCTACTGCAATCGAGATAAATCAAAAAAACATATTAGGCCTTTTGTAAACGGAAAATTCCAAGGATTTTTTTGTGTCTGCTTTTGCAGAAATTTTTTAAATAAAGTTATTAACTTATTCTTTAGATGAAGCTTTGTTTGTTTTCATGTCAGTAACAACAAAAACTTTTGAATTTAAAATGTCATATCATACCTGTCTCTGTTTAACTTATTGCAAATTTAGTAAAAGTTGTTGACATCCATCAAACATCAATATTTCTACTTTCTGCAGGGCTAGGCCGACATTATATTAGTTTCCGGACTATTTTAGGATCTGCAATATTAATGAAATCGCATGCAGGTACGAAAATTTATTTTAAGGGGTTCAGTACCCTATAAAAATTTGAAATTGATTTAATTATAAGTAACAAAAATACAGGCGTGGCAAGTTGTGAAGTGAGACACACTGTATGTTTAGCGAAATTGTATATTACTTTGGTAGAACCAAAAGGTTTTCTTGAATATAAAGGTCGTCCACTTTTATTGCTCTGCTGAGCGTTATGGTCAGTCTGTTGCAAAAGACTCATAGTCAAAGGTCGCAGCGAGGATACGATCGCGTATCCTCGAGGTCACTTCGAACATCAAGAAATCTTGGCTCATATTTGTATGATGGCCGCTAGATAGTAACGGACTTGTCATCTGAGAAGCTCTCAGTTAGATCTGAGTCAAGTATCGTATATGGTTCTCATCAGTACCATAGGTAGCGTACCGTAAGTATGATACCATGTAAAGTTACTACTCCTACTTTATGTGGATTTATAATATTTAAATCTACTATTTGACATTCAGCAGATAATAAAATTTATTCATTTCAGTATACAATGTTGTTGTAGGTATGTGCAGCAACAATTATAGTATATTACGATACAAGATCGGTAAGTACTTTATAACAGATAGAGAAAAACTTGCAAAAACAAGATTTGAAAGTTGGAGTTTATTTTATTTTCTATATCTGTTGTAAACACTTAACGATGAGTATCGTATGCTATTTTCTTCGCTAACGCCACTATTTAATAAATAAAAATGTATTTATTATGATTTTAGTAACGTTAGGTATGTCTTGCGGTATGTTCACAATTAATGCTATTTTAATCATTTTGTACTCATTTATTTTCATAACAGCATCTAGACACGTTAGGAGTTACAACAGTTCTGTTATTTTCTTGTTGTCATAGCAACCGACAACGATTCGGTAACATCGAATTACTGTAGCAAATAACAAACACATAAAAACAGGTCGGTAGCGCAAAAAATATACCTATAATATATAGTTTAAATTATGTACAGTTGCGGCCGAAAAATTTTTAACGGTCTATTGTGACTGCGTAATTTCAAATTTTCAATTCTCACGAGACGTCAATTTTATTCATCTGAAATGTCATAAATGCCATACAAGTCGTATTCATTCGATGTGAATATCAGAAAATGTGCTAACTTGATAAGTTTCCATTGAGAATATTTCAGCCACAACTGTACAATAAGCACTCAAAACCCGTATGTCAGGTATGCACAACTTTTTGTTTAATAAGGTTTTATACATCTACTGCACCTAAAACTTACTCATAGTTTTTAACGTTTATAAATAATTAGTTTTTTGGTACGTATACGTGCTTATTGTACATAATTTAAACTATATTTAACGTAAGTTTCCTAACAATCGGACTGTTGCCATTTTGTAGCTAATTTACAAACAAATCATATACCGTACATTTTTGTCGTAGAAAGTCATCCTGACGAGAGCTACGGAAGAAAAACTGTATCGAAAACGGTTGTACGCACCTTAAATTGTTAATAACTTTTCTGCTGTCACTACGATTTAATACCCAACTACATATATTATTTCACACACTATTCTGAATAGATTATTAACACGAAAATGCATTCCTCACATCTCTATTGACTGGCCTATTGGAACAAGTAAAAATGAGAAGTCAAATTCCGTTTTAGATCATTTCTATATCTCTACACAATCTATTACCAAATCTTACCAGTCTTATTGAATGATGAAGATAGCATGTCGATAGCCGCAACTGTTTGGAAAAAAGTCTGGAATACCAATATTAATGACTGCTCAACACACTATCAATTTCGCAGTGATATCTGTACACTTTTGTCAAACGTCTTTTGAAATAAAGCTTTTTCAAGATCTTAAAAGTAAATCTCTGCGGCGTCTGTATTCATACATATCAAATTTTTCTTAATTCTGACCCAAGAACTGTTCAATGCATTGTTCTTAAAAATAAAATACGCCCTGCACTTATTTTATTATCTTTGAACAGAATTTTGAATTAAAACTTGCCCTGAAAAATATTAGGCGACTTTCCTGATAAGGTAAAAGATGAAAGTAGTTAAAAAAATTAAATATGCAAAAATACATAAAAAATAATTTCACGTCAACAGTTTAATTGCTTGAATATTCAGTTATTTCATTGAAAAGTAAATTTAAATTTTAAATTACGTCGCTTATTAATTTAAATTAAAACAACCCTACCTTCCATTATACATTACTTGGTATATGTTTTCAGTTAAGAATTTTATTTTAAAATACCAGTTATGTAAGCAACAAAGTTATGATGTATTTTTTTCGCGAAGTTTTATGGGCAATAAAATATTCTAAAGTCTTATTTCTTTACTAATGAGATAGCTATTTTTAAACTAAATTATTTATGTCTGTATAGATCATTCCTTTCTTTCACTATAATAGTTAACTAACTACTATATTAGATAGTGAGCAATTGCAGGGTAATAATATCAAACATGGTAGTAAATAAAGGCCATAAATAAAATTTATATATATATGTGTACTGGTCTTGATTGGGCTAACATATAAAGCCTAATTTGAGACTGCTAAGCTGTCGAAATAATTGTCAGGTAGATTAAATATTTATTAATCGCATTTATTGATTTCACGAATTGAAGTTTCGCCAAATCAGGCTCAAAACAATAAACAATTGTTTTTGTCTTATGGATGCTAGTTTGAGTGATATTAATTTTCAAAATTGTTTGAAAAGTATTGGCACTGCTACATACTTTGAGAAGTCGTCTTCTTCTATTGGTCAACTTTTATCAACTTCTCAAGCTTCTATCAACTCAGAAACTGCCCATCATAGAACTTTGCCCCCCCCCTATATATTTTAATCAGAAGATTGTGATCTACAGCATATATAAAAATTAGCCGGGTCCACTAAAATCCATAAGTTGGAACACTGCTGCTCTACAAACAACTAAAAATCGATCGTTTTAACTAACGTCAATAGCAGTCTAACCCCTCATACTAAGGGCACATATTTTACTTATTTAAGCAAACCTAAAGAGTCCTTGCGATTATATAGCAAATCCGTCTAGTATTTGTTTGATTATAGTGTGGTTATAGCATAGTTAGAGCGGTTCCCACAACCATTTTCACATATTATTGCCCCTTTTAAGAAAATTATTCTTTTTCAGTCGACCCCCTTGGAAATTTAAGCGACTTAATAGTGACAAATTATTAGTGACAAAAGAACACTTTCGTGAAATGCACAATTTTAAGTCTTTCCTTGGATCTTTTCCAAACTTCTACCGAACCTAGAGAGTTTATATCGACGCTACGCTGTCGTTGGAAACCTTAGCCGGTCTGTAGTATATATCTATGTAAAGAACTTCCACTGAAGATATTGCGGTGAAATCCTTCATTTAAAGAACGTTGAAACTGTTCTTTTAAACTTTATAATTACATAACTTCGTCTCTAACAGTAATGTTTGACAACTTCGAAACTTTGTATTTCTACAACTTACAAATTCAAAGTTTCGAGCAATTACGTTTAAAGTTAGACTCTCAATTGTTAAAATTACAGTACTTTACCAAGATAAAAAACTTTTAACGGGCTAATTTTCAAACTTAAAACTTTAACTTGTATAAAATTCCTCAAAATTCTTGACTGCTGGGCTATTTAAAATCTAACCTCTCCAAATCTGGGAACGGTGATAGTTTAAAGCATTGAAACTAAAAATATGAAGAACAATGTTAAGAAGTACTCGATTCTTATGGACATTATAATATAGTTGTAGTCTAGGATTGAGACCGTTGGTAGCTGACAATGCATTAATTCATCGGTGACACTGGTAGTACCCTTTTTTGACGTGTAGTTTAAGGGTCTATTTACATCAGCGATATTGCCACGATACAGTAGCTACATTACGGCCGTGATAACGATCATTTACATTAATGATTCTGCATCAGTACACATTCGATAGCGGGGCGAAATATTTTTGCTCGATAGCTTTCAGTTGGAGCCGTGCTCAAGCTCGTTGTAACCCATATTGAATAGAATCCTTAAGAATGTGTAGTTTTCAAATATAGAGCGGTACAATGTAAACTAAAGGTACTAAACTTTCGAAGTCAATAATATTTTCTGGCGATACTAATGATATCAATGGTTATCAGCTGTAAAGAAATGCGATTCCGGAGTTTTTATTAAAAATGCATCAGCATTTACTTCCATCGCTTCATTAAGAGGACACCAAACACTCAAAGAAGTATTTGGGTTGCTGCATGTTTTGTGGACAATTTACTAGTATTGTCACACGCGTGAATGTCAGTACGAGTATGTCATTTTCAATTTTAGGTGTGCAATGGCTCATTTGGTGATGAAGAGTTTCATACAGCATGAAAATGTTGAACTTTGTACACTGAAACCATGTGATAAAAATGAACAAGGATTCTGTCATCATCCTCTTCATGGTAGCATTCTAAACCAGATCAATCATGCAAGACTCCTTTGTCCATACCAATATATTTACATTGTTTACTCCGGTGATCTTCCAGATACGAGGTAATTGGTAAAAGTAATTTTTGTTAGATCACGGATTTTACAATTACTGTATATTCGCTGTGAATACGTAGACCTGAATAGTAAGATTCCCTTCTTACTGGAGAAGGCGTTTTGTCATTGAGTACAGATTTAGTTAATTGAAGAAAATTTCCTCGGCCACGACGCTTAAGACCTTCCGTACTGTTTTTGTAATAAAAGTCAAACACGATCTATTCAAGTACTCTCACATGCGAAAAACTTTACCCTTTCCTTTAAAAAACCCAGACCGTTAGCTGCAGCAAAATTCTTTAAAGTGTTTAGATTTATGGATTTCTTTGTTAATTACTAAGTTTCAGCCATACAGTCAACCGTATTTCTGAAGATGGTAGAACTACGAACTTCAGAAATAAGGTTAATTTTATGGCTATAGATTTCATATGAACATATAAAGAAGGATTTCAGGTACATTTTAAAGCTCGAGGATTATATTATATCGACTTGATTCCTTTTCCTGTCATTAGTAAAATAAATATATTTGAGTCAACTCGTATGTAATGACTTTCTGTGTTCTGTATCCGCTTGTAATCTCAATTCATCGTTGCCTTGCAGTGCAAAGACAACAATACGTTGTTGTCTTTCCGTCAAAATGCTAACAGATAAATTTGAGCTTTGTTTTGATTTCAATCTTAATCTCTTAATGGGGTACATTAGTGATATTATTTTGTCTATTAATCACTGCAGAATGAAAGTTCATGTGATTTTTTTCTAATTTCAGCACAGAGAGAAATACTTCATAAGAGCTTTGCACAATATTGTTCAAAACGGTGTTGGAGAAATTTATATTATAATTGTAGAATCGTATTGTGCAGCGTTGTGTAGGTTTTCGTTACTGAATTGTCTAACAGGAACGTACTACAATTATTTAACACAGTCAGATTTAGTTCTGCATTCTTTGGAACAATGTTGTAGAGGATAAGCTAGCATATTATGTTGAAGTATAATTGTAAAAAATGTTTAGAAAAATACAATATTTTGTTTGAATGAAATCATAATCCAGTGTTAAAACTGCTTGCTACTAATTATTGTGTTTCGCAAAGTTTATGGATGACATCTTATAGATGTCACCACTTGTAATTGTCGCTATTAATGTAAATTCGAGATTTATATATAAACAGGCGACGGCAAAAGGAAATTTCAGTGTTATACCTGTATATACTATACATTGTATAGTTATATACATATTAGTTACATATATTTTAATATATGTAAAAATGTATATTTTATTTGTGATACCTAACCTTCTGTATAGAATATTTGTGTCAGAGTATTGCACAATTTGTATAAATGTGAACAAGTAATTGTGTTAAATACTATTAAGCAATTGTGGCACAACTAGCGCAACAATTGTACAATTTTGTATAAAATTGTATGTAACAACATTACACATTCTGTTTTAATAAGTAACACAATTTGTTATGGAAACTTATAGACAACTATTCATTTGATTCTACAAAATTACTATTGACTTCCACAAAATGTTATATTTGAGTTTATACACATCCTTACAAAAAATTGAAAACATTATTTAAAAAATCTTGACAAACTAAATGACACAATCTTGTTTTATAATTCTACACAAATTGTCCCTTTTTTAAGACCAATTTGCTTTACAATACCACATAATTGTTGATGAAATTTAAATACATTTTTCTCTGTGAGGATATAATTATTTCTTGATAATTTTATTATGAAGACATCCATTTCCTCTTTCTATGAAAGAGGAATGGATTTTCTTGCTGCTAGAAGTGTCTATTGTCGTATTGTTGCCGTCGCGTTTTATTGGTGAAAAACACCTGATACACCTTGATTCCCTACATGAAGTACATACGTGAAGTCAAACCGAGTGTACATAAAAGTGACCATGAAACAGAAGGTAGCTCTTGAACAAATTTGCACAAACCTTCCAATAATGGTCATTGTAATAGGAGGAGAATACAGTAAAGAAGTAATCAGTATCCTGAAGTCCAATAATTTGTCGACTTTTATCTGAATTATAGGTTACAGAAGAATAGTATTTTCCTTTTGTTAGGAAAATCGAAAAGGTCAAGTTAAAGAAAGAATCAATAGTTCTACCATCTTCAGATAAGATTAATTTTATGGCTATTGACTTCATATGAACATATAAAGAAGGATTCTCAGGTACATTTTCAAGCTCGTGGATAAGATCGACTTGATTCCTTTTCCTGTCATTAGTAAAATAAATATATTTGAGTCAACTCGTATCTAATGAGTTTCTGTGTTCTGTATCCGCTTGTAATCTCAATGCATCGTTGCCTTGCAGTGGAAAGGCAACAATGCATTGTTGTCTTTCCTTCAAGATGCTAACAGGTAAATTTGAGCTTTGTTGTGATTTCGATCTTAATCTCTTAATGGGGTACATCAATGATATTATTTTGTCTGTCAATCACTCCAGAATGAAAGTTCATGTGATTTTTGTCTATATTTAGGAGATAATTCGTTCTTGATAATTTTGTCATAAAGACATCCTTTTCCTCTTTCTATGAAAGGGGAATGAATTTTCTTACTGCTTAATGTGTTCTACCGCCGTATTGATGCCGTTGTGTTTTATTGATGAAAAACACCTGATACAACTTGACTCCCTACATGAAGTACATACGTGAAGTCAAATCGAGTGTGTATAAAAGTGACCATGAAACAGAAGGTAGCTCTTGAACAAATTTGCACAAACCTTCCAACAATGGTCATTGTAGTAGGAGGAGAATGCAGTAAAGAAGGAATCAGTTTCCTGTAATGCAGTCCAATAATTTGTCGATTTTTATCTGAATTATAGGTTACAGAAGATTAGTATTTTCTTTTTGTTAGGAAAATCGAAAAGGTCAAGTTAAAGAAAGAAACAATAAGATAGTAATGAAAGATAAGATGAAGATCTTATCCCAGATTTTAGTTTTATACTCTAAAGTTTCCAGAAGCTAGGAACATTCATGAATTCTTCACCCATTAAAATAATATGTATTGTTCTTTTCTTATTGTTAGACAGTTTCTTGACGTGGTGCTACTTGCTGATACATATCAAAAAATAAACAATTTCTTTATAACTATTTTATTTCCATTGGTCAACTGGTAAAAATTACACAATGGAGAATAGAACAATAACATATCGAACAGTTCTTATTTTTGGATATGTTTCTGTTGAAAGGGTTCTACGCCAACATGGATTTTTCGAAATTAGTTAATTCCATTATATCAATCCTTAAGTAATAAACAATTAGTAGAAGTGATCTTAATTAAGGAAGCCTTCGATATATTAAAAAGATAATTTGCAATAACATTTAGCTAGTAGCTACATTTTTTAGAGGTCTCCTTCATGCAACAAATACAAAACAATATTTAAAATACTTTAGTAACTGTACGTTAACATCTGTCTGAATCTTTTAATTAAAAAATGTTTTAATTACATTTCAGTTTAAAACCAACGCCGAAAGACGGAGTAACGAAAAGTAACCCTAGCAAGCGGCACAGAGAGCGTTTAAACGCCGAACTAGACAACTTGGCGAGTCTTCTGCCCTTCGAGCAAAACATCCTGTCCAAGTTGGACCGCCTTTCCATCCTGCGGTTATCCGTTAGCTACCTGCGTACCAAGAGCTACTTTCAAGGTTTGTAAACACACAAGATACCTGTAGTGTGGTAAAATTTCTTTTCTGTTTTATATAATTTTATATTGAAATTATTATTATTAGGTATGAGAAAATACGCCATCTTGCAAACGTTACCATACGATGAAAATATATTTTTATCTAGATATATCATTAGCAGATAGTTTACGTATTTAGCAGTAATTTATTTATTCTCACTAAAGAGATCTTCCGTAGTTTTGGTTATAAAATATTTTGAACAGAAAAAATATTTACTGCAATTAATACATACCTTTTAATTATTTGTACCTTGAAGATAATTTTTTGAAAGAAGTATACTTTTGCATTGAAATGTTGTGTCCAAATGTATAACAGAAATCATTCTTTCAGTGCAAGTCGTGTTAACCTAAGGCACTGCTACCCAATTTATGTTGTGTCATGGCCTTTATGCATATTTTGTAGAATTCATTAATGTTAGGAACTGGAAGTTGCAAATTAGGAACAGTTCGAACGTTTATATTTTTGAACTGCTATTATTACTCTTTCTAGGCTGTAACACCTAACGGACACCTAGTTTTCTCTAGGCTACTTTTAAATGCATAAAACAGCATTTTGCCGAAAAAATCTAGCAAGGGACTTTAACAGGTTTATTATCAGTGCTGAACTGCATCGCCAATACTATTTTTTTAGACAACTAAGAAATGCCGCAACCAATATTGCAAATAGTAACACATTTTAAACAAACTAATTTTTAATGCTTTTCAAAGTTGAGGCTTTTCAATAGTTACAGAATTTTAAATTTTCAGAGTTCTACAGTTTTTAAACTTTTGCAACTGTCGATATATTAAGATTTCAATGTTTTTATGGTGAACTGTTAAACTTTCTATTTTCATAGTTCAAATGTTCTGAATTTCAGGACATTAGAGAAGTAAATTATGCGGAAATTTTAGGCTGCACTAGTTTGGAAACCGACACGATTCAAATTTTCAAGAGTTTGGGATATTCAAAATTGAACAAACTGCAAATCTTGAACTATACTAACTTCAGTCGTTGAAGTCTGACAGCTTCAAGTTGCAAATTTTCAGTAAAATTAAGTAAAATTTTCCGAGCTTTAACATTTAAATTTCAAGTCTTTAACAGTCAAACATTTTAAAAATTATAACACTAAAATAAGACGTATGAGTTTAGAAACATAGATTACCGGATATTGTTTTACATATTGAGTTTTTAACGTCTTTGAAAAAATTGTTCGTTTCTAATTTCTGAGTTTCTCAAATCGATGAATTCAAAAGTATTCAGACTTAAAGTTTATACTTTGAGAAGTTTAGAAGTTTACATTTTGCAGTAGTTTTAAAACTGTATTTTCTAAATTGCAGTTTTTAACTATAATCCTATAATCCCCTAAAACAAAACTTCGGTAATTTAAGTTTAAAAAATTATGTAGCTTCAAACTCAGGAGATTTAAACATTCTACGATCCACAGCTTCTAATTCTTAAGATTCGTAAACTTAGGAATTTTAAGTTATTCCTACCTAAGTTTTAATAATTATTGTCATAAATTATAAAGTTTTAAAGGGGAAGTTTTAGATGTTTAGTTTTCAAGATTTCGGAATAGAGGGTTTTAGTTAAAAGAAATTTGAAATTGAAATATGTGTATGTGTATGTGTATGTATATCTAAGTGTTTATGTTCTATGCAGCTATATATATTTTACTTTTTTTTAACACTAATTAATTATTAAATTAATAATTCCGTGAATCTTCGATTTTCGATTAATTGTAAGGTTTTAGTATTGAAATTAAAATATTACAGTTCCTGAATTTCTATAAATTTACATCTGACTTTTAATATTAGAACGACTATATTTTCACTACTTCAGTTTTCATAGTTTGGAATTTTCACATTTTATTGTGTTCTTTCTAGATTTCTAGAAAAAAGTCAGATATGTATAAGATCCCAAAATTCTAATTTTTAAGATTTTAGTTATTTTCATAGTTTTGAAAATCTAGATTTTCAGGCTTCGAAATATTAACGAAGATATCTTTAGATATCCAAATTTCCAGAAGATTAACGTTTAACAAGTTCAAAAACTTCAAATCTTCGAAAATATAATATTTTCAATTGTTACTGATTCGCATAATTATTGTGACCTTTAAGTTATTGTTATTGATTATTATACCACCTGTCTCAGATTGTGATTGTTTCAGTTTAAAGTTACATCCTAAGTTTCTTACTTCAGAGAGTAATTTTTTATAGTTAACTTACTTATTTACGAAATAAGCTTCGGCAAATCTGGATTTTAAAATTTGATCTTTCGGAGTTCAAAGTTCTCAAGAATAAAGTCTCTTAGATTCAGTTTCAGGTATTAGGTAAAACAGTTTATGTACATACATATGTACGGAATGTAAAAGATTTTATTAGTATTAAAGATTGCCAGAGGAAAGTAGCATTTAGGACACGCCTACTGCCACAGAATGTGCTTCTGAAAATTCCTATCTTGACATATTTTATAAATGCATTGTGTTTTAGGATAAAACTTTCTTAAGTAAACTCCAAAGTTTGTCCTGAAATGGAGTATTTTGATACTTGATACTGACTAGTTGACAGGACAGGTTGGAACTCAAGTTTTAAATTACATATTAATACGTTCAGTAGTTTTATACTACAAGTTCATGTTCTGTATCAAACGTTTCATATAGTGTACTACAAAATTATGTTCGATCGATGCCTTAGTTCTTCTACAATTATTAGGGAATCATTTGGCGAATTGACGAAGTAGGATCGAATTAAAATGCTACTGATGAGAGGTTTTACACTTAAATGGTCGTTTACCACGACATCAATATTCCACAGTTTAAGTTATGTATGCAATTCTGCGCCTGTTTAAAGTATAATAGAATGACCTTTTTTTATAAAGTTAGCGGTTCTAATTTTCAAAAAACTCTCAAAAAATTTTACAACCAGAGTTATCTTCAGTAGGTTATGTTTTTTTTTCTATTTAGTCAATAAGAACACACGAATTTTTGAATCAGAATCAGTAGAACGTAAATTTTTAAGCAATGCCATCACTTGCATTGCGTTGAGTAAACAGAGGCTTATAATTTCAACATATGGCTTTGATCACTTATAATTACAATTTTTGAAAAAAAAAATAAAAATAAAAACTTACTTAAACGGCACTGTTTTTTTCTTCAGCTAATTAAATCAGTTTTCTTTTCATATTTGTGAGACATACAAATGACAGACAAACTTCTTTAAAGGTATTATTGGAAAACTAAAGAGTGGAGGTTTTTCTCGATACGCAAAGCCTCAGTACACTTTGCCGTGCTGTCGGATGAGCCGGTCCCGACAATCACACAAACACCTGCTTGTGGTTGTCGTTAAGTATAACACCACCCTATATCACGCACAAGTATATATTCATACTTCAGTGGTTTGGCAATGTGAATTACGAGGATGGTCTGAAAAGTTTCCGACCTTAACGTGAAGATGGCAGCACTCGTCAATAAAAGCTAGAGAATGTAGTTGTGCTTTTGACAGGTACTCACCAAAATTTCAGCCATTTTAGACTCGCAGTTGTTATTTGACAATCGTTTGAGTGAGTCGATGTGAGTGTTTTTGTGAAAATGGAAAAAATCGAGTATCGAGCTGTCATTAAATATTTGTTTTTGAAAGGCAATACGCCTACGCAAATCAAAGAGGAGTTGGACTCTGTGTATGGGGACTCTGCGCCATCATTTACCACAGTGAAATTTGGGACAGCTGAATTTAAACGTGGCCGTACCAGCTTGGGAGACGTTGGCGCAGTTTAGGAGCAATAAATCAGAGTTTTGGCGCCGATTAATTACTGTAGATGAAACTTGGATACACTATTATACGCCCGAAACAAAAATACAGTCAAAACAGTGGACTGCGAAGGGGGAATCGGCTCCAAAGAAGCAAAAACTGTTATGTCGGCTGGGAAAGTGATGGCGACTGTTGTTTGGGATAGTCATGGAGTTATCTTAATCGATTATCTTCAAACAGGAAAAACCATTACAGGAGCATACTACGCATCATTACTTGCCAAGATGAAGGCAGAAATTGCGGAAAAACGGCCACATTTGCAGAAAAAGAGAATCCTGTTTCAACAAGTCACACCTCCGCGGTTGCCATGGCGAAAATCCACGAATTACGGTTTGAACTGCTTGACCATCCTCCTTACTCACCAGATCTAGTCCCAAGCGACTTCTTTTTGTTCCCTCATCTAAAAATTGCGCCCGGAGGACAGAGATTTTCGTCAAATGAGGAGGCAATCACCTTCGTGAACAATTATTTTGCAGAGAAAAACTCCGAGTACTATTTGGACGGGTTAAAGAGATGGGAGTATCGCTGGGAGAAGTGTGTAGACTTACAAGGAGACTATGTAGAAAAATAAAAATAAATTTAAAGAAAAAATGTCTTGTATCTTTGTTACGTCGGAAACTTTTCAGACCACCCTCGTACAATTAACATTTATACTTAGTATTATTACTTTGTTTAATTTAGTCGTCACTCACGGATAAGAATGTGCATACCTGTTAATTAAATATTTCTACAAATGTGATTAATTATTTTTCTGAGACGTTAATAGTCGCAGAAGGTTTTGAAGTACCTGATAAAATACTGTGGTAATTATATTCACAGGAAAAGTGACACAAAAGTCAAATTGCAAAAAAATTTCAATATTCTTTACCGTGTGTTACGACAAAAGATTTAAATATTTTGCTTGGAATTAAAATATGTAAAACTAAAATACATCTTATACTAAACAATAGCTATTTCCATAATGTATAAAATGGCATACAGCTTAAAATTCAAAATTGTCTATAATATTTCAACAGTACAAAAACTTTGTGCAAGTTGATAGTGAGACACATTCTGAGCAGAGCCATATGGCTTTTGGGTATAAAGTGTTGAATCGCAAGAATGGAAAATTCCGGACCTTTAATTATTCTTTTTAATAAAGTAGCCTAAAATGTAAAAACCCAAAAATGTGTCCTGGCTAAATCTAAATCTACAAAAAAAGCACAGTCTAGGAATATATCTGAAGGGTAATCCAAAATCACCTCCGTAACCTGTATACTTTTATACAGAGCTTAACAAATAATGTCCCCTACTTATGGTTCAAATAACTGTTTTAGATTTACAGGGTGTGTGGATTACATAAATGTAAAACTGCAGAAACTAGTCCGCTCACACCTTGTTTTAGAAAAAAAGGTAAAGATGGGTTGGCAAAATGTTTTTCCTCCCAGGCCGGAGTGGTGGCCCAGTTCGCTTCTTAGCTTAATAACCTTAAATGTGTCAAATTTAGAATATTAGTGTGTATATATAACTGTCATAGTTTTATACATTTATAGTTAGAACAAAAGTTGCTTAGTTCAAATTTACACAATTTCAGATTTAAACTTGTAAACGCTCAGATAACTCCGATTTTGAGGGTTTTCCAACTAATTGACTGAAGTTAAAGCTATTCATACTCTGGACTCGGCATGTAGAAAATAAGTGTTACGTTTTTGTAGACCGTAAATATAAAGAAAAATCGCAAGAGGAAAACGGAAATGTTATATCGTTACTGTTATCATGTAGAGGTTTTAAGTTCTACAACAAAAAAGCTCTGTGCAGTCCATGCAAAAACCAATGAATGTTCAATGAGACTGAATTTATTAATTCAAATTAGAAAAACCTTCAAATATTCTTATGATCTAGATTAAATCAACACAGCAAATTATGCGTAATTAGCAAATATGCATATACTACCCAGACCTTACTGTAGTCCAAAATAGAAACACCCATATAGGAAATAACAAAGGGCCCGCGCTTGGCTCAGGCTTGGGACGATGCTTATCAACTCTGGTAAAAGCCTGAAATCCAAGACTGGCCCATGACTGGTCTAAAATCGGGATGATAACTTCGTGCCAAGCTTGTTAATCAGTCATGGCCCTAGATTGGAGATACATCTTGGCCCAATAGTGAAAACCAATATAGTGCCGACGCTAATACTGAGTCTTGGCCCAAGGTATATAACCAATATTGGGCCACTCTTAATATTAATGTGGTATCATGGCTGACAATCATTGATAGTGTAGGTTCGGAATCCAACTGTAGCTCCGGGTTATTACTGACCTTTGAGTATGAGACCAACCTAATATTTAATATTGTACTATAGCTTATTAAGACTTGTATGAAATAACTTTGATGAAGAAAACAAAGTAACACAAACATTCTAAATTATTACCAATTATTTTAATTCGTTCAATTATTAGTAACATAACAACGTAACTTAAAAAAATTGTGACACAAGAACAAGGCTGAGACTGATTTTATACGAAATTAATAATATTTTAGGTGTTTAACAATTAAATTTAAAAAAAGTGACTTAAAAAATTGTTTTCAAGCATACAAGTTTAATTTTTACTACTAAAAATTGTATTTATTCTTATTAGCGTAGCTTTGTTTTTAAATAAACACTTTTTATTTCATATACATTATTTTATTAATAATATTACAAAACGGTTAAACGTAACATCACTCATGGTAGGCGGATGAACACTGACTAATACGTCGGTAAAGGCTTCTCCTTGTAGCTGCCGCGTTACTGACTTTTCATGTCTGTGCTTGTTTCGAAGAAACGAAGCGCTCAAAAATTTGAAAGCTGAATCTATATTTAGTAATAATAATTATAATCTATGTAGGTATTTTAGTTTAACTTTTCTCATATTTTTCTCTTAATTAATTACTAGCTGATATAATAAAGACAGAAAACTTCACAAGCTTGATTTGGTAGAATATATGAAGATTGGCCCAAACTTGGTTCAAGGGTAAGAAACCAAGTCTAAAAACACTAGCATTGGTTGGAACTTGGGCAAACAGTAAGAAACCGAGACTAGGGCGCTGAATGTTGGCTCTGACTTGGGCAGAGATTAGAGAGCCCAGCATTGGTACATAGGCGTTGGTTGACCCTTGGGCCACGACAAAGCAGCCGAGGCGTGGGATGTGAAGGTTGGCCTAGACTTCGACCAATGTTGAAATAACGACATTTGGTTATCCAATATTCAGCCAAGCTGGGGCCTATTGTCAAGACTGGCAGTTCCTATATGGGCAGTTACACCAAATAAAGCGTATACTATGAAAAGACAATGAATTGGATTAATTTAGAAATCAGTATAAAGCTCACCTTGTACGACTTTTACTTCCAAGAAATTCAAATACATATCTATATTTAATTACTTTAGTATAAATAGAAACTGTAATACTATAATTGCCCTTATATTATAAAGCAGACGTGAAAAATTATTTATGTGTAAGGGGTGTACAGATGACGTTAAACATAATACTTTTGTAAAGTACTCCATTAGTATAATTAACAAAGGTGCGGCTTCAGTTTAATACGAATTTTGTTGTTGTCACATATTCATTACATTTTTATTAAAATTTCTGCATTTGTAACATGTCGTCATGTCTTCTGCAGCCAGACGAAAATTGTTACTATAGAAGATAAAGTATAATTTCGGTTTGTGTATGTTTAAAACGTTTGCGTGCTCCTAACTATGGAATTATTGTACATTATTGTGTTATCAAAATTAGTAATTTATAAACATTGACAACACAATATTACATATTAGGTAAAAAAAAGTGTTAAACGCGTTTAAACGCATGGTCACGGGATAAACCTCGGCGCGGGCGTTTCAGTAGAAGACACGCGAGACCCCCATTAATATTCTCAGTCTGAACCTTTCTATCACATTGCATAACTTATTACATATATAATAACGGCACATCTATCATTTACATGCGGTTTACTGCTACCCGGGTAGAATATATAAAATATTAAATTTAAAGTTATATGGTGACCTGAAGAAATGGTATTGATTGAAATGAGATTTGCTATACTTGTAACACACTCGGCCACAGTACTTAGAAAATGTGCATAATAATTTCCATGAGAAATTTAAATTATTAACCATTAACATAACATTAAAAAATACATAAAACAACACTTAAAAGAGTAACCAGATAACCATTAATTGTTACCTTCAAAAAAGATTATTAATCTAATAGGCATAGTGTACTGCAATAATAATAAGTAGGAAAAAATCTATTGCCTATACCTACTTAAGTTTTCTGAACAATATAATGTAATGTTATAAAACATTAAATAAAGCTTTAAACATTCTCGTGTTATCTAATTGTTTTCATAAAATTCAATTTCAAAATATGCCTTAAAATATTCCGCATACACGATGTATCAGTAAACTGTTGAAATTAATCAAATTATAGCAACGAAAATAGTATATGGAAGTAATGTCACGCAACCCATGAAAAATTATACATATTTTACTGTTATAAATGATCATCAAATTACTTAAAAATACATGTTTATAAAATAATCTTTTTTGGTGATAATTTGCATATATTCTAATTTTCAATTCGAATGCATTACGAATAATTAATTACTAGTCAGAGCATAGCGTCAGTAACGTAACAAAACTTATAATCTTGCAATTTAAAAAGTTACTAGAATTAGCAGGAATTTCAAAATATTACATATCTAAACTTAATGTGGGTACTATTATTTATGTACAGATACCTGTTTTTGGTCTAATCAATATAATTTTGATCTCTAAATTTTTTAGTTGTTCATTACGTTTTAATTTGTACAGCTACATTAAGTTAGTAAAAGATTTGTAAAGTTTTGAAATTCCCACAAGTTTTAGTAACTTTTGAAATATCAAAGATTCAGCAAGTCGGAGTCAAATACAGCAGACAGCTGAATGTCGCCATTTTTTGTTAGTGACGTTAATGCGCACACGCTTCTCTTGCCAAATACACTGTCAAGTGTATAATGATGCCAATTCGTTTTATTTGCTCTAACTAGAGTAACATCAACACTAGCAAATATCTTTTTACCAATTTAGATCACTTTTATCGATTTTTCTTCTCCTAACAAAATTAGAATTAGAGTGGATTTTCAATGATGATGGATGAATATTCAATCTATATAGTGTTAATTAATAATACAGAGAGAAAATACATTTGAGTAGTGAAGAATTATTTTTGTTATAAGAATGGAGTGAAAAAAATGCTTTTCTACTCTAAATTTTAACTCTAAAATCTTTACCGAGTACTTAAAATTTTTTACTGTGTAATTTCAAAATGTAATTCTAATAGTATCTACCTCTTATCTGACCCTTTTTTTGCAAGGGGAAAATTATTCTTTAAAAAGAGGGACACAAACAATTTCCTTGTTCGAATTACAAAATTTAAAGACAAAATGTTGAATTTTTTTTAAATATTTTACTAATAGAAGGTATTTGTATATATGCAGAAATTTTGTTTCAAGTGTTAGGAAGCATTGTTTTTCTCTTTCAGTATGGAAAGTGAGATCACAAACACTGGAAATTCTTCAGTTAACAACTGATAAAAGAGAGGTAATTGAAAGAAAAAGAGAAAATTTCACAAATTAATTTAGAAAAGGCGTCTATTATGTTTGAATACAGTTTAGTCGTTGAAGAACGTGCTTCAATTTCAGTCTTCAGAAACTGATACTCATGAATTTGAACCAGTTTACTAGTTGACGGAAACGTGAAAGAATGGAGAAGGCGCTTGAAAACCCACAAAAGGTGACTAAAGAGAAAAAAAATGAAACAACAATAAAGACTGCATGAAAGAGAAAGGGTATATTTAGAATAAGACACAAGAAACTGAGGCAGAATACAGGAAGGCCTGTTCGGAGGGAGCAAACTAGCCGTAAAACTACAATAAATGAAGTGAACCAGTATAAATGAATAGGAGATACTTTCCACTAAGACACTAATTGATGTTTAAGAAAGAAGTTAGAGTTTGCAGACAATTTTTCTTACCTACCTTAAAAGTCCTGTCATGCTCTGTACAAAGTTGGGTCAGAGACGGTGGAAATGGTACCAAGCAAAAAAAAGGGCAAGTAAGTAGGAAAAGAAACGAAATACAACATAGGATACACGAAATTGCTGCAGCGAAAGAATCTCTACATAAGTAATTCTTCTTATGAATTAGGCACCAAAAAAAAACAACAATCCCGCTACGTGAGACGAAACACCAACGAGCTCTGCTTAGAATATTAACATTACATTTTACACAAGTTTTGTGAAGTTTATGAAAATAAAAGTATAAAGTTGGATGATTACTTTGAATACGGATCAATGCGACATTTACCTCGAACATGAATATGGAATACCGCAAAAAACAATGATTAAAGCACATTGACAGAAAAAATACAGTAAGAAATAGTGAACAAAAAGACATTAAAGAATCCAACGAACAGAAATGTATTTGATTAACAGTAGATGATATATTAGCTCCTTTCCGCAATGCTACAGGTATTTACATGGAACATGGAAATACATCAAAAAAAGAATGGATAAAACATATTGACAGAAAAAATACAGTAGGAAATAGTGAACAAAAAGACATTGAAGAATTCAATGAACAGAAATGTATTTGATTAACAGTAGATGTTATATTATCTCCGTTCCTTAATGCTGCAAATATAGTGATTGTGATTTCATTGGTGTATAATTATATTTATAGTTTCTCAGTATATAAAGATTGTAACGATCTAACTTCAAAAACCATTCTGAGAACGTTTTCTTCGAAGAGCCAAAACCTTACTCGTCTATATTTCATCTCTTCCTATTTCATTGTCTTTTTCCCATATTACCTGTATAAAAAAAGTTAATTTCCGCCAACACTGGGAATTTAGTAGCAATAATTGCTATAGTTATTTTTAATTCCCTATACAATATTAAGAGTTTTTGATTGTTTTTTTTTGCTGTAGTATTATCACTTAAGAGGAATCCGTAGTGTCATGAAATTGATGTTTGAAACTTCTGTTGTCTTAAAATGTTCCTATATCAACGTCATTTATAAAACAACGCCAGGTCGAACAATACCCAGTAGTTCGAGAGATATGATATTTTCAGTTAGCAAGAACTGTATTTTTAGTCTTTTTAAGCAAGTTTTTCATTTCTACTTAAATGTAATTTACGAATGACAATCGATATGAAATTCAGAGATTTTTTTACTCCCCTTTATGTTTAAGTATGGCTAGCAAACAAGGCCGGTTCTTCGAACCTTGACCAAGCAAATTCACCAATTCGGGAACAATTAATTCACTAAACTAATGTAATAATAATGTGGGTACGACCCTTGAAATTAAGTACGCTGTTTTCATAGCAAAATAAAGTTACTTTAATGTCAGGTTTTTTCTTATCTAGAACTTAAACTTTCCACCGCGCAGTGGCGCCAACTATAAGGACAACTCGGAGTATTGGATACATACCCTGAACAAACTCGTTATAGTATATGGATTGTTTTATGTTTATTTTAAGCAATTTACAATACTAGATTGATTTATGGTATTCAATTCATAAAACCACGGATTTTACTTTGATGTATTTTGTAATGTGTAGTTTTAAATATTCCTATTTCATAACAGTAATGTTAATTTCACTTAAAGAGACGTTTTCGCAGTGTTGTAAGGAAACAGTAAGCTCGGTGAAGAGGAAAATACCTCTCTTTTTCTCTTTTTACACAAACTGACCGAAATACATGGTAAATCCATTCGCATTGATCCGCGTCCTATCGATCCATTGCACTATGGAGCAACAACCTTCAGGTACAAATTTTTAATTTTTAATCAAAATTTTGAAACAAAAAACATAAATACCTTATCGAAATAGAATGAAAGTAATGGTACGTTGATGGTTTCTATATCTCAATCAATAGTAGCACAAAGGTAACCTACAGGTATTTGATAGACCTGGCCCTGATTTAAACCATTCACTATATTATTTCATTACAGAACCAAATCAGATCTAAAAAATACACATAATTTGATATCTATCTGAGATTCTTTTTAGTATATTTGACATTCTATTACGATGGCTGGTATGCTAGGGTTTTACAAATATAAGAGCATAAGAATATGATTTGTATGAAAGACTTCAGAATAATTTTATGATTTTATTTTTCCATAGGCAGAGGACAGGCATTCCAATTAAAAATAGTTTACTTAATAAATTATTAATAAGTTAAAAATTACTATCACCTTTGACAACGACAACTTAGCTCCCGAAACAATTGTCAGGTAGATTATTAAAATAAACTTGTGAAACTTTTTACTAATCTGTTTTATTTATTTCATGATTATGCAGTTTCGCCAAATTCGCGCTAGTAACAATAAACAATAAAAATCGTTTATTTGGAAACTGTTTCGATACTTTTCCAAGATTGTTCATAATTACCGAATATTTCGGAAATATTCCTCTCAAAAATAAATTCTTATCGTTTAGCATCATAAGATACATCATACTGTATTATTACGCTGTTCCGATAGCAACGTCCTGATACGAAATATTTAAGATGGGATTATTTTTTGATGAACCATCTTAAATAATAAATTGGCTTCTTTTTAAATTTGCAATAGGGCTTTGAAATACAGGTTAACCTAGAAGATCGTAAGTATTACTTATTTTTATAGGTAACATAAAAATCTACTTTTTCAACTGTGTAGGTACAGTCAATCTGAATTTTAATTATACCATAAATCAGACATGACGTGAATACTGTGTGTGTTTGTAAATTGAATTAGCTAGTGGTAATAATGAAGTAATTTAAACTACAACAAAACTCAACAACATGACTAGTGAAAGTAAAAGCAAAGATAAATGAATACAAAAACAAATTATTAATGACTTCGAAAAAACTTTTAACAGGAAATGTAATCAGTAGCCACTCATCACTGATTTTCTTCACGCATCTCTTTTAACAAATATAATCAATTTTAGACTCATCATTTTAAAATACAACAATAACAACCTCTAAATAATAAACTTTAATGAAAATTATTACAGAACCTTTTAAACCATTAACATTGTTGATATTATACAATATAGCTAATTAAAAAAGATTTTAGGCTATAAATTATTTCGGCATGGTTTGAGCATTAAACACTTAAATGACTTAATTAGATTAGTGTGTTTTTTTAATTTTCTTCTGTTTGTAAATTCTATGTATTCGTCTTAAACCAAGCTCAAATAAATCAGATAAGTAGGTGAACAGCAGGGTACTAATAAAACAATTAAGATGTATTAAAATGAGCACTTGTTTACAATAATAGTATAGAAAAGCACAAAACGTTTGTAATTTTAGGCACTTTTTCTATCTTGCTTAATCCTTGAAAATATTTTTTATTATGCAAATTTCTAAGCACTTAGCGGAACTAATTAATTATTTCTAGCTTGTTCTTTAAAATATATATTTCCTTTTATGCCAAATTTGATATTCCTTCCCAGGGTAGAATTTCTTAAAAGGAGCAATTAGGTTAACTAGGAAACATTTATTTTATCTAGAAATGTATTATATTAATAAAGATTAATACAAAAATACGGGGACTGCATTTCAGACTATAGAAATTAGATTTATAATTATGGTATTTTGTATTTTTAACAAATGAATCTTCTACATTCTAATTAGTGATGGGAACTTGGGTGTCGAGTGTCGTGATACTGTTCGTGGTCGTGACACTTGAAGTGTCGCGACACTTCGTGTCGAACAGTATCCCTCTTATTAGAGTGTAATTCGAAGTTGCTTGATCATTCTTACAAAGAAATTAAAGGCAGATTTGTTGAACTGGCCTACAATCATTGAATAAGACGTACATATAAAACTATTTTGTTGTAGATTTTTTTAGTTAAAATTATAAATTCATGAATTATTTGCAAAACATTAATTTAAAAGCCGAAACCTGAAAAGTTGACGTGAAGCCTCCGTGGTTCAATGCCAACGGTGGCTTGCTAAACTGCACGGTCTGGTGGAATGCAAGATCTAACCCCGTTACAAGCATAACTTTTTTTAAATTTTATTTGTCATTAATCTTTAATTTAATAACAATTTAAATAATTTGTTATTATTCTTTTATACGAAAAACGTACAAGAAATAATAAATTAGAAATAAAAACTGACGATGCTTTTTCATACTGCATACTACAAAAACCAATTTTTACAATATTAGTTAATTAACACTCAAAATCCTGAAGATTTAAATACATTTAAAGTTTCAGTATTGACAAGTACTTATTTTACATTTTATTTATTTTAATTTGAAATAAATACGTAATGAGAATTCTTGAATTCATGTCTTATTAATTGGGTACCATTATTTTTTATTTGTAATGTATTATTTCTTGTACGTTTTTCGAATAAAAGAATAACAACAAATTATTTAAATTGTTATTAAATTAAAGATTAATGACAAATAAAATTTAAAAAAAAGTTATGCTTGTAACGGGGTTCGTTCTTGCATTCCACCAGCTCGTGCAGTTTAGCAAGCCACCGTTGGCATTGAACCACGGAGGCTTCACGTCAACTTTTCAGGTTTCGGCTTTTAAATTAATGTTTTGCAAATAATTCATGAATTTATAATTATTGAAGAATTGGGATTGTTATTAAGGGTAATATTTTTGGACAGTACGTTAGAATATCTTATCTATCGATTGCAACTATTAATTTCACCGACTTTTATTCGAGAACGAACTATTTGGCATATTTCAGATTTCACTGATATTACTAATTTCCTATAGCAAATGTTAGAACGAACACGGTGTATAAATAATTTAATGTTTTTTAATGTACTTAATGCATAAATATATAACCATAACAGAATTTATTCATATAATTGTTTTTTAATCCATAGTTTGCTTATGATTTATGTAGCTATGAATCTTGACTGCTTCTCGTTTCAATTGGATTACATTTACACTAGCGCGTGCATGATGTAAAGGCGAAGTGTCGTTAAAGTATCATGAAGAGTCGACACTTCTGACGTCATAATGGTTTCGACTCTCAAGTGTCGTGATACGCGGGTGGTGTCGAGAACCCATCACTAATTCTAATCTTTATAAAATGTTGAAACTCTCCTTTCTGTCTTAGTGTCATATTGAAAATTGGATTAACGTCAAATCAAGAAAAAAATAAATAATGTAATAATTAAGCAAGCAAACAAATATTAATAATACTAATAAATATTTGGAGCATTCTGTGAGAATTCTGAGAAAGAGTTCTTCAGCGAGCCCCTAAGATCTTTAGGTTTTCAGATAAATGGTTCATATACAATGTTTTTGTACGTGTTACACTTTGTTGCTTTTACTTTCGGTAAGTGCCATTTAGTTTCTTTTTTTTCCTGTTGGTACGTGTGGGAATTCTTTATTGCTTTTTCATCCTCGCAACAGAAAATACTTAGTTTTATTACCATTGTGTCTCCCTTGTTCTTTTGTTGTGTGCATGTAGCAAGTTTAATATGTAGTTTAAAATCCATTTGT
Organism: Agrypnus murinus; assembly: GCA_929113105.1. Classification (NCBI taxonomy): domain Eukaryota; kingdom Metazoa; phylum Arthropoda; class Insecta; order Coleoptera; family Elateridae; genus Agrypnus; species Agrypnus murinus. Next base: position 94,606,893 of record OV816024.1, on the reverse strand, counting down.
AGCAATATTCTAAAATTTTAAACTGTAAAATTTCTTTCGAGTGCCTATAACTTAAATGCCATGCCGTTTGGGAACTAAAGTTTCTCAAATTTAAATTGTGAATTTCAAAAACTGATTTAAAAATTAAATTTTAAAAAATATTTTATAAAAATTTTAAAGATGGCAGATTGAAGAATGCAAATCTTGAAATGTTCTTTATCTTAAAAACCGTAAAAATGTATATGTACTAGGGTCGTTTTTATTTGGGTCATGTTGAAATTTCAGTTTTGATGGGTGCCCAATTGATTAAAAAAAACAACATCCTATTCTCTATTCTGTAACGAAAGGGAGTTTGCTATTTAAAGCACACACTTTTTTCAATTTTTATATTGGCCTCTGGAACAAATTTTTGGAAAAGAAATTTTAACAATAATTTTGTGTAATTAACGGACATCGATGGTGATTGCTCAATGAAAGATTCTATGGGGTATTGCTTTTTTTCCAACGATGTTCAAGTAAATTCAAAGTAATGCATCGTTCAATAGTGTTGAAGTGATGTAGAATGCCCCCTATAATTTTTTTACCTGAAAGTAGTATCCAGAAATCCAGATACCCGTAAATTCCATAAAATTAATTTTTAAATTTTTTTTCTCAGTAATTTAACCCAGCAATCAAATATACTATACATAAAAATTGAAAAACTGTGTATTTTAAATTGGAAACTTCTTTTTGTTACAGCGAATGATTAAAATAGAGATAGGAAGTTCGTATTGGACGTTTTTTTTAATCAAATGGGCACCCGTCAAAACCTAAATTGCACCATGACCCAAATAAGAACCACCCTAATATGTACTATTGTTTCATAAGTAACTAGGACACCAAGGCTAATATGATACTATTTTTTAAATTAAAAAAAAGTTATAAAATTGCATCATATTAGCCTTGCTGTCCTAGATCATTGAAAAACTAACAGTACATGTTGAGTAGCACAAAGGAACATTAATAATTTACAAACTTAGATAGGTATTTAAGAAATTTAAATATAAACGATAAGAGTTGTCTCAGATTAATATTAAATTCATTTTCTTTCTTATTCTTTTTCATTATGTCAGATTCTTGTCTTCTATATTACCTATAGCTCTTCAATTATTTTGAACTCTGTCTTTCTTTTTTCTACTGTCTGTTGCAATTTCTAATACCCTTTTCGTCAATCTATCAGACCTCATTTTCATAATGTGCCTATACCAATTTAACTGTATCTTGTAAAGTTTTGTAAATGTTGGTTCTTGTTTTGTTTGTTTGTCTTTCCTGCTTACATAGAATTTTTATTTCCATTGCATTTATTTTGTTTTCCGATTTTTCTGTATCGTCCATGATTCACTAAAATAGTAAGTGAATAGTGTAAGTAAATAATACTCTCTCTTAGCTTACCTTTGTTTCTTTATTTGCTCTTTTACAAATGCCGTTTTATTAACCGCATGGTTATAATCCTATTGCTTTGTTACCTCTATTCGCTATCTCTGTATCAATCTTTTCATCATTCGATATCTGACTTTCTAAATAGTCGTATATAGTTACTGACTATAATCTGCAGTCTTTGCATCTTATCTTTATCTTCATTTTATCACTTTTGTCCTTTCACAGTTTTATCAGTGTTGCATCTTAGCGTGTGAATCTACTGAAAATATTACGTCGTCGGCATATACGTACATATTAGACTGTCTACTTTACAGGCATTAAGTCTATATCGGTGGTTACGAGTTGGGTGCCGGGCCACGCAGGTAACCCGCACCGTGTTACGACTTGGGTGCGGGAAGGTTACGAGTTGGGTGCCGAAATAATCACGTGTCGCATGTGGTATGTAACTGTTTTTAGATGATAAGATCGATGCTGCAATAATTGTAGCATTTAGGCTATTTGGTATATTTGGCAAATGAACTGCACCTAATATTAAAAAATAGAATAATCAGGACAATTTTTGGACTTTATTTAAAATAACTAATACAAATTCACATATTGGTGAGTTGGTTGAAAAAGACGAACGTTACAAAACATTATAACTATATATACTTACTCAATACAAGTTCATTTTTACTCTTTTAACATCCGCAATTGTTAAATTTTGTTCTGCTTCGTTACAACTCAATTCTTCACGTAAGATCCTCGCTTGGCGTTCTGTTATGCCCTCCAAACTTCTTTCTCTTCAACATTTCGAATAGGCTACTAATGGCATGGGGGTTCTGGATTATCGGTCGCACCCAACTCGCATATGATCTTTTTTATTGACTAGGTAAAATGTAATTAGTGGCACCCAACTCGCATCTTTCCGTTCGTGCCCTTGTTTAATCCCTGGTTTAAAACCCTTCTAATCTTTCCCCGTTTATTTGGACTATACCCCTGACTTTTTTTAAATACTCTTTTCATTAGTCCTGTCGACGATTTTGCTACTTTTAGTAGTTCTAGGTCATATTTCAGATCTGACTATTGTATGGAATGCTGACTTCAGGTATATTCTTCTTCAGGTTAAGTACGATTGTTGTCTATCTTCAATACTTCTTTCGATTTTTTTATAAATCATTATTCGTTATAAATGCAGCCAAAATAAATTTATCACCTTTCTTTTAATAATTGTGAACCAATCGAGTTGGTCAATATAGTTACAATATTATGTATAAAAAAATATAGTCTCGTAGAATTATTAATTTAAAATGTTAAATTTATAACCTGCAGCAATCATTTAAAAAAATAAAACTTTAAATGCGTCCCTATTTTGCATGATAACCTTAATTATTTGAATATTATTTTAAAATGATTATGGAGTTTTACCAAATAAGGCTCGAAACAATAAACAATATTATTTTAAAAACCATTAAAAAGTTATCAAAACCAAATTTTAGCCAGAACAATATATTTTTTAATTCTTTTCTTTAAGCATCTTAAGTAGAATTCATGAAATCGGAAACAGCATAATTATTGCATAATTTTCTACATCTCAATTAAACGAAATAGTTTTGAATTAAATATCGACATATTTATTTTATTTGTTAATGTAATAATAAATTATTCGCGTTGTTTGATTTTCATTAGAGCAAAGGTTGGCATAAGAAAATGTATTGTTATTAATTTTGAAAGTACCTATCATTCAATTTCCTTTAAAATCTTTCTCTTCTAATTCGTTCTGAAGTATCTTGACGTAAAAACCAAGTAGGTATTCAGATTTTAAATTTTAAATATCCTCATAAAAATTCTAAATGTAGTTATAATTACACGTCAACGTTGCTGTCCACCTCTTTTATAGTTAATCCTTACCGTTTCCTATAGTTTTTTTTTTATCAAAAAATGCCATTGTGCAACTACAATGCAATGTTTTGTAACATATGCTGGCGATGAAATAGAATTAGATAAAATAGTAATTATATGCAAGGTTTTTGTATGAATGTTACGCCTGGGGCACTGGCCACAGACCATAATTAGCTAATTACATGTATATCATTTACGTATAAGGCCGCACTGACATGGTGTAGTAGTTTTTTTGGAACAAGGGGGCAAAAGCGCATTAATCGGCCAACTGACGTCCTGGGCGTCCTGGCAGCTGCCCGTCACAACCCTGCCTCTGATTGGGACACCGGTCATTTATCTCTGCAAAGACAACTGTAATTATTTTTTGGCATTTCTCATTTTACACATCTCTTATCAACTGGGGACCGTGTTAATATTTACATTAAACATACTTTTAATTATGCATTATATGCATCATCAATGAGACGCAAATATTTAGAAATTTATTCCTTCTATGTATCTATCGAAGAGGAGATTTGAAAAAGGTTAAGAGTATACGATTGGGTAGACTGTATCGTATTTCATGGTTAATCTTGTTTTTATTTCAGCAATATAGATCAAGTTACCTGTGCAGACGTTGACTATAAGTTATATCAATATTCATTAACGTGACTGCATATTTAAATATTATTTACTGGCTAAATTGTAATGTTTTTGTTGATATCATTGAGTAGGTGATCATTTGGTATATTCGTTAAAAGTAAATTTAAAAACTATTTGAATTTAAAAGTTACCTACTGTACGATATGGTCTAACAAATTCATGAATTTGCAAAATTGGTGTATTTTACACCATTTGGTGTTTAACATACATATGTAAATATGTTGTTTATGTAACATATATGTATATGTAATTTTATTCGCATTAGTCTACTTATACTATTTATTTATACATACTCTAACGTGTATGTTGTGCCGTATGTGTATTATACTTTGTAATTAAATCACATTTACATACTAAATAAAATTTTGTCAAATTTAATTTTATTAAATTTTATTGATATTAATAATATACCTAGTATGTTTTATTAAAAAGTTTTATTAAAAACATCTGAATTTTAAATTAGAATTATTATAAACCACTTTTTTTATTTTAGTTTATCTTTTGTTATTCGGTTACCTTCGACAAAAATATTAACGTGAAATTAGTCTGTCATAGTAGAGGTCAGTTTTTGAACCGGAACAGAAACAAAGGTTAGTTTTGTTAGAAATTAGGAATTAAATAAATGGAAGCCGTTCTGAATCGTGAAGTTCTTTTTTGAAATTATATTATATGTCTTCCTAATTGAACATAAACATCACTAACTTGGATTTAATTTAAGTATTTTTTATGTACAGTTTTTTCGAATCAATCTAATAAAATATACACATACATGTAAGTAGAGAAAATAGGTCTATAAACAACTAATTAATTATTATTTACCTTAATAAAGCTATATATGCATATACAATTTTCACGTAAATAATCCTTTTAGTGTTTACTGTCTCCAACACTGTACTGTATGGAACTCCTTAATCATGAAATATAATCAAATTAAAAGATTAATTCAAAGTTTCACAAATTTTATTAGTTTATCTTAACCTGACAATATAGTTTCGACATTAAAATGTCATTATCAAAGGTAGATAAGATTGATAAACGAACACGTTGCTAAGGATAAATACATACAGAAAATAGGTAACTAGATACAATACAGACAAAAACTAAATATCTAACACTTCTAATAAAGGAGAATTACTAAGCTCAGTTTGTTCATTCATTAAAAGTACTGGGCGTTTATGTCTGTATATTTCAAAAGCTTCTAAAATGTCTAATTTGTGTTTGTTGTTGCAAAAATGTAAGAATTTAATGTTGTTTTGAGGTGTCATTGGGTGGTTCTGTTCCAAAATATGTTTGGCATAATTCGATCTTTCTGGATGTTTAAGTTTATAAGAGCGTACGTGTTCTTTGTATCTTATGTCGAAATTTCTAAGTGTTTGTCCAATATAAACCGAGTTACAAAAAGAACAATTCAAACGGTAAATGCCGGATTTCATGATATCTTGTGTTTTGTCTTTAGTATTGAATAAAAATGAAAAAGTGTTGGTGTTAGTTTTATAGGCTATTTTGTAACTGGTAGTTTTTCCTATTATAGTTGCAATTTGTTCTGATATCTTGCCAAAGTTTGGTATTGATATGTAGTTTGTGTCTTGTATTTGAGTGTCAATTGGAAATATTCTTTTGATAGCTAACCTATAATCTTTTTGTTGAATTAAAGTGTCAATCATGTTATGGTTATAATGGTTTGCATGTGCTAATTGTTTGATGATTGAAATTTCTTTATCAAAATGTGATCGTTTCATTGGAGTAGTTAAAGCTCGGTGTACTAAAGATCTATAAGCCGCTAGTTTATGCATTTTATGATGACATGAATCGTTAGGAATAGTGACGTCTGTGTTTGTGGGTTTTCTGTATATGGAAAAATCTAATTCATTGTTTGTATTGATTGTATTAGTTAAATCCAAAAAATTAATAGTTCTATTTTGTCCTGTTTCTAGTGTAAACGTGATGTTTGTGTGAAGACTGTTAATAAGAATTAAAAATTCATTCATAACCTCAAAAGAACTGTCAAAACAAGCTAAAATGTCATCAACATTACGAAACCAAAAAATAATGTGTTTAGAAAGATCCAATTCAAATATCTGATCTTCGAAATTATCCATAAATATGTTAGCTAATAGAGGACTCAGAGAATTACCCATAGGTAAACCATCTTTTTGTAAATAAATTATATTATTAAAAGTGAAATAATTTTGACTGATACAAAGATCAAATAATTGAATTAACTCCAATCTTTTTACTAATTCTACATTACTATTAACAAGGAAATTATCTAACAAAGGAATACAGTCTTGTGGTGGAATCTTTGAAAACATGTTACAAATGTCAAAGCTTACAAGTTTTGAATGTGCTGGAAGATGTATGTTTTGTAGTTTTTCTACTAATTCTAAGGAATTTTTGACTATTTTGAGTATTTCGATTTGTATCCTATGATGTTAATAATATGGTTGAGTTTTATGGACAAGGTGTGATTAGGTGCGTTGATATATGATACTACTGGTCGTATAGGCATGTTGTGTTTTAATCAGTCCATATAGTCTTGGTGGTTGTGGGTTTTTATGTATGATTTGTTGTTTTTCTAATTCGTTAAAGCAGATATTGCAGTTTGCTAAAGCTTGTTTTATTTCTTTTTGAAATTTTGTGATAGGACCTTTGTTTAAAACATTTAAATTATCTTTATCAATAAAATCATTAATCTTTTGTGTGTAAACATCTTTCGAAAGGATTACCAAAGTGTTACCCTTATCTGCTTTAACAGAAATTAAATTGTTTTTCTGTAATTTTATGTCTGATAGATTGAAGTAGTGACAGGTTAGATGTTTTATTCTGTGTTTTGTTCTTTTTCAAAGATATTTCTTTTATCAGATTCAAGATTCCTAACGATTAATGTCATCATAAAATGCATAAACTAGCGGCTTATAGATCTTTAGTGCACCGAGCTTTAACTACTCCAATGAAACGATCACATTTTGATAAAGAAATTTTAATCATCAAACAATTAGCACATGCAAACCATTATAACCATAACATGATTGACACTTTAATTTAACAAAAAGATTATAGGTTAGCTATCAAGAGAATATTTTCAATTGACACTCAAATACAAGACACAAACTACATATCAATACCAAACTTTGGCAAGATCTCAGAACAAATTGCAACTATAATACGAAAAACCACCAGTTACAAAATAACCTATAAAACTAACACCAACACTTTTTCATTTTTATTCAATGTTAAAAACAAAACACAAGATATCATGAAAAACGGCATTTACCGTTTGAATTGTTCTTTTTGTAACTCGGTTTATATTGGACAAACACTTAGAAATTTCGACATAAGATACAAAGGACACGTACGCTCTTATAGACTTAAACATCCAGAAAGATCGAATTATGCCAAACATATTTTGGAACAGAACCACCCAATGACACCTCAAAACAACATTAAATTCTTACATTTATGACACAACAAACACAAATTAGACATTTTAGAAGCTTTTGAAATATACAGACATAAACGCCCAGTACCTTTAATGATTGAACAAACTGAGCTTAGTAATTCTCCTTTATTAGAAGTGTTAGATATTTAGTTTTTGTCTGTATTGTATCTAGTTACCTATTTTCTGTATGTATTTATCCTTAGCAACCTGTTGTCAGATTAAGATAAACTAATAAAACTTGTGAAACTTTGAATTAATCTTTTAATTTGATTATATTTCATAATCCTTTTAGTGTTTATTATTATCGAAAGATGCTTCTGGGGATATAAAAATTATACGAAAAGATAACTATTCTGCAATTTCCTGATTATGTATCATAATTAATTAAAATCCCATTATAGAAAGTAATTAGCATTGACCTATGTATGTGAAGGTGCTTTTAATTACACCCTATGTCAAATTTTTCTTCCTGTTTTTCAGATAAAATAATTATATGTGTGATAAATTAAATAATTAAGTCAATAACAAAAAAACTTGAACCTTCTAGCTTTACAGTAGTGCAGTTATTACTTTTGATGGATACCTATCTTTAACTTTATACAATTGAATGCAATTAAAGTATTAAAGTATATCAGTTTCCATCTTTTATGTTTAATTCCAGGTTAGGTTTTATTATTACCATGTAATAATTAGCATAACGAGCACCATTTTGAAGATCTTTTTACGTGTAATCGTAATCCATTACCGATTATATAAAAAACTAGAGACACAATTCGATTTTTGAAGAGCCTTAAGTACGTGTGAATCCTTTTTTAGTCTACAGGTTTTAATACAGAGTTGTATAAATGTCAATTCAAAAAGTATTCAACAAAAATAAGACACAATAAGCTGCTAAAAATGGTTAAAACCACTGTAACTGATATTGAAGATACAAACGTGATTTTTATATTGAAATTTATATTGGCATCACAAGCCTGCAGTTAGAGTTGAAGTACTATTACCAAAAAAAATAGAGATAAAAGATGATATTGAAAGAAGAATACTAGAATCGGAAGAAGGAGCTCGTTCGGCATTTACAAGTAGCGAAGAAAATTATCTGTAGTAACGTAAGAAATGAAGAGGTTCTAAATAAAATGAGCCAAATAAACATCAAACGGTGAAAGTTCTTTTGCCTGAGAACGCCAGCTTTTACATGATACAGATTATCTGAATGCTTTACGTGGAGTCCCCGTGTTAACATACCTCCACGTTCCTTCCCTTGGAAGGAAGTAATTGAGATACGCTCAATCAGCGCGCAATCGAATAGCAATTGCTCCCAGTCACTCACTGGTCGGAGCGAGGTTGCCTGTCCACCCTCTACTGGCTAACCAGGTTAGTACCGGAACGATTGACTTAACACGTGCTCACCCGCCGGCACCCTCCCCGTCCTCTTTCATACGGGGTCAAATGCCTCGTCCAGCATTAGGACTATTCCCCCAACTTAGGTCAGTTCAGTACACCGAGCCAAAGTTGGGGCCACAGCCCGATTGAATCCAACCTCAATGTAGCGGGACTTGGTTTTCAAATGGGTTCGCCACCCCGATCTCCCAGTTATAGGCCTGGTGGGCCCTCGACAGAGCTTCGTTTCGAGGCTACTTTAAGGGCCCATCAAAGTAGCATCCCGGTGTGTACCCGTTAAGGTGAAGTTGCCTTTAGTGAGAGGCTATGTATCTTCGCATCAACGCCCTTTAAGTGTAGGTCTCTAGATGATTTCTGAGAATCTGACGCTGGAACTGACAGCATGTGCCAGACCCCCGAACTGTCACCCCCGAAACGCTACCTGGTGGCATGCAATTTCTCATGGGTTAGCGAGTGAACTCCCTAACCGAGATAAACCACACTTGAATCTCCTCCATTCGTCTAGGCCGGACAGCGGGATACTTAGCTCTATAAAAGGTCCTACGTCAGATAAGATCCAATCCACCCACACCGGACCCCCTTGTTAGCATAGCTCCTTCCGCAACGTTTTAGGGTCATCGTCGAGAAACACTCCGGTGAAGCGTAAACGCAACACCTCGGCATAACTCTACCACACATTTAATTCTGATGGCGTCATCCGTTGCCCAGACAAGCCTGGGATGGGGTAGACAACGACCAGTTCTAAGGGTGAACGCCGTGTGGTCTGCCCTCAAGCTAGTCTCGAATCCTAGTGCTTCCCGACACATCTAACGACTGCCCTTCTCTATCTTCGGGCTAGTCTCGGATACTAGTCCGACATCTCCAACGACTACTTGACCGTTCACTCTGTTTTACATGATACAGGGGAAAATTTCCGATAGACAAGATCCTGAAAGAAGACGGAATAATAGTGATTTTTTTTATTACGTACACTTGGAGATACTAACACAAGTCTACACAATTAAAATTTGCAAAAGATGTTATTAGCTAATTTAGTTACAATTTAGAGTGCTGATTTCAAAAATGTCACCCATTTTTATGTATCGCGTAAGGTTTTCGTACTATGCGTAAAATTAGAAAAATATGATGATTTTTAAAGTATGTTTTTGTCTACAAAAACAAAATTAAGATAAAATGGAAAACCATCTAATTAAATAAAGTCATTAGTTATTCAGCTTGGTTGAAGCAATCACCTTGTTCTTTACTAACTGCACTAAACTCACAAGTTTTTCCGGGAAACAGTTTAAATGCCAAGAAAATGCACTTTTAAACTCATAGCGCATCCCAAAACTTGGAAATCTTTTCTAGAATTCTTTACGATATTTTTATAGGTTTTGTCCTTATGATTTCCTAAGAACTTCTCAACTGCTTCTTCAAAAGATTGTTCAAGCATTTTTCTGTAGTATTGATAGTATTTTCAAAGTCTACGTCCTAGCACACTGACCTTTTTGAGGTCTCACAAGTATGGCCTCTTTTAATTTGGTTTCAGAGAAAGCTGGAGACTTTGCACATAAAATCTAGCAGCATTGTCCACCTTTTTCAAGAGTGTTCACATATTGCTTCATGAGGTCGAGCTTCATATCTAGAGAAGGCAACAAAACATTTGTAGGCTCAACTAAACTATTTTGAGTGGTGTTTTTATTTTCTGGCATAAGGTTTGTTCTTAAGGGGCACACCTTCTGAGTCCAATCCTGACATCGCTCAACTGCCCCAGTCGTAGAGAAAACATGGAAATTTTGTATATCCTGATTGACTTACATATGGTTGGTTTTACAAAGCTTAATTGTGATTAAATATGAAATCTCGAAATATTATTGGATAAAATTTCAGATATCTTAAATCACAGCCAATAAAATTTCTGAATTTTGAATTTAATGACAATTGGTTAATCAGAACTTAATCAAGCTTTGCAAAACCGGCCATTAGTTGTATTATTAAAGATTTAAACTATCGAAATAAAGTAGTAAATTTGAGAAAAGTCGTTTTATAAAAAAAATCTAGACGTGATGGGGAAAACAAAGGTCATTTTCTTAATCAGAGTGGTGTAAGTACTTAAAAAAACTGATATTTTTCATACATCAAGACCACTGTAGACCTGTGTTATTGATACCAAAATTTTTATGCATTTATGTCCCGATAGCTGTACCTACTTGTGGTAGCAGTTTTTATGTGAATCCTTAGGCGATTCTTATAGAAAATATATATAGCCGACTAAATAGCACAATAGTACCTAATAATTATTATTGGTGGTGAGAAGCCCTTGAAATGTAACACATGTAAATAGAAATTTATAAAGTTCACTTGCAAAAACACATGTTCCTTATTTATAGTGGTGAACAATAATTTGAGCATAATATATACATTTATATGTATTATACCTAGTAATATTATTAAGGGATTTAATCTAAGAAACCACCTAAATGCAACGTATATGATCATACGTTATTAATAACACACTACTTACAGAAGAAAAATCATTTAATATTATTAAGTTGTTTATTGTGTCTAGCTTTATTGGTGAAACTCCAGAACCATGAAATAAATGAAACAGATTAGTAAAAGTTTATTATACGATTGTCTATTGTTATACTAATTGTCGATTTGATTTGACTCGACTTGACAATTGTTTCGACAGCTAAATTGTCAATATCAAAGGTACAAACAAAAACGTCGCTACGGTAAAAACAAAAAATAGATAACTAGATAAAACGATAAAAATAATGAAAATTAAATATCTAACACTTACAGTAACGGAAAATAATGACACTGAAATTATACACTGGGTCCCCAGATGTGGTTCATAAGAAGACAAAATTTTTTTTATTATTGATCTAAAGATAAGTCATTCTTTATAAAAATCTTTGCTTGCTTCAAAACTACTAAAAAGTATAACAGAATTTTAATATTACTTACAATAAAGTAGAAAATCTACAAAACAAATAATTTCTCAAAAAATCATATCACCTTGTTTGAATAAATCATATTATGAAAAAATGAAATTCCATTATACTTTTTAATTGTCTAGAAAGAAGCAAAAACTTTTATAAATATTTTTATAAAAATAGCTTTTTGTCCTAAAATCAATAATAAAAAAGTTTTTCCTCTTGTGAAATGCATCTGGGAACACACTGTATATCCCAGTGCAATACAAAAATCACTGAAAACCATGCAGTATTGAGTTTTGTACAATACATGTGACTTTAAATTCACATTAACGGTCTTTATCCGGTCTCATTCTAATAAAGTAAAATAAGCCCAGACAGTAATTAAATTCCATTTCATTAATTAGAACGGTACCTTTCCAATCGAATTTACGTAACTGCATTTCTTATATTAATTTACCATACATAATACAGTACCATAGTGAAAAGCTTGAAACTAGTCTATTCTCCATGTACAATTTCTACACATCTAGCTTTGCAAAATCTCATCTAGAAGTGATTCAGAATAAGTATTAGCTAACCTAGTCCAACCATTTGGCCCTGTCAGTGCAGCTAGTCTTAACAATCGATTTACTTAATAATATTTCAGTACTACATATAATCTATGAAAACCCTAATCTATTTTTAAAACTTAAGAATATTGACGCATATTTAACTCAGTCAAGTACCACTCAATTTAATTATTTCAAATTAATTTATTGCTTAATAATAATTTAACGGTTTAATAAATGATATTTGCGTTGTTTACGATCAATTTTAATTGTACCTTTTGATCATAAAAACATGACTTAACTGGTTTTTTAAATATATTCAGTTTTCTGTTTCATTGGAAAATGTCCTAATAATAAATAACGGACATCATAATGCGGATGCAAATAAAGGAAGTCGATCATTTTCATGGTAAAATTGCATCGTAAACATTAAAATGGAAATTTAGATTGCAAATTCACGCATGAAAGTGTTAATTTTGCAAGACAAGTAGCAAATTATAAATTAAAACTTTTAATTTGTAATTTCGTTGTATAATTTTACGATACAGAGGCTGTCATATTCAATTACACTATATTAGAGGTTTTACAAGATGACTGAGCTGAATAGTGGTTGAAATAACTGGATAATCGTAGTGAATCAATCTCAATCAGCATCGAAGTCAATAATTTGCTTGATTTTAATTTTTTTTGTGAAGATGTATTTTTTGCAGCATTAAATTTACTTTTTGTGGGTATATGCAGTAGTTTAATGTCGACTGTTGTAATACTTACGTTGTGTATACTATTTTACTCAATTACATTTTCAATTAGCAATGAAGTTATTTATTTGCATTATATGACCTAAAGTCAAAAGGATAAGTATAACTAGCTCAGCTTAGCTAAGTATAGCTTGGCCAGATAATCCACTAAAAATCTTAACATTTTTTATATGATTTTAAATTTATAATTTCTCATCATTTTTATTTTAATTTCGTTTAATGTCTCGAGAGTTACTTTGTGGGACCCCATAATCATGAAATAAATAAAGATTAATAAAAAGTTTCACAAAATTTATTAAATTATAACCTGACAATTCTTTCGATAGCTAAGCTGTCATTATCAAAGGCAATATATAATGTATATAATTCATTCTGGTATCATGCATTTTGAGTCGTTGTTCCCGCAACTGTCTATATTATTCACTCCTATATTATTTCATCACGCACAATTCAATCACTTCAATTACTGAGCAAAGCCATTTGGACCGACAGAGAGTCTGGATCCGGGAAAAGATGTTTTGACGACTCTAAGATTGATCTCATGGGTCGCATGGCCCGATACCTGTATGCCAGTAACGTAATAAATATATAGGAGTAATAAATATATAACCTTTGATAAGGACAGCTTAGCTGTCGAAACAATTGTGAGGTTATAATTTAATAACTCTTGTGAAACTTTTTAGTAATCTTTATTTACTTATTTTAATTGTCTTTACAAGATTTTACATCAGAATTGAAATAAGTGGAAAAACGGTATATATACATGACTTCATACCAATTTGGAAAAAAACATATCTTCACAGAACTGCCGTAACATAGGAAGCAACCTATAACCGTAGAGAATGCTTAGACCGGTTTCAGTATATTATAAATGCAACAAAAAACAAAATACTCGAAAATTAATGGTAATCTTACAATTGGACTATCTCAACATCTACAAAAACTAAAAGCTCGAAAATGACTAGAATTTGAACATAACAAATTTAACGATTTATTCCCAGTGTTTCACTATCTTTCACTGTTAATAATAGTTTTAAGAAAATGCTCTACACACTACACGTGTTTCGGTTTGTTAGTCCTTCTCCATAGAGATGCTCGTAAGCTGCTGCTTACGATCTATTTTGATTCATTACTAGATACTACACTTATTTGCTGTTTCGTGTTGTGCACCAAGAATGTTCTCATTAATAATCACTTCGTTTGCACTATCAGTTTCAATGCAATTACTAGAGGAACTATAACTACGTAGAAAGTTCCCAAGCAGCATCTAAGTAGCACTAACTAAGATCGGAAGTTTGATTGAGTAGTTGTTACGTAACTATAACTAAATGTATGACTTTATAGGTTTAATTACTTCAGTTCGGATTATTTTCGTAATTATGTAGTTGTTTCTACTATCACTGTAAAAAATACCGGTAAATTTACCCTAAAAAATGGAGGCAACTATGTTATCTCCATTTTTTGGGGTAAATTTACTTCCAAGTGTAATTTTCATAGGAAGTGGGAAATTTCAATATTAGGTCAATATTAGGTAAAGTTATAACTTTACGCAGGTGTTTTAATGTTAAAATGTAAGATTGCATTGAGATCGTAATTTTAATCTATAAATTTATTTAGAAAGGAAACATGACAATGCAAATTTAACCTAATATTGAAATTTCCCACTTCCTATGAAAATTACACTTTGAAGTAAATTTACCCCAAAAAATGGAGGTAACATAGTTGCCTCCATTTTTTAGGGTATAATTCACCGGTAATTTTTTAGAGTGCACTGTAAAAAATACCGGTAAATTTACCCTAAAAAATGGAGGCAACTATGTTACCTCCATTTTTTGGGGTAAATTTACTTCCAAGTGTAATTTTCATAGGAAGTGGGAAATTTCAATATTAGATCAATATTAGGTAAAGTTATAACTTTACGCAAGTGTTTTAATGTTAAAATGTAAGATTGCATTGAGATCGTAATTTTAATCTGTAAATTTATTTAAAAAGGAAACATGACAATGCAAATTTAACCTAATATTGAAATTTCCCACTTCCTATGAAAATTACACTTGGAAGTAAATTTACCCCAAAAAATGGAGGTAACATAGTTGCCTCCATTTTTTAGGGTATAATTCACCGGTAATTTTTTAGAGTGCACTGTAAAAAATACCGGTAAATTTACCCTAAAAAATGGAGGCAACTATGTTATCTCCATTTTTTGGGATAAATTTACTTCCAAGTGTAATTTTCATAGGAAGTGGGAAATTTCAATATTAGGTCAATATTAGGTAAAGTTATAACTTTACGCAAGTGTTTTAATGTTAAAATGTAAGATTGCATTGAGATCGTAATTTTAATCTGTAAATTTATTTAAAAAGGAAACATGACAATGCAAATTTAACCTAATATTGAAATTTCCCACTTCCTATGAAAATTACACTTGGAAGTAAATTTACCCCAAAAAATGGAGGTAACATAGTTGCCTCCATTTTTTAGGGTATAATTCACCGGTAATTTTTTAGAGTGCACTGTAAAAAATACCGGTAAATTTACCCTAAAAAATGGAGGCAACTATGTTACCTCCATTTTTTGGGATAAATTTACTTCCAAGTGTAATTTTCATAGGAAGTGGGAAATTTCAATATTAGGTCAATATTAGGTAAAGTTATAACTTTACGCAGGTGTTTTAATGTTAAAATGTAAGATTGCATTGAGATCGTAATTTTAATCTGTAAATTTATTTAAAAAGGAAACATGACAATGCAAATTTAACCTAATATTGAAATTTCCCACTTCCTATGAAAATTACACTTTGAAGTAAATTTACCCCAAAAAATGGAGGTAACATAGTTGCCTCCATTTTTTAGGGTATAATTCACCGGTAATTTTTTAGAGTGTATTTATTGGAACTATGTAGTTCCATTACTTCTGAGTACCCTTTAAAATATGTGGAACGGTATTGCCACTTACAAGGGGACCTTACAATTGACATGTAGCTGATCTCAAAATGTAAATACGCAGGTTTATAGTTTTTGATTCATTTTTTAGGAATAATTTAAAAAACAATAAATACTAAACATTATGTCAATTATTCGAATATATATAAAAAAATAATTTTGTTAAATTTATGGTAACTCTTAACTATATATTATTCGTAGGTTCTTGTTCCAATTTTCTGCATAATAATTAGAGAGAGTTACCATTACGGTCTGGGCAATACACGACTTAACCGTAATAATTTTTATTGGATTATTTAAAAATCCAAGAAAAACCCAACTGTAAACAGGGATGCGTTTTTACTAAAAAACTAATTTTAAAAAAGTAACGGAGCTAGTGGGAATCGAACACTAGGCCGACTACACTCTAAAAAACTACCGGTGAATTATACCCTAAAAAATGGAGGCAACTATGTTGCCTCCATTTCTTTGGGTAAATTTACTTCCAAGTGTAATTTTCATAGGAAGTGGGAAATTTCAATATTAGGTCAATATTAGGTAAAGTTATAACTTTATGCAGGTGTTTTAATGTTAAAATGTAAGATTGCATTGAGATGGTAATTTTAATCTGTAAATTTATTTAAAAAGGAAACATGACAATGCAAATTTAACCTAATATTGAAATTTCCCACTTCCTATGAAAATTACACTTTGAAGTAAATTTACCCCAAAAAATGGAGGTAACATAGTTGCCTCCATTTTTTAGGGTAAATTGAAGGGGAATTTTTTAGAGTGTATGAGTAAAGGTTATAAAGGTTCCGAACGTTGCGTATTATTTGTGTTAATTTGTTATTTTTTTTAAATAAATCGTACGAGATTAAATCCAAAAACACGTATTTACTTATTTTTTTACTTTTGATTAACTATTGATTTACTTATGATTTACTTTTATTTAAAAAAAGAATTTTTGAAATGAGCGACACGTCAGCTGTAAGCTTCCATTGTTAGTATAATCACTTTAAAGTACTGAAAGTTCCTGCCACCAGTCTAAAACCATTGTTTAGCCCTTTAAAGTCACGGAACCTTACAGTAGTATTGAAAGTAAAACTTACGTTTTAGCTACCCAGGATAATCACTTTAAAGTGATTTTTTGTAAACTACTCCATGTCCATATTTACTTGTAAAATGTAGGCCATTAATCAATTTCGAATTTTTTATTAAAAAATATATTTAAAGAAGGCAATTGTTATTTTTCGATCTATGATCATCACGTTTAACAGAAAGATTGCAATGGTTTATAGTTTTGGTATACTGCAATGCCAAAATAATTAAACATTTCATCGCTCTTTGTATTATTAAGTACGTATAACACATAAAATAGTAATCCATTTTGTGACACGATCGCAGCATTAGTATAGAAAATGATAGAATATTTGCTAAGTTGCAAAAGTAAGAGAGAACAACCACGCGACACGATGTGTCAAAAATAAAAGTAGTTCCACGAAAGTAGCAATTACTACGCCGCCACGTTCCCGCTACATAGCTGGACAAGTTCTAGAGAGGTTACTGCAACGTATCTGTTACCTAAAAATTGTTCCCCATTTGGTTCCAGGCACGTAACAAAACCGTAGCAATTACTTGCTTGTGACTAGTGGCAAAAACATACTAGTTTCACCGGTAATTGCTGGTACGTAGCGATGACTAAAAATGCTGCTTGGGTTGTTACAATTAGAGTTATCTATAATAGGTTTAGATATAAAACTAGAAACTTTTTTTGGCTGCATTTATTAGTGGTTCTGTTTGAAGTAAGTGATGTTTGTTAATTACAAATAAAACTAATTTTTTACTTATACTATTGATTTCATAATGATCTAGAATAATAAGGCTAATATATTCCATCTACTGGATGAAGCTGGAACTTGGTCTACCTCCTGGGATTATCATCATCGCAACGTCCTTGGTACATGAATAACTATTAAAATTCCACTAAAAAGGGCCGGTATTATAAAAGTTTTTATTTCCTAGATAAAATTTACTTTGAGAGTAAATTAATTTATTTCATTTCGTATTTCAAACAATTGTTTATATACCACAATTAGTAATATAAAGTATATCTTGATCTCCGTTGTCAATGACACCGGAGTTCAAGACGTTCTTGATCTCCGTTGTTGTTGGCAACGTAAATAATTTGATGTTGCATTATAGCCACATGCATGCATGCATGCTGCTTTTTATCTCCTTAGTTACCCGTATGATGACACAGACAAGGCAACTTGCTTCTTTATGCAATAAATTCGGATGGATTTTAAAAGGGAGAAATTAGGATTGAAATACGAAATAAAATAAAACAACTTATGCAATACGGAGATCAAGCTTCTTTAAATCCTCGAAGATGTTATAACGCCTCGCCTGGCGCCTCGGCGTTATACATCTTCTTGGATTTAAAGTATCGCTTGATCTCCTAATTACATAATATATATTATTCTGTCAATTCGCGTATTAAATTGACAGAATAAATTAATTTACTGTCAAAGTAAATTTTATCTAGGAAGTAAAAAGTTTTATAATACCGGCCCTAACTAGACAATAATAAAAACCAGTATTATTCTTAAGATTGAAAGTAAATAGTAGTTTATGATATAAGTGTCAAAAGTGAATGTTTATTTTGCGAGATGAGAAGTTTCTAACTCAGTTTTGATAGTCACTTTTAACATCTTACATTATTTTGTCTACAAATCCTATTAAAGGTGTTAAAAATGATAAAAATACAAAATTTTAATGCAAAGATCGGTTGGCTTATAATATTTATGAACGAACGTCTACCATAACAACCATGGCTGCTACTACCACAACAACAATTGTTGTTATGAACAACACAACTACAACTACCTTTGAACAACACCAGTGCTAGTAGTAGAACAAGAGTAGAAAGCTTTCGTTCTACATTTTTCCTAACTGAAGATTTTACACCATAAGAATAACTAAATTTTTGTTATTTTATCTAAGTTTTCTAGGTAATTGTTGTATTAATTGGAGTAACCAGAATCCCAAGCCGCAAATTATTTTTCACTTTTTTCTTGAAAGTTTTCTTATCTAGTAAGAGTAT
The DNA here is from genome assembly GCA_929113105.1 of Agrypnus murinus. NCBI lineage: Eukaryota > Metazoa > Arthropoda > Insecta > Coleoptera > Elateridae > Agrypnus > Agrypnus murinus. The sequence goes on along the minus strand of OV816024.1, from coordinate 94,587,878 downwards.
GAGTTTTTATTAGTAGAAAAGAGAACACAATATTCTATCGATTTCAGTAAAAAATACTTATCAAGTAATTTAAAAAAAAGATGGATGGCGTAATCATTCTCACGCCGATTTAGTAAATACAAATTTCTCTTTGAACCAGAACATAGATAATTTTATGTCATTTAATCTAGTATATATGGTTTATACAATCTGACCAAAAATAAAGTTGCTACAAAGCGGAGCGCTTTCAATCAAACAGACTGTATAGTATTACGTATGAAACACTACGGTACAATGTAATTCAAAATAAGCATTCCCTATAGTATTGCAAACATATGCCTGTATTTCAAATGTGCTGTTTTGGGATATCTTTTATTAAACGAAATATGTACCACATAAAATTTTGCACCAGTTGGTAAAGTTATTCAAAGTCTCAAAACAGTGGGATAAATTTTTGCATTTAAACATACAATGTTAGTTCTGTAACGGTATTCTAAAGAAACACGATATTTATCAACCCTACAAGTAAGCTAATTTTTATGTATCTACATGTCTTAAGGTTATCGTAGTTTTTGGTGGCAGCGGCACGGACTTTTAAAGCGGCATAAATTAAAAGAGAACACAAGGAGAAATGTTCCGGTGTACGTGATTACATAATTTTTAATATTATTTTAGTGTAGGAAAAGATTAGGTTATTAGGCAGCTAATGCGCATATGAGTGGGACCAGTAAGTTCGGAGAGGTAGATTAAAGTGGTCTATTGTTTCGGCTCGTTGATTTCATTATTTTCACCTGGAACTGTCCAGCTGTTCTCTCCCATCACGCCCGGCTTCCTCGCGGCTGTATATTCTCCATTTCAATGTCCATATATCTCTGGCTGCTTGCTGACGTTAGGGCCGTTTATTAGTCAGAGCCCCTGCTAATCTCAGAAAGAAGTTTTAGTTCAGAAATGGAACGTGAAACATTATTATCTTTTTCCTTTCTGAAAAACCCCGGAAGATATGTTTTTAATTTTTAATTAATATTTGTGTATTTGTTTTGACATTGAGAATGAAATCTAGTTTTTATATAAATGTGCTATGTCACTACCTCACTAATTTGAAGTAACTAATTTTTCTGTTTGAAATGAATATAAAGTAAACGGAACAGAAAAAGTAACTATTAATCAACTCTTCGTAACTACACATACCTATTTTTAATAATGACAAAGGTATTTATTATGTCCTACTACTAGGCATTAATTTATAATACAAGTAATTCAAACTAATTTAGTATCAGATATGACCTAGGCAATGTATAAAAGAGGTTTAACTAAATCTACTATTCCTCTATTTCATTTTGATAAACTAGAATCAGCACGCGGCAATAAAACCAAATGAAAGACACAAAGGGTTGTGCCACAAATCATTGTATTGTTCACAATTCTGTAAGTAGAACTGAATACGATGTTGTATTAACAGATTTATTCAGAAGACATGCTTTAAGAAACTAAGAATTCTATAGCCTATTCAAATAAATTTTAAGGTTGACAAATTGGTTGAAATTGATTTCGAAGTAGATAATTTTTTTCTGTAATCGATGAAGAGTTTGCAGTATACCAACACAAGCAATCACTTTGAAATTTTATTACAACAAATACTTTATATTCTTGTCTAATATCTTCTATCAGTAAGTGACCTATATGATCCGATCTAACGTCAAACCCATTACATTGCAATCATATTCAATAAGATGATGAAGTTAAGTTAGTTTGAGACTTATCTAATTTTTTAATCCTGAAATTCAGTATCAAATAGTTTAAACATTTAGAAGATTATGTCAAACGCAACCGTCAGCTAAGTACACTTATTTGTAGGACACACTGTATGACAATTTACATCAAGCAAAGAAATAATTAGAAAATAACAAGAAACTTTAATTGTTTTATTTAGGGATAACTACCCCAATCTGTGCGAATCGGAATATTAGCTAACTAGAAAATAAACAATGAAAGTTGGACTGCCTTAATGCAAAGTATGTAATTAACCCTAAAACTTGAAGCTAAGAGTGCCTAGAGTTCCTAAATATGATGTCCCTGTTATTTAGAGTCATGCATGTAAAATTTCCCTACTGACATTTCATATTCTAAAACTATTTATTAGAAGGTTGGTAATCATGAAAATTGGATCAATAAATTAAACTGTCAGGATGACAATTACATAAATCTGAAATTCGGTACAATTAATACTTTATTAAAAGGTTGTCGTAAAATTGATATATGTACTATAGTAGTTTTAAAAATTCTCTACAAACACTAAATAAATGATAATGTGCACATTAAAAATTTTATTTTTGTTTAAATTAAAAATTTATGATTATTTAAAAAATAAACATGGCAGCATAACCTAAAATTTGTAACTGACAGATGCTGAATGCTATCACTAAAGTAAAAAGAGAGAAGAAATTATTTCTGTTTCAGACAGCTTAGTTTTGGCAAATACTTTAATATTATTAATACCGGAAACTCCATATACTTTACCAAATGAAAACAGGCGACATTTTTGTGGCGCCATCTTCGCAGATGGGTGTGCAACTAACAAATGGTTTTTCGGTGAGAATCCTGCATCTAATTAAAAAATAGCACTATTTATGTTAAACGGTGGTTTATTACTGTTATGCTAAAATATATATAATTTTACAATTTATCTAAACTATTCAATCTTTCATTACAATGACGATTTTTTAATTACTTTCCCAATATTTTAGAAATGTCAGGTTTATTTGCACACCACACCGCAAGGGGCGCTATTAAATTTTGTCTCCCATTTTTCGAAATAAGTTTCCGGTATTAATAATATTAAAGTATTTGGTTTTGTCCTAGAAAGAGATAGATTTTGACACCCGTGTTCTAACTCTAAAATAAGAGTTAAAGTTTTCATTTAGGAACTCTAGAAGTGCCTAGGAACTTCGAGGTCCTTGGAATATTTCTATCACTTACAATGTTCTATACATGTATTAAATAAAGAAAAAACATTAAACAGGCCGGACTTGTCTGAGTAATTGGGCCACCTCCCAATTTAAGATTTAAAGAAACTTTATAATTTAACCGAAAGATATTTTTTCTACTCCTACCTGTAAATCACCCGTTTTCTTTACGTTTCGCACAATGGAAATGTATGCAATTCCAGCAAGGTGTACGGATATAATTTTATATCCGTACAGTGTATGGATATGAAAACAACCAACCAACGTAGTCCAATTTGACACTTTTTTATTTGTAAGTAATTTATTGACAACTCCTGTAATAAATATAGAAGTAAAAGTAAGTTAAATCAATGTTTCCTTCTTTCAATAACACTTAACGCATTTGAAAATAACGTGATTTGTGAAATTGTAGCTTTAACAATTATACTTTTATAATTAAAAATACATAAATATTAAATCATTTAAATAAGTACAACCTACTTTTATAATAAGTATAGTAGACAGAGTTTGTGATAGGACTTGGTAGCTCAGACGGATAGGAGCTAGGTATAAATACACTGAAGCTGACCGACGCAGGTTCAATTCCAGCTGGGAGAATAATTCTTTCTTAATTTTTTTTATAAAACAAAATTTAAAATAATAATTTTCTCTTCGGAAATGTTAATTTCTGCAAAGTTTTAATAATTCTCTTAAAAATTCTACAATGACAGAGGGATTTTGCAAACCATATTTTAGCATGGATAAAAGCATAGGTTAATCCTTATATTCGATTTCTCAAGGAGACATACAATCTATTTTGTAATTGTTTTGCTTAGTCGAAGAAAAAAGATACCGTACAACTTGGGTGGAATGCCTATATAGCCCTCGAACGACTGAGGCACTTCGCCTTCGGCGTCGTACCTCAAACTTCGTTCTCGTGCGATATAGGCATCATATCCACCCAGTGAAAACGAATTTTTCGAAAATGTGACAACGATACTTTATATAGTAATTGATCATGGAGATCTTCCTGTCAAGGTTTGATTTGACCCCCATCACTCTTTCTTTTATCGTAGGGAGTTCAGCCAAAATACAGTCCGGATTGTGATAAATCGACCAATCTGGTCACACTGACCCGTACATTGAGAAAAAAGAATTGGCGACCCGAACTAAAATCGTTGTCCGAACGACAATCTTGTTGTGTCAGCTAGATATCTTTTAAGGTCAACTTATTCAATGCTAGTCCAAGAATAGCACGTGGTTGTTCCAACCTCGTTTAGTTAGTTGTTGTGATCTGGTTGCAATAACCAGATTTAAGTTGAGCTAACCAACATGCGTTGATGTCCCAGTCACATGTATGCAGACTCAGCAACATATCTGTTTAACACATGCAGATTCCATAGTTGTCCCAGGCAAGGACGCTAGCAACATTGATCTGATTGTACATCCAGATGAATATTTTCAAATTTCCAATAGTATATTAAGTATCAAGAACAGTAAGGACAGTCTACCCATCGACGAAAATATTGGAGGAGATCAGTAAATTCCTTACTGTTTGAGATGCTTATACTATTTTTTGTACGACCATTATGAATACAAAGGTATTAACTAAGGAAATATCCCCGAAAAAAATAGATTTAAGATAATTTATTTTTGCCCTGTATATCCACCAAACATTAAGTAGGTTTTGTCGTTACCATGGATACGTTTGTAATTTTATTTTTGAATGTCGCGATATTTGTCAAACTCGTGAGAATGAGTGAATCTGAAAACGAATATAATTGGGATATTGAAGAGGCCTGAGCAAATTTAAATAACAACATACATTTTTTTAAATAGTCCAATTATTTAGAAAATAAATGATTTCTCGCGAAAGAGACATCTAAAGATCATGCATTTATTTTATAAATTACATATAATTTACTTACCGTTCCGTTTTTGACAGAACTGAACGGTAAGTAATTACTTACCGACGCGTTTTTGCTTAGCAACCAGTAAATATAACCTACTGTTCTAAAACCAAGTATGGTAAACAATCCGAAATAGGATGGTCGTACAAAAAACATATTTGCCTTATTATTTATCGAGTTGGCGAGCTGTAAAAAATCCCAGATGTTCTAGAACCTTGTTAATTATTTTATGTTGATTGCGATTATGAGGATATACGCAAAAATCGATTATCATTATAATTTTGCTCAATTCAACAGGAATACAAGACATTTTAGCTTTGAAAACGATTCTTCTTGCTAGATTTCTCAAAACCATATAAGTCAATGTTAGTTACGTCTTTATAAACCGAGACACTTATGTAAAATCTGAAGTTTTGAAGCCATGAAACTTTGAGGGTGTTAGTCTCTGAAACTCCTTAAAGTTGTACTTCAAGGTTTTCTGACATTCTTTAGATCTAGAGAGTTTAAGCTGAATATGTAAAAGTTTAGAAACTCGTAAAGCGCTACTGAAGTATTAAAAATGAAAAAATCTGAACTTCGAAATTTTGACAATTGTACATCGTAGGAACTTTTGAATTTCAAAGAAATAAAAATGAAAAAAGATGCTATCAAAAGATCAGTCATGCTTGCATATAAACCTGTCGAACAGGCAGTTGCGAACCGATCCGGCGTCGCTTTAACCGCAGGAAGAAAAGACCGAATTAGGAATTTTTGGATATTTAAAGATTCTTTGATGGTTAATATTGGAGAATTTTCATTTAAAATGTTGCCTCTTGCATAAGTAGCTTATAAAGATTTACATACTTACTTTAGAAGCTACAGATTTTAGTATTTAATGTTCATAATTTTAAATATTTAAGAAGCTTTTATTATATGCAATTAATATTTCAAGCCTTTACACAAAAAAATGATTGCTGCAGTTCTAGAACTTTCAATTCAAATTGTTTAAAACTATTAAAAGTCAGTTTGATATAATTTTAAACCCTTTGCCTTGGAGTCTCCAAACCCTTCGACTTAAAGCTATAAAAATTAATCCTTTGTTTAAATACTCGATGATCTTTGGAAATCTGAAAACGAAATTTTGAAAGTTTGAAAAATTGACCTGTGGGTCTCTGAATTTACTGTTTAACTAGTTAAATTTGAAGGTCTCGGCTGTGAAACTTTGAAACTTCATGCCTTAAAATATTTTAATACTAGTATCTTAAGATTTCAAAGTTTAGAAACTAAATATTAAAACCTTTAAAAACCGTATCTTTAAAGTTTCAGTTCTTAAAAGTCATAAGGACTCCAAAACTCTAATGATTTAAAGTTGTTGAACTGTGCTAAAATCTCTAACACTTAAGACATTTAATTTCTAATTCTTTGAAACTTTGAAACCAGTTCCTGTAAATGGCTTTTAGACGCCATAATATATCTTTGCTGCAATGTGTTAAAGCAGTAGTTTTGTCCCGATTTCTTTTACTTACTTACTTTAGGAAAGCATATGTCCTGAGGATTAGCGTAAACAATATATGTAGGTACCAATGACCAATACCCTTGAGCACCTCAGTTGTTGTGGGTCATCCACTTAACGAGACAAATAAATATATCAATCCCTGTTTGTTGCCGCACGTCATGTGTAGTATAATCTTTGTAGAGGATATTTACATAGAATAAAGTTATCCAAAGGTGTGCGCCTTATCTAATATAACAGACTAGGTTAACTGATCAATTCGTACAACGTGAAACATTAAGAAGTTTCACAGGTTAAAAACTCGCCTTATCCTAACAGTACATTTTAATAGTAATTACTCGTATAAGAAATACCATTCCTTAAGCCAGCATATATGTTTGGTTGGAAATATGTATGCGTAAACCTGTTACAAGATCGACACTAGGTAGAGAACCAACTGTCCCATTCCAAGTTTAAGAATTTGGTAGAACTATTTGTTGTTTTTGTTACAATTACACAAACTGATTTAGGTACATGTGTACATATTAGTACCATTATATCCATTTCTGATACCTTGGATACACACATGGTAAGAGTTGTTCATATCACTAATGGTCTGATGTTGTACATACACAAGCACGAAGCGAAGTCTCCATAACGTGGCATGTACATAAAAATAAATCTTAGGCATCTTTAAATATAGTTCAGCAAAAATAACAGATATGAGTTTGATAATTCAGTTACCGATTTGTTATATTCCCTATTGAATCTTAAGTTCCATAGTTTTTCAAGAAATCTGTGACACTATATGTCACAGAATGGCATTGTGTAAACAAATATTTTAAGGATAACGAGACAAAAAGTTGTAAAGACTTACTAAAAGATAGAAACCCATAGTAAGTAACTTTGACAGATTATCAATTACGCTATGAAGATATTAGCAGATCTTTCATAACAGCACACTGACATGAATTTCCAAGGATATTAATATATGGAAAATAGTATTCAATGTGTATAGACTCACTTATCAGCGATTTACACTTGTATCATTGTGCCCTTCTTGATATATCCCTGTAAAAGCACGTTAACGTTTGTTCGTAATTCAACATAAATATTCTCTAGACACATAATTATTAAACTTACACATAAAGATAATTTCCAATACTTGCATTTGCATTCGAAACTAAATGCTATCTATCTATTACATGCACTTATTTTCATTCCCTTCATCATTTATTTTAATGTACCATATAAACATTTTATTATTACAGGAATAATTGCATTCATTAGATAAACTGTTTAATCAAATTCTTTGATATTATTCTAGAATATATCTAATGTGTACGTAAGTAATTAAATTAAAGGCAATTTGAATGAAGTTAACCCTTACTTTTTACTGACACGCAAACGGTCTCCGTTAGAGTGACGTAAACTTTTATGTAACACAACCATGATCACGAAAACTCTTTAAGGCCTCCAAAATTTTGCATATCACTACATCATCTTGATCTCGGAAGACGATGAAACAATGCAAAAACAGGTAGGTAATTTTTGTTTAATTTTTGGTAGTTAGATTTAATTACAATAATCTCAGAGTTTATTTAAACTTATAATTCTTTTGACGGTAATTGTTAAGTACAATAAAAACAAACACCAGAAAAACAGTATACGTACCCACGCATTAAGAAACTGAGAATGGGAACTCTGTAAGAATAATGGATGTGGATTTAGTAAAATTTAATTATGGTTCTAATCAATTCTTTTAATTACTTTTCTAGTTTATCTGTTTATGCTTAAGGAATGGTTACGTTTTAAACGTTGACGCAAGGAAGCAAGTTGATATGGTTTTATTTTATTTTATAGTTTATATTATTTTACCCTGTTTTATAACTTATAGAATCTTATAAGTTTATTTTGAGATTTATAGTGTCGTAAAGTTACCTATAGTTATATTCAGAAAACTTTTCTTAGAGATATGCAAATTCTAAAGTGTTAGTGGTCGTTTTCTACGTATTGATTTTAAATATAAATTCTCCAATTGCAGCAATATCATGTGAAACATCAAGCATCCAATGGTATGATTTCGAAATTGTAACATGGACGCAAGGAGAGTGGGGGCCATGAGGCTGCACCCCTCCTCCAAAGAATTCTCATGGAAATGCAATATATTTATATGAAGATTATGTTGTGTAGTTGGACAGCCTCCCAAGCCAAGATTCTGGATTCACTTGAGCTACATATAATAATAATAATAATAATAATAACTACTACAACCCATAACCTGAAAACCAGGCCCCAGAAGCTATGAAGATTGTGCAGGAGGGAGCGGGCGATTATTATTATTATTATTAAGTAGGCCCAATGTGCGGCTGCAGCCGACTTACAGATGGAACAGCGCAAATCCCACATTTGTGTCACAGCTAAGGAGAAACTGCAGAAAACCATAGCCAGCGCTGCCGGTAGCAGGAGTCGAACCTGTTCCGCTTGGTTGAAAGTCCAACACGCTAGACAATACACTACCAAGGTGTATCTGGTAGTTATCACCACGTGGTTGTTAACTCTCCTCCCTTTACATATTAAGTATAGAACAAAGAAATATAATTTATTTTGGTGATACATTCACGATACAATGCAACAAAGAAGTTGATGGAATATTATTTTAAAAACTATTATATACCATTACATCTATGTTATCCTAAATCAAAATCCGTTTTTTTGTCTCTGAATCGCGTATAACTTATAACCGTTAGTTAGCTTCATGGACGTATAAGTAAAGAAGGACCCAGCATTCCTTATGCCAACCTATACAATGTTTTGAAGGAAGTTAATCTATAGTCTAGTACTCGACGCCAGTGGCTTTGTGATGTAAAAGTGGTATTATTTCACACGTACGTAAAATAAAAGAATTACGTGCACGCTGCTGGTGGCGAGGATTAACCAAATAAATTGCTGTGACGAACAACCCTTAAAGTGCTAAAATATAAATAAATGGGTCCTTCTCTGCTTATACGTCCATGGTTAGCTCTCACACTGAAGCAATGCTCAACTAGCAACTAACAATAAATAACAGAATTTGTTTATTGTAGCCACCTCTCACACTGAAGCAACTTTTAGTTTGTGTGACAATCTCAGAAATCATGTCATCATTTGACTACTCTGATTATAGGATTTTAATTTGGTGCCGGCAATACATATTGACGCAACCGACATTTTCATAGAAGCGATAAAAAGTTGCCCAAGTGCGAGACTCATGACTAAATTAAATGTAAACAACCCGATAGCAATAATATTGCGTGTTGCCAGTTGCTTATTGCTTCAGTGTGAGAGCCGCCTTACAGTTAACCTGAAAAAGTTTCGATATATTGCATATATTTACTGCAAGTACAATACAGGGGCATTCATCATTCTTCAGCTATACCATTTCTGTTACTCTCTTAGTTATGAGCTGAAATCGTCTAGACATCTAGTGAACTGCATCAATATTGCTAAATGGAGTCAATGCAGAAATGTATGCCATTCTGATAAGAATGTTCCAGATATACTTCACAATTCTACATGCTACAATGCTAGACAGCACGATTATGCGATTTTGCATTAACAGCCACTGTTTTGTTGAAAAGATAACCCCTACTCGTTACCCCAATTCTCACATCGATATCACATCTTATATGTATTATTTAATATTTCCTGTAAGTGGGTGAAGACCTGTTGGGAATAAACATTATTATTATTATTATTATCTATAACCACATCTTGCTTGCATGCTTTGATTGGTGTACACGTAAGTTTTTTGCTTATCGATTTCTTACAACTCGAAAGGCCAAGGACTTCAGATTTTACAACTATCAAATTGACAACTCACAATTTTGCTGTTATTTATGTTCAAGAAAGTAGTTACAAGAAGTATTACTTTGTTTATGATTTTTCGTTGAAGAAAGACTACTTTCATCATCAATATGGCTCTAATTAGAATGCGACATACTAACAATTTGCACAAAGTTTTTGTACTGTAGGGATATTAAAGGCAATTTTGAATTTAAGCTGTACATGCCCTTTTATAGATTATGGAAATGGCTATTGTTTATTATTTATTATAGTTTTACATATTTTAATTCCAAGCAAAAGGTGTTAAAGCTTTTGTCGTATTGTTTTTTCAATTTGACTTTAGTGCCAATTTTCTGCGAATATAACTATCACAGTATTCCATCAGGTACTTCAAAACCTTATATAACTATTAACCTCAGAAAAACAACTGATTAAATTTGTAAATGTATGTACTTAACAGTTATGCTCTTTTCGCCCGTGACTGACCACCAAATTAAACAAAGTAATACTATTATGTATAAATGTTAATTGTAATTAATATTGCTAAACCACTGAAATATCAATATATACTTTCGCGTCATATAGGGCGCAATTATTCTTAACGCCAACCACAGGCAGGTGTTTGTGGGATTGTCGGAACCGACTGCTTAAAGTGTACTGATACGTTGCATATCGACGAGAAAAATCTTTATCAATTGTTAGTTTTCTAATAAAAACTTTTGATAAAGACTGCCTTTATTTCAACAACATCGATTGATGAAATCGCAGCAGCATTACAGAACTACTCATGAGCATTGGAACCGTTATTATTTTAATATAATTTTTTGTATCACAAAACTAATTTAATTAGCTTCAAAAAAATACCGTTTAAGGTAATTTGAATTTGAATTTTTTTTTTCGAAAATTATAGCAATGAGTGATCAAAGCCATATGCAGTAAAATATATTTTTCGAAAACTGCTAAAAAAAGACGTTTTCATTCTATTTTCAATGGAGGATTTATTTTCGCATCTTGCTTATTTCTATATAAATACTGCTGATCCTATTCATACTAACTAGTTACTGCATACTACCTTCTGAAATTCACCTTGGATCCTTTAGCAATACATGGATCATCCTTAAAGAATGATTGCCGTTTCGAGACATTTGACTTTGCAAAAACCTATTAGAAGTAAGCGATAGAATATTTGCTATTTTTCCAGACTCCAGAAATCTCAAAACTTTACTATATATACCGTAATCCCACAATTGTCCAAATGAATGCCACCGGCTAGTGCCCTTTTTAGTAAACTAAATGTTGCTGGTAACAGTAACAGTTGGAAAGTAACTATCTAAAACCACTTTTTCATCAGAAGCTTTCAAGACTTTTTCCATGTCTCCGTTCGACCTTTCGAGGGTTTTAATCAAATTCCAGAGTTTTGTGAAGCACACTTTTAGAACTGCTTGTTTATAGCTATACAGGCCTCACTGTCACCACCCTTTACACAAAATGACTAAACTTAGAACGTAGAATGAGCAACTAAAATACAAAGAGCAAATAGCATTATAGAACGAATCATCTAAAAGGCCACCGAAAGTATACCTCTGGGTCCTCGTAAATATGGTAACTGTCTTTAACAGTAATTCGCGTCACAGTAGATGGCAATAACTTAAAAGATACGTAGGCGGCATATTTACTACAATATATATAGTAAATCAACTACTGTCTTTACTTTTGAGTCATATAGGTTTGATACAATATTGGCAAGCACCTGACCGATAAAACCATATTCCCCAAGCGTTTAGGTTAGACAAAATCAAGATTAGCATTTGGAATGGATTACTAAAAACCGCAGCCAGTAATGTCCTTGGCTATGCCGAAAGCTCTAAAAGATCTCCATTAAAAAGTTACGATGCTATAAAATTGTACGCGAATAATTTATTATAAAGTTCAGTCCATAATAAATTAACCACAACCCTCGATATAATCAACATACCCTGATTCGCAGGCCGTAGCACTTCCGGTTTAGATATAAGCATGGATCGTGTATGAGACTCTATCGCAGATATTTGAAATTTATTACTGAAATAAATGTTCATAAATTGTAAGCTGTATATTATTAACTTAACGATTTGGAAAAGCATATGTATGTATAATCTACACAATTAATTCTGTTCTCATTATTTTATCTTCCTCACTTTATGTACTTGGTAAATGGAATTTATACATATAGTATTGTGAAAATGGTATTCAGTTTTGGTTGGTAACCTTTAAACCAACATCACGTTAGATATATACAACAATTAAAATTAGTACTTTATATGCAATCAAAGATTATAGATATAATTTCATTCATTAGTTGATTAGTTGATATTTCTACTAGAGAACTTGATTTATATGTATGGTTCTTGATTATTTAAATTAGAACTAATAACATCATTAAAGATTATATAAAATTTATTGTTTTTAGTTGGTTCTGTAATAAGCAGTTGAATGTCTACATACTCCTAGAGGTAATTACAAAACTGCATCTGTAACGTCACATAAATTTTCCTAGAACGGCAATGTTTAATATTGTAGTAGCCATTTAATTTTGAAAAATGAGTACGTGATAAATGGCCTAAAACTTCTATATTTCATTTAATAATTTAGATAAATTTATTACGTTTGGTAAATAGTAATTAATAATTTATGGTTATTAACAAAATTATTTTGAATATGTTATTAAATGCAACTAATAATGTTATCCTGTTCAAAATATTCCGCCGTCAGTATTTTATAGGAAGCAGGCGATGTTTTGGGTATCGGTTTCCAAAATTTCCAAAAAATGCTTTCATCCCCTGATTCTATTTTAAAAGAAACATAATATCTCTTTACGCTCGATGTGCAGTAGCAGGACATCTCAAATAGTAAATTAAGGCTTGTATCAACTTACTGCAATAAACTTATTTTGCTAAAAGTTCCATATGGTGCGTACTTTTTAGCCTTCACTGTATATGTGTCACTGTATGTCTACAAAAGTAGTGTCACGTGGGGGATTTTGTGACTGAGGGTCGTAGTTAGAGGTAGAGATAGAAAGTAAACACAGGCTACAAATTAATTATATACTAAATATGTAACAACAAGTTACAAGGATTACATTGGATTGACAAACTACACAAAGTGTGAGGACGAAGTCGAAGTCCTCCTAAAATTAACAATACACATGAGAGTGGTCGGAACCACTCTGTACTAGCTTCTATATCCTACAACTAAGCGTCATTAGGAAACCAGGTAAGCGGTACCACTGGGTACTAGTTTCTAGGCTCCTAATATAAAGTACTACAACTAAGCATCATCAGGGAATCATTAGGGACTGGTGTCCAGGGGCACTGCTAGTATACTGCTAGGCTACGCTAGTATTAGAGGTCTAGAAGCTGGTGCTTCTAGGTCTCTAATACTAAGCGGTGGAGAATCAGGTAAGCAGTGCCCCTGGACACCAGCTTCTAGATCCTCTACAATTAATTAATATAAAGTTTCTTACCAGGCCTGCTTCAAGTTGTTGATTCGTTGGAGTCGATGGAAACACTGAATTTGACTTGAATCAGCGCTGTTATATACTGTAATGAATATATAAATGCATATTAGAATATATTATCTTAATAGGATATATTATCATATAAACGGCAAGTCGTGGGCGATGCCGCATGCAGATGGTCTGACAGCGTAGGCAGCCGCTGCATAGACGAGTCTAACCTTGGAAACATTTGCACTGAACGAAATGCAAGTTGAGAAGGTATGAAATTATTCAATTTGAAGTAATTCCGTTTGTGACAATAGTTACAGCTATGTTACCTTTTTGATCTCATTTTCTGTATACGTTTTGTTACTTATTTTGTCTTTTTGGATAAAATCGTCCAGTAAAGGCCGTTATTTTACTATATTCTATCAGCATAAATTATTAACTAGGTTTAAGCCTGTCGTTTGAACGGAACAATACTTTACCTGGACAAATTACTTAGCATATGTATAAAAACATGCGTAAACGGAATTATAGAAATTCTTGAATGGGTGAACGAGAATTTGTAAAATAGATTAAGCCTACATTTCTAACTTAACATTAACTACTGTCCCAACACCGAACCTTTAGTCCTAGACTGAGTAGTTAGTACATTTTATTTAATAAAATATTTGATTAATAATTACAAACTTATTTTTATCAAAAGAATCTACTTTCCTCACCCACTAACTCGAAGTCACTACCTCATTGCATCCCTCTGCTGTATGGAATTGTATTGTATTGTATAAATGTTAGTTGTAATTAACATTGCCAAACCACTAAACTAAATTCATACTTGTACGTGGTATAGGGCGATTATTTTTAACGGCAACAATAGAAAGATGTTTATGTGATTGTCGAGACCGACTGCTTAACGTGCCCATCTGACAACACGACCAAGTGTACTGAGGCTTTATCGTCGAGAAAGATCCTCTCGCCGGTTCCGAGGATCGAACCCGGGCCGCCTATACTTAGTCTAACCAAATATGTATATCTGCATACTGCATACAAACACCCTTTGTATAGGTATGCGACTTAAAGAAATTAAGTATAAAAAGGGAGAAACATACTGACAGAAACATACCACGCCCATTAACATAAAGCTACCACACTGGTCTGGTCTATGCTGAATCCGACTATATAACTATATAGTTAATTTGAGTGTGAGATTTACAGGTAGCGCGTCTATAAAGGGACAAATATACTGAGAAAATGATTTATCGCGCCCACTGACATGAAACCCCGCCTACCACACACATCAGTTGCACTCCTCTAGTCCATGTTGTGTCCATCCAGAAGGTGGTTTGAGGGTAAACAGAGTCTACATATCAAGAGACAAACATACTGACAAACAAATTTTGGATATTACTAGATATATGAAGGGTATAATTGCTAAATGAATGTGAAGACTTACGATAAATAAAACACAACAAAAACACTTTTTCACGCATTATTCACAAGTATTTGCGTTTTTATGAAAGGTTTTGCACCTGTACAAGATGGCAAATTATTTTTGGTAGAACTAGTCAAATTAGTGAAACCACAATATCTTTTTGCTGCAAGAGATTAATTTAGAGCAAGATTTTCCTCCCCTTTTACCACCTGTCAGATGTTTCAGCCATTAAAACTGATCAAAGCAAGATGATCAGAGAAAGAATTAGACTCCGTCGAAAAAAAAATGGATTTTATGTAGAATTGTAGGAAATAACATTGATTACGTCAATTCATTGAAATTACATTATTGATGTGTTGTACTGTAGTGTTTTGAAGACCAATGTAGTAATACAGGTTGCTTGTGTGTGGTCTTGTACACTACTTATATGTTATATCTTGTAGAAGACAATAAAAGACATGTTTACTTCTATGAGATATTTATTTATACTCGTTGTTGATTACTGTTGTCATGGCAATCACTTAGCATGCAATGCCTTCTTGAGGTAATATAGATGTAATGACTGATTTTATGATGAATATCATTACAGTACCTTTCTTGTGTAATTTGACATTGATGTGTTATATGGTTTTAATAAAAAAAATAAAGATTTATTAGGTATAACATGAATTGGGAAAAGCGGTAGTCGAGATCGTGGGGAAGATGAATACGAAATGTATTTACCTGTAGAGTCCTTTACAATTAGCCTAGGGAATGGAAATTACCGTAGTCAAATACAAATTCAAAGTTTTTCAAGGAATATTTACTATGATTTAACAGTGTCTCCTAACCACATATTGTATTTGAGTAATTGCCAATACGTACTTCGGTAAAGATGTAACCTTTTTCTCTACATGAAACCATCTAATTCTAAAAGTTATTAATAACCCTCTCCTTCTGTGAATTTAAAGGGCCAATCCCAACCATGCAAAAGAATTTTAACACAAACATGCAAATAAGGATATAGATATATTTTTAAACATAAAGGAAAGAGAAAGAAAAGCTTGATCAATTTTTATTGCTACCACATGCTCACAAACCGTGGATGACTTGACCC
The DNA here is from genome assembly GCA_929113105.1 of Agrypnus murinus. Lineage (NCBI taxonomy): Eukaryota > Metazoa > Arthropoda > Insecta > Coleoptera > Elateridae > Agrypnus > Agrypnus murinus. The sequence continues at coordinate 94,571,745 of OV816024.1, read as the reverse complement.
AACTTTGTCCACTGTCTCCAGGTTTTCACTTTATTTCGTGCACCAGCATTAGTAGCACCGAACTGTCTATATTTCCCATCTCTTTATTTAATTTTTGTTCTTTTTGATAAATATACTTTCGTAGATATCAAGTTCTTTGGCTGAATGAACACTTTTCAATAATTTCAATTTATCAATTTTAATCGCGTGCGTTGTGTCATATACTACATATGTTTAGCGACACTTAGTTTTTCTATGCGATTGTATTTTAAATCCGCTATATGTTCTTTGAATCTAGTCAAAATTGATCTCTTTGACTTCCCAACGTAACTCTTATCACGATCATTGCATTCAAGTTGATATGTGTTTAATAAACTTTTTTGGCTCATTTTCTATTGGTACCTACTAACGTACTCGCGCTTCGAATGCTATGTTTGTATTTAATTTTCTGTAATAATTTATCGATGTTTTTAGAAGAGTATACCACTATACAAGGCAAATTTTTTTATAAAACTTAATTCCTTGTTAAACCGTTTTTCGTTTAATGGGAATCCAACTAATCTGTTCAACAAGAAATTAAATGCCGTCATTTTATGTTGTCCGCAATGATTTATTTAATTCTGCTACAATGTACCTTTTAGTGCTGGTTTCGTTTCTATAAACATCGATTTCTAGTCTATTGCTATTGTTTCGAACTACTAGACTATTAAGGAAGGGCAGTTGCTTGTTCACTTCTTTTTCTATCGGATAAGTAAAAAAATCTGCGAATTAGATATTTGCACATACTTTGTAATAACGATAGTATTGTTACTTACTTTACCGTTACCGTAAATCGTGTTAAAGGATCCAAAAATATTACACCATTATCTTGTTCGACATCTTTTTCTCACGAGTCCTTTACATTAAAACGTATATTTCTTCCCTAGGTCAGAATTATACTCCCTGGATTTTAGTTTTTACATTTAATTTCCTTTGCACAGCTAGCATTAACATGTCAGGGTAAAATGTTACGTACCTTGTTTTTTGCAGATATTCAAATACAGTGTCAGATGTAAATTACTAGTATCCGTTCTTTATACAAGGCTACTGTCTCTTATCTCTTTATACCCAGACTTTAATTACAAAAGTTTAACATAGCTAAGAATTATATACGCAAGAATTAAACTGATAGCTAATTAATGGACAAGAACTCAACTAGCCCGAAAAACAACGATTCTGGGCACTTTTAAATCTAAAAAATGGAGATGTTTTAAACACTTGTAGCTTACCATTACGAAAACATGACAGGTTTTTGAATAAGCAAACCCATTTAATTCATATTTACCTATTCTATACCTACAATAAACGCATAAAGTCAGAAATTATGAAATGTTTGCCCCATGGATTAACGAGTAACTAATGTAGTGATACGGATACAAAATGTAAACATGGGGTGGTTTACAAAGCATATGGACGTGAGTCGCTCCACGGGTGAGTCCCCACACAATGAACACGCGTCAGGGTTAATATAAGTGCCCGAGACTTCTATTATAATGCAATTGTGGACTTGATGTACTATTAATGGGTTTAGCGTCTCATTGCACTTCAATAAATACATCTCGTATTATTGTGTGGGGTCCACGGAATACAATGTAGCTTCCGGATTCATGTAAATACTTCTGGTATTTCTGTAAAATAGGATAATTTCTCAAAAGTAATTGTGGATGGTTAGAATAATAGATAATTTGGTAGGATCTGTGGGAAATTACGTTGACAGTTTTAGGTTTTAGGAAAGCAAACTGTTGGCGCTTTCAAACTTCTTATTATTGTAATTTGGACGAATATTTGAGAAGATCTATAGTAGAACCCATCTTGCATTTTATTTTAGTATTTATGTTTGCTATGGTTGTTATTGGTAGTGATATCAGGGCGATATCAGTATTAACTTTGAGGCTAAAGTTGCAGAATCATATGAGGTATAATCGTTCATCATTACAGCTTCCATCCTTACAATGATTTACACATGACTCCTAATTTCCAGCTTTTTTACAGTTTTTACCAATGGGTTTTCATAAATTAAAACGTAATTGCAGTCTATCACCACAAAAAGAAAACCTCACATGTTTTGAGTTTTACTTTTGACATGAGTACACAAAGTATATCAACAATTGTTATAATTACAATAAAAGGTATTGTCGTCTTCCTATCTAATTATTCAAACCATAAGTCAAAGTACGACTAGATGGTGACTCAACACCATTTCCGGTCGGGCGCCACGATAGAGTGAACGCTGTCGAAGTTTCCGGTATTACCTTGACTGGTAACCCCTAGTGACCACCACGGTCGGGTCTCTCTCTCAGTTCGACGATAAATTTCGTAGAAAGTTCATTATCTTTCATCTGGTTTTATTAATTATTACTGCCCCGTTTTTATTGAATTCATTATTTTGGTAACGATAAGGGTAACGTATTTAAATTTAGAACTGGAAACGGTTTTCTTTCAGAATACTGTTGGGTTATCTGGAAAAGAGAGATAAGTAAAGGAAAAGTTGTATTTGATTGATAGGTAGATAATACAGAGCAATCATTCAAAAGCTTTCCAAAAATGCTTAAGTCGATTTTATTTTTTTTTAAGAACTATTTCTTCACAGCCGCATTCTAAATTTCAGTTTGAAACGTATCATTAATATTGCAGAAACGTTAAATTTTGATGGGTGTACTATTGAAATTATCTCAAATAAGTGACTCACTGGCATTCACTTGACTTTTTGAGGTTAACTTCCCAAAGTTCGTAGCTTGAAGTATTTTCTGTGGGTTATATCGTTATAATTAAAAACGCATTACTTCTAAAACATGTTTTCAGCTTTTTTTGTTTTGCTAATAATAACTAAATAATAATATTTATAAACAAATTAAGATGACTCTACCACGTAGAATACAGTAAAATCGAAACCTTAATTTGCATTGCATAATAATATGGTAAGTGAAAAGTTTAAAAAGATAAATATATACGTACATATCCAAAAATTTACATACTTCATTAAAAAAAATAACCAAACTCTACCATAGTTATTATAAAGATGATCAAAAGCGAGAAAAACACTAGAAAAATTAACTCGTTAAGTATGTACATTCTAAAAATAAATAAATGTTTAGACTGTACCAGAAAATTAACACATCACATCGTAAGTAACATTGACTATAATGACAGGGAAGTGAAAGTAAAATAGTTTTTAACGGTTAAAAATTACTCAAAAAAGCAAATCAAATGGGTAATAGAGATATTCATGAAAGAAAAGTAGAACGTATTCCTTGTTTTAAATTACTTATCACTTTGTATATAAGGTTGCTTCCCCTCTCAATTGGCTAAAGTTTTGGTTGCTTTCCACTTGGATCAATACTCCAAGGTGAGTGTATTTGCGGTAGGAGGCAACAAATATATTTATTCTCTGAAAACATTAAGCAATGATTTTTGATCAATTAAAAACTCATTAGTGTTTCTGCTTTTTGTTTTTACTTTGAATTTTGACACTTCTGTTCACAGTAACATGCCCAAACTGCTCAAATTGGAAACTTCCACTATAACAATTCAATTGTACATACCTACGTTCATATATACTTGTAAACTCCTTTGAAATAACACGTTCAAAACAAACAATAGGATAATCTACTATGACCCTGCAAAGAGCACTATTTAAGGATAGCTTGACGTAATTTTTGATAATAACTTGGACATATTTATTGAAATTTCTATTTAGATAAAATAGAATAAACCGTGAATTAATTAAGAAAATTTTTTTCAAAAAGTTTTCTACTGGATCTTTTATTCGCTTTATAATTTCTTGAACCTAAGAATCAATAAAATTATTCTGAATTACTAGAAAATTGTTAACATACCCGTTTCTGGGAAATCAAAGTTCTCACTATTATATTATGCGTGCATACTTTAAAACTTTTTTTGTAGAAAGTGAGTCAGATGGCACAAGTTTTATATATTAATAGTCCAAATGATCAACTCTTATCTATATTAAGACCAAAAATCCTAAGCACTTACTTCTATGCAATAATCATACTGATTAATAATAAGCAGTCTGTTTAAATTGTATTAGGTAGGAAAATCTTGAATTCTTTATTGCTACATATGACACAGATGACCATTTAACAATTTAATCATGTAAAACACAGATTGATTTTTACATCTACATAATTGCAACTTTACTGTCTTTGGCAAGCCACTTAAATTCATTCTGATTGACCGTATTACAATTTTTAGTATTTAACAATAATTATTATAACAAGATAACATATTTTTTATTTTGTAACAATTTACTGAGAGTTTTTTTATTGAGATTGTTCTACATCATAAAAGTCCCTGCTCGGAATAAGCAGTGGTTTACATTTCTACTCTTTTTTCTTCATACGGTATCTGCAGTTTTCAGTCAGCGCAGCATAGACTCATTCATAGATCATACTCAATCCATACACAGTCTTGTAAGTGTTATTTGACAACTTGATAAGCTCTATTAAACTGTTTTAGTTCCCACTAAGTTTAAAGTTTTTTGAGATAAATTGAAGCCGAGAAGGTTCTTTTTCGGTGCTTCTAAGCCACTGTGGAATTGATCGCACTGGTCATTTATCGCTGTTATGTAAGGATATTATATACCATACATAGACAATTTTCGAGAGTTGTAATTTGCAGGTTAAACTTGAACATCTTTCTAATTACATGGTTCTCAGAGAATTCTACATCTATCGTAAAAGTCTATTCCTTGCAAATAAACAAAGTCAAGTTAATACCCTAAAACTTCCAAAGTGTTGTATCTAAAACATTACTGAATAAAGGGGTATTAGCATTAACGCATCAATGCCATTTATAAACGTATGGGCTCTTTTAGAGACCCAGCAACTACTCTAAAGCAATTTCCTTTTTGTGTATACAACGATGCTAAATAATAACAGTTTAAAGATTTGATTGCCAAACACATGAAAATATATAATATTTAACCAAATCGAAAGAGTTATAAAGACATAAAGGCGAGATAAAATCAGGCAAGGTTTATAATCAACAAATCAATGCAAAATGCCTTTTACTTTTTTTAAAATAGAACGATAAAATAGAGGCATTATCATTCTTTGTATCACAACTTGAGAGACATACTCAGTGGGTGTTGGACTGTTGAGAAGTATTAATTTAAAAACATACAGTACTAATTATTAGGGTGGTTTTTATTTGGGTCATGTTGGAATTTTGGTTTTGCCGGGTGCCCATTTGATTCTAGAAAAAACTGGAAATTTTAAGACCAATGCGAACATTCTATCTCTATTCTAATCATTCGCTGTAACGAGGAGAAGTTTCCCATTTAAAATGCACGCTTTTTTCATTACTTTTGTATATATTTGAGCACTGAGACAAATTGTTGAGAAAAAAATTTTTTTGGAATTAACAGTGTTCGATGCTACTTTTAGGTAAAAAAAACTTATATAAAGCATTCGATTTTTTCCAACGATTTACAAATAAATCCAATATAATGCACCGTTCAATTAGTGTAGAAGTGATGTAGAATGCTCCATATAATTTTTTTTTCACCTAAAAGTTGTATCGATGCCCGTTAATTCTAGAAAAGCAATTTTCAGATTTTTTCAACAATTTGTCCCAGTGGTCAAATACATGCATAAGAATTGAAAAAACCCATGTATTTTAAATGGGAAACTTCTCCACGTTACAGCGAATGATTAGAATAGAGATAGGAAGTTCGTATTGGTCAAAAAATTCTCAGTTTTTGCCGGTTTTGCCGGCACCCGGCAAAACCGAAATTTCAACGTGACCCAAATAAGAACCACCCTACTAATTATATATTCATTTTATAGAAAATGTCTGTAAATCATTTTGTAAACAAATGCACATCGTGTTTCACTGTATTTCAAACATTTTTGTTATACTTACTTTTCAGCCAGCCCCGGTGGATTAGTGGTTTGCATGTTTGCTTCATAATCCAAGGATCGCAGGTTTGATCCCCGGCCGAGCTGGTAATTTTTCATAGCGGAGAAAAATTAAAAACATGCCTTCTTCTCGGATAGGAAGTAAAACTGTAGGTCCCGTGTCAATGCGATGTTTGGCACGTTAGAAATCCCTACTGGGGGTGGAATTCCCCCAGATTCGGCTAAATTCTAGTAGGGTCGGCCAAATGATCATAGCAATCGGTGCCATGAGGTACGAAGGATGCTCCGCCATCCTGATTCCTCGCCCAGAAACAAACAAACTTACTTTTCATACGTAAGCTTGAATATGCCAAATTTATATCTTTTTTTGGGTTCTTTGGCACTTTATAACTTCTTTGACTTCACTCATTGAGAATTCTATAGAATAAATATGGGATTGTTGAAATTTAAACTATTACGTATTTCACTAAAATTGTTTTGCGTGCAAAATATTATCGCATTTAAAGTAATTCACAAACATGCAAAACATAGTCTAGAAAGATTGTTAGCAAATTTTAGCATTTGTGTACTTGATCATTTCTTGCTTCGGTTTCAGAGAAATTCTTCTTTCTTTCACCACAAATAATAAAGTAGAAAAATGATTTGTGAATTTGCCCTACAAGTTATCACTTTGAATAACATAATACCAATGTTGTTTTGTATCTAATCCTGGTAATAGATTTTCGAAATGTTTTTGTTATATTTCGCCACGATTGAGTTTTAATGTATTTGTAATTTCCACTTCTTCGTTTGTGTAGTTAATGGTCGCCCAATCTCATAACGTAAAACTTCGAACTAACAATGCAGTAAGTTTTACGTTACGAGGCTGGATGGTCATTAAATACATTGCCCGGTTTTTACATTGACCATAACATATTGTTACGATACCGGGGTTATAGCTTTAAAAATAGACGGCGGTGGCAATAATACAGATGCATACAACATACAATTCACCACTCCCTTACCTTTAATTTAAAATAATTGCTCCGGCTAAATAGAATTGTTGTGGAAAGCCTAACTCTCCACAAATTGAAACTCTCCTTCGGGTCGCTTCAATAGGGCATTAAATAATTATATACATCTAATAATAACACAGTAATATGTAACAAATATAAAACAATCTTTCTTTTTTTACAACACAAATTTATTTAATAAACTTAACACAAACAGAAAAAATGAAATAAAAAGAAAATCGAAACTTGGATACCAAAATTCTATGAAATATCAATCCCAAAATAGTCTAATTCTCTTTATCTGATGATAATTACTTCTGACATCAACATAATCCTTACGTGCTATAATTAATTATAACTACATATTGTTAAATAACTCACATTTAAATATTTAAATGTTTGGCGCTACCAGTTTGCCAACAGTATTGTTATAAAATATGCAAGTCTCTGCTCTCTGCTTTCATTTTATTGTTCAATGAAGAAAGAAAGTCATTCACTTAATTAAATTCCAAATCCAGTTGCTAGTCTAATCGTGACAAGTCAATTAATTTTATAGTTATAGTTCATATGCATTTACAAAATCCAATCTTAACGAAAATTTGATAAATCTATTACACAGGCCCACAAGAAAAAGTTTATAGTTGAAAGGTGAGGTACCATACCGTATGTTTTTTGGGGTGATGAAATCGATCCCGGGGTCAGAATTGATTGAATTGATCACCCAAGAATTTCTTTTTAGATGTATTTTTATAAATTTATTTATTTATTGATATGTTTTGAGATTATGTCGATATCCTTGGGTGATTCGTTTTCAGCACACCAAAAAACATACGGTGTGGAAGCTCACCTTTCCACTACAATTTTTTTGTGCCTGTTATCAAATAAGAAAAATTCCATTCTAAGTAAATTGTCATGGGAATAAATCTAATGCACTTGTTATTAAAAGAAAATCACTTGGATTCACAGAAGTTTGTTAAATATTTAAATGCTTCAACGTTTTTCAAACATAATAACCTAAGAATTTTACATCTTCTTGGTTTTTAACTCAAAACGTAACCTTTAAATTAATGTTTGCTTTTTAACAGATGTGCACAGAGAGTCTGTTACAAAAATGGCCGGGTTTTTATACTTTTCTGGGAAATAATTAAACTCTATTGGAAATTTTGCATATAAAACAAAAAACTCTGACATTTGATTTATAACTTAACCAAACTATTGTTTATTAATTTTAACTAATCCTAAGACTAATTAGATAAACCGATAGATTATTAGATTCCCTATCTAATGATATTCATGTTTTCATTCTACAACAAAACCTCTATTGAATGTCAATGAAATCTCATCTTTACACAACTATTTATTGATTTATTTACATAAAAATACCTTTTCTCACCTTCGTATCTTTAACAAATGTAAACTTTATATGCTACAAACATTATTTACATAATTTCAAATATCAACAAAATGAAAATTCAAGCCAATTACATTTTTTTAGTATACGATGCCTAAGCGCACATACTTGTATGTTGTTTTACTGATATAATTTGTAAAAAGCCACTAAAAGCCAATTGCACTATTTGCTTTTTCACTAAATGTAAAGCAACTTATGGAACGTGATTCGTTCTGCCCATATAATCAGTGTGACACGAATATCTTGTAGTAACTTTAAAGCTGTATAGTGACTGTCAAAAACATTTAAAAGAATAGGTTTCTAGTTCACAATGTAGTTCTTAAATCTTGGCGCTTTAGTATTTCTGCCTAGGCACAGCCAGACTGGCTAACAACTATTAATCGCAATTAATTCTATCAGCTGCCATCTAGCTCGTTATAAGGGAGGGCAAGGTCCTTACGTTAGGTTCTTTCAAAGAAGCGCTTTTACAGTCGACTTTTATTAAAGCATTGAATCATGAATGTCAACTGTACGTATTAAACTCAAAACGTATTTGCGATTTCTACCAATGCTATTGACCTGTAGAGCTGAAAGCTTTACAAAGGAGCAAAGCACATCTATAAAAACAACGTAAATAATAAAAGATTATTATAATAATATCTCTTTTAATCTATAACCCATAAAGTTTTAATGCATTCAATTTGAGATTAAACATAGAATCTCAATAACAAGAATCATGTAGGTAACCAATTCTAATGGTGATCCTAATCGAAAAATGTTATTCGTACTTATTTATGAAATGTGGTTACTAATTGATGCCTCTGTGTACGGTTCTAAAGAGGATGAAAGCAGATTCATACTTAGAATCAAGCCAATACTGTCAGCGAAATCAAACATGGCCTGCTCATTCTCCTGACTTACATTAATTACTTATCTTTAAAACAGGAGTAGACTGAAATTCCCCTAACAAAACATTATATCTATAACTGAATATTAGACCAGCTACATAGACAAGATCCTAATAATAAATGTGTTTTATAATATTAAAATAATAATAAAAGTAGAGAAACTTTGCGCACTTTCTGCAAGTATTCGAGCTATTCAAAAGTTCTGGAAAATGTTTGTTTACTCAACTTAATTTCTCTTCTATAAAATAATTGATTAAAGTTAAATACTACGCTAACAAATACCCGAATAAGTCTCTTGAGGGTTGAGAAGTTTTAACAAGACAGTTTAAATGTTCCTTCCTATTTGTCTTTAATATCAATTAAATCTACTCGAAACATACACCTAACCGTTTTACATCCCCAAATAAAATAAAAATCTAAGCATTAAACGTCAAACAAAGCTTTTAATTATCCAAGGCAGATGGTTGTAATAAAAAAATGTGCGTGAAATAAACGGGTTTAGTTTTGTGATTGACCACGCGTGCTGCGTTTCAAAATTAAACAAAGCAGCTGCAAGCTCGTAAACGAAAAACTGATCTGTGCAAATTATCTGATTTAAGATGATTTTATGAATTAAAAATTAAGCCAATTTTATGGTTGGTTGTAATGAACAAAAAATAAAGTCGAAACTTAAGTGTTATGATTGAGAGATTAAACTTGACAGATAAATTTTCAGCTTTTCAGAATACAGGTGCGTATGATGAGTTCTTCAATTTTAAGGTTGGTGGAAATATGAAATACAGTGAAATTCAGAAAACAAACTGAAGCAGTTATGATTTGAGTGATGGGTTAACTAGATCGATTTACAAAGAATCGTAGATTTTTGAAGAAATTGACGAAATCTTGATAAGAAGATAACTGTGATAATTATTGTGAATTATGCTGACAAAGTATAAAACTTTTATTCATGATCTGTTAAATAGATCGGTAAATTAGAATTTTCCTTATAACTGAGGATAGATTATGCTTGATTGATTGAAACTGATTTTTAATAGTTTGTCATAATTCATAAATATTAGAATTCTTGCCATGCTGATAACAAATATTTTTTAATAATGGATGTAAATAAATGACTTATTTATCTACAAAAAGTGAATATTTATTTTAAATTCAATTTGTTACATTTTAAACGTATTACAACATTTTTCTAAATTTCATTTATAACATATACCGCATTTGTAAAAAAATTAAACAACAAAAGTTTTCCTATTTGAAATTTATACTTAACATAAGATTTTTTGGGCCACTCTCAGATAACTTGAATTTTCCTGAATGTATCGTTTATTTAAATATCCCTGTGTTAAAAACGAGTTTCTTATTATTAATTAGCGATAACAAATAGTAATACAACCTTTGCTATAGCAAAGGTTCAGCAGGTCATAAGCTAATTATTTATTTTAGAATAATGGTTACTTTTCTGGTAAATGTTACATACATTACCTGTATCTATCGATATGTCAGTTACATTAACCTAATATTTTTATAACACGGATTCAATTAAAAAATGTTCTGATTTAATTTTACTAAGCATTTTGAGGTCATCTTCAAACCATAGTTACTTTTTATTAAAAGTTCACTGAAGCCTTGATAATTTAAAATTCAATGTGTATTGGAAATAGGGATCACATAAGTTACTCCGCGGTTTTTAAGAAAATAAATGTTTATAGCAACATTGTAAAAGAAGTTTGTAGGTGCACGTTTAGAGTGCTACTGCCAAGTGATAGGTTTCTGAATAATAGTATTTACTAAAATATTTGCTATCACATACGTAACTGTTATTTTGTTTTTATATAAAAAGAAAATAATTAACTTCATTGTTACACAGGGAGAAATGTTTGTATGTTTTGTGCACAATTGCCGAGAAAATTAAAACAAATTGGGTCTAAAACGGCGACAGGAACAATTTGTGCAATGTAATTGCATTGTTTTGTGCAAAACAAATTGTAATGTTTATCCAAACAACTTATTATTTATATCTTCATACCAAATAGGTAACTACCTAGAACAATTTGTTTAATGAATCTTCTACATTTTGTAGCATAGTTTTGCACAATGCTGTATTAAACACTTGCGATTCTCATGTTGAATTTTTGCACAATGTTGTTGGAAAGGCTTATGAATATTGGAGTAATGTGTCTATAGTAGTTTAGTGCTTATTTGCACAATATTGTGTTTATTTTTCTTTAACCTTTAATATTGCTGAAAGAAACGCTAAACACTGGGTGATTTAATGATACAAAATGTGCATAATTTTATCAAAAAGTTATATGTATATTTAATTTAAACGCAAAAATACAAAGAGAATACATTCATATAAAGAAAAAATACAAATTAAACAAAAGATCTAACTGAAATAAACGATTTACTATTTAAATTAGTAACAAACCATGGCATATAAGAGTGCAAATTTCAAGTTGGAAACATGGACTTTCATCTGATTCTATACATCAACCTCAAAAGCATGACAATGGAGTAGGCAATACTTTATTATTTTATTTTCTCAATAATGCCAAACACTGGAAGATCATCGGTCGGTCCCTTTTCGAATTAATGGAAAATTTGGTTTGTAAAACGTTCCTAAAAGTGGTTGACCCAAGAAGACGAGAAAACTCGGCACCCAATTACGTCTGGAAAATGAATGTATAAATAAGTTATTTATTACATAGCACTTGCACTAAAATAAATGGATAAATTGAATGCGCCACAATAATAATAATTTAAAATATAGTGTAAAAATTAAAAATACTTACATTAATTAATTTTTTATTCACCTACGTTACATCCGTAGTCTGCAACTACTATCATGAATCTACTAATCAAATATGTTCCATTTCCACTTATCACAGCGTTTATTGCAGTTTGTTTATGTCTGGAGTCTGCTCTGAGAGGGAATAGATGGAATTGGTCAATCCTACATTAAAAATACAGTTCCAATTTTATTTGTATTTTTTCTGCATATACAATTTAAAAAGCTGCATAATACTGTGCATGATTACAGTTAAACAACTTGTATCAAAAGATACAACAAGATTGTGGAAAAACGCAGCACAATATTGTGAACTATTAATTTCTTCAGTTACTTCAATTTGCTTTGCACAATTTGTTAAAGTAAATCTCACAACCTCTTCAAACAATCGTATTAAGTAAGAATACGCAACGCTTTAAAACAATTGAACCCAATTGCAGGCACAAATCGTACAATCACAACTAACCAACGTTGTGCAAAAGTACGCTACAGCATTCTACTCTGTGTAGGGAACATAATCTAAATGAACTCTTCACAAATCTCCTGTTAAAAAGTTGGATAGTCCAAATAAAAGCGGGATTTTCAAACAAAAGTACACAATGGCCACATAAGTTACCGTCACATACGTTACCATACACTTGATAACTTAAGTGACAATATGGCACATATGTGACTAGACACTTAAACTGAAATTTATTGGATTGTTTATTTGCATTTTTTTTCTTTTTAATGCGTTACCATAGTTAACACATGTGCTTAGTTTCTGTTATAATAAGCATATAAAATATAGTTTATCTTCAAACGTCAGAAAAACATGACATTTTAAGACTCAGTTGTTAAGGTAGCCGTATTTTCTGGCGATTATCAGCAACGCCAGATAAAGTATTTTACGAACTGCTGGTGGTGAGTCAGGGCCAAGTTATATTAAAACAAAAAAATTAATTTTGTCAAAATTTTATTTTTCTTGAAACGTCGAAAACATGATATTTTAAGAAGATTTACATTTCAATTCATTCTTTACGTTTGGATATAAAAAAACATAGTTTAGCAGCTTTTTGTGCTTCGGCTGTTTTACTTGCCAAGTTCACTTAAGCTCCTTATAAAATAATATACTATTGCCCAAATTTTCTGGTTTCTGATTTTATAATATTTTTAGTCTGCGCGAGGTTTCGTAACTTATGTGACATTCACAGAAGTTACTAATTTAAAAACTACCCAAAAATTGGAAGAAAATGCAAAAAATGCACTGCTCGCTCTTACCTGATTTGGTCACAATAAACGCTTTCTAATTAGTTTACTTAATAGCACATCGATATGCAAAACTTAATTTTTAAATTTTACTGTGAATGATTAATACAAGTTATCTGAGAAGTACCCTTATATATAAATATTTCATATCATTTCATTTATTTTGCGATTTAGGTTGTTTTTGTCATATTTTGAATCAATTCTATAAAAATATTTTTGCAAAAACTACGAAACTGATACATACCTATATTTGTATTATCCACTGTTTGCGACGTTGAAAAAAATTCTTTATGCCATCAATCAATATAATTATATAAAAATGTCTTCCCTTCGTAAGATTTTTCCCAACCCATTTCGTTTTTTAGTGTATTTCCCATCAAAGTGAATTCTAAGAGTCTGATTGGAAATTTTCAGTTCACCTTTTTATTGTTTATTCAATTTCTTCTTTTCCTTTTGGAGATGCATGTAAAAACAGCATGTAATACAAGCCAATAACATAATGTCCAATTATAGGTATAAAGAAATATTAATAATTTTTCTTTTAGATGTTCAATAGACATACTTTCAAGTCAAGTCAAATCGTTTAACTCCGAAAGTAGAAAGACAGAAATAATAAAATTCTTTTTGTGTAAATGAAGAAATTTTTCAAAAGTCAGAAAATTCCATTAATGAGAATTTGGAAACCTGCGTTGAAGTCAATTTCAAGGTAAAAAGTTAAAATAATTAATATTTAAAATATATTTGACTGTACAAAACTTACAATTAAGAGGTTATTACTTACTTACGTTTTGAATTATAACTGAATAAGTTTGCATTTTAAAAATAATTTTAAATTTACTTTTAACACTTTAATTACGAACTCAATTTTATCCCTACTTTGTATAAAATGATTTAATGGAAAAAAATTTCTTCACTCCTTAAACACTTAAAATCAAATGAAGAAGTTTGATTTACATTTGTCAATTAAGAAAACAATCTCGTTAAATTGATAGGTTTTGATCTACAGGGTGATCCAAAATGAATGAAGAATGAAAAGAGTTTGAATTTACCGCCATGTTAAATTGTTGTCACGTTGGCGACACGAATACTTTTCATTCTTCTTGTGTTTTACAGTGGCGTCTCAAAAACAATCTAGCTTATTAAACTTCATCAGTTTTAAATAGTAAACTTACCTGACTATAAAATTGCCTAACAATCTGTAGATCTGAAAAGAACTGTTTTGTAAAATAAGAAAACAAGCGAAATAAAGCAAAAATTCAATGAAAACCCGGAAAAACGTAGCAAAGCACAACGATGTAAACGAGAAAGTGACGAGTTGACGCTGCAATTTGATGCAACAAATTTCAATGGTGCTACACTAACAATGTGAAATACACTAAAATCTACGGCGCGAATTTCAAAACGTCCTCACTCAATTTGGATCAGCCTGTACATAACAAAGTTTAGTCGTTTTTACTACAAATCACCTGTTACTTACTAAAAATATATTAAGAATCTTATCCACATGATGACATGATAAAGCCAAGGTTGATTAAATGATTTATTCAACATGACAAATACTTATTTTCGACGCCTGGAACGTGAAAGAATCTAATCCATAAAAATTGGGAAATTGATAAAAATGGAAATTCTAATGAAACTTTATTACGGTGAATAACACTATCAGGAAATAGATATTAACACTTATATAGAACTTATTTTGGTGTAGTACTCTTTTTATCCTAACGAAATTACAATCTATTTATTTACTTCAAATTTTCAAATTCATGTGCAAGGCAACATTTTTTTTGTCAATACTACTAACAAAGTTTCTTTCAGTGATAGCAACACGAAGTATGGTTAATGGCAGTTAGTAATGCTTAAACTAATAGTTAGTCAAGACAAGACATTGGTTCATTATCAACTGACAATAAGATTTTGGTTCATGTCTGTACTGACCACTAGAAGTAAACAAGCTGAAACGTTAACAACAAATAAAATAAACAAAGTTTTTACTATAGGTAGTGTATTTTTTTAAATTAGTGACATTATCAATTTATATTCTGGTCTAGACAGATACCAGACACATACGTTTTGTTTGCTAATGCAATAAATGCAAACAAGAAAAGTGCAATTAATTAAACGCCGGACATATTATGAATATTCACTAGGTTATTTCGACGTTATGTATCGTAAACATAACGAATGATAAAATGGAGTATAATAAATTAAAAAGCTAGTTTAATGAAGAGATCGCTTGTGCTGAGAACCTGATTGTGTATGGTATACCAATTTAATACTCCACAAACTAATTGTTATTTATGAGCCGCAACTATAATATTTCATTTATATTCTGTGTGTACCTTACCTACGTCTCAATTATAATCTAGCTCTTGAGTAATAAACTTTGTATGTCGTTAAGTTTCAACGTTTTATTTATTTGGTGCAATCAGCATACGCGGACATAGATATTTTAACAACCTCTGTTGTTCTGATACATACATTCCTATTATGCATACATACAGCACATGCTCACACGAACTACAGTAATAATAATACACAAGTAACATTTATTGAAATTACAACTCAACTGAAACTTGTGTCACTAGATTGATATTGATGATAAAAGAATTCGACCTTATTAAACCTTATCAAGACATGATCATTACGTTTAATTACATCCAAGAACCCAAAAACGTTACATATCTTATTATACTGTTATTAATACTTATTCAGTTGGTCACTTCTCTATGTATTTTATTCCTCTTCTTGAATATTTGAAGCACATGATGTGATTTCTAAGAATTTTTTACAAGACGTACATATACACTATTAATTCACAAATATAATACCCTATGCTGAACATAGGAATGCTACTGCTTTTTGATTTAATTTAAAAATTTACGCAAATTACTACTGCACAGTAACATTATTCACTGTTTGCTTATCCGTTTAGTATTACTTATACAATTAGGAAACGTAAACAATACATAAAAATTCAAAAACTAGGTTCAAAATATTCGAGACTGAAGCTCAAGTATTAGATAAGTGTTGCAAGCAACTGCAGGGAACTCTTACGATTGTGGCAACATTGGTTTTAGACAAATAAAAGTTGCATTTTCAGTAGTCTCACTTTTTAGCATACCAGCAAGATTCCATTAACTTTACTGAATTATTGATTCCATTTATCGATTCCTTCTATATATCTTCCTTTTATACTATATTCCTTTTATATTATATAAAATATATGGGTACAGTTGATAGATTTTTATATTGTGCTAATAATAATTGTACATATAATTGTGCTCATTACAAGTGTATAATGGGACCTATTCACCTTATTCACTAGTGCAGTTGTTCCTAAAGTGTGTTCCGTGGAGCCCTGGGGTTCCGTGAAAATATTTTCGGGTTCCGTGGGACCGTTGCCATAATATTAGGAAGATTTATGAAATAAATCTTTATAATAATTTAAGGTTGAAATATAAAATTATAAGTCCTATAATATAACAAAAGGATGTTATACTTGCAAAGCTTTGAACTCTCCTATAATAACAGTCTAACTACTATTTTATTTGTTGTTGCCATTTGCTACCACATATTTATGTGGATTTTTTTGAAATATGGAAATACAAAAACGAAATATCACGATAAAATGGATGCTTCACCAGATAGGTATGCGAATTCACTATCAAATATTAAATCAAGTTTTCAGAAAATACCGAAGTTTAAAATACTAAATTAATCGTTTACTTTTATTTCATAAGGTTTTTCTATATTTTATTTTATTTTGTTCTTTATTTTGTACAATTTCTATTTTTTATGCTATTTTGTAAAATTATTTATTGCATGTCTTGTGTATCTTATAGTTACGTGCGTATTTGAATAAATCATTTGTAGGTAATTTTTATTTTTTTTAATTCCCGGTTAAGATTAGGATGTTTGTAGATGTGGCTAAAGTTCCATGATATTGTAACGAACAGGGATACCACGCGAGAGTTCTCGCCGTGTCGACAGCTGTTTACAGCACTCTAGAACTAGCGTGAGGAATATATGACATATCGACGTCCGCTAAGGTGAACAAGCCGCGGCGGACTGAGCGTTTTTGGCACGTTCTCCACACTTCCGTATGCATATATAAGCCTCCGCGCTATGCATATATAAGAGGGGGGGTCATTAGTCAACGAGTTAAGTGAGTACGCGCATCGTAAATTAGTAGAATAGAAATGTGTAGTACAAGATAAATATTGTAAATATATAGTCTGTAAATAATCTAGTTTAAGTTCGTTACAGTTTATAATTAGTGTTAATGTAAATATTTTCCTTTGTTAATAGACGATTAAAACAGCACTTTTAGTATTATTTAAAAAGAACATTACAGTGTTGTCAGGTGTCGGATTTAAAATAAATAAATAAAATTATATAATAAATAAAGTGCCGTGAAAATAGTGTTAAAAACAATTCCCACCGAATAATTAGAATAGCGGCGAGATTGTTATACAAACTCAAAGTGGCAGACCTAAGGCGAGAACTGGAGGAACGAGATTTGGAAATTAGTGGAAACAAAATTGATTTAATAAATCGCCTAAAAGAATGGTTTCTAGAACATAGACCTCAACTAGGCCGCAATCGACACTAATGTATTGTTAAGTAAAATGGAAGAAAATTCTAGAATGTTAAAGGAAAAATTACTGAAGAATTTTAGAAAGTCCGAAGAAAATGCTAGAATGCTAAAGAAAGAATTGCTGGAAAAGTCCGAAGAGAATTCTAGAAGGTTTGCAGAATTACTAGAAAAGTCTCAAGAAATTTCTAGAAGGATTAAAGAAGAATTACTAGAAAAGTCCGAAGAAAGTTCTAGAAAGGTTAAACAAAAATTGCTGGAAAATGCCAGAGCGTTGGAGGAAAAAGGTTTCGAAGAAATGCTGGAAAATGCCAGCGCGATAGGACTGTTGGAGGGAAATTGGCGCAACAAGATAGGATAATAAAGATGGTAGAAGAGAGAATCGGCCAAATGCAGCTGTCACCAACAACTAAGAAAGATAACATAACCGAAATGCTCGAGGATAGAATGACTCAACTACGGTTTCCCTCAACGGCTGACTAGTCGTTTAATGAAGTAACAGGACCTTTATACTCGACACAGACGCAAGTAATCTGGCCATTGGGAAGTACACTCCCAGATACAGTTTGGCAACTTGTCCAAAAAAGTATGTTAATATTCAAATTGACATTAAAATTATGTTATGGTTATGAGACGTTATCAGATCAAATATTTTCTCAATTTTCAATTAAAAGATCAAGTTTTTAGTTGTTATTTTTATTAAATTGTTATTAAAATACATTTTTTTTCGAACGTGCGTCGGTATTTGTACAACGAGGCTAACCAAGTAACAATGTTTAACAACGCATTGTCTTTATAAAAATAATTTTAGTAACTGCAGATTCTGAATAGTATTTTTAAGCCTTTAAGATTTCCAAAAATAAACTGACGAAAAGCTTGTTAGGAGTTTATCTTACCTGCTTTGCTTATCGGGATCGGCATCGTCTCCTGGAGATGATTACATGATGATTTTGTTGCGGTCTTTCATTAATCTAGAATCCCTTCTCCATAGAGTAGTTGCATTCTAACTCAAGATGTTGCTGGAGTGTTGTAGAGCTAGCATTCCTGTAATTATGTTTTTAATTTTAATCTAACGAGTGTATTGTCCCATTCGTGTATAATCTACAATCAAGTGCTGAACGTTCAAACAGCATCCACCATAGTTTGGATTGACGTTAGCTTGATATTCACTACTTTTTTATTCACTACCTTCAACTTATTTCTAGCTAGATTCTTTCTACGCCAATAGTCTATTTTTGTTGGAGTGTGGATTGACGATTGTTTAGATAATAGTTAAGTCCTTAAAACATGTTTTTGTAGGGTTACCATGTCTGTTCATTGCTCACAAAACTCCGCTGTTCAAAGTCTAGGGCACACTTGAACAATAATCGGAATGCTACATCTAAAATCTACGATAAAAACTACGATGCATCAATTCAGAAATAAATTAAGCCCAGATCATCGCTTTTATATACAACCTTTTAGTAACTATTTGACAAACTTACAGTTACATAGCTACACAATTTTATATCTTGTATCTGATTTAAAAGAGTTCTAGAGTGTTTTTCTAAACACTAAATAGGTTAAATATATGTAAAAAGAGATATTATCTTGAAGTTTGTTTAAGGTGGCGGAAAATCATAATAGATTTAAGCAGCGATTATATTGACTATAGGTCAGATTTTAATACTAGGATTTAGTTGAGCCTAAGTCAATTAACCCCTCCCGTCCCTCAGTAAGAAATTTTAAACACCACAAGCACAAGTAACCCTGGTTTGACTTCCTTATCAAAAAAAGCATATTATGAGATTTTCTTCACTATGAAAAGTTTTCAACTCAAGCCGGTAATCAAATCTGTGTCCTAGAATCATAAAATGAGCACGCTTACCAGTGCTCCATCTCAGCTAGCATGTGATATATTTATTCAGTTAGAACAGTACAATATTTGACACTCTCTTAGAGTAGAACTCTTCTTCTTTTACACCCATAACAGCGATCATGTACCTAACCGCCGTAGAACTAAATGTGGCGATAATATAAAAAATTTAGAAAGGTCATCAGCTTTTTATAGTTTTACACAATCAGAAAAACACAATTCAGTTTCAGGAATTTATAAGGTTTATTGCAAAATTGTTATTAAATATGTGTTCGTGAACAGGATGCGGTAGATCGAGAAGAAAACTCGAAACTGCAGGGTTTTGTGTATTTCGTTTTGGTACCTTTAAACACATTCATTGTATATCTATGTAATGTAATATCAATATTATTAAAATTTTATTGCAAATGCAGTAAAATCTTCCAACTCGTCCGGCGTCTCCTAGTTGCAGATTATTAGTTAGAGGTTTCTAGTAGTTGGATAGAACTAAAACAACAGTTGCTTACGTAGCTGCACCCCTCTCTCCAAGATCCACTCCAAGGGTTATGAATTTTCGTCCAGCTAAACAATCCTAAATTCATTAATATTGTTTTATTCGAATTCCTCATAAAAACGTGCAAAACATTCTGTTGAAACTTACTCCATACGGATTTCATTGAGTATTTCAGTTCAGAAGTGTTTGTAAGCGTGCGTGTATCATCTGCGTGTTTTAGCTTATGGGAATAAATTTATAAGTTTCAAGTTGATATTACTACTATTATACTACTATGTTCTAATTTTACTTTATCTTCCTATTTCTGTTGATAGTGGTGTGTATTTCGTGGTTGTTTGATGCATAATAACTTGTCAATGACGTCATGTCATTTCTACGCCTACAACTGTTAACTGACGTCAAACTATAGATTCGTCCAATTAAACCAAATGCCTAGAAAATCTAACGATTTTTATCTGCTATTATATCTATTTGATAAAATGAAAATATACTTTATTTGTTATTCTAGCTAGATCTATGTATATGTATTGTAAATTAGGTATATAAATTTCAGTTACTGAAACATTCAAGGATTTATTTGCTATTTGTAGTCTTGCTTTTATTTTGCACAATTAGCTTTGTAAAGATTGTTCACGGAATATTATAATTTCTGAGCATTTGTAAAAGCAGACGTTTATTAAAGTAAACAAAAAGTAATTTTGTAAAGTATAAAGCTTTCCCATAACGATCTCTATGGGGCAAAGACATATGTAAGTAGTGCATACTACTCTTAAATGTAATAATCCCAGTCAGGTCCTTTGTATTGTTCCTCATTGTAGATATGGGGGCTCGACACGCAAGGCTCCCATACACCGCTACTGGTGCACTCCCTGAGCAATTTGCTTTCATGTCGCGGACCTGTTCTGTATGGTGATTTCACTTTTATTCTTTACAGATAACTAGTTAATGTTCCTTCGAAGTTTCCTTCGCATGTAAACTTTATTATTATTCGAGCAAAATTTATTCTGAAATATTTCGTGAATTCCAAATTCTAAATTACCTTTACGAGGTAGTATATTATGGTTACAGATTAAATTCCACCAGCGAAAATACTCGGAAAACCGACTGCTACCCCATCTAAGCTATAATGAACTTTCTTTTAAATTTAACCATAAAAGAGCTATAAAAACGGTTCGCTCAGTCCTGATAATTGCCTATGCCTTGTGTTTTCACATGCCCTGCCAAGGCTGGTTCTTACAAAAGCGAAGTATCATATTGTCATTTGCTATTGTCTCTAGTAGCAAGGTATAAACTAAAATACATTTCGGGTTTGCGTGACCTGTGCATATATTCCTTGCCGGGGTCGGCACGCGATGGAGCGCTCATTCGTCGAATTCTGATTGTGGCAGGGCCACGTGCCATTGTTCCGGACTCCCTCGACATCCCCTTTGCTCCCGCATTACGTACTTACTTCAGTAATTTCGGTTAATTTCTTCTGTGTCTATAATAAAATTGTACACAAACTACTGTTGTTCTTTAACTCATATAATGCTTGCATTCTTCAAGAATTCGCGTCCGCCATTACAGACGTCGCGACGCAGGGTGGGGCCGGCGGCGGTTGCTAGGGACAACAACGAACGAATAGGCACTGAAATATCACCCCAAATATACTGGGGCAGCTTGCCAATGTTCTTAAAGTTGGTAAAAAATTATCAGCAAAAAGATCCTGTTTTTTTGTGTTATTAAAGTTAGAAACGGGACAAGATTAAAAGTCCAGTTATTGACTGGCCGGCAGGCCCTTATTAAATTCTGTTTTTAGAAAAAATAATTGATTTTCGGCAAAAACAAACAAGAGAAATTTGTGTACTAAAATCTGTAAAATCAGCTGATCGTCGTCGTGTGACGGATTGACGAAGAGCATATAAATATACAAAGTCCACGCAATAGCGTGCGCTCGACACTTGAGGATCTCAGCTGCAACGAAACACGCGAGCCACGTTCACGTGGTGTAGTATGTGAACTGTTGATTGAGTCAAAATGTGTATTTTAGGTCATAATGTGCTAATAACAGTATTTTTCAGAATTGTTTGGATATTACCCTTTAAACGATCTCAAGGTTATGTTATGTTATGGACAGTAATACATTTTAACGGTCATAGACTTATTACAATACTAAATGATTTCTCAAATTATTGTTGACAGTGAATATTGTGGATAAGTAATAAGAGATAAGTTTTTTCTAAATTCCAAATGAATATTTTATGAAATCTTTATATTACATGAGTACTATTGGTTTCTAGGATAATGATCTAGGTCAGCAAGTGCTATTTCTTAGCCTTTTCTTTAATACAGAAAATAGCATCAGAATACTAAGTACTTCAATGGAAGGAGCGTCACCAATTCCGCCACCTTCTCCGCTCAAGCTAAACTCAAAATTAAATCTGAGTTGATTATAAATACGAAATTTAAAAAAAATTATATTAGCCTTGCTTCCTTCTTTTACCAGATTTTATTGCATATGTGACCATAATCCGATATATTTGAAACGCATTAAATGCTTTATTATGTACAGTTGCGATCATTCGCTAAGGAACGATGAAAAAATAATGCTTGCCGATTTTTTAGTTTTCTGTATAACATACGCTGCAACTCGACCTGATTTATGAACTGGGCTATAATAATGTTAAAAAGTGAAATGTTTTTGAATACCATATACTAACCTTACATTTATATTGTACAAAACAATGGAAATTCGGCGGTTATGATTTTTGCATCGTTCCTTAGCGAATGATCTCAACTGTACATATATTGATTCTTTGAATCTAATCCCATCTACATCTACCATATTTCATGGTATTTCGAAAAACCTCTTTAAAAAAGTTGATCGTTAATTTCCTGCTGCAATCTGTCTGTCAGTGGTATTAAGCAATATCTTAAGTACCAATAGTGCTATGAACTTACCCCTAATGATAGATAGTTGAATCGATAGCACTTTCTCCAATTCTAGAAGCTTCAGCGATTAATTCACACCCGACTTGTTTATGGAGAAACACGTTATTATATACGTTACTAACTATATCTTTATTATAATATTTTACACATGCTCATGTAACTATAATTTGAGTTATAATAACTTGAAGAACCTGTTTTAAATACGCTGATATAGCTATTCTTCTTAACATAAAAAAAATAAACATTATTTCGCATTAGATTTGGATGCCACACGTTTTGCGACGGAGTGGATTTCATGTAATCCAGTGATATCCAATCTGAATAGGTATTAATCTCAGAAAATAATTGCCTGCTCTGTTACTCGAGAACTGTTACTGTTACTGTACCGTGCAAGACGGTCCTAGCGTAATACGAATATAAAAAACCATTAAAAATCTAGAATCTGGCTAATTTTTTGCATAACTGTAAAAGACAGCAATTATATGTTAGCATGTCTTCTAAATTTTTGAAAAAGTCGATGGTTGCTGCGTTATATTTAATTCTTTTGTCGTCAGGTTGGACATTTTTAGAATTTTGGTTCTCACACTTGCGCCTATCGGACCCTACTATCGTCATCTATATATTCTTGGGACTTTTTAAAAATCTGACTTCTGCCCCAGAATTGGTCAGGTCAAAATAGATAGTTTGAATTCTGTATAACAAAGTAGCAGGCAGTAATTTTCCGATCACACCGTGTATACATTTGGCGACAGGCTGTCTGTTAGATTGGAAAGGTGTTTTGGTTGTTCTTTTTAAATTAACTTTTAAAATTACCTTGTTAGATTGTTAGCCTGCTGTCTCCATATCATCAGGGCCATATGAAAAAACTTAAGCGTCAGCTATCTATTGCCTTGACCTGGCCTTTTCTGAAGCCAGAGGTCAAATTTTCAGAAAGTCCCAAAATTGCACCTACAGGTGACCCTTGTCAGAAACGAATACCAAAAATCGCATTAAAATTTTTCAACAAATGATGGGGACTAACAACCCAAAAATGCTCAAAGTAGCGACTTACAACGACTATAACGGGAGAACTATCAACAAAAAAATCTAAAAGACACGCCTAACCGTATTGCCATATAAATGATTTTCATTTCTAATTTTAAATTTTGCAACTACACAGTCAGTAATTAAGCGCAAGTTGCATAATTTTAACACAGTTCGCAATAAATCTGGTTTATAATTTTACATTTGCAAAATGATCTGAATTAATTTGTGTAATCATATGCTCGAAATTTTTTTTATGATTTATAATTACTCACAGAATAATTTACCTTACATTCACACAGGTTAGTATGAAATATCACACTTATAACCGATCATAAAGACTAACAAGTCACTAAACGTGACCCGCTTCTACTAAAGTCACGCGCCCGTCTCTATAGTCTAAGAATTAAATGAAGAAATTTTAAGAATATTAAAGAAATTATCACCTGTGTGATAGCCACCTAAATAAGCAATACGGTCGGAGAACAAGTTGACGTGGTACGTAATAAAGAATATCAGCGGCGTATCATACTAATTTGTACTAATCTTTAGAATAGTTACTCTTGCATAAAACTTCATATAAGGGAACCGGGACGCAACTACTTGCTGCATTATTCCTGACTGACCCGCTCGCAGTGTGTGATCACTGCGTGAATTCGGATATCTATGCCCATCTAAAGCACGTAAACTGTGATGTCCAGTATAGTTCAAACTCGCATCACTGGCACTAAAAATCGCCTATTTTAAACAGTTTTCCTCTCACATACTGACAATATATTAAACACTGCTATCAAAGGAATCTTCTTAGAATTTTTCAAAGTTCTATGGTATCCTCATTGTATACTATTGCGTAGTATAGTTATTGTGGATAATGTAGTATACCTACAGATCAAAATACTTTGGCAGGTACTGTAACGGGTTAACACTTGGGCGGTGTTAATGTTACACTTATTATTAATTCTTTT
Organism: Agrypnus murinus; assembly: GCA_929113105.1. NCBI lineage: Eukaryota > Metazoa > Arthropoda > Insecta > Coleoptera > Elateridae > Agrypnus > Agrypnus murinus. The sequence continues at coordinate 94,546,661 of OV816024.1, read as the reverse complement.
AGACGGAATAAAACACAGTTTTATATCTAAGAATTATTTATTTGACTCTACTAGTTTATTGATACGCGTTGCCTAGTACCATTTCGTATCTATGCAAAATTATATGAGTTGTGAGTCGTTCACAACAGTACCTGCCACACTATTATTTGTAGTGTTTAATTAACTTGGTCCATTTCTTTGAAATTCCTAATTGCAAATCTATTAATGTCGACCTATAACATCCGAAGAGTTTTTCCAAATCTTTCTTTGCATTTTTGAACTACATATGCGATACCTGTAAGTAGGGACAAGACGTTCCGTCTTCGGAAAGTAGGTTTATCTGCATGTTATGTATATGACTGTAACATCTTACAATTGTGCTTTTTTTCTCTATTATAATGATTTTCGATCATAATATTTATAAGAATTAATTGCCTTAGCTGTTGAAGTTAAAGTCATGAATTCGTATTATTATCCAATAAAGAAACGTTAAATGTTAACTGTTTGCGTTTACAGTTAATAATTCCTAATTGAACATTTACTATAGAACGATTCAAGTTTGAGTTGATTTTATTAATTTGGTACATCTACAGAACATGACTTAGTTAAGGGAGGTATTTTGGTTGATAGGATTTTCATTCGCAGTTATATCTGAAACAAAGACGATGTATTGGTTTAGTAAAATTATAAAACATTACATATCTCATTGACAATAATATAACAATACAGAAATAACCTTGACTACAGTTATTAAGAAACTGATATAACTATGTCTTGAAATGTAGTTACATGGTTGACAATAACCATGATATTAACATAATGACCAAAGAAAAGTTATTTTGAATTGAAAGATAAACAACAGTATAATAACAAAAATAATTGCAATCTAAAATAATGGGGAGTTACCAAGGGAGTGGTTATGTAAATAAGGAAAAGAAAATATATTACTAAAAGAAAATGGTTGCAAAATTTAATTTTTCCTGTCAAGAAATGTTTAAAAATCAAGAATAATAAAAGTTTAATATTGAAATATAATATAAATACAAAGATTAGCTAAAGTTTCACAAGTTTTATTAATATCTTAACCTGACAATATTGTTTCGACACTTTGTGTCATTATCAAAGGTAGATAAGATTGATAAACAAACACGTTGCTAAGGATAAATACATACAGAAAATAGGTAACTAGATACAATACATAACAAAAACTAAATATCTAACAGTTCTAATAAAGGAGAATTACTAAGCTCAGTTTGTTCATTCATTAAAGGTACTGTACGTTTATGTCTGTATATTTCAAAAGCTTCTAAAATGTCTAATTTGTGTTTGTTGTTGCAAAAATGTAAGAATTTAATGTTGATTTGAGGTGTCATTGGGTGGTTCTGTTCCAAAATGTGTTTGGCATAATTCGATTTTTCTGGATGTTTAAGTCTATAAGAGCGTACGTGTTCTTTGTATCTTATGTCGAAATTTCTAAGTGTTTGCCCAATATAAACCGAATTACAAAAAGAACAATTCAAACGGTAAATGCCGGATTTCATGATATCTTGTATTTTGTCTTTAGCATTGAATAAAAATGAAAAGGTGTTGGTGTTAGTTTTATAGGTTATTTTGTAACTGGTGGTTTTTCTTAGTATAGTTGCAATTTGTTCTGATATCTTGCCAAAGTATGGTATTGATATGTAGTTTGTGTCTTGTATTTGAGTGTCAATTGGAAATATTCTTTTGATAGCTAACCTATAATCTTTTTGTTGAATTAAAGTGTCAATCATGTTATGGTTATAATGGTTTGCATGTGCTAATTGTTTGATGATTAAAATTTCTTTATCAAAATGTGATCGTTTCATTGGAGTAGTTAAAGCTGGGTGTACTAAAGATCTATAAGGAAGATCGAATATTTGAATTAGATCTTTCTAAACACATTATTTTTTGGTTTCGTTACGTTGATGACATTTTAGCTTGTTTTGGCAGTTCTTTTGAGGTTATCAATGAGTTTTTAATTCTTATTAACAGTCTTCATACAAACATTACACTAGAAACAGAACAGAATAGAGCTATTAATTTTTTGGATTTAACTATTACAATTAATACAAACAATGAATTTGATTTTTCCATATACAGAAAACCCACAAGCACAGACGTCACTATACCTAACGATTCATGTCATCACAAAATGCATAAACTAGCGGCTTATAGATCTTTAGTACACCGAGCTTTAACTACTCCTATGAAACGATCAGATTTTGATAAAGAAATTTCAATCATCAAACAATTCGCATATGCAAACCATTATAACCCTAACATGATCGACACTTTAATTCAACAAAAAGATTATAGGTTAGCTATCAAAAGAATATTTCCAATTGACACTCAAATACAAGACACAAACTACATATCAATACCATACTTTGGCAAGATATCAGAACAAATTGCAACTATACTAAGAAAAACCACCAGTTACAAAATAACCTATAAAACTAACACCAACACCTTTTCATTTTTATTCAATGCTAAAGACAAAATACAAGATATCATGAAATCCGGCATTTACCGTTTGAATTGTTCTTTTTGTAACTCGGTTTATATTGGGCAAACACTTAGAAATTTCGACATAAGATACAAAGAACACGTACGCTCTTATAGACTTAAACATCCAGAAAAATCGAATTATGCCAAACACATTTTGGAACAGAACCACCCAATGACACCTCAAAACAACATTAAATTCTTACATTTTTGCAACAACAAACACAAATTAGACATTTTAGAAGCTTTTGAAATATACAGACATAAACGCACAGTACCTTTAATGAATGAACAAACTGAGCTTAGTAATTCTCCTTTATTAGAACTGTTAGATATTTAGTTTTTGTTATGTATTGTATCTAGTTACCTATTTTCTGTATGTATTTATCCTTAGCAACGTGTTTGTTTATCAATATTATCTACCTTTGATAATGACACAAAGTGTCGAAACAATATTGTCAGGTTAAGATATTAATAAAACTTGTGAAACTTTAGCTAATCTTTGTATTTATATTATATTTCATGATTATGGAGTTCCACAAAGTAAGGCTGGAGACAGTAAAAGTTTAATAGTTTATCAAGTGTAAAAAGGCATATATTTATTTCAGCTATAAGAAAAGAAAATTTAAAAGATGAAAAATAAAACTTAACAGTTGACAAGAAGCACTAAAGGTAAAGTTCCATTCAACTAGACCTGTTAGACCCGAAGAAACCGAAACCCGATAAAAGCAGAAAGAAATAATATTTATTTTTGAACATAGTTCAAGCACTAGCGTAAAAAGGTAATTTAATTAGATGCAATTTACCTCAACGTTTTAGTTGCGGATGAGCATCCAATATTTAGGGGAGTTCCAGAGTCCAGAAGCAGTAGGCAAATTCCTGCGTGATGATGACAGCCGACTGAAAAAGGGGAAACCTAAGTGAATTAAAATACAAGGTTTGTGACAAATATAAAAAGTGTTAGTAAAAGCATAACTAGTGCTCTTCTGAAGGAAAAGAAAAAGTGAATCCATTTTAAGATCAGTTTAGTTAAGGTTAAAGGAACTCACCATAATTCCTTAGTAGATTTGTTTGTAAAACTGCAAGTGATAAGCCACATAACCTAAAAAGAATAAAAGTTAATTATAATCTTCAAATATTAAAAAAGAAATAAAACTTACTTGATCGAGTCATCACAATTGTGCTATTCACATTTTGGGGTTATGTTAGGAACCAAGCGTCAAAATTGACATTTCGAGGTGATCGGGGATTTTCCATTTAACCAGACCACCATAACATCAAAGAGGTAAGTACACCATTTGATAAAATCGCATTTCATCAAAACCGTAAATTCTCATAAAAGAACCCAATTGAGGATTCCTTATTCAAGGTCTCAGAATCTAAAATCGTAAGGTTATTTACAATCATAAAAGCGACCTGAGATATACAATGTACAATATTTTTCTATGTAGATGCAGATCAATGAACAATAGTATATTGTACAACTAGTGATACAATGACGATGTTTGTAATACGAGTATAAGTTTGCTTAACGAGCCGCGAAGCGGCGAGTTAAGCTATATACGAGTATTACAAAAAGGAATTGTAACACGTGTTTTACATATTACTTTGTCTATTTCGCCTTAATTTACAATTTACTTTAAAGAAATGGGAAAATGTACACGCGGGTATTTTTGATGTGGTAATGTTGGTAATAACTGATAACGCATACAATGACATCCACTGTCATTTTGAAAAAATCACGTAGGCAGGGAAAAATTCTAGTTTAAAAAAAGGTGACAGCTTAGTTGTTTCTTCTGATATAAGATAAAAATGTATTTTTATTATAAATAATTATTTTGATAAGACAATCATGTACTCAATCAAGGTTTTACTGTTTCTATTACAATAAACATTTTAATACATCAAAACTGCTTAACATACAACAATAGAAAATAACTAACCTAACCTCTAAATCTAAACAATGAAAATGAAATTTGAGTAGGGACGGACACGGGATTCACGACCATCAACTTGATCCGGAAAACCAACAAGCTTTTCAGCGCATTTTCGTAGGAAATCCGCTATTAACCGCGCTTTGTTTTAATTCAAAGCTTCTTAAAATGAAATATGTTTCATTATTCTCGCTGTTATTTCTGAGCATCATAACATTCAAATTTTCAAAACGGCGCCAGTTAATGAATACTTATTAGTACCTATCACGGGAAAGTGCTTTTCTTTTGGATAATGTGCCCCCAAAATACTTCCGCGGGTTGGTTGTCGAGCATTATTCCTTTCCTTTTTATATTCTTCCTAACACCTTGGTTATGTTCCCATTAGTAGGTAAAAACTGAAAAAAATTTTTGATGAAATGGAGGTGTACATCATTCAACTCAATTAAACTTACCTCAATATCGACAAGCGATATACGTTTTGGCTTTTTAATCTAATTTTGATCTTGAAATCAGAATATAGCTGTGTTATTGCTTATTACGCATTTACGTCTGACACTGGACTTCGTTGACAGAATGACATGACAGAGTAGGCTGGTAGCAAAATTTACTTACTACTGCCAGCCTTACAAATAAAAAAATCACTACTTTCAGTTGCACAAAGTAGCACTTTGTGTAACTGTTTTTCGCAAAAACAGTGTCACAAAGTAATCTTTGTATACGCGAAATAGACAAAATAATTTTCCTATTATTTCCAATTAAAAGTCTGCAACATTGCACTATATAATGTCTGGATCTCATTTAATTTAGTCCTAACTGCTTTTGATGAATTCTTTATTAATATTAGAAAATTCTTTAAACATTGATCTTGTTAATCTTAAAATGAAAATTCATGATTTGATCTATTTTTATTAATCAACTTCCAAGCAATAACTATTCGTTATGGTTTAGGAATTCACAGGTTTGCGATCAGTCAATTGATTGCATTGCACTGCATTAATTCAATGCAGAGTTGATAGCAACAATTTTGAAAACGTATTAATCACTTGTGTTGTATTCATTATATTTATTTTCTTCATTAATATTCAATTAAACAGCCAGTTTTAAGGCATTGGGATTTGTTTGTGTTCATCATCATTTATCTACAACTCGTCAAATCTTGGATGGCAGATAGGATGCACAGAAGAGGGAATGAAATGCAAAATGTGGAACAGAGATGTTAGAAGGTAAAGCGGCCAAGTGTGGTAGAATTCTTAAAAGTACACTCGGCTACACAAATCGACTCGTTATAATTCCGCGTTGTCAGGTCCCAGGTGTCTTTCATCCAAGTCTCATCTGCCATCCAAGATTTGACGAGTTGTATATCCTTCTTTTTATTATACATATGTATTTTCGTAAAAATGTAATTCTGTAAAATGCGAGCTCGTATAGGCATTATGTTATTTGCAGGTACCTGTATTTAGGACGTTCCGCTATCTAAGCTTCATAAGATTCTTATTAATTTATTTCTTGGACAGACACTCTGAGAAGCCTAATATATACTTCTTGCAGTAGGTCATTCGTAGAAACGATATAATAAAATTAATAAGCATTATTATAGGAAAACATATTCAGATTTTATTGAATTGTCATAAAGATTATTCTGTCCAAAATGTTATAATTAACTGTTATCAGTTCTGAATAAAAAAAACACTGCAGTAGTATAAATTTGAATGGAAGTATGACATTTGAGAAACTGTTATCATTACGGGCATTCCAGGCTAAACTACATTAGCTATAGACCAAACATAATCTACAATCCAAATGAATGAAAAGCATGTCAACTTTTTTCTTCAAAAAATTCAAAATGCGATTTTGGATATTATAATTTTGGTAGAGCATTTTTCTGTAATCTCATGAATAAATTAGCGATACACCCCTAGTATAATAACAATTTTATGATCCATGAATCATTGCTGTTGCTGACAAGTACAGCCACTTTACATGTGTAATACTGAAGGGTAAATTTCACAAATTCTCGTCAAGCAAGCAGAATTAAATTTGCATTTTTTGTATTTGTTACAACTGACATATGTTATTTTTTTCAGTACTACACAAGGTATGAAGAGACAGCTTGCACATTTACAAACATAAACAACGTATATTAATTCGTTTTTAAATTAGTACAAATTTTTGTCTGTTTCAGTCATCCAAATAAAATTACATTTCAGACAGGCACGTTATACGAACTTTACGATACGAAGTGTAGATAATAGTTATACGTTATTCTTAAATGAACTGCAGCTTTATTCGTAACGTTTTATTTGGTTCTTGCAAACCGTGGAAATACTAATTCAGAAACATAATTAAAGATCAAGAGCAATAAAACAAGAAGAGCTTAATTCCAATTTAATCCAGAAACGTCATCGTATAAAAACACCAAGATATTCGAGCACATAAAAAGGTGGGGAATAATAAATAAAAGGGTTGTCCGCGGCGTGAGCTCATTAACCCAGGGCCTGGTTATTTACGAGCGACCGCGCAGCCCCCCTCGCTTGCGGTAATTATTTTACCTTATCGCGGTGCCGGGTTATCCTGCTAGAAGGGGCCCGTCACCGGAGGACGCCCGGAGGAGATGGCGAGGTGGCGCGCCCGATACCAGACCAGCTCCCAATAAATCCACACCAGTTCATTAAATGTGAGATTTTGTTACAGATACATTAGCTATAAGAACAAACATAATTCGAGTTCGCATTCAAACCAACCCACGCTTTTAACACCTCGCTACTGTTGCGAATAATTGATGTTCCCACGAAAGATTTGCTTGATATTTCATTTTTTTCCCTGCTTCTTGGATATCTTTCTACCACCATGCACTTCTTGTTAAGGAAAAACGGAAATATTTATATCCCTTATCAAACACTTCCTTTAGGTTGTCGTTTCAGTATGAGAAATGGTGCAGTTTATTAAAGCGAAAAGTATTGATTGTGAACGTTGGATTTATACCCTTGCCTTTTCTCGAGGTTGTTTCACCTAAATTAAATAGATTTGGTGTAAATTTGACGCAAGATATTAATTAAATAGGAAAATGGTATTAGTAACCCTTACTCTTCAATACAAAATTGATATAGTGGCGCCAACACGGAAAGACAGAGACCTCGAATATCTAAAATTTTAAGTTCTTACTACAACAAGTATTAGCAATGTTATGAAACATTATGATATTATTTTAAAAACCTTTGTTCTAAAATTTTAGAAAGGTAAATGAATCTACTCAAACTAATAAATGCTTTAGTTGAGCATTTCTTCACCTTACATTATGGATTTTATTTCTGTACAGTTTATTTTCAACTAACAGTTAAATAGATTCGAACAGAGTCGTACCAGTAATGTTACAATAACAATATTGGAAACTAAGACAAACTATGTTTATGAGCTATCATTACGTTTTGGAAGCCACAGACTGCAATCATGTAGATGTGAACATTTCCTGGCCGTGCTAGGTATCAAGTTTTACTTTGTCTACCAGATGTGCAAGACCAAAGAATGTCATATTTTTAAAAGATTACAAGATTACAAAGATTAGTCTGTATGAGTAACATGTGGTAATGTAGATGAATAATGATAAAACGGGAAGAAGATTCTTAGTTTGGAACGCTAATTGTTTTTTATTACCAATCGGCAGTTCTACCTGCATAGTTCTACTACCAATATACTGGTTCCTAGGCAAGTCTCGTAATAACACAATCCATGCATTAAAAAAGACTTACATCAGAGTAATCTGTTGAATGATAGTGATCTATCCAACGTTAGTAGAGAAATAAGAATATATAGGCCCTAAGGTAACTCTGACAGCCAACAACAGCTCGTGTCAGTGTGTTTGCTTAAAGATCACTTGTTAGATCTCTAAACTCAATGCGAGACATTTTCTTTATCACAAATGTTACCAATCCAAATGATTCTTAAATATATTATGTTCATGATTTTCCTGGCTAATCAGTGACAACAGAAATGCGGCAGTTTTACCTAATTTGAAAATTAAATTGAAAGCTTAGTTATCAAATATTTTGTCCTTCCATTACCATAACATTTGGCAATGACACAACTCGCCATTGTTTTAGTGTTTATTATGTCAAGTGGATAAATACGAAAATGTAACACGCCATGTGTTGCAAGTCCCCTAAACGCCAAAAATACTATTTTTATACTAAATGGTCTGTATACAGTGTACACTGTACAATATTTATGAAAAACTATAACACTTGAAATCTAACTTCATATTGGCCTTAAGACGCGACCCGAGACTTCTGGTTAAATAGAGGTAGTTTACTGATAGGTTTTTGATTTTTAGATTTTTCTCAAAAACTATTCAAGAGATTTCGAGGAACTTTGTTGTATGTTGTAGAATTTTACTCCTTTACTAATTCCTATGCTAAGCTCGGTTGCTTAAGATGGGGGTGCTGAACCCTAGTAGAGTTTTCTATACCTTTAAAATGATGAGCGGTATCGCCATTTTATTGAAAATTTTGAATTAATTTTGTTCTATTATTTCTTTTCTCTCTCTTGCATAGTTTTTGAGAAAATCTAATTCGAAGGAATATTTGCGGAGGTATTTTTCAATTTATTTAAAATTTTGGTAAGCGAAAAGCCCTGTAGTGCCAACAACAGATATGTTTTATTTGCCGTTGATATACGAGTAATACCCAATTATAATCAACTCAATAAACGAATCTCCCCAAGGAACACTCGCAAAAAAGAAAAACTGGGCACAAACGATACTAGCACCCTATGGAAAAGGAAAGAAGGGAAAGGGAGAACAGATGTTAGGTAAGGGGGGTAATAACCCAGTGTTTGTAGAGAAAATAAGAAACGCAACCCTTATGAACACTACTGGGACACCGCGGAACCAACAGCATTCTAAAAAAAACTAGCTGAAAGGGAAAGCCGGATGGAAACAAAAATGATGACAATAGATCGCAATGGAAAGGGACAAAGAAAAAGAAAAGAGAAAGAACAAAAAATATATAGAATGAACGAGGAGAAAAGCGATAGGAATAAAAAACAAAAGGGAAAGAAAAGTGAGACAAAAAATTCAAAGGTGGAAATAAGGCTGGGAACATGGAATGTGAAAACATTGTTGGTAAAGGGGAAAATGGAAGAAGTAGGGAAGGAAATGAAAAGATATAAAATAGGGGTAATGGCATTGCAAGAGATAAGATGGGAAGGAGAAGGGAGAATAGAGAAAGAAGAATATTCAATGATGTATGGGGGTGAGAAAAAACAGGGAAGAAATGGAACTGTGTTTATGGTTAATAGAGAAATGAGAAAAAAAATTATAGAATTTAAGCAAATAAATGGCAGAATCTCATATTTAAGATTAAAAAATAACATAGCAAACATTACAATAGTAAATGCATATGCACCCACAGAAGTAGCAACGGACAACGAAAAAGACAAGTTCTACGAGATATTAGAAGAAATGTGTGAGAAGATTCCGAAACATAATAATATACATTAATAATAGCAGGTGACTTTAATGCAAAGATAGGGAGGGAGGCTATGTAACTTAGCAACGCAAATGAATATGACAATAGCTAGCAGTGTTTCAACATAAGAAAGAACATAAAATTACATGGATGATGCCAGGAAGGACCGAAGGAAATCAAATTGATCATATCGCAATTAGAAAGAAGAAACAAAAAATGATACATGATGTACGGTCCTATAGAGGAACTAGTGTAGATACAGATCACCAACTGGTGATAGCAAAAATAAAATTGAGAGTCGTGGAGGGTACAAAAGGGAGAAGGATGCAAAGAAAATGGAACACAGAAGAATTAAAAAACGAAGAAAAAAGAAGAGAGTACGAGAAAGAGCTTCAAATTCAACTAACTAGAGAAAAGAAAAATGACAGTATAGAAATAGAGTGGAGTAATATAAAAATCAGTATACTGAAGGCGTCAGAAAAAATACTAGGCCTAAATAAGCAGCGTTATAGAAAGGATTGGTTCGATGGCCAATGCGAAATACTAATAAAGAGAAAACGGGAGGCAAGGTTAAAATGGATACAAACTAGTAGAGAAGGTGACTACGAAGAATACAAAGAAATAAGGAAGGAAGTAGCAAGAATAATTAAAGTCAAAAAACAGAAGTGGATTGATGAAATGATGGACGAAATAGAGAAAGACGGTAAAAATAACACAAAGTTGTATCAAGAGATTAGGAAACAAAAGAGGAAAAGGATTATAGCCGCAAACATAGAAAAAGGAGAGTGGGAAAAACATATACAGGAAATTACAGAAAAAGATGAAGAGATAGAAGGTAATGAGGAGATAAGGGAAAATGATGAGGAAGAAGAAGTCGAGGAGCCAACAGAAGAGGAGGTCTACGAAATAATCAAAAGTTTAAAAAAAAGGAAAGCCACAGGACCAGATACTATATGTAATGAGATGATCAAAGACGGAGGAGTTGAAATAAAGCAAAGAATATATAAGTTGATGAAACAGATATGGAATAACGAGACAATGCCTGATGAGTGGAGATCTGGAATTATAGTACCAATACCAAAGAAGGGAGACCTAATGTTATGTGAGAATTATAGAAAGATAACACTGCTAAATATAACATATAAGATACTAACTTCGCTAATATTAGAAAGATTAAAAAAGTTCACTGAAAAAACATTAGGAGATTATCAGAATGGATTCAGGCAAGGGAGATCGACAATGGACGCAATCCATATAGTAAAACAAGTAGTAGAGAAATGCTATGAGCAAGATATTGAAGTGGAGATGGTGTTCATAGACTTTAAACAAGCATTTGACACGATAAAAAGAAGTTCGATATTAAGGGATGCAAAGGAGATCGGTATACCAAAGAAATTGTTAAAAATGATAAGAATGTCTATGGAAGGATCGAAAGCAGCAGTACTATCAAGTGAAGGACTAACAGAAGAAATAGATATATACAAAGGGGTACGACAAGGGGATGGATTATCAGCGACATTGTTTAATATTGTAATGGAGGGAATAATAAGGGAATGCAACATAACGGGAAAAATAATAGAGAAATCTATCCAGGTCGTTGCTTATGCAGATGATATCACAGTGATAGCAAGGGATAGAAAGAGCTTAGAAGAGACGGTAGAAATGATCAGCAAAAAAGCAAAAGAAAGAGGGTTAGAAATAAATCAAAACAAAACAAAATATATGAAGATTACAAGAAAAGATGACAGAAACAACGGAAGAGTAAGAAGAATAGGAGAAATTAATATAGAAGAAGTGGAAAGTTTCAAGTACCTAGGGACAATAATAAATAAGAAAAATAATAGGAGTGAGGAGGTAGACCAGAAGATACAGTCAGGGTATAAAGCGTACTATAAGCACAAAATGATAATGAATAGCAAGAAAATAACCAAGAGAACAAAATTAAGATTGTATAAGACAGTGATAAGACCTATAGCAACGTATGCAACAGAAAATATATGTGTCACACAAAGAGATGAAGAGAAGCTAAAAATATTTGAGAGAAAAATATTAAGAAAGATATTCGGAGGGAAGAAGATAAGTCAGGAGCAATATAGAAGATTAATAAACAGTGAAATTGAAGAATTAATAGAGAACGAAAATATAGTTAGAGTAATAAAAGCCAAAAGAATTAGATGGTACGGACACATTGATCGAATGAGCGAAGATTCAATAGTGAAGAAAATGACGAAATAGAAACCACAGATGCGAGCAAGAGGAAGACCTAAGATACGCTGGGAAGAGCAAGTAACAGAAGATATAAAGAGAATGGGAATTACAGAATGGAGGAAGAAAATGAGAAATAGAAAGGTATGGAGAGGAATTGTGAAGGAAGCAACAAGACACAGAAACTTATAAAGACTCATTTAAATTATTGTATATATTAGTATATTATTTATAAACTTGTAAAAAAATAATATAGTGTAATGGAGTGACGAACCATTAACACTTAATGTAGTCAAAGAGCCCTAAAGGGCGGCTTCAATTCCTATCACGAATGTATAGCCTTTTATATATAATAAACGAATGGGTTAATCCAGGGACGCTAAGTTACTGTTATTTCTTTGAATAGGCATGCTCACTTTGTTCAGTTTTTAAAGCCACTTTTACCCGAGAATCAGCACAATTCATTTATAACTTTAGAATTACAAAACATAGTTTGCTATGAATAAATAGATGCACAAACATTACATTGTTACATTGTAACTTCGTTACAGGCCAGGATATTACACCAATTAGACTATAACGGGAACTTTATAATAAGGGAAAAGAAGTCCTAGTTATATTAAAAAATTATTACACAAAACATTAACCTTAATCTGACTGAATCTTTGCGTCCAGCAAACGTCTGCTCTAAGACAGCAGCCGCCATTTGAACTCGGCACAAGCGTTAGTATAAATAAAAGACACAGATACAAAAGAAACGGAAGGTTATTTATTTAAAAACACAAATAAGAATTGAGTGGTTTATACCACACACAAAATGCAATGAATAATCAAACTATTATTTGTAAATAATCCCCTAATAATATAAAAATAAAATTATGCAATCAGAAATCCTATACAATTTTACATACAATAAATTCACATAATCGACATAACAAAAATTTAACTACATAACATTAACTAAAATGGATATCTGAATCAGACTTTCTGCTTCAGATTTACGCTTTTTACTGAAAAGTAATATGGTACAAGAGGCAACTGCGCCTTTAATATATTTTATTAGTACCAAATGAATTTAGGAATCACTCGTTACCTAACCTCAGAGTTAAGAAGGAGAAAATGTTTATATAGTTTTGGTGTTGAGTTCTGTGTTGGTATTGGTTTGTCTTCTTTCTACTCTTGTTGGTAGCTGGTAAAATACTTTAATTACAGATGCGGTTCAGATAACAGCTGAGCTGGTGGCCGATAAATACCCAACGTCTTGGACGATGGAACCAGGTAGAACGCAGCTAAAACCAAGGAGATTAAAGAAGGTAGTAAAAGTAGAAACCGAAGGAGAAAAGGAAGCCTAGAAAGAAATACTGTATAAATCAACGGTCTATCAACATAGCCAAAAGCCTACCGGGAAAGATGTTTTCATCGGCTTTGAAACAATAGTCAATGGGTGGATTATCACCTCTTGTTATATTTGTGTTGAAAGGTATTCCTACAAAACAAGGAATTGTTAGAGATAACCATAAAGACTAGAGTAAATAAAAGGTGTACCTTGTAGCAGAGCTTAAAAGACCAATAAAATCGGATTCCTGCGATACAAACAATCGCCACGGTGAAAAACTGATCACCAGGAATTTAATTGCACTTCATTCCACAATAAAGTTATAAAGAGAGAAATCATCAAACTTTCCTAAAACTGGAATAAGGCAAACATTATTTGCAAGTCAAATTACAAATAACTTTTAAAAGCAAAGAAGATGATTATCTTATCAAAAAGTTCTAGAAAACCGAGATAAATCTGAATTCACCAATGAGGTAGCCTGAACAGAAACATTACCAAATAAGGAATGGCCAATAAAAGAGTGTGCCCATAAACACTTCCATATTTGGAATGACAAAAATATGATAAACACACTGGAGAAAAACCTTTTAAGAAAGAAAAATTTTAGGTTAAACATTAAGTGAAATTGAAGTGGGGAAAAGCCTTTAAAGAAAAATTGCAACAAGATTTATTTTTATACAATTGTAACGCAGCATATACAAAATATCTATTATATTTACTATTAAGAAATATTTACGATCAGTAATTACATGAATTATTTAAAATACAGATTTATGTATTGCCAAACCACAGAAGTAAATACATACTTGCGCATGGTATAGGGCGGTGTAATTTTTAACGAGAACAACAGAAAGATGTTTATGTGGTTGTCAAGACCGACTGCTTAACGTGTATATCTGACAACACGGCAAAGTGTACTGAGGCTTTATCTACAAGAAAAACCTCTAGCCGATTCCGGGAATCGAACTCGGGGCGCCTGAGTAAAAGTTGAACCCTTTTTCGCGTGGTCACCCACTTCACTAACCTATAACAATCTAATATTACAAGCATTTAGTACTAGCATGCATTCTCTCTTTACTTTGATGTATTTTACCTCCATAAACAAAAATTATTATAATAAAATTGCACCTAACACACAGTCAAGTCTTATCATCTAATTTGATGTGATAACTTTTTACTTGACTTCTTTTTATGTTTCAGATTTATTTGGCGCTACATTATTTAGCTTTCTACCTCAACTTTTTGTCGTGTTGTTTGGATATATCTTTAAACATTTTAGGTTTTCTCTATTGTATTAACATGTATTACAGGTATAGCAACTAAATAAATTTATACTAAGTCCTTCTTTTTCAAATTGTATTAATAAATGTGCAATTTGTACACATAAATGCAATATCACATAAATAAAAATTGAACTTCTAAGATTGCACACTTGAACAAAATATGCTTTGGAATAATTTTGGTATATTGGGATATTTTTCGGATAATCGACTAACTTTCTGATATTTTGCGAATAGACGGATCTATACGATCCAATCGGTATCCGACGCGGTCTGTGTCCGATTTACTCCAAATCCGACTAGGATTGGGTCGAATACGGATTTCACTTATCCAACTTGCACCTCTAGAGGACCTCTCGATTCAAAGTACGTTTGCTTGCATTTAAATATTATAGTTTCACTCTTCATTGTTTTGTGGCGCATGTTGCTATTATTCAATCAAAAAGAAATTGTGAAGTTATTAGTGAGAAGTAGGAAATGAATTCCAGAGATGTTGGTTTTTCAAAGCTAAAATATGATGATACTATCCCGTATTTGAAAAAAGCTTGAGTGCTAACACAATATTATCTGGCAACCTAAATAAATAATAATCGGTTACTTGACTCGTTTAACAGGTCTTTAACTAAAACAAAACGTTGTTAATTATTTCATTTTAAGTTCAAATAACAGCAGCAGTCGCTACTTGTGCCTGATACGTTAATCATAATAGCGAATAAAACGCGATTTTCTCATTAATTACATGTAAAGTTTATTTACACAAATTATAATGCGGTATACATTAAAGAAAACAAAATCAGTATACAGAAAACTCATGCATTATTTTAAATAGTGATCGGCTTTGATAGTCACTTTTGCAATCAGCATTTTACGCATCATTATTTCATTCTGCATGATCTGATCTACCAATCTTTCAGTGTTATAAAATAGTAATCTATTTATTAAATTGAATGCTGTTATGTTTATCTGATGTATTATTTATTGTATAAGAGAAGCAATGAATAAATTATAGTAAAAGCTAATGCTTTACAACTTCGCAAGGCTAGATAATTATAAGGAATTAACAGTCGGTGAACAGATTAAATTATCAAGATAGAGATCGACGAAGACAGGATTTATCTTTTTGGACAAGATTAGTATTCAATACGATCAAATGTGTCTCTTAAAATATAACAGTATCGAATTACCGTTTTCTTGCAGAATAATCTTTAAAGACAAATTTAGTTAAATAGTTGACTCTTTTAATTGATACTGACAATATCTGAATATACAGAATATTTTTTACTTTTTATATTAACTTTACACTAACTAATGTATTTTAATCTTTTGGCTATAGTGATCAGTTGTTGTTGACTTGAAATTTACCTCAAATATTTTTATAAAATAGTTTTAGTAATTTTTAAGAGGTTCAGAAAAATATTAAACGTAACACATCAGTAAAGTGTTTTGCGGAATTCGTAGGCTTCCAGTACAATTAGATACTTTAACACTTTCCTGACTTATTGCGTAAATAACTATTTACCATTACCTGAAAAAAGCTTAAAAATATACAAATGCATATATTTTTAATGTAAAAGTTAACAATTTTGTTGTTACTATGTTACAAAATATCTAAAGTAATTATTTTTGATTCAATACCACATTTTAATTGTTTTGTATATTCAAAAAATGTTATTATCATTTTCGACAATTTAGTTGAATTAAATACTACAAAACTTCCATGAAATATATCGGTTACTATTACTAGTTAGTATTACTATTTTGTATATCCATTTCCGGAAGCGGTCAAGTGGACGCGGCCAAGTGGACGAGGCCAACTGAGCGCGGCCAATTGGGCGCGAAATAAGTGGGCGCAGTGACAATTTGGTGCGAGACTGTGAACGCAAAGACAACTGGCCGCGAAAATCTATTAAGTATACATGCTACATTAAAATTTTTCTAATATCTAATATGTATAAGTATAAAATCGCTTTCAATACTAATACAATTATTATCTGTTAATATAAAGTTAATTAACATAATTTTTTATTATGAATTTTGAAAGAGCATGAAATTTTCACAACAAATATGCTAAAGAAAGTATAATACTGTATTTTGAAATTTTCCAGATAATTCCTTTTAAAAATTAACAAATTAAAAGATTCTGGAAATTGTCAATTGTTAATGGCTACATGATTTATGGCTGCAGTGCGTGCCATACAAATCAAACTGATTTATTTTTGCCTAAACTATAGCAGATAGCAAAATCGAACAACAGACAAAAATGTTTGAAATTAGAATGTTTGTCTGTAGAAAATGTCTGAAAGATATTGACAAAAACCATTAAAAAGATATGAGCGTCTTTGCATGTGGTTGATCAAATTTTAATCACTTACGTAACACCCACAAACAAAAAATGAATTCAGATAAACGCTTTTCCCATTAAAGACTCGCATTCAAAATTTCATCCCCATCCCTAAAAGCATTATTTTGTTATTTTAAAAAATAACCTTTTTTGAAGATCTTTTACTTTTAGACAGAGTTAAGTTTGGTTAGATCGTCCTATATTGGTCTCTAGAGCCTTGTACAAACCATTTAGAGACATCCTGTATTTCAAATGCAGTCGCTTTCTAAATACATCTTAATTTGGCTTTATATACTAATAAATTATGTAAGTTATGCAAAATATGTGTCATACAATTTATTATGTCTTTTAAGCATCTGTATTTGTTTGTCTGCAATGTTGTTATTTTAATCCATAAACAAATATAAATATATACCTTTACTTTTTTTATCAGAAGAAATTTAATATAATATGTATAATTAATACATTTTCACGCCTAGATGTCCCTGCGCCCACTTGCCTCGCACCCAGTTGATCACGGCACTTGGCTAAGTCCAAATGTCCCATCTCGTCAATTTTGTTTTCTTGCATTAGACAGTAAATAGTATTTACTAAGAAAACGTAAGTACTCTTAATTTACTGTTTGTTTAGAAGTGATGCCCGAAATATACATTGTTTAGCAACCTATGAACTATGACCTGTTCAGTTTGTTTACTCTGGCAACTTCATTAAAAATTGAAATATCCCTTACATATAAGGTCAACAATTAGACACGCACATGTAAGGTCACAGTTACCGCTACTATTTTAATAATACTCAATATTAATAGGTTGCTAAATAAATTCCTAAATTGCGATGAAGCTTATAGTTCTGATTGCTTCTCCAACGAGTCATTCTACCACAATTCGAGAATTGATATTTATGTGAACATTCAATTGCTTCACTGGTAAGTAGTATATGCAATATCACTCACTACATCATCATTTTGAACGTCACATGAACTAAACCGTGATGGTTCATTTTGTAACTAATGAAGTACTGCTTCCGGTTTAACTGAAAATGCTAGAAACTTGTCTAATTTCTCCTGAAGACTCTAACTGATCAAAATTTTAGACTTATTATGACCCTTCAACCTTTTTTTAATTAATTTGGTGTGTTCTGTAGTTCACGCTGCACCTGCATAGTCTTTTCCACATCTGTGAAGGCCAATGTTTATAATGTTAGTGGCATATAATGAATGTAGTGACAGAGAAAAAGGTGTTGAATTGCGATTATTGGTATTGGTCGGTAGTAGCCTCGATTGGAAATAGTTCGACAGTGTCGTTGTGCCAGCGGTGGTGATGGTGTGACCTCTTTTCCCAACTTACTGTTATTTATATGTTTGCTCTTCTTGAAATACTACACAATGTATAGGTAAACAATACTTTGTGTACCACCTTTTTGGAGCATTCTTAATAATAATAATTATTAAAATGATCATATATTAAGGTTTTGGTCATGTTAAAAGTGATGCTGATTCTGAAATGTCCCTTGTGCAAATTCAAAATCGTCTTAAAATATTTAAACTTTTTTTCGTGTTTTTCATACTTGCTACAGCCGGTTGTTATCAACCAAAAGTTCATTTCTATAATGGTATATCACCTCCAGATGTATTTAAATTCATAATTGTTGTAATAACAATACGTCACTCTATGCAGGTAAATCATAATACGAAACTGCAAAAACATTTTTAGACCGTAAGAATATTTACTTGCTATGCTCCCAGAAGCAGTCAATTTTCAATAGATTTCCACAAAACTGTTTTGTAAAGATAACAAGTTATTGGAAAACAGCCTTACTATATTGTAATCTATCGAGTATTGCATAAGCATTCTTATAGTTTTTTCTAGATGATCCAAAGACAGCTGCTAAATCTTATAGTTTGAAATGTAAACCGTTTTTTGTCTTGAAGAAATACTGAAATGTTTGTATTGGCACTTGCAAACCACCATTATAATACTTAGTCTATAGTGAATAGCGAAGATGGATTTTAAAGAAACTACTACTAGCTATAAGAATTATTTAAAAATTCGTTCCAAAAGTTCCAAATTGACATCGAATTGACCATATTTTAAATGATGGTTTTTTAATTTGATGATATGTATATTTGACAGTTCATGTGGTAATATTTTTTGTTCCGCCACGTTGAGTGTCCAATTACCATATTAATTGTTACATGTATAATTGCATTAAAAAAACATTATTTAAAATATGGGTCAATAAGTCAATTTTGACCTTATAATAGCGTATGAACTACTCTTCAATATGCACTGTAGATTGTGTGCATTCATAGACGTAGAGCCAATTGCTCATTCAAACCTGATTCTTTGTCACACTCATTGCTTTGGTTAAGACTGTCGACTAATTTGATGTTTCTTAATCTATAAATCATGACCTAAATGTACATTTGTACATACTTAAGTATATAAAGGTGATTTAATTTGACATATTTTTTCCAATTTGCAACTTGAGTTCTAATACCATACTCTGTATATAAATGACACAGGATACTTCTTGCTGATCTTATGGTTGTACTAAAATACACTGTCAGAAATATCAGGTACTTAATTTTCGGGACTTCTTGGGATTTCAAGAAAGTTTATCAAGGAGTAAATCTTTGAATAGTAAAATATTTTCTAGTGGCCCAAAATCATTCAGCCATGTAAAAAATGGCTCTAAGAATACAGAAATACATAAGAAAAAGAGACTAGTATTTTTCGCTACTTTTAAAAAGCTTAAAAGCCATGGTTGTGAATATACTTATGTGAATTAATGCGAGACCGGAAAATACGCGCAGGAAAAAAGCCGACACGAAAAATACACACAGAAAAATGCTCATAGGTATAAATGCTCACAAGAAGAAAGCCCACACGGAAATATGCCTACATAGAAAAAAGCTCACATGGAAAAATGCTCACTTAGAAATATGCTCACACGGAAAAAAAGTCACATAGAAGTATGCTCACATTGAAAAATGCTCACATTAGAATCAAATAATTAGAATACAGATGTTAATTTTCACTTGGAAAATATGATGTAGACAAATAAACTACGTTCACATTGTTTTGACATAATGGGTTGGAAATGCTAAATTTCCAATTTCGCTAAAACAACGTGAACGGTGTTTATAATATTTGATTAAATTTTATTTTCGATGATAATACTAACAGTCCGTATTTCGTAAGAACAATGAAACTTCCAATTCAAATACATTCATCTGATCATTAACATATTTCATTATTTCATGTATATTAGCAACTGTATTGGCCATATATATTTAGAATATAATTTATTGTTTTCTGCAGGTACATGGGTACGATAACATATTTCTAAGAACTATAATAATAACATTGTCTACCGAAAATATCCATATCTAGTTAATTAACATTTTTTAAAAATAACCACAAATAGAAAGTTTGAAGAGGATATTTACCTGCATAAACAATTTTGATAAGTCCTTAATGTGCTTTTTATTTTAGTGCTTAAATTCTGCATAATTATTAATCGATTAATTATTGATTGATTAATATAAGCAAATCTCTACGTGGATTTTTTATCAGTGGGCTTATTTCAATGTGAGCATATTTCTATGTGACCTTTTTTTCCGTGTGAGCATATTTCTAAGTGAGCATTTTTCCATGTGAGCTTTTTTCTATGTAGGCATATTTCCGTGTGGGCTTTATTCCTGTGAGCATTTATACCTGTGAGCATATTTCTGTGAGTATTTTTCATGTGGGCTTCTTTCCTGTGGACTTTCTTCCTAGAATTGAATTAATGATACCCTACAAAAAGTGGAGTAGTAACGATTTTGATATATGTTGTTTAGGTCGGGACACTGTTGAAAAATTCAAATTTTTGACATTGAGGGAGGAAAGCGCGAAACGCCATCTTGGATGGAATGTGCAAAAATAGTTTTTTTCAAAATAAAGTAATTACTCAACGGTAGATCCTACAAAAAAATGTCTCGAACAAACTTAAAGAAGATAAGATTCCCAACTTTTTTGTACAAGCATTTTTTTTATAAGTCTAATATTTAACGAGTTACAGCGAAGGAAAGTTTGGTAATATATGTTCGCGATCATTTTATTTCTTTCTGTTTTGACGTTCCGGGTCGGCTGATGTTGGCGTCTTTATTATAGTGTTCATCCTCAATGTTATCTTCTAACTCATTTTCTACACTCCTGGAAATCTGGTCTTTCACTGATAAAATTTCCCCTTCTTCTTTCTCGCTCCCAATGCCTTATTGGATTTCATTTCATTACTGCAAAAAAGGATGCGATGGAGCATGTGGCTGCAGAAAAACTGGCTCGAAATGTTTTATTGTGTGTGGATTCTGTAGTGATCAATCGTGCGAAACTGCACCAGAGGTTCGCATCGAAATCGAGGAAGAAGATAAGGAAATGTATCAATGACACCAGATTCTCAGGAGCATAGACAATGAGTTAGAATATAACATTGAGGACAAACACTATAAAAAAGACGAAACGTCAAAACAGAAAAAATAAAATTACCGGGAATTTAGATAATCAAATCTTTCCTCAGAAAAATGTGATTATAAAAATTTTCTTTCGTAGGATCTACCGTTAAATAAACCTAAATCACACATATCAAAATGGTTATTACTCCAGCTTTTGTAAGGCAACTGCCATTATTTGTCCATAATGACTGGACTATTATATGTAATGCATTATTACCGTGGATTTAGATTTCCAGAGTCAAAACTGACAAATATTAGAATGAATCTTTCGAATTCTAATGAAATAGATTGGAAGGGTAGTTGTGATGTTCGGTTTATCGTAATAGCTGGACATTTTCCGAACAAGAATAATATTACTAAAATTACCCCCATATAAATATGCAACTTTATTCAACTTAGCCGACTTATTCGTCAATCGTTTTCGAATTTGCAATGATGAACTTGGAATATTAGGCATATTTTGACAGACATTAAAGGTAGAATTGGATTGCAACAAAGTAGTCTCTTCTCTAGAAGAGGTAAATAAAAAAGAAACAGTTTTTAACAAACAGACTACTAAATTATATTTGTGTATAAATGAATTAAGAACTTTTTCTAAGTCCAGTGTGTATTTTTACCAGTAGATTGTCAAATGGCATATTTAGAGAATTGAAAATCCAAAAAATCAGAATAATACAGGTTTGCGAATAAAACACCAAAATATGAAAATTATTCTTTTGCGGTTCTAATGAATGAAGAATTTAATACATCACCGATTTCAGCAGTTGAACTGACTCGAAGAATTTGAAGTACTCCTGAAAAAATTATTAGTTATTCCATCGTAGCTATTCATGCAATAACAGAACCTCGATTTCTTCAAACATTTACTGTTTCCAATTGCCTTTTCATGCTTTGGAGTTATTAAACCCTAAAAAACTATTAATGAACAAAAACATCTTCCTTTAATCATTATTACGACACAGTTTAATTTTTAAATAACAAAGTCATATCCTTAATTCAATTTTTATGTGCAAGATAAAATAAACAAACCTCACGGTTAATTATCTGAAGCATAATTTACATGTAATTAATAATATGAATTAGTGTTTAAATAGTTCTGGCACATTCCGTGACCGGTGAAAATTAAAGGTCCGATAACCACGCGCGCTTAAACCGTTCATGCGCGTATGACAGCCCATTCATAATACCGACTTCATTATTTGAAGATTATGCTAAATATCGTACGTTTGGGAAATTATATAAGAATTTGCATTTTTACGATAAGAAATACCTATTAGGCTTTAACGGTTGCTAAAACAACACGCTTTCATAATCGATCATAAATACGAGGTCACTCTGCGACCTTTATTATAACAGAGGACATTTACTTTTAGGGTGATACTTTTTCCCCAAAAATAGCAGAGAACTAACAAACGCGAAGCCTATTTTTTACACTTTTACTTAACAGCGGCAAAAATGTTACCACAAAGTGGACGTTCTACAAAATATTCATGACACTTAACTCGGGTTTTTTTGCATAAATTACACGCGTTTCGAACAGGAGTTGAAATTGGAATGACGTTATAGTTGAAATTTGATATACTAAAGAGCTACTGTTGGACATAGGACTTTTTTAACTTTGTGGTTACCACAACTTTTAAGCTTTAATTATCATGTTAGTTTTTGGTTACCTATGAGACTAAAAATAAAATATTAGAGAAGTTACCTCTATATGTAAAATGTAATATTAAGTATCAATTCTTTAAATTTGATATTTTAATATTACTAATAGACCCAAGGCAAACGTTATATTTGAAAAAAATACTTAATGTTCTGTATTTAATCTTAACACGGTATTTGAATAACTAAAGGACAGTTTAATTTTTGGAAAATTAACCTACATCAATAGCGATTTACGTAGAAAATAGTAGGTTATATTAGTATCTTAATGATCATCTTGAGATAAACAAATTAAAGAAATTAATGAAATAAGAAATTAAATGTGGCATACTGTGTAACCGTCAAGAAAATAGATTTTCAGAATCAATCACGTTGTTCAAACTTTTTCCATACTTCCATAAACTAAGGTTCCTATAAACTTGACTATTTATAAATAAAAGTTATTTTTAGCGAATCAATTAAATATTGCAATACATCATCTGGATCAAGAGCTTTGACAGACAAGGACAAAAGAAGCCTCTTGACCTTTAAAGCATGGAAGAAGTAAATGTACGGTAAAATACAACAAAAAGGAATGATATCCTTACTTTTCATAAATTAGTTTTCAATATTTTCCATCGAGGACAGACCCTCTCCAATACAATTGGATAATTATACGTTGGAAAGAATTCAAAACTTGGAATTACGTTTTTTGTATTTATATTTTTAGTTATATTTTAAATTATGTTATTAGTTTGGAAAGCCAATGCTCACTGAACACATTACAGAGAAACAACCCTTTAAGAACTTGAAATCATTTAATTACTTATTTAATATGACACGCAAGTAGAAAAGATTATTTATCATAAAGTATACGCTAATTGAACTATTCTTTGCAAATGAAATTGTTTTAAGTATTATATATTCAGAAGTTACTGCTGCAAATTATTTCCAGAAAGACACAGAAAGATCTTTTTCAACACAAAAACTTCATTAAAAGAACATAAAAATGCATGTGCAAATAAAAATGATTTTATGAAAATAATAACTTTCGATAAACTTTTATTACAATTTTTGTAAACATTAATGCGCCATCACCAGTATCTGAGTAGAGTTGAGATACCGGTTATATCGCGAACTATCGCATCTACTTCTATTGTAGTCGATGTTTTTCGGCATGATATCGTCCTGGCTGTTTGTCAACATTATACATCTTCATCCCGCATGTTGTTCATGTTCACGTTAACCAGCTCTTTGCTTGTTTCCGTCATCCAAAATAGAACCTCCGTTAATCAATTGTATGCAAGGTAGCGACAAAAGAAAAGGATTTGCAAATTTGGGTTCCTAGTTCTTATAAATAATGTATAAATGCTATACATTTTTGTCACCTTTTGCTTGTACACACATCTTTAATCGGTTCAATCACATTAATAACCTCATCACCAAGGATAACGATGCTGCTGCTTTGCCAAAAATTAATTTAAAATGTGCTAAGGCGATAGTGGAGAAGATTAAGGTCAGAAAGACCAATTTATCGCAGGGATCCATTTTGACAAATTCACCACAAGCTAATATTGTATGATTCTGTCCTTGTGTGAAGATAGTCATCTAGAGATATTAATGATTTCCAGCAAAGCAAATCAATTCTGTTTCCTCAAAGAAGGAGCGACCTCGTCATGGCTCCCATTTAAATACTAACAGAAGAATTGATGACACACATGTTACCTTCTCTAAGGCAACGAACGTTATATTTAAACAGTTAGGACATCACTGTGGTAAGCTTACACGCATTGTTCCAAAACTGCAATTCTATCATTGCATTTCACCAAATCATTAGTAATACCGGGTGGTGCCATCTTTCCATCTTCGAAATCTTTTCGATGGTTTTTTTTTGGTCAGGTCAGCATACACACTTGAATAAATGTTTCCTTGGTGTACTCTCGAATGGATTCTGTTGAGTTCTTAACGATCTTGCGAATTTTACACAAAAGTGATGTAAGACGATAACCACCACTGTGATTCAGAAATGGAATCTAGCTGAACAAAAATCGGATTCTGGTTTCTTTCACTTAGTTATGGTGGTGGACTAAACGAAAATAATAAATAATGCTTGTATAGTCGAGTAAAGTGCTTAGAGGCGGCTGTATAATGTAAGAAGCGACTTACTATGATAAAATGCTATAGAGTTTTTTGCATTGTACAGATGCCTTTGAGCACTTTACTATAGCAGTTTCGTTAACGTTTTATATGAAAAATGTAATATGTATCTTATTTTTCTTAAACATAATAAGAATGCTATCAACTTCTAAACTAGCTACATATGTATGTATTACAGGGAAGAAATTAAGTGCCAGATTAAGATATATGATCATCATTAGCTGACTCTTCTGGTCGGTGCAAGAACATTAGAATTTAGATGACCACTTTTTCTTCTAGGTAACCCCCTTAAGGTGGATATTTTAGGAATTCCAGGACACTAATAAAATTTTAAGTAGGACTTTTTTTGTCGTGCTTATATTGGATAACTACAATTTAAAGATTTTAAGATAACACCAAACCTATAGATTAAATTTCTAAATTCCCGTAATTTTATTCTAGATGACAAATTGGGTTCTGCAAAAAGTGTTCGGGCTGTATATCCTATGAGTTGTATTCCTGAATTTTGGTTTTGGAATATTACAATCAGTACGTCTAGCCAGCCAGACCGTATTGGCCGATCAGAGTACCGCAAAAAGCGCCATGTTCGTCACTATGCGACCATCCCAATCATGGTTTTCGCAATCGGAAATAACACCATCTGTTAATAATTTTTCCAGAATATTGTGGAAAAAATAGCGCAACTTACAAACCCAATTACAACTTACATGTTAAATAAAAAGCAGAACTGTTTTTTCAAACTTTACAACTTTACTTACTTATATAATAATTATTATTATTCTTAGAATATCCAAAAATATGGAAAGAAGATGTTTTGTTTGCATATTCCAACTGAACCATTCTTCGAAATTCTCAATAATGAGCAATCAAGACTATAGTGGGTAAAATTTCGATCAGATTATCGTTAATTACTTTAAATTCATGTTGATTTATGACAGCTTCCTAGAACAGACTGAATAACATCCCTGGTGTAGCGCAGAGGGAGAAGTTTCTCACAAAATTATAAACTACAACGTCAGGTCTACATGACGATACCAAAAAGTCTGCGTGAGACTGATTGACTGAAAAGTTCTAGTTCATCAAAGTTAAAGATGCGTTAACGTGGTGTAAAAATATAACGATTTAATTAAAATCCCGGTGTCAAATGAAACAAATAAAAATATGCATATATTAAAAGTACATAGCCCCTCCTACATGCACTATTTATTGTTAAATTAGTAACTCACACATATGGGTAACAACTCTGCTTCAACATCTTCAAACTACAGAAGTACAAATCTTTGTAATAATATAATTATTATTTTGTTACTATCGCTACAGTTGTAAATGGACGGACGACTAGACAAACTCAACGGTACTTTATTTGTATTAGCCAGACATCACAGAACCCCTATTAGTAAGACTTCTATAAGAATCTGAGTTTGCTGAAAAATACATTTTTGTCCATCTAGATTTGAATTCTGAATAACAGTGGCGGCAGTGCACCTACGGTAACCGATTGTTGTATGTATATGATAATTTTCTGATACATGATTTTCTGCATACGGATCTTGAAATGCAACTCCTCTTCTTCGTCTGGTCTCCCATTGTAAATAGGAATGAGAATCGTATATGTATCCCTAAAGTTGCATAAGCATTTTCTTCTCTCAATATTTTGTTATATCAAAACCATAGGGTTCCAAGTATGTTAACGTTCTAAGTAGCCCCCGACCCCCACATTAAGGATGTTTGATGAATCAATATGACATCAATATGAACCCTAAGAATTTGTTTTATGAAAACAGTTACAGTTACAATCACTAGTGTCGAAATGAAAAAGACTGGTTACAACTTGAATTATTTAAACAAGTTAATATTGCTTAGTATTGGCAGGCATACTTTGTAAACGATTTTGAGACCTGCACTATGGCGATAAACGATAATTGTTTGAATAACGATAACAAATTGTTGTCATTTCGACTTTCTGTAAAAAATGTACAATTTATTTCCATTATTTTACCTTACAGTAATTGTTGTGATTAGTAATACTTTATTGAATTATGTAGTATTGGTTTACTACAAATAATGAATTGGATGCTGTAGATATAAGTTATAGATATGAATTGTGTTGTTGAATATAGGAGTATTCACAGTTCACTTAAACTACCTACATACAGCACAATATGTAATTAATGGTGGAAAATATGTGACCTTTAATTAAATAATGCAGTAATTCCTAACCTTATCAAAATTGTGAAATATTTTTAATTACGAAGAGGTTTCGAGAAACATTCAAATCAATAAAAGCCAAGTGTAGGGTCGGTCAAGGGAATTTATCAAATTAAAAGCTTCTAACCACACTCATTTTCATATTAATTAGACATGCCTCCGTTCACGTCGAAATACATAGGATAGTTATGAAATACATGACATTTGAGCTGTGATCTGTTCTGTAGTTCTCTACTCAAATACAGCATATGCAGAACAGTTCGATATTTTCAGTATCATTCAAAGAAGCTGCTAAACATTCAAGAACTAAACTGCGACTTGAAAATTTAATCGTAGATTCTGGTCGTGGAAAATGTTTTGCTTACATTAGTACATTTCAGATAATTCCCAACACGTAACGACCTTTTAAAAAAGTAGATGTCTGACATGACATTCATTCTTTACGATCATTGGATTCGTAGATGCTTACATCCTTGAAGATGATAAAGGAGCTACAACTGTGGTTCGTCAGCTTGATATGTGTATTTCGTCAGAACTGCAACCACATTATATAATGTGATATGCTTTTAAGAGGTTCAAGAAATTGCTCAAATAGCTAAGATACTAGATCCAGTGATATTCCATGCCTTGCGCGCTCTTTGAATCCAATAACACATAACTATTTTCTCTGAGCTCCATGGAACTGAGCTCCGAGTTAAGTGAGATTTATGGGCCTAAATCCGAAAACACGGAGAAATGTAATTAAGAATGAAAAGTAAAGTTTCAGTTGTCGTGGCAGAAATGTCACAATGCAATTTCACTAAACTTTTCATTTTTTTTGCTAAGTTCTGTGCTTGCTTTTAAGCTCAACTACTACTTATTAATGTTACAAAAAGTACATTTTGGGTTGTACTATTTTCAATAAACTTTTGAATTTAATCCCAGCATATTTTCAAAATGACTTTTCTAAATACATTGGTATATATGAAGCTATAGGCTATTTTTGTAGTATGAAACAAGCTAGAAGAATGTGTTAATTTTGCTAAGAATGATTTACATTTCATGAAAGTGTGCGTAAATTTTATCTTTGTCGTATTTATGTTTTCTACTTTGTTTACACACATAGAACTTTGCGTGACATGTTTTACGTATACACTGCTTACTATACAGTATACATCACCAAAACACAATTCTGCGTCATTCAACTTTTCTGATAGTTTACTATATTTTACTATTTACTACTAAAAAACGGTCAAAGAACAAAATGTAAGAGTTCAGCTATCTGATTTTAACATACTAAATACAATATTTTTCAGTTAATAAAAAATCGGAATGTTGTGCTTAACTCTCTATTAGTTATTGATATTCAATTAGTGTCAGATAGTTCAAGAGAGGTATTTGATTAGTAAATCATCAACTAATAACTTCAACAGGAAAATCATAAAGCTCCTGAACATATATTTTTCTTAAGTACGTTTTTACTCGATTAACTTCTATTTTCAATATCATCCATGATTATAATTGTGTCGTAAACTTAGACTAAGCTATAAACATCAAAACTCACCGGTAGATTTTGTAATAAAATATACATAACTAATTTATTTGTTAAAACACCCCCTACATACTAAGCGGTATGTATGTATACCTCGTAAGGTATATTTTAAAGCGATAAAACGAAAACCAATTTAATAGAACCTATTACAAGACTAAAACGTTATCCTCTAATGCTACTTCAATGTCTGTGTACTTTCAGTTAAATGGAGGGTAGAAAAAGGGTAGTACTGCACAAGATCACTATCTTTAACTTACATAAATGGGGCGTGGTTACGACAGTTGCGATCGTTCTTGCAGGAACTTGAAGCTCGATAAATGATAAGATAAAACAACTTCTATTAACATACAAGCTTTATTTTTTACTTTTTCTGCACAAGAGAAATTGCTTTTGAATTATTACGTGTTCGTACTAAATACCTTATTCATCATTACGTGTTAGATTAGCAGTTGTGTGTTTCTAATGAAATTACAAATCGTTCTTATTTAAATAATGTTTTTTTAAAAACCGCGGCCACATTTTTTGTTTTGATATTTTTTTTATTTATTAAGCTCGGGGATACACTGTGGTGCCGTCGATCCGGATAATCGCTGCATGATGCAAGTACATTTTTATTTCCAGCATTCGCCATAAATCTAAACCAGTCAAGGCTTTCGCCATATGGATGTCGATAATAATTGTCGTAATTAATTGCCGTCATTGTGTATATACCTAAAACCAACGTTGTAAAGCGTCCTGATTGGCTTTAATTTTTTTAGATTTGTTTTTAACGTCGTTTATTAATATGTGGAGGGATGCATATTGCCGTGTATGCGTAAAAAGTAGTATAAAGATGATGTTAAAGTAATTTCGATATACATATAAGTAACGAAACACTCTTGAGGTGTCAGGTATACATATACAGTGCTAGTTATTTAATAGGCAATATAGTTGCCTATGTTATGCTTTTACCTGATTAATTCCAAATGCAATATAGAGTATATTGCACATTTTTCATTTTAATTTAATAGCACTGTATGTATAATGACACTATGTACAAGTACAATACATCATATCGAGTATAGAGGGTTTTTTTCGATTAAATTACATATTGGTTAAAGTTCAATCAGGGAATACTGCGGATAAGTTTTGACACTAAATAATGCTGTTTAACAAAACACTATCAACGTATAGTATAACGATTATAATTAGCAAAAGTTACTAATGTATATTATTTGATCTATCCAGTATGAATTAGTGGAATTCACGTATCTGGACGTCATTGTACTAAATGAAATATAAATGAGCGAGTAAAGTGAGTTGGCAATAAGCATTAAAGCCTTAAGCTTAAAGCACACTGATCCGGCCGGAATCGGTCAGCATCGATCAGCATCCGTACGGAAAAATTCCGAAGCCGGGTCTCATAAGCACACAGTCTCGAGTTTTTGCCGACGGAGAATTCCGGAGAGGTGATTAAGGGAGTTGTGGTGGGATAGTCTGAGCCAAAAGTTATGGAGCTTTGCTATTTTGACAAATAGAAATAATTACATAGTTTTGCTTCAAATAATGGCTCAAACGATACTAGTTTTATTAGAATGCATGTGAAAGCAGTTTAGTTATTATTTATATATGTTTTTAATTAATTACTAGTCTTTTTAAAGTCAGAGATTAACTTTTGACTGTGGAGTCCAAACTTAAGAACGTGAAAATATGACGAAAATCAATTATCCTAACCAGAAATTTCATTCAAGTTTACTTTTTTATTAGTAAAAATAAAATAATATTACTATGTAAACACAAAAAAATAAAGAAATCTATCTAGAATATAAATAAATTATACGCTTCTATAGTAGTGAAAAAGTGACAACGTTGTTTAAATTGGCACCAGTTTGTCGTTTGTTGTTCCTATGAAAACAGATTAATGCACTAAATGGCGTTGACTTAAGTTTTGAGGTTATCATGCAAATATATGTATATAAAACGATGGATGAAGAACACTATTTATTCAGATTCATTTAAAACGTAGCAAAATTTCCGAATTATGTATCTTTTTATTTGATACAACTGATTTTGTTTTCGAGATGTAAATTACGAACGGCCAGTGGTGCTGCATGTAGCTATATAAAGCGTTTAAGTTTCCAGCTCGTTTGTCGCAATGCAACGTTTTTACTTTGCGAGCTATATAAATCAAGCCTTTAATAGACAAATTCTTCGTATTAATGTTTTTTGCCAAAAGTATCTTTCTAACAAATTTAAAACTTTAACGGCACAATCTTACCACGTTTTTACGTGAAATGTTTTGGTGTCAATTTTTTCTTATCATTCTTTATGAAGTTATTATAATATATGTATCAACAACGTACCATTTTAAGATCGCGTGTTATTTTCAATTGCAACTTATGCATAAACAAACTTCCTAAACATTAAAGATTTTTCAGAAAATAACTTTGTGCATTAAAATCTATCAACTGCACTAATTTCTTTTATATTTTCATCATTTTTCTCTACCGCCACAACTTCCTTTCATGATAAACGGTTCATTAGTATTGTTTAAAACATAGATACGAGCTTTGAACAAGGTTTGTTATTACCTAACTAAAATAAAAATATTGATAATAGCCTCTCTAAAATTTGTTTTCTTAAAACTGTCACACTGATCATGCACTTTATTAGAGTCATACAACAATAAAATTCATTTGGTTCGTTTTATAATAATAAACAATATTACTTACATACCTTTTTGTCCAATAAACAGTATATTAACATAAAAGCAGTTATTTTTATATCATAGCACAATTATTGTTATTAGAAGAGAATTAATATTAATTAGTGTTAAAGTTATTATAAGAAGTGTTTTTAAATAAATTAAATAGTATAGGATGCAAATGCAAATTTTAATAATTTATTGTAAAAATATTTCTTATAATAATGGCCATAGCATGTAAAGTAACGAACATTTAAATTGTACTAGTTTCTAAATTTCCGGAGGTGATAAGCACACTGATCCGGCCCGCATCGGCTCGGAAAGGATTTTTGCCGATGATTGCTCTCCAGAGCAATACCTCCCGGCCTGCCGAAGGATACGAATTGTTGGCCGATTTCGGGCGGTCAAGTGTGCGCGCTCACATATAAAAGCAAGTACCACATTCATCGGCATTTTTCCGTGGCCGATTCTGGCCGGATCAGTGTGCTTTATGCTTAATGGTACAACACAGTGCTAGACTAGGGGCTCTTAATCTTTTCTTTCAATGTTTCAGAACACTTAACTATAAGATGTTTTACCGAGCAGTAGAAGTAATAACCCTAATACATGGTAAGGGCAGCCGAATCTGTTAAATATTAGTGTTGTTAGACAGTCAGTCGACCACGTCATCAGAAGGGTTACGATCATCAAGCAGCCTCTTGCTATCCTTAGCTCCTGAAACGAAATGTAAAATATTATTACTGGTATACATTAGATGTCTAAAGAATATGGTAAAGTAATTTGGCCATTTTATGACCTTTATATTTTTCTGGCGAGACTGAGAAAAAAGGCAGGAAACATACATTAGTGAAAAACAAGCTTGACCGTGATTTGCACCGCAGCTTTTCCAATAATTCAATGAAAACTTATGAAGATTCATTGATCTTCATTAATCTATTTCAGATTAATTCATTCAATTAATCTATAACAGTATAATAAACAATTTTTCTAGTTACGCAAATTTATTTCATTTCAATAATTCAGAGTTCAAAGTTCAACATTCTCATATCCGACATAATCTTAATGCATAAGGTGTCTCACACTACAATTAAACTTTAATTATTAAATAGTTGACATTTGCATACAGGAATTAAAAGTGCGAATATTTTTTGCTCGTAATCCTTCTACTCCTATACTCAGTTTTTTTATGTTTCATTTGCACTTGGTTTAAAAGCAAGTAAAGCACTTATTAAATACAATATTATTATGACATTTATGGAGGTGCTACAATTCTAATCAGGCCATCAATCTGGAACCGGAAACATATCGATTCTGTTTCATTTCATATTCTTTACTGTTATTGTTAGGATTATTATCATATTTTCTGCCAATTATATAAATTTTGCATTAACTGACATTCTATAATTGATAGGGCAAAGCTTTAAAAATAGAATAGAATAATCAATTTTAGGCGAAGTAGAGATCTTTGGTAAGTAATAAAAATATCTTATTCGTTTCAATTCATTCAAATTCTTGACAAAATTCTTAACATTTTTCAAGACCAATTTTTATCATTAGCGAAAGCTCACGCAAAAATCACATTCTGAATTGCTTATATAAATCCTAGATGATTTTAGAACAGGTTGGTCAATATTTAAAAAAGGTTACTTTATGTCAGAATAGAAATCCAATGTGGTTTTCTTGTAGACATCAAGAAATTTCGAACCAGCATAATGATTTGATTGTATCTAACAATAATTTTTATTGCATAATTTACTTCGATTTCCTACCCCGGTAGCATCATATATAAATAATGAATAATATAATTCTCGATATTTGTCAAACAAATTTGAATTTTAATATTAAATATATAGATATTGAACTTAGAATGTTGTATAGATATATTTTATTGTATATATTTTTAATATGTTTTTGAAAGTTTATGTTAAATATTTACAAAATAGGAAGATTTAAATATAAATTGTTTGCTCAAAACGAAGCATTTAGTGAATATTTCTGTCATGCCCAAATTTTATATTAAGTTTTATTTGTATATGTAATGTTTATCAAATACATACTTTTAAACATTTAATACATTGGCAAATGGAAAACTTTTTTAAATACTTTATTATTATTAGATTATTGAAAAAGTAACAGTTTAAAAAGTTTGCTTCACTTAAAACCTCAAACGCTCCATGACAACAGCTCCATAGTCGAATGCAGAGCGTTCTGTATTTTGAGTTCAAAAACCTGACTTCTAATCCCAGCTTTGCTAAAAAGTTTTTTTATAAATATTTAATATAGTATTTTATAAATAAGCCATTTTTTTATAAATACAGTATTACATAGAATTACCTCTTAATTTTATAATCATTGTTTAAGAATGTTCGGTAAGCAAAATGAAAATTCAATTTTTTCAAAATTTAACATAGGCTCTTATGGAAGTTTTGAAACAATGCTATAAAACCCTGAAAAATATTGAACTTTATTTAAAATTTTGCACAAAGATTAGTTAAATAACAATAAATGTAAATCCGTTGGAAAAGTTGACATTACTAGGTAATTTTATTTTTAGTAGCTAAAAACTAAAATGATTGATATACATACATACTTATAACAGCTACTTATAACACAGCTGTATAGGTATATATTTAGTGACCTATCACATTTGTATAAAAAGTATCCCGTGAATAAGGGCGACGATGTTCTAGGCCCTCGGGCCTAAAGGACCCCACGGATGGAAGTCGCCCGATGGGTATTATCGTTTAGTAACGCTCATGGTGCATACAAAATTTTATTTTTCACGAGAATATCTATAAGTAGAAAATTAGTTTTAATTTATAATTGTTGACGTTACCAAGAGCGTTGTCTATATATTTATAAAACTAGGAATTTTTACGTTTGTCGAACGATAACAACTTTTACTAAATTTAAAAAAGTCAAACATATAAATGACAATTTAAATTCAAATGCTTTTTGTTGTTGTTACCAACATAAAAACAAAAAAATCAAAATAGCACTAATGTCATCTAAACATAAATAAATTAATTTTAGCTAAGAAATTTAATTTCTAATTCGTGGATCACGCGTCCATAAACTACGTGTAAATACTCGTTATTTGTTGTGTTGCAACATACTCGTACTCAAACATATAGTTTCTGACCTAATAATCCAAATTACTATTGAACGTAACGCAGGCTCCGATTTTAAAGTAAACCATGAGCGGGCGTTAGAAATTATAATGCCCGCTTATAATGCCCTGGTTGTTATGGAGTTGTTTATGTTGTTCGTATCACAGGTATAAACAACAAATAATATACAAATGTAACATAAAACTTTTCATAAATTACTATTGGTTTCATAATGATCTACCACAGCAAGGCGAATATGATGCTTTTTATTATTTTATCCTATGCATTTACACTGAAGAATAATAAAATAGCATCATATTAACCTTGCTGTCCTAGATCATTATGAAATCAATAGTAAGTGGTAGTTAATATTTTTTGACTAATAATTTTTTACATACTTTTCTTTACTAAGTAAATAAATAATTACCAGATAAAGAAATAGAAACAAATGTTGAACAGAAATAAATATAGAATGAAAATAATAACATTTTTACTTCTATCAATTCGTTTGACTAATATATTTTTTGTATATATTAATCTGTGTTTGAGCAATTACCAAATTTTTCTTTTTCCCTCACCACAAGATTGTATCGACTGTTCTTAAACCATGTATATTTATAAACTTGAAAATATATAATTATGAATATTATATAATTTATAAAAAAATATTTATTCATAAAACATGTTAAATATTTATAAAAAAATTACCCAAACTGGAATTTGAACTTGGGTTTTGGGAATACAAATCCAACGTGCACTGCATTCGGCTATGGTGGTGACATATTATGATTTGTGTTTATTTGTAATTTTATTGTAGATTATATTTTGTCAGTTCTGTAAGTCACTTGTATATAAATCACTCTGGCAGAAAAAATGTTTGCCAAGATGTATACTCCGATATTGTCTAGGATATCTGACTTTCACCCAGAACGCTCGGAAAATTGAATTGAAAAAAATTGTTTATAAAATATATTAAATATTTCATAATTTTATTTCAGAAATGTTACCGGAACCGCGTTACATCCACGTGCGAAACTATCGTGCGCATTACTCTAAAAGTAGGAGGAAACAAGTTTTATATTTAACAAATGTAGTGACCGCAGTGACCTCATTCAATGCCAATAATAACTAAAAATCCAAAGAAAATTGATTTCCAATTATTCGTGTTCTGAACTTATTAATTCATTTATTAAAATGAAACAAAAAGAAAAGTGAAGTACGATTAATAAGCTACCCTAGCGTTTTTGATTTTTTTTCAGGATTACGTTTACTTAATATTTTAGGATTTTTAAAAAGCAATCAATTTCTCTGTTTTTCTTGTACACTTCTTTCCATGAAAAATATTTTTTCCTCAAATCCGAAAAAGCACTGGGATAGAATGGACTTTCCTCATTTATTTGGTTCAAGTAGGGTGTGAGAATCTTAAGAAATAACAATGAGAAGTATAGAGTGAAAAGCATTTTAGGGTCATAAGTTCCTATATAGTTATAAAACCCTTAAGCAAAAAGTCATTCAAACTTAAGGATGGAATTTCATAACTATGTAAAACTAAATATCAAAATATTGTGGTAAATGGTGTTTATCTTCCTTATGTTTATAGATCTCCTCTGATACTTATTCTATTGCAGAAATTGAAAACTATTCATTTTTTCTGAAAGTTGATTTAAACCGAAAATTAGTTTATTATTAAAATGATTTGATTTTATTGTTTGTTATGATATTCCTGGGAATTTCATCTTTTCACAGCAATACATTAATATTAATATTTAAAATGTTTAATTGGAATCATTCATATTTTTTGAACAGGATAATTCTATTTTAAATTTCTTGTGCGATGGTGACTATTAGTATTTCATGAGAGTCTTGCGTTTCTCTTATTCTTGTCTTGTTCTTGCACAAATTGCGAGACAATTTCAATGTCAGAATACCTACATCAAGAAGAATATCTACATACAGCTTTTGATATTTAGAGTTTTTAAAGATACATCTATTAAGTTGTTTAGTCTTAACTCTATTTTGATAATGCTCAAACAAATAACCAGACTCTTACTTTTTTGTCCACATTTTTTGCAACAACTTCATAATGTTTTCCACAATAGTAGCACGTAATCACGCAACAGAAGAAACTTTAAATCCTTACGACTTTATCATCAACAAAACTTAATTTTTAATATAAAAATGTTTATTTTTAGCTTTTATTTTTAAGCTAAATTTATGTCTGTATTCTTATCCTTTAATTATTTATTGAAGTTTTTATTAACGATTCCAATTCTTTATAGAACTGTCTATAAATGAATAGATATTACCACTTAACTCTATGAAAATTTAATGAAAATAACTTAATATTAATTTACACTGTATTATTTATAGCTGGTTCCAAGGAGAAGGATAATAAACTTGATATCACTGCAAAAGTAACTTGAACGTCTTTAGGAAAATTATACTTTCAACAGGGGGCTCGTTAAAATGATAAATTGAACTTCAACTCTAATAACTTCTAATGTCAAATTTACATACCCCCCTAGAGTTTCGTTTACGCTAATATAAAGTTTGTTATAATTACATTTAAATGTGAGGGTTTAATAGGAGAGGTG
Organism: Agrypnus murinus; assembly: GCA_929113105.1. Classification (NCBI taxonomy): domain Eukaryota; kingdom Metazoa; phylum Arthropoda; class Insecta; order Coleoptera; family Elateridae; genus Agrypnus; species Agrypnus murinus. The sequence goes on along the minus strand of OV816024.1, from coordinate 94,509,182 downwards.
CTTAAAGTTTTAACAGGCTGAATAGGGGATTTTGCATTTATAGTGGTCAAAAATGGTAATAAAAGCGACCGATGTAAAATAGTCTACATACGATACACTAACCAGATTTATTTTTTTTATAAATTGCTATACGGTCTACGCAACGGAAAGTACTAAAATATTTTATAGGCATTGTTGCCGTATCTTTAGATCTTTTACTAGAAAAGATGAAGGTATAAAGGTGATAAGATGCAGAAATAATGCAACATACTAATAATAGTAGGTAGGATAAATGTGTATATAGTAGTTAACAAAGTCTGAAAGCTAGAGCAGGGTAAGCTATCCGTAAACCATATTTATTTGATCAATACTTGGGGCCTCCTGCGGAGCAGCGCCAGACTTGCGGTCTACCCTCGTCTAATCAATATACAAAAACACTATATAATTTACTGTTTTACCGTGGTCGAATCTCATACCTGCCTGCCTTGCTCGCCATGAATCTATAACTATGTTATATATTTATTACAAATTATTTGTTTTATTTCTCCCACTAATAAATATGTCTAGATATAAATATACCCGCTCTAATAAATATTTCATAAGTGTAATCGTAAACTTAACATGCCAAATGAAAATATTTATAACTATTAAAAATATTAGTTATTTTTCTGATTACTTGTAAGTTATATTTTGATTTTTATAATCAAATGCATTTTCGAATTTGCAAATTTCTAAATGACATTGCATACCTACTATCGCATCTTCATCACCATTCATTAGCATTGCTAATATCTCTTAGTAACGCAATAATTATTTTCCTTTTTTGTTAAATTAACACTTTAAAAAGTATGTGCACATAGAGAAAACAGTGAGATATAACTGTCACCCAAATTCGCCAAATTTATAATTTGTTTTCAGATTTAAATTAATACACTATTCATATTGACGGTATGGTTATTAGTGCATTTATCCTTTATTATGGTAAATTAAATAAAAATGGTGTAAATTCAAAATAGATTTGGATGAAACTATTGAAAAACAACATCTACAATAAGATAATAGAAGAGATAGTATAATTTTCTGATATGTAGCGTTTGATTGTATTTATTTCAAATATTTTGCATGGTTTGATAACCTCTACATTTTAACTGAAATGGTAAAATGGTCAGTTTCACCGATATACAAGATCAGGAGAACAAGGGATGTCATAGACACCTGTATCATGTAAGTGGGATAACATAATAATATTCGGCTATCCATTTGAATCCGATATTAGGATAGAAAACAATTGTTCGCTTACATTACTCCTTAAGAAGCTTTATCCCATTTGGAGAACTTTTAGGTCTTTCAATAAGATTAGATAATATAAATGCGCAATTGTAATCGGAGACTGAACAAATATAAATCCTATTGACCTTTTCGAAGTCCGGATTTATGTTTTTCTTATATTATTATTATTATTATTATTGTAACAATTGTTTTTAGGCATGTACATTAAGTACTGTTAATTAGTCTATATACCGTTAAAATCAATTATTTGCGTTAATATGGGTTATAATTCTGAAAAATGAGCTAAAATAAAAATATCTTTTGGAAAATAATTTTTTAACAATACCTGTAAATTTATAGTTTTAACTCAAGTACTTGAAATGCATGAGTATCTTATCTAATAAACTTTCCCATGACCATAAGTTTATAATTTTGTAAACCAACTTAACCATGCTTCTCCTGCCTAAAGAAGCGAATAATGTCCAGACGTTGAGTTCAGTACCAGTCATTCGTCTGCCCTTAAATATTTTATTAAATCATTAAGTGGGATGGGAAGAAGGCTTATGTATACAGTGTGAATATCTGTCATGGAATAAAATTTTTAATTATTAGTGAATGAGTTGAACTATTTTTGATTATACAGGGTGCTTTGTAAAAGCTGGACAGGAAAAGCATTAATTTTTTCAACTGAAACATCCTGTATATACGCATCTTGTCTGACTCCTGTTGATATAGTAGTTATAAGCAGGCCCGAACGCGTATTTGCATTCTTTACTACAGTGCGGCGATGCAGTGTAGCTCCAACGAATTAAGGAATGACTCGCAACACGTACAATAGGGATTTCAATGTAGTTTACAATTTGTTTTACCAGTGTAAGTTTAAGTGCATACAAATTCAGTAGCCTAGCAACCACTAAACCAGTTATAATAAACCACATTTACAATATGCAAAAATTAAAAATATCGGTAACTAGATTTCTAAAAATGTAAACTATATTGATTCCCCAACTGTACATCTTACTTACTACTACATCTTTAATAAGTCTTTGCCAGCTAATAATTTTTTTCTATAGGGTCATTCCATGCGAAATCGATCACCAAAATGGGTCGATCTCACGGATTTCAATGAAAATCAGTTATGAGGTAGCAATCAACTAAAGAACATAACTTTTATTCATCAATTTGCTAGATTACGCAGAACTTATCAAAACTGCTTGCACGCCTTTAAAGAAATATAAATATCTCGAAAAGTATTTACTCTAGAACAAATATTTTTTTGTATATTGCTCACTAGAAGACGGGCTTTTTGGACAGCCTAATAATTTCTTGTTATCAAACGTATTTTTATTTTTTTCTAAACGAAATATTTTAAAAATGCAGAAAAATCGGTGTGGTCACATTTTTAAAAATCTGAAAAAAATTGTACAGATTCTTTGAACATTTCTGTATTTAAATGCAAAATGGCAAGCTGGACGTTTTAATAGTTTTGGCAGGGCAAATTTTTAAAGATCGCGTTGCAGACAGCCGGCGCACCATAGATCACGGTCAACCGGCACAAACCGCATTCGCTACCTTCTAGATAGTAATAATACGGTCCATATTACCAGCTTAGCTCTTAACCTTAACCTCTCAACTAATGTACATAAGATAAATGTATATTTGTGTGGATATGATTATACCTATTAATTAGTTAATTACTTAAGTATTTAAATCGATTACTTCGGGTGTGTTACATAAAGTAGTTTTCTTGCGGCTGTCCAAGACCATAAGATATAATGCAACAGCTTTTTTAATTTAAGTTTTAAGGTCAGTTGGGGTAATTGGTCCATAGATATACAATTCTTTTGCTTCAAACTCTTTATCTCATATTTTATCGTGGAGTATAAGTTTAGGACCTTGTTTTATAGTAACTTTAATATATTTCCAAAAGAAAATGTAAAAATAAAGCAGCTCTAATGCCAACTATTGCATTTAAAAATATTTTTTTAAAAACATGTCCGGTGGTTCCAGTTACCCAATAGATTGGGGTAAATGGAATCATCGTCTATATTTTATATCCACATTGCTTTATAATATGTTCTGGGTAACTGGGACGACCTAAGGATATTAATTAAAATGTCTCCAAAAAATTAGGGCTGCAGTAGGAATAGTTCAGGAATTATCGTAATCGGAAGAGTGTATAGGGTAAAGTCGATAAAACTAAAAGTTCACGTAATTCTCATAGACGTTTAACGATAGTTTTAGTTTTTATTAAGCATAGTTTCAGTTACCCCATCGCTCCAATTACCGCAGCTGACCTTATTAAACATCAGAACCTACAATAGAGATCGGTAATAGTAATTTATGGTACAAGCAAGTTAAGTAAGTTATTATGATAATTTTTGCAGTGGATAATATCATTAACTCACCTGTACCACAAGTTCAAATATTGAATTTGCAATGATCCTATAGCTCAGTCTATAGTTTTGAACGTTAATAAATTTGATACTCTAGCTCGATGACTGGATTTTAATAATATAACACAACGTAAGCTGGTGATTGGTTGCTACCTACAATAGCACCCAGTTTAACCCAGTGAAAATCTATTTTATAAATTTAGGATCAAAAACAACTCATCTTCTGTAAACAAAAATGGTATCTAAGCTATTGCATTATAATATTTTAGGGTCTTTGATGGCCGCAAGAAAAATGCTTTATGTAACACACCCGAAGAAATCGATTTAAATACATACGTAATTAACTAATCAGGAGGTATAATCATACCTACACATATATACATTTATCTTATGTACATTAGTTAAGAACGACCGCTGGAAATATAGACGCTATTATTACTAACTAGAAGGTAGCGAATGCGGGTTGCGCTGGTTGACCGTGATCTATGGTGCGCCGGCTGTCTGCAGCGCGGTCTTTGAAAATTTACCCTGCCAAAACAATTAAAACGTCCAGCTTGCCATTTTGCATTTAAAAAGTTCTGCGTAATCTAGCAAATTGATGAATGAAAGTTATGTTCTTTAGTACTTTAGTTGATTGCTACCTCATAAGTGATTTTCATTGAAATTCGTGAGATCGACCCATTTTAGTGATCGATTTCGCATGGAATGACCCTATAGTTACTTCTCAATAGTAATAATAATAGTAAATTTTTAATACATCTATGAAGAGTCATCCCTTACTGCGCCGGAGCTACCGCTGTACTGCACTAAAGAATGTCAATACGCGACCCGAACATGGTTTTGCAGTTTGTGTAGTTCATTTCACAATTCGTGTAATCGTACGTATAAAATTAGGAAGAACGATTCATCACTCCTGATAATTTTATAAGTACGACTGCAAGGTCACGTTCAAGAGTAGCCTCCATGAGTATTTAAAGCTTGACGTTCGAGCATAATTCAATTATTTTATGAAGAATTGAGCTAAATTTGGTAGTATACTGCGATTATCGAGTTACAAACTTCACATGAATTATGTCCCGCATGTTCTTTCCAAATTTGTTTAGTTTTCATTAAGCCTCATTTAATATTTACACACGAACAAACAATCTTCCAAAAAATTGAATAATGGTCTATATTTTCCGATCGTCAACTCGCTATTTTATTATCGTAATTACAGCATACTGCCAAAGGCCATTTTTAACAAGAAAATCATTGAATTACTTTAATTTAATTATTTTTTTCCAAAATAGACACATACCAACATGGATATTTAACCTTTTTTATTTCGATACATTTTTTAAATAAAAAATAATTATTTTAAATCCTTGTTAAATTTAAATGTTTTCTTGGCTCCTGGGAGGGGTAATTACCCTTATTCAACCCTCCGTATAATTAACTATATACTGGAAAAGTTTGTAAGTTCAGAAGATTTGTTTCCTCTGGGGTCGTAGAAAGCCATGCATGTGTAACTTATTTTCATGAGCCTATAGCGTAGGCAAATAAAACACACAATGGAAGAAAGACACTTTCTACTACCTTACAAACAAGTAAGAAAAAAGCTATTTTTCGGTTGTTCATAGTATCGGGTCGGACTATAAGGATGCACCACCCTCCCCCTCAAAAACTTCTCAGTCTACACAGGCTTAGAAAGGTAGATTCCTCATGCGAAAAGAATACCAAAAAGTCTAATTTACCTCTATACCAAATTGCACCCCTAAAGAGATACAGTTGTAAAAAAACATTATTTTCAAGATTAGGTTCAAGATACAAATAATATTTTCTCTACAACTGTAATATTATATACAAAATAAAGAGCCTGAAAAGAATTATCGAAACCGTGCTAAAACGTTTACCAAAACCGTGTATTAAATCTTTTTCATGATTTTGACCGTAACATGTCGAATAGGTCTGTGAAAAAGCTATAAACTTTGTGCTTTGATAGTGACATAAAAATCGACATTTTTCGGGTGTAGACGAATAATATTTTGTGTACGAAAATGCAAAGTGTTTGTTGGAGATAAGTCGCCCTTAATATTTCGTAGAACTATGTTATTCATATTAGCACAAAAGAGTTTTACTTATTTTATTTCATGGAGAATTTCAAGAAGATAGTTGCTTTCTCAACTACTAATTTTTATGAACATTACTAACAGTAAAAAAAGTTTCAAAATCAAATTTTGCACTGCATGAAATAAAACTTTTTCAAATTATTGGATGAATGAAATGGTTCTATGAAATAAACAGCTTGCATTTGTTCAATTATTAACTTCAACTTCATATCAATTATAGTTTACAACATTCCTAAATTATGTACGAAATTGGAACGGTTAAGTCATACAATTTCCGAAATGTAAATAACCATGTAGTAATTCTTATCGTTTTAGTGACAGCTCCCAAACCAAAATTCTGAGTGCGCCACTGTAGCATCTTATTTATTAAACATTGTTGGTTTTATATGTGTCAAATAAGGCAAACAGCAGTTTCTGATGGAATTTTTGGTATTCATATTTCTGACAGTGCCAGCCTCGGTGGATTAGTGGTTTGCATATTTGCTTCATAATCCAAAGGCCGCAGGTTCGATCCCCGGCCGAGCTGGTAATTTTTCATAGCGGAGAAAAATTTAAAACATGCCTTTTTCACGGATATGAAGTAAAACTGTAGGTCACGTGTAAATGCGATGTTTGGCACGATAAAGATCTCTACTGGGGGTGGAAGTCCCCCAGATTTGGCTAAATTCTATAGGGTCGGCCAAACGACCATAGTAATCGGTGCCATGAGGTACGAAGGATGCTCCGTCATCCTGATTTCTCGCCCAAAAATAAATAAATAATATAAATTTCCGGCAGTATAAGAGATAATGTACCACACGGAAGGTATATTTTCTTCCTTGGATTCTTCAATTTAGTCCATATTAAAGTGCTCACACCTGTATAAATAACTATGCGAGGTGTCATTCTAATATTTTCTGCTACCTATATAATAAATACTACATAAAAACTTTATCGAAAACTAGAATCAACAGTAGTAACTAGCAAAAGGGAGATAAGCTTACTTTCTAATGTGGTAGAAAATGCTTGCAGTATCTTAGTTATATTTCCAGTTATTTCAACGAGTATCAATTTTATAGAAAAAAACTTCAAATAAATTTTATTGGAAATTTTGTGTTCTACAAATTTGATTATTACCATTTTTAATCATCAACCGTTAACTAAATATTTATCAATAACCATGTTGGAAAAAGCTATAAATATAAACCTATACACTATACAGAAAAAAGTTTCGAATAAAAGTTGTAGAAAATGTTATTATCTACGAAAACCAGCTGTACTATTTTTGTCGTGTGATGCACGGTTCACGAGATATTTGATAAAACGTGCCTTCCAAGATGGCGGCTAACGCTCAACCCCCCCCCCCCCACCGTCCCACCAACCTGCGTTACATTCAGGGGACACCCTCTAACATTTTCCAACAAGAAAATCAATTCTGTAGAAGATTGCAGAAATAAGTTACCCGGTTACTGGCCTAATACACGAACGCGAACTCCAAAGTCGCGGCCGTTACTAATGGTAACGGACTTTAATATATGTTATGTAATTAGGAGATCAAGCGATACTTTAAATCCGAGAAGATGTATTATAACACCGAGGCGCCAGCCGAGGCATTATAATATCTTCGAGGATTTAAAGACGCTTGATCTCCGTATTGCATAAGTTGTTTTATTTTATTTCGTATTTCAATCCTAATTTCTCCCTTTTAAAATTCATCCGAATTTATTATATAATGAAGCAAGTTGCCTTGTCTGTGTCATCATACGCGTAACCAAGGAGATAAAAAGCAGCATGTCAGGTGTGGCTGGTATGCAACATCAAATGGTTTTTACGTTGCCAACAACAACGGAGATCAAGAACGTCTTGAACTCCGGTGTCATTGACAGCGGAGATCAAGTTATACTTTATTTTACTAATTGTAGTATATAAACAATGGTTTGAAATACGAAATGAAATAAAGACTTTAATGGACGTTACCCTTAGTAACATCCTTTAAACTAAAAGTCATGTTATTATTTGACACTTGAAAGTTGACATGACAGATAATAATAGGAGAATGACAATGACAATGACGTTTCTAAAAGATGACAACAAATGAATTAAACTGTCGGTTTTTTAAAGCAATGGAATTTGTAATTACCTATTTTTACGGTTGCACATAGAATGTTGTGTATATCTTGTCTGCGAAATTCGTTAGCGTCCTCGAGATTGTCCTACCTCGGCGGCAATTATTTTTTCGGTAAGTTAACAAGACATTTCGTGGCCTTGCTATACAAATAACTACTGTGCTTCCCATCGTTGTGATAGTTGGTTGCCGTTAAGGTCTTCTGTAGTTAATCTCTCGTATAGGTTGGGTTACACTACATAAAAGCTCATCTAATGGGAAACGTTGCCTTAGAACAGGATCGTTCAGTTCGGGAGTAAGATGTAATCTGATCATTTTCTACATGAATTGTAGATTGTATGAGATAACGTTTCCTACTCGTCATTACAGCTTTGGCGACACGAATAATCTGTATGTCAAATTTCAAAACTTTTGATCGTTCCATGATCCATTTTTTAGACTGTAACTACTACTGAAGACTTTGATGATAACAATTTCCGTTTATTTTCTCAGATCGAATCCCTAAACCCCGAAGTCCTAAGACCAACTCTTTTTTAGTTCAAGACCTAAACGAATCAAATCTCTTTATGTAAAGCATGGGCGGCAGCCACGGATATACATATGTCCTTAATTTTAGCTATCTGATTTCAAGAATGTTTTACATTTATTATAACTGGTTTTTTAAAGAACACTGCCTTTAAAGCCATGTATTACATATACAGTTTACGTGTGGACATATGATATGGGTCATTAATATTGGAGAAAATATATAAATACAAACATGTACGTAGACTGGAGTGTATGACCAGTACATTACAATTTTATAATTAAGTGAATTTACACGTTTAAAGTAATTATACTGAATTAAACGTAAAAAAGAAAAATATATATAAATTAATGATGTAAATTATATAATTTCCACTTATTGGGAAAAATTATTTAACTTATCTCTTAAGTTCCCATAGAATGTAGCTATTTCATTCTATTTTTTTTTAAATAAGAAAGAAGTAATAGTTACAGTACTATAACATTACTGTTTGTTACAAGCATATACAGCTATAATAAAAAGTTTGCATAAGATATTATTAACTATAAAAGCTTCTTTTATATCTATTTTTGAAAATAATAAGCTAGTACATGGTAGGGCAGTTTACTTCATGGAAATTATGCTGTATTTCTATTCCTACATCTAATTAAAGATATAAACACTAATAGTAATTTTAATGCAGCTCTATAACGCTTGTAATAATGATATAATTATTTTAAATGAGCTCCATAGAAAACTATTATACGTTTCTGCATAGTGAGTGCATTTATGCAGCACCTACCTCTACTACAAGAACTGTAATTCCGCATAGCCGCACAATTTAAATTTTATATGCTGATAATGTATCTGGAATAACATCGAAAGCTTCTTGTAAAATGTGCGTTTTATTTTCTTTGCATGTAATTTTACTGAATGAGTTTAATTATGGAAAGAATAATGATGAAGAAGATAGATATATTTAGCTATGAAAAAATGCATCTTTTATTTTTATGTAAACAGATATACTAATTAAATAAGTATCGTAGATACATCTTTTTATTCATATAGAATTAGAAAATAAACTTCCTATATATTTGCATAATAACTACTTTTTATGTATTATGTACGTAATTACACTTTTTTAAATTAAAGTGTAATTATTAAACATGGGTATTTATGTATAAATTTTGTTAATAAGTACTACTTTATTCCAAAGTACCAGTTATTAGAAGAAAAACTACGTTAGCTCCTCTTGGGAAAACCCAATCACATTTGAGTATGTCTTTCTCTACCTTACCAAAGATGGAATAGTGTTTGGAAAATATATAATTACCTACCGAAAATTGTAGAAGATTTAATTGTACGAAAGTCTTATCATCTAAACATTTAAATTCTTGTGTGCATGGTTTAACACCCTGGACGATAACTTTTAACAAAATTATTTAAAAGTCTTTAACTTTCTTTACCTAGAAACGAAAATGACAGCAATATAGTCCACTCTTATTGTAAATTGATAATTGTTCAACTGCGTTGTTTGAACAACTCTAGAGATTTTCATATGCTATTAAAGGAAATCTATTGGACTCTTAGATTGGACTTAAAGTACGTATAGAACAGAGAGATTATTTAAATAATGAATTAGATCAGGTCAGCTTCATTAAGCAATTTGATAATAAACAGCAAACTGAGACACACAAACCTAGTCATGGCCTGCTCGAATTCACCTTTATAACAGTTTCTTCTATATTATAAACTCTTTTTACAAGCCATCTAGGCCTATAACCTTTTCTACAATTTTTTTTCATTTTGATCTGCCGTTGGCTATTTCTGTCCAGTTTTATGTTTGTAATTTATATAAATATCCCTTAACCGATTCTAACCATCTTCTTTATGCCTCGCCGCATTTTCTTCTTCCTTTTGGCCTTCTTTGTACCATCTGTGTTTTTGTTCTCCTTTTCCAGTTCTCGTCGACTTTCTTCCTTTGATAGAATTCGCAGTATCTTTCGCTTCTATGCTGCAAGTCTCATATGAACCGCTTTGTTCATCCCCACGTTTCACTACCATACATCACTAAGCCATACATTCCAATTTTAGCATTTTTTCACTTCTTCAGAATACAGCCCCATACTTGTCACTTTTGTTAGTCTAGGAAACTCTCAATTTCTTGTTGTCGTAGCTTTCAAATATTCTTCGTCGTTTGTTCTCTTGGCTTCATGTATCCTCTCCCATTATCATATATTTTGTTTTTTCTGCAATTTATTCTTAGTTCCACTTTTCCAATCATCTGCCCATGTTTCTTATTAGTTTATTTAACTCTGCTTTAATTTGTTAAGTATTGTTACATCGTCTGTGTAGGCAATTCATCGAGGATTTTTACTAATAAGAGATATAAACAAAAATTTACTAATAAATAAAAATCCAATTTTATGCATGCGACTGTCTCATAACCATAACATTAACTTCCTCTGTAAAAATAAAATTGTAGAAAGTGGTCCACTTGTCTGAGTCCTGTCTTAATGTTAAATTCTTCTGTTCAGATTTACTTGGTATTTTTAAGTGTCATTTTTAATGGTAATATAAGTATCCTTATCAATTTGTTTGGTATACGCAGATCTTTCATGATTTCGTACAATCATTACCTATTCACCGTATCGTAGGCTTGCTCACAGTCTACAAAGTGTGCATGTACTACTTATTTATATTCCTAACAATTTGTCTGTATTTACCTTAATGTTTAGATCTGATCCGACTAATCGAATACCCCAAAACCGCACTGGATTCCTCAATTATCTTTCCAGCACTTGTCGTTATTTCATCCTTAATTAGTGATGTTAATATCTTGTAGACGACTCGTACACAGAGAAAAATGTATTTAAATTTCATCAACAATTGTGTGGTATTGTAAAACAAATTGGTCTTAAAAAAGTGACAGGGACAATTTGTGTACAATTATAAAACAAGATTGTGTCATTTAGTTTGTCAAGATTTTTTAAATAATGTTTTCTTCAATTTTTTGTAAGGATGTGTATAAACTCAAATATAACATTTTGTGGAAGTCAATAGTAATTTTGTAGAATCAAATGAATAGTTGTCTATAAGTTTCCATAACAAATTGTGTTACTTATTAAAACAGAATGTGTAATGTTGTTGCATACAATTTTATACAAAATTGTACAATTGTTGCGCTAGTTGTGCCACAATTGCTTAATAGTATTTAACACAATTACTTGTTCACATTTATACAAATTGTGCAATACTCTGGCACAAATATTCTATACAGAAGGTTAGGTATCACAAATAAAATATATATTTTTACATATATTAAAATATATGTAACTAATATGTATATAGCTATACAATGTATAGTATTTACATACTATACAACGTGTAGTATATACACGATAACACTAAAATTTCCTTTTGCCGTTGCCTGTTTATATATAAATCTCGAATTTACATTAATAGCGACAATTACAAGTGGTGACATCTATAGGATGTCATCCATAAACTTTGCGAAACACAATAATTAGTAGCAAGCAGTTTGAACACTGGATTATGATTTCATTCAAACAAAATATTGTATTTTTCTAAACATTTTTTACAATTATACTTCAACATAATATGCTAGCTTATCCTCTACAACATTGTTCCAAAGAATGCAGAACTAAATCTGACTGTGTTAAATAATTGTCGTACGTTCCTGTTAGACAATTCAGTAACGAAAACCTACACAACGCTGGACAATACGATTCTACAATTATAATATAAATTTCTCCAACACTGTTTTGAACAATATTGTGCAAAGCTCTTATGAAGTATTTCTCTCTGTGTAGCGCTATTGCTCTGTAATTACTATACATCGTTATTATGTCATTTTTCTTAGTAGTGAGGAGATAGCTTTTGCATTCCATGTCCCAATATTTATTGTCTTCTCCTCCCCCCTCCATTTTCAGTAGTTTTCTTGCCTTATTTTTTGCTATAACCATCGCCTTTTTTCTTCTCTCTATTAGTTATTTTGTTTTTGCATCCTAAATCTATTGCTTTCCATCTACTACCTTTCTGATATTTAATTTTTGTATATGACCCTGTCTATTTTTTATCTTTGCTGTCTTCCTTAGCAGTTTTTGGGCTTTCCTTTCTGTAATCGTTTGTCTGAGTATATGTTGGTCCTTACTTCTTTGTGTTATTTCCTTTGTTGATTACCTTACGATCCTGCTACTATTTGCAAATATCTATTCTTCTGGTTCCTTTTTGGGTGTATTTCTTTTGCTTTTATTTATTTTCTTGCTTATTTTTAAACGCTTTCTTTCACTTTGGTCCCTGCTTTGATTTCATCCACTTTTTTAGAAGTGGCGCTATTGATTCTACATAGAACACGCGATCTCTTTGTACTGTGTTTCTGTTCATGACCTCACACACGCTTTGATAGAATTCGTCTGTGCTGAAACTTTAGCTACAGCCTTAGGTGTTTAACTCGAATTCACGATATTCACCATCGGTATTCACCATCGCACTTTATTTTAAATACACAACTTTGAAAGCGCACTTTTTTATTATCTGTGTTCACTTGCCTTATCAGTGTTTACTTGTTTTACTTGTTCTACCACTAATTATATTACACATACCCAGTAAATGTTGCTGGGGTTTTACATCTATCGCTTCCCTGAATCACTGATATTTTAATTTTACTCCTTACTTTTACCACAAAACTTTCCAAAACACTTTTAACCGTATCACGGACGTATTATTAATGTATTACCCGTCGCCAGACTACTTCCCAGGATATAAGGATGCATAATACTCATCAATATCATAGAGAAATCTCCTATAAAGATATGTATAAAAATGCACAAATATATCGTCGCCGTTAATGCATACTGACTTAACTATTTTTTAACAACTTTACAGGACCGCAGTTTAAATACTTATAAAAACTTTATTATATATGATATAAACTTAATTCTCTAAGATATTGTAGCTAGCCATGTTACTAGTTACAACATTTCAGAGAATTTATCATGTCATCTGTAATAAAGTTTTTATAAGCATTTAAACCGCGCACCTGCAATATATTGCTAACAAGTAGTTACGCCAGTATGCATTAACGACGACGATATAAGATGTCAAAGTTGTTCCTTCCCAATGACGAACGTTTGATATACAGAACTATCTGCAACAATTGAAGCTTTCTAAAACCTTCAATTATCAGGTTCAACTTAAATAACTTTTTTTTATCGCGACCCGACTCATCACTGCTGCCCTGATGGTGGTATCAACCATAACAATTTATAAAATTGTAAATTAAATTTATTATATGAATAACTGTGCATAATACTGGAAATGTCTTAAGTAGACCATTACCTATTCTCATCAGAGTAGTTTGTGTAGTCTAAAGTTTGTGAGGTGCTTGATACTGTGACGAAAGTAGAATTCACTTACCAACGAAGGGACCTAAGGAATTTCTAAATAACTATTACGTAATTTTTTTATTTAAAAAGGTGTACTTTGCCTGATAGATTATATAAATTCAATCATATTAAGTAAAATCAGTAATTGAGTAATTTTAATGAGTAGATTTTGGGGTTGGAAATTACTACATTTCGTCCGGCACTCAATGAATTGTTCTTAGCTACTTCGTGACAAATAGTTATAAAAAAAGAAAAAGTTTTGTTGAAACTTTCTCTAGCAAATTTATCGGTACAAACTGCTTCTGTATATGCAACTGCGAACAGCCTATACATGGTACATCTTCTGTATTAGATTACATAAAAACAAAATTAACTGCGGCAAAAATGTGTCTAGCTTTGAATGAGCTTAAATACACTTTATTTTATCTAACCGCTTCCATTTCGATGACTTAATAGTGTCTGAAAAATACGAAAGCAAACCCATTTGGGAGATGTGTTTTTTCTAGTTAACTTTTCCTGCTCTCACTTTCGAAATGAGACTTCTAGAGTCTACACAGAAATTCAAGAATTTATCAAGAAGTCTGCAAGTACCCCATGGTCAAACTATGTTGAATCCTTTATCGAAATCAAGTTAACTGTATCAAATTATATTAGTTTGGATTCACTTCTGGGATACAGATAAATTATTGAAAAGTAATCTTGGGATGCACGTACAGTAGCGGCACCTACAAAACCTTGTGTACTAAAATAACATTTACCACGGACTCTTCGATTTGGGTAACAAACGTTTTTGACGGCTTTCGTATAGTGGCGTATCTGTCGAATTTTGCAGTAATTATTTCAATAAATAATAAGTTTAATAAATTAAAAAATTTTGTTTGGCACTGTTTAATTTTATTTTTATAATTTCTAATAAATTAATGTTATAAATATATTCCAGCTCCATTGGGACGGGTCAATAAATATAGATGGCGTGGTACAGCAACAAAATTCGACAAAGTAACATCGATATGCGGTAGGTGGTCATGCATGCAACCAATGAGCTGCTAGTTGTAACATATTCGTGAAACCTTTTAACATGACAATTATCATATCGTATAATTAGATTTAATAAGCGCGTCCCGATTATCCAAAGTTCAACCAGTTTGATAGAAAAAAATTTTATAAATAAAAATAATTCCTTTAACCGGTCGTCTGACGAAGATTTTATATATTTTAACCTTCGCAACCGGACAGCAATGTAATATTGCTAAAGAGAGATCGATGATATGCAACATGAATGCTCTAGAGTGCTCCATTTTGTGGCGCTCTTTCAAAATAGAAATAATACCTAGAACTATTTACATTATTTACAACTATAGAAGTGACAGCTTTACATTTTCTTCAGGGTTTCTGGCAGGGCCATTACCGTAAGCCTTGTCATTCACTTGACAAATTCAAAACTAGTCATTTTGACCATAATAAGCTCGTGCGGGTTATTCAATTTAGAAGATCGTCAATGAGACGACAGAAATCGCCATTTACTTTCAAGTAAATTTTCAGGAATCAGTGGGCACTTAGCTTCTTGTGACTTTTCATAGTTTATTGAAATTCTCACATAGGCACAGTTACCAATGAAGACTGAATTTCGGCTCGCCTGGCTTGATGTGGAAATAAACGAGTATATTTTGAGCTGTGTGCGACTTGTTTGAATTAAGAGATAATTTTCTAGCGAATTTTGAAGGTTTTAGCAATTTAGTATTCTGCTCAAAAAGATCAGAGTGCTGCATTTTAAACAGAAGAATTGACAATCCATTATGAAAATGTACTATTTAATGGAGTTAGTTACATTTTAAAGTTTTCCTTGACTCATTCTCAAATGTTTTCCGCGCCTATCATATTCACGTTGTGTAAATTTAAATTTCATTTCACGTCATTCAATTCTACCGACAACATGAATTGAGATCGACTAAATGCCTGTTCATCATCGGAATCTTCAATGCTATCTAATTTGTTTGCTTGAAAGTAATGACTTGTTTGGGTTGATTCATGTAATTTGCTGTTATGCAGTGCATAATATCTTTGGCTAATAATGAACTAATTACATCGAGTTAGGTCAATTTATGTGGCGCAAGATTCTTATTTTTGTTTTTGATAGTACACATTTAAGTAAACTAATTCATTAAGGACAGGAATTGTAAATTTCTTTTATTGCTTTTTTGTAAACTTATCTTGATCTTTTTCGTTGGTTTTATGGCGTACCCATTTGTACCAGTTCACTTTCACCCCCTGATTTTTGGTTTTAATAATTAAGTTTGTTTTCAATTAAATATGGAAATTACGTTCTGTATTAAGCTATATTCAATTTAAAGTTTTCAGGGTGTTAAGATACGCCTGAAAATTAACAACTGTAAAAAGGATCTAGGAAGCTAGAAAAGAACAAGATAAGTACTATAAGTAGCCATTCTCTAAAAAAATAGTCAACCACGTTCACGTTGTTAGTAGTAGTTCTAACTACTAGTAGCGATACTAAAAATGACATTAATTGGTGGTATTTACCAAGAAAAAAATTACTACGTGGAAGTTCTAATCATATCTAGAAATCTTAACTATTAAGCAAGAAACTTAGTCTTGTTATCGTTTACGTATTGTAACAAAAACTAAGAATTAGCTATAATTAAAAACATTTTTACTTTTAGGACGTAGATAAGGATTAAATATTCATTGTTATTTTAACCAACAATTAAATGTTCTCAAATTATCTAAACCACGTTAACATAAGCAGACACTAATGCTTATTAAAACTTTACAGCTGCCTCGAACTACTATAGGGTTAACATGGTATAAAATACTCTTCTTCCTAATTACATACTTCTAGTGTCTGTGTTAAAATGAGAAAGAAATTGTTTTCGCTTGAGTGAATAAATTAAGTCGTATGCGCACATAACGATGTTAAGTAATTGAGATTGCACATCAAATTGAGGAGCATTTTACTTTCAAAAGCCGAAAAAATCTTAGTCATGATGATACTGCAACTTGTCATATTTAACTTGTCTATTGAATAAACGGCTAATGGGTCTCTGATTTTAGTATGGCAGGTGTTATTATAGTGGAGTAAGCCATCGCGCCCTTTATTGATGACCAGGTCGGTCACGCGCCACGTGCATTATCCTCTCTTAACTTCCCCATTCTTCACGAAACTACACCCCGATAAAGAACTACATTCATGAATTTATATTTATTTATACATTAGATAAAGTGTAAATAAGACGCAACACAATTAATCTTCTACTTACTATTCACCACAGTTACTTAAAGGAGTTAAAGGTGATAGATTATATTCGTAATACTAATAGTACTCTATAGAAACACAGCGACAAAACAGATACATATTATGTAAACTACACAGAAAAGTCTATACCACCCATCGGTCTATCTGTTCATCCGTCCGACTGTCGCTAGTCATCTTTATTCACTGAGACACTAGGTCTAGCAAAAAAAGTGACAGCGAAACTAGATATAATTGACCCTGGATACCTCTTTGTCGAGGCCAGATTTGACCTCCAACCACCCATTCGCCTCAACAAGGGGAAGTCATGGATCAACACTGACATTTTTGAGCGTGTGGCGCTTGTTCCAAGGTGTATTCTAGAGTTCTTCAAAGCACCTACAAAGTCTGTTCTGCTAATTGACCTCTCCAAAGGTCATTAGTGTCGAGTTATAGTTTTGTTCTGTTGTAGTTTTTGTTTAATTCAGGTTAGAGTTTGGACAATAGGCAAACGACAGGCATTAGTCGGATAATAGTACAGAATGTCCATTGTACGAGGAACTAATAATAATAAAGTTTATTATGCATAGGACAAAAATAATACAGACTACACTATAGTAGGTACTACAAAAGTAAAAAAAACTACAAAACCACACCATTACAGTTTAAAATTATTTAATACATACATATTACATAATCTTTAACCCCTTATAACTTTCGGCGTCGAGGTGCCGGACACACCAAGCCGCAGGGTGGTTATGTGGGTACCAGACGAGGCAGCGGAGCCATGTAGGCAGGTACACTGCGCTCGTGGTTTACCCATCCAACTACTTTCCAGAGCAAACTCGACTTAACTCTTTTAAGCGATACAAATCCACTATAACCACTCTAGCGTACTGCCGACTAAAATTATTTAATTCACAATTTAAATATTTATTATTAGAATATCGCTTTATCCTACATAATAAGTTATAGACAATTTGTTTAAACATTTAGAAATTTAACATCAATTTAATATATTCAGGCAAATGGTTAAATAATAATTTTATGTACTACGATCGACATAAAAATCATTTGATTATATCTGACAGAGATATGGTTACTATGGTAAACAACGGATGGACAATACAATGAGCAGCCCAATGGTTCAATGTTGATAAGAATACTATTCTTAAAATTAAGAAGATATGAATGAATAAAAGAAGACTAACAAGAGATTAATGTTGGGTCGGGAAGCAGCACTAATAAATTATTTACGAGATACCCATCTAGGAACTGCCAGTCTTAACAGTGGGCTCCAGATATTGGATAACCAAATGTTCTATCAACATTGGTCCAAGCTTCAGATCCTAAGTCTCGGCTGCTTTGTTATTGCCCAATGGTCAACCAACTCCTGGTAACGCCGGTAACAATTCTGGGTTCTCTAATACCTGCCCAAGTCAGAGTCAATCTTCAGTGACCTAGTCTCAGCTCCTTAGTGTTTGCCCAAGCAATTCTCAGTTCCCTACTCTTCGCCCAAGCGTTAGCCCACCTTCATTCCTCGGTTGTCTAATCTTTGCCCAAGTGTAAAGCAATCTTCAAATTACAAATCTCTCGTTTCTGTTAGTATTGGTGTTTCTAGACTTGGTTTCCTACCCTTGAGTCAATTTTGGGCCAGTCTTCACATATTCTACCAAATCAAATCAATCAAAATCAAATTATGTCTTTATTATATTAGCTAGTAATTAATTCAGAGAAAAATGTGAGAAAAGTTAAACGAAAATACCTACACAGATTATAATTACTATTACTAAATATAAATTAGCTTTCAAATTTCCGCGCGCTTCGTTTCTTCGAAACAAGCACACACATAAAAACTAACTAAAGCGACAGCGGCAAGGAGAAGCCTTTACCGGCTTAGTCAGTGTTCATCCACCTACCATTTTATAATATTATTAATAAAATAATGTTGTTTATGAAATAATAGCTATTTATGTAACAAGTACATAATGTAGGACGTTATAGACAAGCCCAGTTTATGGCCGAGCGAGCGAAACGAGCAAGGCCTATAAAAAGGGCGAGTCTATAAGGTCTGATTATGTAAGAGTTGCATACAAAGCTTTATGTTCGATTCCTAAAATTGAGTAATTATCAAAAAAAACAGTTTATAAATTTGACATCTATTCTTGACAGAAGAACATTTGACATGTAATGTACAGTTGTCATACTTTATTTTACTACTATAGACTTTATTTTACTACTACTACTTTATTTTACGAGCACAATAATAAGCCAGTTCACTGCCGCAAAATAATACAATAAACAGTGCTTTATAATGCAATCGGACATAAAAAATATTTATTTTTAAAAGAATAAATACAATTTTTAGTGGTAAAAATTAAAGTTTTATACTTAAAAAGAATTCTTTGCATTAATAATTTTTTAAACCACTTTTCTTTAAAATTTACTACTATTTGTTTAACACTTAGAATATTATTAATTTTATACAGTCTTTTAATTTAATTCGTCCACGACGGGATCATTGATTAACGCCAGGCTCGAGTTGCAATTCTGCACCAATATTGGTTATTTACCTTGCGCCAAAACTCAGTATTTTCGTCGGTACTATATTGGTGTTCAGTATTGGACCAAGATGTATCACTAATCTTGGGCCATGACTGATTAACAAGCTTGGCACGAACTTATCATCCCGCTTTTAACCCAGCCGTAGGCCAGTTTTGAATTTTAGGCTTGTACCAGAGTTGATAAGCATTGTCCCAAGCCTGACCCAACCTTGGGCAGTTTGTTAATTCCTACATGGATAACACCTTTGCTGCCATTGTAAAAACTAGCGAAGAATCAACATTTCCAGCAACACACAGAATTCCTCTTCACCGGATCAGACATAGAAATTAAAAGAATTTCTGCTGTTAAAAAAGGGTTTTTAACGAAAAAATCCATCAAATAAAATGTAGCCAATGTATTTTCTACTAAGTATTAATAAAATATATCAGATATGATTTTTAATTAATTAGAAAAAGATAGATGTATAGTAAAAGCTTTTACTATATTTTATTCACTGATCCAATAGCCAATATGCTAATATGGATAACGATTTTTGGAATAATGTCATTTCTTCTAATGAGAAGATTTTTCAATAGTGTCATAATGGTCGTCTTAGATTATATAGGCCATGAAATAAATAAATAAATAATAAATAAAGATATAGAAAGTAATAAACACCCACAAGAATATGTCCAACAAACACAAAAGAATGAACCTTTCTCTATAAATGTTTGGGTTTGGATCAGCGTTTAAGGGCCTGGGAGTTTGTTGAAGATTATACCAACGATTTACAGGGGAAAGACTGTTACCTTCTGTAACCCAACTATATCCTGAAAATCCTGAAGCCCATTGAAAATGTGTGCACAACAACTACAGGTATAAGCTTAACTTTAGACCATGTAATGTAAAAGAGTTATGGCATGCCATTGAAAATAGTTGGGAGGATGACATCATCAGAATATACTTAATCATTTTTTATAAATCTAATCGGAATTTTATTAGATAACTCAAAGATTCTAATTTAATTACTATTGACAATCTTAAGTTTTAGGGCATCACGAAATTTATGCGAACCATATAACGAACCTATAAAACGAAATGAAAATCTAAATTATGACGCAGAAATTTGAAGGTACACTTAATATTATACCTAATAATGAAGGTAATTTTAATAGTAATGTTAAGCTACAAATCCTTTAAGTGCAATATTGATTTAATTACTATTGACAATCTTAAGTTTTAGGGCATCACGGAATTTATGCGAACCATATAACGAACCTATAAAACGAAATGAAAGTCTAAATTATGACGCAGAAATTTGAAGGTACACTTAATATTATACCTAATAATGAAGGTAATTTTAATAGTAATGTTAAGCTACAAATCCTTTAAGTGCAATATTGATTTAATTACTATTGACAATCTTAAGTTTTAGGGCATCACGGAATTTATGCGAACCATATAACGAACCTATAAAACGAAATGAAAATCTAAATTATGACGCAGAAATTTGAAGGTACACTTAATATTATACCTAATAATGAAGGTAATTTTAATAGTAATGTTAAGCTACAAATCCTTTAAGTGCAATATTGATTTAATTACTATTGACAATCTTAAGTTTTAGGGCATCACGGAATTTATGCGAACCATATAACGAACCTATAAAACGAAATGAAAATCTAAATTATGACGCAGAAATTTGAAGGTACACTTAATATTATACCTAACAATGAAGGTAATTTTAATAGTAATGTTAAGCTACAAATCCTTTAAGTGCAATATTGATTTAATTACTTCTCGATTATGCTATGCTGTTCACTATAATAGTTTACTTTTTGTTCCTTATTAGGTTCTGGATTTTTTATTTTCTGGTTTGATGTTCGTCAATGAGATAGCACATGTGAGTTTCATGCTTGAAAATGTTTGCAGAAGATGCACTGGCTCAAGAGAATGGAGCTTTATTCACTCAGGCCGTATTTGGACTTTTGGGGTCTGTAGTAAATAAATTTTAGTTATCCTCTTATCCATCGGTTATAACTAAGAATTGCACGGAAATTGCTGCCTCAGCAGTAAATCGCTGTACGATTGTTGAAAATAAATATCATGGTTGTCTATGGAGTTTCTGTATTATAGCTTGAAGTGTTTTTAAAAATACATAATTATATATGGCACCCGCTTTTACACATTTATACTTCGTAGAAACGACGCGACGTGCCATTACTATCTGAGCAAGATAAATTATAACCATTGATATTTATTGGTTAGTTAAAAGGGCACAATCCTCTTGTTAAGGGAGCTAAACATAGAACAATATTCTTAAGATAGTTTCATTTGGCCATTTCTCTCAGTACGAGCAGAAGCAATCACGGATCTGTAATTATAAAATTCTAGATTATTCTCAGAACAACTCCATACATCTGTTAGAAACAGACGACTACTCGATCTTTTTGTGCAATGTGCAAAAATCGAATCAGTTTTCATTAGGAAGTACTCCCAGATACTTTTTTCCTTGGTGGAAAAGTTCAGTTTCTAAATTATTTTTCGAGCTTATCAATCGCCTTGTACAATGAGACATGGATATACTTAGCTAAGACTGGTAAATTTATAAAACCACAAACTTAATAAGCATTCTCAGAGTACTTTCCGTTGGCATGAAAACATTCAACTTAATATAAATTTTCTTATTCTTGAGACAAGTTCAGTTTCTAAATTATTTTTCGAGCTTATCAATCGCCTTGTACAATGAGACGTGGATATACTTAGCTAAGACTGGTAAATTTATAAAACCACAAACTTAATAAGCATTCTCAGAGTACTTTCCGTTGGCATGAAAACATTCAACTTAATATAAATTTTCTTATTCTTGAGACAATCACCAGCTGCATCAACTCACTATATTCTGTATTCCTAGTCTCCTACATCATAGCATGTTACATCTAATAGTACTTACTTTTTCATAATATTTCTAAGAAATGCAGTTTATTAATAACCCCCATAAAAAAGGAAGTCTTTGGGGAGTCTGTCCTAGTTTATTCACAGCTAGTAGTAATAGTAAAAATTCACATTGGTAAAATAGGAACACTAATGTTTATATTATTTAAACGTGCATTAATGTTTTGTTACGAATTCTTTATCTTTGATTAGCTGCACTAATATACTAATTTACTAGTGGTTTTTGGTGTAATATTCTTCTAATCATTTTCAACGGCTTGTTTTAATGCAGCTTTATTTGTTGTAGGGTTATTTTTGAGCCTGAACAGCTACCATAAATGTTCAATTAGTTTTAAGTTTTAGAGTTATTGTGAAAATCCAATATTTTGAAGACATTGATGTCACCAACAATAATCTGAATCGTTGTTCTTAAAATGGTCTAAAACTGTAGAACTGACTTCTTCATCACTTGTATTTTTCCCAGACAGATCCGATTTTAATTTTGAAAACAAAAAATAGTCGCTATTAGCCAGGTCGGTACTGTTCGGTGGATGGTTTAATTCCTGATAGAAACCACATTGCTGAATAGCAGCCTTCGCAGTATCGAAGTGTTGACTAACGCATTCACCAGTGACTTTAATTATTTTGTTTCTTAAAGTCGACTAGCAGAATCCCCTTAGAATTCCAAAAGAAGTTGGTCATGATTTTTTTGATATTGTGTTACTTTTTTTGACAGTGGGGATCCAGGGTCCGCCACTCAATAGATTTTCTTTTATGCATTATGACTTATGGTACAGAACCATAGCCCGTAACAATTGCATTGATCACTTGCTTTTCTTGTCCATTACAGAGTGCTTAAAATTCAGTATGTACTGAATGCTGTACAGTATTTCACACATCGTTGTTTGTAGACAGCACTCAAACGTTTTATGCACTCACTTCATTCATACCAAGATAATCGTGTAAAATTCGAAGCGCCGTGGGTAATGAAAGTACACACTACACACCTGGCTGATATATCTTTAGTTTTCAGTCGCCTATCGCTTAACACATATTCTTGCAAAAGCGCTATTGTTTCCTGAGTGAGTATTTCTGCAGGTTTACCTTGAGGAGAATCATCTCCAATGGAATCTTTTACTAAGCGGAACTGTAGCACTTTCTTTAACCGTCGAATATGACTGGGAAGATTTGGCGTATACAGCATCCAAACGTCCGTCGCGTCGTTGGATTTCTGCCGGGCTTTAACCTTCTTTTGTCAAAAATTTAATGACCGCGCGATGTTTGGATTTAAAATTTTTTCCATATTGCGCAACAGCTGGAGGACTACTGATGTTAGAGCCGCTGCAATGCAACAAAACATATAGACAGTTGGCAGAATTAAACCGGTCAATTCTTATTAATATGGTCACGTCGGAAACATTTTGATCATTATCGTATTGAAAGTAAAGTGTATTTAAATAGTTTTTCAACTGAAAGGCGTAGGTTATTTTATATACTTAATGTCAAATATAGAAATACAATTTGAAAATTTTGTTTAAAAATTAAAGATTAGGGAAGTCCATTAAAACAATGACATCGTTTTATGACGAAATATGTACAACTGAACTAACTCCTAGTAGAAATACCAAGGTCGAGAAGACATCTAAAAGCAGCAGATATTAACTTAACAGAAGATTGGTCATCTCTACAAATTTTAAATTTCATTGCTGAGTGGGACTTCGTAGAATCTCTTCCAAACCTTCCTCTTAGTTTAAGAATATTTCTCGCAATTTGTTTCTGTTGCAGCGTGTGAAAGAAGCTTCTCTAAATTAAAATTTATAAAATCTTAATTGTGCTCAACAATAAGTCAGGCAAGACTTTTTGATTTGGCGCTACTATCAATTGAAAATGATGTTGCATCAAGCATTGAGTTTGATGAAATTATAGATAAGTTTGCAGCCCTAAAATCTTGAAAAACGTTCATGTAGGCAAGCAAAGCCGTGTTCATTAGTTTAATTCTATTTTAAATAATTGAAATTTTTTTAATTTGAAATTTGTTCAACAATTTTATTTTAATTATTAATTGTACGATACAAAGAATTTGTATCTTTTAAACATCACAAATATTATATGTAATATATTTTCATTTTTAATAAAAACATTTATAGACTTCTATGATATAAATTTTTATATTCGATTGAAGTGGGGGGTAGGCACATCATCAGTATTGTCCCGGGTGACACAATTCTAGCGACGCGACTGAGTAACCCTGTGACAACTGTCATAAGACCTAAATGATACTCCATGCGATCGTTTCTAGTGTCAGTCAGACACTATCAAAGACTTGTATAGTAGGCTGTGCATCCCTGAATCTATATTTTAAATTCTGAAGGATACTTTCATTTAATATTTCAACATCGGCAACTACTTTGTCAACCCTCCTTGTTGTTAAAGAAAATCAAAATACAACACACAATACTGCGATTTTTCTAATAAACTAGATGTTCTCGTTTCCTTAGAATATTCTTGACATCCTGTGCACTTAGTGGTGGGGCTCTTAATAATAACACTAATCAGAAATCTTTCTATGAATAGCTTTAGAATATAATAGAATAACATAGAAGTAAATCTCTATTAGTCTATTGTCGCAAATGTCCAAACAATTTTTTATAGTTTCGAGATTCCAAATCGGGTTAAGAAAATAAACTATTACCTGAATGCTGCTTGCTATATAATAGTAGATTACTTACCAAGGCCGGAAGTAGAACATTACGCGGAGAGCAATGCTGCTGCCCGAGGCGCGAAGCGCCAAGGGCAGCAATTGCTCGACGCGTAATGTCTTCCCACCGAGGTATGTATACTATTTTATTCACAATCGTACATAATTATGTTCTTACATGGATACCTTATACTTGATATATGTAGGACACAACACCAGCGTTTTTATTCGGGTGGCAATAAAATGACAATTGCTGCAACAATTGTCAAAGTAAATTCGTGTCACTACTAAACCAAATTTAATTACATTGCTCCTAATTGCAATTTATACGATTTAAAATGCCTGATAGTGAAACTGATGTAAGTTGCACACCACCGGAATAGCGAGAAGTTGCTAAAACAGTGACTGACTGTTTGTTACCTGCTAAAAGTAAAGATAGATACGAAAACTTCTGCCATCTGTTGAGAATACTTAGAACGAGCAAAAGGTAAGTAATGGATATTACTAACCAAGAGAACTCATTACTAACCAAGAGAACTTATTATTGACTCTGATGTATAATAAACTACTTTCTAACTTTTTAAACGTCAGTAATGAACACATTATGTATCGATTGTGAATAAAAACTATTACCTGGCAATTCTTGGATAAGAATATTACAATAATTATCTGGTGTAAGGAAGTTTCGTTTTTGTTTTTGTTATTCAAAAAGCTCAGTTATACTAGCCAAGTTCTAGATAATCTAAAAGTAATTTAATTCACATCCTATAGATAAGTCTAATACAGGGTTTTCATTTGATATGTAGTAACTACATATATAATTTCACTACGAATAGTATTACTTATTGTAAGAACAATTTGTTTTATTGTAGGGGTTAATTGTTACTTTATGCCGTTTCTTACTTAAATTCATAATCACAAATAAGTCCTATTTATCCATAATCATAAAAGATAAAGTCTTCCACACACATACACATATATCTGATGAATAAGGGTGTATCTGAAGGCAGAACATTAACAGCTTTGTTATTTTATTTTATGTTTTTGTAATTTGCTCGAGCGCTTTATTTTATTCGAAGCAGCCATAGTGACTGACTGATCTTATCAGCGATCTTCTTATATCTATGTACTACACGATAATACCCACATTTAGATTTTATATTACTTTTATAAAAGCTACATTGAATTTGTTATATTGTAGTATTTAGGTTATCTTTTGATTGATGAATGTAAAACATTTCAAACGTAAAATGATTAGTTCTGTAGGACCATTTTTAATAAATTTTGAATAGTAAGTCCTTACAAGAATTGCCTAGTGTTCTAGAGATGGATATACTATTAGTAGTACTAGGATTTGTTTTTTATTATATGTCTCTTAATAGAACTGTCTAATTGTTAGACTTCAAATATGATATACGAGCCCTGTCTCACTGAAGTTCGTACATTCTATTTTTATTATTTAAAGGACGCCCCGCATTTTTTATATACACAGTAGTTGTTTCTTGTTGTTAGAGTGAAGTATTATCTTTGCAATTATTCCATGTTAAATTTCATGAAATTCTATCGAATGGTGTCCTCACACCGTCCCTTCAACTCTGATCAATCTGCGGATGCAAAGAAGTTGAAAGGGAGATCCCTGTCTCAGTCAAATTTTATAGGACGTGACATTAAGTAGGTGCACAAGCAATACCCTATTCTAACAATAAGGAACAGTGACCTTGAAGACCAAAGGAACTTTTGGGAAAAAGATTGTGGGGTGTACTTTGTTTTAAAATATAAAAGATAAATACACAACGAAATATAAGAATAAAACAACGGATCTTATAGTATAGCTATAGAAGGTCAATACTTTACTCTAACAATAAGAAATAGCTACTTGGAAAAATAAAAAAATCCAGGGTGAAAATTGCAGGGTGCCGTTTAACAGAAGTGTGCGAACTTCAATGAGGCAGGGCTCGTATATCGTTAAATATTTTTAAAATATATTCAGTTTTATTTACTTGAAGTTTACTGTTCATTTTTCTTCATATATTTATTTTGTTCTATTTTACAATTAGTGCACAATTTATTAATGTCTGTACGAATGCATATATCTAGCAATAATCAGCAGGTTGCCTATTATTTCACTTGTAACTTCACAGTTGAGAATTAATATCAAATCTAAATGTAAAGCATGTAACTATGTATAATACTTGTTTTTAACTCGCAATTAATCTCCTCAAAAGATAACCTACTCTTCATGAAGTATGCAGGTATGACTCTGGTATGTTATAATTATTTCATCTAAATATCATATAGTAATCAATAATTATTATCTACTGTTATTACAGTAATAATTAGATGGTTTATTTTTTATTGCAATTTTATACAGTATATTAATTATGAAAATAATTAACCATCTAATTAAAAAATGTCTGTTTTCATGTTATCATATAAATTAATGTGTTTATATATTTAATTATAAACTACATATGAGTACCCTCAGTTTTCACAAGTTTTTCATACCTTCATACTAATGGATAAGAGGAAATGTGGAAAACTAAAATAATAATTATTTAATCAGTTACACATTTTAGTTTTTGCTTCTTCAAGCCATCAATATCTATTAAAAAGGATAACAATATGTCTAACTAGAAAAATTCATTTTAGTATATCTGAAATTTTATATAATTTATTTATTTTTATGATATGTAACTAATGTTACAAACTTATTTTCTGAATAAGTAGTCACTTTTGCTAAGTCTTTTAATGTTTGTTGCAGTAGTGATGCATAAAGATAAGGATGATGGAGGACTACATAGACCAAGAGATTTAACGGCATTTGATCACACACCTCTAGACGGAGAAATGTTCCTGCAGGTAAATTTTTGACAATACTAACCAAACATAACAAAATATCTGTAAATAAATATTTTCCTAAGTAATACCCTTGATACACATACATGTTACTTGCAGGCTTTAAATGGGTTCCTAATGATACTGACTTGCGAGGGTGAAGTCTTTTTTGCCACGCATAGTATAGAAGGATATTTAGGATTCCATCAGGTAAATACGCTTAATACGATCTTTTCATTTGTTAGGAATTACATAAAAACATTGTATTACTACTTTTCTTTTTCTAGTCGGATATAGTACACCAATCTGTGTACGAACTAGTACATTCTGAAGATCGAGAAGAATTACAACGACAATTAATGTGGAATTCTTATCTTCCACCAGAATCTGCAAATATTGGTTTACAAGATGTATTATTACCAGAAAACTGCCATCTCCTGGAACGTAGTTTTACAGTGCGCTTCCGATGTCTCTTAGACAATACTTCCGGTTTCTTAGTAAGTCTAATTGTTATCTAGTAAATTAACCTAAATCGAAATCGTTTTGTTAAATGACATCCTAACATATAATGTAACCGTTGCAGCGTTTAGATATACGAGGACGTGTAAAAGTCTTACATGGACAAAATCGTAAATCTGAAGAACCCCCATTAGCACTTTTTGCAATTTGCACACCATTTGGGCCTCCGTCACTGTTAGAAATTCCACAAAAAGAAGTAATGTTTAAAAGTAAACACAAATTAGATTTAGCACTAGTATCGATGGACCCAAGGTAAAATCTACTTTTTTACTAATAGATAAGCAATCGTGATAAAACCACTTTAAATATTACAGAGGTAAAATGTTATTGGGGTATTCAGATTCGGAATTAGCCAACATGGGTGGATACGACCTAGTTCATTACGACGATCTGGCTTATATTGCAAGTGCTCATCAAGAACGTAAGAAACTATTTTTGCTTATTATTTTTTTAACTAACAATTCCTCTTTTTACAGTCTTAAAAACCGGGGCGTCTGGTATGATAGCTTACAGATATCAAACCAAAGAAGGGCAATGGCAATGGCTACAAACTAGTTCTCGACTTGTATATAAAAACTCTAAACCAGATTTCATAATCAGTACCCATCGACCATTAATGTAAGTGCATTATTGGTTCGAAATTTGACAGTGTACTAATAAACTATTAATTCTTCCAGGGAAGAAGAAGGTCGTGATTTATTAGGAAAACGTACTATGGATTTTAAAGTTAGCTATTTAGATGCTGGTATTTCTAACAGCTACTTTACAGAATCAGATCAGTTATTAGCTAGTACAACTAATGTTGCTCAACACAATGTCCCATCGACACCGTCCAGAGTTAATAGGCGATATAAAACTCAATTGAGAGATTTTCTCTCAACATGTCGAACTAAACGCAAGCTGTCATCAACATCGTCTAGTGGACAAGTTACCCCTCCAGTAAACGTTACAGTGTCAGCCTCAGTAGTCAGTCCCATGCCTACAGTAGATTACATCGCAACTGATGGTTGTACAGCAGCGTACAACATGTACGCAACTCCTTACGCCCCGGCAACTACGGATCACAGTCTATCTTCTTACATGAGTCACTCAAACTTCCAACATAGCTTGTATCCTACACCTGCTGCACTAGACAATAGGTATTTAACAACAACCGAAAATTTATTCCATCAATATCGGCCGCTTAGTTCGTATTATCCAGATTATCATCACTCTCCTACTACTAGTCCATACGTCAGTAACGGATTTCTAGACATGCCTTCAAGAGCTGCTGTACCAACATACGACCCAGCGTCTACTACTGCAAGTCACCATACAACATATCGTACTACCGTTATGCCCGTGGACGATAAACTGTATTCGTGTCAACAAGTGGTTGATACTACACCGCCAAACAAATACGCAACTTATGTTGATAGTTCGAGAGGTTACGTGGTTGCAAATTCCGGAAAATGTTTAGACGTTTCGTGGCCATATTCTGTAAGTCCATCTTCCGGAATTATACAACCTGTACAAGTTATGAGTGCTCAAGTTGGAGAATTACATCATAAGCCATGTGGGAAGGTTGTTAAGCATTCATCATCAATAGACGGTATATCTTCAAATCATTCTTCCTCACCTGTAAATAGTGGACTAATTACGCCGAAAATGGAGGATATTAAAACCGATGCGCCTATGATACCATCGGAAAGTCCAAACTCACATCACGTTGCTATGAGTCGACAGAACTCTGCACCTTCACATCACTTCTCACCCGTAACCACCATATCAGTGCAAGAAGTCCCGCGTCAAACTGTTTTAATGTGGGGATCTAATCACATTCAACACCCGTCTCCAGCTTCAGTAAGTCGATCTCCTCCAACCAACAATGACTATAGCGGAACGCCACAATCAGAAGGTTGCGAACCTTTAAAAAGTTTGGCAGAAATTAGTAATCCTGAAATATGTAAGTGGAATGGAGAAAACAAAACAGAAGCTGTATCGCAAAACAGTGATGCAGATAGTCCACATCAACACCATTCTACACATCACAACCACCACAATTCTCGTGTTGTAATGGTTCTATGATAAATACTTTTGCTGGCTTCCAGCATTGTACATAGGTATACATATTTTTATTAAAGTGCACATAATTTAATATAACACAAGTAATATATAAAAACATATCTTCCTGTATTGTATTCTTTTGTTGTATTGTCAATGTCTTCGAATTTCAAATACGATTTTTGTTTCACATGATAAAGTGATAGACTCTTAATTCTTATGTAAGCGAATTGTAATATTAATGATTACTTTACACAGAATGTTTCAAGGATATTTTCCAACGAAAGAAGTGGTGTGCAGGCAAGAAGGATGAAAATGGATGGTAGAATGTAACACTCCGTTAGGTTATGAAAAGTTCAATTTTTTTTTGTAGAAATTACCTGCAAATTGAATACATAAATTATTTCACATACAATATTCTAAATATCATTGCATTCAGTTGGTTTAGTGAATTGATTACGTAAGGTAGGATAAACTTGAAGCAATCTGTATGTTCAGTTTAAATCTAAATTAACTTTGCAAGGAGTTTAACAATGAACATCAAAAATTATATTCTGAATGGAGTAGCAACATTCTAAATCACCTTTTTTCTCTTTCTCTAAACTTGCATTAAGTAATGAGGTTAAATTTTGATAATTGATCTTTATTCGGGAAATATTTTCGAAATATTCGGGTATTTATGAGAAATTCTGGAAATATATGAGAACAAATTGCTTTTTCCTTTTTTTTTGACTATAAAATGGCACAGTTACTTATTATGAAATATAATTTTAAAAGTGGATTATAGTACATATATAAATATTCAAAAATTCATACTAAAATATATTTTCTAATAGTACACAGATACAAGTGGAAAAATATAATAAATAATATAAAATAAGCAGCTCCAAGAGTAATAAAATATGATCCTTTCTAAGTAAATAGTACAACTTCCTCATTTTATATTAGAGCATTAGAGCAATCCTTTTTAATTGAACTGTTGAAGTGTGCTAATAAAACGTGCTGATATTGTATTTAATACTTGTTTAATTTATTGCTTTAAGCATTGTTTCTTAAAACTGTGATCTTGAAATTGAATCGCCAAAGTTTCTAGCATACATTAATAATAGCACAATGTCAATTATGGAGTCTATATTTTGTGTTTACGTTTACATAATTTACACATACGCAGATTCAGGAATTGTAAAATTTTCCGGTAGATTTTGTCTATATTATTATACCTTCGTTTATATTTTCGGAAATCTTTACAAATATTGGCTATCATACGTTCACATAAGGCTCATTCCATGCCAAATCATCACAAAAAAATGAACTTTTCAACTAGATTATCTCAGATTTTTGTGATATTTAATAGGATGGTAGAGAACATAAAGTAACTTACGTACGTAAAGGTATAGCCCTCAGCGATGTACGGTATTCATACAGCAGGGTTGCAAATACGATAAAAACCCATATAGAATTTGCCGATGTTCAACAAACGGACCAATATTGGCAGCCAATATTGGGCCAGTGTTGAAATGATAACACTGGCAAGTACTTGGACGAAAGATTGGGGCCCAATGTTGTTGATATGTTGGTATAACTCTGGTCTCATACTGGCACAAAATTGGCTGTATATCGATTGCACACCGGAGTATAATAATGATCAGTATTATATTTTTTAATTATATTATATTGTACACTGAGAAACATAGTTCGAAAAATCTATTATTAATTGTTACAAGAACTGTGTTTATTAAACACAATAATTTTTTTAAATCCACAAAATCGTACAACAACATAGGTTTTGTTGAATCAAGGTATTATTTTCTGTGTGTAATTAACCAATATTAACTCAACAATGTTAATATGTTGGTATAACCGGTCTCATACTGGCACAACATGGATGGATATCGGTTGCACACCGGTGTGTATTAATGATCGTTATTATATTTTTTAATTATATTGTATTATATACTGAAAAAAATTGCTGGTAAAAGTTATGTCCGCGTCATCATATTAACGCTCTTGATCTACTTATAATTTTTAAACTAATAGATTTTTCGAACTATGTTTCTCAGTGTACAATATAATGTAATTAAAAAATATGATAATGATCATTATTATACACCGGAGTGCAACCGATATACTGCCAATATTGTGCCAGTATGAGGCCAGAGTTATACCAGCATATCAACAAATATTGGCTGTCAATATTTGGTATATAAAATGGTCCAAGTACTAGCCAGTGTTATAATTTCGACACTGTCCCAATATTGTCAATAGCGGTGCCAATAGTAAGCCAATATTGGTCCGTTTGGAAAATTATTATGGGAAATGTAAAATTTACGTCTATAAGGTGAAGAAAACCACCGTTTCTTATAAATTTTAATGACTTCTCTAATCATAAAAAGCAAATTGAATTGAATGAA
The DNA here is from genome assembly GCA_929113105.1 of Agrypnus murinus. NCBI lineage: Eukaryota > Metazoa > Arthropoda > Insecta > Coleoptera > Elateridae > Agrypnus > Agrypnus murinus. The sequence continues at coordinate 94,476,182 of OV816024.1, read as the reverse complement.
TTTATATATTTTTGAAAAGTAGAAAAATTAAGTTTGTGAATAGGCAATTATTTTATAACACCCTATACAAGCGGTGAAAAATAAAACAAAGCTAAAAAATTAACGCGAAATGAAACTTTCGGTGTTTCTAAACCACCATATTTAACAATTTTCTTGCCTTCGCAAAGGCTTTCGAAAATGAGACTTACACCAAAGAGAGAATGCAAATAGCTGTATAACATATTGTATTCCTAAATAAAAAGATTGAAGGTACATATTCTTAGATATTCAATGTCAAAGGTCATATGGTCATGTGACCTTGGAACGAAAAACTCAATATTTTATTATAAAATAATTTTTTATAAAAACTACGCTCTATTAGCTTTAAAACAACCTAAGATGCAAGTTCTACAGTAATGAGAAGCAGAGTTATGAATTGTTTTTGTCCACCTTGTAATGAATAAATTTTACGTTTTTATGACTATATGAATACTGTGTATCACTGAAGGCTATAACTTTACATACGTATAAGTTACTTTCTGTCCTCTACCATCCTACCAAATTTCACGAAAATCTGAGATGATCGTATTGTGAGCTGTGATGATGAATGACCCATAAATCTGTTTTCATCTTCAAATATTTCGGAAACAATAGAGAAATTGGAACATACGTTCAGAAATATCTGCCCTTTGCAGTAATTGCTTATGTATCACGCTTGAATTACTTACCTCTTCTTCTTTCATCTCCAAAATGACGCAACACAATACTTTGTTATGTTATCTCATTTTAGAAGATAGTTGGATTTCAGAGATTTTGCATAATTCTTTTTATAAAAGTTGCATAAAAGTACTTTAGATAGTTACCAAATTAGTGGAATATGTAGAACTCCCAAAAGTTAAAACTAGTTGTTACCTTGTTACTGAAAATAAGCACAACAAAAAATTACAATCATGTTTTAGATTACATTTAATTTGGGAACTTCTAACAACTAGCTGAAAGTACTGCACAACCCTACAAAAAAATAAAGTACCTAATAATTATTACAATAATACTATTACTATAATACTAACATTTGAAGTACCTGATATCAAACACAATTATTCACAAACGTGATTTAGTGAATATTAAATACTCCTAAATTATTAGTAATAATTAGCACAGCATTGATTTTACTTTTTATTTACCAATTACATAGTATGTATTATACCTTTGCTGCTGATTGAAAATCAAACATTCTGTGTATTGTATTAATTAAAAATATTTTTTTGTAATTAAATTAGTTCACATGTCTTTGTTATTTATTTTTATAATAGAATTATCAAATGTGCTAGTCATTTAGATAGTTATGCTGTAAGTATACCTTGTATATTATTATTATTTATATTTTGGATAAATGGTTTTGTTATAATTTGCTATTTAATTTTTAAAGCATGAAAATTGATTTAAAAATAATTGTTTTTTCATTAGAATTAAATAAACGTGACTAAGCTTGTTTGTAATTTTTTCTTTTTATTAAATTTTAATTTAAACAAATTATATTTTCCCAAGGACCTATTTTTCCTAATCAATATAAAAACAAATGTTTAAAGTTTCCCTATAGAATAACTGAAATGGAGTAAGTATTTTTAAAGATTCTTCATAAACCATTCCTTAATTTTTTATTTTTTTAGTACTTATGGTGATATACCTATCATTAATTATAATTATTTGTTTTTAATTCAAGTTGTAAAATGGTTGTTGAAAAATCATATAATGTATGTATGTATTATGTATAACAAATGTATAATGAAATACAATAAACAAATAATGCAAAATACATAGTTACAATACTTTTGTTATTAGAAAAGGTATAAAAGACTAGATTTATAATGTTAACTGATTTGGAAGGGCAACTGGAAGCATATACTATACATATTTTTCTTTGTTTCACACTTTACAGGGTAACCGAATTTTCTTGTTACTATAGAAGAACTCGGTTACTAGAAAAGATAGAGGAAAATGGATTTCACATTCTCGATAACTTTCTTCAAGGCAAACTAATTGCCTAAAACCAGAATTTGCTATTGTCTTTTGGTTTCGAGTTATAACCAATAATCGAATTTTTAGACTTTTCGATATTTGACGATATCTCGGTTATTTGTGAAGCTAGAGAAAAGTTTTTTTTGTACTTCGCGTTCACAATGGGCTCATTGTGACACCGAAAACGATTTCATAATAGAGGCTATTATAACATCTTTTTGGAGACTATTTGTTTTGTAAGATTGGTAACATTTGTTTTATTAAACATATAAACACATTTTTTCTACTTATGACATTGAAATCACTCATTTTGCAATTGATAACGACGGTTGAAATCGCATTTCAATCCCTAGAGGTTGAAATTTTCGGACTACCGGGATTTCGAATTTCAAACTGTTCGTCATTCAATTGCTGACAAGAGAAATGTCACTTTAATGTCATGTTTTGTCACTTAAATGTCATAATTTTTTCTAAAGTGCATTGTTTTGTCTCGAGTTACTTTTTTCAACTCGCTATCGCTCGTTAAAAAAACCACTCTTAACGTTGAAATTTTATTTAAACTACTTGTCCCATAATATACTATTTTCTACTCATGACATTGAAATCACTCATTTTGCAATTGATAACGATGGTTGAAATCGCATTTCAACCACTAGTGGTTGAAATTTTCGGACTATCGGGATTTCGAATTTCAAACTGTTCGACATTCAATTGCTGACAAGAGAAATGTCACTTTAATGTCATGTTTTGTCACTTAAATGTCATAATTTTTTCTAAAGTGCATTGTTTTGTCTCGAGTTACTTTTTTCAACTCGCTGTCGCTCGTTAAAAAAACTACTCTTAACGTTGAAATTTTATTTAAACCACTTGTCCCATAATATACTATTTTCTACTCATGACATTGAAATCACTCATTTTGCAATTGATAACGATGGTTGAAATCGCATTTCAACCACTAGTGGTTGAAATTTTCGGACTATCGGGATTTCGAATTTCAAACTGTTCGACATTCAATTGCTGACAAGAGAAATGTCACTTTAATGTCATGTTTTGTCACTTAAATGTCATAATTTTTTCTAAAGTGCATTGTTTTGTCTCGAGTTACTTTTTTCAACTCGCTATCGCTCGTTAAAAAAACCACTCTTAACGTTGAAATTTTATTTAAACCACTTGTCCCATAATATACTATTTTCTACTCATGACATTGAAATCACTCATTTTGCAATTGATAACGATGGTTGAAATCGCATTTCAACCACTAGTGGTTGAAATTTTCGGACTATCGGGATTTCGAATTTCAAACTGTTCGACATTCAATTGCTGACAAGAGAAATGGCATTAATTTACTAAAAATTCGGAGAAAAAATAGTATATGCAACGCGTGGCTGATAAAATTTCAACGTCTCGAGTTACTTTTTTCAACTCGCTATCGCGAAAAAACACTCTCAACGTTGAGATTCTATTTCAACCACTTGTCCCATAATATACTATAATTTTGACACATTTTAACCTCACAAAACGCGAAAACTCATTTTATAGATTACCGCATGTTAAACGCAACAATCACTAGATTGTAATGCAATGTTTTTAATAGTTTGAATTTACAATTTCTATATAATTAAAGACGCCAAATATAAAAAATATTATATTATACTTGTTTTATAAGACGTATTGTAGCACTTGTTCCTTTGGAACACTCCTCGCTTCTCTCGTCGTCCCAAACAACTCGTGCTAAAATAGACCGTCTTATACAACTCGTATAATAATATACTATTATAGGTTTTTTATACACTTTTTTGAGCAGAAGAGAACAGTGTTGCTAGGATTTGGATAGGGTTATTGGAGTTGAACTTATGATATATGAATTCTTTTTTTTAATATAAATCATAGTTCTCTGTGACCTATTTAAATAAAACCTTTTTTACATTTTTAATGATATATCCATGATATTATACGGAAATTATTAGGGTAAAATTTTTATTTTTATCACAATTTTTTTAACTACGTTAAAAATAGTATTTTGTGTCTCATTGGCAGCAGATTAGGAACTCAGAATCTTAAACAGTAACATAATTTAATAAATAACTTAAAATAAGCATATTATGTTGACGAGTATGAGGAACCCGAGGAGTAGTGAAACGAAAATAAAGCCATATTCTTTTTAATAATTTATTATTACCTTAACATAATTAATGATAATTACATCACAGAAGTGTATGTGCAGTCCACCATTGTTTGAGTAGTACTGGAGACTCGGTATATATTTGTTATGTGTTAAGCAAACACGAGGGGTCAAACCAGGTCTAACGTTCATTTTGAACCCAAAAGTAAATTATTAGGTAAGAGGAATGAAAAGGATACATAAATTCTTTAGTTTATTAAACATAAATGACATAAACATAACTCTAACTAACTCATGGCTACTATGAGGAGGATTTGAAAAACCATTTTAAAAAGGGGAAAAAAGCTATAATTAAATAAGGTCTCAGGCAACTATGATTTCTACTTAAAAATAATAGAGCCCCAAATTCAATAAACCTATCCAACTTTTGTTAACACTGTTCTCTTCTGCTCAAAAAGTGCCTATGATGAAAAATCCAATTATTGGTTATAACTTGAAAACAAAAGACAATAGCAAATTTTACTTTTAAGTATTGAGTTTGTCTCAAAAAAAGACATCGAGAATGTGCAATCCATTTTACTCTAACTCTTATAGTAACCCTTATCAGTTCCCCTATAGTATCAAGCAAATTCGGTCACCTTGTACGTTCATAGATTTTGTTTAATTTTATTTTACAAGAAAGCAGGAGTAGTAGCAAATAACAAGTAATTAAATATGGCTATTTTTGGAAGTACTTTCCCAGCAACCTTCTTAAAACACCCTGTGTATTGGTAAGCATTAAAGGCATTTTTAGAAAGGGCAGGGGAATTAAGAATGAATAAAACCACTTGACCAAAATATTGGCTTTACATAGACGATAAACGTTTCACTATTGATATACTTCAACCAAGAATACAAGAAATGAGTCATTTTCGTAATCACACCAGAATAAAGAAATACGACCCGAGGTGAGATAAGATGAGAGTGCAAATTTCACCTTGCTAAGAATTCAGTGACGTACGCTAGAACCAACAGATTTTGAATGCTTCATTCACATTTATTTTTAATTAAAAAGGGGTTTATTCCGCTTATGAATCTAGCTCATTTATTGTTTATTTTATCATTTAGATTACAGCGTGTCCTTCGCGTAATTCTAGATGTATTTTACATTTTCGCCCACGTGTTTGTGATGACTCATTTCTTGTATTTTTAGTTGAACTATAGTATTGGGTAAGGTAATCTATGTATATTAATTAACTATTTTCACTAGTATAACGTTTACATTAGTCAACTTAGGGCCTAATAACCTTATTTGACCGTTAATTGTCATAAATACGATTGTAGAAACAATTGTAATCATGGCAATTATTCACTAAACAAATTTATAAAAAGATGAATAACAAAAATAAATAAATTACATAATAATAAATTGTTTCAATTAATTCATGCGACAAGTTTACTAAATTCTCTGTGAATTCAATGATACTAAATATTTTAAATAGGATTTTATAATATGAAAACTATTTATAAAATGTCAAAAACATATCCTGACTCACTGTTACATAAATTAGTTGCAAACACATTTTAGTGCGAACAATCTATTCAACTGAACAAATCAAATGTCAACATAGGCAAAGATGCTGTCAATGTATGGTATTACTAATATGAGAAAAAGCGATAACGACTATGTATTCTTTTTTATTTCTCTGTAGATAACGTTTTAACTTTCTTGATTGAATTAAAGGTCGTACCTTGTAATATTAGCCTTTTTTTTATTTTACTGTTTCTACAGCTGCCCTAGGAAACCTACTAAATATTGATCAGATACTATTACTTATTCAGGATCTTTTTTGATAAGCGTGGACACTATTTTCATTAGGCTGGCTATATCTCTACAATTTCAATTATGCATACGTGCAATTAGATTTCTGAATTCAACCAATAAAAATAATATATATTTTTTAATAACAGAGCATACAACTATTAGTACAGATAAAAATGTGTTCGAGCGGAAATTTTTTAAAAATGCAAACCTGAAGTGTTATTTAACATAAAAGATAAAATGTTTCACTTCCTGATTCAGTATTGGCAAACAAAATTTTAACTAATTTTAACTTTCAACCGTAAACAAACAAATTCAGTTTAAAATTTTTATTTTCAAAATGCGGTCTTGTTGGTTTGGCTATCGCGGCTTGCAAGTGTTCGCAGAGAGGACGGAATGTCTTTAAGATCGAACTGGTCCAGCATGACTTCGCGACTATCATCCTTGCAATACACTGTAATTGTTTTCCGGGTTTCTCTATAATAGTTATCTCATTTTTTGTCAGAATCTAAAAACCACCAGAAATGAAAAGCGTATACTACAACTTTTGTATGAAGCGATGTTTTAATAAAATGCTTACTTTTCGAGATATAGCGAGTTAGATGAATTAATGCTGGACGCGAAAGAACAATTAGTCTTGATTTCATGAAGTGTGTCGTCATAAGTTCATATAACTTGTTTTATTTATCCTTGAACAAGCATTTCATCAAAAAAGTGCATGGTATAAAATTTGCAGTAGGTATATATTCTCACACTCATATTGCAATTTGAATTTTAGGGAACATAGCAGTCGTACAGATAAAGTCGAAATACTATTGCAGTATACGTTAAGGATGATGGTCGCAAAACCGTGCTGAACAACTTCTACCTTAAAGATTTTCCAACCTCTCCTTAGACACTTGCAAGCCGCTAATTAAATTTGGTACTTGTAAATATAGCCGTACTTGTTTTATAAATGAGTATATAATCAGAACGAATTCAAAAACACAATCAGTTATAAAGAAATGCTTGAAAATAATTTGATGAATTTTGTGAGGGAAATGGTTCAATTTTTAACAAATTGTCCTGCGTTCAAACATTCGCCAGAATGTTGTAAAGTTGGGCTTTTAAAGTACCAGTAAATTTTGACCATGCCTACGACGAAAGCTTAACCCAAAATTTATAATTTTGTTAACAACAAAATTTTGGGAAATTGTTATTTTTTTCTGGTATGTCCTAAACATGTAGCCATTCCCTACACAGTCAGACTTTTTGAACATACCTACATGAACATACATACTTTTTGAAAATTTCCCGTTTAAGAGTAGTATCATCAAGATTTCCTCTCCCCGAATAATACCAATTTTAAAATGTCAAATGACAGCTCACCTTTGCGATGCTTTATTTTAAGAGGTATAAAAAAGAAAATTTCTGGTGCAGAAGAAATTGTAACCATCGATTGCTGAGATAAACAGGAAAGCTCTATAACAGCAATAACAGCCCTCCTGTATTATTTCTTAAAATGTTTGAGATATTAATATCCGATTGTTATTAAGATTTTCAACTCGCCCCTTTAGTCACAGCCGCCTTCATTTTACATCAACTTTATTATTTAAATACCAATCCCGTCTGCGAGATATCTTAGTTTAATGGGTACAAACAATACATAATTTCGATTAGAGTTGTCATTATAATCCTGATAATTTTATTTACCTTCCGTCACCCCTATTCATAATTTTGTAATAAACGCCAGAAACAGAAAATAGAATTATATTAATATCTCAAATTATTTAAGAGATGTTAAGGTAGGGTTAGAGTTACTACATCTAATCAACCAGGCTATGTCAGTGGATCAGAGTACCGCAAACCGCCGCCATATTGGGTCAGAAAAGCGTGATCTTTAATAATGGATAAATTAAAATCGTACTTTACTTATTAGAGCTTTGAACTTTCATAATAAGAATTATGTAGAAAAATCTTTCAAACTAAACGTGGATTTGATTAATTCAGTACAGATAAAAATAATGAACAGTTTCGCGCTTCTTTTGCCCTAAAATAGCTGCGGTTTGTGGTATTCTGATCCACCAGCATGGTCTGGTTGATTAGATGTAGTGACTGTGTGTAGGGTTGCTAAACAACTTTCCTCTTCATCTGAGCAACCCATGACTCAGTTTCATTTTCAATAAGTCGCAAAGTTGGGGTTTTATTTGATATTTTAAAGTTGATGTTGCTAGGTGAGTGATGCAGAATTCTGACGATACTACATTTAAAAAATCAATCGACGTGTTTTTGCCCAATTAATATTTTGTATAGTTAGTCCAGGCGACAGGGAAATTGGTATATGGGAAAGGTCACAAGACTTGAATAACATTGATTGTCATGATTGTTTTACGTGGGGTACCCGTGTGAACATACCCCCACGTTCCCTTCCAGAAGGAAGTGATTGGGAGCCCAATCAACGCGCAAGTTGCATAACCGGCAGTACAGCAATTGCAACCAGATCAGTTCACTGGTCGGAGCGAGGTTGCCTATCCACCCTCTACTAGCTATCGCAGGCATAGTACCGGAGCGATTGACTTACGTCACGTGCTCACACGCCGGTACCGAAGTACCTCGTCCAGCAATAGGACTATTCCCCAGCTATGCGCTCTTGCAAAGTGGGACCACTGCCCGATCGAATCCAACCTCAATTGTGGCGGGACTTGGTTTTTTAATGGTTTTGCCACCCCGATCTACCAATTTTAGGTTTGGTGGGCCCTCGACAGAGCTTCGTTTAAGTCTACACGTTATATACTCCCGGTGTGTACCCGTTTTTGGTGAAGTTGCCTTGATAGTGAGAGGCTATGCATTCGCTTCAACTCTCCTTAAGTGTAATGGCTTTCAGAGCTTCTCCCAATCACTGTACCCGGCTGCAGTCCAGATCATAGGGTGGTCGGGATAGCTCTTAAGCACATTTACCTGGCACATTTACATTAACCTCACTTCGATTATCCGCACTTGAGATTCAGTCAAACAGCGGGTTCCTTTGGTGACCATAAATGACCTCGGTAAAGCAGCGGGTTACGTTGGTGACCATACAAGACCTCGGTCATGTAGCGGGTTCCTTGGTGACCATAAATGACCTCGGTTAAGCAGCGGGTTCCTTGGTGACCATAAATGACCTTATCCTAGGCTAGATTCGAATCCGCCCACACCGGTCTCATCTACCAGGGTTCCCCCTGATCGGTATGAGTTACCGTCGAGAATTCTCACGAATTCTTCTACCACACACTTAATCTGACAGCTTCATCTGTTGCCCTTTATAGGGATAGGGTAGAAGACAGCCAGTTTTATGGATGAACGTCGTGTGGTCTCCCGAACACCCAAAAGACACTTGATAACAGCAATTTTTTGTTTAGTATGTAGGGGTGTGTGTGGTAAGTCTAAGTTCAAGTTTTCGTATTAATCGGAGGCTCCGATCACTCCGGACACTCCTAAGTGTCCGCCATCTTGGAAAAAGAGGTTAAAGTGTTTTTCAATTTATCTCGTTAACCGTAGGTCTGAGGAAAGAAGTAATTCATAACGTTTTTGTCAGAAATTCGATTCTCTACAACTTCCTCAATTCACTTCTTTGAGGAATGTTTGCAATAAAAAAGTTATAAACAGATAACAGTAAAGATGTAAGGGTTGCAAATCTTTGGGGTGAAATAACCATTTCATTTTTGATCGTACGAACAAAATTGTTCTTACCTTTCTTGTAGGCAATCTAAAAACGAACAATTTAGTGTACTCACTTCTTCGGTTCCGTTCTTTGGTATAGTGGAAGGCAGCGGTCAAATGGAGGTAAGTCGAAAACGAAGCAGGTAAGCCGTATAACGTTTTTCCTACTGGTAAGTTATTTATCTCCTTAACCGTACGCCTGAATAAGAAAGTTTTCAGCACAACTTTTGTTGACAATACGATTCTCTACAACTTTCATACTACACTTTTTTGTGCCATGTAAGTAGTTACAAATTTATTAAAGATAAACTGCTAAGATATAGGGGGGTGGTCATTTGTATTGAACGTATGGGATGAAATAAGTATTTAATTTTTTGTCGCACAGAAAATATTATTCTTACCTTTCTTGTACACAATGTAAAGACGGGAATTTTGATATACTTACTTCTTTATCACTTTCTTTGGTATAGTGGAAGGCAGGAGTTGAAAGTTTACCCATGGCATATAATACCGAATTTGTTGAACATATGCATTCTATACGCAATTAAACAATGATTCGATAATAATTACATAGAATGTATTAGTAGGTGTACTTCTCTAGCGATTCAAATTCTGGTCGATGGGTGGGAGAATGGTTCTGTACCTTTAATTACTCGAGGCGAACTGCACAGGCGCATGAAAGTCGTAGAATACAGCATGACTGCCATCCACTCAGGTCAGTCCCATGGGTCAGTCGGTTTTGTCTAGCCTAGTCAAAAGCCGTTAAGATGAGCGTCTGTTTCGTGTGCAAAACTTCTTTACGTGAAGGTGAAGTTTGCGTTGTGAAGGAGAGAGGAGTAAAATGTTTGCTCCAAAGAAGCATTGAAAGAGGAGATGAGGAGCACGAAGAATTTCTACGAGAAGCATTGACCTGAGTGGATGGCATTCACTCTGTATTCTACGACTTTCGTGCGCCTGTGCAGTTCGCCTCGACTAGTTAAAGGTATTAATAATTGTTAAAGGTACCGGGCCATTCTGCCACCGTCGACCAAACTTTGAATCGCTAGAGAAGTACATCTACTAATACATTTATTTATTTATTTGATAATAATTAATTATACATTGTGCCAGACAATGAAGCTAATAAAAGCTTGTGCTTGTTCTAGAGTACAATTTCACTATAAGGCCAAGTCCAATAAATATAAATATTTCAAAATAAGGTACATTCTATGTAATTATTATTGAATAATTGTTTAATTGCGTATAGAATGCATATGTTCAACAAATTCGGTATTATATGCGATGGGTAAACTTTCAACTCCTGCTTTCCACTATACCAAAGAACGTGATAAAGAAGTAAGTATATCAAAATTCCCGTCTTTACATTGTGTACAAGAAAGGTAAGAACAATTTTGCTCGTACGATGAAAATGGTTATTTCACCCCAAAGATTTACAACCCTTAAGTTTTTACGGTTATCTGTTTATAACTTTTTTATTACAAACATTTCTCAAAGAAGTGAATTAAGGAAGTTGTAGAGAATCAAATTTCCGACAAAAACGTTATGGATTACTTCTTTCCTCACACCTACGGTTAACGAGATAAATTGAAAAACACTTTAACCTCTTTTTCCAAGATGGCGGACACTTCGCAGCCTCCGATTAATACGAAAACTTGAACGTAGACTTACCACACACCCCCCTACATACTAAACAATTGCTAAATTGCTGTTATCAAGTCTTGTGACTTTTTTTACCTTGTCGCCTGGGCTAAGTTTGGGAAATACTTATTTGAAATAGGAAATTATAAAAACAGTATGATCAGATGATAAATCCCTATGCAATGTTGGTAAAATGTTGGGTAGTTTTGAAGTCATTCATATTTTCCTCTTCGCGCAAACGAAAAATAGCAAATAGCAATTCAACTGCAAAAGAAAGATCCATCGCATACTGCCTTACATATCAAAATGACATATGTCAATTACTTTTAAGTTTTTTTCCCTAGCAAAAAGGTTAATACATGGTAAGGATGCAATGAATATCTGTCTTTCTCAGATGAATTGCTATTCGTTATTTTTCCTTTGCTTACACAAAAAGTTTCAAGCCAAGTTTTACTAATACTGTAGAATAGGCACAACACAATCACCGATATCGCCACAATCTGCAGGTTGTCGCCGGAAGTTCTTTTATTTGGCCGAGCTGTAATCCGAAGAATTATGTAAAAATTTAAAATAAAGCTTTTAACCCGGTACAGAAACAAAGCCCCGCAATTGGGCGGCAGTGAAACAAACTAAAAACTAGGTCCACTTTGGACCGCCTGTGAAACAAAAGTTATTTTCCCAGAGTAAGTGACATTTAAAATTTTCAAGATATTTATGCTTACGTTACGGTAATGCTCAAAATTGCCACAGCTTGAGATCTTATCTTTGCAAATTTAAATTTCAGGTCGTAGGTATTGTTTCCAATAGCTTCAAATTTTAAAAGAATAGATAAAGGTTTAAGACACAAGAAATGCATATATTTGGGCGCCATCTTATTATGAAAGTTAGATAATGATAGTAATTAGAATAATAACCTGATACCATTAACCAGAAACTGGAGTCAGATCTGATAAATTTAATTCAACTTGTTAGTCATATTCGGTGATGTCAAAGTTAGGTTGGATAAAATATAAATAAAGACTTTCATAATTATATGGGTCAATATTATTCAGTTTAATTAAGTTCAAAAATTATGTTTATTCATGAACCAAAAAATTAGAAAAGATAACAACTAGTCATAAAAATCATTAAGTAAAGTCACAATACCCTGCATAAGAGCTCTTTGCAAATGGGAAAGTTTTCATACAACAAAATGACAAAAATAATCGGTACATAAACAATATACAACTTACTCAATGTTCACAAAATTCAAAGGGTCAACAGTTCACAATACCTTGTTCAAATCGTTTAATTCGCAAAACTGGATCAAAACAAACTTACACAATATTGCTTTTACCAACACAAATAGAAACAGTTGTCACTGAACTGTATAAACTGAAAACATCCATAAAGTTCTGCAATCACTAATAACCCAAAACTACGAGAATTAAAATTCACAGTACAGAGAGGTATTCATTAGTAGAACTCACTCTTTCAAATAACCGATACAACCAGACAACTTAGATGAAATTAATTATTTAAATTATTTTAGAAGAAACGATCTGTTTCTTTTTATTTATTTATTTGGTTTTAAAGCTGTCCGATTTTAAATTATATCCAAACGATGTTTTATGAAACACTTAAATTTATTAAAAGTTCAACTAGACTACAATAGTCATTCATATTTTTAATCGTATCCTTTAACAAGATTCTTTACGAACCTAAAATACGGCCACTTAAAAAACGGATTACACTTTATTATTGTTATCCGTAAACTGCACTAGATTAGACTTTAATTTCCAGTAAAATGAATCTTCCGCACTCACAATATCGACTGTACGTTAACATTAACTAAACGCCGCAAAAATATTCTGAAAATGCCCTCGGCAATTGATTTTAAAAATACTAATTCATGGCACGGGGACCAAGACCCCAGGCTAATATGTGAAGGCGTCTCGCCCTGTGTGTATTCTCTTACTTGCTTTATTAAACCCTGACTGTAAACTGACTGTAAAAACTAAAAATATTGCGACGGTAGACGGGATTTTAAGAGGGGTAAGCTTTCAAATAGACTAACGAGAAAACAGCGCGGCCTGAATAAGCCAATGAAAATTGATTATTTTTACACAAAGAGCGCTCGGGAATTCGGGACTTTACTTTACTTTACGTAGCTGAAATCTGCACCATATCCAAAAAAAAACAGACATTCGGTAAACGAAAATTTGTTTGTCTAGAATTGGCTGACAAGGACGTACACGAAAATCATAAATTTAAACCAAATGGGTTTTATTAGTATGTTTTTTGTAGAAGCTCAACACATCGACGAAAATTGCTGACAATTTAAATTTTGAAAGGCTAGTATATTTGAAAATATTCTTTTTCCCAAGAACAATATGAAATGGTAGATGCTAACACGTGTGAAAACAATGCCTTTACTTGAAATAAGATCCGTAAATTTTTATAAAAACAATTTTATTAGTCTGGAGTGCTTCTTTGAGATGACCTTTAGTATTTTATGGGGTTTATTTTATGCAGTATACCAACGGTGATTTTACATTAAAAGAAAATATATGAATACACAGGACCGCATTTAGAATTTTTTATTGAATATTCATACTAAATTGCATTATTTGTAAACTGACAAAAACGTGATGTTACAAATTGCATAATTAAAGGTAAAAGTTTGAAGCATGGCAAGCATGTTACTTATAACTACAAGGTGGCTAGAATCCGGTTTCGCCCTGTAACTTTTTAATGAATGACCAGATATTGATTTTTTTAAAGCTTGAAGGCAAAACCTTCTATTTATTGCAAGTTTTCCCTTAAACCGTAATGGTTCCTAGCAAAAACATTGAATATAGTTAAAAAATAAATTTTTAACAACTCCTTTATGGTGCATAATATCACTTTTAGACAAAGAATAGCTAAAAAAAGATCACATAAATAATTTACATAAAGATCTGATCTTTCATCCGCATAAAGTTCAGTGATGCATACATTAAATGCTCAAGACTATGTTGCCCGAGTAAATCCTTGTCGTCAGTTTATTGTACTGCTAAATAGATAAACTTTCTGAAGTTTTAGATAACATGTTCACGTGAGATGAAGCTCACTTATCAGCTCACCTCTATCAGGATTCGTCAACAAACAAAGCTTCGGATACTACTCATGATAATCCATCAAGAACCAAATGCATAGTCTCAAAGTGCCCATACGGTATGTCATGTCTGATAATGGAATAACGGGTCCTTATTTGTTTAAGAATACATTGAAATTTTTAAAACATCTAAGGCTTCCAGGTCGACTCGGCCTGCGAAAATGAGTACCTAGGAAATCATTTCCTGAGGTAGTAATAGGCGGCCGCAGCGTAAAGCTAGCTGTTTTAGGATAGTTTCAGAATCTCATGGCACGCGAAATGCGCGTAGGCGGAGCTTAGCATTTTTAACAAGGTCTTACAGTCTTACATTAATTAAATGACATTCTGAACAAATTTGTTTTCATGAGTATTTTTAGTGCAATGTGGAAAATCGTAAGAAGATTTATTTAAATTTAACTATTTTATAATATTATAATGCACTTAATTAAAAATAAATTTTCTACTATTGAAACCATCCTCTATACAAGTTAAAATATTTGATAGAAGTAAATGTTTAATTACTTTTATGTTTTTAACGTATGAAAATACTAACTATACTGTGATATTAGTGTTGAACGATTAATCTACAAGAACAAAAGGTACATCAATGAAGAAGACTAAACAAAATATTTTTATTTGTACTTATTTTTATAAATAATGCGGACAAATACGTAAAGAAATACAAGGAGGTAACAGTAGTAGGCAAACGTGAACGATCGACAGTGCTCATAGAAATGACGATATTTTTATTTAGTTGATAGCTACCTGGATCTTTGTGAACAGTTTCGCATTTCTGCGCAACTTTTCTAGCGTGTCATGAGATCCTTACAACAACTGTAACATTGGCTCGTTACCTGGAAATGTTAATCAATGTAATCTTTCCTGAGCTTCCAAGCCAGTCTTTAGTTATAGTTAGAGTGATATAACGCTCATAGTGCTATAGAAACAGCATGAATTTGTTGCGTGTAATGCTCCAGAATCGACCATTTTTCAGATTTGTGATATCCCTTAGCCAGCTTGATAAACTGATCTTGCCTGATCTGACGGTTTGCAACTTTTTCTATGAGGGTACTTCAAAAGTAAAGTTTTTATAGCTCTCATACGTAAACGTCATACTCGGGTATTAATAACCATCATTATATGCTCATTGCATAATATACTATTTTCTACTCATGACATTGAAATTACTCATTTTGCAATTGATAACGATGGTTGAAATCGCATTTCAACCGCTAGAGGTTGAAATTTCCAGACTACCGGGATTTGGAATTTCAAACTGTTCGACATTCAATTGCTGACAAGAGAAATGTCACTTTAATGTCATGTTTTGTCACTTAAATGTCATAATTGTTTCTAAAGTGCATTAATTTACTAAACATTCGGAGTAAAAATAGTATATGCAACTGTGGCTGATAAAATTTCAACGTCTCGAGTTACTTTTTTCAACTCGCTATCGCTCGTTGAAAAACCCACTCTCAACGTTGAAATTTTATTTCAACCACTTGTCATATAATATACTATTATTTTTTTTATCCGTCCAGCTAAAGATGAGCGCTGGTCATCGATGCTCTCTGTGTGGTATAAGATTAAAAAACTCCTAGTCAAATCAGCATCCATTGTTTGACAATTATTGATTTTTACCGTGTTTACGAAAATGTCATAGCAGGTGATTTTTTGAGGTTAGGGATAAGGAATTTTGGACGTTTGTAACCTTCTTTTAGATTTTAACATTGATACTTGGTGTTCTGGAAAGTTTTAAAACATTCTCGGTAGGAAACTAAGAATTAGATTTTCGCGAATACCTTTAGTACTGTACGTTCTCTAGTTTTACATAACTACCAAGTACTAAAAAACAAGAAATCACTTTTACTTATATTTAAGAAATTAACTCATTTCTAACAAATGTAATAGTATAATACCTTCAATATGGAGAAATATATTCTTTTCAAATACAGTTTTACATTTAACAAAACTGTGCTATTTAATATTTTTTCTATTTTGCGTTTATAATAAAGCTGTTAAAGCACCCAAAACAGTGCGTTAATAGCTCATTTGAGTGCTTTAATAGCCCAACTTTCTCAAAGTTGGTAGCATTGATAAAATAATTTAAAAAAAAAACAGAAAATTGACAAAAACTTCACTCAATTTTCTGTGTCAATCAATGAATTTTTAAATGTCACATCAGTGTTGTCAACTACCACAAAAATCCCTAAATTTTGAAATTGCGATTTTTTATTTAAAATGGAAATAAAAGACGCCAAATAGAAAAAATAGCATAAAAAACTCGTTTCATAAGTCATTATTGCACTCGTCCTTTAGAAAACTCGTCGCAAGCGGCTCGTTTTCTAAGATTGGACTCGTGCAATAAATCTTGCCTTATGAGACTCGTTCTTTAATATACTATTTTATATTTGCGTGTCCTAATGAAATTTTTTAGAATACTGGAAACAGTAACATTATATTTTTTAAAGTTGATATCACTGTTAGACAGCTGTTCTTGGAATGTCAAACTTATCTTCTTTACGCAGTGAACTCTTGTAACTGAAATGCAATGCTCGCTTATCTAGTATTGCAGGCCACATAAATGCACCGAATAATAAATAGCCCTGTTAAGGGTGTAACGATTTTTACTTTATTATTAACGAAATTGTAAATTTTGATACTGTCATTATATCGGATACATTGTATTGTGTATGTGCAATAGCTCACGATAAACTTAACGTAATAAAATTCAGTTTTATAAAATTATATATCTTTACCTTAAAGTAATAACATCCAAAAGATCCAATGAATAATTATTTTTGTTAACAAAAATCATTCTTTGCTGAAAATACTATTGCATTTATGCCTCATTAATTTCTTTAACAAATAAAGTATTTATTCTATGAAATGCAATATAAGTATTCTTATTTCATCCAAGTTTTTAATTCATTAAGTAGCAATTATTTATGTCACAAATAGGGTTGCCAGAAATTAATTTGCCAAAAATAGAAGAAGTCACTTAAAAATATAGAAGTTTCAAAAAATATATAGAAGAAAATTCAAGTAAATCGTTTATTAACAAAAAAAGAAAACAACATCATATTATTAGTATTATTAGATATTGTCAGGTATATACTTAAATGTAACATAAATAAACATTCATATACTGAAATAAAATATAATGGAGCAGTCAACAGAAAATAGTAAAGATACTCGAGTCAACAATACATTAAACATTACTTAAAGCTAAATACATATTGCAACTATAACAACTAGTAAACGTTTACATTAAATTTTAAATTATTGCACTTATTTTCAATATTTTGAGTCAAAAAAAAATTAATCAAAACTTGTATTTCGCATTTTTTTGCATGTCTTTCAACACTGTTTTATTTTCTTTGATAAAGTCAAAAAAATCAAAACAGTTCTTATCAAAATTAATTGTAATTAATAGCTCCGACTTAATTAATTCTGTTGAACATCTATTTCTGCAAATATAACACATTCTTGCGCAAAATATAGAAGATTTTGCTTCTATATTTCAGGTACAGAGAAGATAGAAGATTTTCATCAAATATAGAAGACTTCTATTAAATATAGAAGGCCTGGCAACCCTAGTCACAAATATATTGGCATACATTCTACTTTGAATTTATAATCATTTTCAACAGTACGTACAATGCACCTGGCAAATTTGAACGAGGTCCTGCTATTTAGTAGCTGGCTTTGTGTGTATGAGATAAGAATGGGAATCTCTACGTCGCGCGGATTACCTAAAGTTAACGAGGTGGTTAACAGGTTTCTAGTGTTGCCAACTGTTATGCTACTTACCAAAATCTCCCTAACAAATTTTATTTAAAACTAATTTTTAATTATTTAATAATGAACTAACGCAAATAGCTTGTCTTCTTTAGAAAACTCCCCGCTACAAGGGTCGTTTTCTAAACTCGCGAGTGCGCTAAAAGCGTGTCTTATGAAACTAATACTTTAATATACTATTAATCGACTTAAATGCTATTAAAGCACTTAATTACAATATAATTAATATTAATTTAGCTTATCCATCTCTTCTCTTGTTTATTTATTATATGTATTAAGTACATAAAACGCAGCGTCTATCTGTCTGTCATTCTGCATGTTCTTTTATTTCATACTGTGTCACATTTGTCAGTTTTACGTCAAACATTTTAGTCCAGAACATGCGATTTTACGGTCTAGTATGCTTGTAAAATTTTTTTTCGCCTACCTGATCAGAAAGTGATTTCTAAATGTCCTGTTTTGAGGGCAGTTAAGGCTTCTTTGCGGGCCTCTTATGTCAAACTTTTTACTGCCCTCTTATGTCAAATACATAACCTCTATACTACTACTAGATGAAAGCACGATTTATTTATGTTAAGTTGGAGATACTGTAAAAATTGAAATTGTTTTTTAAATTGTCATACTTTGACCACTCCTGTGCATTATCCTAAAAAGATTTTAATCAAAAAATGAAATCATTAGTTTTTAACATTGAAAATATAACTCATTCGTAAAACTTTAGAAAATGTAATCTCAAACATATTTTTACTTAACCTTTAAAAATATAAAAAACATACGTCAAATTTTTCTAGGCTTCTTAGATCATAACTTTGATTTTCATGTCTTCGTCGATAAATTTGTCGTTTGTTTTTTTCTTTTCACAGTGTCATTGTATGTATAAATGGAGGTTCTGGCAATTAATTAATAAAAAGAAAATTGTAATTTCAATAAATTATACAATGATAGATTAATTACTCATCCTAATTAAAAGTCATATCCTGTTCCTTTTATTTACCAATAATAATAAAAACATTTACTATACGGCTGTGTTGTATGTAGTGTAATGATTATTAGGTTAATTTAGTTAATAAATTGCTAAAAACGTCTGGCGTTATTTTCATTTTCATTCATTCCCTCTAACATATGCCTATTTAATTTACTAATAAGTTACGTTACTGTTTAACTTTTGGAATTCTTTTTTAAACTTTCAAACAGGTAGGCGAAAAACTTTTGTATGTCACTCGGACCGAAAAGCATTTGTAGCCCTAAGTTGTCCGCTGCCCTCGCTACGCTACGCTTCGCTCGGGCATCAAACAACTGCAGGCTACAAATGCTAATTTTCTGCCCTTGAGACACAAAATACTATTATCTACGACTGCTTGGATAAGTCATTATTACGTCACCCATTGACAGCAATTTGCGTTAGATAATGTTAAAGATTACCACACTGATTTCATTACGTAACGCTTTTTTATTTATAAGAAATACACAAATATAATGTAAACAAACAACAATACCAACGAACAACTACTTATTATAAACATTAATAACAAAATTTTTGCATTTTCTTAGCACAATACCACCCGCATCTGCCTCTACTGCATCTTGTGTTATCTCTAAAGATTCAACGTTGAATTACTCCTTGAAAGCTGTTCTCCTAGGATCTTAACTGCTACCTGCTTTTTATTTTCTAATGAAGAATCGATGCATCCCTCGGTAACCGTGTTCGATTTCCATCCTCCATGTCTTTTGACCGTCAAGAGATCTGCGCCATTTTTCGCTAATAAAGAAGCTGATGATCGTCGGAAGCAGTGTCCCGTGTATTCTTCCGGATTTGATAATTTTAAGAACAACGCGATCTTTTTTTGAATACCTCCAAAAGTGTTTATACCTACAGGCTGTTTTATACAGATTCCTTTCCTATATCCAATAAAAAATCGACCGTGGTCGACGTGGCGGGGACGTAATTTCAAATATTTGCGAATTATTTCGACCATATTTGTCCCTTCGTCGTTACCGGACATAACAAAAAATTCTCGCGAGACTTTGGTTTTCGTGTAAGGAATTTGTACATGAAAAACCTGCCCTTTATCCTTGGCATTTTCAAGAAGCAGATAGGTAAGTTCCTCTTTCCTGCAGGCTCCAGCAATCCCAATAATAAGGGCAACCTGAAAATAAGTGCATTTAACTTTATAAAGCGGTTCTCAAGATATTTTGAACATTCTTACTTTACTCAACAAAAAGGTTTCATCATCAGC
This sequence comes from Agrypnus murinus, assembly GCA_929113105.1. Classification (NCBI taxonomy): domain Eukaryota; kingdom Metazoa; phylum Arthropoda; class Insecta; order Coleoptera; family Elateridae; genus Agrypnus; species Agrypnus murinus. The sequence goes on along the minus strand of OV816024.1, from coordinate 94,455,792 downwards.
TTCCTTCAAGAACCTTGCAATCTCTTCTTTGGAAAACACTTTCGATTTTTTCGGCTTATACCCATCTGCCTTTCGTTTCAAAAACGTAATCAACTGATTATGCTTGCTAATGTCAACATTTTTTTTCGCAGATATCGTTGATCGTAACATAGAATAGTAGGCCCAAAGACTTGATGACTTATACATCTTCGATAGTTCTTCAAAATACGCTAATAATACTTTCTCGTTTGTATCGTTTTTCACACCCTTTTGGTTGCACCACCGAATAAAGCGATCATAAACTTGTTCGTATTTTCGTTTCGACTTTTCTGGCAGTAACAATGAAACTGCACTAGTTGCAGCGTTTTCAATGTCTGAGGGCAAGTCTTCGGAATCACTCATGTTTCTTTTTTTTGGTTAAACTGATAATATTCACACCACGGAATAACAAACTGAAAAATTACATCGTTTTTGACACAACAAAATTGGTTGTCCTGGTAATGAGCAAATGTTTTCTATCTTAGCATTTTGATTTTGAATGAGAATTATTGGAGCAAAATATTTTTTTAAATTTATTGCAGTCGTAGATAAAGTTTTGTACATCAACTCATGGGATAGAGCATATTACAGCACACGTGTGGTTACAGATGAGACTCGGGTTGACGCCCTCGTCATCTGCAATTCTCACACTTGAGTGCTGTAATAATGCTTCTATCCCACTTGTAATGTAAATAACTATTACAGGACTTGTGACTGTAAAAAATTTTACCGGATGCAAATACAATCAATCAAGTGGACAATGTTTTAGTACGTAATCAGTTACCATGGAAACTCGTTCTTCATAGATGTCCATATTTTGCATTCGGAAATTTATTTTATATAATTTTTTTTTAAATTAAACCAATATTCCAATAATTGCAGTATGAAATAAAACGCATTACGTCATACGTCCTGGAAATGGTCTTACAGTCTTGTTTCGATGTTCCGGACTCGGCTCCTTCGTCGCCTTGTCCGTAACATCTTACTCGACTGTAGAATTCCATTTCCAGGACTTATAACGTAAATTACTATTTCTGAAACTATACAAAACATAAACTTTATAAAATTAAAATTTATCAAACGTCTTACTTTCACTTATGTACAGTTTCTCTGGCGAATATTTCAGAAGAATCTGCTAGGTCTGCAGTTTTCAACTTCTTGCGTTGTTTTTTTACCAGGACTAGATAAAACTGGATGGTTTCTACTAAGGGCCCCCTTTTAACAGTTGAAATACTAATTTCTAAAGCCTCAGCTGCTCGCTGCAATAAACAAACAATTGTAGTACAATATGATCATAAATAATAATTAACGTTTCTTACCTCTTGTACACAAAATAAAGGAAGTAAATTTCCACGGTTTCCTTTTTCCCTCTCGAACTATAGTTTAGTAAATTTCCTCTCGAACTATAGTTTAGTAAATTCAGCAATAACTGATGAGATTGCGAACACAGTCTCTTCCCTTATACTGACATACAGTGCGATTCTAAAGTATGGAATAAATTCGATAAAAGGGAAAGTATTGATTTTTGAGAAAATTCCAAAAACACGTCAATTTTGTTTTTAAAGTCCGCACTTTTTGACATAATATTCGAATATACAGGGTGATACGTTTAAGTGTGGTGACGTCATCGGCATTTTTTTTAAATGGCAACTTGCATTTTTTATTCCATATTCTGATACTTCATCCAATTGCCAAAATGGTAATGTAATAAGTTTGCCACCTTACACAAGGAAATTTTTGAAAAAATAATTATGAAGACGGGAAAGTGCTATAGTCACCACACTTAAATGCAAAGCGAGACGCAAAGTATTGATTTTTGGAAAAATTCCGAAAACATGTCAATTTTGTTTTTAAAGTCCGCACTTTTTGATATATCGGATATACAGGGTGATGCGTTGAAATGTAGTGACTATAGCACTTTCCTGTCTTCGTAATTATTTTTTTCAAAAATTTTATATGTGAGGTAACAAACTTATTACATTACCATGTTAGTAGTTGGATGAAGTGTTAGAATATGGAATAAAAAATAAAAGTAGCTATTTAAAAAAAATGACTATGACGTCACTACTCTTAAACGCATCACCCTGTACATTCGAATATTATGTCAAAAAATGCGGACTTTAAAAACAAAATTGACGTGTTTTTGGAATTTTTCCAAAAATCAATACTTTCCCTTTTATCGAATTTATTCCATACTTTAGAATCGCACTGTAATAGTATTAATAGGTATTATATTAGGTAAAATTGCGATTTTCTACCAGTTCTGAGAAGAACTGTTGCTTATTATTATTGCAATACTATTACACTCACGAAAAACGTAAATAAGAAATAACTTGCAAATGTCACCTGTGCCAATCAAATCTACAGTCTACAAGTACCAGAGATACCTGTGACATGTTTTACAATAAAGTCACATGTTCATAACCACATACAGCATTGCCTTTAATTTTGGCATTTTCTTCCAGAAATCTGTGAAATACCTTAAAGAATCCCTAAAATTCATCAACTTTATCTGTAGTGCCGACATTAAATTTTTCCACGATAATTTTGCCAATTAATGTAGTTATTTTTACTGTTTTGTGGCAATATGTTAATTTGATCTAGAAATTCATTTGTAAGGTTGGCCGCTCCGTATTCTACACTCTACACACAGCTAATCAAATCAACTTCCAACGACCCAGAGAAGTGCTAATATAATGCTATCTTCGTCATACTCGTAGATAATGAGAGTAAAGCACAACAAAACACTTTCTGTGATTATTTCATTCTACTTCGTTTTTGACCAATCCAGGGCGCCCGCCAATTTTTTTGTTTAAAATAGTAACAAAGTAACCTAATATTATTTTGAAAAGTAACCAATAGTTACTGATAGTAACACATTGAAACTAAATTCAGGAAAATGTAGCATCTATATTGATTCTCAAACTCAAAGTAGAACACAAGAAACACAACAAATAAAGATCTATACTATATCTATGGTAACAGTACACCAAATCAACAAAAAGCTATTTCAAAAACTAATTATTTTTTCAGTTTTTTGTTTTTAATTGCATCAATGGCAGAAGTTTGTCTCTTACATATTGTCTTAGTCATTTTATCTGCTTCTTTCTGTAATTTATTTTCATCTGCTCTTTGGTTCAATGCCGAAGAAAGCATTGCTTGGGCTACTTTAACTTCAACTATGTCTTTGGATTTTATTGCACGTTCAATTTTTTTATTGGTTTCATTCAATAATTTATCCACAGTAATTTGTGACTCCAGTTTTGCTTTACTAACAGTTTGCAATTCTTTTTCCAATTCCTCTATTCTTTTTTGTGTCTGTTGCAATTCCACAAGAGCCTGCTTTTCTCTTTCCTTTTCTTCTTCAATTCTTCGTAATTCATCTTCTTTCAATTTTGTATTAATTTCTTGTTGCTTTAAAAATGCTTTATATGATGCACAAGCCGAACGTGCCATACCGATTAGATCTTTAGTAATTGGAAAATTCTCTGGCCGATTACCATACAATTCAAGAGCGTTGTGTACGTAAAGTTTGTTATTGAGCATTTTTAATGACATTGATGAACGGTCCTCGGGCATTACTCGACCAGAAAGTGAGAAACCACGCTCTACATCAGCACTTCCGTGTACCAAGCTGAGGCATATTTTAGCCACTTTGGTTAGGGTGGGATATTTACTAGTATCCACAGAAGCCCAAAAAATATCTATACGTTCACCATTAGCATTATTGCCATAGTTTTCTTTCAAAAGTTTGAACATCTTTAATTCATCTTTAATCAAGTCTTTGTCAACTGGCGTGGGCAATATATCACATACTCGAGTTAAATAGTATTCAGGTACATCAGCAATTTTGGAGGGATTCAACCAACAAAAGTACTTCAAAACTTTCAAAATCAAAGGCGATTTCTTTAAAATGTGTTTTGAAGACTCAATGAAAAATTTTTGACATTGTTTCAAAAAATGTAACTTGTCAATTTCAGTCAATTTTGAGATTTCAGTTTTGACACTCTCTCCGCAATGTATGTCTTTTATTGGTAACAGATTATCACACTTAAACAATTCTTCAGCTGATTTTGCAGTGTTTTTAAAATCTATAGTAACAGTAGATTTCAATATCTTGGAAATTAGATTCACTGCAAAATATTTCAGTTCATCGTATAAAATATGAATGAGAGGTTCAGTCTTTTGGAAAAAAGCAGTGTATTTTGAAAACAATTCAGAAGCATTTTTTACAAAAATGAGCTCTGCCTTGAATGACTTTTTAGTTAAGTACTTCGTTACATCTTTATAGTGTTTTGTTGAGATTAAACTTTTTCTGTGAACAGGCACAAATTTTAGAAAATATTCAGTTATTGCTTGATATTGCTCTAATATTCTAGATATAGCAGGGCCCACAGTAAGCCACCTTGAAGACACATGTTTCAGAAAACGATGGTTTGGCAACATAACACCATTTTGAATTGTTTCAAAATCTTGAATTCTTAGGGGCCATCCATCAAAAAAATAATAAACCGAAACAATGAAGTCACTAACACGAGACTCAAATACTTGTAGGCCTTTTAAAAAAGAATTATGTATCAAATGTATACTGCATGTACCAATATCAATAAGTGGTTTTCGATTTAATGCTTTTAGTTCCTCATTAAACAAACTGAACACTTTTTTATTGACATTGGGACCATCACTTCCCAACATCAAAAGATTTTTAATAGGGAGGTTTGCATGATCCAAACTTTCTTGTATATGCTGTTTCAGAATTTCTGCAGTTGCACTGCCCAAAAAAAAAGTTTCCAAATGTTTCACTACAACTTGGTTTTGCTCTTTCGACCAGTACCGAATAGCCACCTGCAGTTCTTTCAAACCTTTATTATTTGTTGTTTCATCATACTGGATGCTGTAGAAGTTTTCACCAATATCACTGATGACATATTTCTGCCTACAAAGAGGTCCTAAAGCTTCTGTAATATAGTAACTCAATTTTGTGTATGATAAAGAAAATCCTTCTGGCAGACTTCCAAACATAGCCTTGAATACTTCAGTTATACCCTGAGTTGATGCAGCTGACATGTTGCTTTGAATATTTTTCAGACACCAAATAATTTCCGCACGTATGGCATTATCAGCTTTGCAAATCATCCTTGATGTTAAATGTCCCATACTTTCGTTTGATGTGAAATTGGCTGAAAATAACAAGGTGATGTTATATGTATATACAAAAAAAAGAATAGTTTTTAATCTGGTAAAGACTATGTGATGAAGACGTACCAGTGAAGGTAAGCTGCCGAACATTTAACTTTGTTTTTGCATTTTGTACATGCAAAGCTGTTTTCGCATGTTGATTGATGCTCTGCAGCCCTTTTGTAACAGCAAGAGATCGGTTGCATATAAAACAAACTATATTTCCCTCATTGTCGCCTGCTCTTCCCCAAGATCCAATTTTATGACCAGTTTCGTCCTCTTCTTCTAAATCGCTACACTTTTACTTACGTTTTAATGAAAATTACTTAGCTTAGCACATTTCCAATTTGAGGTTACCATTGCCATTACACACAAACAATAGCATGGTGTAACCATACACATTCGGCAATTTCCGTGTCGTCGCACATAAAGACCCGATCGACAAAATACTAGTGACGTTCTAGTCGTGTTAAAACAGAAAGTTCGCGATTAACAGCCAACAGGCGGACGGGGCACATCACATCCCACATCAGCAAGTGGCGCCACGTTAAAAAAATGTGAAACAGGTGCCACAGCATAATTTGAATTAAATATAATATAAATATCAATTTAATTAATAATTGAATTATTAGTAACTTAAGTAACCTTTTTTTTTAAAAGTAACCAGTAGTAACCGTATCAGTAAAAAAGTAACTTTTTACTATAAAAGTAACCTGGCGGGAGCCCTGCCAATCGCAACGCTTTATTTTTTGGATTACAGCGATAATTCGATAATTTTTTATTGTCCTTTTCGACTGTTTTTATCTTCGTGACAACGCTAAGTAGATGCTTAAATAAACAACTGTATCATGAAATAATCTTACCGAATTACATGCTCGTGCTTCTGAAATTATCTGTTGTAATACTCAAGTTGATTAAAACGCAACACTCGTGTCATTTTTTGACAACTTTCCCTCCGTTGCACGTCGGGAAATTAAAACGTCAAAAAATGACACTCGTGGTTGCTAATCAACGTTCGTATTACAAATCGATAATTTCGAAGCACTCGTGTAATTACAAGTGATTATTTCATTCTACTTCGTTTTTGACCAATCGCAAGGCTTTATTTTTTGGATTACAGCGATAATTCGATAATTTTTTATTGTCCTTTTCGACTGTTTTTATCTTCGTGACAACGCTGAAAACTAGTGTCACATGTGTCCCATTTTTTACTTTCATGTCAAATACTAATCTTTATGTTAATAAGTAGATGCTTAAATAAACAACTGTATCATGAAATAATCTTACCGAATTACACGCTCGTGCTTCTGAAATTATCTGTTGTAATACTCAAGTTGATTAAAACGCAACACTCGTGTCATTTTTTGACAAATTTCCCTCCGTTGCACGTCGGGAAATTAAAACGTCAAAAAATGACACTCGTGGTTGCTAATCAACGTTCGTATTACAAATCGATAATTTCGAAGCACTCGTGTAATTACAAGTGATAATTTCTTGCAAAGAAGACGCAGAGCTCATCTTTCGGTGGACGGATAGTATTGCTCACTAATGTCAGCCAGAGATGATAAATGATGATTTCTGAATATTTTACAAACTGGTTGCTAAGTAACTTAGCACCTAGAATCTAAGCACGCTAATATAATAATGTATATAACATAAGTCACAAATTAAAAAAAATAGCAAATACAATATAGTTATTTATGTTACAAGGCCGTGAACTAGGATTTTTTTTATGAGAATGAATACTATTTGGCGAGGCGCAGCCGAGCCAAATAATCATTCGAATAAAAAGAAGATAGTTCACGGCCATGTGGCATACAAAATTTTGTGTGCAACTGTCAAAAATTACCAAAATTAAAGTTTCGATCGAATCTTTACATAAAATTAAATTTAGCAGTGTGCTTTGGTATGGTAACTAGGGCTTGTGTAGTTGCTGTTTATTATTGTCATTCCTATTTAATTGAAAGTGGTGCTGTTTTTTTGTGCTTTTTAAGGAAAATGAGCAGTGAAAGTGAAGACGATTGCTTTCCTAATACTCCACCGGAGTTACAAATCGCCGCAAAGGAGGTAGTTTCGAATTTATTACCTGAAAAATCGAAAAAAATTTACGAAGCTACGTATCGACTATTCAAAGACTGGTGTGGCGAGAAAAAGGTTAGAAACATTTCTGAAAGTGTGCTTTTGGCATATTTCGACGATAAATACAAGAATTGTAAACCATCAACGACATGGTCTGCATATTCCATGTTGAAATCTACGATAAACATAAACGACAATATCGACATAAGTAAATTCCCTAAACTACTGCCCTTTTTGAAGAAAGAATCAGTAGGTTACCGACCAAAAAAATCACGTACATTGTCAGGAAAGCAGATTAAGCAGTTTTTGGAGGAAGCCGATGATGACAATCATTTGCTAATGAAGGTAATTAAAGCAAAATGCCGCTGAACGTGTGTTTAATTTTTTTTTAGGTAGTTTTGATTTTTGGAATCTCAGGAGCTATGAGAAGAGAAGAATTGACAAAGCTGACTGTTAATAATATAGAAGATCGAGGATGCGTACTTGTCGTACACATACCTGACTCCAAGACACATCAAGAACGAACATTCACAACAACTCATCAGGATTATATTCAACTCTACCGAAAATATTATGCTCTACGTCCTGCTAACGCGACTAGTCAACGTTTTTTTAGGTATACCAGAGGAAAATGTGCTAATCAGGTTGTCGGTATACATAAAATTGGAGAAATTCCAAGTATTATTGCTAAATTTCTGAAGCTGTCAGATGTGAAAATGTATACCGGCCACTGTTTCAGAAGATCATCTGCTACTCTTTTAGCAGATTCTGGAGCAGATGTTACAGAAATTAAACGTCATGGTAATTGGAAGAGTAGCACAGTTGCTGAAAACTATATTGAAAATTCAATTGAGCAAAAAAATAAAACATGTAATAAAATATTAAATTTTCATAAAGAAAAAAAAGACAGTACTTCTCTTGCTCCAACTAGCTTGCCAACATCATTTAAAATTTTAAATGAAACAAATTGCGCCTCTACTAATGCTACTGCATCTTCCTCTGGTATCAATGTAAATAATGCTAGCGGTAGCACATTCAATTTTTATTTTAATAATTAAGAATCTTTTGTTCAGTATTATTATATGTATAATTAACAATGTTTGTAATCACATATTAATAAATAACGTTCGAATTATCTAATAAAAGCTAATTTCATTCAAGATCATGACCCATAAAAAAAAGTCTTTGTCGGCCGGTAAAAACTAGTATATTTCTTTATTAGGCGGAGAAGTCACACTTTTTGTGCCGAATCTGTAGTTGGTTTAGTGTGACGGACGAACGTGGTGAGTCCGGCATAAAACAACTACAGATGAGGCACAAAAAGTGACTTCGCCGCCGTATAAAGAACGCAATTTTTTCTTCAAACGTAATAGTAGATTACTTACCGAGGCGGGAAGTAGAACATTACGCGGAGAGCAATTATGCTGCCCGAGGCGCGAAGCGCCAAGGGCAGCAATTGCTCGACGCGTAATGTCTTCCCGCCGAGGTATGTATACTATTTTATTCACAATCGTACATAATTATGTTCTTTCATTGATACCTTATACTTGATATATATAGGATACAACACCAGCGTTTTTATTCAGGTGGCGATAAAATGACAATTACTGCAACAATTGTCAAAGTAAATTCGTGTCACTACTAAACAAAATTTAATTACATTGCTCCTAATTGCAATTTACTTTACACGATTTAAAATGTTTGATAGTGAAGCTGATGTAAGTTGCACACCACCGGAATTGCGAGAAGTTGCTAAAACAGTGACTGACTGTTACCTGCTAAAAGTAAAGATAGATACGAAAACTTCTGCCATCTGTTGAGAATATTTAGAACGAGCAAAAAGGTAAGTAATGGATATTACTAACCAAGAGAACTCATTACTAACCAAGAGAACTTATTATTGACTATGGTGTATAATAAACTACTTTCTACCTTTTTAAACGTCAGTAATGAACACATTATGTATCGATTGTGAATAATAGTAGATTACTTACCGAGGCGGGAAGTAGAACATTACGCGGGAGCAATGTTGCTGCCCGAGGCGCGAAGCGCCAAGGGCAGCAATTGCTCGACGCGTAATGTCTTCCCGCCGAGGTATGTATACTATTTTATTCACAATCGTACATAATTATGTTCTTACATTGATACCTTATACTTGATATATGTAGGACACAACACCAGCGTTTTTATTCAGGTGGCGATAAAATGACAATTGCTGCAACAATTGTCAGAGTAAATTCGTGTCACTACTAAACCAAATTTAATTACATTGCTCCTAATTGCAATTTACACGATTTAAAATGTCTGATAGTGAAACTGCTGTAAGTTGCACACCACCGGAATTGCGAGAAGTTGCTAAAACAGTGACTGACTGTTTGTTACCTGCTAAAAGTAAAGATAGATACGAAAACTTCTGCCATCTGTTGAGAATATTTAGAACGAGCAAAAGGTAAGTAATGGATATTACTAACCAAGAGAACTCATTACTAACCAAGAGAACTTATTATTGACTATGGTGTATAATAAACTGCTTTCTAACTTTTTAAACGTCAGTAATGAACACATTATGTATCGATTGTGAATAAAAATAATTACACGTTTTATTTTAATTTGTTGGATTCGGAAAGACTGCTTTGAATTTGAACTGATGTTTCTATAGCGACACTCCAAACAACTAAAAATTCACTTGAAGTTTTCGTTTCACGTTTTGAAATTGGTAAGTAATGATTAATATTTGCGTTTTTATAGTTTTTATATTTGTTTATTTTTAGTGCATCAACATGTTGGAATCTTAAGGAAGACGGTGACGCCGACCAGGCCAAAAAAATGAGTGAAATCACAAAAGCTGCTCAAAAAGCAATAGAAAATCTCGTTCCACAAAAGTCAGAAAAACTTTATAACCTGGCATACTGCAAATTCCGTGACTGGTGCGCTAAGAATGATGTGATGGACTACTCAGAAAACGTATTGCTCGCTTATTTTTCGAATTTAACAGAGAACCTCAAAATGAAGAGTTGGACTTTGTGGTCACAATATTCGATGATACGAACCATGCTACATATCAAAAATGGTGTAGACGTAAGCAAGTACTTAAAACTGTGGGCTTATTTGAAGCAGCAAAACAAAGGGTACATTTCTAAGAAAGCAGAAGTGTTCACAAAAATTCAGTTTGAAGAGTTTCTGCAGAATGCCCCTGATCAATAGTATTTAGCAATAAAGGTAATAATGATTTTGTACTAATATGTAAGTATTGTTATAAATTCTTGTTTTTAGGTTGTTTTTTTGTTCGGAGTCGCAGGAGCGTGTCGATGCGATGAACTTGTCAACATGAGAGTTGAGTATATCGAAGACTTAGGATCACTAATACATGTGAAGATTCCATTTAACAAAACGGAGAAACCACGTTCTTTTACTATTGTGGGCGAACGCAACATTAATATATACAGGAAATATGCCAGTTTAAGGCCTAAGGATATGAAGGATAACCGATTTTTTGTGAAATTTCAAAACGGGAAATGCTACAAGTCAGTAATGGGCATCCATACTATTGGAAGTGTACCACAGAAAGTTGCTTTATTCTTAAAATTGTCAAATTGGAAATTCTTCACCGGTCACTCTTTAAGACGAACGTCAGCCACAATTTTTATAGACGCAGGGGGAGATATTTACGGGCTGAAACGTTTAGGAGGGTGGAGGAGCACGTCATGTGTAATGTAACAAACAAAAAAGAAACCGCCGAAAAAATTTTGTGTACTGGCGTTTCTTCATCAAAAATTTTATCTTTAGAATCCTTCACGAGTAATGCTCCAGCAGCTGTGATCTCGACTCCAAGTAACGTTCACGTCTCTTCTGCTTCATCATCAGCAGCTACGTCAAGCGGCATAAACTTTCAAAGTTTACATAACTGTACTTTCAATTTTAACTTTAGTAACAAATAATTAATGTTATACTATTTTTTAATTATTGTAAATAAATTCAAGATATTTATGGTTTAATTATAAATAGAAAAATTATAATTGACCAATAGAAAATCACTTTTGCTGTCGGCGGCAGAAAAAGTACTTTTTCTGCCGCCGGCGGAGAAGTGAAACTTAAACTATGGCAACCCAATTCAATAATGAGGTACTTCTCTGACGTTTGAAGAAAAAAGTCTTTTTTTTACGTTGTCAAGGCTTTGTTTTACTATAAACAAATGTGCTATTTCACGACTCAAAATCAAGCAAAAAAGGTGACGTTTTTTTGACAGTTGCACACAAACAAAATTGCATAATTTCTAGTGTTGCCAACTGCTATGCTACTTACCAAAATATCCCTAACAAATTTTATTTAAAACTAAGTAATTTTTTTAATTATTTAATAACGAACTAACGCAAATAGAAAAAATAGTATAAAGTATTCGTTTCATAACAAGTTTTAGCGCACTTGTCCTCATTAGAAAACTCCCCGCTACGCGGGTCGTTTTCTAAACTCGGACGCGTGCGCTAAAAACGTGTCTTATGAAACTAATACTTTAATATACTATTTATACTTTGCGTTCACAATGGACTCATTGTGACACCGAAAACGATTTCATAATAGAGGCTATTATAACATCGTTTTTGGAGACTATTTGTTTTGTAAGATTGATTACATTTGTTTTATATTACATATAAACACATTTAATTTCGACACATTCTAACCTCACGAAACGCGAGTCATTTTATAGTGTTACCACATGTTAAACGCAAAAATCACTACACTAGAATGTAATGCACTGTTTTTAATAGCTTGAATTTACAATTTCTATAAAATTAATGACGCAAAGTTTAAAAAATACTATATTATACTTGTTTTATAAGACGTATTTTAGCACTCGTTCCTTTGGAACACTCCTCGCTTTTCTCGTCGTGTCCCAAACAACTCGTGCTACAATAGACCGTCTTATACAACTCGTATAATAATATACTATTAGTAAAGCGTTGTGACCGTAGATAAAACGTTGTAAGATACACGTGTAAAAAGTCTCTTCATTGCTCTCACATCCTTTAAGACAGTCGCTAGTGTGTTAAACCGTTCGCGCAATAAAGAATGGTTTTTTACACTTATATCTTAATAGATATTTAAGATACAAGTATAAAACGTTATTTATTGTGCGAACGGTTTAAGACACGAGCGAGTGTTTTAAAAACGCGAACGCAATGAAGAGACTTTTTATATGTGCATCTTACAACGTCTTATCTACGGTCATAAATTTTTACTTAAAAGTTAAAAGAGTATTCATTTTACTTAATACTTTTTAAAATTATAAGATATACTATATCAGCGTGCTTTGATTTTTACGTGCTAAGTTGTTTAGCAACCAGTTTGTAAAATATTAATAAATCATTTATCCTGCATATTTTGTTTATATTAGTGTGCAATAAAAATTTTATAACACTAGCTCAATAAACGTTAACTTTTTATCCGAAAATTAGTGTTAAAAGTAGTCACTTTTTGTAGGATCGTAGATAAATATCTATATCCAATACCTCCTAATAATGACGTGATTTTGCATAAGTAATGTTATATATTACTCACTAGCGAGAGAATATTCAGTCACTTAAAGAATTTTCGTCCAGAAATTCCATGACCATCCCAATGCAATTATAATATTTCTTGACAAATACAAAAATTAATTGTCAAATTGAAAAGATTATTATTCAAATAAAAAGTCATTAAAAAGAGGTGTTGGATAAAATTTTGTATTGCATGTGTGTAATTGCACATTGGTCACTTAAGAAAATTAGCCACTCGACCTGACGATCTCGTGTCTAAACTTTTCTTACGTAACTAATGTGCATTATGTGATAACACACTAGTACAATAAATAACTATTATGTCTCACTTGCATACTATTCATTGTTTATTCCTAATAAACAAATAAACGAACTAATATATAAACAAGTCTATAACTATCAGGCCATTATAAACAGCCATTATCGTTTGTAACGCCTGCCCCATGTTTACTTTGCAATTGGAGCCAACGTTATCTTCAATAGTAATTTGAATCATTAAGGCAGAAACTATGTTTGCGCACAAATGTGTTGCAATACAACAAATAATGAGTATTTGAAACATACTTTTGGTCGGTATAAATTAAAACTACACTGCTCAACATTTGAACTGATACACTTATATAACATGCAGTAAAAAGTACACAACTCTTCTTAGGCGTTTTGCATGACTTCCTACATGATCAGTGCTGTGTTTCGGAATACAAACAAATGCCTATCGAATGACATTTGCGATTCAATTGTTGTTTGTTGTTATTATCTCTCGTAAGTGCAGTTACTGAGTTCGCGGACGCTTATACTTTTATCAAGTTTTAAGAGAATTTTTGCGATTTTCTCGAGTAGATTTTATTTCAGAGTGGTTGACTGCGTTTTAGAGATGCCATTAAGGCGTTTAAGTATTGAAGAGATGAGCCAAGCTATGGGAATGCTTATGACTGGTGAATCGCTAAAAACTGTTGCTGCCTATTTCAATGTGAGCCACAATGTGATCAGAAGAGTTCGAATGCGTTTTAATGATACTGGATCTGTCCAACATAGGCACGGCGGAGGGCGAAATCGCAGTACAACAGTCAGGGAGTACCGTTTTATTACGGTTCAGTGTCGAAGGAATAGATTTTCTACTGCAAGAACACTCCAAATTCAGTTATTGAATGCAACAGGTACTCAAGTATCCACTCAAACAGTAAGAAGAAGGCTCAATGCGGTAAATTTAAGGTCCAGATCTTCTAAAAAATGTCCATTGTTGACCAGAGCCCACAAAAGAAGAAGGATAGAGTGGGTGCACCAACATGAAAATTGGAATGTTGAAGATTGAAGTCGTTGTTTATTTAGTGACGAGACCAGAGTGCGTCTCCATAGCTCAGATTGAAGAGTGAAAGTTTGGAGAAACAGATGAGAACGCTATATTTAGAACCACGTGACTTACCATGAAGCTTATGGAGGTGGTTCAATTACCGTTTGGGGAGGTATTTCTGAGACGCGTCGTACTGAATTAGTTATGCTTCGAAATGCTACAATGAACAGTGTCAGGTATCTTAATGAGGTATTACAACCTGTAGTGTTGCTATTTGCCAATGAAATAGGCGATGGTTTCGTATTTGTTGATGATAACGCGCGTCCTCATAGAACAAGGCAAATCAATGCATTTTTTGAAAAGAACAATATTACGCACATGGATTGGCCAGCGAACTCTCCAGATCTTAATCCCATAGAGAACATATGGGATTACCTGAAAAGGTTGATAAGGTCACGAGGAGTGGGTCCAAACAATCACTATCAGCTTCGGACTGCCGTTTTGGAAGAATGGCCAAATATTCCTCAGCATTACATTCGGGATTTGATTTCCAGCATGCCAAGACGTTGCCAAGAGGTCATAAGAGCTAGAGGAGGTCCCACGCATTATTAATCTTTAAGTGTTTGGTTATCATTTCTTTCCAGAGCAAACTTTTCTGTAATACTAAAATGAAGATTTTGTTATTTTATTATTAAAACATTTGAAATTCGTTATTTAAGTTTTATTCTTTTAATTCTTCGCCCTAAAAGTTATTCCCAGAACCATATACTATCAATTAAGCAAGAAGGTTGCTCAAAAAGTAGTAAATTGTTATTTATATATGTTCTTGTAAGTGTACCAGTTCAAATGTTGAGCAGTGTAGTTTTCTACTTGTACATACTAGGTTTTATTCTCGTGAAAAATAAAATCTTTATGTACCAAGAATGTTACTAAATGATAATGCCCGTTGGGCCACTCCCATCTCTCGGGCTGGAACATCGTCGCCCTCTTGACCTTCTCATCGTCATAACGTACATAACTTGGTACATAAACAACTATTAATTGTGAAATATAACTATTAATTGATATAACCTACCGCAGTTTATGTTTTAGTTGTAGCATTCCGAAATATGTTTTGAAGCTTATGATCCTGTAAATTAAGAATTGTTGTCGAATGGTTGCTACAACGTATAACATTGATAGCTTATCGCGGAGCTATAACATCCTGGGAAAATATTTACCTAGGTAACATTAAAGTAACAGCATCACCCCTTACCATAGAAGATAACGCTCTTTTGGTTACTTTTCCTTATTCGCAGTCAGTAAAGTAAGTTTAAATTGTATTACAGGATCTTTCATTATCGTCAACCACATTCTAGAATCGAAGCTGGCTTTGCAGATCGTTCGTACACCATAATATTAATAGTATTTGTACCTACCTAACATTGGAACATTGTTATCTTGCCTAATACATGTTTCATAATTATGTGTTGTCTTTTGTTCCAATCACAATTATCCTCTTAATAAGTGGCGTAGAGCAGTGGACTTTAATTGCGCTGGTCGGGTCTTCATTGTTGCGGAAGAACTAAACCCATAATCAGGAAACAAGTCCGATGGTAGAAATCTTAATTAATAATTAATCTTTCAATTCTAATGATTATTTTCGTGAAAGTTATCACATTTGGTACCAATGGTACCTACTCCATATTTCAAAAAATACTAATTTTAAATACCACATATGGGATATTGCTGAACTCAGAAAAAAATATACTTTTCATTTCTAGCACCCTAGGCCTAGGCTGCTAATGCTTTAATGGTCTCTCCTCTCATGTACATAATAAATATACCTTTAATAACTTTTAAAAATATTAATGTTCTTATATTCTGTGATTTTTTTTATGCTGTAGATCGATAAAATCCTGATATATAGTATGATCAAAAAGTCTTTGGATCAGGGTTGCCATGAAATTAACAAGCTATCTATGAAGTTATTTATTTCTATTATTTTTGACATTTACTTCACAACTGTCACGTCAAGAGATAATAGTTCAGGTAAATTCCATTCTGTGTTCTTTTTATAAATGTTATTAAGTAATACTTAAAATAACTGCAAGCACAAGAAATAATAATAGCGTACGCTAACCCAACATTTTCTGTGTACTATGGGGCTCTGTTTAGCGGTGTCAGTGCATCCTATTTTCTTGATACAGGTGGCTGTGTCTCCATTAGAGCTACTCAAGATACATTGGAGCTACTGTACAATTCACAAAAACTATGGGCAGTAGAAGTAAATAATTCTATTGATGGTTTTTACATTTCATGGCTATTAATTGCAATCCAAAGACTTTTTGATCATACGATACATCCTGAAGTGCCCCTAGGGTATAGCTTAGTGGATAATTTGACGCTGTGTAATCAATCAAAGTAGAGAATTTCAAATACTACAAAAAAAATCTAGACTTCAATGAAACTTTGGTACAAATGTAGTATCGTTTAGAAAGGAGCAACAAAAAACTGAACAATATGTATCAACAAATATAAAATTTATTACTTTCATTCGTTCTTTACAACTGTATTATATAGCTATTTCAAGCACTAACGGCTACTTCTTTCGCATCTTCTTCCTCATCAGAAGCATCATCTGATTTAGCTTGAGAATCTATATACAGAGAATGATCTACTTTTAACTTTTCACGTGATGGTGCGCTTAATAACAAGCATCTGTAATGAAATAATTTAAGTTGTGTAATTTTCTAATTTTAAAAAGTACAATTTCATACCGAGTTATAAATGGGCCATCCCGTTTGGGTTTCATTTTATGAATATCTTGAATTAAAGATGCAAAGTTGTTTTCTAAATGTTTTGTTTCCATATTTAGCTGTAATGCAACAACAATAATATTTTGATAAGAAAACCAATAAAACATAAAAATATTTAAGTATCTCTTATTACATTGTTTTACATTTTATAAGAAAATGTACTCACAGTTCCGATAACAGTATCAATTATTCCAAAATCTTTTTCATATTCATCTTTTACAGCGGAGTAACTGACACCATACAAAAATTTGTTAACAAGATTTGGTAAATTTACATCTAACGTTCCATTCTTAGGATTTGGGAAGCGACGTTTCATTAAACCACGTACGGAGACTAATTCAGGTAAAATATTTGGATGTGCTATGATGTACTGGAAATCTTGTAGAGATATTCTTCCATTCTGAATTTCTTTAATCAACTCTAGACCACCAGCTAATTGAGCTCCTGCTTCTTTAGCTTCTTCTTGCATTTCAGGTGCTTTTGCAAATGCTATTATTGATCTATCTTCTCGATGATCAAATTTATGTGGCATGGGGGCAATTCGTGAAAAATTATCAACAAATCGTGTCTGTAAAATATTTATGATTAAAATTACTTACATACAAAATAACGCTTAAACACTTTCGATGCACACGGCGGGTGTCAGTGACAGCCAACTACGACATGCATTGTGGCAGCAGACAACACCATTTTGGAGTGTTATTTGATATGGACACACTTCTGATAGTAGCTTGGAAGTGCACTCAATAACTGCAAAATAGCATCGTCTGCTGTCACAAGAGGTGTCATCATTGGCTGTCACTGTCGCATGCATCAGAAGTCCTACCTTAATCATAACTTTAGTTAAAGACCCTTTAATGATGGCATGGGAATACGGCCCAAATAATTATACACCACACCAAGCATACATTACTTAAATATGGGAAATGCACACTACATTCGATATGACTTTCGTAATGATTGGTGTGACCGTATAAGTAGAAGATTTCAAACAGTGAGGTAATATGTGATTTTGTTAGCTAAATTGTCTTTGTGTGGTAGTGTTATTCAAAGGGAGACTTTAAAACTAAAAAAAACTTAGGTACACTACATTGGGTAATTTAATTCATATATTTACTTCATTATACAGGGTGTGTCAAGACGAGTTTTCGTTATAAGAATATGGGAAACCAATAGGAGTTGCAATTTGAAATTTTGCAGTTAATGGTTTTGGGTTTACGTGTTTTTGTTTAAAATAATTTCAGATTTCTGTTACTTCCAGTTATACCGGAAATGGATGTCAACTTCTTTATTTTAAATGGAACACCCCAATTTTTATTATTGGTATGTATTGAGTAGTATATATAAATAGAGCTTACAGCAGAATAATTTATTTATGCAGTATTATGCTTACATATGACATGACATATTTACTTTTATTAATAATTGTAATCCAAAGCTTACTATTTAACAGTATGTATTCCTGAGGAAGTTTTAAAACTAATTTGTTGAATAAACTATGCCTCTAAAATTAACCGATTCTGAGATACTTTCATTTTTTTCAAAAAAATTGACAGCTGCGGGCTGTTACAAACAACTACATTTTCAAAGAATGTATGCATGTACAAATTTGAAATTTTAGATAATTATTTAGTAAAGTATGCTGCATCAAACGGATTATTAGCAACTTTAGGAAATAATACAGGGTGTTCAAAAAAGAACGCCAAACTGTGTGTCCAGATAGTAGCGATATCTCGTGATTTTTAAATAGCAACCTACATTTTTTTTCAGTTTTATTGCATTCTACGTTTAAAATTAAGGGCAGTATGTATGTACTTGCCTATAACTAAATGTCGTAGTTTCAAAGTTATTTTGGAAAATGTATTAACTCCCTTAAAATTTTATTTTATAAACTGGTAGGCTATGGAAATTGGCACAAATAAATAAAATCAAACGAAGTAACTTTAAATCAAAGTTTAAAACGTTTGAATAAAAATACTGTAACACAAAACAAAACACAGTAACAACAAAAACAGATTTCAGAAGTTGGACAAAACACTTGTACGGTACTGTTTTTACAGTACCAGATGTCGCCCGACCATGTCCTCCCCTTTTTAACTAGTCCAGGTTCAAACTGGCACCCAACTGTCTCGGATTGATATACCATTCACTGACCCGGTTCGAGCTAATGTCTGACTCTGGCTGGGTTTTTGATTATTATTATTATTATACAACTTTTTAATGTGTATGGTATAGATGCATCGGAGTTATGTTGTTGAGGTATTTATAATTAGGTGATTAATTAATTTTAGGGACTGCAACAGAAACATTGCATTTAAAATAAAATTGAAGAAATTAAATCTATTCAGAAACTATGCAGAATTTCGAAATACAATGTATTAACCAAAAATACTTATAATAAAGTGTAGAAACGTAAATCGTAAGAATATACAGAGTGAACCATTTACAATAAAAAAAGTTGATGACAGGCATAGCGAAATGACTCATCCTGTATATACAAAAATATTTTAAAATTAAAACTTGTTTTATACCAACCAACTTTGGTATTCAACTTTTTCTTGTAACTCTTACAGTTTCCAAGTCCAAGATGTCCACTCTGTACATATTATTACAGTATCTGCTTATAGCACATCTTATAGTAGATGCCTAGGCTCAACAATTTAGAAATATAAGTAAATATACCTAAATTACAAAAGCAGAGGCGGACCACTCCACTACCAGTATCGCATCATCGAAATTTCCACATCCGCTGAGCCGCCTATCAGACTCTAATTCGATTACTTTTTTGTGCCTTTTTAAGTCTTTAAATAAAATATGTGTTTTTGATGGTTATGTTTCCAGTTTATTTGTTAATTAACAAAATGCCAAATATAATTTGAAAATTATTTTGATTTGGGGGTGCTAATTTTGATTTTGGTGGAGCTTAGCAACCCTCAGTCCCCCCAAAATTTTCACCTATGCATGATCAACCATATTCAGTTAGTAGAAAGCTCACTGTAAACGACTGATCAACTGCAAACAAGAATGCTCTGAATGCACAGTGAGCATAAGCAAACAATTGTTTATGCGCACTCTTTCGGTGAATGTGGTAATATGATCAATGTATGTAATCAAACTATACCTTTTTCTCTGCTTCCATATTCAATTCAACAATAACTTGCAAGCTTGCATTTGGTTGATTATACATTTCAGGATGATGCGTTTCCCTATGACATTCTACTGCGTCAGCAAATGAATGTACATTCCATTTATAATACTTTTGAACATAAACGTTATCTAATGGAACTGATTTTGTAGAATCATCAAATTTTCTTTTTGGTCTATTCAATAAAAATCTAGAAATATCAGATATGGAATAAAATATACTCTTAGAAGATATAAATTAACATTTTAACTAACTTTTCTTTATCTCGTTGGTTATGCGGTATAAATCCAACTTTCTCCACAACCACTTTAACTTTCTGCTTCTTTCTTTTCTCTCGGGTTCCTTTACGAGCTGCATAATTACGAACAACTATAGGAGCTACAGCAGCCGACTGAAGAAATGAATTGCTAATTCCATTCACTAATGGCGAGATAAAACTACCTAAAAACGATATGTGTTGATTAAATCAGTATACTAGTTAAATTAATTATATTCTAGAAAAATTAAAAGATAGGTTATGTATATTCAAAATAATTTTAAAAATATCGATGAAATAATTTTTGAAAATATTAGCATAAATACTTACATTTACTTAAGAATAGCATACTTTTAGTGAATATTCTATTTAAATAAACTTCCTTAATATGATTAATAATTAGTTGGAGAAATTCAATCGATTTACCTAACCTAAAAACATTTCAATTTTGTTAGTTTTTTCGACTGGGCTGTCGATCTCGATATTAGGAAACTGGTGAGTAAGAAAGAAATCTGTAGTACTTAGTAGTATTTTATTTGATGGGAAGATGGCAATAGTAAGGCTTGCTTGAACAAAAGCTGTACTGTTGGTTGCCTATACAGATTGTTAATGTATGATATAACAATAATTAACTAAATCGACTCCTGTATTTATGCACAAATAATATACCAAATTCCTATGTTAAGTATAAAGGCTAAGATCACCCCTTTGAGAACCTCTTGCAAAGACATCCTGGTCAATAGAAAAAACAAACCTGCAAAACTGCAAAAGGCACATCTAAACCATGACCCACAGTCTCCGCCAATTCTGTTAATAAAGACATAATAAAGAGTACTCAACAAAACTGAGCTAACTTCTATAATATAGGTTTATAGCCGGGGTACCTATCATATATCCAGAGATAAACTGTGAGCAGGAGATTCTCGATTACGACCTTCCAATAAGAAATCTCGCAAGGTGTGCTGTACAATATTTATATTCTGATAAGTTATTTATTTTTCGTTTATAACTCATAAAGTTGTAGATTAGAGCCATGTGTGGATATTTCGTTTTATTTGAATTCGTCAGCGCGACATACATATATGTAGTTCCTACAATTTTGTGGAATATAGACTAAACCAAAAACAATATTGAAAAAGTATATTCGTGGAATATCAATTGCGTATACAACTGAACAGTTTTTTTTACGATTTTTTTTATGATTTACTTAACTAATTATTAAATTTTCCGGCTGAAAATGGTAGTGAAGAAAGATTTCTACTCTAATGCAAAAGTTCTGAGCTCTGAGTTTGAATGCGCATAGCAAAAAACTAACCGCTCAAATTAATTCAAGTAAAAACAGTTAGATAGACAATTTATTTTTGTATAATAAATGTATTTTGTATAATATCTGATTTTAGGTTTTTGAATTTCGGCGAATTATGTTACAAAAAGTCCGTTTTTGGAAGTTTTTACGTAAAGCGTGTCTTTAATAATTAATATTTCAATAACTACTCGGTAGAATTAAATGTAATTTTATATGCAAATAGCTATAGTGTTGTATGTCTGTGGAAATTTTTGTAATTTGATATCTCTATTATTCGTCAAGTTATTCTATGAAATAGAAGGTAAGGGCATTCTGGAGGTGGTTTACAAGAGATAGTATGTTTTAATAAAACAACACATACGTTAAGAAATCTTGAAAATATTCACAAATTAATTAATAAATAATTGCTTAAAGAGTTATTTATTAATTAATTCGTGAATAACTTCAAGATTTCTTGTCGTATTTGTTGTTTTATTGACAAAATACCATCTTTTGTAAAAAAAGTTTTGATTAAGGCATCAGAACACCAGAATACATTACCCTCTATTTCAGAGAATAACTTGAGAAATAATACAGATATAAAATTACAAAGATTTCCACATATATACAACACTATTAGCTACTTGCTTATAAAATTTACATTAAATTCTGTCTAGTAGTTATTGAAATATTACTTAATTATTAAATATACGCTTTACGTCAAAACTCCGCAAAAACGGACTCTTTGTAACATAATTTGCGAAAATTCAAAAACCAAAAATCAGATAGTTTTACAAATTTACTAACATACAAAAATTGTCTATCAACTGTTTTTGTATGAACTAATTTGAGCGGTTAGTTTTTTGCTATACGCATTCTAATTCAGGGCTCAGAACTTTTGCATTCGATAGTGAATTCGATAGTTTGATAGACGTATGTATAAAAATAATTATATGTTTGCTGTAATTCTTTTTTTATAATTATTTGGTTATCGCTCTTTTTGTGATTGTTTAATTAAAAAGATTTTTATTAATAATAACTAATAATGTTTATATTGTTTCGAGTCTTTTTTGTTGGTTACTTCTGGAATGTTTTTTTTATTCAAATTAAGTTTGCTTATAACGTAATTGAAAAACCTTGAATTTCTTTATATGCTTATAGAATTGTTTGAGGAATCTGTTACATATTTTGCTTAAGAGACAAAATATTCCTAGTTACGCCACTGTAGTTCATAGCCATCTTGGACGATAGTCTGCGTCAGTACTAGTATTACAACTAATGATTTGACTATTTATATGATGTCGATATTTTGCAAATAACCAGGTAGTTCTAGAAACTTCATCGACTAAGATTTAGATATACACTGAAGACTTGAACCAAGAGGTTTCGAAAGGTAATCTGTGATGTAATTCTGTGAATGTGATTTGGCATACTCAAATTGCATAATTTATTAATACTCTGCATTCTGCATCCCGCAACCCTCGGCAATATCCAAAATATCAAGATCACATGAATGATTCGATAAGCAAATGAAGCTGAAGGTACCCAATAGATTATTTTCTGTTAAATATTTTAAAGAATATTATTGGCTGGAATATATTATAGAACGTGATGAATCTATACTCGGTATTGTTGTCGGTTATTTGGTAGCAAACGAAACCCTTTTAATTAGATTTTCGTACTAGCTATACTATATAATTTACTATCCTGTCGAAGGACATTCCTGAAAGGATATGACGTGAAGGATGTGAAAGTTCATCCAACAGAGGAAACTTGATAGAAATTTGTTTTCTCCGACAAAGAATTCTGTTGAGAAGTAATAAAACTTCAATCCTAAAAGGTGCTGATATTCAAAATGAAATAATTGCTGTCGGTTGGAAGATATTTCTGATTCATTCAAATACTCATACTTAGCAGAAAAACTTAGGTACTATGTGTGTTTATTATAAACTATTGAAAGTTGCTATTACTTATTAATTTGATGGGGAGAGGGGACAACTCTACTATCTTTTTTAACATAATTTAGTGGTGCAATTATGCCATCACCCTTCACTGTAATAGTAAAAAATGAGGCGCAACTGTGTACTTACCTGCAAATTGAATATAACTCAGAGCGCAGTCGGTAATTACTATATGCCATGATTCTGCATCATGGTAAAAAATCCGAAGCGTAAATACTCCATTACCAACTATGCCATAAGAAGCAGGCACTTACCGACACCACCTACTGGCCTACACCTTGTATTGAACTTGAAGATATGTACTAAATAAATAAGCAATTTCTCTATGATAACTAACAATAATATAATTTATAAGTGACATGTTAATTAACTATTATAATAATATAATAACAATAGTATAGAATAACGTTATAATTAATAATAGTAATAACAGTAGTAATTAATTTATATTAACTTCCAATGAGAACACCAGCAATTATGTGATTACTTTTTTACCATTTTTTTGCTATAGTTTTTACTAGATTCTTAATAAAGCATCTGAAGATGCAAGTATACATATTGTTCGAGTCTTTGAGATGTTATAAGGGTATAATCCTGTATTTAGAGGTCGCCCTTAAACACTGAGAAAAATGAGTTAAATAAAGTCTTTACTTAAAATGAACTGCATTACCATAAGCAAATTTTTGTTAACTGTTGCATTGGCCTCTTTAATAGCAACAAGGCTGTAAACTAAGGGCTACTAAACCAATCTTCTTAAAACAATCTTATTGTAACAAATTAGCACTTGCCAAGTGTTAATAGACGGTTCATTAAAGGCTAGTTTATTGAGTTAGTTTATTAGCAGTAAATAAAATATCCGTTAATCGTAAGAAGAATGATCTTTTTAATCAAAGCTGCATACGGATAAGTAAGTTCTTTGTCCCTGTGAAGTCCTCATCCATTTACAGTAAAAGGATATAATTTGATAATAATATAATAAAGGATATAACTTGAGTAGTCAGCATTTTTATCATTATTGGTACAGTGTTCGTATTTTTGAAGTGTCAGTTGGCGTCAGTTGAAGTGTGGTTGTGTTATAATATTATTGTGCCATAAAAAGATCATAATGGTTTACAATTACGAATCAGAATTGATAGAATGGGGTTTGGAAGATTACTTGAAAGCATTTGAAGGTAAGTAGTAAGTACCCTGTATTAATTAATTAAATCTTGTCAATATTGTATGCAATCATTTCGTATTACACCCAACACATAAACTTAGTCAGTTTTTTTAACTTAGTGGTTTTAATTTTTTATAGAGGAGAGTATAAACGACGAAAGTTTTTGGTTACTTGACGAAGAAACGATACAAAGAAAAATATCAAACGGAAGAATCAACCACGGTAAACTGCTTTATATCATATATTATACATTGTAAACTTTTCTGTTTTGTGCTATTATTGCAATTTTAATAAATATATTTACTTACAATAAGTCATTTTTTTATATAATTCAGTATTTTAACCTACTTACCACTAGTAAGCCATTATTTTACAGCAAGAAAATGCTGTACTTGGCATAAGTGAGTTATATACTAACAGTAAGGTGGCTAAATTTGTTAGTAGACAACTAACTACTGTTAAGTAAGTAATTTTAACAAAACTGATTTGCTAGCCCTGAGAATATAACTCACTTGGCGCCTATTTAAGGTAGATATTTGTTTACCGTTAACGAATTTTTGTTTGTGGTTAATATATATTTCTCTCAGTGAATTACGCAAGGCTTGAACAGGAAGAGGGGTTCTTTTATAGCGTTACGCAGTGTTACAAGGGATTGGGAATATTAAGCTTAGCGTTACGTAACTCTTAAGATTCTTAAAAAGAATTTTGGGGGGTACCCTCCCCCCCGTCGATCCGCGCCTGTACCTATGTATATTAAATTTAAATGTTATTTAAATCGTATATGTACCGTATAATGTATATTTAATTCGTAGTTGCTTCCCTAGCCTGAATCTTCACCGCACGCCACTGTAAATAATACGAAATGGAAAAACGCTACTGTGGTTACTAATACATCAATAGTATACTATAACGACGTTGTCCGACTGATCTGTCCTCAGTGATGCCAGAAACGAGGGAACATATTCAACATTGCTCGACGACCGAGCGTCTCTTTTCCGCTCATGTTGCATCTTTGTTACATAATTCACACCCAAATGCGCATTTTAGATTTTCAGAGCATATTTTACAAGCTTAAATAACGAAACGTTTTAAAATCTGTTTCTTATATTGGACAAAGTAATATAAAGAAATTCACGTATCTGTCTGTTCATTACTATTTTGTAAGAATTAATTGTTTCTTATGAAATCCAGCGTCTTTTAATTTTAAATATTTTTTTCTCCTTCCACTGCTACCACAACTCCAGTATCAGTTAAACAGACGACTGATCTCACAATTGCATTGTTGATTAAACGGAAATGCTAAAAGCGGCTGCATTTTTTTAAATGTGGAGTACAGGGTTGCCGCCACATCTAATATTTCCGTTTAATCAACAGTGTAGTTGTGGGATCAGTCTTCTGTTTAAGACATTACCATTTTTTTTAATATGGAGTGCAGGGTTACAGCCGCATCTAGCATTTCCGTTTAATCAACAGTGCAGTTGTGGGAGAGTTGTGAGATCAATGTGTGGGCTGGGCTGAGGGCTCTGGTTTCTCAGTTGGTAAATTTCGATGCACTGCTGGTTTTTGTTTCTGGCTTTGTGAACTTGCCTGGCCTTGTTCCTGAATTGGTTAATCTGCTTGTTCTATGTTTACCAATTCTCTGGCCATTTTTAGGTTTGAAGAATCGGCCTTATTGGTTAGACATAATATCATTATTCTAACTGGTTGCCAAAAATATTCGACCCCGTTTTATTACTTCAGCTAAAGTGTTTTAGTTAAGGCGCTTCTACCCGTTTGCGAGAATAGGGAAAGCCAATGTTAAGTTTTAACAAAATATCTGGAGAACGCCTAAATATTTTTAAATTTGGTTTTGACAGTGATAAAGCCCACATTTTTCTACATGGGTTTAATTTAGCAAATTTTGATTTTTTTTCTTCTAAGTAGCTTTTTTTGACTTTTAAAGGTCAACTTCAACGTAATCAAAAATCTTGTTTTTAACCCCTTTGTTTGTTTTGAACAGTTCATGAAAAATATTTAAAAAAACTATCTTGTATAGTTAATTAATAAACGTGTTAAAACTGTTCAAAATTAGACGAATTCTAATGAAATCTATCCTTCACTTTCTATCTCTCTTATTTTGCAGAAAGGGTCTACTAGTTTTGGGATAATCAGATTTTTATTTATGGTGCTGCCATAAATCTTAACGATAAGCTTGAATGAACGACCACAAAATATGAGTATTTATGATGATTTTCTCAGGTACCCATGTAGGAACTGCCAGTCTTGACAATAGGCCCCAGCTTGGCTGAATATTGGATAACCAAATGTCGTTATTTCAGCATTGGTCGAAGCCTAGGCCAACCTTCACATCCCACGCCTCAGCTGCTTTGTCGTGGCCCAAGGGTCAACCAACGCCTATGTACCAATGCTGGGCTCTCTAATCCCTGCCCAAGTCAGAGCCAACATTCAGCGCCCTAGTCTCGGTTTCTTACTGTTTGCCCAAGCCCCAACCAATGCTAGTGTTTTTAGACTTGGTTTCTTACCCTTGAACCAAGTTTGGGCCAATCTTCACATATTCTACCAAATCAAGCTTGTGAAGTTTTCTATCTTTATTATATCAGCTAGTAATTAATTAAGAGAAAAATATGAGAAAAGTTAAACTAAAATACCTACATACATAGATTATAATTATTATTACTAAATATAAATTCGCTTTCAAATTTTTGCGCGCTTCGTTTCTTCGAAACAAGCACAGACATGAAAAGTCAGTAACGCAGCAGCTACAAGGGGAAGCCTTTACCGACGTATTAGTCAGTGTTCATCCGCCTACCATGAGTGATGTTACGTTTAACCGTTTTGTAATATTATTAATAAAATAATGTATATGAAATAAAAAGTGTGTATTTAAAAACAAAGCTACGCTAATAAGAATAAATACAATTTTTAGTAGTATAAATTAAACTTGTATGCTTGAAAACAATTTTTTAAGTCACTTTTTTTTAAATTTATTTGTTAAACACCTAAAATATTATTAATTTCGTATAGAATCAGTCTCAGCCTTGTTCTTGTGTCACAATTTTTTAAGTTACGTTGTTATGTTACTAATAATTGAACGAATTAAAATAATTGGTAATAATTTAGAATGTTTGTGTTACTTTGTTTTCTTCATCAAAGTTATTTCATACAAGTCTTAATAAGCTATCGTACAATATTAAATATTAGGTTGGTCTCATACTTAAACGTCAGTAATAACCCGGAGCTACCGTTGGATTCCGAACCTACACTATCAATGATTGTCAGCCATGATACCACAATAATATTAAGAGTGGCCCAATATTGGTTATATACCCTGGGCCAAGACTCAGTATTAGCGTCGGCACTATATTGGTTTTCACTATTGGGCCAAGATGTATCACCAATCTAGGGCCATGACTGATTAACAAGCTTGGCACGAAGTTATCATCCCGATTTTAGACCAGTCATGGTCCAGTCTTGGATTTCAGGCTTGTACCAGAGTTGATAAGCATCGTCCCAAGCCTGAGCCAAGCGCGGGCCCTTTGTTATTTCCTATATGGGATGTTACATTTGAAAAAAATTAAGAAAAACTTCCCTAAAGTTCGAATATTAAAAATTCTTTAAATTTACAAAATGAATCTAGACAGCGTATAAAAAACGTTACGTTTAAAAAAAGGTCAGAAAAACAGTCTAAAATCTTAATTAGACTAAAAATAAACTAAATTGATTAACAAGAAAAAAACTCTAATAACAGTAACATCAATTACAAAAATAAGCACAGACTCTCTTTCTTGTTAACTCTTTCTTGTTTTATTAAAAAAAATAAACTATCAATCACACTAAGAGAGTCCTAAGGCCCTTTAAGGCCCCTAAGAAAGTCCTTTATCATTTAATGCCTGGCCATACATTAAGTTTCTTCGCCTGAGCTTGTTTTTAAATCCATGGTGGAGAAATTCGACATCTCAATGTAGTTGTAATAGTAGTTTGGTCATAGTAAGCTTAGACAAACCAAACACAAACAAAAATTAACGTCAATATTGACAAGTGGTAAGGTTGAACATTAGTAAGATTTAACTATCATTGCGTTGTATTCAAAAATTCCTTTTTTAATAAACCAAAAATGTCGCTCAGTGAAAAAGACCGTATTGAAATTCTTCTAATGGTTGGTTACGGAGATCGTCGCAGATTTACTAACGAGTTACGTGAACTTTTCAATTAAATTCATCCAGACCGAACGCCGATTTCGCAATCCATCGTTTGTGAGATTTTAAGAAAATATGAAGAACATGTCCATGTTAAAAATCTACCTAAAAGTGGCAGGCTGAAGGTAGATGAAAATGTTCAGCTTGACGTCCTATTGGCTGTTGAAGAAAATCCGCATAGTGCCAGTCGGCACCAGCACTTGCTATGGGAATAAGTCACACGTCTGTGCAAACAATTTGGCACAAAGAATAATACCATCCGTACAAAGTCTGCCTGGTACAAGAATTAAATGAGGATGATTTCGACCGAAGACTGCAATTCTGCGAAACCATCAACCAATTTGTAATCAAGATGAAAATTTTGCCTCAAATATTTTATTCTCAGATGAAGCAACTCTTTATCTCAACGGTATTGTAAACAGGCAAAATTGTTGATATTGGTCCAAAGAAAATCCACTTTGGACTAGTGTTATGATCCTGATTGAATGTAATCTTCTTTTCCTGTAAGATAAACGCCTTATGCTTCATAATTATTATTTCCTAATATAATAATAATAATAATAATAAATGCCTTTATTCTTCAAAAGGAACACGTACAAATCAATGTAAATTCCGAATGGGTGAAAATAAATTTAAAAAAACAAAAACAAAAATGCATATTCCAGTGAAGAATCACAGGGTGTTAGTTCAAAGTAGCTGTTCTTAGACAGCCCTTGATCTACCACCAAAACCCTGGATTAACAAAAACATGTAATAATAAAAATTAACACAATGCCTAGAATTAATTCTGTGATTAACCTTCCCCATGCTAGATCCACTTAATAAAAAAAATTAATTATAAAAGTAGCAATACATGTGAACATATTAAATTAACTAAATTAACTAAAACTTTATCATATACTATGTTGATTGTTATACAAATACAAACCATACTTAATTATAAATAATTTGATAGAGAAACTCTTGAAATAAGATGGAATACTGTTATAAACTTTAGAGATTTGGTATGAAAAACTCCTTTCGAACAAAGCCGATTTATGTGTTGGTGGCGTAATTAATCCTTTAAAACGTAAATTCAAGGAATGCACGTCGGTACGAAATCTTATCTTATTGTACAAGTATGGTGGACACCGATTCAAGATGATTCTGTGACAAAATGCAGCTAGCTGCAACCGACGTCTATTTTGCATATTCAGCCAACCGATGGCTGATAACTTATGAGAAATCCGGTCATACTTTCTTATTCCAAAAATAAGTCTTAAACATGAGTTCTGTACCCTTTGGATTCTTTTCGAATCGTCCTGTGTAATGGATGGGCCATAAATTTGTGAGCAATAACTAAAATGAGATAGCACCAATGTCTCACAAAGAAGAGATTTAATTTGGATTGACAAAGAATGCCTATGAGGATAGATTGATTTTAAATTTGTATAAGCTTTTTTAATGTAGTTAGTTATCTGTGTTTTGTATCTAAAGGTATTGTCCATAACTAGACCGAGGTTCCTAGCTTCGTCAACAATGGGAATGTTATCGTGATTAATATTGAAATTAGCAACAGATCGTAATTCTGATACGTTTTTAGAATTACCAAACAAAAGAATATTTGATTTAGATCCATTTATGATGAGAGAATGTTTCGTAGATATTTTGTAGATATTTTCTAAATCGTTGTTAATGTCCAATATGGATTGCTCAAAGTCGTTTAAATAAAATGAATAGTACAGCTGTGTGTCATCAGCAAACATATGTATTGAGCAAGTACTCACGTGTTTATGGAAGCCAGAAGTATACAAGGTGAATAATTGAGGACCAAGTATGGAGCCCTGTGGCACTCCAGTAGTCACCGGTCTATACCGGGAACATCCTTGTGCAAGCTGTACACATTGAAATCTGTCTTGTAGGTAATCCCTCAAAAGTGCAAGGGCAGACGAACCAAAACCGACATATTTCAACACTGCAAGAAGCACATCGTGATTTATGGTATCGAATGCCTTACTAAAATCGAGTAATACCAACACTGTTACCTTATTAGACTCGTGCGCTGTTAAAATATCATCAGATATGTGTGAAAGTGCAGTTGCACAACCGAATCCTGGACGAAATCCCGACTGGATATCGGATAAAATCTTATGTTTGTCCAGAAATTTCTGAATTTGTAAGTGTATAACTTTCTCTAGGATCTTTGAACACACGGGCAAAATGCTAATTGGTCTAAGATTTTTTAAATCATCAACATTTGATTTTTTTGGTAGCGGCTTAATTAAAGCCTTTTTCCATGATTTTGGAAATTTACTTTCTGATAAGCAATAATTAATAATGTGTGTTAAATAAGGTAGGATAATAGGACAAGACAGTTTAATTATATCGATATTTAGATCATCAGATCCTTTGGACTTACTTTTTATTTTACCTATAATGTTTGTTACATCTGATATTTCAACACCCTCCAGTACAAATTCGTCGGGATCTCTAATCAATTTATTGGTTGTATAATAATTAATCAGTTCAGTGTTGTCAATTTGAATTGTAGGTATGTTATCGATAAAAAAAATCATTAATTATTTCCGGGTTCTGTAAATGAACTGGAATGTTGGCGCTTTTTATTTTATTTATACCTAAGGATTTAAGTTCTTGCCATAGACGTTTGGAGTCTTTACTGCCAGAAACATAATTAAAGTAAGCAACTTTTTCGTTTTTAATCGCTTGTGTAGTTACATTTCGTATGGATTTATAATAATCCCAATGAGCAGGGAGACGAGTTTGTTTAAATTTTTTATACGCTTTATTTTTTAAAGTAATCATTAGTTTAATTGTGTCCGTAATCCAGGGCGTCTTTTTATGGGTAATTTTAACTGTTTTAATTGGACCATGGAAATCTAAAATTTCTAAAATACTATCGTTGAGGAATTTAACTTTATGATCCACATCGTTCAAAAGAAATATATTTTGCCATGGTACCAAACGTAAATCATTGTGGAAATCGTCAATATAAAAGTTTTTGTAACTTCTGATGGTCTTGTATAAAATATTGTTATAAGATGGTATCATGATCTCACAAAAAACGGTGTCATGATCGGAAAATTTAACATCAGAAACACCAGAATTACCCACCAGACTATTGTCAGATACTAGAATTATGTCTAATAGAGTTTGCGAATTTGCCGTTACTCGTGTAGGAGAATCAATTAGTTGTACTAAGTTGACAGAATCGATCATTGAAGCAAAATAGACGCTATCTTTATTTTTGACTAATAAATCTATATTTGCATCACCAAAACAACACACGAAATCATGCATGGTAGACATCAGCGTGCAAGACTTCTCCAATTCATCACAGAACAACTGGCAGTGCATTGTTGGTGGCTTATACACAACCCCAATTGCTAAAGATATTTTATTTGATTTAAGTGTTATCCATACTTGTTCAATAATATCATTGGTATCAATAATTCTGTAATTGTACGCATTTCTCAAATAGATTAAAACACCACCACCATGTCCCCGTCTGTCGCGTCTTATAACAGAATAGCCTCCGATATCAATCACATCATTTGAAATCATATCTGTTAACCAAGTTTCGCTCATCGCAAAGCAGTCTAAACATGAATTAATTATAAAATTTTGAATCGAGTTAAATTTTGGCAACATCGATCTAACATTAGCGTGAGCTGCTTTAAAAGATTTTTGTGACATTATTGTGTAAATCTAAAATTAATATATTTATATAACTAAATGGAACACAGATCCAACTTAAACTAAGTGACGTCTTTAGATAAGTATATATCTATTAATTGATGTGTAAAATCTCAATTCAATCATATCCAACTAAATGTAGTTCGAATTTAACTATGATAAAGTCTTTAGATAGGATAAGAAAGTAACATTATTAAATTAATATCAAATAAAATATATTGAATGTATTGTGTACTTAAAAGATATATGTATGAATAAATGCAACCAAGATGAAATGTTAAGAGGTAGGCTCGCTAGACGTAAAAGGCATCCTATTTAGAATTTAGATATATATATATATATATACATATAAGTTAAACAAATTATTTCAAATCATCTGAGGTTTTAATATGCCTTATTAAATTATCTATTTTAACTAAAATTTTACCTTCGCTGGTCCATACGTTACGACCATACTTCTTTACAGTTTCTTTAAAAAGCTGATGTCGTAGTTTTGTTAGGTCTTCTTTGATGACAACTTTGGAACCTTCGAGCTTGCGTTTATTCTGATAAACAGCGTTTTTGGTATTCCTACTAACAAACTTCACAATGATAGGCTTGGTTACTCCTTCCTTTGCGAATAAGCGATGACTGCAATCAATAGAAGTAGGAGGTAGATTTAGGCCTAACTTTTCTTTGCATAAATCCAAAACAATTTGGTCAGTATCTTCATTATTATTAATTTGGGGAACGCCAAAGATACGAAGGCTATTGCGCCTAGAATACATCTCCGAATTGTCTTTAAATTGGATTAGTTGGTTTCTAGTTACATGCAATTCTGCTTTTAGTGAATCAACCGTTTGTTTATATCCTTGTATTTCTTTCTTAAATTCCTCAACCATTTTGTCTTTTAACTTTTCCACCAAACTATTAATTAGGGTATCGGAAGTTAGCACCTTTTCGACAATGTTTTTTATTCTGGCTTCTTCCTCAGAAGAGCGAGTGGTACGTCCATCAGAAGACATATTTTCTACACTTATATGAAACGATGTAAATACAAACTGTATAATAATAGGAACCCGCTTTAACACTTCTACTCAGTCGGACGGCTCATCACAGAATGTGTAGTTTAGTATAAGATAAAATTAATCATATAACTCTGTACTTTAATTATGATTATGCAAATATGTTTAGTTTGATGTTTCTATGTTAATGATTGTCTTTAATATTCTTTTCCTATAAGATGTTGCTAAAAGTCCTTACTCTGTCTTGTTAATTAATATTTCTTAATAGGTAGTTTTAGAATAAGTATATATTTAGCTTGAAATGTACAATAGCTAAATAAAATAAAAGTGCATAAACCATATTTGTGTGTTTTATTTACAGCTCATTATTAAATAATATATGTATAGCCATATGAGTATCACATGTCAAGTGAGAATAGATAGCCAGCTCTGTCGTGTAGTTGATACCGTCAGCACATGACTAGCATTTATTAATGTAGTAATTATATAATATTACAATAATAATATTTTTCTTAAGCTTGAGATCCGAAAGCCCTTCACGAAAGGTAGCTACTGACATAGATATATCCGTTAGTCGAGCTTACAAACCTCGCAGTTGAATCAAGGACTGTCAGTTTCTTTAAATTTCATGATCTCTTTGGAGTAGAAAGTTTATTAGAATACAATAATTTTAATCACGTGGTTAGTTAGATGTGAGCGTAGAAGTATAATCATTTTCGCTTGCAATGGGGCCCTGTTTCTGGGGGTGAAGCCCTAGAATGCCGTGATGTCATCGTTATAAAAATCCCTATGATCTCGGACGACTGCATCAATCACTGTGTAATATGTAAATTTGATCCGTATACGTGGTAATATCGCACGCTGATCCGCGTATAACGCGAGCGCGGTGAGGTCACGCGCTAGACCGCGAATGACCTTGAAATTGACCAAAAATTCTATCTTGGACCTTCATAAGAAATAACATGGGATTTTGCGCTAGAACTCTTGTTGCCTATCTACTCGCGCTCTTGTAAAGTTACTATAAAATAGACACGTCAGTATGGATTAACGTCGACGATATATGAATATACTCTGCTAAATTTTGTAAGAATTTAGATACTTAGTTACGACAAGATATTTAAATTTCTGCCCAAAGAATAAAAGTCAATTGTTTTCAAATATCTTGTGTATCATCAGCTAAAATATTTGAAAAGCTTATAAAAATAAGAATTTCAAAATTTATGGACAAGTTTAAGATTCTCTTTAATAATCAATTTGGGTTCAGAGAAGGCCGATCTACTGAAGATGCTATTTTTGCATTAACTTCAAAAATTTATAATGCTTTAGATAGAAAAAAAACCCTCTGATATGTATTTTTGTAGATCTGTCAAAGGCATTCGATACTGTGTGCCATAAACGTCTTCTTCAAAAATTATACAATTACGGAATAAGGACCCACATATTCCTTACTAAAAGATTATTTGTCTGAAAGAAAACAAGTTGTTGAAAACAGTTGTAGAAAACTATAGGAACACTTACTAGTTTTGCGGATGATATGGCCATAATGTATGAAGGAGATACCTGGACATGCTTAAAATTAAAAGCAGAACAAGATTTTAAAAATATATGTAACTGGTTTAAATTTAACAAATTAACACTAAATAGTCAGAAAACAAACTACTTACCATTCACACCCTATGCAAATAACCTTCCTAATATAGGGCCGCTAGTAGCTGGGACCTGCATATTCACAATGTTAAAAATAAATGAAGGGGTTTACTAAGTAAATTCAAATACCTTGTTGACTTTTTAAGGGTCAAAAATATTAAATCACTCCACTTTGCACTAGTACAGTCCAAATTATCTTATGGTATCTTAGGATGGGGAGGAGTAGCAGAAAGTAATCTTCAAAGTCTGAATGTCGTACAAAAATGGATATTAAGAATTATTTTTAAAAGACCAATACGATTTTCAAGCGATTTGCTTTTTTCTGAAAATAGAATCCTTGATATTAGACACATATATTAAATAATTATATTCATTAGGATTTTCTGGCAGAAGATTTGTCTAATATCAAGGATTCTATTTTCAGAAAAAAGCAAATCGCTTGAAAATCGTATTGGTCTTTTAAAAATAATTCTTAATATCCATTTTTGTACGACATTCAGACTTTGAAGATTACTTTCTGCTACTCCTCCCCATCCTAAAATTCCATAAGATAATTTGGATTGTACTAGTGCAAAGTAGAGTGATTTAATATTTTTTACCCTTAAAAAGTCAACAAGGTATTTGAATTTACTTAGTAAACCCCTTAATTTATTTTTAACATTCTGAATATGCACGTCCCATTTTAGATGCCTGTCAATAATAATTCCCAGATACTTTACATCATCTTTTTCTAATATTTGTGTTTCATTGTCAACTACTAGC
This sequence comes from Agrypnus murinus, assembly GCA_929113105.1. NCBI lineage: Eukaryota > Metazoa > Arthropoda > Insecta > Coleoptera > Elateridae > Agrypnus > Agrypnus murinus. The sequence continues at coordinate 94,419,786 of OV816024.1, read as the reverse complement.
GGCCCTATATTAGGAAGGTTATTTGCATAGGGTGTGAATGGTAAGTAGTTTGTTTTCTGACTATTTAGTGTTGATTTGTTAAATTTAAACCAGTTACATATATTTTTAAAATCTTGTTCTGCTTTTAATTTTAAGCATGTCCAGGTATCTCCTTCATACATTATGGCCATATCATCCGCAAAACTAGTAAGTGTTTCTATAGTTTTAAATGTCATTAAGCTATTTACATATATAGTGAATAAGAGAAGTCCAAGGACTCTTCCCTGCGGAACTCCGTATGTAACGGACCTTGGACTACTGAAACTGCTATCAATATTAACAACTTGTTTTCTTTCAGACAAATAATCTTTTAGTAAGGAATATGTGGGTCCTCTTATTCCGTAATTGTATAATTTTTGAAGAAGACGTTTATGGCACACAGTATCGAAGGACTTTGACAGATCTACAAAAATACATATCAGAGGTTTTTTTTTATCTAAAGCATTATAAATTTTTGAAGTTAATGCAAAAATAGCATCTTCAGTAGATCGGCCTTCTCTGAACCCAATTTGATTATTAGAGAGAATCTTAAACTTGTCCATAAATTTTGAAATTCTTATTTTTATAAGCTTTTGAATTATTTTAGATGATGATACACAAGATATTTGAAAACAATTGACTTTTATACTTTGGGCAGAAATTTAAATATCTTGTCGTAACTAAGTATCTAAATTCTTACAAAATTTAGCAGAGTATATTCATATATCGTCGACGTTAATCCATACTGACGTGTCTACTTTATAGTAACTTTACAAGAGCGCGAGTAGATAGGCAACAAGAGTTCTAGCGCAAAATCCCATGTTATTTCTTATGAAGGTCCAAGATAGAGTTTTTGGTTAATTTCAAGGTCATTCGCGGTCTAGCACGTGACCTCACCGCGCTCGCGTTATACGCGGATCAGCGTGCGATATTACCACGTATACGGATCAAATTTACATATTACACAGTGATTGATGCAGTCGTCCGAGATCATAGGGATTTATATAACGATGACATCACGGCATTCTAGGGCTTCACCCCCAGAAACAGGGCCCCATTGCAAGCGAAAATGATTATACTTCTACGCTCACATCTAACTAACCACGTGATTAAAATTATTGTATTCTAATAAACTTTCTACTCCAAAGAGATCATGAAATTTAAAGAAACCGACAGTCCTTGATTCAATTGCGAGATTTGCAAGCTCGACTAACGGATATATCTATGTCAGTAGCTACCCTTCGTGAAGGGCTTTCGGATCTCAAGCTTAGAAAAATATTATTATTGTAATATTATATAATTACTACATTAATAAATGCTAGTCATGTGCTGACGGTATCAACTACACGACAGAGCTGGCTATCTATTCTCACTTGACATGTAATACTCATATGGCTATACATATATTATTTAATAATGAGCTGTAAATAAAACACACAAATATGGTTTATACACTTTTATTTTATTTAGCTATTGTACATTTCAAGCTAAATATATACTTATTCTAAAACTACCTATTAAGAAATATTAATTAACAAGACAGAGTAAGGACTTTTAGCAACATCTTATAGGAAAAGAATATTAAAGACAATCATTAACATAGAAACATCAAACTAAACATATTTGCATAATCATAATTAAAGTACAGAGTTATATGATTAACTTTATCTTATACTAAACTACATATTAGGAAATAATAATTATGAAGCATAAGGCGTTTATAATATCTTACAGGAAAAGAAGATTACATTCAATCAGGATCATAACATACATCATTAACTAGATATCATAATGAATATATTAAATATTAAAACATACATACAATATACAACAAACATACACAGATTACATTAATATCTAACCTTATAGAATTTTACATTACATATAAGATTTTTCGGTGAGGACACACATCAGTCTACATCCATTAGTTCTAATATAGAATAATGTCCTAAAGGTGGAGTTTCATAGGAGCCAGGTATGAGGTAGCGTTTATCATCATATGGGCTAAAAGCAATCTTTTGCTGTGTAATCGAATGAACATGATGCTTATCAGATCGGATTATTTTAATGTACGCGTTTTTCTATATAGTTTTCGAGACATTCTACATAGTCTTCGAAGGTAATTTTCGTATAAACAACAGATTTTTTCACATCTTTAGCCTTTCTCGTTACATCATAATTAGATATAACATCGGCGATTTCATCTTCTTCATATTCTTCATCTTGTAAGCGATCTCTTAATACTTCTACTTCATTTTGCGAAATGAGAGTTTTTATTGTGTATAATTTTGATCGGAGTCCAACGTAATGAGTCATCGGTACCCCATTACATTCATCCTTCATTAGCACAAGAACTTTTTTATTAACGCGCGGAATACCGTATACATTATTCACAGGGTAATCGCTCGTATCAAAATACTGAAGGCAATCACGCTTCATAGCTTCATAAGGATCCTGATTACGAATTTCATATATAAGAGAATCAGTATCTGAATATAACACAGAACACCTATCACCAAATGTACTCTTCATATATCCATAATGGAAATCATAGATGGTAGTCTTAGCGAGATCCAGAATGCTCATATCGACATAAATAGCTTTGTTCAGGTAGATTTTGGATTTTCTTAACTCGATTGCTACTAGATTCTCATTAAATATACTACAAGTTTTAAATTCAGGCTTAGAGATGTAAGATTCAGCTCCATATCTACCAGTCCATTTAGTTACAAGACGTATATTTACCCGCTTCCGTAAATTTTCAATAGTCTTACCAAAGACCGCGTTATTCATAAGCTTATAGAGATTCTTCTCAAACTCATTTTTTGCGTTTTGACGTAACTTTGTGTTTAAGTCGATATATGACTTTAGCAACGCCGATTGCTTAAATTTAAGCACTCTATGAACTCTAGTAATCTTCAACCCATGCTGCAACACCTGTTTTAGAGCTCTATAATGGATAATATACTTTTCTTTATGATGAAGAGTAGCCATCAACTTAGCTTCCCGAGAAGAAGATGCGCAAGGTTTTTCAGTTTTCGGATTAACATGCTGCGGACAGAAAGGTAGATCTTTATGAGTATCATGCAGTTCCCTAGGGTATTCCAGATCAATTTCTAATATATAACCTTCAGGAGCATTATCAGAAATGGTTAGTACATCAATACTATCTGATTTGATCCATTCGAAACCTCCATATGGTAGGTACTGCGACATCGCCCAACCATACTGATTATTGACATCATAGTACATTAAATAATTTTCAGGACTAGTCGGATCATATGTCGGAATGTATTTATTGTTAGCTATCGATCTCCTTTTAGAGCAAACTTGACTAAGACCACCTCGGATTCCGCGTTCAACAAAGAGAAATTGATCGAGATCGGTTAGGAGCTCTAACTCTTGTTTTGTATGCTTTAACATACAATCCCAAGTGAAACTTGGAAGTGTAAAGTAATGAGCAGGGTCTAACACATAAGTTTTCAAACAACTATTTCTGAATTGCTCAAAAACGTCTGCTAGTAACAGGATATCAGTTTTCATATATAGATCGATGTACTCTCCCAAACTGTTACAATTAAATTTAAACCATACATCTTTAGCTCTCCTATACAATTTTCTTGAACACTTTTTATTTTCTAGTTTATTATAGAAAGCTTCAATAGGCGGTAAACAACTTTCACTAAACTTGTCAATAATCATAGGGCATTACACCCTTTTTTGTTAACATACTGAAAAGATCATGAGATATATCAGAAAATTGAGATTTCAAATTAGGAAGACTATGTAGATATGAAGCTAACTTTTCTAGGGAGGACGCCTTAAATCGGAATGAATCGATAAACCGGAACTGAACCAGAGAATCGTTTATATGTTTATTAGTCAAAGAGATATACTTTTCTTTAGTTATAGGAAGTAAATCAACAACACCTTGCATTCTAGACGCTATGTCGGCAATTATAAAATGAGCATCATAACCGCTTAGATTATGAAAGACAACAGGAATAACGCTTGCATCTTTGTAGTTAATATTACATTCTTCATGGGCAGATCCTCGATAATTATTTTCAGAAATTAGATGCGTATGATCACGTACCTTTTTATCGCCCGGTCCAAAAGGTTTTTCACAAATATGACAATGATATGATTTTCTAAATTCTGCTTCCTGTTCAGGTGTTATATTAATATCGTAAGGACAAAGAAATACTGTTTCCAAATCCTCTGCCAACTGCTGAATCCCATCGGTAAACCATTTCATGCAATCCAAACCTCGATGGGAACGGTAAAAAGATAATGAGTCATCATATGAACATTTGACATAATAACCTACAGCAGCGGGAATGTGTTCTTGATACATATTTTTATTATTACACGGTTTCAGGATACTCTCCAAATCGGCATATATAACAAAAGGAGCCTTCTCTTTATTTTTAAAATTCTTAAATTTTAACAGGTTCTCGCCTACTTTAGGCATTTTGATAGCGCAATCGTTGAGCTGCTGACAATCTTCAATATGCTTATTTAACTTTTCTTGTGATCTAAAGTAATGCAAGCATCGATCGCAGAAATATTTTCTACCATGTTCTTTACTAAGTTGAGAGGACAACGGTCGGCTTAGATTCTTTATCCAAACGAAATGATAACGAATTGGTGTAGTGTAGTTTTCTGTATCTTCATCATCATGAAAGTACTTATCTTGAACGAGAAGCAAATTCACATGTCGTTCTACTTTATTTTTAGCAAGATATGACGGTAATGTCACATAATCTAGGTTTTTCTTCTTCAGTGAATAAACATTAATGGATATATTATTCTGGTTTTCAAATCTAGGGATCTGCTTGATTGTCATCGGAAACAGGATACCCTTCAAATTTAAAACCTTAGAGTAGTGCGGATATTTCGAGATACGCTGAGGATCTTTATCAACAGGATGTAATGCACTGACTACAGCCCATGCAAAGCACGCCTCATCATCATTCTTCACATTGATGCATGCTTTCTTCATATTTATTTGTTCGAGCAGACCGATGTAAGCTGACCTAAGCTGAGGAGTATATTTATTGATATTAACTTGAAGGTTAATAATCGATTTAAGGGTCCAACCACTTTCTCGCTCTTGGAATTCCTCCAGCTCAGTTAATATCGGTTTTGTTACTTTATCATCAAACCATGAATCTAGATCTCTATCTCTATATATCGGAGAGTTCGAGGTTGTAAAATGTTTGTTTTCGTTTAGAAGCAGATCACCTCTCTTACATTCAAATTCTCCCATGAAAATGACATTAACTTTTACTGCTTCATACTCTTTCAGGATATTAGGAATTCTTCGTTTGAAAAGAGTCTTACAATCTGTGAAGAACTCTTTAAGATCCTTATGTTTAAGGTTACTGATCACCCCACTTCGAATTCTATTATCAAAAGCTGATATAGAATCATCCCAGCGAACTCGATGTTTAGCGGTTTCTATAGTTTCCTTCTTCGATCCAGTACCACTTTTCTGAAGCGTTTTAAACAGAGATTTAAAAGTTTTTACTTGAGCCAATTGAGTCATGAGATGCTGCTTTTCACCAACAGACTTAGCACACTTCAGCTTACGATAGATTTTTCTAATAGTTCGCGTACATTCCTTAAGCCCTTCTATGATACGCTTATTAGTCGGAGCAACCGATAGAATACCGACCAAGGCTCGAATATTACTGACTAATTAATTATTATCAACGTAATTTATAAAATTAATAAATAGGCGAACCCATATTAATTCATAAGATTGAAAGTTGTGTATACGTCAACTTAGAAAAACCGCAAATGATTACACATATAATACAAAACATGCTGAGAATGAAAAAATTTTAACTTCATCAATTCAGACAATCGAACCATAATTTATATAATACAAAAGTAATTACTTAATCGAATCCTATCTTTTCTTTATGTACAGGATAGCGCAGGCAACGTCTTTAACGATATTATGATAAGCGAACTAATAACTGATGATGAACGTTGCAACTGATGATGTCAACACGAAGGTTGTATTAAGAATGAGCTATCGTAGATGTTGATGTTTCTTATATAGTCTACACATACAGCTGAGGCACAAGCTTCTAGCACCACACGAAAAAGACTGAAATAATCAATATAAGAAGCATAAAGAGAAATAAAGCATTACATAGGGTTTTCATCACGCGCTTAACGTTAATAATCGAAAAAAAATTACAACGCTACACAGTACACAATAAAAAATTAAATAATAAAATTATATAAAATTATTTATTAACATCGGTTAAAGCACGGTTGAAAGTTAATTAGAAAATTTATTATTACTGAGATATCGTTTATTTAATTTTATTTAATTCCCACAACCGGTTTTGATTGATAATCAGTGTGTTAACATTAACTTTATCAAAATCAACTAAGAAGATTATAATAATTGAAATATTAACATATTCTATAAATAAACAAATCTATTAGAGTCTAAAACATAAAAAGGGAAGAACGTTCATATTAAAATTAACTGATGTCAACAAGATATCATATCGCAAATTTATACTGTTTACTAATTAGCCAGCCTATGCTTAAAGAACACTCCAAAAACGTGTTCTTTAACAAAACCACTTGAGAGATTATAATTAAAAAATATCAATCATTTTCACCAAATAAACTATTCGAGCATCCGAATATAATAAAAATGAATGAACATACCTACTAAATTAGATATACTCAACAAAAAACCACTACACAAATTAACGCTAATTATAAAAAACGATTAATTTAAATCACTCAAGAAAGTACTTGTTAATAGAAGTAAATTATATATAATATCAGCAAAACTTTATTGTCAAACTATAATACTTCATTTCTTTAACTAACTTGCATACTATAATATTCATTATTTCTCGCAGGTTCTTGAATTTATAGACGCATCTTTGTATCATCTTCTCGGCGGTATGTGTAGAGAGTATATAAGAAACGTCAACTCTACGCTAGCTCATTGTTAATACAACCTTCGTGTTGACAACATCAGTTGCTACATTCATTATCGGTTTATTAGTTCACTTATCATAATATCTAAGATGTCTTTAGTTAATGCTGCAGTCAGTAATATTCGAGCCTTGGTCGGTATTCTATCGGTTGCTACGACTAATAATCGTATCATAGAAGGGCTTAAGGAATGTACGCGAACTATTAGAAAAATCTATCGTAAGCTGAAGTGTGCTAAGTCTGTTGGTGAAAAGCAGCATCTCATGACTCAATTGGCTCAAGTAAAAACTTTTAAATCTCTGTTTAAAACGCTTCAGAAAAGTGGTACTGGATCGAAGAAGGAAACTATAGAAACCGCTAAACATCGAGTTCGCTGGGATGATTCTATATCAGCTTTTGATAATAGAATTCGAAGTGGGGTGATCAGTAACCTTAAACATAAGGATCCTAAAGATTTCTTCACAGATTGTAAGACTCTTTTCAAACGAAGAATTCCTAATATCCTGAAAGAGTATGAAGCAGTAAAAGTTAATGTCATTTTCATGGGAGAATTTGAATGTAAGAGAGGTGATCTGCTTCTAAACGAAAACAAACATTTTACAACCTCGAACTCTCCGATATATAGAGATACAGATCTAGATTCATGGTTTGATGATAATAATAATAATAATAATAATAACTACTACAACCCATAACCTAAACCAAGGCCCCAGAAGCTATAAGCTTGTGCGGGAGGGAGGAGGCGATTATTATTATTATGTAGGCCCAATGTGCGGCTGCAGCCGACTTACAGATGGAACAGCGCAAATCCCACATTTGTGTCACAGCTAAAGAAAACTGCAGAAAGCCTTAACCAGATCTGCCGGCGCCGGGAGTCGATCGCGGGCCGCTTGGGTGAAAGTCCGGCACGCCAGACATTACACTACCAAGGCTGTAAGTATGATAAAGTAACAAAACCGATATTAACTGAGCTGGAGGAATTCCAAGAGCGAGAGAGTGGTTGGACCCTTAAATCGATTATTAACCTTCAAGTTAATATCAATAAATATACTCCTCAGCTTGGGTCATCTTACATCGATCTGCCCGAGCAAATAAATATGAAGAAAGCATGCATCAATGTGAAGAATGATGATGAGGCGTGCTTTGCATGGGCTGTAGTCAGTGCATTACATCCTGTTGATAAAGATCCTCAGCGTATCTCGAAATATCCGCACTACTCTAAGGTTTTAAATTTGAAGGGTATCCTGTTTCCGATGACAATCAAGCAGATCCCTAGATTTGAAAACCAGAATAATATATCCATTAATGTTTATTCACTGAAGAAGAAAAACCTAGATTATGTGACATTACCGTCATATCTTGCTAAAAATAAAGTAGAACGACATGTGAATTTGCTTCTCGTTCAAGATAAGTACTTTCATGATGATGAAGATACAGAAAACTACACTACACCAATTCGTTATCATTTCGTTTGGATAAAGAATCTAAGCCGACCGTTGTCCTCTCAACTTAGTAAAGAACATGGTAGAAAATATTTCTGCGATCGATGCTTGCATTACTTTAGATCACAAGAAAAGTTAAATAAGCATATTGAAGATTGTCAGCAGCTCAACGATTGCGCTATCAAAATGCCTAAAGTAGGCGAGAACCTGTTAAAATTTAAGAATTTTAAAATAAAGAGAAGGCTCCTTTTGTTATATATGCCGATTTGGAGAGTATCCTGAAACCGTGTAATAATAAAAATATGTATAAAGAACACATTCCCGCTGCTGTAGGTTATTATGTCAAATGTTCAAATGATGACTCATTATCTTTTTACCGTTCCCATCGAGGTTTGGATTGCATGGAATGGTTTACCGATGGGATTCAGCAGTTGGCAGAGGATTTGGAAACAGTATTTCTTTGTCCTTACGATATTAATATAACACCTGAACAGGAAGCAGAATTTAGAAAATCATATCATTGTCATATTTGTGAAAAACCTTTTGGGCCGGGGGATAAAAAGGTACGTGATCATACGCATCTAATTTCTGAAAATAATTATGGAGGATCTGCCCATGAAGAATGTAATATTAACTACAAAGATGCAAGCGTTATTCCTGTTGTCTTTCATAATCTAAGCGGTTATGATGCTCATTTTATAATTGCCGACATAGCGTCTAGAATGCAAGGTGTTGTTGATTTACTTCCTATAACTAAAGAAAAGTATATCTCTTTAACTAAACATATAAACGATTCTCTGGTTCAGTTCCGGTTTATCGATTCATTCCGATTTATGGCGTCCTCCCTAGAAAAGTTAGCTTCATATCTACATAGTCTTCCTAATTTGAAATCTCAATTTTCTGATGTATCTCATGATCTTTTCAGTATGTTAACAAAAAAGGGTGTAATGCCCTATGATTATATTAATTGCATTGACAAGTTTAGTGAAACTTGTTTACCGCCTATTGAAGCTTTCTATAATAAACTAGAAAATAAAAAGTGTTCAAGAAAATTGTATAGGAGAGCTAAAGATGTATGGTTTAAATTTAATTGTAGCAGTTTGGGAGAGTACATCGATCTATATATGAAAACTGATATCCTGTTACTAGCAGACGTTTTTGAGCAATTCAGAAATAGTTGTTTGAAAACTTATGTGTTAGACCCTGCTCATTACTTTACACTTCCAAGTTTCACTTGGGATTGTATGTTGAAGCATACAAAACAAGAGTTAGAGCTCCTAACCGATCTCGATCAATTTCTCTTTGTTGAACGCGGAATGCGAGGTGGTCTTAGTCAAGTTTGCTCTAAAAAGAGATCGATAGCTAACAATAAATACATTCCGACATATGATCCGACTAGTCCTGAAAATTATTTAATGTACTATGATGTCAATAATCAGTATGGTTGGGCGATGTCGCAGTACCTACCATATGGAGGTTTCGAATGGATCAAATCAGATAGTATTGATGTACTAACCATTTCTGATAATGCTCCTGAAGGTTATATATTAGATATTGATCTGGAATACCCTAGAGAACTGCATGATACTCATAAAGATCTACCTTTCTGTCCGCAGCATGTTAATCCGAAGACTGAAAAACCTTGCGCATCTTCTTCTTGGGAAGCTATAAGTTGATGGCTACTCTTCATCATAAAGAAAACTATATTATCCATTATAGAGCTCTAAAACAGGTGTTGCATCATGGGTTGAAGATTACTAGAGTTCACAGAGTGCTTAAATTTAAACAATCGGCGTTGCTAAAGTCATATATCGACTTAAACACAAAGTTACGTCAAAACGCAAAAAATGAGTTTGAGAAGAATCTCTATAAGCTTATGAATAACGTGGTCTTTGGTAAGACTATGGAAAATTTACGGAAGCGGGTAAATATACGTCTTGTAACTAAATGGACTGGTAGATATGGAGCTGAATCTTACATCTCTAAGCCTGAATTTAAAACTTGTAGTATATTTAATGAGAATCTAGTAGCAATCGAGTTAAGAAAATCCAAAATCTACCTGAACAAACCTATTTATGTCGGTATGAGCATTCTGGATCTCGCTAAGACTACCATCTATGATTTCCATTATGGATATATGAAGAGTACATTTGGTGATAGGTGTTCTGTGTTATATTCAGATACTGATTCTCTTATATATGAAATTCGTAATCAGGATCCTTATGAAGCTATGAAGCGTGATTGCCTTCAGTATTTTGATACGAGCGATTACCCTGTGAATAATGTATACGGTATTCCGCGCGTTAATAAAAAAGTTCTTGTGCTAATGAAGGATGAATGTAATGCGGTACCGATGACTTATTACGTTGGATTCCGATCAAAATTATACACAATAAAAACTCTCATTTCGCAAAATGAAGTAGAATATTAAGAGATCGCTTACAAGATGAAGAATATGAAGAAGATGAAATCGCCGATGTTATATTTAATTATGATGTAACGAGAAAGGCTAAAGGTGTGAAAAAATCTGTTGTTTATACGAAAATTACCTTCGAAGACTATGTAGAATGTCTCGAAAACTTTATAGAAAAACGCGTACATCAAAATATAATCCGATCTGATAAGCATCATGTTCATTCGATCACACAGCGAAAGATTGCTCTTAGCCGATATGATGATAAACGTTACCTCATACTTGGCTCCTATGAAACTCTACCTTTAGGACATTATTTGATATTAGCACTAATGGATGTAGACTGATGTTTGTTCTCACCGAAAAATCTTATATGTAATGTAAAATTCTATAAGGTTAGATATTAATGTAATCTGTGTATGTTTGTTGTATATTGTATGTATGTTTTAATATTTAATATATTCATTATGATATCTAGTTGATGATGTATGTTATGATCCGGATTGAATGTAATCTTCTTTTCCTGTAAGATATTATAAACGCCTTATGCTTCATAATTATTATTTCCTAATATGTAGTGTAGTATAAGATAAAGTTAATCATATAACTCTGTACTTTAATTATGATTATGCAAATATGTTTAGTTTGATGTTTCTATGTTAATGATTGTCTTTAATGTTCTTTTCCTATAAGATGTTGCTAAAAGTCCTTACTCTGTCTTGTTAATTAATATTTCTTAATAGGTAGTTTTAGAATAAGTATATATTTAGCTTGAAATGTACAATAGCTAAATAAAATAAAAGTGTATAAACCATATTTGTGTGTTTTATTTACAGCTCATTATTAAATAATATATGTATAGCCATATGAGTATTACATGTCAAGTGAGAATAGATAGCCAGCTCTGTCGTGTAGTTGATACCGTCAGCACATGACTAGCATTTATTAATGTAGTAATTATATAATATTACAATAATAATATTTTTCTTAAACTTGAGATCCGAAAGCCCTTCACGAAGGGTAGCTACTGACATAGATATATCCGTTAGTCGAGCTTCCAAACCTCGCAGTTGAATCAAGGACTGTCGGTTTCTTTAAATTTCATGATCTCTTTGGAGTAGAAGGTTTATTAGAATACAATAATTTTAATCACGTGGTTAGTTAGATGTGAGCGTTGAAGTATAATCATTTTCGCTTGCAATGGGGCCCTGTTTCTAGGGGTGAAGCCCTAGAATGCCGTGATGTCTTCGTTATAAAAATCCCTATGATCTCGGACGACTGCATCCATCACTGTGTAATATGTAGATTTGATCCGTATACGTGGTAATATCGCACGCTGATCCGCGTATAACGCGAGCGCGGTAAGGTCACGCGCTAGACCGCGAATGACCTTGAAATTGACCAAAAATTCTATCTTGGACCTTCATAAGAAATAACATGGGATTTTGCGCTAGAACTCTTGTTGCCTATCTACTAGCGCCATTTAAATGCTTATAAAAACTTTATTATTATTTTGAAAGGTTGTAACTAGCAATGTTGTTAGTTACAACATTTCAGAGAATTCCTCATGTCATCTGTAATAAAGTTTTTACAAGCATTTAAATCGCGCTCTTGCAAAGTTGCTAAAAAATGTTACGCCAGTATGCATTAACGGCGACGATATGTACAGGTAAACATTTGTCTAGATTGAAGATTGTACTTACATACATGAAATTATAACATCCGGATTCATTATTCCAAATATTTGTCTCATTGCCATTGCTTAATCAATTTTCTCTTAGATATCGGCACAGTTTCAATTCAAATTTCGCTAATATGGACCAAATGAATAGAGCAGATGAATTTTTAAGCTTTTCAATTTTAATCAAATTACGTTCCTTATTTTAATTTCCATACAACCTTAAAGTAGTCAAAACCTGAGATTATCGATTTGATTTTAAAATGTGTTCTTAATTATCGAAGAAGTTGACCCTAGTTAGACTTAAGATATTTGTCTGTTACAATATTAATACAATCTTTGTCATAGAATAATAGACTTTGAATCACTGCTTCGATTCAAAACATCTGCCCTTTTCCAATACAGGCTGACTACAGCTTTCTTATATTTACAGAGCCAGTTTGTTCCTGAATATTATTGCTTGCAAACCTTTTGTGTTCCCTGTACAAAATTTCACGGGGGCACCAGTTCGGTATGCTTTGTAACGATTCCAGGAAGCCGAAGATTTATTTAAAAGAAAGCAGGTTATATAATAAGTCAACACAATTTTTAGTATTTTCAAGGTTTTAGAAAGCTTGAATAAGCAAGTATTAAATATGCATTTGAGGAATAAACTTTCCTATTATTTGTGAAATTTATTAATCGAGCATTGAAGATTTTCTAAATGCGAAGATGGCAATTTGTAAAATATTCTTCATTTGCCTAGGGGTGATTACATTAAATATTTTAAAAGTGACTTATGCATAAATGTTTTGAAATAAAATTGCATTAATGTCCTTCAAAGTAGTCAATCAACAATAAACGTTAGTAAAATTCTTATTTTGATATTACAGTAGTTCTATTAAGTTACCTTGAATTCATTGATTTCATTATTAATAGTGTGATTATAGCAATATTATTACCACACACTCAATTATTCGCCACCTACCGAATCCTGCAGTGGCGGACTGTCTTCTAAAAGTCAGGTCTAATGGTGCAAGGAAAGGGGCCCATTGACATTTGAACAAAAATAAATTGGAAAATAAAATATAAAAAACGATCCCCAGACGTGACCTGGTGACCAAGAGACAACCCAATTTATTCTGCTGGGTTCGTAACGATTGCAGTTTTTACGTGCACTCTTCATTATATTTTGTTATTTTCTATAATTTCTTATTTTAAAGACTGTAATAACTTTATCTAGCTTAAAAGGGCTCATTATGGGGAGGGACCCAGTCTGGAAATGCGAACTAGCGGACTAGCCTCTCCGTCACTGAAATCCAGTTTGTATAACTTTTAGGTCCACACATGTTGGTTCAGACAACCAACATGGATAATTCTTAAAACTGACGCATTTCAATAATTGAAACTAGTCCTGCACCCCTACCGACCATAAAAGAAAAGGTAGAATAGCGTTTTTTTAATAACATTCCAACTTAAAGATTCTGAACGAATAGTTCATTAGAAAACAAAATTATCTACGGTGATTATCATTATTAATTAATCAAGTCATATTGAAGAGGTGTATTTACAATGCCATTGAATAATAAATAATACACCATTTAAGAAAAAAAATCATCTGCCAACATAAGTTTTTGAAATGGTAAATTTAAGCAAGCTAACGGATGTTGATCAAATTTCGCTGGCTGCACAGACAATAAAAGAATAAATAGAACGAATACTCTCCAACAAAAACCATTAAAAGTATTCCACTATAGAAGCCCCTTATACAAAAAGATGTCTCAGATTTTATGCGAGAGATATTCTTAACATTCAGTCCCTAGAACTGGCTTAGAAGAACATTCAAATAACATTCACGTCTTGTTAGAGGAGAATTTAGTTTTTGTATTGAGATCTGGTTCTGGTTGTGCCCTAACACTTGCTGAGAGTGGTAGCCTGCGGTCTCGGCGGACTATTTTGTATGAGCCCCCTTTTGCCTTTACTCGACGTCGGTATCGGCAGCAGTTTGCCGAGGCCACCGACCGCGTGTGGTTCTGCGGGTCTTAGAAGCTGTGCGACTGGTTAGTGTGTGCTAAACGAAGAGGTCAAGATCGATTGATGATACGTATCATAATATGCAAAAAAAGTTTTTTGCCGGGAAATAGATGTGATTTCGTTTTTTACTGTTTTGTTTGTTTTTTAGTGTCTTATTAGTTACTGTTAAGTTGATGAGATAAGATAACAGTTGCATACAGCACATGTCTTATTGATAAGTGTTCGAGGACGTGATATTGGTTGAATAATAATTAATCAGAATTTTAGTCAAATGAAATTATATCAATCAAATTGATATTGGGTGTGCAAGTTAATAATAATGTATGAAGTTAAAACAATAATTTGCTAAATAGACAATAACAACAGTAAAACAATTTGAATCTTTAATAAATCTAAATAGGTAGGATGTTGTACTTACGAACTAGGAAGATGTAGATTGTAGATCAAGACTGCTACTTATAAGTACTTAGTTGCAGCATATATTTAATTTAGAAATTAGATTTTAGAATAGTGCGTTACAGATAATCAACAAAAGATAACAAAGTAATTTTTGCCAATTATTATATAAAATAAGTTATTGGGTAATAACAATTAAAATTAATTCTGTTTAATTGTTGCAATTTACATTTCTCAGATAATTAGTTTTTCAGTTATTTGAACTGAAAGTAGGGAATGTAAACTTTCTTGGTTCCTGTTTATAAAAAGTCATAAATCAGTCAGGTACGAATTTTAAAACCAGGTAAAGTCGATTTTACCTTGATCTTGAAAGAGATCTATTCAGTGTATTTTTGGAGGGAATTTTAAGATCTAGATTTGCTTGATTTTCCAATTCTATTAAAGAAACGCAATTGTTTAATACACTCTAGGCCAATTAAAAGTAAAGTGCAACATAGTAAGGTAAACAATAATAACATTAGTTTTATTATCATTGAATGCAGTTACAAATTTCAAGAAAATGGTAAGATGGATCACCGAATATAATAATATTGGGCATGTTAATAAATGTAGATCTTCAGGAGGGGAGTAGTTAACTTATTATTTGTACAAACTGCAAAGATTGACAATTACGATTGTATTGGCTTGAATTCCTACGCTTGTTTACATGTCGATCTCAGATTGTAAAATTATATTTCATTCGCGGACCTCCCACATACGGGAATGTATTTTGTGGTCATTTCATTTCATGTTACCGTTTCACCCGAGAATGATCTTTCAAAAACTTCAATTTCGTAGTAGTTAAGGTATAACAAAAACTGTTTTATCCCACAAATGAATAATAATTTCAAGAATTCTTCTATATATCATGTCTTGATAAAAACTAGAAATTTCTAAAATCTTTTAGCTTTTTCCTAACATTAACATTAGCTGGTCTGAAATTAAGTAGTATTTAGTATCAGTTCAGTTATTATATCTACTACCCATTATATTTGCATTCAGGGGCGGCAACTTTTGATTTCGCCGGGTGGTGCGCACACCTGCTAAATCAACAATATAAAAATTTGTACAAATATAATTATGTACGTAGGTAGTCATATCAAATTAAGCATATTGTTGAAAAAATAAAAGTCTTCTATGCTTTACATACGAGTTTAATGTAATACATATATAATAATAAATTAATAGTGAATGGCAAAGTTGTTTACTCTGACACTGCATTTTAAAATCCATTCCTGGATTAGTTTTTGAATATCTAGATTTTCGGTGTAATTTCTGTGTATATGGAGAACAGCAAGATGATTTAATCGTTCTTGTTTCATTGTAGAACGCAAATACGTTTTTATCCTGCGTAGTGCAGAAAATGATCGTTCAGCTGTGCATGTTGACTGAGGAATTGTTAATATTATTTGTAGCAAAGTTGTTATTTGCGGAATTAGCGTTTGCATCCCAGGCTTTTCATTTAAGAAATCTATCACATCTTGCAAAGAATCTGGAAACTTTTTTTTTCATGATGGAAAGTATCTATCAACATATCCCGATGAAGTGTGAGCCTGTTTTCTTCAAAATCGCAAGTTCCATCGTTTCCATTATAAAACTCGCAAACGTTCTTACATGAATTATTATCCTTTTTCAAAATGAAATTTTCAAGTTTGTTTAGAAACTGAAGGGTTTCAGAGTCGAAGCGCTTCTCCATAGTGGACACAGTTAAATCCAAAATTTCATAAAATAATTTTTCAAAATATTTAGAAGGATTTGGAAAAACATGAGACGTGGAGCCAGTGTCATATCGACGTGGCATTTTTCTGTTTCTTGGTACTACAGGATCATTGATTTTCAAACACTGCAATCCATTCTGCGTTTTTTCCCATATCCTGCTAAAACCTGGCTCTCGAAATGCTTTTAAATTGATGATGGTACTATGGATTTTTTCATGCGATTCATGCAGAGATAATTGTACTTTTTGAAGTTCTTTATTCAGTGACTCGATTCTTTCGAATATTTCTATTAGTGTTATTAAGTTGAAATAAAAATCGAAAGATTCCATTGAACGCAAAAATCCAATACTTTTAGATGAAGTTGAAGCATCAACTTCGGCAGCTTGCGCCATTTCTTCAAAAAATGTTATCAGAGCTTCATAATTAGAAAGAATTGTTTGTAATGATTTGACTCTTACGCACCACCTAAAAGTAGTCATGTCAGAATTACATTATTAAAAAGTAACAATTACATGCAAATACCTTGTTGGACAAAAAGCTCTAAGTTGTGGCGAGTCGTCTTGTTGGAAACATTTAAAAAATTCAACCGTTTTGGTGAATCTTTGACAAAAGTTATTAGCTCCTTTACGGTACCAATAAAATTTTTGACAAATACTATTTTAGTTAACGCATCTTGGACAACCAGATTCAATCTATGTGCTACACAGTGAACAAAAATTGCTCGAGGTTCGTCTTCCAGTAAACGCTTTTGTAAACCAGATAAATGTCCACTGACATTAGCAGCCCCGTCAAAACATTGCCCTCTCAAGTATTTAATGTCTAAATTTAAACGTAGAAGTACATCTTTTACTACAAGATATAAAGTTTCTGCCTTTGTATTGTTAACTTCATAAAATCCAATAAATACTTCTTTAATATGAAAATTTTCGACAAATCTAATTGACACAGAAACCTGCTCAAGTCGTGTTAAATCAGAAGTTTCATCGACTAATATGGCAAAATATTTTGATACTTTTATCTCCTCTATTAAGTTTCTTAGCACGGCATCTGCTTGCATTTTTATAATTTCTTCTACATTACTATGATGTAACCATTTGAAACCACTTTTATTTATCCATGTATTTAATTGTGGTACGTCTGCAGAACGAAGTCGTAATGTTTGCAAAAAATTTGAATTTTCATCTTGATCACTGCCACGTATTGCTAAATTTTGTTTTGCCAGAAATTGAATTGTGGTAAATATTTTTTCTAAAGCTACTCTATTGTCTTTGAGGATTTTATTTTGTTCTAGCGACATTTTTTGCGTAATACTAGGGCACTTTTCACGATTGTGGAGACCTATAAACGCCTGACGATGAAATTCACTTTTTTCGTGTTTTTTAAAAGATTCTGTCGCATGATTCCAAGATTTAAAACCGTTAATTACGAAAGACTCTTTAGCACTTTGCGACTGGCGATCATTGGGCAAAGGCAATTTTAAATCCACAGCTGATGAACATACAGAGCATGTAACCACAGTGTCCACAGTCCCTGAATCTAATTCTTTAGGTTTAGTGCTTAACCAAGAAAAAGACTTTTTCCAATGATCTTGAAATTTGCGTCCTTTAAAAGTAATTCTATGATTTCTGTGTTCATTTGCTGGATATGTCATTAAAAAAAACTCACCGGAAGTGCTACCCTTCTGTGAGACCGTTTCTGACTTGTCTGTTTGCAATGTTTGCATTGCTATTGCTTGACCCTTATCGAGCTTGTCTACTACTGGTATTGGTGTTGAGATACTTGGGGTGTCATTGTCATTAAGAGTACTGTTAACTTTATTTTGTTCTTTCCACTGTTTAATAAAACGATCCATTTTAAAGCTATTGCTATTAGGATACGCTATGCTAAGAGGCAAGTCGGCTACTGAGTACTGAGTAAAAATTAATACTCTCCCTCTCTCCCATATCCATGACACTGATTTTCCAAGAAATTAAGAAACAAAAAACAAAACATAAATCTTGACCTGGCGTCTGGCGATAAAAAAGCTTGCAAATGCAAGGTTCGGATGACCGAACATAATATTAACCGGGAATAGTCATAAAAAAAAGTAAAAAAACTATTGCAGATTGAGGCATTTCAGGTCAATAACTCAATGTTGTGATTGTTGTGTGTTTATACGAACGCACATACGCACAATACGACTGACAACGTAAAAAATTGAAAAATTCTAACATTAAATAAATTATTACCAGTACTACTTATTTCAGAGTGGGCCAAGCTCGAGCCCGCGGGCTCGAGACATTCCCCTACTCTGCTAATACTGCGAGCATCACGCCGTTGCCCCTGCCCGTGCAACGTTCCATTCGTACCCCTACTCAGTGCAATCACTGCCGGTCTAAATTAGTCTAATCTTAAAAGAATGATGAATTTATAATTTTATTTTATATCTTGCAATGTTTATAAATTTTATAACAATTAATTAGTAATAACAATAATTGCAAAAATATGAATAATGACGCCAGTAGAGTAAAATTTTATTCTTTATTGGACGATTTTACTAGTTAATAATAAAATTAATAAAGTAGTATAATATATACAGACTACTAATTGAATTCAAGTTCAAACTTTTCATAAACACGACACGTTGTGTGTTTATTTCTTTTAAATAGATACACATATGTGTTTTTAATACTATGTAGTTTAAATCTTTATTAGGTAAAAATCTTTATGGATTTTGTTCTTATCACAATTGAACAGGATCGTAAATCAAGCAACCCAAACGTCTAATTATTACCTACTTTGCTACTTATGAAATTATCTTAATGGCTAGTAAAATCGTCCAATAAAGAATAAAATAATATTGCTGTAAATGTAGGATTTATTAGTTACTCCTTCAGTTATATTGTTATAATTTTTTAAAATATGTACATAATCCCAAACCAAACATTAATTTTCAATTTATATTTATCATTTATCTAAATATTTATTTAAACGTGCTACTACAAGGAATTTAACTAGAGGTGGGAGCCGCGTAGGGGAATAGTGAGGGTTAAGGACAACCCAAATGACTCAATATGATGCAGTAGTGGGAGTTAGACACCCTCCGGTGGCCCAGCCTGACTTATTTACTTATTAAGTACAATGCACATTGCACAATGCACGTACATTTGTATCTACACACCGGGAGACCGGGATTTAACCACCGGGGCACCGGGTGGTGCTTAGCTTCACCCGGGTGGTGCTCAAGTACGTGAGCACCACAAGAGATGCCGCCCCTGTTTGCATTATTTATGTATTAACCCTGAATCGCCCTGAATATTATACAATTGTTGAAGAACACTTACTCTTAAAATTGAATTAAGCAATACACATATGGGTCTGCAGTAGGGCTGTGCATAATAATCGATTAATCGGGCCTCCGATAATTTTTTTAAATATTCTATTAACCGATCGATCGATTAATCGATCAATCGATTATTATTTTTAAAAAAGGTTCGAAATTTTAAGTAAATTTTAATTTACCGATTTGAAAATTTATATGTATTTTTTAATATTCGTTGAAAAAATTTATAATAGTGCTGCCCTACAAGTAGGGCTGTCGAGGGCTGTGCATAATAATCGATTAATCGGATCTCCAATTTTTTTAAATAATCGGTCAATCGATTAATATTTTAAAAAAAGGTTCGATTAATTGATTGATCACCTTTAAAACCTGCAGGGGCCTTAAAATATCCAGAATTGTAAAATTAACCGCTAATTTACCGATTTATAGATGGTATATGTATTTTTTTAACATTCGTTCAAATTGATAATAGTGCTGCCCCATAAGTTGGGCTATGCATAATAATCGATTAATCGAACCTCCGATTTTTTTAATAATCGGTCAATCGATTATTATTTTTAAAAAAGGTTCGATTAATTGATTAATCACCTTTAAAACCTGAAGGGCCCTTAAAATATCCTGAATAGTAAAATTAACCGTTAATTTACCGATTTGAAGATTGTATATATGTATTTTTTTAACATTCGTCCGAATTGATAATAGTGCTGCCCTATAAGTTGGGCTGTGCATAATAATCGATTAATCGGACCTCTGATTTTTTAATAATCGGTCAATCGATTATTATTTTTAAAAAAGGTTCGATTAATTGATTAATCACCTTTAAAACCTGAAGGGCCCTTAAAATATCCTGAATAGTAAAATTAACCGTTAATTTACCGATTTGAAGATTGTATATATGTATTTTTTTAACATTCGTCCAAATTGATAATAGTGCTGCCCTATAAGTTGGGCTGTGCATAATAATCGATTAATCAGACCTCCGATTTTTTTAATAATCGGTCAATCGATTAATATTTTAAAAAAAGGTTCGATTAATTGATTGATCACCTTTAAAACCTGCAGGGGCCTTAAAATAACCAGAATAGTAAAATTAACCGCTAATTTACCGATTTATAGATGGTATATGTATTTTTTTAACATTCGTTCAAATTGATAATAGTGCTGCCCCATAAGTTGGGCTGTGCATAATAATCGATTAAACGGACCTCCGATTTTTTTTAATAATCGGTCAATCAATTATTATTTTTAAAAAAGGTTCGATTAATTGATTAATCACCTTTAAAACCTGAAGGGCCCTTAAAATATCCAGAATAGTCAAATTAACCGTTAATTTACCGATTTGAAGATTGTATATATGTATTTTTTTAACATTCGTCCAAATTGATAATAGTGCTGCCCTATAAGTTGGGCTGTGCATAATAATCGATTAATCGGACCTTCGATTTTTTTTAAAATCGGTCAATCGATTATTATTTTTAAAAAACTTCGATTAATTGATTAATCACCTTTAAAACCTGAAGGGCCCTTAAAATATCCAGAATAGTAAAATTAACCGTTAATTTACCGATTTGAAGATTGTATATATGTATTTTTTTAACATTCGTCCGAATTGATAATAGTGCTGCCCTATAAGTTGGGCTGTGCATAATAATCGATTAATCGGACCTCTGATTTTTTAATAATCGGTCAATCGATTATTATTTTTAAAAAAGATTCGATTAATTGATTAATCACCTTTAAAACCCGAAGGGCCCTTAAAATATCCAGAATAGTAAAATTAACCGTTAATTTACCGATTTGAAGATTGTATATATGTATTTTTTTAACATTCGTCCAAATTGATAATAGTGCTGCCCTATAAGTTGGGCTGTGCATAATAATCGATTAATCGGACCTCCGATTTTTTTTAAAATCGGTCAATCGATTATTATTTTTAAAAAAGATTCGATTAATTGATTAATCACCTTTAAAACCTGAAGGGCCCTTAAAATATCCAGAATAGTAAAATTAACCGTTAATTTACCGATTTGAAGATTGTATATATGTATTTTTTTAACATTCGTCCAAATTGATAATAGTGCTGCCCTATAAGTTGGGCTGTGCATAATAATCGATTAATCGGACCTCCGATTTTTTTTAAAATCGGTCAATCGATTATTATTTTTAAAAAACTTTGATTAATTGATTAATCACCTTTAAAACCTGAAGGGCCCTTAAAATATCCAGAATAGTAAAATTAACCGTTAATTTACCGATTTGAAGATTGTATATATGTATTTTTTTAACATTCGTCCAAATTGATAATAGTGCTGCCCTATAAGTTGGGCTGTGCATAATAATCGATTAATCGGACCTCTGATTTTTTAATAATCGGTCAATCGATTATTATTTTTAAAAAAGATTCGATTAATTGATTAATCACCTTTAAAACCCGAAGGGCCCTTAAAATATCCAGAATAGTAAAATTAACCGTTAATTTACCGATTTGAAGATTGTATATATGTATTTTTTTAACATTCGTCCAAATTGATAATAGTGCTGCCCTATAAGTTGGGCTGTGCATAATAGTCGATTAATCGGACCTCCGATTTTTTTTAATAATCGGTCAATCGATTATTATTTTTAAAAAAGATTCGATTAATTGATTAATCACATTTAAAACCTGAAGGGCCCTTAAAATATCCAGAATAATAATAATAATAAACCTTTATTTATTCTACTTTTTAATTTACATATTTGAAATACATATTTCAATTGTAGAATGGGATAGGATTCAGCTTTGCTGATCTTCCATCCTACCCCAGCCGAGCAGGTAGATCCAAGCTGGAACGGGCCACCCATCCAACTTCTGACCGCGTCCGGCTATACTTTACCCACACGATCATCGTTTGGTCGATAGCTACATTACACTACTTGCTCGGATTAGTAAAATTAACCGTTAATTTACCGATTTGAAGATTGTATATATGTATTTTTTTAACATTTGTTCAAATTGATAATAGTGTTGCCCTATAAGTTAGGCTGTGCATAATAATCAATTAATAATTGATTAATCGGATCTCCGATTTTTTAAATAATCGAACAATCGATTAACTTTTTTAAATAATCGGTCAATTGATTAATCGATTTAATCGAAATTCGATTCTAAACTATTTTGCAGTAATTGGCCTTTATCTTTTTTTGAAGAAAATGCTGAATAAATGATGCATCATAAAACCATGTTAGGTATCATATATCATTAAACTAGTTATTAAAAGGGCTTTGCAAAACGAAATCATTTATGGCATGTTCTATTCAGAGAGAATATGTCTCCAATGAACTTCAAGACAGTTTACTGCATTACTCATTCGTTAGATAAGGTTGGATTCATCTTCTAGAGTACCTTTCAACGATTAGATTATATACAGGGTACTTAAATAAAGAAAATTCATGAGTTTCGAAATTCCGCAACACTGTGTAACAATTTTTAAATTTTAATATTGTACAAGTACATCATAAAATTGATAAAATGAATGTTTTTTTGCGCCAATAAAAACTCAAAAAGTTGATTAGCACGTGTCTACAAAAGCGGTATTTAAAAATGTAATAATATACAGGGCGCGTCCTGTTTAAACAAGGCATCTTTATTTCATCCTTTGTATTATAGTTATAAAGCAAGAAATATGATATTACTAAAAAATAGATAATTCTAATACGACCAGCTTTTTATAAAATGATTTTTTTACAAGAACTTATAGTTTCTAAGATAAGGTGTAGGTTCATAATAGAACCATCCTGAACACGAGTAAATCTAAAAACACAGGCTGACCATTTCATTAAGTTTCTCCATTTTCACTAGATCTACTTTCCGATGAGCAGTACAAGTATTGATAACGGAAAGCATGGTGCAATTTCTTATACAATTTTGGTAGACAAACAATGGTGGTGTAGAATAAGCCTTAGTTTCCTTTTGCATATATCCCTTTTGTATCAATTACACTACTCCGACTTAAAATGACCTCAGGTTACCCCTGCTGGAACTTCATAAGGATCTTATGGGGGTTCCCTATGTAGTTTAATCTGAAAAGAACTGGGGCTGTCCTGATCACGTCTTCATGAGTCCTAATCAGATTCTCTAAGTAATTTATCCTTAAAGTAAAGTGGGCTGATATAATCGAATATTCAGGTAGACCTGATTGAGCTTTTCTAATTAGGTTTATAGTCAAGTCAATATTATGTTGGTACCAAAAAATGGGTTTCCTTGCAAAAGTATCTATAATTTTTGGATATGTTGTTAGGACCAAGGCAACTAGTAAAAAACCAAGTTTGCGGAAACAGAGACAATATGTAAGCAGAGCTATATCGAAAAAACGTCGAGATTTTCGGTTTTTGCTCAATATCTCTTTTCCTATGCATCGGAGGGCAAAAGTAGTTGTTATACATTTTCACTGTTCTGTAGTTTGACAAATATTTCTCGTAGAAAAAAAATCAATACAAAAGTTGTAGCAAATCTTGTACTCTACAATATTAATAAGAACTACTTTTGCTCTGCGATGCATATAAACAGATACGTAAGATTAGTCTTACGCTTACATATTTACATTAACGCTTACATCTTGAGCATTTCAGTTTATTTAATTTGAATATAATTTGAAAGCTATCTCCATCCTCCAAATTATGTTGCCTTAATATAAGTCTGGATACTTTTCTTCAGGTCTATCAGCTTATATGGTGTATTTTAAACGTTTACTGCTCTTTTGTAGTACTTTTTCAATCTACCATTAGTTTTTATGGGTTATGAATATACCACTCCAAGGCAATTGTACCTTATAATTAAATGTGTTTCTTTGTGATTTTCTTTCGCGAACATACCAATTACATGTACATTCACAGAGAAATGAAGAATTCATTTTTTAAATCTAGCTAGGTCCCTAGATTAATATCCATAACGATAAACGTGTATAGAGTAAAAATGAGACTGTGCACTACGGAAAACAAAAATAAGAATAGAAGATCTACTTACAGATTAGTTATGCGAAACGTGATCAGTAGTAAATACATAAGTAGAGGCTAGATGAGATAGTTATATGACATCTGATACTGCCAGGGGATTAAAAGACATTACTTAAAATATTTCCAATTACTAAGTATTTTGTAATAGTCAGCGAGGCTGCTTTAACATTTTGGAATTATTTTAGGTAAATAATTAATTTCACTAGGAGAAAATCTGAAACTTCTGTATAAAGCTTTAAAAATTATGTTGATCAGAAAAGAAGATGAACTTTGTCCATCGACTTCAAATCACGTCTAGGCGTCTATTGATCGTGGAATCGATTTTCAGGGGGTTATTAGCGAAAAGGTTAGAATACAGTTTTAGATTATATCTTGTATTTTTAGAATGGACACACAAAACATACACCTTAATTCTGAGAGAAAATATATTCCCTCGAGATTAGTTACAAAAAATCCTACAAATATAATATGGGCACTAAGTCTAAATATTAACAAGTTAATAATTATGGTTTGAATCAAAAACGTGACGGGCAGTTTTGGGCAAATTAAAAACAGAGTATACCAAAATAATTTCTAGTTTAATCACAGCATGCAGTTGTATCGGGCAGGCACTGATTATATTATTATTATTCAAGATGAGATGAAGACGGATCGCGAGTATAAAGTCAAGGATAGACTGGATTTGCAATATGAATTTAAATTTAAAATTTGCAACGGGGTTTTCGTTTCTCTTTTTAACATATTACTTGGAGTATACAAATCCAGTGACGTTGCAAGAAATTTCCAAAGTCAAAGCAAACAACAAACAAGTTCCTGAATGGCAACAAAATGTACATGAAATAATTATTATAAAATTACGCAAAAGAATTAGAGCACTAATTTATTAATTCTTTCTGGTTCTCCATCTTTAAATAGTGTCTAGAAAAAAAGCAGAAAATTAATTAGCATTAGTAACAAACAACAGCAGATTATAACGGTTGAAGAAACTTAATAATTTATATTTTTATACGTTTACCTACATTTAATGCATTTGTTAAGCTATTAGTTAAATTATACAAATGTAAATGAAGCTGCTTCATTTACATAAAAAAATAAATAAAATTTACATAATCTGAGAAGTGTTATAAGGAGCACGTATTGTTTCAGAATAACTTTCTTGGTATAGTTTCAGATGTTTTTATTTTTTTTGTACTTAGGTATTAATAGTAGTATATATAGTAATAATAATATAATAATAATAATAATTACTACAACCCATAACCTTAGTAATAGATTAGTTGTGCTTATATGTAAAATAGTAAGAATATGGTACATGACTTGCAGTCATATTCCTCTTTTTTGCACCAAATCACCGAGAAATTTCTTGCTGTAAGTAGCCAGACAATATAATTTCGTGTATGATTTCTGTTATTAAACTTACTATCCTTACTCTGGGATGTATGTAAGTACACTCCAAAATAATTTCTGTGCATTTCTAAGCACGTTGGCGAAGACTTAATGGATAGTTTCATAGATTATTTCTTAATTAAATCCTTGCAGTAGTTTTAAGAAACTGTTCTTTTTTGTTCTATTGATAGTTTCTTCTCTCTATTCTTTGTCTGTTTTTTTGTTGATACTTTAAACGTTTAAACTCTCTTAATATGTTGAATGCCCTGCTAACTTCTAGGTACCTATGTTACATATATTTTTTCCGTCACTTTCTTATGTCTCTCTTTTCTTAACTGCAATTCTCAGTCAAACTAACTATGATTATTGCTATTGCTCATGTTTACTATCTACCTTTTATATTCCTCCCAAATGTTACAACAACTTAGTCCTGAACCAGTCCCTAAATTATCAATATTTGACAGCAGGGGCGTCGGAAGTACGTGCCAATCTTGGTCAAAACGCCGAAAAGAGTGTGGAATTATCACAGAAGGTTTGTCAAATGTCAAAAAGAGACTGTGGACATATCGTCGAAAGTCGACAAATTTCTGTACGCATAAAACGACGCCGGATAGATCGGAAACAAATAGCCGAATGCGGTCAAATCGCCGAAACGTATTGCTTTATTAATGCTGTCCTAATATATTTTAAGGTATACAATTGTTACATATTACCAAAACTTTACTGAATTAAAATTATCATATTTTATATTTAAATTATTTAATTATGTAATTATTTTGTTTTTCTAGATTCTTATAAGCCAATTGAAAAATACGACCCTTGCTCCCAGCTCTGACTATAATTATAAAGGCAAGACATTAGAGATTTGTGCTTTGTCTAACTAATTTTTTTTAAATGGTTGTTTTCTGTCTATCGTGTGGGTTTCTAAACGGCAAATAACTTACTTATGTTACATTCAAATTATTTTTTTAATTTAAAAAAGTCAATTTGCACCAATACCAAAACTTGAAATAAAGTTAAATTAAAACCGAAAATATTATTGTTCCAAAGCTATCTGGGACACATTTTCTTTGACTTAATAAATAACCACCGCTGAATTCTGGTTAAAGATGCAGCTACCTAGTAGCAAAAAGTTTAGTGACAAATGTTACTACAACATTAAATAAAATATTGTTCTATATATGGTCACTTACTTCGAGAGACCTTTGTTCTTTTACCAATAATCTTAGGATGTGTTAATATAAACCTTTCTTGCAAAAACATTTTAAACAATAATTGTACATACTACAATTTCTTTATAGGATTTTTGTAATAAAATAAACGTCATGAAATTATTCGGACAGCTTGGGACAAGATGTTTTTTAAAATTAACAATCCAATATTGGTAGGTAAGATATAGTTTTGGTAAACAGCTTCATCTATTTTCTATCGTTTTATAGTTTTCGGCGATTTGACCACGTCCGGCCATTTATGCACACATACGTTTCGGCGATTTGACCACAGATGCGTTTTGGTATTTTGTCCGCGTTCGAAGATTTGTCCAAATATACTTTTTGGTGTTTTAACCACTTTTAGCGATTTGGTTTCAAATGAGTTTTGGCGTTTTAACCACCTTCGGCGATTTGTCCACAGATGTGTTTCTGAGACTTAACCTCGTTCCGCAGTTTGTTCAGAACAGCCTGCCTGTGAGTTCTCAAAGTTAACAGTCCGACATAGATGTTTCCGATATTTCCTATTCGGCGTCGTTTTATGCTTTCGGAAATTTGTTCACTTTCGACGATAAGTCCTCATTTTTGTTTATCATATCTGTGAAATCGATGTTCGCCCACCCCCCAAGTGAAAATACTTCCGATGTCCCTGTTGACAGCCATTTAGGCATTTACTAACTGTTGATTGTTTTTAAAGCATGACATTATGTGCATTAATCTGAGCTCCATTTCTATATTTCTGAGGCTCTCTTTCTGAGCTCCATTCACATTTTAGTATACACAGTGTCCCAAAGGTTTATTGTGAGCACATTAGCGGCGATCATTGTACATATGAATGTACATCTTGGTATTATAGCTTTACACAATAGTTTACTATTGGGTTTTATTCTACACCTCTAAAATTTGCTTTTGATAATTATTTTCAAAGAAGACTATTTTGAGAACAAGCAAAAATCTTAATGTCATATACTTCGAATGTCAGCCATTGTACAAAAATTTTAGAATAATTTATTTTTTACCCTTTCTAGTGGTGGTAGAAATGTAACAGAAACCTTAAATTTGTTTTCTACATCTCACGGCGATTGGAAATGTAACAGAAAAGGAAATAGCTTATATTACGAATGAGATTGACATTCATAATGCAATATAAGCTTTTTAACATTTTAGTGCATACTACGGCTATTGTATTACTGCGGACAGCAATCTCCGTTATATAATTTCTAGTGCTGCAAAATGTCATGCTACTTACCAAAATATCCCTAACAAATCTTATTTACAACTAAGTAATTTTTTTAATTATTTAATAATGAAATAACGCAAATAGAAAAAATAATATAAAGTATTCGTTTCATAAGACGTTTTAGCGCACATCTCGGACGCATGCGCTAAAAACGTGTCTTATGAAATGAATACTTTAATATACTATTTTGTGCAACCGTACGCGAAGTGGACACATTGCATACGCAATACAGGATGCGAAATGCAATTTTGCGGCCGTTACTAAAGTCACTTGTCCTTTAGAAAACTTACAGCCACTACGCGGGCCTTTTTCTAAACTTGGACGCGTGTGCTAAAAACGTGTTTTATGGAACTAATTATATGACATTAAACTAACTAACTTTAATATATTATTTTACACTGCTCAGTTAAATTTCTGGTGGTCATTTGGTTATTTAGGCTCTTCCGACAATAAAAAGAGGCTTCAAGTATAGTTTTATGTTCCGTTGTTATTAATTCTAAACAAATAATTTTATCATCAATATGGGTACCTATGCATGTGGTACCTATGCGTAAATTATTGAAGGCAAAAACCGGGAAAAATTATATTTTACGACCTGGAAAACCGGGAAAAAACCTTGAATTTAAAAGTACCTCTCTTGCTGGCCACCCTGCTTTAATTAACTTTATTTTATGTTACAATTATGTATCTGTGTACTCCTTCACAGCTTATATCCTTTCGTTACCTATAAAACATTCGTATTTTCTCGGCTCAATACTTTAATTTTCTGGATGTTTTTCTAGGCTGCTTTTATGCGAGGCACGCTGCACTCAGTTCTAGTTCGTTCTCGCTTATAAGCAGGTCCGTGAAGCTAGCACAACCATTATAGCACAATCAAATAAAACCTTCGTAAATATTTAGTACTCATTAATTACTAATTAATTACTAAAAAGAAAAATTTATTACTGTTGCCTTTTAAAAAATAACCGGGTTGTTCCAGCCT
This sequence comes from Agrypnus murinus, assembly GCA_929113105.1. Classification (NCBI taxonomy): domain Eukaryota; kingdom Metazoa; phylum Arthropoda; class Insecta; order Coleoptera; family Elateridae; genus Agrypnus; species Agrypnus murinus. The sequence continues at coordinate 94,389,961 of OV816024.1, read as the reverse complement.
CACAGTGAAGCTAGCACAACCGCACCAAAAATAAACAACGATTACAAAAAACTAACGTAGTTATTAATTACTAATTAATTACTCAAAAATCAAATTTATTACTATTGCAGAAAAAAAGATATTAATGTTAAAACATCTAAAAATGTATCCAACGTGGAATTTTCCATTTTGAATAAAAGAGAACGGGACTACAATTTATTACTCCAGCACAACCGACAAATTATGGTTTATGTCAACAAATCTGATTAGTCAGAACCAGATTTTAGCATGTTTTGACATAATTACCGTGTCCAAATTCGTTAAAACCCATACAATACACCTTAATACGGGAATTTCCAATCTGAATCAAGTAAGACGAAACTACAATTTATTACTCCAGCACAACCGACAAATTATCGTTTATATCAACAAATATGATTAGTCAAAACCAGATTCTAGCATATTTCGACATAATTACCGTGTCCAAATTCGTTAAAACACATACAATACACCTTAATACGGGAATTTCCAATCTGAATCAAGTAGGACGAAACTACAATTTATTACTCCAGCACAACCGACAAATTATCGTTTATATCAACAAATATGATTAGCCAAACCAGATTCTAGCATATTTCGACATAATTACCGTGTCCAAATTCGTTAAAACACATACAATACACCTTAACACGGGAATTTCCAATCTGAATCAAGTAGGACGAAACTACAATTTATTACTCAAGCAAAACCGACAAATTATTGTTTATATCAACAAATATGATTAGTCAGAACCAGATTCTAGCATATTGCGATATAATTACCGTGTCCAAATTCGTTCAAACACATACAATACACCTTAATACGGGAATTTCCAATCTAAATGAAGTAGGACGAGACTACAATTTATTACTCCAGCAAAACCGCCAAATTATCGTTTATATCAACAAATATGATTAGCCAAACCAGATTCTAGCATATATCGACATAATTACCGTGTCCAAATTCGTTAAAACACATACAATACACCTTAATACGGGAATTGCCAATCTGAATCAAGTAGGACGAAACTACAATTTATTACTCCAGCACAACCGACAAATTATCGTTTATATCAACAAATATGATTAGTCAGAACCAGATTCAATCATATTTCGACATAATTACCGTGTCCAAATTCGTTAAAACACATACAATACACCTTAACACGGGAATTTCCAATCTGAATCAAGTAGGACGAAACTACAATTTATTACTCAAGCAAAACCGACAAATTATTGTTTATATCAACAAATATGATTAGTCAGAACCAGATTCTAGCATATTGCGATATAATTACCGTGTCCAAATTCGTTCAAACACATACAATACACCTTAATACGGGAATTTCCAATCTAAATGAAGCAGGACGAGACTACAATTTATTACTCCAGCACAACCGACAAATTATCGTTTATATCAACAAATATGATTAGTCAGAACTAGATTCTAGCATATCTCGACATAATTACCGTGTTCAAATTCGTTAAAACACATACAATACACCTTAATATGGAAATTTCCAATCTGAATCAAGTAGGACGAGACTACAATTTATTACTCCAGCAGAACCGACAAATTATCGTTTATATCAACAAATATGATTAGTCAGAACTAGATTCTAGCATATTTCGACATAATTACCGTGTCCAAATTGGTTAAAACACATACAATACACCTTAATACGGGAATTTCAAATCTGAATCAAGTAGGACGAAACTACAGTTTATTACTCCAGCACAACCGACAAATTATCGTTTATATCAACAAATATGATTAGTCAGAACTAGATTCTAGAATATTTGGGTATAATTACCGTGTCCAAATTCGTTAAAACACATACAATACACCTTAATACGGGAATTTCCAATCTGAATGAAGTAGGACGAGACTACAATTTATTACTCCAGCACAACCGACAAATTATCGTTTATATCAACAAATATGATTAGTCAGAACCAAATTCTAGCATATCTCGACATAATTACCGTGTTCAAATTCGTTAAAACACATACAATACACCTTAATATGGAAATTTCCAATCTGAATCAAGTAGGACGAGACTACAATTTATTACTCCAGCAGAACCGACAAATTATCGTTTATGTCAACAAATATGATTAGTCAGAACTAGATTCTAGCATATTTCGACATAATTACCGTGTCCAAATTGGTTAAAACACATACAATACACCTTAATACGGGAATTTCAAATCTGAATCAAGTAGGACGAAACTACAGTTTATTACTCCAGCACAACCGACAAATTATCGTTTATATCAACAAATATGATTAGTCATAACTAGATTCTAGCATATTTGGGTATAATTACCGTGTCCAAATTCGTTAAAACACATACAATACACCTTAATACGGGAATTTCCAATCTGAATGAAGTAGGACGAGACTACAATTTATTACTCCAGCACAACCGACAAATTATCGTTTATATCAACAAATTTGATTAGTCAGAACCAGATTCTAGTATATTTCAACATAATTGGGAATTCCCGTATTAAGGTATATTCTGTGTTTTAACGAATTTGGACTCGGCAATTATGTCGAGATATGCTGGAATCTGTTTCCGACTAATCAAATTTGTTGATATAAACGATAATTTGTCGGTTGTGCTGGAATAATAAATTGTAGTTTCGTCCTACTTGATTCAGATTTGAAATTCCCGTATTAAGGTGTATTGTATGTGTTTTAACGAATTTGGACACGGTAGTTATGTCGAAATATGTTAGAATCTGGTTCTGACTAAGCATATTTGTTGATATAAACGACAATTTGTCGGTTGTGCTGGAGTAATAAATTGTAGTTTCGTCCTACTTGATTCAGATTGGAAATTCCCGTATTAAGGTGTATTGTATGTGTTTTAACGAATTTGGACACGGTAGTTATGTCGAAATATGATAGAATCTGGTTTTGACTAATCATATTTGTTGATATAAACGATAATTTGTCGGTTGTGCTGGAGTAATAAATTGTAGTTTCGTCCTACTTGATTCAGATTGGAAATTCCCGTATTAAGGTGTATTGTATGTGTTTTAACGAATTTGGACACGGTAATTATTTCGAAATATGCTAGAATCTGGTTTTGACTAATCATATTTGTTGATATAAACGATAATTTGTCGGTTGTGCTGGAGTAATAAATTGTAGTTTCGTCCTACTTGATTCAGATTGGAAATTCCCGTATTAAGGTGTATTGTATGTGTTTGAACAAATTTGGACACGGTAATTATGTCAAAACATGCTAGAATCTGGTTCTGACTAATCAGATTTGTTGACATAAACCATAATTTGTCGGTTGTGCTGGAGTAATAAATTGTAGTCCCGTTCTCTTTTATTCAAAATGGAAAATTCCACGTTAGATACATTTATAGATGTTTTAATATTAATATCTTTTTTTCTGCAATAGTAATAAATTTGATTTTTGAGTAAGTAATTAGTAAGTACGTTAGTTTTTTGTAATCGTTGTTTATTTTTGGTGCGGTTGTGCTAGCTTCACTGTGAGGCTGGAACAACCCGGGTTTTTTTTAAAAGGCAACAGTAATAAATTTTTCTTTTTAGTAATTAATTAGTAATTAATGAGTACTAAATATTTACGAAGGTTTTATTTGATTGTGCTATAATGGTTGTGCTAGCTTCACGGACCTCTTATAGGTACTACATCATCTGCGAATCTCAGGTGACTTACGACCCACACCCCAACAATGTTTAGATTCTTCTCTTCTCTAATTACCTGGGAATCTTCAGTTCAGCTCGTAACTGTTTCCATAGCTATGTAATGTGTAAACAATCGCTCCATAAACAAGCCATATACAAAAAAATAATTAATTTCAAAATCACTTTTTTTGAAGTTATAGGTACATGTTGAACCATATTATATAAGCAGAATAAATTAAATGGTAGGCAAATGAAAGGTAGTAGAACAATTATTCATTAATAAGTCGAAATCGGTTAGTTACTATTGAAAAATAATTCTTGAACTTTCGTTGAATCTCGATTCCGGTCCTACCATTCTTGTATAATTATTATCTTATTGCGGAAGTTCAGTAATAGGTAACCTTGACATTGAAAGTTGATACGACCCTTCATTAAAATAAATCAGATTTGTTACTGTTTTAAATAACTATATACGGTAATAAGATAGTCAGAACAGGCTTAAGGCCAATGTAACTTCGGGGACCCCAAAATATTTCGCAAGATCTTTTTTTAGCTGGACATTTTTTGCATTTTTGCGAACTGTTTGCTCTGAGATATATTGATTGTATATCAAGTTTGTACATATCCTGAAACTATTTCTTATTATACAGGATGTCATGTAAAATCTTTACAGAAAAACGGTTATTTTGTATTTATACTATTTATTAGTCCGTAGCGAGGACAGGATCATGGTTTTTCAATTTCTTGAAATAAAAAAAAAATTAACATGCTTGAAGAAAACATTCTGAAGATAATTTATGTGAGATATCTATCACCATAAATGCCATAGCATAATCAAGTATACATCTAAATTTTCAGATATTCCAAAAAAAAATTAAATTTGGCGATATAGTACAGTTTTAGTAACGACCACTGAAGTTTTTAACCATTTTCATTGCATTAGTGTGTAAAAGTTGATTAAAATCCACTAAGTTGATAAAAATAGTATTTAGTTATTGGAACATAAGAAATTATAAAACGAGGTCCCTACTACGCCCCTGATTGGAAAATTGTGTTTACACACTTCAATGAAATCAAAAAGTCTAAATATATTTACACATAAATCTATAATAAATTCTCTGATTATCTGTAACGCACTGTACTGCTATCTGTATATGAACTTTTATATACACAAACTTACATCAATTTAAATATTGCAGTAATTAACACAGCATGGTTTGATGAAGATAAAACAGCGAGAAAAAATTGGTAAATTATCTGGTGTTTCCATAAATAACCGTGTCACTTGGAAGTTAATACGGGTCAACTAAATATAAAATCTAATTAAATAAATAAAATAGAGATAAACGATAAAATCACAGCAAAGTTTATTAATCATCGAAATCTAAACCTTGCATTTTAAATATCGTAGAAAACTTAAATCTGAAGTACGCAATTACAAAGTTCATGGTTTCGCTAAAAATTAAAGTGCCTTTTTCATCAGAAACGGATAAAGTGCAGAACACATTGTTATCAGTGGTAAATTGATGAATTGACTGTGACAACAAAGTGGTAATACCAGTAGAAGCATGGTATAGGATCAAATAATATTTAACGATGGAAATATTGAAGTGCGGTGAAATAGTGAATGAGGCAAATTATGGCAAGAAGAAGAAAAGTTGTGAATATAATTTTGGGTGTAATTATAGGAATTCTCTTAACATCAGTGTGCAGAAGAAGTACGAACACGTCAATAAATTCGGGAATATGTGAATCACAAACGGAGTTGAATTCTAGAACTACTTACGAACGGTTAGATTTTACAAGAAACAGTGCCATAAACAGTTCTGATAACAATAATTTATTATTCGTAGGTGTTATGACAGCCGCGAAATATGTAAATAGTCGTGCAAAAACTGTATATGATACGTGGGGCAAAGATGTTCCTGGAAAAATTATATTTTTTAGTTCAGAATTTTCATACAGTAACGAAATACCTCTTATGGGATTGCCTGGTATTGATGATAGTTATCCACCCCAACGAAAATCGTTTACTATGCTCAAATACATGCACGATAATTTTATAGATAAGTACGAATGGTTTCTCCGTGCGGATGATGATGTTTATGTAAGGACAGAGCGCTTGGAGGTCTTGTTGCGATCCGTAGATAGTCGTAAACCGTGGTTTATAGGACAAACAGGAAGAGGCAACAACGATGAGTTCGGTTTATTATCGTTAGAAGAAAATGAGAATTTCTGCATGGGTGGTCCAGGTGTTATCCTGAGCAGAGAGACATTAAAACGGATAGCACCACACATTGACAAATGCCTAGGGAATCTTTACACCACTCACGAAGATGTCGAATTGGGTAGATGCGTGAGAAAGTATGCTGGTGTCCCCTGCACATGGTCCTATGAGGTAAATGTTTTCAGATTTTTAGACAGAGAGGCGTTATTTTAACTATTAGTATATCAATAAGATAAAAATTGCAATAAACTCTTAAAACTGACAAAAATGAATCATATTTAGTAAGCTTGACTTAAATCAATTTAATGATACATTTTTGATAAAAAAATTGGGTAACGTCATATCTCCCAATTATATAATGTTATCTTTTATCATTTCTCACTTGTCTCTTTTAGGCTAGAAAGCGTAATGGTTATCAGGATTGTTGACACCCACGTGTAAAGGAGCACTTTTAAAATATTCAGATACTTTAGATACGAAAATAACGCCTCTCTGTATAACCATGCATTGTGTAGAGTAACTTTTGTATAGATTCTGTATATAGTATTTCTTACATTATACAACAGCATTGTAAGCCAGACAAAGATTGCAAAAATGAACGTAGGCTCCATTATAAAAATTGCAAAACGGAATGAAATAAGTATTGTTAAAAAATTTGTCTCCTCAATTCTTCTCAACAGAAACACATTGGCAAGGCTTTATTATACTTGCAACACATAAATTTATTGATAGGCGGGCATGAAAATACTTTTTGAGTAAAGAGAACGTAAATAAATAGACAGTTACCTAAACATTAACTAAAGTAAGTATGTATTAAGAATATTGCATCTATGGTTATGCATAATTAAGGGGTTTCTGGGAAAAACAACACCTGTCACGTTTTCTTGAAATTGCCTTGGCGACACTGAGATGGGTTTTTCTTAATGGGGCTTGGTTCCCATAAGGAGTGCATTAGTTTTTTGGAAGAACACCAGAAGAACGCCGGTCTCTTCTAAAAGTGGATAACATATCTATAGTTCCATAAAAACACATAATTCAATTGTTCTTGCCTATTTCGTTTAAAATAGCAACCTCACGTTTCCTGTTTTTGTTTGGTGTAGTCTTATGAGTCTATGACAAAGATTACAGTCTTTAATTCTTGATATATAACATTTTGACGAATTATTGCTACTGTTGTGTTTGCTATTTATTTTGTTGTTTGAGTCAATATTGCCGAAGATATTTGAGTTTTTCAGAGGGTTCTTTTTGGTAGATACCTAAAAGCTACTAGTTAGGAACTCAAAAATCAGATCACTATCTAGCATCTAATTTGTCGATCGACAATATCGTAAGATAGGTCAATCTTTCTTGGCTTATGGAAGAACGCAGATAATTTTTATGAATTTGAGCTTGTTAAACCTGGCTAGCAAGACATCACGGGCACAGATAAAATCAAATAGATATTGCTCTGTATGCACTTTAATAATAATAATAATCTAAATGCAGGGGTGTTGCTAACTACTTGCTATTCCTTTTAATTTTTTAAAATACCGTTTAGATTATTTCCATGGAAAAGATAATTCTGATGATATAGCTTCATATCGTGACTTCAGAACTTCTGTTGACATTTTGGCATAGACTAGATTTATTTCCCTTTTATTCTGTTGAGAAGAAAGATAGGAGTGATTGCGATCTCGCCGCAACAATATAGTGTAACAAGAGAGAAAAGGAACGAACCTCTTTTCGAGCGACAGGTGGTGTGTTCTGCCGCCTTCGAGAGAATGACGCATCGCACAAGCATGTAAATCAGACGTGGTTTATTCTGGTGTATTCTAGAAATACATGGTATGTTCGGGCGATTTCTGGAACGTTTATAGGATGGTATAAAGTCGACGTCGCGGAGAAAAAGAGGCAGTCAACAGCAAGTCATTAACTGTGTATTACAAAATAAATAGTGAATATAAATGTTGTATTAGAAATTCATAGTCTGTAAATAATAGTTTTTAATGGTTTATAATCATAGCGTTAATTTATAGTGTATTCATTAGTGTATAGAAATAAATATTTGTTTGTGAATAGACGATTTAAACAGCACTTGTATTATTATTTGAAAAAGAACGTTACAGTGATGTCAGGTGTGGAGTTTTAAAATAAATAAAATCGCGTAATAATTAATTAAAGTGCTGTGAGAATAAAATTTTTGGTGTTAAAACATAATTTCAACAAACAATTAAAATGGTGATGAAATTATTAAAGGATCTCTTAGTAATAGATTTGAAACGGGAATTGGACGAGAGGGACTTGGATAGTAATGGAAAGAAAGAAGTTTTGATAAATCGGCTAAGAGAATGGCTTTTAGAACAGAAGGAAGATCCTGAAAATTACCGCTTCGAAATACCTGGACCCGCAATTGATACTAGTTTGTTGTTAAGTAAAATGAAAGAAGAGTTACTGGAAAGTTCTAGAAAGTCCGAAGATAATGTTAGAATGCTAAAAGAAGAATTATTGGAAAAGTCTGAAGAGAATTCTAGAATTTTAAAAGAGGAATTATTGGAAAAGTCTGAAGAGAATTCTAGAATTTTAAAAGAGGAATTACTGGAAAAGTCTGAACAGAATACTAAAATGTTTAAAGAAGAATTACTTGAAAATACTAAAGCACTGGAAGAAAATGTTAAAATGCTTAAAGAAGATTTACTGGAAAACTCTAGAACGCTTAAAGAAGAATTACTAGAAAAGTCTGAAGAAAGTTCTAGAAGGCTTAAAGGAGAATTGTTGGAAAATGTCAAAGCGTTGGAAGATAAAGTTTTCGAAGAATTTTTGGAGAATGCCAGTGCGTTAGGACTATTGGAAGGTAGATTGGCGGAACACGATAGGGTAATAAAGATGGTAGAAGAGAAAATAGCCCAAATGCAATTACCACCAACAACTAAGAAAGACGATATGGCCGAAATGCTGGAAGATAGAATGAGGCAACTACGGTTTCCCTCAACTTCTGAGAGGCCGTTTAATGAAGTAAAGAAACAGTTTAAAGAAGAAAAGGGTCCTGTCGTAGGGATAAAAGTAAAACCACCCACGTTCGATGGAAAAATACCTTGGTCCACTTACTACAAACAGTTTGAGGCGGCTTCTGGGGCCAACGGATGGACAGGCAAGGAAAAGGCCGTTTCTTTAACTGTGGCTTTGCGTGGAGACGCGTTGAACGTCCTGCAAACAATTCCAGCAGGACAGGAAAATGATTACCAATTGTTAGTGTCTAGATTGGAAATGAGATATGGAGACGCGCATCTTCAACAAGTGTATCACGCGCAAGTGAAGAATCGTATCCAGAAGAATGGAGAAAGCCTGCAGGAGTTTGAAGCCGATGTTGCGCGGCTTGTCCGATTGGCGTACCCTACGGCACCCGATTCATTTCTGGGACAACTGGCTGTGCAGACCTTCATTGATGGGTTAAGAGACGGAGAAACACAACAATCATTGAGGCTGGCACGACCAAGAACAACTGATGACGCGCTTGCTCACGCCTTAGAATTTGAAGCTGCAAAACAAGCGTCCCGAGGTCACGGACGTGTTCGGACCGTTTTGGAAGAAGATGAAGGTTCTAAAGATCGCCTAGAAGAATTATTAATGAGAGTTCTTCAGAAGGAAGAGAATCGTAAAAAGAATCCTCAAGAAGTTCGAGGACCCCGTTGCTGGAACTGCGGTGAACAAGGGCACATACGACGCCGCTCCCCTAAACCCAAAATAAGAAAAGTACAACCGTCGGAAAAGTTAAAAGGGGTTGGCAAGAGGGGGCGAACGTTGACTGCGAGTGAAGATGCCCCGGAGATCACGATCCATGCCGTAACATCAAAGAATAGTAACGGCAGTTTGTTTGTAGATGGAAAGATTGCTAATCGAACTGTTCCACTACTTATTGATACGGGGGCGACAAAATCCATCGTACGCCCTGATGTTCTACAATCAAGTATTAAATTGTTACCGACAACTACTCAACTCCGTACAGCAACAGGTGAAGTGATACCAACACGCGGAGTGGTGAAGATGAAGATTGGCATTGGAAGTGAAGAACGTGATCATGAGGTGCTGGTAGCCGATATCACTGATGACTTCATCTTGGGAATGGACCTCCTGAAAAAATTTGGTTTTACGTTGGATTTGAAAGAGGGTGTTTTGAAGGTCGGTAACGAAGAACTTCCTTTGCACCCACGAGAAGATCCGATTGTAAGGGTTTTGCTGACTGAAGATGTGATATTGCCGGGTCAAAGCGAGATGGTTGTCGAGGCGGGTTTGGATGGAGATCTTCGGGTAGGATGTGTGCGAATGATGGAGCCTGTTTGTGATAAGAAGATCCATAGTGGCATATTGGTGGGAAAAGCGCTGATCAAGGTTGGAAAGAGAGTACCGGTGAGAATTATGAATGTTAATGTGGATCCGGTGACATTGAAGAAGAGTACCCTTGTGGGACAGTGTGTGCCAGTATTTCGAGTAGCCAGGTGTATGGCTGATGTTCCAAAACCAGTGCCCAAAGACCATGGTGGAAAATTAGTGGGTATGGTTACTAGTTCGTGCGAAGACCTTAACAGAACGGAAGTGAAAGAGGTACAGGGTTTGGTTCACCGATACCAAGATATCTTCGCTCTTGACGATAGCCAGAAGGGACGAACAAATATAGTAAAACATAAAATCAATACAGGCAACTCTATGCCTGTCCGTCAGCAGCCGAGGCGTCTACCTCTAGCAAAGCGAGCAGAAGCCGAAAAGATTATTACTGATATGGAAGAACAAGGGGTCATCGGCTATTTTAGTAAGGTTTTGTCTAAAGCCGAAAGGAATTATTGTGTGACCAGAAAAGAACTATTGGCCGTCGTGAAGTCCGTTGAGCACTTTTACAAATACTTGTACGGACGGAAGTTTTTATTGAGGACGGACCATGCAGCGTTGAAATGGCTTCTACAATTCCGTAATCCTGAAGGCCAGGTCGCAAGGTGGATCGAACGATTACAAGGATACGACTTTGACACCGAACATCGAGCGGGCACTAGTCATCGAAATGCCGATGCTCTTTCAAGAAGACCCTGTCCAACGGATTGCCGTCATTGCTCTCGTTTGGAAGAGAGGGTTTGCCAAGTATTAAGGACTACCATCGTCAACGACAATTGGCTGCCGGAAGAATTGCAACGACAGCAGGAGGCTGATCCCGAACTAAAAATGGTACTGGAATGGAAGCGCGTGGGAGAAAGGCCTGCCTGGGAGGCCGTCAGCCCTTTCAACAGAACGCTCAAAGCATATTGGGCCCAATGGGAGTCCTTGAAGGTGGAAGACGATCTCCTGAAGCAAGTATTGGAGAGTGAAGATGGCACCACCATTAGGTCTCAGTTCGTGGTTCCAAGAAGCCGAGTGGCTACAGTATTGCGACATCTCCATGACGGTGCCTCAGGAGGACACTTCGGTGTGAAAAAGACTTTGGAGAAAGTTAGGGAGCGTTTTTATTGGGTCAATTGTAAAGAAGACGTGAAGGAGTGGTGCCGGAAATGTGAACTATGTGCCACTGGTAACGGACCCTTGGGGAAACGAAGAGCACCTATGAGGCAGTACAATGTGGGTAGTCCTCTGGAAAGAATAGCCATAGATATTGCCGGACCATTTCCCGAAACCGACGATGGGAATAAATACATATTAGTGGCAATGGACTATTTTACCAAATGGCCAGAAGCATATGCCCTACCAAACCAGGAAGCTGCGACTGTTGCTGACGTACTAGTCAAAGAGTTTTTCAGTCGCTTCGGAGTGCCCATGGAGCTGCATTCGGATCAAGGCCGCAATTTCGAGTCTGTACTCTTTGGAGAAGTCTGTCGATTGTTGGGCATTCGCAAGACTCGGACCACACCGTTACATCCGCAGTCCGATGGAATGGTAGAACGCATGAATCGGACAATGGGCAAATATTTGGCCAAGGTCGTTTCCGATCATCAACGAGACTGGGACCAATACCTGCATCTGTTCCTGATGGCTTATCGTGCATCGGTCCACGAAACAACCGGTCAGTCACCAGCGTCTGTAATGTTTGGACGCGAGTTACGGTTACCGTGTGATCTGGAATTTGGGTCTCCACCTATAGAGCAGGAGGTAGCCGGGAATGATTATGTCATCAACTTAAAGAAGAAGTTGGAGGATATTCACGACCGAACCCGAAATAATAGTCGAATCGCGAGTGACCGGATGAAGGCTACGTACGATGTGAGAGCCCAAGAAGGAGGGTTTCAACCTGGAGAGCTTGTCTGGTTATACAACCCGCAAAGGCGTCGTGGCTATTCTCCAAAGTTACAGCGAAATTGGGAGGGTCCATACCAGGTGAAGAAACGAATAAATGACTTGATTTATCGCATCCAGAAGTTGCCAAGGGGGAAACGAAAGGTGGTACACTCCAATCGTCTGGCGCACTATGAGGGAAATAATGACGCAGTCCCGGATCGGAAAGATGAGGCTGAGGTGACTATCAATACCGTAAGGCCTGAAGATGATCAACCAACCTTTAGAGAATTTATGGCTGCGTTCTCTGGAACTAGAAAAGCGCGATTCGGAGTCACGACTGAGATGCAACAAGATCTCTTCCGGGTCCCTGGTAATTATTCCATTGCCCACTGTGTCTCCGCGGATCTCCGTATGTCCAGGGGGATCGCAGTAGTGTTTAGAAATAAATTTGGACGGCTGAATGAACTTCGAGAACAAAATCCCTCTGTTGGTAAATCCTTACGCTTGCCTGATCATGACCGATCCATTTACTACTTGGTAACCAAGCAGTTTTATTACCAGAAACCGAGTTACGCCGACTTGTGGAGGGCACTATGGAATTTGAGGATCGAGTTGCTTACCAGGGGAATTAACAAATTGGCAGTTCCCAAACTCGGCTGTGGGCGGGACCAGCTGGATTGGAGAATCGTTAGAAACATGCTGGAAGTTGTCTTTAGAGGTACGGACGTCAAGATCTTCGTCTGCAATTTTGACCCACAACCCGCATTAAGGCCAACGAAGAGTGTAGACTGTTATTTCTACCGTAATGGAACGTGTAGTCGAGGAGAAGACTGTCGATATCGTCATGACCCGTTCTACAGGAACCAGAGCATAAAACCTGTTCTGGGACAGAACAGACTTGAAGAGGGGGGCAGTGTAACAAGAGAGAAAAGGAACGAACCTCTTTTCGAGCGACAGGTGGTGTGTTCTGCCGCCTTCGAGAGAATGACGCATCGCACAAGCATGTAAATCAGACGTGGTTTATTCTGGTGTATTCTAGAAATACATGGTATGTTCGGGCGATTTCTGGAACGTTTATAGGATGGTATAAAGTCGACGTCGCGGAGAAAAAGAGGCAGTCAACAGCAAGTCATTAACTGTGTATTACAAAATAAATAGTGAATATAAATGTTGTATTAGAAATTCATAGTCTGTAAATAATAGTTTTTAATGGTTTATAATCATAGCGTTAATTTATAGTGTATTCATTAGTGTATAGAAATAAATATTTGTTTGTGAATAGACGATTTAAACAGCACTTGTATTATTATTTGAAAAATAACGTTACAATAGTGATACACTCTCCACTCTACACGTACTGCTGGTGATGCTCCGATTTGGAGCACAATTACAGTCTGTGAGCTTAACTGGAGGCAGATTTATAAGGTGGTTTTTGTGCCCATCTTGGTCCTGCATCCTTTGCGGAAGAAGTTTTGCCGACCTCTGACACGGCTCTAATTTCACATTCGTACAGAATATTATAGAAATTTGGCTTTTTAATTATTTAAGATAAAGTTACTATTGAAAACATTATTTGTGTCTGGTATAATATCAAGATTTCCGTAACATACAAATCAAATGCTGCTTAATTATGTGTTTTTAGACACCCAAAATATTTTTTAGCGCGGCCGTTTCGGCGACGGTGTTTCGGCGACAGATTGTATCGGTGCAGTCTTGTTCGGCGAGAGTACGTTTCGGCACCAATTATGTTATTCGCGTTATTTTTATGTATGTATTTATAATTTTGTGAGTGTTGCAGTCCTTACAAAAATCGAAGTAATTTGATGATGTAATATTTTTATTGCACACCTATTATTACAGCCGAAGGTGATTTTTAAAATAAATCTCCATTGTTTAATTTGTAAGATTTTTGTGTTGCAGGTAAAATAGTTTTGCCATGGTCGAAAATACGTGCTCTTTATGATAAAAATTGAGTTCTTGTAGGCAACAACAAATTGATTGTTTTGTAACTAAAGTAACTTTAGTGTCACTATCGACTGATAAAGGTATACGTTATGCTTCAATAACATAGCATCTGCAATCTGCATACAACTTCTTAATTACACGCCTTTACATAGTTTGTAATTGACCCCCACTCCCACCAACTAATCTATATAATTTACCAAATTCTGATCCAAAATGTAAAGATTTTCTGCTAAAAAAAGCTTAACCTAATCTGACTTGAAAAGAACCCCCCTCGCTCATTTTCCAAAATTTTGGATTCGCTGCCGTTGTTTGGAAAGGTTTACGGTATTTATATTTTAAATCAACTACATGCAACAAACACATTTTTTAAAATTTATTACAAGAAAACTGTGCAACTTAAGAAAAATATTTACAACATACTCGCCTACTTTAATTACTACTAATTTTAATTTTTTTTTCGATAGGTGATGTAGATTTTGATAGTTTAGATCTTGAGAGTTATAAAATTCCCAAAATATGAGTTTTTCGTAAAAGTAAATGTAAATGAAAAAATGAAAACACTATTGATTATTATCTGATACATTTAATAATATGTCACTATTAACACTGATATTATAATTGCTGGTGCCGAAACGACGCTGCCCCGAAACGTTTTGGCGCCGAAACGTCGTAAACCAAAGAGGTAGGTGTACATTCTACTAGTTCTATTCTATATGTATTGAAGAAGAAAGTACGGTTTTTTAAGTTTTTTTATTTTTTCATTAAAGTTCATGGCAAGCCAATAGCCATTGTCAAGTCAGTAATAAACGCAGAGAAATTCTAATGAAATAGCGCACCAAAGAAGCACATATATTTTGGGGTCTCGGTGGATATTTTGTATCGGGGCTCTATATATCCAATCCATGTTATAGTTTCTGTTATCGTCAGTGGTGTAATTGTGTATACTTAGGTCTTAAGGTATTTGGTTTTTGGATTGTTGTATAATATACAAAGATAGTACATTATTATAATGTACATGATTACACTATAAGTGTGACTGAAATATGTAGGCCGACTGGTGTTAAATGAAGCCTTTCAACAACTTTTTTATCTGGAAATCTTCCATTTATTACGAGATACATACTATTCAGTGGCAAATACTAATTTTAGGAAAAGCTCGGAAATCAGAGTAACACCAGTTATTTTCAATGTAATGTTGGACAATTTCAGATATTGCTATGTAATTTTATGTAAGATTAACAGTAATGTTACAGTTGTGTAGAAGTAATCGTGATACGTGTGTATCGCGATTACTGAGTAAGTGCAATCTAAGAAAGCCCATATTCTGCTTTTGTCTCTATTTAAAACCTTATTCATTGATACCACATCAAACAGAACAAGCCTGACCAGTGCTTGTAGGTAATAAGAAATATCAGATAATAGTTATAGATTCTAACCCCTGTTTCTACAGAGTAAAAGTTTTTACTAGTTAATAATAACTGATCACATAAAAGCTGGTGTCACATAGTACAGAGGTTGGTTTTAATTTAGGCCGTGGTCTATTTTAAGGACAGGGAACCACCTAGGTTCAATCTGATAAAATTTCCTTCGATCAAGATAAACAAAAACTCCAGTCACACAACGCATGAAAAGTAGACCTGTGACTTTCAGAAGTTACCAAAAATCCAACTTTAAGATCATAATCAGATGCAGTATCACTTGAAATATCTTGACTTACTCAAAAAGACTATGCAAGCGACATACATTTATTCATTCACCGCTATGGGTTTCCAAAGACTAAAAGTCTAACTTATTTAGAAAGACCGTACAAAGCCGAAGGTCAAAACTCCAACTAGAGTCTAGAAGTTACCAACAGTCTAGATGTTACCAAGCGTCCCAATCTTAATGCAACATTAGCAAGAAAAAGTTCATTCTAAACCTTTGGACTCTGGTAACAACATTTTACATATTATACGACCGCAACCGGGGCGAATGACGTCAAACGTCGAAGTTTGGCAAACTAGGTTAGACGTGTTAAGGATGATCGTGTCACGTCTCGTCGTTGAATATCACATATATTATGAAGGCATGATTAAAGTTTGAATGTTTAGTGGTCTCTAGAAGTGTTTTTAAAGATTTTTGAGAAATGCACCTTGCATGATCATCATTAATAGATTGGAAGCGTTTGAATGACACCCTATTTGCTTATGCATATTGAAGTAGAATGGTTGACCTTTCGTAACCTATTTATAGAGGTCGCCGAAACGATTTATACTGGATGATCCTTGCAAGGTGTTTCTCAGAATATCGCAACTATCCTTCGATGTATATGATTATTTATGTTCAAGTTGGATTTGTAACATTACGTCGCCCCTAGAGATCACTGGAAGGATTTTTTACTGAATTCTCCTTGCATGATTCTTCTCAACAGGTCAATAACTTTTAAATCACCACCACATCTGATTATTTAACTTAAAGTTGAGTAATTGGTGACTTCTTGAGGTAACAAATTTTCTATTTTTCAAGATGGTCTATTTTTCACGAATTATGACAATGAGACTCTGTTTATCTTGGGCCAAGGTACCCGTGTACCAAATTTCATTAAATCTAAAAGGACCCAAAAATTTAAACCCATGTTCTGCGTACGTATAAGAAATGAACACTTGATGTCCGTGACGCATGCATGAAACGATAACGATTCTTTGTTTGAGGTTGTATTATTGCTAATAATACCTTCATTCATAACGGAAATAAAACAGTACTTAGCACTGTCTTAATATTGCGATAAATTAATATAAATTAGATAAGACACCATTTAAAAAACTATTTAACAAGAAAGAGACGGAATTGTTTATAATTTCATTGTCGGCGAATCAGTAGACAACAAAAGATATCGGTTTACCTATACTTTCTGTTTACGTGTCTGCTATACGTATAGTAAAGTCTGTTACCGTAGAGAAGGTGGCAGGTATACATCGTCAGTTCCTAGGTTGTTCTTATGTAGGTACGACGGGCTGTTTCTTAAAGTAAACGGAGTCTAGGTACCAGCTTCGCAACTGACTCGCTAATATAATGTATGTACAATAAGCTGATATCTTTTGTTGGCGGTTGTCCCGACGATAAAGCAATAATAATATAAACAATTTGATCTCTTTGTTGTTAAACATTGTTAAAAACTTGTTGTCAATCAGTTTTGAATGGTGTCTTATCTCATTTATTTTAATTATCTTATTTGTTGTTATCTTATTTCATTATTAAGACAGTTTAATACGTCAGTAAAGCTAGCACCCCACTTCAAAAAAATTTAAAAAAAATTAGCCTATAATTTAGTACTAATTAAGGACAAATTTGTACCAAAAAAATTAAATTTGTACCAACAACCGTTTGGCCGCAATTCGCATTTGAAAAGTGGGGGTGCTCAAGCTAGCACCCCCATTTTAACAAAACTGAAAATTTTCTACACTACTATTTAGTTCTAATTAAGGACAAATTTGGACCAAATTTTTTTTTCTCGTAATTACAACCATATAGCCGCTATTCGCATACCAAGACTGGCAGCGTTAATTGGCAATCAAGCTAGCACCTCCACTTTCATAAAAATAAAAATTTTCTACGCTATCATTTAGTTCTAATTAAGGACCAATTTAGACCAATTTTTTTTCTCGTAATTACAACCATATAGCCGCTATTCGCATATCAAGACTGTCAGCGCGAACTAATAATCAAACGCGCTTGTTTAAGCTCCCACTTTAATAAAAATACAAATTTTCTATGCTATCATTTAGTTCTAATTAAGGACTAATTCGGACCATTAAGCCAAGTGTCCATAATTGCTTACAATTAAAAAAAATGATACAAATAAATCGTAATAGTTTAAGCATATATTTTCCTGTTTGGAGTGCAGTTTGTGGTAATAGTATTCCAGTTGGCAGCGGGTGGTTGCACGTCACCCTTTGTACTTTAAGGTTATTATTTACGACTAGCAATAAAATGGGATAGGTTGGATTGGATGTGCATTGCTTTTTGTTAAAAATTAAAGGAATTGAAATACAAACGATCGAAAGAGATGCTTTTATAAATCGAATGATCGAGAAATTAAAATCTTTTCATACAAATCATTATGCGTTAGAATTAAATGAGTGGTCATGAACGAAATATGAAACGTTAGTAAAGTTTTCTCGATTGACAAAATAATGAAATGTTATAATTTATAAAAATGTAATTTAATGTAAATAACTTATTTAAGGTTCTTTTCTTTATTTATCAATCTGTATCATTTAAAAACGTAGCATTTTGCATGTTTTCTTTGCTGTTTTATTAATTAGTTAACACTTTTTATTGCTAGCACAGCAAGATATTACTTTCTTTCTTTCTACTTACGATTAAAAAAATATCAGGTCCATGGAAAATGCACAGTTTGAATATAATAAAAGTGTAGGGGTAAAACCATTTATTGTTTATTTACGAAACTGCAGCTAAAGATAGGGATGTTCCTTTGTTTGATTTTCTCGGAACTGGAACTGGCATTGAAGGTATTCGGGCAGAGATCAAGTGTAAACAAAAAGAAAAAATCAAAAACATCTGTATTTATTTAAAAATTTTCAATAATCAATATTATATATTTAATAGTGGTACTTTTTAAATTTAAATACAACCTGTTTGATAAAATTATATTCTATTTCTATTTACTGTTAATGTTTTGGCCTGTTTCACAAAGCTTAATTAATCTTAGTTAATCAAGCTTTCTGAAACCTTCCATTTGTTTGTTAACAGTTCTCTAATAACACCTACATATTCTGCGAGATCTCAGTGAGTTATGAATTTTGACTCTCATCTCAAGTACGGAATATATAATATTGTAACAGATGGGAAAACCCCCTATTCGTCGCCGTCGAACATTCGAGACTGCATGACTCTCGACATGACACATAAAAGTACTTTATTTCATTTCGTATTTCAAACAATTGTTTATATACCACAATTAGTAAAATAAAGTATATCTTTATCTCCGTTGTCAATGACACCGGAGTTCAAGACGTTCTTGATCTCCGTTGTTGTTGGCAACGTAAATCATGCATAACAACCACACGTGACATGCTGCTTTACAAATCTCCTTGGTTACACGTATTAACGACACAGATAAGGCAACTTGCTTCTTTATACAATAAATTCGGATTAATTTTAAAAGGGAGAAATTAGGATTGAAATACGAAATAAAATAAAACAACTTATGCAATACGGAGATCAAGCTTCTTTAAATCTGAGAAGATGTATTATAACGCCGAGGCGTCAGCCGAAGCGTTGTAACATCTTCGAGGATATCGCTTGATCTCCTAATTACATAATATATATTAAAAGAGTATTATGTCAAAAAGCTTTTGTTTTAAATTAAAATCGAATTTAAGTTTTAATTTAATTTTAAAATTTAAATAAATAAATACCACTACTAAATATATAATATTGATTATTGAATATTTTTAAATAAATACAGATGTTTTAGATTTTTCTTTTTGTTTACACTTGATCTCTGCCCGAATACCTTCAATGCCAGTTCCAGTGATTTGTTAGCGTTTCGTGCGTCGCGTTTCGTGCGGAACTGAAAAATCTTATGGTTTCGTGCGTCAACCAGATGGACAATCAAGTTCGGTACTAATTACTTCTGGTTTCGTGCGCTCACCCAAAATTTACCTGCTGACTTTGGATACTTTTTAAAATAAGATTTATATATACAAATTGTTGATTTTCTTTTCAGTATTTTATTCATGTATGTTTTCACACCAAATACAAAAATCTAAAGTATTATAAAAATTATTAGTTAGATACGAGTAAATAATTATCCTCACAATTTTTTAAATAGTCTTGTGATTTTTTTAAACCAGTTCGATTGCTTCATCAATTATATTGATTTTCTAAATTCAAGTTACTTATTTTAGCTACTTTTAGATCCTAATTAATAAAAGGGAAATAATAATGGATAAGTACAAATAAATAAGAAATTTATTAGATATTAAGAATAAAAATGGTAGTATCTGCTTTAACAGATGTCAATTTACAAAGCATCCACATCGACACTTAAGGAAAGTAAGGTTTTGCCATATTAATGTTTCTTTAAATCCTGTATATTATGAATTGCTGTTTCACATTACAAAACTAGTTATGTTATGAATTTCAAGGAAATTGGAGATAATATTAGCGGTACATAACAAAGTAGGTATGTAGATCTGTATTATCCATCAATATTCTGAATTGAGTAAAGTTTCCGTTTGTCTTTTAGCGCTACTAATGGTAAACAAATGATGCTTAAGTAAAATAAACTACCAAAGAGAGAGAAATTTGCTTAATTTTTAGCTGAGACTCTGTGAAATGTAGAATATTAAAGTTGATATTATACTTGATATTGAGATAAGATCAGGTAAACATGTGCAGGTAATAACGCACGAAATAAGAAGTCATTAACGCCATCATTTTAATTCCGCACGAAACCAGAAAGTTTCAGGTAGATTTTCGTCGACGCACGAAACAAGAATATACCGTTCCAGTTCAGAGAAAATCAAATAAAGGAACATCCCTATCTTTAGCTGCAATTTTGTAAATAAACAATAAATGGTTTTACCCCTACACTTTTATTATATTCAAACTGTGCATTTTCCACGGACCTGATATTTTTTTAATCGTAAGTAGAAAGAAAGTAATATCTTGCTGTGCTAGCAATAAAAAGTGTTAACTAATTAATAAAACAGCAAAGAAAACATGCAAAATGCTACTTTTTTAAATGATACAGATAGATAAATAAAGAAAAGAACCTTAAATAAGTTATTTACATTAAATTACATTTTTATAAATTATAACATTTCATTATTTTGTCAATCGAGAAAACTTTACTAACGTTTGATATTTCGTTCATGACGACTCTTTTAATTCTAACGCATAATGATTTGTATGAAAAGATTTTAATTTCTCGATCATTCGATTTATAAAAGCATCTCTTTCGATCGTTTGTATTTCAATTGCTTTAATTTTTAACAAAAAGCAATGCACATCCAATCCAACCTATCCCATTTTATTGCTAGTCATAAATAATAACCTTAAAGTACAAAGGGTGACGTGCAACCGCCCGCTGCCAACTGGAATACTATTACCACAAACTGCACTCCAAACAGGAAAATATATGCTTAAACTATTACGATTTATTTGTATCATTTTTTTTAATTGTAAGCAATTATGGACACTTGGCTTAATGGTCCGAATTAGTCCTTAATTAGAACTAAATGATAGCGTAGAAAATTTGTATTTTTATTAAAGTGGGAGCTTAAACAAGCGCGTTTGATTATTAGTTCGCGCTGACAGTCTTGATATGCGAATAGCGGCTATATGGTTGTAATTACGAGAAAAAAAATTGGTCTAAATTGGTCCTTAATTAGAACTAAATGATAGCGTAAAAGTTTTTATTTTTATTAATGTGGTGAAACTTGATTGCCAGTTCGCGTTGCCAGTCTTGATATGCGAATAGCGGCTATATGGTTGGTAATTACTAGAAAAAGAATTTGGTCCAAATTTGTCCTTAATTTGAACTAAATGATAGCGTAGAAAATTTTTATTTTTATTAAAGTGGGGGTGCTAGCTTGATTGCCAATTAACGCTGCCAGTCTTGGTATGCGAATAGCGGCTATATGGTTGTAATTACGAGAAAAAAAAAATTGGTCCAAATTTGTCCTTAATTAGAACTAAATGATAGCGTAAAAAGTTTTTATTTTTATTAATGTGGTGAAACTTGATTGCCAGTTCGCGCTGCCAGTCTTGATATGCGAATAGCGGCTATAAGGTTGGTAATTACGAGAAAAAAAATTTGGTCCAAATTTGTCCTTAATTTGAAGTAAATGATAGCGTAGAAAATTTTTATGTTTATTAAAGTGGGGGTGCTAGCTTGATTGCCAATTAACGCTGCCAGGCTTGGTATGCGAATAGCAGCTATATGGTTGTAATTACGAGAAAAAAATTTGGCCCAAATTTGTCCTTAATTAGAACTAAATAGTAGTGTAGAAAATCTTCAGTTTTGTTAAAGTGGGGGTGCTAGCTTGAGCTCAAGCCAGCACTGCCACTTTTCAAATGCGAATTGCGACCAAACGATTGTTGGTACAAATTTAATTTTTTTGGTACAAATTTGTCCTTAATTAGTACTAAATTATAGGCTAATTTTTTTTAAATTTTTTTGAAGTGGGGGTGCTAGCTTTATTGACGTCAGTTTAATTAGTATTTTACTTTTACAGAATTGCAGCAGTATATTTGGTTTTTGCTTAGAACCGTAAGGGATTATCCTTACGGTGTACTAGTGCGAGATAAATAATTGATACGGTTAAATTATAAAGTAGGCGGATTGTTAAAAATTTTGGCATATAACACGGACTTTAACAGTGGCTGTTTCAAATTTTATTTTTTTATTACGGAAGGGAGTACTACTCGTATAAAGAAAGCCCTATTTAAACGGGAAAATCTGGGCTAATTATATATCTCGCAATAGTAGCTACAAATACAACTCAAGTCCCTAGAACTTCAAATCTTCAATTTTCCTCTAACCCAAGCTTTTTATATTGTGACAAACTTTTGCTTGGGTCCGTAATGCCAGCTTCATTCATGCCATACTTCAATTAAAGTACTAATTAAAGACTAATTCGTACAAAAAAATTGTACGTATTCCCGTTTAGTTATAATTTACGCTTTTAAAAATGGGAGTGCTGGCAGCAGTTGAACTGGCACCCCCCACTTGAATTAAATTTAACCACTTCAGTTAAATTCAAAATTTTCTTACCTATAATTAAGAATAATTAAAAACTAATTTGTACCTACAAAGAATGTTTGTACTTATCCCCGTTTTAAGCTTTAAATATAGGGGGTGCTGGCAGAAGCTGAATCTACCACCATTTCAATTAAATTCAAAATTTTTAGCCTACACTGAAGCACTAATTAATGGCTAATTTGTATCAACAAACTTTCCATGATTATTGTAACATTACCGTTATTAAATCAATTTTTTGTAGGTACACATTAGTCTTTAATTAGTTCTTAATTATAGACTAGAGATTTTTGAATTTAATTGAAGTAGTTGAATTTAAATAAACGTACAATTTTTTTTGTTGGTACAAATTAGTCTTTAATTAGTACTTAATTATAAGCTAGATATTGTTAAATTTAATTACGGTTAAACGGGGATAGGTGCAAATTTTTTGTATAAATTAGCCTTTAATTGGTACTTAATTATAGGTTAATTTTTTTAAATTTAATTGAAGTGGGGTGCTGCCGTTACGGACCTCGTATGCACCTTAGTTATGTTGGTGCATGCATCCTTTCGACTTATTTACATTTTACACAGGTTAGAGGAGATAAATAGATGTACCTGTCTTTATATTTGGAAAAGCGAAAGAAACTTAAATTAATGTACAAATAAAAATTGTTGCTGCAATTAACAACAACACAATAGTGGGATCCTTTGGATGTTTTGTTTTTACGCACAAAACACACATAAAAAAATATTAATAATTTATAATTAATATTATAGTTAATATATTAAAAAATCAATTTTTCGGTTTACTTCCTTTATTACCACTTTGTGATCTGTCTGGGTTGTGTGGACTTATGATGAATAGTTCATCGCAAGTCTACGTGCACACTAACTGCAAGCACTGGTAGTTGATAGAATAGGATGCAATTGTTACCACCAGAAACGGCTAAATGAAACATCTAATTTATCTGCTCTAACCTGTGTTATTTATGTTGAAAATGAGAAAGTATACAGGTTTTACATAAAAGTTTTGTAAGCTGGCTACTGATTTGAGTAATGTTAATCCACCACGGTTCATAAAATCGCGTTCGCCGACGAAATATACACTAAAAGTTGTTGCATATAATTCACACGTATATGCATGAATATAGTGCATATATTTACTTAGTTAGTTTACATTTAACAACTTTTATTGAACATTTAATATTAAACTTATACTTTTTAATTTAAGGTTATTCGAGTTTCTCGATAATACGACATGCTTATAAATGTTTATTGCATTTTGGGAAAATGACAACGTATATGGATAAAATATGTTACAAAGATATAAAAATATCAGATTCGAATGAAAATATGTGCATACGTTAAGCTCTCGTTTATAGCTTAAAATGTCAGACTGCGGTGCAATATTCAAAGTCCATAACTTCAACTATAGACGACGCGGCGGTCATATTTTAACTAGAACCGTATATTAAAGCGTTTAATCCTTTACGGTTCTAAATAAAAAAGGTTTACTAATACTTTCTATACATGCGTAATATATGTATTGAATCCGAATTACTTCAAAAGTATATAACTTCGCAAGGTTCACTTTTCCATAAAAGCAATATTACAATTTTGAAATAAAGACCGTTAACGTGAATGTGTCATTAATGAGAAGATAATTATGCATTTTGCGTTAGTCTAATAATAGTGCAATTTCCTTGAATGTCAACTAGAATTGGGTAATTATAATCATCGACCTCCACTTAACATCTTTTAATGAATAATTAAGTACAGTAATTACAGACAATTGATGTCTCCTTTATACAATTTCAACTTGTGGATTAATACAAATTTTATTAAGGAACATTTACTGACGAGACAAAAAAGCATGGATAATTGAGTTCCGGTTGTATTGTTTTTATAGCTTTTGCCTTGTCGGCATATTAAAGTTATTTAATAAGACTTAATGATTCGGTAAAATTTATCTTTTAAAGCACATAGGATCGGATAAATAATAATGTGTTCAGTGGAAGTATAATATATAATTGAAGTATTTTGTTAAAAATAAATACCTACTTCGTACTATAGGTAGTTATTTTATTATTGATGTTGTTTATGAACATCGATATGATTAACAACAATGCATCAACAATTATTAACGCATGTAGAATAATATCTATTAACGAAATAATTTAATCACTTGTTGTTGGTTATTTTTGGACATTTTTAAGATAGTACCTATATCATTGTCTATTGATTAACAGTTATGTAGTTATTTTTACTATTTATTGGAACTATGTAGTTCCATTACTTCTGAGCAACTTTTAAAGTATGTGGAACGGTATTGCCAATTTGAAGTTCCAGAGAGGTTATTGCAACGTATCTGCTACCCAAGAATTGTTCCCATTTTGGTTCCGGGCACGTATTAAATCCGTAACAATTACGTATTTGTAACTAGTGGCAAAAACTTAATAAGTTCCACCGGTAGATACTGGTACGTAGCGATGACTAAAAATGTTGCTTGGGATACTTAATACACAGTGCAACAATTTTCGGGTTATCACTTCCAGCCCGAGTGGCTACAATGCGAAATGAAAGTAGGCCAATAGACTAACAAAACCACTGCGGGGTTTGGCTATATTAGCTCGCATTTCTTTTTTATGACCTCCTGAAGTTGGCATGTTTTTATGCCAATTTTTCGACTTTTTGCGATGCGTAAGTTAATAAAATGAATCAATGTATGACCGAAACAAGTGGAATTAAATATTTTGAGTTTGAAAAAATTAAAATATCCTGATTTATTAGCCTTTTAGTGGTTCAAAATGCCCTTATTAGCCCATTTTTGGTACTTTTTCAGTACATTTTTCGAATTTTCACCCAATTTTCGAAATGTATTTCGGAATTTCATGAAAAACAAAAAAGGAGTTCAACTATGTCGTTCGAGCTCTTTTCGATGCTGGTTGGAGTGGGAAATCGCCGCTATCATCGTTAGAGTCTGCGTCTGAATTGGTAACCAGAAATTGACGCATTTGGTACAGTTGACACAGGTTCATGCAAAGAAATAGTATCACTCAAGTAAGGTCGATGTTTTGTCTGTTGTAATGTGAAATGGCCACAAACGTAACAAAAATTGTTTATATTGCAAACCCTTTTAGCGTCACAAATATTCGTCTTTCAAACGTAAACAGAACAAACAAATCACAAAGTCGCAAATATTCGTCTTACAAACGCCAACAGCAGAACAAATAAACTAAATGACACGTACGTCAAAATTGGTTCGTTCAATGAATGTATGTCGCATCATGTTTTGGAGATGGCTCTAAATTTTGTTTTTGTACTTTGCGTTTATATCAAGGCTCATTCAGAACCGAAAGTAGTGCTGAACTAGCTCATTTGAGTTTCGAATTAGAACTAGTGTAATTTAGTTTTTCGAGGTTGTCAGTCATGAACCATGACAAATGAGATGTCATTGAAATCATTGTTAAATTAAAATTTGAATTTTCAAATGTCAAAATTTGACATTTATCGATTGTTGGTACCAACCACGAAAAATTCCCCAAATTTTAAAAGTGCGAATTTTTATTTTAAAACGGATAAAATTAGTAAAAAAGAGGTGCAAAGTACAAAAAATAGTATAAAGAACTCGTTTTATAAGACATTTATTGCACTCATGCTTTAAAAAACTCCCGCTACGCGGTCGTTTTTTAAACTAGCATTCGTGCAATAAATCATGTCGTATAAAACTTGTTCTTTAATATACAATTTTTCATTAAATTAACAAAAACCAAAATTAAATCCGAATTACACTAGGAAAATTGAGTCAAATGTACTGAAAGAGTACCAAAAATGGACTAAAAAGGGCATTTTGAACCACTTAAAAGGCTAATAAATCAGGTTATTGTAATTTTTTCAAGCTCAAAATATTCAATTCCACTTGTTTCATTTATACCTTAATCCATTTTATTGACTTACACATCGCAAAAAGTCGAAAAATTGACATAAAAACATGCCAACTTCAGGAAGTCATAAAAAAGAAATGTGAGCTAATATAGCCAAACCCCGCGGGGGTTTTGTTAGTCTGTTAGCCTACTTTCACTTCGCGTTGTAGCCACTCAGGCTGAAACTTCTTGTTGCACAGTGATATCTGGAGTAATACCAAACAATACCAATAATACTGAGAATTATTCCGAATACCAATTATCTCCACATAATTTCGAATACTACCTGTAATACTTTAGTATTATTAATGGAAGTATTATTACTATTATTAATTTTACAAAATCATCAATTATCCTTAGAATTCACATACTACTATAAATTGTTACCTACCGGGAAGTCAAATCAAAAAGTAATCATTTTTAGATTTATATAAACTTATTTACAGCAAATAAGGGTACAATAAAATAAAAATAATTATCAAACACAAACAAAAAATAACATTCTTAAATAGAAAGCAAAATTAAAACAAAGAAAATGCCATGGATCATCCATTTGTTCTACATATACTAAAAAATAAATTCTCCTGTGATGTACACTTAGATTAAGGCTGGCGGCTTATTGAAAAGGAAGGTCTGCTAACAAGAAATGATAAGATAAAGAAATAAGCAAATAATGTTCAACGACAGTTCAATGACAAAACAGAACAGTAAACACATGTTGACCAGATCAATTCAATAAAATATTTATAAAAATCCAAAATTTCTATAAGAAAGTAATATGTAATATGTATAATTACATAAATAATGTTTAATACTCCGTAAATGATATTTTTTTATATCTCCTTTTTATTCTGTTAAAAGAGACTTCTACTTTGTATGAGTAGAAATATTTGCTTATTTAGCTTTAAATTAAACAAATGTACGGGGTGATCGAAAATGATGGACGGTTTGAATTTACTGCCACGTTAAATTATTGTCACTTTGGCAACACAAATACTTTTCAGACTTTTTATCCTTCTTTTATTTTACAGTGGCGTCTTAAAAATAATATAGCTTATAAACTTCATTAATTTTAAATAATAAACTTACTTGATAATATAGTCGTCTGACAAACCATAGTTCTGAAAAGAAATGTTTTGTAAAATAAGAAAACAAGCGAAATAAAGCAAAATTTCAGTACAACCCGGAACAACGTGACGAAAGACAATGATGTAAACGAGGAAGTAACGAGTTGGCGCTGTAATTTGACGCAACACATTTCAATAGTGCTACACTAACAACGTGAAATATACTAAAACCCACGGCGCGAAATTCAAACCGTCTTCACTCAATTTGGATCACGCTGTACTAATGTCTTGGAATAAAATGATGCATGCTTAGTATTCACGTGTTTTAAAACAATTATTAGTCTAGGGGTAGGTGATAAACGAAAAAACCTTATAAGTTCAATGTGTCTGGGTTTTAAAAGTTGCTATTAGTCGTTCTAATTCTAAATGTGCCAAAGAAACCTAAACATTTTATATTTAACCCCCATGAACATGCCCACTGAAGTTTATAAAGTAATCAATTAAGCGCTAAATTATGTATTTTCCTAATTTTTCAAAAAATTATATCTAATTTTAGCATAATTGGTTCAAGAACCAATTCTAATAAATAAATTCTTAATTTTAAATAGATTTTATAGAATATTATTTTTTCCTAGAACGCTACGTTTTGTACTGACAGATCAGACTACACATAATTTAGGTGTGGAGGATTTGGGTTGCGAAGCGTTTGAAATTAATACGCAATCATTCCATCTTTTCTGCAACGTTCATCCTTCTCTTATATTCAACCGATGTATTGTGAAAGTATGGAAATGTTTAGAACAGCAAATTGATAGAGACAAAATTTACGCAGGGTTCCTCGCTGAAGTTGCAAATAATCGGGACACAGTAACTGAGCAAGCACTGGATTGCATTACCCGACTAATTAATCATGATTTTGGTCACAAGCCATGGAACTACTTCAACGAATTTGATAAACACATTGTCCCGAAGAACGTTTCTGTTGCTCTCAAAGATGAAAGATTCAACCGCCTTACTCTCATCTGTGCGGTAACCTCTTTCATTTCGAAGATGGTACCGCATTTCTAGACAAATTTCAGCATGTCATAAATCAGTTGTCATCCATCTTAAGATCATTCTTGGAATTAGAATTCCTACCGATTATGTTTGCAGTTGGAGCATTTGTTGGTCTGCATTTGATAGAACCATTTCTATCCCTTACAACTTCCAGTCAGACTGACTACAATAAACTCATCCCGGCATTCAAGCAGCTTTATAAAGACCTGTCAAAAACTGAACCGGAAGACCTCCTTCAAATTTAAGAGCGTGTGTGAAGAGCGTTACAATAACTGTCGCTACAAGCAGGAAACCCTCGATGTTATGGTCATTTATGCCGAAAAGTTTAAGGAACCTATTCTCAAGATGTTGAAGAAACTTCTCACAGAGCTTGCTAATGCATTTGCTTCACAAAAAGGTAACATATTTAGATTTGGAGATACATCAGATACTGATGAACGATAATGAGTTGATCTATTGGATTCCCCTAAATTAGAAGGAACTCCAATACATGATCTTAACGAGGAACGATCAGTTGTATTTATCAACTATGAATTGGGTATACGAGCAGCAACGAATCTAGATGCAGCATCCTCTGCTTAGGTTAAAAACAAATACTCTGATCTAGTGGAACAGAAGAATCCCGGAGACTTCAATCGTTTCAGAAAGTAGAGTGCTGCTGTAAAAGATCTTATTTTTTCCTGGAACAAACAACAAGATATCCTCAAGAAAGAAAACCTGGAATTGCCTTATATTGCCGTGTAACGACGACGAAACAAAGACTTAACTTCCCTGAAGAGTGTTGGTGGCCCATTTACTAGTCCCGGTGATTTGGAAACATATCTGAATACTGAAAATCCTCTGGATGACGTAGTAAAGAACAAGGCCCTATACCTTGAAGTGGGGTACGTCAGGGATATTTCAATTTCAATACCGAAGACGTCGGACATATTTAAACTGAAGAAAGATCACAAAAATCTTCCAACAAAAATGTATGCAGATAACCTGAAGATCTACCTCGGGAATATTACCTGCAAAAATACTGCAACCATGACGGATTTCGGACCATGGCAGACGAGTGGTGCATATTTATAAGTACTATACTTAATGCTACTTTTAGACAAAATGAAACACCTTAGGTGAAAATATTGTTTCATAATGACCGAATTAAAATTACTTTTTACATATATTGTGATCATTTTACCTAACTTCTAACCGATTTTAGCTATAGTTTTATGTTGGAAAAAAAGTACATTTTTTTCATTCGTGAGTATAACTTCATGGAATATGTAGAGGGTAGTTAGAAATTTTTATTTTCAAGTTTTGGTATTTTTGCCCTTTTCGAAAGTAAATGCAACTTTTAAGATGCACAGAGTTATAAAAAAAATTATCACCTACTCCTATAATATTAGTAGCCCATTTCTAGTCCTGTACAAACACTAAGAATAGTGTTGGGTTTAGAGAATCTCCCTGTAACATCCCTCGTTCTTGGGCAATCAAATTAGTTGTTTCTTTTCCATTATTTATTTTAATAAAATTGGTATTTAAGATTTTACGTATTACATTGAACATCTTACCTTTAATACCTTGTGCAAGTTTATCGCATAAAATATTTCTATCTACGGAATCGAAGGCTTTTTGAAAGTTTATAAATGTAGTATATAGTTTACCTCATGGTACTGATATACGTAGCTGTCTTGATCTCGTTAATTAGAAGGTTTATGGCATCTTCACAACTTTTGTTTCTACGAAAACCATATTGCTCTGGTGGAAAGGTGTTTTCTAATTGATTCATAAGTCGATTATTGATGATTTTTGTTAACAGCTTGAACTGCGTTGGAAGTAATGCTACTCCTTTATATGAGTTGGGGTCTGTAGGGTTTCCTTTCCCTTTATTTAATGTTTTAACTTTGGAGGATTTCCATGCCTTTGGAATTTCTCCGGTTTCTATAATTTTATAGAAAACCCACTTACCATTACCCACCATTTAGTTAATAGAGGGTACACTAAAATGATCTGTCCGTTAGTGACATTGTTTTTGCCAGCTGCTTTTTGTTTCTTGAGCTTGTTGACGTTTTGAGAAATTTCCTGTTCTGTTATTTGATCATTATACCAGCGATTGCTTTTGGTGTCTGTTGATTGACCTGGAAAGTTATCATTAGATTGTGTAAACAATGATTTAAAGTGTTCTTCCCACTCTTTACCTAAAATATGGTTGTCATTGGGTTTCAGTTTTGAATAGTCCATGGCTTGACTTCTGCTTCTAAGAGCTTATTCATTAATGTTGTTTCTTCGTAGCTGCTCTTCAGATGTTGAATACATTATAATTTCGTGTTCTTACATTAATTATCGAACTAGGATTTGGAATATTCCTTCTTATGTAATTCAGCCGATTCTCTTATTATTTCCGATAGGATTTCAGCTTCTGTCGTTAATGTCACCACATGTCACCACCATTATATGAAGTTAACTTGCAGTTACTATTACTTCATTGTTCTTGTTCCATATATATTCAATTAGTTCTATAGGTCTTTTATTTAAAATTAACTATAAAGTTAGTTAGTTTTTAATAATAAATTAATTACATTTTTTATCATATGTATACCTAAATAGGAGTACAATTTTAATTTAGAAATATATTTTAATCTCGATTTTCTCTTTAATTCAATAAATCAATCGATCAACACAACTCCTACATGTACTAATTTTATGAAAGCTAGAATTTGTAAACTTTTAGTGCTTTTATTGTTATGTGTTGGTTCTAAAGATTAAACAGTAAATTAAAATTGCAACAATAAAATTTATGCATTATTCATAGGTTCTAAAAATAAATTATGTTAATAGATTTCGTTTTGTAATTAGTTGTAAAAACGAAATTGCCAAAAAATTATTACGTCAAAGGAAATTTAATTAAATTGACGAATCATACTACTTACTCGTCAATAAACAAGCTTTTGTTATTCTCAAATATCAACCTATAGTTGTAATTGATATACTCTATGCAGAAGTTTCGTCGTTATTGTGGAAGATATTAGGTACGACATTAATGACAACAACAGCAAACAAAATAACCATGCCTATAATGTATAGTTTCATGTGAATAGTCTATCTTTTCCAAGACCTTGGAAGTTAGAACTGTTTTCAACGATTCCTCTACTCGATTCGTTCTGATACAGCTTCTGGATACAGCCGTGAACACACATTTGTATTATTCTAATTTATTGATATTACATTATTGTGACAAAACTGAAATAGCCAAACATCCACAGGAGATAACACTCGTTAAAAATGTAAACTGGCAGAAAATTAGTTGAGAACTGTTATAAATTCAGAAATTCGCACACGCTTCAAATATATTTTTTAATGTTTCTCGTTGTAATAGTCAATATTGCCAAAGTTTCTTCCATACTACATTCAATATTCGCCGTCTAGCTAGAGACAAGGGGACAGTTATGATAAACTGTTGAATACATACGCAAAGAAATGCAAATTCTAAAGTTTGTCAACAGAATCGAATTAGTATGTGAAAAAACTGCTTATCTACAATGCTTGCAAACATATTTTGAATTGTTAGATCAAGGAATTAAAGAAGAGATATTTCCTTAGGAAGGAACAGGAGTTGTGATAAACTAAAGATTCACGATAAATGATGGCATGCTTACTTGATACCTTTCTAAGGTACAACCGCGACCAAAAAGATGGAAACACCAGCATTAATCAACTTAATGCTTTTTTGTAACTTTAGACACTGTAAGTAGGTTTAGTACTATAATTTATTTTATGTTTCAATTCTATATTATTTATTGTTCATACCTGTGATACGAACTATATAAACAAGTCCATAACAACCAGGGCTCTATAAGCGAGCGTTATCGTTTATAAAGCCCGCTCAGCGTTTACTTTGTAATCGGAGCCGGTGTTATGTTCAACAGTGATTTGGATAATAGTATATTTTTTGTATTCTGTTTGATTTTTGCAAATTTAATAAAAGTTGTTACCATTCGACAAACATAAAAATTCCTAGTTTTATAAATATAAACAACGTCCTTGGCAACGCCAACAATTATTAATTAAAACTAATGTTTTACTTGTAGGTACATATTCTCATGGAAAATAAAATATTGTATGAACCACGAGCGTTACTAGATGGTAATTCCCATCGCGTGACATCGTCGCCATCCTTACACTAACATCATAACGCCCTTGATACATAAATAACTATAAAGGTTATTTCAATGTCAGGATTTTTGGTAACAACTGACAAATTTATTAAAAACTAATATGACATTAGCAATCTTTATTTTAACTTGTTTTAACTCAATAGACTCTATTTACAATAGCAAAGAAATTGGTATTTCCGTTTTTTTTTTGGCCGCGTTAGTATACATACATCATTAAATTCAAGGCGTATTACAAAAAAATATCTAAGAGAAGAAACGATTCGAAACAGATCAGACAACTATCAGAAAACCTGAAATAAATTACTAAACTCGAATTTTAGTTTAATAAAATGACTATATAAAATTAAACAAGCACACTTGTACCTTTAGTAACTAAAGATAATTCCGTTGCACTCGCAGAAGAATAGTACACGATTTTATAATTTGTATTTTTTCATTCAATTAAATTTTCAGTTATGTACATGTATACTGTTACTTGCTTCTTTACCAATACTGTATACATATATAAATATATATAATATATTCAACAAGATCGCAAATCTACCAGTGTTTACGGCCAATAGTTCGAATAGGCGCTGTTTCTTTTTATTTGTTTTAATTTTGTATTGTTCCATCCTTTTTATTTTATTTAATGTAATGTTTCATTAATAAACCAGTTTTAAAAAGTAATTATTTCTCCCCTTGTCAGTTAATGGGTCGATCATGTAAAGCATCTAGCTTTTACTCTTGCAATACATATCAATCAGAGGGAGGTCCAATAAAAAAAATGCTTTCTAGGCAGCTTCGGTGCCTAGCCAAGCTGATGAAAGCATGCCTTCTCGGGTAAGGAAGAAAAACTGTAGCCCCCTGTCAATGAGATGTTTGGCACAATAAAAAAGTTTCCTAGGGATGGATTTCCCCCTTAAATTCGGATAAATTCTACTAGGGTAGGCCAGGTGTTCATATAGTAGTTGGATGACTCGGATCGATCTTATTGCTAACCCTTCGGAATACGAACCACTGCAACACTTGTATAGTTTTATTTTATACTTTCTTTCTAGCTCCTTAGTTCGTATTTAAGTTATGAAAGCGAGCGCATACCGGGTATTCTACCTGACTGTGGCAGAATAAGATTGAATCCGACTATAGTAAGATGTTCAGCCATCCCGATTCTTCGCACAAAAATAAATAAATCAGATCTTACAATCTAAGATTATCAAATTAATCAATTTTTATTAAAATGATTAAGATTAAACGTTCCTTCTATGAATGATGATGAAGGAACAATGGCAAACTTACTTCATAGCGAATTAAAATTATTATTGAAGATTGACTAAAAAAACTTCAGAAAACTTATTTTCCTACTTATTTGCTAATAATTTGAATTTAGAATTTGTTGAAATCGATGAGAAAATTATTGAAAGGTTGATGTCTAAACAATGACAGAACACGTGACAACAACGTTTCATTGTGTGAAGTTGCAAAAAGTTATTATTTTCACTGTCGTTGTTGATGAATAATTGTTACCAAACATAAAAAACACAAAACACCGAGCTTCAGATAAACGATCATTCTCTGTGAAATTACCTGCTAATGAGGCAGCAAAGTGTCATTGTTTGGTGCGTTTAAGTGATGCCCAATCATAATTCCATATAATTATTAATTATCTTCAAATTATTTTTCTCATTTCCTGTTTGTGCAATGGATTAGATTCATGTATAATTGTATATATTTTATGAAACTTAATCTTTAATTTGAATTATTTTCTAGTTCACACATTTCTTTTATCATTATAAGACAACTTAGATACACATAGTTTTATGTGAAATTACAATTAATATTTATAAATTTTTCAATTGGCATATTTTGTTCTCCAAAGCTATCAATTTATTATTAATACCTAGTCGGAATCAATCTAATTTAAATGTATTGTTAATGTTTTTCTTTGACAAATAAGCTTTTTTTTATAACGATCTATTGTAATTTGTAAATATTATTCTTAATTAATAATGGGCTTATTCTGCTTTTTATAAAAGGTTCACCGACCATTGAATTAGTTGCTAAGCAGCTGCAACCTCTTGATGAATCAACTGAATTTGAAACCGGTAAAAAAGAAAGCGAAGGCGAATCCTATTTTTTGTGGTTGTATCCTTATTTAGAGGTTGAAGATTGAAAATCTAGATGCTTGTATTAGTGACATTAGGAAAGATAAGTACGAAGATTAATTTGAATTAATCAATGACAATTAGTTTAGATATAGGGAAGAAACGTTATAATCACCTAAAGTAGGAAAACCACTTGAACATTTCGTATAAAAGAAGATTCAATCTTTGAAGATTATATAATTAAGTCAAAACCTATATAAGTAGGAATTTAAATTAAGTTTTTAATCCTAAAAAAACTAATGAAACAAGATTGAAATTGTTTGGAATTTTTATACAAATACTAGAACTCTTTTTTAAATCAAGTCTGTATTGAAGAAAATGAAGAACACAGTTATTAATAATTTGTTACAAACACAGTTGTAAAAAAGGTAGAATAAAACTACTATTTTCCCTAATTTTCGTAGTGATTTTATTTATGTGCTTACTGCAACAAAGTACATTCCAGACGTTCTACACAATTAAATTCTCCTCCTTCACAAAGAGTAGTTACATAATTAATTATTCATAAACTTATTATCCAAATAAATGTATGACTTATCTGAACATGTTTTGTTTTTGTTTTGTTTGTGTTTGGGCGAGGAATCAGGATGGCGGAGCATCCGTCGTACCTCATGGCACCGATTGCTATGATCATTTGGCCGACCCAACTAGAATTTAGCCGAATCTGGGGGAATTCCACCCCCAGTAGGGATCTTTATCGTGCCAAACATCGCATTGACACATCTGAACATGTAACAACTTTTAATACCACGAGATCATTTGAATTTATAATTAAAGTTGGCTGTGATTTTTAAATTAGATTGGCAACACTAACTGTTCACTTCACAGTTTGATTTGAATTGTCAAAGTGACGCTCCAAAATGTTTAATCTAGAACATAAAATTGCATAACCTCTATTTACACAGCGAGTCAATTGGCAGGATCGCCAAACGTATAAAAAAATTCCCGCCTACTTTAATTTTAAATTTAAATGATCTCACGGTATGTAACTCATAACTATGCAAAAACAACGGTATGACAAATCACAGTTATTTATCTAATGATTATACGATTATATAAATGACCATGTGAGAGATATCCAAAATATATAAAGAATTAGATTGATGTTTTACAAATTGGTTAAGATAAGGTAAAAGATTAGTTAACAAAATCTTTAGTTAGAAAGGAAAATAGTAAAGAAAGATTAAGAGATTAAAAATTAGAGTTTTAAATATATTTAAAAATAATAATTAGTTAACGTTATTCGTCGAGTCATGTTTCTTGAACTGGTTTTTGAATAACAAGTTAATTTTCAATACTATTGTCAATATTCTCA
Organism: Agrypnus murinus; assembly: GCA_929113105.1. NCBI lineage: Eukaryota > Metazoa > Arthropoda > Insecta > Coleoptera > Elateridae > Agrypnus > Agrypnus murinus. The sequence continues at coordinate 94,353,431 of OV816024.1, read as the reverse complement.
GTGCATTCTATTCTCTTTAGTAATAGTATTCAAGATGGCTAGTATTTGATATTATACACCGTCTAACCGTTTTTAATGTTTTTGTCAAGTCAAATTTATTGATCGATTGTATTCCTTACTTTATGTAGTGCTGTCACTATTGCAATGAGAGTTTTATTAGACACTTCATTTCTGCTTCGTGCTGAGAAATTCCATTCCCTATAGTATACTTTTTTCTTAATCATTGTAATTTTGTCCAGGATGCACAATACCCATCAGTTTGAACCCTATACGTATTACCTTCAATAAGAAATAATTTAGAATTTTTGCTAATCTTAGAACAGCCAAACTTACTTTGTTGTATTATCAATCATCAAATTTGTCATATATAATATAACAAGTGGTCTAATTTTTTCCGACAAAATTTGTCATTTCAGATATGAGTAGCTTTCGCAACGAAAACTACACGAGTCGACGCAGGAGACGAGTGTAATTTTCCAAAAGCAAAAGCTACGAATGTCTTAAACGATAAATTTTGCAAGAAAAAATTAGACCACGAGTTGTATTCGGCTTGACAATCCATCGAGCAAATTTTTATTTAGCGTGTGTAGTTAATATTAATTTAATTAAATTTGACATTTCATTTTGACATAAATTTTTTCACTAAGACAATCCAACTCGAAAATTTTTAACCAATCAAATTACAGAATTTTTCAAATTGGGACCAATGAAATTAGTTTTATAGTGAAAAAACCACTAGTGGTTTTTTCACTAAGAAAAAACCACTTGTCAAAATGAAATGTCAAATTTAATTAAATTAATATTCACTACACACACTAAATAAAAATTTGCTCGGTGGATTATCATGCCGAATACAACTCGTGGTCTAATTTTTTCTTGCAAAATTTATCGTTTAAGACATTCGTAGCTTTTGCTTTTGGAAAATTACACTCGTCTCCTGCGTCGACTCGTGTAATTTTCGTTGCAAAGCTACTCATATCTGAAACGACAAATTTTGTCGGAAAAAATCAGACCACTTGTGATATTATTTATGACAATCGAACTCGAAAATTTTTAACCAATCAAATTACAGAATTTTTCAAATTGGGACCAATGAAATTAGTTTTATAGTGAAAAAACCACTAGTGGTTTTTTCACTAAGAAAAAACCACTTGTCAAAATGAAATGTCAAATTTAATTAAATTAATATTAACTACACACGCTAAATAAAAATTTGCTCGGTGGATTATCATGCAAAATTTATCGTTTAAGACATTCGTAGCTTTTGCTTTTGGAAGATTACACTCGTCTCCTGCGTCGACTCGTGTAATTTTCGTTGCAAAGCTACTCATATCTGAAACGACAAATTTTGTCGGAAAAAATCAGACCACTTGTGATATTATTTATGAAAAAACCACTGGTGGTTTTGTCACTATAAAACTAATTTCATTGGTCCCAATTTGAAAAATTCTGTAATTTGATTGGTTAAAAATTTTCGAGTTGGATTGTCATAAGCACGACCTCCTGGATTCGACGTTTGATGTCTTAATACGGCCAGTTCAAATTTTAAAAATATCATTATGCACATGTTCTCCGCATGGCGCTAGCTACCGGGGGATTGGAGATCAGAACCGCGCCGGTAATTTGAAATGGTTCGAAAATTAGCTTAAATTTTTACACTTTTGACAGTTAACATACTTCAAATAAATTACAATTTATGCCATCGGCAGTGGTGATTCTAAGAAAAAGCATTTTTTTATGAAAAGTATGTATTTGTCAATGTTTAAGTACTTTTTTAGAAAGAAGTTTAATGTACAATCGCGTTCCAGATATGTTGTTGGTGCTTTTTTGGCAAGATTAGTTAATATTGATTTTAGAAGTATATTTAAAATTATTCTTCAAAGGTCCTTGTTGTAAATCTTGAGAATAGATAAAGAAGAATTCTAAGATAAAGAATTCTGAAGTCAAGATCAGCTAAAATACTGCAATGATTGCATTCTTGAGGTAAATATTGAAATCTATTTAAAACCAGTTCTGTTATCTGGTTTATTAATATGAAATTTTTACTAGGGCATTTCAAATCTCCACGATCTTGTTGATTGATTAATCCTACGAGCGATTTGAGGAGCAATTGCTCAAGGAATTGGTCAATACATACTGTACATCATGAGGAGTGTTCGAAAAAGATGTCTAAAATGTGTTATGATAAAAGATTTTTTTTAAATATATTTCAGAAATTACTGTATGTACTGTAGGGCACCACATTACATTTTAATAACTTTCTACCAGAAGATCCGTCTTTATAGCAACTGCTTTTAAAGTGTAATTTACAGATAACAGTACTTTCGGGTATTTTCGTATCTGAAATAAATTAAAATTCTACTTTAACTATACTGTCCGGACTGTCCCTTTCTACTGTACAATGCACTAAATACGATGTAATTTAGAAAATGTATAAAGTAAAATAAATGAACATTTTACTAAAGTATATGTTTTAATCCTACCAGAAGGAAGATGTACATTTTCAATCCACCTATTTCGTAAGGTAATACTGGAAGAAAATGCGAAGAAACTCGTTGCATTTTTGTTATTTCTGTAAGTAACACATAGCACTTCTTGTGAATTGTCATTTTTTTCAGTAAAATTACTATTTTTAAATCAAAAACTTATCAAACAAAAGCAAACGCACTAAATTCGTTATAAAGTAGAATAAAGATTAATTATTCGATATACGGACCCTTCTGAACCCAGGTAAACCAATTATATTGAGTTGTAGAGGATAACTTAGAGAACAATAATCCGAAAAGACATCGCGCTGGTCGCCGGTAATTAATAAGAAAAACAATGTTAAAATGGCTATTTTGAGGTTATGATGTTAGGTTACAGTTAGTAAAAAAGTTGGCTGTATTTACGTGAAAATGGCTTAAAAATGGTGTTTGTGTCATCTGATAAGAATATTTTATAATTTCTAACTGTTTTTATGACGTTTTTCGAACGAAAACCCGTAGCGCTATGTCGAATAATTACTGAATAAAGCTTAGAAAAGTCAAATATTTAACAATAACCTTCAAAAGAGTCCGGATTTTATTTTAAAATATTATCACAGATTATAAACATTCCAAGCATTTTGCTAAGTGTACATTTGGATGTGTGAACGCATCGGATAAAATCGAACGGTTGAACGCGTCCATTCCCCCGGGACGTGGCGCCAAGCGGAGAACGCCGAAAACTGGCAAATGAACAGGCCGCATAAAGACGTCAAACGTCGGCGTCGAATCGAGGAGGTTATGGTCATAAGATTTAAAATTTGTTAATTTTATTGATGAAAACAAAATAGCTTTACATAAGTCTACCTAGTTTACACATCCTGATGGAGTAAGACATTTTTCAAAGATGTCATACAAAACCCGGCTCTTTATACCAAGCGTGTCAAAAGTATGTAATGTATGCAGGTATGTCGTAAAACATACGAAATAAAACCGAAATAAATAATTTTTTTATAGAAATTCTGAAAGACGTTGATTTTCTTTTTTAAAATTGCATATTTGTATGTCAAAATCATATTGGGACAATCATTTGTTTTGTTTCAATCGTTTTTAAATGCTAATGCTTCTAATTTTTTTCTATGATTCGGAAAGATCCTTCAATTGTATACTCGACAGTATAAAAATCTTGATACCTTTCATAAGAAAATTTTCAAGAAATAAATCATTGAATAGTTAAAAATACTTTTATTAGAATGCAAAAAGGGAACTGAAATTTTAATTAAAAGCCACAATAAACAATAACAGATAAACGGCGAAATATACCAAAGAAATATGTGAAAAAAACATCAGGTATCAAAGTAAATGCTGAAAATTCCCTGTATTAACTTTTTGACAATAACCAATTTTATTCAGTATTCGGTATAACACCCTTAGCATTATGCTGTTCGCAAATCGCGGACAAGACGTTCATAATATGGCTTTGCGCCATCTTGTTACCAAAGGACATTACTTAGCACATCTGTATCATCTTTGTTTGGGTAAAGTATCGCAAGTGCTGGAATAAGGAATTTTGGAGAAACTCCTGATATCATTCTCCAGTAAGGTTTCCGTCAAAGAAAGGAGGACTAATTATACTGATTTTCACTATTCTAGCCCAGACGTTTTGTGGACGTTGAGTGTGTGACTCAACCATCAAATGATGATTTTTCCTACTCCAGTATCTGTTCTACTCCAGTTCTGACGGTTAACTGTCTCATTTAGGTAATAAAGTTGAATCCATAAAAATGATCTGGTGATGGAAATGTTCATTAGCATGAAAAAAGTTCATCATTATTTTTCAAAATTGCAGACGTCGGTCAGGATCAAGGTCTGTAGCTTTTAAAGGTTATCTCAGTAGAGCAGTTAGCTCTTTGAGACAGAAGGGGCGAATCAAATACGTCAAAGGACGACCCGTCGACGTGTTTGCTCTCACTGGTGCTCATTGTTGTGTTAATGTAGAGCGCTCAGTTATTAGTGACAGATATCATTCAATTTTTTGTTTGCAAAAATTTAATTTGCAGTAAAAACGCCACTTCTTGTCAGAAGTAAGGCTGAAAGGAGTATTAATTGATTCCTAGTACTGTAGTGTTTAGATGACCATGTGGGAATACAGGTTGCTTGTGTGGTCTTGTACACTACTTATATGTTATCTCTTGTAGAAGACAATAAAAGACATGTTTACTTCTATGAGATATTTATTTATATTCTTGTTGTTGATTACTGTTGTCATGGCAATCACTTAGCATGCAATGCCTTCTTGAGGTAATATGGATGTAATGATTATGATGAATATCATTACTTTACACCCCGGGTAAAAAAAGGCTGAACATGTACCAAAAGAAATGAGCCGTGAGTCAAGAGGGCATTTAATGCATTCCTCGACAAAAAAATAGCATACATTAATGTCGTATTTGTATGTATTGGCATGTTTAATGTATACTAGCTACAAAAGAATTGAGGTCGTTTGCATCTTTTCAATGGTTTCTTAATGCTAAGACAATAAAACTTATGCTAAGTATTAGGTGCTAATAATCAAATAATTGAAAGGCCTTTGCTGCTGATAGCTAAGGGGCATCAATTGCTTAAGGCAAAAACATGAGTTGCTTATTGCAAGGTGTTGCCGCAAACTTAACCTAATTAAAATAAACTTCATGTACAGGAATCACTTGTTAGGACGTTCTGTAATTCTTATTAGAAAGAAAGAAATAAAATTTAGGAATGTGAACAAAACCAAGGAACAACATAATAAGTGCTTCGTGAACAAGTGATGCTTGCGTTACGATTTATTTGGTGTAACTTTTAAAATTAAAAATAACTATGCTAATTTAATTTAAAAGCGTTAGCTTAAGTAGTAAGTTTGTGGTCAACATTGATATATGTAGTTATATTCATTTTATCCGTAGGAATGGAAGAAGTGAGGTTGTACTCATAAAACAGAGGCAGCATTCATAGCATTGTCCTAAGATTGTAGGAAGTACTAGGTGAAATTGCCTGTTGGAGAGTATGATTGAATCTTCTTGTATCCTGTTATTTGAGGAGAATGAACACTTGAAGCTTAATCCGGTAGCACATATATTTGGGAGGTCTATTATTTTTTGGATCCAAGGAAGTCTTCGTAGAAGATACGGCGGTTGATATCCCCAAACCGTCGGCCTTCGGAAGCTCTTGCATTTTCTGATTTAAGACGCATTGGTTAGGATTCAATTTTAGCTGTACCCTAACTGACTGTGATGTTTTTTAATGTTTGTAGGAGATTTTTATTCTGTTTGGTTGTGGAACAAATGTACTTTTGGAATTAAATTATTTGTAATAGTTTCTGTAATGGAAGTATTAACTTGCGAAACGTGCTTTTTAATAATTGAATGGTCAGGTTTATCAACACAGAAAGTATTAGTGGATGCATGTGCATCTGAAAGAACATTGCATTGATAAATGACGTTTTGAGTATCGTCACTTAATTGGGGGTTAGAATCCTGAATTTGTGACGGATCGTGCGATATTTGATTACAGTTTGTGTTTATGAAATTATGATGAGAAATGATTTCGTTTTTAAATAGGTTAACTAGACCAAAAAATTCAGGTAAATCATTTTGCTGTAACCAGAAATCTGTAATCTCTTTGGGAGAAGAGATAGTATTTGATTTTGGATTGTATGAAGTAGGTTTATCTAAAGAAGAACCCAAGAAGGATTTTAATAGTTCGTTGATGAACGTGGTGTATGGTTCGAATGAAAGTTTATTGTTATCAATAAACATGATTAGATTCGAATGGAGTTGCAAAATGTTATATGGCAAGTTTGAAATCAGAACAATATATCTTTGAATCTCGTTGTCAATATGTAGGAAGTCAAAGTATCGATTAATCAGGACATTTGTACATGCGAACTGTCAAAAATAGGTTATTTTACTAAATTTACTAACTTTGCCATATTGAAACGTAACCAATAAAATATTTAAGTTACTTATCTTATTTAAATGATAAAAAAGGATATTTATAAACTTCTGAAAGTCGACTGCTTGCGTGAGATAATCAAATAACCAATTCTAGGAACTCCAGGTTGCAGGTTGCGTTTGTCGGTAGAGACAGAAAACCAGAGCAACGGGATATTGAAGATATGGTGTCGATCATCTAAGCACTTCTTTCGTAGCGTCGGACGTCACCAATGTAGTGTTTTGAGGATCAAAGCTCTTGTTTCTTAACGTCGGAGGTCACCAATGTAGTGTTTAGAAGATTAATGTAGTAATACAGGTTGCTTGTGTGTGGTCTTGTACACTACTTATATGTTATCTCTTGTAGAAGACAATAAAAGACATGTTTACTTCTATGAGATATTTATTTATATTCTTGCTGTTGATTACTGTTGTCATGGCAATCACTTAGCATGCAATGCCTTCTTGAGGTAATATGGATGTAATGATTATGATGAATATCATTACAGTACTTATCTTGCTTTTTCCAGCGAAATCGTGAATTTCATTGACCGTATTTAATTTTTTATTTTAAATTTGTGATACTACTAGTTAAAGCTTGACGCAAGATTGTTTTTTTTTTCATAACATTATTCCGAGACAAAGATGTACAATTGCTGTTTAAAAATATAATTTGATTTATAAAAACAAAATCCAAAGAAGATCAATGCTTGTCTGAATAAAGAAAATACAAAACAGTGAAATGTTTTTCATTCAATTTGCAAGCGAAAAAATGATTTGTGAGCGTTTCGTGCTAAGCTGCAAAACCTTCTCGTTTCGTGCGTAAACATATGGACAATCAAATTCGGTACTAATGATTTTTTTGACGTTTTGTGCGCTCATCTGACATTTACCTGCTGACTGGATACTTTTTAAAATAAGATTTCTACATACAAATTGTTGATTTTCTACTTAATAATATGTTATCTATTTTTCACATCAAATACAAAAAATTTAAAGTATTAATATATATAGTTCTTCAATGAACGCCTGACTAATTACAAAATTAGTTTGTCAAAAAACACACACATAAAACAAAGAACATTTTGCTAAGAAACTAAACGATTAAAATAAAATTAAAGGAATAATACAAAAATAGAGAATAATGATTATAACAATGTACAGTAGCATCTAAATGGCTAAAAGAGGAGTTAACTGTAACTTAACTGGTACTTAAACTATTTGCATCAACACTTTTAATATAAGGTGTGAGCAACGGAATCTTGATTCAGAGAAGGCCTTGGAAATTTTAGGTTACATCTGATATTAATTTTAAGTAGGTAGTAGAACTACTACAGATCATTTAGAACTACTACAGATCATTGAGAACTACTCTCAGTCACTAACTGACAGACCTACTGTAAATGCATCTTAGCATATTGGTTCTGATTTCGGAGCTCTCAACAATCTTTAATCAAGAAATTTTTAAATAATACAATTAAATTAAAAATTTATTAAAGAAGATGAGTTATATGGGCCCCACCTACATCCCTACACAATGCAACTGCCCTTTTAACGGAATCGATAACATTATGATGGATACAAGGTGTGTTATTAATTTCTTCAATTTTGTTGCTAATTCTGTGTTAGATAAATTTCTACTAATTTCTCTTTTGTACTTCATTAAATATGAATGTCATTATTAAAAACTAATTTTTTTAAATTTTTTTTTCAAAAACTGTTAATCCTGCAGCTCTTTTAAAAAAATGACAGTTTAAAATGTTTAAATAAACTAATTCATACGATTCAAAATTGCAAATGACCGATATGTCTATCTCTTTCTTTCAAGGCCAACTCTGAATCAAAATTCCGTTGCTCACACGTTAGTATGAGCAAAAAGTAATTCCATCAAAGGTGCCTGTGGAATTCTTAACCCATGTGTATTATAACACCCGACGGTTGTTATGAATTTGATATAATATTCTGGTGTTATAATACACATGAGTTCAAAATTCCAAAGGCACCTTTGATGGTGTTACTTTTTGTTCATACTATAGATAAAAACAACTGTTAGTTAGAATTATTAAAATTTTTGTTTGTGTTGATTCCGAAAAGATGATTCCTGAGAATGTAGAGAGAATACTTTAAAATTTTAATAACGATATCATTGTCTAATGTTTTTGGTAGTTTGAATGTTTTTCGAAAATTTACCATAATAAATAATAATAATATAATAATAATAATAATAATAAGACCAAATAAATAATTTTTCTCATATCTTTTTAAGTAATCATGTGATTTTTTAAACCCGTTCAACTTCTTGATCAATTATATGAATTTTTTAAATTAAATACCTATAAATAACTACTTTTTTTCACTACTAGCTTTAAAACATACTATTATCTAGTCTGTTGTCACCTTGTGAAGTTAGCCTTCTTGCCTAGTGGTAAATAATTTTTTATTATTGACTACTAGTCAATAATCCAGATTTTAGTGTAACACGGGGCAAAAATTCATCCCATTATACACTGGCATCCAGGAAAAAATCCGTGATCGCGATAGTACGTTTTTTATGTGAGAAGAATAAAAGGAATAAAAGTACTAGTAGTGAAAAAAATAATATATACACCACGGTTGTGAAGTGTTTTCTAGAGCCTCTCATCTTATATCCCTCGATGCTGCGCATCTCGGGATCTAATAATGCTCGGCTCTAGAAAAAACTCTTCACAACCTTGGTATATAATATACTATTAGACCCTAATTAATAAAGAGGGATAAATCATGTATAAGCACATATAAATAAAGAATTTATTATATATTAAGAATAAAAATGTATAATATATAATTATTCATATATAATACTTGTTAACACTGAAACAGCTTTAACATTTATGACAATTTACAAAACATCCCCATCGATACTTAAGGGAAGTACGATTTTCCCGTATTCACTAATGTAGAATATTGTAATCCCTCGTACGGTAAAGTTACTTCCCGTACGATTGTACTGCTTTCGGATACAAGATCCCTTCTCGTAAATATAGATGATTCGCCCGATTTGCTGTTAAAGGGTTTTTACGTTGCGTTATTAATATCTTAACCAGTTCGCAAAATATCTGTAACGTACAATAATTAAGCAAACAGAGTTACAGAGATATACAAGGACAAAATCAGCTAAAGGTCAATTTACGAATAACTGAACAGCTTAACACTTAACACAGTTTGTTTTTTATAGAAAGTTATCAAACGGTATCCACTCATGTACAAATAAATAAAACAATACCTACATTGTTTTTAGTTTTTTGCAAAGGCGTAATATAATTGTATAATTAAACGAAATTTCGATTTAAATTAAGATTAGTCATGCAGAAAATTATATTGGTTACTCAATTCTTAATAGTTTAAGGAAATTTACTTAAAAATACTATTTATTATGTCACTTTATACTGCAAATTAAATATCTTGCCTTTAAACAATTTATTAATTATTTAAGTACGTGGCTTGTATTCATTAATTTCTATTTAAACTAAAATGCTTTTAATAACAGAACATGCCTATCTAGAGTTAACCTTCATGAAAATAACATGAAATTAGATGCTGAAGTTTTCAACAGCTAACAATAAAGGTAACTTATATTTTACAATATTTTAATAAATTGCAATAGTTAATATTTTAATAAATTTCATTGCACGTACTGGCTTGAGACACATACTAGATACGTTTATATTTTCTTCATAAACGATTAAAATTTACTATAGACGATTATTAGTAAATGGATTTGTAGTTAGATTCTCGGAGTTGAAGAAACAATATACGTATAGTATAATAGGCAAGTGGGATTGCTAGCTGTGTTTGGTGTAAGCAATACACTCTGTCTCAAAGATTATATATGATTGACTTCTCCTACATATTTATGTATGTGCTCTTTCTTAATGGCTATTCATTTCATTTATAGTTTCTCAAAGTTACTTTTCGCTGAAATGCATAATTACAATTCGTTCAAAATGTAAATTTCTATGGTTAGGTTTTTAATAGAAACATTGAACGTATCTCTTTTCACGGCTTCTTCTGATATAAGAATCGTGTGCGATATAATGGCGATAATATTAAAAATGCATGTGAGGATACTAACGCATTTATATATATATATATATATATATATATATATATATATATATATATATATATATATATATATATATACAGATTATTTGCAATATACACTGTGTTTGTAAGTAGGAATGACAAATGATAAAGAAACAATAAATCTCAATACATTTCCAATAGACTTACGTGAAACAAGGCAAAATTTTCAACTGAATTACAGTGAATTATAAATTCAATATAAAAATAAAGTAAATAAATGAAACTTCAAATTTTATTACGTATCTGAAGTAAGATATGTTAAGATTTTCCTTTTTTCTTTTTCAGAAACCTGATACGTTATTAGTAACAGAAAACATTGTTTTCGTGAACCATGTTAGCTCTTAATTAATTGCACAGGGAGAAATGTTTGTATATTTTGTGCACAATTGCCGAGAAAATTAAAACAAATTGGGTTTAAAACGGTGACAGGAACAATTTGTGCAATGTAATTGCATTGGTTTGTGCAAAACAAATTGTAATGTTTATCATTTACAACTTATTATTTATATCTCCATACCAAATAGGTAACTACCTAGAACAATTTGTTTAATAAATCTTCTACATTTTGTAGCACAGTTTTGCACAATGCTGTATGAAACACTTGCAATTCTCATGTTGAATTTTTGCACAATGTTGTTGGAAACACTTATGAATATTGGAGTAATGTGTCTATAGTAGTTTAGTGCTTATTTGCACAATATTGTGCTTATTTTTCTTTAACCTTTAATATTGCTGAAAGAAACGCTAAACATTTGGTGATTTAATGATACAAATTGTGCATAGTTTTATCAAAAAGTTATATGTATATTTAATTTAAACGCAAAAATACAAAGAGAATACATTCATATAAAGAAAAAATACAAATTAAACAAAAGATCTAACTGAGATAAACGATTTACTATTTAAATTACTAACAAACCATGGCATATAAGAGTGCAAATTTCAAGTTGGAAACATGGACTTTCATCTGATTCTATACATCAACCTCAAGAGCATAACAATGGAGTACACTGAGAGAAAATTATTATTATAGTATTAAGAAATATTATAACAGTTATAAAAATTTCTAATACGTATAGGGACAAGAAAACGATTTGCTATAGCTATAATACCAATTTTGCTAAACCTGTACTATAACCCCAGCTATCTGGGTATAATTTCAATCTTATAATAGTAATAATCCTGGTCTTATAATTGTAATAATATATACTGTACCTAATATAAGCACTGGATTTTTAACTCAATAAACCAATTTTATAAAAATAATAAAATGCGTATATTGAAAACAAAATATTTATACAAGATACAAGTACAATACAAAATAAAGAATATAAAAGATATAGAAGTCTGCTCTTCTTGTTGTATTTGTTGAGTACGTACCAACACAAATCTTTCGTTTTGTTTCAAAGCAGGATGTATTGGAAGTATTCTGATATACTATTCAAATTTTCTTTTGATAGCAAACTAAAAGTATGTCTCCCCTTAGCTAATAACACTTCCTGCCACGGTTGTACGGCAAACTTCAGGAAATTCAACTACTCCAATGCACTATCATCACTGTCCTTTGCATTATAGTCATAGATGACACTGAAAATTAGTTTAATTATTTTAAAAGTTCAATGTTAAAAATGAATAAGACACTTACAATCGGGTGGTAATGGTGTTGATGATGACAAATTTTGAGTAATTGTTATGGCAGTCTTGTATATTGATGTATCTGCAATATAATTTGGATTACACATGATTACCTACGCTAATATTGTTTAAATAATACAACATAATACAATAAATAACACATGTTCCACTTACCAACTAGATTTTATAACAGTAGCACATTAAAATCCACTACACAAAAATTATTGTTTTGGACGTTAGAGTTAGACGGCATGGCCGCCACATCAACAACTAAACAAAGAACACGAATATTGTTGGGTAATTTTATTTGCTATTAAGATTTCTCATAGCCGTTACGATATGTGGTTTATTGCTAGCTAAGTCATATTATTAGGCGGACGAATTACAATATAGTTTATTGTTTGTATAATTCCCTCTTGCTGCCGCATCAAAACAGTTTTCAGTAAAACCAGATTTAATAATGTAATAAACTGACTTTAATAAATGCAGTAAATGCATTATTAGTTCAAGTATATTTATTATTCCTTTTAAAATAAACGGTCTAAGAAGATGATTTTATTAAAGTATTTTTCTCAGTGTAGGCAATACTTTATTATTCTATTTTCTCAATAATGCCAAACACTGGAAGATCATCGGTCGGTACCTTTTCGAATTAATGGAAAATTTGGTTAGTAAAACGTTCCTTAAAGTGGTTGACCCAAGAAGACGAGAAAACTCGGCACCCAATTACGTCTGGAAAATGAATGTATAAATAAGTTATTTATTACATAGCACTTGCACTAAAATAAATGGATAAATTGAATGCGTCCCCAATCACAATAATAATGATTTAAAATATAGGGTAAAAATTAAAAATACTTGCAGACATTAATTAATTTTTTATTCACCTACATTACATCCGTAGTCTGCAACTACTATCATGAATATACTAAACAAATATGTTCCATTTTCACTTAGCACAGCGTTTATTGCAGTTTGTTTATGTCTGGAGTCTGCTCTGAGAGGGAATAAATGCAATTGGTCAATCCCACATTAAAAATAACCTTGACAGGTTTCGCTCAAATTGTTTTACAGTTTCCAATTTTATTTGTATTTTTTCTGCATATACAATTTAAAAAGCTACACAATACTGTGCATGATTATAGTTAAACAACTTGTATCAAAAGATACAACAAGATTGTGGAAAAACGCAGCACAATATTGTGAACTATTAATTTCTTCAGTTACTTCAATTTGCTTTGCACAATTTGTTAAAGTAAATCTTACAACCTCTCAAACAATCGTATCAACAGTTGAACCCAATTGTACAAAAAATAATACAATCACAACTAACCAATGTTGTGCAAAAGTACGCTATAGCATTTTTCTCTGTGATGGAGTTACTGTTTGCGATTCTTTTTTCCCTTATACTGCAGTCTTATTTCCTGGATATTTCCAAAGTCCTTCGGTGTCAACACGTGAGTTCTTACAGTACATCTAGACACCATCAACAATTTAAAATATGTGGGAGTGATTCTTCTCTAGAAACTTGCAAAAAAGAAAATTTAAGAAGTTGTAGTATATGTTAAGATGGTAACTGTAGCATTAGAATAAAAGAGTCTAAATGGTCTGACGAAAAGATAATAATTGTATACAAAATGAGGTCCAGTAATAGATTTATCTGTCTAGAGAAGTTGTTACATGTCCAGCTGGGAAATATCAACTACCGTCAAAACAACATGACCTAAAAATGAGAACCGTGATTATTGTCTACCATTAAGCATTTAGCGTAATAATCTTATTGTTAACGGTTTGGCGTCGAAGGGACGTTTACAGAATAAATTACTTTTTAAATTAACGTTTCAAGAACTTGAAGTTTAATGTTGTGTACCATATCTACATAATAAAAAAACTCTGAAACCCTATACTCATTAGTTATAATTAGCTTACTTTGAACCTAATTAATTAATATTAAACTCATGGATCTTGCTTAGCAATAAATTTAAGAAATTCTAAATATAATATTGTATAAAAACTGGTTTAAGGGACTGAGAGGTTTTAAATGGGAGCTTTTATCATTAGAAAAGGAATCTTGGTCATATTGATCTCTCATCCAATTATAGCTATTTACAAGGGAAGATCTTCACACTGCTGATCTAACCTTCCGGTTAGATCAGGTTCTTCCGGTTCTTTAATTTTTAAATTAATTAATTATCTGTTTATTTGACCTTAAGTTCAATTTTAGAATTTATTCGTGGATTACTATTTTTTAATATTCAGTTCATCACTAGCTAAACACATTAACTTTTTAATGATTCATCAATGTGTAAAGGAAATTTATCCTTGCAATATTCTCACACAAGCCTGCAAATCTTGTTCAGAGTTATTTCAGAGTAAAGAGGTCAAGTAAATCCATTTTCAATTTCTTTATTTTCCCAAGGATTGACAGTCTTGACGATAGAGTAACCAACTGTTCACAACAAAAATTCAAGTGAGTAAAGAAAATCCACTTGGGCACTATAAGTCAAATCAGTGTTTGTCATCAAATTATTGTTTGTCAAACCAATTTACAACTCATATATTAACTCTTTCACTTCGATTATTATCTTTCTTTTAATAAATGGTTTACATCCCTCTAAAAATTCTGAGATAACTTTAAAACGTTGTTTGAACTGCAACCTAAATTTGATAAATTATCAACACTTTACATTTTTTTCGATCAATGTACAAAAATTATGCGCTCGTCAATCGATATTTCAAATAATAACTAGCATGTAACCCCATTTACAAGACTTGTTAAGTAAGTGTACTGTTAATTAGCGAAATTGAAGTCGCGACAGGTTCCTTGTGAGACATTGTATAAAATAGTTTTTATATTTGCGTGTCCTAATGAAATTTTTTAGAATACTGTAAACAGTAACATTGTATTTTGTAAAGTTGATATCACTGTTAGACAGCTGTTCTTAGAATGTCAAACTTATCTTATTTACGCAGTGAACTCTTATAACTGGAATGCAACGCTTGCAAAACTAGTCTTGCAGATCACATAAATGCGCCGAATAATAAAAAGCTCTGTTAAGGGCGTAACGGTTTTTACTTTATTATTAAGGAAATTGTAAATTTTGATATTGTCCATATGGGATGCATTGTGTTGTGTATGTGCAAAAGCTCACGATAAACTTAACGTAATAAAATTCAGTTTTATAAAATTATATATCTTTACCTTATAAGTTATAATATCTAAAAGATCCAATGAATAATTATTTTTGTTAACAAAAATCATTCTTTGCTGAAAATACTATTGAATTTATACCTCGTTAATTTTTTTAACAAATAAGGTATTTATTCTATGAAATGAAATATAATTACGTATTCTTATTTCATCCAAGTTTTTAATTCATTAAGTAGCAATTGTTTATGTCACAAATATATTGACATACATTCTACTTTGAATTTATAATAATTTTCAACAGTACGTATAATACACCTGGCAAATTTGAACGAGGTCCTGCTGCTTAGTAGCGGCCCGCTACTAGCATGCTTTGTGTGTATGAGATAAGAATGAGAATTTCTATGTCGCGTCGCGCGGATTAAGCGAGGTTATGTAAAAAATAATTGCATAATTTTTACACTCAAAAATTTGCTGCCAGGCATTTCTAAGAGTTTTGAGATTAACTTGTCTATTAATTCACTATCTAATATTGTATAATTCATTACGAATTGGATCATCTGGCTGAGATGTTCTTTTTAACTCTTAAGGTACAATTCCACTGATGCAACACTAGGCGACATGCCACATGTCGTATAGTGTCGCTGCCGCATGTGACGGGCAAAGACAATCAATGTGTGACATGCGGCTAAGACGCATGCTTTATGTCGCTTCATGTTGCTTCGGTTGAAAGGCTCAGTATAGCATGCGTCATTGCCGCATGCCACATGTTGCTTAAATATTGCCTCAGTGGAATTGCGCCTTTACTACCGATAATCAACACCTTCTACGAGTCTTTGCTCCAAATCTAAATCTTGATATTCAAAAAATAGTCAACAAAATTAATAAAATATTTATAATTTTAGTGCTTCTGGAATATCTTGAAATAGGAAATTGGTATATGCTTTTCCTTTAATGTCTCTGAAGTTCTAAGTTCTACGACACTATTTTCACCAATTGTTTCTTCGAAGTTGAGATTCTTTAGTGTTTTCAGTGACCGAGATTGCATGTTGAGAATCTTATAGACATGTATATGTACTTTACATGACCTTTATTACATTGGTTATTCATTATCTGTATTACATCTTGAGCATTAGAAAATTCCAACTTCTTAATAAAGTAAGATTTTATTCCCTAGCTT
Source organism: Agrypnus murinus (assembly GCA_929113105.1). Taxonomy (NCBI): domain Eukaryota; kingdom Metazoa; phylum Arthropoda; class Insecta; order Coleoptera; family Elateridae; genus Agrypnus; species Agrypnus murinus. The sequence continues at coordinate 94,336,910 of OV816024.1, read as the reverse complement.
TATTACACTCCAATATATTCCCAAGCAGCATCTAAGTAGCAGTAACTGAGATAGGAACTTTGATTGAGTACGTTACGTTATTATAACTAAAGTGACTTGTTACTTCAGTTCTGAATATTTTAGTGATTATGTAGTTGTTTCTACTATTTTTTGGAACTCTGTAGTACCATTACTTCTGAGTAACTTTTAAAGTATATGGAACGATATTGCCACTTAGTATAATTACTTTAAAGTTGCTGCAACTTTAAAGTGGTATTGTGCTTGTAGCAGTAACTTTCCTGAAGTTCCTACTAACAGTCTGAAACCATTGGTTAACCTTTAAAATAAGGGAATCTTACAGTAAGTAATATTGAAAGTAAAACTTATGTTTTTTGCTACGCAGGAAAATAACTTTAAAGTGATTTTTACTAGTTGTTTTGCATCATAATGACTACAAAATTCCAGTTAGTATTAAGAATTACAACGAAGTGGCAGTAACTTCTACTACGCAATCCAAACCAATATGGTTCCTGTGGTCAAACATTCCCGTCGGCGCCATAAAATCACTATTTAACAGACTATTGGATCATCTAAGAAATTGACCTAATCGATCCAAATAATGATGGCCGGTATGGGCAAATTTGATTGGTAGTTGGATTGTCTAACAGAGGCATATCTGCTGTAGGTTAGTTTGGAAATTGGAGGTCAATTGTGTGTTTGCAGTGGTAGTAGTTGGGGCCAATACAAAATATTATTTTGCTCCCATTTTTAGGGAACAAGGGTAAAGTATATTCCCCTTTTTCTTTTGTCGCAACCTTAAAATATGCTATATCTAATTATTATGTAGTAGCAGTATAAAAAACATTGTTCATGTTTATGGTTAAATGTAAACGCTCCAGTGGGAACTTTGCAGTTACATTAGGAACTAAAAAGTGGTTACGGAAACGTTGACGTCGTTTTATAGTAAGAGACACTTGAAAGTTCCAGAATTTTTTACCTTATTTTATACTTCTTGGTAACGACAACCTTGAAGTAGAATTTGTTTAGTTCTCGTTAGTATTAATTAAGTGACACAAACTTTAGACTCGCATTTTACAGTGAATACTACTTTAAAGTGATTGATAAACTACTCCATATTTACTTGTAAAATGGCAGCTATTAATCAATTTGCAATTTGTTATGATTGTTAATAGACGTTTTACTATATCCTTCAATTAAAAACAACAAATTGATGCCAAATTGTACCTTAGGAATAATATAGAAATAGCTTCTATTATGTGTATCAACTTATAAGTATTTTTGTCATATTTTATTAAAGACATATTTTATTAAAAATTATATTTAAAGAAGGCGCGTGGTTATTTTTCGATCTATCATCATCAGTCGTTTAATAGACAAGTGGTTTATAATATTGGTATACTGGTATGACAATAAAATCAAACATTTCGTCTCTCTTTGTATGATTAAGTACTATTACAAATAAAATAGTAAACCATTTTGTGACTCGATCGCAGCATTAGCATGAAAAATGATAATATAATGTTTAGAATTAGTTTTATGTATTTATTATTTTACCCACTGATTTTTGATTGCCAGTGACAACCAAACGGTTGATCCATGTTTCAAAAATTTAAATTGATGAATTTTTAACTGCTTTTTGTAAATCGCGTAGAATGATTCTATTACACACCTGTTTGTGTAATGAGGTTTTAATATTGACCCATATTATAAATTTACCTTGTATAACACAAAGATTTTATTATGAAACGGTAACAGAGTTATTAACTTTAACTAATGTTATGTATACACAAGACTGTTTTAACGCCATAGAAAATAGTATACGTAATTAAACACCGTGTAAAAATCCATAGCTTTATGAGCTTACAATAATTGCCTTCCACATTAACTATTTATATGCAGCAATGCAGTCTGATAAAATAATTATTACCCCTAGCATATAAAACTACTTGACTTGTTACATTACTCAATGGTATCAACCATGACTTACTTAAGCATAACTTGCATTTACTTAAACAACCATTATACAGTTAGTATTTTTTTAAATGTATGATTAAAAATTTAAATTTAATATTTATTACCAAATCTAAGAAGGAAGCTAGCGATCAAAATCTTTATTCTCTCTTTAATCTAATACGATTGTGGTCATAAAAACGCAAACCCTGATCTTGATCTTCAAAAATAACGAGATTAACTTGGCTTGTTGAATAGTGGCTACCCACACAAAGTGATGTAACGCTTTTATTTCATGGGAGCGTTTTAATTTATCGATAATTGTTTATAAGTGAAAGAATTGTTAGAGATCTTGACATATCACTATTGTTATCAAAGTGGTATTTACAAATTCAGTGCTTAATAATATAAATAGGATCTTATTAATTACATTGTTAATGGTGTGAGTATTGTGAGTAGATTGATTTCTTATAAACATCAGGTTTTAACAAAGCAGGTTCACTGCTACACTAGAAATTACTTCTGGCTTATTATTATTAGAAACGTAGAGGGTTTCAACACCTAAATTTCTCGATGTGGGACTAAATCCCGTTGTCACCTGCATGAACTGGCGCAGAGTGACAACATTTTAGTGTTTTTCAATTCACTAGCAACAGATTACATTAAATGATGAAAGAATCAAATCTATATTTAGAGATTGTAATTTTAGAATTTCAAGAATTAAGCACAGCGATGATTATCCAACTGTTGTATTAGAATAGTTATTTTTTTTTTAATTTTCTTGAGTGGATAAAACGCGTCTAAAACACGAATGCAATACAACGTTTTATCCACAATCACAGTCATTTAGAATCAGATCTCATCAAAAAATAATTTGACATTTCGCTCTGACAGCGGCTGTAACGTCAAAAATTATTGAAATTAATTTAAAAAATCGTGGGACGTGTTGAATGGTTGCTATCATGTTGCTATTTAGTTGCGATTGTTTATGGACTCCATTTGTAAAAATTCATCTTACTATTTGAAAAGTGGAAAAGATGGAAGAGATTTGTGAGAACGACTTTATTCCTGAACAAATACTTGAAGAAGCTCAGAAAGCAACTTTAGATTTATTGCCGTGGAAGTCAAAGGACGCCTACGAAAAAGTATTTGCCGAGTTCAATAATTGGAAAGAAAAAAGTGGTGTAAAAGGAGCAATAAACGAAGAGGTACTCCTAGCATATTTCTACAATGTTAATAAAAAGTTTGCGGCATCAACATTATGGACGAAATATTCTATGTTGAAGACGACATTAAACGTGCACAGAAATATAGATATCTCAAAATACAGCAAGTTGATCGCCTTTTTGAAAAGCAAGTCTCGCACCTACAGACCTAAGAAGGCCAAAATTCTTGAAAACAAACACATCAAGCAATTTTTGCAGGAGGCTCCAGATGAAAAATATTTGATGATGAAGGTACCTAATAGTTGTGATTTGTGTTTGTTTGCATTCAAATTTACAGTTTCTTCTTTAGGTGGGACTTATAATGGGTGTAGCTGGCGCTTGCAGATGTAATGAGTTGACGTACTTGAAAATTGAAAATGTCCAAGATAAAGGAAAATATTTGTTTATTACGATTGCTGACACAAAAACCTGTTTCACGAAGTTTCACAGTAATGGAAGAGGGTTTTTCTGTTGACGCTCTGGATATGTGTAGGAGGTATATGCAACTACGCCCAGCTTCTATGGCTTCCCAGGGCAGATTTTTTTTACGATATACAAATGGAAAATGTACATACCAATCTGTGGGTATCAACACCATGTCAAGAATACCTGCTACAGTGGCCTGTTTTTTGCAATTACCGGATGCTAGTTCCTATAGTGGTCATAGCATGAGACGCTCCTCAGCTACATTACTGGCTAATGCTGGTGGCGATCTTATGGCCATCAAACGTCACGGTGGATGGAAGTCGTCAAATGTCGCAGAAAGCTACGTTGAGAATTCTTTATCAAATAAATTAAAAACAGCGGAAATGATTCAGAAAGAGACTGCCAAACAAGTTGCAATGAACAATACCGGTGAAACTTCTTGTGCAAGTTCAATTCCAGCCACGGTTGAAGTTAATCTGTCTTCGCCAATAAAACAAAAAAATAATAACAATGTTTTGTCTATTAACGTGAATATTAATGTAAATCTTAACAAATAAATAAATTCATTGTGTGTTTTATGGCGTGTTTTATAGCGTGTTTTATGGCGTGTTTTATGACTTATAAAACACTAAGGTTTTATAGACCACATTAAAGGTCGCCAAGCAGTTCAATTATGACCTTATAATATAGTGATTGTGGATAAATATACTTTATTTCAGGTCTGAAAGCTCAATGGACACTTTTATAAATATTGCCATGGAATCAAAACCTTATTTACAATTTGTGTACAAGTGTCAACTGGATCTAGAATTGATTCAAAGAACACCGTTTTCCAACGTAATTTTAAGTAAATAGCGGAATGTTATCTTCACTATCTGATGCGATGTCATTTTACCGTTATGTTTAATATTTTTATTCTGTTGTTGATGCTCTTCCAAATCTTCAAGTTTTCGCAACTACCTTCTTCTTTAGACATCTCAAATACCAAACCAATCTCGCCACGTACACTCAGACTGTTACACTATTAGTGTACAGTTACGCCCAAAAAAAACTGAGCAAGAGATTTTTCTAATTTGTACTTTACTTTAAAATGTCACTTTTCAGAATAGTCAACTTAGCAATTAACAATTGAAATTGTGTGCAAACGTCAGAGTTTAAATGCCTCATTTAGCGTCTACGGAAAAAGCTAGAATAATAACTTTATTAGAAGAGGGATGGTCTGAAAGAAGGGTAGCAGAAAGATTTCAAGTTCCGAAGAGTACTGTCCATAACATAAAAAAGAACTGGCAAGAAGTACATGTCATTCAAAGAAGAGCAGGAAGTGGAAGACCGAAAATCTCGACCTAGCAGCAAGTTAATAATTTAATTGACTATTTACAGGAAAATCCTTTCCAGTCTGTTGTGGCGGCACATGCCGAGACCGGTTTTCCTGGTTCTGTCAGAACAGCAAGACGCCGCATAAGAGAAGAATCAGATCTGCGCCACCATCCTGCAGCAAAAAAGCCATTTCTGACATATCAACACAAGGAACAGAGGGTGGGGTTTGCACTAGAATATTTGAGGGAAGGAGTAGGTTTTTGGTAAAAAGTGGTTTTCACGGATGAAAAAATTTTTCAATCCTGTTATAATGGCCAACTGCGTTTATAGACCACCAAATTCTCGTTTTGATGAACGATACACGCAAAATGTCGAAAGAAGCGGCCATTTCTCAGTTCATGTATGGGGTTGGATAAGTGCTCGGGAACCAAGAATTTGCATGAACATCAGAGGCAGGTTAAATGCAGAAGCCTACATTGGGATACTAGAAAATACTATGTTACCATCAGTCTCAGCTCGTTTTCCTCAAAATAATTTTATTTACCAACATGATAATTCTCCTGTTCACGCGGCTAGAAGAGTTTCGGATTGGCTACAACAACAAAACATTCAGGTTCTACCTTGACCGGCACGCAGTGCCGATTTAAATGTCATTGAAAATGTTTGGGGACCCATGGTCAAAAACATAAATAAAGGGAACACGTACAGACCACAAAATCAAAATCAGTTTTGGGCTAAAATACAAGAAGTTTGGAACGACTTGACCCCAGATTATACTCAGACACTAGTAAATTCGGTAACGAAAAGATTAAACAAAGTTGTGGAGAAAAATGGAGCTTCTATTAAATATTAATCTTAAAACGTTGTAAATGTTTTTCCTGTTTTGGTAATAAAATGTTTTCTAATGTTTTAAAGTGTTATGGTTTGTTTGCAGTTTTAGAGTAATTACCCTTTTGAAATAAATTATTGTTATTCAATGACTCATAATTAAAATTCTGAATCTTAAATTCAAAGCATCATTGGAAATTATTAGGTAGGCGACGCTACTGTGTATCGATAGTAATATTAGTAGATCAAAAGCCTGATCTACAAACAACAAATTTACAAAAAAGTTATGTAACCTCAAATAAGCGCCCAGATTTTTTTGGCCGCAACTGTACACCGGTCCAATAAAATGAAGGCGCTATAAGAATTATGTAGAGATATAGTAGCTACTTAATTGTTGTTGTCATGACGACAAAAACCACTTGCAATGCACGAAATACAAAAAAACGCGAGAATAATTAGCGATGCATTTGGTGTAGGTGCTTTGATAGGATATCTTACAATCGTGCGATACAGAAATAAATGATGCAAAAAGACAAGTTTTCTACGTGCTGTTGAGAAAGGCCTAGTAAACCGAGATATATGTATACAGAACATTCTTATAAACATTTTCTTACAACTTTCCTATAAAATACCTAAGAAATAGCAGAAAATGGCCAGTTTTCGAATTATGAAGCGTCAAGTCCACTGATCAAACGGTTACACGTATCCTAAGGTACGTATGTGTTAGCATATGTGCATATGTGTATGTGTATGCTTGTTTGCTCGAGAAGAGGATTGTGTGTATGAGTCTCTTAACACATTCGGATGATTTCATTAAAAAATACCAAACTCTACTTCGTACTCTTGACTGTATGATCAGTATAACTAGAAAACTGGCCATTTTCAGACTCTGTGCCCAGGAGGACTTTTAATCAGGATGTCATGATCTACAACATGCATCAGTCTCAGCTTAATCTGACGAAACTGTACGGGTCCTTATCAAAGCTTAATTAAATACAAATACTGCAAATATTAAATATTTTTCGTATATGGCTCATATCATGTGGAAATATTTTTTTAATGGTTTAGAAATAGTCCTACTTCTCCACACTTTACAATAGAGTTTGAAAAACTTCTCAAACTTTGCACTTAAATTAATTATTGACATTGACAGTCAAAGACAACCGGGTCTTTTTACAGTTTGGTGAGCGTTCTTCAAAACTCTCTAGTTCCTTTCGAAACCTCGAAATTGCGAATATACAAAACTTTTAAAAACTCATAAAGAAGAATTGATTATGAACGTCAAAAATGAGAAGTGTGTTAGATATACTTTTGATGACTTTGGTACGTTATGATTAAAGCAACATAACTTTTATCGACCATCGAAGTTTTTTGGTCTCTTTAACTTAAAAGAAATGTTTTTTGTTGAAATAAGATATGGGGAAATTATAAAGTACGTACATTAAGATATGTATATGGGTCATTCTTTCTGAACTCAACCACCGGCTAGATCCAAAAATTGGCACAACTTAAAAAGGCCGACGGGGACTTATTCTAAAGTTTAAAACATCTACTTTCGAATGCCACATGTCTCCTATATGAAAAAATTTATATTTGACCCCCAAAACAGGGTAAACACGTATCCGGTTCCAAAAAAATTAAAAGTTGAAAAAATTAGAAAAAGAAATATTTTTAAACTTTTTTAATGGCATTGCATTCTTCGTCAAAGAATACATCAATTTTGTCCACTCTGTTTTTTCCTAGAGTGTTTCAATTTCGAGCAAAATTGAGAACAACAATTTGCTATTTTTGAAAGTTTATCATTTTTTTCATCGAAAATGACGTCAGATAGAAAAAAATGATAAGAGTAAAAAATGCTTATTTTTACTCGACGAATACGAAAAAGAAAATTACAGATCGATTTAAAGTAATTTTGAAAGTTTTCATCATTTTAGAAGGTTTTAAATCTGTTATTCATGCCCATAGGCAGCACCTATAATCGTAATTTTCAAAATCGCTTTAAATTGGTCTGTAATTCATTTATGTAATTTTCTTGTATCTGACATCATTTTTGACGAAAAAAATGATAAATTTTCAAAAATGGCAAATTGTTGTTCTCAATTTTGCTCGAAATTGAAACACTCTAGGAAAAAACGCAGTGGACAAAATTTACCTATTCTTCAACGAAGAATGCGATGCCGCTAAGAAAAATTTAAAAAATATACCTGTTTCTAATTTTTTCGACTTTAATTTTTTTTTGGAACTGGATACGTGTTTACCCTGTTTTAGGGGTCAAATATAATTTTTTTTCATATAGGACACATGTGACATTCGAAAGTAGAGGTTTCAAGCTTTAAAATAAGCTCCCGCTGGCCTTTCCAAGTTTTCGTCAATTTTTGACCCTAACCGGTGGTTGAGTTCAGAAAGAATGACCCATATATAACTTTAGTGTTTTAGAGATGTTAAATATTTATTAACCAAAATTTCGTGAAATATTGCTTTTAAGTTATTCCGTCCGTGAGTTAGTCCGATTGATAAAAGTTCTTAATTTGCATTAACAATTCTGTACAGCAACCGTTCAGGATCAATGTTTCTATATTATGTTAATAATAACAGTTTTCAACTTACTTAGTGATTGCTTGGTCTTTTTCATTTTTCATTCAAACAGAGATTGAATAATTCCCCCATAAACAGTAAATAATTACCATTACTCGGTAAATTGCATAGTAATCGTACAAAAGATGTTATGAAGTTAATTATGAATCGGAGATTGTGCAAGTGCTAAATATTCTGATCTTACATAATATACTATGTATGTTTTATGTTTATTACGGATTTTACGTTTACTCCATTCAAATTTAGAAACGTGTAGTAAAATAATTTTCTTAACCTGAGCATATCGTCTTCGGCTAAATTAAAGAATCGAGTATCTTATCATCATCAATAGCATTTGTCGCTAGGGTATTGTCACAAAGTTCGTTCTTCATTTTTGCACTTGGAAGGTAAAAATTCTGCAAAACTGGACGTATTTATAGTGTTTTTCAATTTTTGAAATATTGTTTTTCACAATCGATACCTTTGAGTGTGGGTGTTATAGGAAATTGTAATTTTTTTTCTTCAAACCGTAACGGTGTAAACAACCAAAAGTTCGATAGATAATTACTGAAGATTTTTGTATTCTGGGGTGAGGGTTGTGCAATCTCAATAAGATTTTTAAAACCATTTAGAATGGCATGTAATTTCCGAAGGTAGCTTGTATAAAAAAGTAAAATAAAGGACGATCATTCGTTATATACATAGCAATAATCATTTGAATAGATAATTAAACTGAAAAACTTTTTCCCCTTAAGTATCAACATCAATAGTATCAAGTCCCATGTATCAACACCCAAACAATTTTGAATTTACTATTTCAATAAATTTCAAATTTAATTCATTAATTCAATCCAGACCGTTCCGGTGTCTTTAAACTCGACTTAATTAAAATACAAAAAGAACAGAAATTTTGCTAGAACATCTACTAACTATATACAAACACAGTGAACAGATGGTTGGGTAAATGAAAATATTTAGATTTTGCATTATTATTCATCCCATTTATTAGTAGCTCTCTATAGTATAGTAGATCTTGAGGTTTATCTGAAAAAGTTGGAGAATTACTATCTTACAAAATATTTCATAGGTAGGTAACAGGTAACCGTGAAGTTCTTCTCTCGAGTTATCTTTATTAAATATTTACCTTCGTCTGTATCTATCGTCTGGTTTATGTGTTAGTTTTATGTTTCACATATGAAACCCGATACGTCATTTGTGGTCATGCATTCTTCCCATCTCTGTTGTTTGCTTCTAGTTAGATTAAATTGCAATATTCCACTTGTAAGATTTTACGATTCACTAAAAAGATGAAATTAACACATCCGTATTTTGTATAAACATTATAACGCATGTCGGTAAAATGCTTTTATAAATCTTTTCCGACTAACTAAGCAGATGGTTTTCTGTCTGTTGCTAAAATTATAGGTTAAGAGAATTAAGCGTGTCTTCATGAAATAATAACTGTGAGAATAAATTAGAAGCTTTCTGGTGGTATTTAATCTTTGCGCTCAACCATACATATAAATTACTCTTTTAGGAAATGAATGCATTATAATTTTTTATTTAACCATTCAAATGAGGGAGATAATGATTATTTGGACTGTATCTATGTAACATGACAATAATGTTTGATTATCGTATACTATTTTTTGCCCGATCGGACCTATGGGTTAATTAATTTTATCAAATCGGTTAACGCGCTGCTTGTTATGAAGTTGAGTAAACAAAAACAATTTTTGTTTGAATCCGAACAAATTTTTTAGTGAGTGTTTTTCGACTAAAATGGCGAGGTACTTTATTAACATGCCATGGACGGTAAGGTGAACTTACCTCCCTGAAAGCAGTCCTTGTAATTGAACACCCGATCGGGGAAAAAAGTAATTTTTCTGCTGCTTAGGTTATTTGAAGGGTCTTGATGTAAAAATCAGAATTTTCTGCTTCTTCCAAAGGCTCACATCCAATAAGGTCCACTCCCCTTCTTCATTTTCTTGTGGTTCGGAACTGTCCAATATATGTATGTTTGTAAATGTGTACTAAGTTTTTCTTTTGAAGCTCTTCACTTCTCCCCATAATATTTTTGATTAAGGCGTCGACATTTCTTTTTTTTGACTATAGCTCATTTTGCTTTTCAATTTTCTTAGACATTTTCTCATAATTTTGTCAATACTTTTTCACTAGCACTATCCGATTATGGAAATCAATAATCGAAAATCGATTTAAAAAACAATCGATTAATCGATTTAAAAAAATAATTGATGAATCGATTATTTAAATAATAATTAATTCTTGCAGATCTTGGGGATAAAGACTGGCGAACTTCGCTCAAAAGAAGTGTCTGCTAGAAGGAAATCCGAAAACGCACCTAGGAACTGTACTTCATGGGTGGTGCGGAAAGGAGTTATTAATTCATTGTATAAATTGCGATATTGTCACATGAATATAAATTACATAGACTTAAAAATAATATATAACTAGGATATTAAACTAAAGATACTGGTTGTATACAGATTACTGACATGGTTATCATATGTATATGCAAGATTACCCTTCTTGCATGATTATATGCATGATTACTGCCTTTTCTTTGTGACTGTAAAACTCTTAGAAATAATAATAATTGAAAAGACAAGCAGGTAAGATTAATTGCGAAAAAATGTTCTACAAAAAAGCTGCTGATTTGTTTTTTCATAAAAATTCGTTATAACTCCTCAAAGATTTTCTTCCCTCAATTTTTTCATCTTTTCAGGCTTATACAACTTTTATTAATAATGCTACGTAAAAAAGCTACAAAACAATTATTGTACGACACACGGTTACCGAGATAACGACAAAGAACTGTTTGCACCCTTATTCTAATATGGCGGTCAAATGGGGAGGCTTGCGATCCCGATAACTGAGTTTTATACTGACCATCGAGCCCCCAGCAGATCCCAAGAAAAAAATCGCTGCCTACTCTAAATGTTTTATAAGTCGCTTTTTTCCGACCAATTTACTGGACTAAAATAAAATGAAAAATAAAAGAAAAAATCTATATATTTAAAACACAAGGCTTATTTTTGTTCCAGTTCGTTTGAGAGCTTCGCTGGGCCGATTTACGCGATTCTTTTTATATAATGATGCTTTCGCTGTGTAGATCAATCAACACTAATTAATTTTTATATTTTTTTAATGTTTATATTTTTAATTTAAATAAACCTAAAATGTTTAATTCGACATGCACGAAATCAGACATCCACTTGGGGCGCCATCTCACTTTCTATGGTGGCAAGTTTTAGAACTATTATGATTATAAAAGTTTACTGCAACCACCACTTGCTGTTAACGGTTGATTTGTTATTAGGTTGCGTAGACAAATGAGAATTGCTTATTTATATAGCTGTTTCATATTATTTGTTCAAAACAAATCATCGCGAGATATGTTTGCAAATTATTAAACAAGTTATAAATGATTGGTGCGATTTTTAATTATTGTAGGTCAATAATTATTATTTACTAATCTATATACTATTTAAAACACGGCTCATTTTTCTTCGTCGTGTTTTTGAAATATGCACCAATATACCTTTTCAAGAATTTTTTAAACAAGGTCGATTTTTGATTTTATTCTTATCATTTCGTAAGGTAGAATTTACGTATGTAAACTATGTATGCATGTATGTATACAGAATAAACCGTAGGGGAGGGGTAAGCCAGAGAGGAACATATGTCGGTAGAGAGGAGGGTAAGCTGGGACAGAGGAGTGCTAGGATTTAGAATTTTCAACTGGTTATGTTTGGTTGCGTTTATTTAAATAATCACTCACGAAATGCAAAGGATTGTAATCACACAACGAATGTTGTATACAGGAAAATCCTTCAATTCTTTTGACCGTCATGTCTTGACGAGGTTTCCCATAAAGTGTAATTTAGTACAAATTTTTTATGAACAAAATATCTCAATAACGATGACAGAGTTTCTTTCATAATAAGACAATATATGTATTGGATATACAATTATTGGTGAATATCTAATAGGATATTATTAAATGGCTTATTTAAAAAATATATTTGTTAACACTATAGTATAAATATAGCAAACCTTTGACGGTTCTCTTGCACAAATACTTCCTATTATGTCTATAGAACAGTAAACATCACTTAAGTAAATAATCAACTTTCTTTTACATCAAAGCTGAGCGCAATTTTTCCGAAAATATATCTTGCGAAAATTAATTCTTAATAAGAATTTTCTCAGAAACATTATATATATTATCAACAGAATAATTTCCTGTACGGATATACTTCAAAGAAAGCAGAAGATATGCAGTTTCCAGTTATCCGAATAACGTCTGCTAAGGTAAATTTGGTTTTTCCATTTAGTATAAAATACTTATACAAATTGATAAACAAAGTTATTATAAATAAATTGCATTGTCGGGATTTTTAAGTATTTTCTTCCGTAATGCTGATTAAGTGATTACTATCTAACATTTACTTCATAATTACTTACGTCATGTTTTAGAAATTTAAACTTGTTCCTATTGCATTAAAAATACACAGAAAAGTAAAAAATATTATGAGCAATTAAGAGCATTATCTTATTTTAGTCTTACATTTTTTCTGAAGTCTTTTATAGACCAATAAAATTGTGTTTAGAAGGTTTAAAACTTGGAATTTAGTGTATAAAATTAAAAATAATTCTTTATTTCGAAGTAGCGGGGTTCAACTGATGGAGGCCTGTTACTTTTATCATTTCTCTTTAATTATTTTATTAGTGAGAAAGTGATAATTTTATCGCTGTAATTAGAATTAATTTATCAACTAGTTATTATTAATAGTAAAACATATAAAAGAAGTCAAATCATAATCATGGTAAAGAATATTTTTTATTTCGCGTTTATAATAAAGCTGTTAAAAAGCACCCAAAACAGTGCGTTCATAGGTCATTTAAGTGCTTTAATAGCCCGACTTTTTCACAGTTGGTAGTATTGAAAAAACAGAAAATTGACAAAAACTTCACTCTAAAAATTCGAATTTTCAAATATCATATCAGTGTTACCAACTACCACAAAATGCTCTACATTTGAAATTGGGATTTTTGTTATTTAGAAAGGGAATGAATAAAAGGCGCAAAATAAAAAAAATAGCATAAAAACTCGTTTTGTACGTCATTATTGCACTTGTTGCATTAGTTACCGAACGTACAAGTATTGTTGGCCATAAAAAGTATCAAACATAAGTTATTGTGTCAAAATCACATCAATTATATTTAAAAATTCTTATCTATAGCGCCAACCTTACAAAAAGAATTACTATAATTGTAAAGTTTGGCAAGTATGCGATGATATCTATATTTCGCAGATGAATTTGTATTCGCTATTTTTCCTTTGCTCACATATGATGAGTACCAAATAGTACTCATAAAGTACCAATGCTGTATAAGGGGGTTTACATAATCATTAAGCAAACTCAGATTTTATTACAGACGTACAATCTTGTTTAATAAATTAACAAGATTAGAGTCTTCAAGTCTTCTCTGTAGTTCTTGGATTTTTCATCGTTAAACGATAATGAATTAAAATAGATATGTTAGTAATATAAAATAATTGTATATAATTATATTAAATAATTATTGAATTAAGTTTACCTTCGCAACCATAAAAAAACCAATAAAATAAATTGTAGTATATAAAAATGATCAAGTAGTGATAAACATGTTTGGTAGTGGCCGTTAATAAAGAATTCATGTTGGATTTTGGAATTGATTAAAATGAACTGTCTTACTGGTGTAGCAAAACCAAATAGGAATTACATTCCAAATCTATAAGTTTGAAGAGATTACCTGACTTCATTCTAACATATTGATTGGTATTTACAAAGATTACAATTTCAGATTACAAAGAAACAGAACAATAAATATAACTAGAATGTAATCATCATTTAAAAGAAATTGTGCTGTATATAGCGTACACTAATACGAGACTTTTTCCTCCCTACATCATAATCGACATGTGGATTATAGCATAGAAAAGAAAGGCAAATGTCCAGGCCCTCTAAATCGGGGCACCTAATTACTAACATAATTTACAGTAAAAAGTAAACCATATTACTTGACCTTTGATGATCTCTCAGGGTCAAACGGCTCGAAACATTTATTGAAAACCCCATTCAACAGTGATAGAGAGGTCACGACCTATAAATACACAAAGTTTGCTAGAATTATTTCGGAACCTGAATTTTTATATGTACTTTATGTGCATAGGATTCATCTCTTCATTATGAAATATTAAAGCAAAGCGTTAATTTATCAAACCAAAATGCTCAGCAAATGAATAAGAATCTACAGTATTCTTATATAAATAGTAAACTTGTATTATAGATAGGGTAAAGACAACTTATTTTTTATTATCAGTACCTATATGTTTGCAAATAAGGGCATTCTGTGGACTCTAGTATTAATCAACAGGGTTAGACTTTGTAAGAATAATATTAGTGAACTTATTATAAAATGTCACTATTTCCAATTAATAACATACTAGGTGCCAACTGCTTACCCTAACGGGTAAGCTTTAGTAACTTGTTGCTTTTGTTGAAATACGAAAAAAGAATTCAAGTTCGGATCCTCACCTCTCTCTCTTACATCGCGTAGTTCAATAGGGTTTGGATCATCCAGCGCTAGGTACCGCTATACCGAGACACATGAATGAAAACACAATGCATGTAAATATTAAGAAGGATACCTAATATTTGCAAATAAGGGCATTCTGCGGAATGTGTAGATTATGGTCTACAAGCCAATTTACTGCTACAATATTAAAATTAATCAACTCACTGTTTATTTTCAAATACACAAGCTGATTTCGCTTCCTCACTTGGTAGGCACTAAGATTTGCCAAGTGTGTTTTGCCAGGTTGTACGTCAAAAAGTTTTATTTTGTGATAGCCCTACATATAAGAATTTTGATTGATATACAGTAGAAATCTTTAATCCGAACCTATAAATGCAAGGCTAATTCGTATTAACGAGGAATTCGGATTATTGGATGTACGAATATAAACATTACTGTAAGCCATGGTACTTTATTATAAAGAACTTAGCTTATGTGATTTACTAATCTTATTACAAAAATTTTATTTTTAATTAAGAAAATCAGTAATTGTTTTGCTCTAAGGTTTCTCTTTCTCCTTTTATAGTGGTGTGCTTTCATTCCTTGGTCTAAATTTCAGTGTTTTTCTATTTCCTGCACCTTTGTCAGCAGACGAAACATATTCTAGGATTTTAGTTTTGTTTTTCTTTATATCGCTGACTGTCGATTTACCAACACCATATTTTAAAGAAATCGTTAAACACTAACCCAACATTTAATTATTGAATAATTTCTCTGATAGTTTTAATAATGTGTGTTTTTTGTTTTGACATTTTTTAATTGAATTTTGAACGCCACGAATACAAATTGAGTATTAACAAAATTGAAAGAAAAAGGTTTTAAGGTAGATGATGTCATATACAAACAATTGCGGCAAAACTGCAACGTCAAAACATTTAGGGCGCCTTTGTGATTGTATCATTACTATATTTATAGTTTATTCTTTACATATGTAACCTTCAGGGTTTTTGTTACTCTTTATATTAATAACAAAAGCGTTTGTAATCTTCATAGACTTTATTTACACCCGTCGGGTCGTAACAGTATCAGCCAAAAACTGCATCAGCAATGTGCTATAATATCATTTATAATTAATATTCACCTTCCAACAACGCTACATATCCAATTTTAGTTTGTACAAAGAAGTTTCTTGTTCGGATTAAAGAGATTTGTTCGAATTAAAGGGGATTTCAGATTAAAGAGATTTGTTCGGATTATAGCTTGTAAATGTTGCTGTTCGGATTACTGGATGTTCGGAATACAGTGTGTTCGGATTAAGGAGTTCCTACTGTAAACGTATACGTATGCGGCGTTTTACCTCAAATGTGTTAAGGGTATTCTTAATACGGCCTTGAAGAAAATTATTACGAAATTCCATATGTCACGATATACCTCCTTCTACCCTACACTACATTAACAACCACCATAACGTACTACGATGCGCAATCGTTTACTAGTTGAGCCGTTCATAGCCTAGTATATTCTACAGGACTCTTTCAGGAAATTTACGGACCAAATTATTGTTTTTATAACTATAGGCTCTCATAGTCCTAGGTTTGATCCCCGTTTAATTTGGTAATTTTTCAGTGGAGAATAATTAAAACAATCCTTCTTCTCGAGTAAAGGAATAAAAGCGCAGGTCTCCTGTCAATGACATAGTTGCACAATAGAAATATCTACTGGGGATGTAATTAATCCAGATTTGGCGAAATTTTATTAGGGTCGACCATGTAGTCGAAATAACCGGTGCCATGAGGTACGACGGATGTTCATCTATCCAGATTCCTCATGTCGATAAAGCTAGAAAGCACTTAACGGCAGAACTGAATTTTTTAATTCTCATTAACTTACAACATGGATTTCTGCAAATTATCTGATTAACTCATTGTTTGACGTTGTTGATTATTATTTACCTCGAATTTTTGAATGAATTTTTTCACATTACACTTTTCGAAGGGTTTAAAATAATTATTTTCGTGAACGTTGTATTTGGTCCTGCATATTTCAAAAAATACTAATTTTAAATACCACATGTGGGTTATTGCTGAACTTAGAAAAAAATATACTTTTCATTTCTAGCAAAATAGTAGGGGGTTCCATTTAAAAAAGTCGATGACGCCATAGGTCCCACCATAGTAAACTAAAAAATTAAAATTGACGTCCATAAAATCCTCAGGAAAAAAATAAAATTTATTCCTTACTTTATTTACACACTATATAAAGTTGCCTTTGCGTCTGTGTTTCGCTGTTTTTTTTAGCAAAAGTGTTTACTATGTAAACTGAAAGACAAATTAAATGAGACTCGTATAGGTACTTAGAAGATCAGCTGCGCGCACTGGTGATTGTTGGGTTTCCTAAATATATCAGGACCGAACTTAAACTTAAACTGAAATATTTCTAATGCAATTTATTTTCAAATTTCATCAGATTCACCGGTTTTATTTGAATTAGGAACAAGAAGTAGTCATACAAATATTCAAATTATAAAAAAATAACTACAATGATGCTAATTATTCTAGAAATAATCTATACCTAATGTTATACTTTTACATTATTTCTTTTCAAATTAAATCCACAAAATAGCGGAAAGTTTGATTTTTCTTGTTTAGTTTGCAGCTTTATAGGTGAATCTATAACAAAACATGCTTGTAATTAAATAAGATCCTAATTTTATTTATTAATATTAAAAACCAAAAAGCACAAGATGTAATCACAAGAAGAGGTAAGATAAGATGATCATAAATGCAAAGCCTATAAAAAGCCTGCAAAAAATATTTTCCTAACACGATAGCAACAAAGCAGAATTACACAAATTACAAATAGAAAACACAACACATAAAAAAGTATGTATACTTATCCAATCTACTACTTTACAACTCGAAATAGAATTTTTTGAAAAATGTAGATTTTGGGATCCGCGTATAAATTAGTATATAGTTATAACCACTATAACCAAACAAACAAATGAAGAATGTAGGTCACCGCATGATCACCACCTGGTAAACACATAAAATATAAGATCAGATTTCAAGCAACACGGATATTATTTAATCTGTTAAAAATGTCAGCGACGTACGATATGACTATGGATAGGGGCAACAGATGTTTATTTTCGCTACTGATTTTGCTACTCGTCTTATTTTCAATTAAAAAGGTGCGCTACTTACGCTACTAAATGATTCAATCTTACCTGCTATTTTTCTTATCAGTTAAATTACTCGAGTCGAACACGTGATGGCCGAGTGATGACCGCGTGATTCGCGATGCATTATGCAATTTATAGCTAATACCTGTGCTATAGCGTAATTAGCGCCAAATGTTTTGCCATCTGATTACTCTAAACCTTACCTACCAACCCACAAAATTATGGCAAAATCTGACGATTTAATTGCAGAACTCAGTCTAAAATTTTTATTTAAGGTATTTACCAGAACCAATTCAGTAGAATCACCATTTTCTTGGTACAAATATGTAGTATACATCATACTTGTAGTTAATAAGTAGTGAATTGTTAAATGATGTGATACAAAAACGGATTATATTTTTTTACATTGTAAGGTATTAATTACCATTTCAGGAACTAGCTGATCATATTGTAAAGTGGCAGTATGATACTTAGTTTTGTAAAGTTTATGAGTGCTGACGTAAAAGAATATTCCAAATATTTCAGCATTTATTTTTTGTTAAGTAATTAAACACAAAATTGAGTCCAGTATATTTAACAGAAATTAAGGAAGTTTACATTTCAAAAAAAGGTAACATAAAAATTTTAATTACAGATGCAAGTAATCCTGTATCATAACCAAAGTGGAGATGCTGCTTTTGCAGGAGATTTAAAACAAAAAGAAGTTCATCGTGCCATTACCATGCATCCTGTCAAGCATCCTCAGTACATGTATCGTCTTCATAATTACGTTAAGGTATCTTTTTTATAATTTTGTATTTTTATTAGGATTTTAATTTTTAAAATAAATAATTGCAAATATTTCAAAGTTAATTTGAAATTGGAAGTGACGTTTTAAAAAGACAATAAGTAGTTATACAGTTCAAGAAGAATGTAAATTCTCAACTTTATGACAACCAGGCA
Source organism: Agrypnus murinus (assembly GCA_929113105.1). Classification (NCBI taxonomy): domain Eukaryota; kingdom Metazoa; phylum Arthropoda; class Insecta; order Coleoptera; family Elateridae; genus Agrypnus; species Agrypnus murinus. The sequence continues at coordinate 94,317,899 of OV816024.1, read as the reverse complement.
AGCTCTTCAAGTCCCTGAAAGACATTCCAGATTCCAACCACATTTAGTTATTTGAAATTTTGTAGGCCTAAACTCTTAAGTAGGTTCTTAGGGAAGTGCCGGTAATGTATTCAAGAGCAGATGATAAATGGAGGGATAAGAATTTTATCTTTTGAAGTACAAGCTGTGTTGCTTTTAGGCATAGTAAAGTTCCATCCGTGTTGTTTTTATTTATGTTTTGTTTCTCTTGGGAGCAGTTAGGTAGGGTATTTTAATGACTAAGAAATCCTTTGTAGTATCTGGTTTTCTAGTACCTTCCAGCGTAACAACTAATTTAATTTTTATTAATTATTTTTATAAAGGATTGTAGTGTTAACATCCAATCTAGAACAGTAATAACACTCAAATCTTTTTATGTAAAAAGCAAGTGTTGTAAAAGTTAGCATAATAATAAAAGCAAGATAGTAATACAAAAGATATAGATACAGAGATCAAGGCTGTTTTACCCAGAACTTCCGAAAACCGTTTTTCATCTCATTATTATGTCAATAATAATAATTATTATCGAACAGTCAATGAATATCTTCATTTCCGTTCCAGTTTGATTGTGGAAATAAATATGTATGTAAAGTTTATTTAATAAAAGAATAATGAAAGCGACTTATTGAACATTAGTGTTAAAATGATAACCTTTGCCCAAGTTACATGTGCTATTTTGTATAAAAAGTATTAGTTGCAAGCAAAGATCACAATGATATGACGCATTTCGCACTGTATGTTTTCTGTGAATTATTAAAATTGCAGAAAAACAATATTGAATCGTATGAGTTTTTAGGTGCAAAAGTCACTCGACCATTTAAATTATTTACTGGTTTTGATGCATTTTTATTTATTTTATTGTATTTGATTATCGTAATAGAAGTTAAACAGCAAAAAAACTATGATGTCTATATAGTAAAGTAAAACTAGCTCAAAAATTGACCAAACCCAAACATCCAAAAAAAGTTCTACCCCGCGTCAAATTGTTCTATACCCTCCTCGTAATAAGTGATAAAATGTTGCACGACCCAGAGCGTCCGGTTTGAGGGAAGATGAAGAGAGAACATTTGCGCAGATCATCCACTACTGCACCTGTTGAAGTGAAACTGGAAGATGCAACTAATGTCACTCTTGGGCAAGCAGAATTTCTTGCTAATGTTAAGAACAAGATGCAACTGATTTTTATCCTCACAGTACACTTACATACAGAAAGCTGGTTGCCAAGTACTTGCTGTGATGCTGACACAAAAATCGTTTCTACTGCAATTGTTGAATCAGAGAAAGGATTTGAAGCTATCGTGATTGGTGATGACACTGATTTGTTAGTATTGTTGAGTGTCCATGCTCCAGCCAACAATCCGTTGAAGATGGCTACTCCAAAAAAAGGTAACCAAGAAGAAAAAGTCCACTACACTGGAGACATTCAGCGTGGTATTGAGGGAATGAAGGATGTTTTCTTGACGGTGTATACCGGATGTGATAGTGTCTCATCAATCTATAAAAATAATCAATAATATAATCAATCTATAGAAAGGGAAAATAGTGCCTTTTAAAAAACTGCAAGGTAACAAGCAGTAGCTGATGATTTCCAGCATCAGCTACTGCATCAGGGTTTGCGTTCGAGTCATTGAATGTTAGTAGGTTTATACAAAGCTACTAACATTCAATGACCGAGCGCTGATGCTGGAAATCATTTCTTCCTTTCTTTATTCGCATCTAAAAATGCTGACGATGTGGATGTTCTACACCATCAATGTTACTTGCAGACCATCGCAAAGCAGCCTGTACACACAATGTTCAGGTTGGCTGTACTTCCCCCCCCCACTTCAGCAGCTGCACAACAACACTCACACAAAGTTTACCACCAAGTGCAGCAATGGCTAAATATCAAGAAAGATCCACTAAAATGGCGTCGAAAAATGATTGGTGGCCATCTCTGTCCAATTACAATTATAAAGGCTGCTGGAATTATTTTCCCCCATTGTTTGCACTTGCAAGGAAGGATGTGTCCAAAACTGTGAGTGTTGAAAGAGTGGCTTGAAATGCTCAAACATCTGCACGAATTGCTCAGAATAGGGCTGCACCAACAGAGATTTGTCAACTATTGACGATAATATTGATGAAAATGATCCGCAAAATGAAAAAGAGCTCGAAGATTTGTTTCCTACTACCAATAAGTGACTTTCTTAAGTATTATTTATGATTATCTTAGGTACTATCAGATGACTGCTATTGGTGTACAACTTATCAAGTGCAGAATGGCCGGCGCAATGCGCAGATGGGGAAAAGAAAGAGTCGATGTTCGACAAAGATAAAATGTAGAAGGTAAAGAGGACGTACAATCTGTAGTAGAAGTATTTTCAACTCACAAAATTACAAACCTTTTTTATACCATTGCGTAAAATTATTTACAATCCAAAAATAAGACTTTTCAGGTAGAAAGATTAAAACTAACGAGTTTTTGTGATAAAATCTTAGTGTGTTTTTTCATATATTTTATACTTTTTTATAGAATGTACCGATCTTTACTAGACGAGAACGTTAGGTGAAATGAGCTATCCCTACCCTAATACCGCAAATATTGCGCATCCAAACTTCGCCGATCAAGCTGAATTTGACAAGTTGTAATTACCTCGTAAGTTGTACGTATCACATTTCATTTAAGAATATTGCATTTTCCATTTTTATAATAAAGAATGTAATATACCTAGTTTGTTGTTAACCTTATTTATTCTTCCTACATATAAATTTCTCTTTTGAAAAAAATAGGAAAAAAGGAAGGGCGTAATACATAATTTATAAGTCACTACTATTTATATCGAAACTTTGCGTGATTTCGAGAAATTTCAAGCAAACTGAAACATAATGATATTTCTACCCCCTCCATATCTCCGTAACCATTGCCTTCAGCACAAAAATGCATAGAACCATTTTTGTTCGGAATTAATGTAGATTAATTTTGTACATAATGAAGTTTGCGCTAAACCTCATAGTTTTCGAGATATTTGCGCAATACTGTTGAAACATACCATTTTACCCCCTTTTTAACCGGACGCTCTGGGTCGTGCAACTTTTTATCACTTACTACGAAGAGAGTATAGAACAATTTGGCGCGGGGTAGAACTTTTTTTTTAGATCTTTGGGTTTTGACTCTAGTTTTACTGTACTAATAATTCAATAGCGACTGTATGTCCAGCAAAATTTTGTTCCCTGAATCTCTTCCTGTTCCAATAAATTATTAATTATGGAAATGTTTTTTTTACTGTTTACAAACCAAATATTTTTAGAGAAATTGCTTTATTGTACTTGAACTTGTTGCCAAATTGAAGAGTTTTCAATTAATTGGAAATTAAACTGATTGGATTTGGAAAACATAATTTGCCTAGCAACAATATTTAGTGTCGAATAAAATGAAGTTGATTGAATTTTACTTACTATGCACGCAGTTAAAATAGTATATTTCATTACGAGGCTTGAAACCAAGCTTTTCCCGTGCGAGTTGGAAGTTTCCCGTGGGAGCCGCAGGCGACCACGGGAAGCCAGCGAGCGCGGGAAAAGCGGTTTTTGCCGAGTAATGAACGATATTTTTCAGTATACCTCTCTGAAAACCACAATAAAATACTCAAAAAACAGAAAAATTTAAAGATAGAATCATAAATCGAAAGAGTGCTTTGAAAGTCGTAATGCTATTTATTAAGAGCACGGGAAAGCCTGCACGGGAAAAGTTTTCCGGTGCACTGCACGGGAAAGGTTGCCTTTCGCAACCAATAAACAAACATGAAATTTATATGTTTTCAGAGAGGTATACTGAAAAGCTTATTTCTTTATCAATTGTATTTTCGAAAGAAAGCTTTAACAGTGCTTAATTACATTTTATCATCTTTTGCCAAACTACGTGATATCATTACTTGCTTGTTTAGAAAAGTGAAACTATATATAAATATATATATATATATATATATAGATTAGTTTCGCATGTAGATTATCCTTATTACCTATGTTAACCACATGGCCTTTACGTAGTTCTAATTTAGCAATTTTTTACGATTCTAACTGTTTACTTTAAAATGTTTATTTTGGAGTAGGATAAACAGGAAAATGAGAGTTGTTAGTTCGTAGTCGTATATATTTGAATAGTTTTGTTATTTTGAATTTTGAATAATGTTCATTGAGTAACGGACGGCCAATCTTGCATCACACTGAATTTTAAATTTAGAACTGATAATCAGGACTTATGCCGGGATTTTGCAACGAGGATTTTGCCACCTCATCCTCTGAAAGGCTGTACAGTACGTGGTTTAAATGGGAAATGTGGTCAAAAATAAAAATCCTGTCTTTTTGTACATAATCTGTGCACTTTCTTACATTAGTTGGAAGATTACACTTAGATGTTGTATAATTCATACAGTATGATGTTTTATCTATAAATATTCTTGGGAAATTAGATAAAAAAATTAAAATCAAATCATTAGTATCAAAAGAAAACTCACGATGTAACAAGCTAACTACAACTTGATGTTAAGTCATAAGATTATACACAAAACGAAAAATCTTTAATTTAGGCCCAGTTGTATAGTCACTGCATTAGCTCTTCTTCTACGAGTGCGTCACCCTAAGTACTATATGGTACTTGGATTTTTTTATTAATTTTAAGGTAATTTTCTGGGCAAAAGTACCTATATCTCAGTGGTTTTCTACTGCATTCCGATGCAGAAACGATTTACTTCTCCAAAAGATTGTTGATTCTGGGCAATTGTTGACCCTCAACTATTTCCCAGAACTATTATCAACCAACTTCAAAGTAGAAAAGCTATTACAAAAATAACTTCATCCGGATTTTTGGTATCAGAATTTTTTTACCCTCTTTCACCTTGTTCCTTGTAGTTGCCAAACTGCTTCGTTTCTTTGTCTTTACTGAAGCATCCTCAAAAACTTTTTGAGGTCTTCCTCTAGAATCTAGAAGATGATGGTTGATTTTGATTTGGAAAAATCCATTTTTTTTGATTATAACATATTCTGGCAATTTAATTTGTTGTTCTAACCGCGCTTCATTGCGTTTTAAAAAATATGGTCGGTTCCTACAGAATTCTCAACATTCTTAATTCAAATTTATATAGTAAAGATAAGAAGACTTTGCCAAACTTTTATTAAGACTTTCCGCAAATTAGAGAACACAGTTTTTTTCAGTTTCTATTCTAGGCAAATGTATTTCACTTTCTCGGTGACAGCCTCTTAAAGTCTGCTAATGAGTTAATGACTTATAAATGATTATTCAGATCTAATATTTTTTGATTTTGTCCACGGGACAGCGCACTGTAGGCTGTGAAAAATAAGAAAAAATAAAATAAAAGGTTACTGCAAAAACAATGAAATGTAGGTAAGGGTGACCTCATAAGGATCTGGTCTAATGTCAATTAATTACTGCACAAATTGAAAAGGTAAATTAAACCAGGGTGCGGCGAGGGGAAAATTAAGTTATCCACTTGGCTGGTTACTTGAAATCTACCAGTGGAGTAGAAATTATGTATGTTTTAATTATGATATTATGTATATTAAGTATGGAACATACACGAAAGTGAATACCGGCCCTTGTTCATAGACATGTTAAAATTGTTTGTAGGTAAATACCTAAATCGTAAACTGACTGTTTTAAGAGACATTGTTTAAAAGTTTTATAAGAGGTCGCAAAGTTTTCTCCAGAAGTAAAGAAGCTCGTATGTGAAAAAAGTTTAAGGTGGGCATAGGGTATATTGAGTTAAAACTTAGGTTGGTATTTTAGAATCTAACTAATCATGTTTGTATACAGATATAGGCTACAAATACGTCCATGACATACTTTCCGTCTAATATGCTATGTACCATTTACAATTAAAGTGTTTATTGTAAGGATACAAATTTGTTCAGAAGAAAGTTGTTTTATGTAAACATACATGCTTTAATTGAATTTTTGTGTATATATCAATGTTGTTAAATGTCTATGTAGTATGTCAACGTTAGAAAGTGAAATATACACAAAAGTATTATTTATGTTGTAAACATATAAAATGTAATTATTTTTATGTTTAAATTAGGCATCATTCATCCATAATTTTTATTGTAATTTACCATTGAATCTACAGTAATAACTAGAGACGTACATTGTATGTGACCTCGCTTGAAAAGACCCTTGATTATAGCTTATAATTGATAGCTGGATTATGGATTATAGTATTATTAGCTCATCATTCATAAGCGCCGTCGATATAAGTTGTAGGAGATATAGTTTACATATACGAAAGCTGTTATATAAAGCTTGCCACGCCACTGACAATTTCTTTAACCCACGTTGTTTATTTTACATAGGCCCCATTTCACTTTATATTCTTGCAGTAACAGTACTCCAAACCCACCATTTTCAAGCGCCCGTTTGTGTTACAGTGCACTTTTGCAGATTAAATTGCTTCGCTCCGTTGACATAGTGGTTTTATGCTTACAAAAATGCACGTCTCTAGTAATAACGTAAACTCGGGTAAGTGTGATATTGGGGTAAGTGTGAACATTCAATTTAAAACGACAATCATGGAGCCTATCTGAGCGTCGTCTCATATACGGTGGTCGCAGTTACTCTCCCAGTTGTGGCAACAGTAAGAACTCTGCAATGCCTAAAATTATACAAATATTTTCCAGTGATATGAAGTTCATTTTATTTACCTGCTGAATGAGTAAGCACGCTTTTCCTATTAAAATATTGTTTAGTATTGAATTCACAGTAGTCTGAGTTTTTAAATCATTGTTATATAGTTTAGCGATTAGTGTATACTCTGCAATATTGAGAATTTGCTTTATTGTGTAGGAATAATTTTAATAGGATGGGTCACACTTGCCTCAACAGAAACATATTTTGAGGTTAGTATGACCATGTTGGAAGGGAAAATGTGAGCCTGTTATTTTGGGAATCTTTTATTGAAAACAAGTTTTTTTAGGCGACGCAATGGTGAGGAATTATAAGCGCAAGACAGAGAGAGCTTCACAATACTCGCAAAATGATCTTCAAACTGCTGTTGGGTAGATTAAGAGGAGGGCCATGACTATATATCGTGCTCACAAATTATACAAAATTCCTAAAACAACATTATTTTACCATCTGAATGGTACCCGTAGACTGAAAAGCAAAACTCAAGGAAGGGCCCCAGCAATTCCAATCGACGATGAGAAAAGATTGGCTTAAGGTATCAAAACGATGGAGCGATGGGGATTAGGAATATCTCGTAATGAACTCCTGAATACCGTTGCAGATTTCGTAGCTACTACTGTCTTGTCAGCCGTTTCTGCATCAGGTATCAAAGCTCCACCTCTCATTTACACTCTCATCTTTTACAACCGCTAGATTTGTCAGTGTTCAAATCTGTAAAGAATAGTTGGGATTCAAAACTTGTGGCTTGGCAAAAAAAATATCGGTTTGAAAATACCTAAAAAAGTATTCTCGGAACTCATTGGGCAAACTTGGAAGGAAGTGCATCCAGAGATTCTTAAACACGGATTTAGGAAAGCAGGTATACATCCATTCAATTCAATCGCAATGTAGTTCCAGAGGACAAATACGACCCAGCTTTGAAAAGGGTCAAGATATCTCAACAACAACTTTCAACAAATCAGGCAAATAATTCGGCCCCTCAATAAAATACTCAGAATATTATAACCGCTGAACCGTCGACTAGTTCCGTCCCTCAAGAAAATGATCAGAATATTGTTACCGCTGAACCGCCATACGTGAGTTTTGAGGAGTTATTACTCAATACAATGAAGCAGACCCAAAGAGATGAAAATCCACTAAAAAGGAAAAAGATTGCTACAGGTGCGGAGGTAATAATCTCACAAGAAGCATTAACGAGACTTGCAAAAGAAAAGGAAGAGAAAGAAAAACGTAAAAATAAGAAGAAAACAGATAATCCCAAGAATCCCAATAAAACAAAAAGACCAAAACGAAAATGTAGTTCTAGTAGCTCGAGCTCCGAAGAAGGATTGGAAGAACCAGTATTTATGGATTCAGACGCTGATATGGACCCTGAGAATGAGATTGATGAAGAGGAATCTCAAATTGCAATAGGGCGATGGGTTATAGTAGAATATGCTTCTAAAAAATCCATCAAGCATTTTGTTGGACAGATTGAGAGTAACAATGAAGAAAGATGGCTAGTTAGCTTCTTGAAATATGCCCACAATATTTTCACGTGGTAAGAAATAGAAGATTGTGACACTGTGATAGATGAGGACATCGTGAGACTTTTACCAGAACCACTCAAAGAAGAGAAACCTTATATTTTGAAGTAGATTTTGCGACTTTTCGTTTGTAGAAAGTTTGTAACTTTTTTGAGAATAAAGATATTCTAGATGTCGAAAAACCTAGTTTTAACATTTTGTTGAAATTTTCACACTTTCCCCGTAATTCAAGCTATGGCAATTTTTAACGATACCACTAGGCAGAGTCACACTTCCCCAACTCTATGGGGAAGTGTGACCTACAGACATTGTTTTAAAAAAATATCAAATATTTTTTGTCGTATGATAGAATCGCTCAGAAACCTCTACTATGTCAAGTCACATGTCAAGGCATATTTGAAAAAAATGGCCTCGAACGTGGTATATACATAGCTGAAGATACTCAACAAAAATCAACTTGTCGAAAATGCGGTCACACTTACCCGAGTTTACCTTAACTAAGATACAGTATATAATTCTGGCTACAAACAGTACCAGCGGAAATGCAATGAGGATGAGAAGACCAATAAAAATAACTGATAACAACTTTACTCAAGAATCACTGGAACTAAAAATTACTTAAAATGAGGTTAGAAAAATTATATCTTCGTTAAGATCCACACAAAAGCATTCAAAGAAACATTAATAAAATGAAAACATATGTAATTATTGAAAAAATAAAAAATAGTAATAAATAAACAGACTCTTGACAAATGATAGACATACAGATTTTGTACAAGAGTTTGCATATCTTTAGGTTAGCTCAAAAATCAAATTTATTTTTTTATAATATAGAATTGTTACGAGAAAAGACCCAAACAATAAAATCAAGTTTTGAGAGTACCCAATAGCAGTAAAACAGAGTTCATATAATTGAAAAAATGATTTTCAGGGGTCATAATTCCCAGTCCGTTCGGTTCCAAAAGTAAATATTCAATGCATGTGTTGTGTTTTCCATTTTTAATTTGTTAAATAATCACTCAAAGTCAAGCTGCCCAATTGATTTGGTGATGTTGGTACTTTTGAATTTTAGTGGTACTTTGAGTAGGGGAGAGTCTGGAACAGTGGCCACCTTTTTATAATAACATCAATAACAACCAAAATTAACCCTTTTTATAGAATCTGTTACCATTAGATAACAAACACTGGTTTAACTTCTACACCATTACATTCTAGAACTGAAAAAATTAAATTATAACAAAGATTTTGGAGTTGGAAGAATTTAAGATAAAAGTGGCCACTGTACCTACAGTGATGCTACTGTAATGATATTCATCATAAAATCAGTCATTACATCTATATTACCTCAAGAAGGCATTGCATGCTAAGTGATTGCCATGACAACAGTAATCAACAACAAGAGTATAAATAAATATCTCATAGAAGTTATTACATGTGTTTTATTATCTTCTACAAAAGATAACATATAAGATAGTGTACAAGACCACATAAGTAACCTGTATCACTACAGTGGTCTTCAAAACACTACATTGGTGACCTCCGACGTTAAGAAAGAAGTACTTAGATAATCGACACCATATCTTCAATATTCCATTGCTCTGGTTTTCTGTCTCTACCGACAAACGCAACCTGCAACCTGGAGTTCCTAGAATTGGTTATTTGATTATCTCACGCAAGCAGTCGACTTTCAGAAGTTTATAAATATCCTTTTTTATCATTTAAATAAGATAAGTAACTTAAATATTTTATTGGTTACGTTTCAATATGGCAAAGTTAGTAAATTTAGTAAAATTTCCTATTTTTGACAGTTCGCATGTACAAATGTCAATAGTCCTGATTAATTGATACTTTGACTTCCTACATATTGACAACGAGATTCAAAGATATAATGTTCTGATTTCAAACTTGCCATATAACATTTTGCAACTCCATTCGAATCTAATCATGTTTATTGATAACGATAAACTTTCATTCAAACCATACACCACGTTCATCAACGAACTATTAAAATATTACTTGGGTACTTCTATGGAGAAACCTACTCCATTCAACCCAAAACCAAAATCAAATACTATTGCTTCTCCCAAAGAGATTACAGATTTTTGGTTACAGCAAAATGATTCACCTGAATTTTTTGGTCTAGTTAACCTATTTAAAAACGAAATCATTTATCCTTGTAATTTCATAAACACAAACTGTAATCAAATATCGCACGATCCGTCACAAATTCAGGGTTCTAACCCCCAATTGAGTGACGATACTCAAATCGTCATTTATCAATGCAATGTTCTTTCAGATGCACATGCATCCACTAATACTTTCTGTGTTGATAAACCTGACCATTCAATTATTAAAAAGCACGTTTCGCAGGTTAATACTTCCATTACAGAAACTATTACAAATAATTTAATTCCAAAAGTACATTTATTCCACAACCAAACAGAATCAAAATCTCCTACAAACATTAAAAAAACATCACAGTCAGTTAGGGTACAGCTAAAATTGAATCCTAACCAATGCGTCTTAAATCAGAAAATGCAAGAGCTTCCGAAGGTTTGGGGATATCAACCGCCGTATCTTCTACGAAAACTTCCTTGGATCCAGAAAATAATTCCTGGAATCTACAAGCTCCAACACCTCCAATTCCTGATGGAAATCACATCAATAACGTTCCTCAAGAACCAGAAGCTACAACACCCATAGTAACAGCTCTTGAAAAATGTATTCAGCAATTTTCGGACACAACGATGCCGACATCTCTCGTTTCGCCATTGGAACGATGCCATAAGAAGAGATTGTTCTTGGATATAACAGGATTAATATCTTTTTTTCTTTATTTAATTTTGATGTTTAGTTTGTTTTCTTGGATAACCATCAACGAACTTCGCAACAACCTTAACCTTAACGAACAAAATTTTGTTGTCATAACGCGAAATTTTATGCAAAGGTCACGCGATTAAACGGCTTCATTACCTCGTAATTAGAACAATGGAACATTCGACTTTTTGCTAACCGAGAAAATTACAACAGTGCAATTGCTATTGACCGTACTCAAATTATTATCTTATCATAATAGCAAATTCCATTTCGCTAATAAACTTTGGCATTTTGTGCAGTGTACTAATTTTCAAGTTATACACCATAAACACAAGTGTAAAAATAACAGTAGTGACTTATATTTTGCCACGTGAGCCTTGTCAACTCGACATGAAATCCTGCATTGATAACATTTAACTAGTCAATCATGAATAGCATTTGGACATCCCAAATATATGTGCTACCGGATTAAGCTTCAAGTGTTCATTCTCCTCAAATAACAGGATACAAGAAGATTCAATCATACTCTCCAACAGGCAATTTCACCTAGTATTTCCTACAATCTTAGGACAATGCTATGAATGCTGCCTCTGTTTTATGAGATACAAACCCACTTCTTCCATTCCTACGGACAAAATGAATACAACTACGTTTATCAATATTAACCACAAACTTACTAATTAGGCTAACGCTTTTAGATTCAATTAGCATAATTATTTTTAATTTTAAAAGTTACAACAAATAAATCGTAACGCAAGCATCACTTGTTCACGAAACATTTATTATGTTGTTCCTTGGTTTTGTTCACGTTCCTAAATTTTATTTCTTTCTTTCTAGTAAGAACTACAGAACGTCCTGACAAGTGATTCCTGTACATCAAGTTTATTTTAATTAGGTTAAGTTTGCGGCAACACCTTGCAATAAGCAACTCATGTTTTTGCCTTAAGCAATAGATGCCTACTAATAGCTACCAGCGGCAAAGGCTTTTCAATTCTTTGATTATTAGCAATTAATTCTTAACATAAGTTTTATTGTCTTAGCATTAAAGAACCATTGAAAAGATGCAAACGACCTCAATTTTTTTGTAGCTAGTATGCATTAAACATGCCAATACATACAAGTACGACATTAATGTATACTATTTTTTTTGTTGAGGAATGCATTAAATGCCCTTTTGACTCACGGCTCATTTCTTTTGGTACATGTTCAGCCACAAGTGATTGCCATGACAACAGTAATCAACAACAAGAGTATAAATAAATATCTCATAGAAGTAATTACATGTGTTTTATTATCTTCTACAAGATATAACATAAGATAGTGTACAAGACCACATAAGCAACCTGTATCACTACAGTGGTCTTCAAAACACTACAGTACAGTGGCCATTAGAGTATGGTACTGTGGCCACCAGCCACAACCAAGGTAAAAAACCAGCCAAAAGCTAACAAACATTATACATAAATAAATTCATGGAAAAAAACAGATTTGCTGTTCTAGTAGTGCCGCCTATTTTTACAGGTTGAGATAAATAATGTACAAATCATCAGGAACATCTAGGAAGAAATATCTGAAATAAATAAAATATTGTACTAAATAATAGTACAGTGACCTATATAACAAAGAAGTGGCCACTGTACCTACATTTAACATGGCCACTGTACCATCAACTACATGCATTTTTAAAAAGTAGGAAAAAACAAAAACTACCCAACACAATCAAAATATTATTATACCAATAAATATTTACATGTAGTAGGTATAAGCAGTCAACGCTAGTTCCTTTCGACGATTTTTTTTATTTAGTCATTAACAATTATTTCACTTGCCTGTTGTATTTTACTTCAAGTATACAATTTCAGGTTGAATTTGTTTTAAAATAAAAATCTTTAGATTTAAATGGAAAAACTTTGTGAATATATTCAGTGTCCTATTGGTACATTCTGTGCTAGATGACAGCACGCAATCTTTATAAATAAGAAAATGGCGGGAAGGTGGCCACTGTTCCTGCATGGCCACTGTTCCAGACTCTCCCCTACTCTATTTTTTCAAAATTAGTGAACAATAATTACTAGAATGAAATTATCCATTTATTAGTTAGAACACGAAAACTTGTGAAGATGCTTTCAATTAACTTGGATTAGGTAGTAAACTCATTGCGGTCCTATGCTGAAACTGTCAGCATGTTTACAAGAGTATGCATTAAAGACATATTAAAAACTAATAAGATATATAATAACATATTAAAGACAGATAAAAAATTAATAATTAATATTAGCATTGACTAGAAACAAAAGGTCATACAATGCTTTTTACAACGAGTACCAAATCGTTCCTTTAGACCTAGATTCTGGAGTCTAGCTAGTGCAGAACCCGATAAATTAAAATTTGTTTGATAGATGATAGCGTTATTTTTCAGATGAATACTCCGCATTAAATACAGAAAATACATTTTGATGATAGTGTTTGAGTTACATATACCTACAAATCATTTCGTACTATCTAGTTTAATTAAAATCGGAGATGGTCAGGTTGAGTGACTGGTTAATTATAAAAGACCCTGTTGTAATGTATTTTTCATTTTAGTTACTTTCAATCATAAACATAACGACCTGTAGTTAACTTGCATTTATTATTCTTTTCAACTTATGTAGTGCAGGAACACTGTCATTCGCCATATGGTTTTGACAATTTAAATAAATTTAACATCTGAAACCCTGACCTATTCCAAAATAAATATTTATCTAAACCTCATATTGTATTTACATAGTACAAGCTTTGCACTGTTGTTCACATTTGATGTCTCTGAGATTTTACGATTTCGCTAAAACGTTCTAGATTATTTAGACATCTCGTCCAAGGTTAACAATAATCTAAATATTTATTAAATAAGCCAAGTAAATTTTAAATGATACAAATTAAAGGCATTAAATGAAAATCTGTGATTTTCTCAATATAATCTTGTCGTGATTCCTTCAAATAATAATTATTATCAACTGCAATGTTCATAACATAAAAAGTTAACAATTTGTACTTTGGTAAGGTACTTTGCTATTATTGGCAACATCTATTAACACCTGCAAAGACCTTGACGGAAACCTCAAATTATTAAAATTACATACGAACTATTATGTAATAGTATTAGAACAAAAATATACTATTTTTCATTGGGATTTTTATTAACATATTTTATTTAGTTTTACATATTGATACGATAAATGATTATGAAGATATCTAATGTATTTGATTACTAGACATAGACGCGACTGTAATAAAGATGAAATACACCACTTACTACTTGCTCTTGCTTACCTTTAATTGAAATAATATCCCGGTTAACTAGACAGTTGTGAAAAGGTTATAAAACTCTCCACAAATTGAGACTATCTCAGGCTGATGGCTTCAATGGATAACTGAATTCTTATATTTAGGGACACAGTTATATAAAAACACATTTACTCAAATAAATTTCATAGATAATAACAACACAATTTTATTTTATTAACAAGTAACAATAAACAAAACGAAAATTAATACCATCAAAGACATATTTTCTTTTATATAAAATAAAAAGACAGAAATAATTTTTATAATGTTTATAATTTAAAGAACAATGAAAAATTTAAATCCAAGTTCACTCTTTTTTATTCTATAGTTAATTTTCATTAATCTCAAAATAATTAATTGTTATTTATTAAGAGATAAATTAAATTCATATCAAAACTTAAACTCAAAACTTCACTTCTTCAAATAAAAAGAATAATTTGTTTACAATTCTTTATGCCCTTTCTGATGTCATTAGAATTTCTTATTACTTATTAAACTAATTAATACAGAAAAACTCACGGTTTTTAATTACAAAGTCGACAAAGAATTGAAAAGAGATGTGTCAATAATCCATTCATAAATATATCCAAATAAAAAAAAGGTTTACAAATTGGAATACCAAATCCAATAATTGTTATTCATTAATGCTAACTGAATAAGTTTTCTTGACTGTGAAATCCTTTATAATAATAAAAATTATCCATAAATTTGTCTTTTTAGCAAAATCCAATCGTAAAATGTATTAATCACTTGTTCAAATTAAGACACTTCTTAAATAAACACTTTTATTTTAAAACTTTTTTAATTAATTCACTTTGACGTGAAACATTTACTTAAAGTTTTTATTAACTTAATTATCCAAAAATACCTTTTTACACCTTCTTCACAAATTTTAACAATATATACTTAAAACCATTATTTTTATAATTTTAGGTATCAAGAACATGGAAATTCAAACCAAATAACAATCTTCATTGAATGTTTCAAAAGCGCAACATAATTACATGTTTTTATATGATATCAACAATACAAAACAACCCCTACATTTAAGATGATAACAATTATAAGGTGTAGAAGCAGTTTTATAAACTTTCACCAAAATAATTCAACCAAGAGCTTCAAAATTTTAATTACAAGAAAGTTTCAATATCTTAGAACCTCGTTATAAATAAAACATAGTTTTAACTAAAATTTACTAAAAAGGTACATTTTTGGAGACTGCTGCAACGTTTCACGTCGTACCTCACATAATAAGATCAAATACTTTGTTTGACAAACTAAACAGCGTTTAAGAACTATATTTGGACAACTATACGCATTGGCGGTATCACATTTCATTTTGTTTTCGGGTTTAGTCTGTATATTCAGAATGAGATGACTGAAAGAAATGGGGTGTTTACATTCATATAATACTTTATTATTATTGCATTAGGGACATGTTTTGTTTAACTGTGACACTCAACGTAACAATAGCATTCTCTTTGAAAACGAAATAATAATAATAATAAATAAACAACACAAATATGATAATATCCATTTTGTTCTAATATAAACAGGACAGCCCTGAATAACTGTTAATTATTCCTTGTGTTATAGGTATTATTAATTAAGTCTGTAAGATTTAATTTTAGTTAATTTAATTTAGTCTGTCTCTAATATTGTTTGCATCGACAAACCAAAATCAAAACAATCTACTTCCTGAAAGATCGAAGTGATGAATATGTTTAAACATATAAAAGTACAATAAACAAAAGTATATAAACGTTAGGTGACGAGTTTAGGTTTTTATAAACTAAATAAAAGACGTATATAAAATATAGTTAAATAAGCTGTGACATCATCTACCATCAGCTGCATCAATATATTAGTTAAAAATGCAGCTACATTCAGCTCCAACTGTGATTCTTAAACCAGTGACCACCAAACTCATGTTTCAAAAACATTTTTTTCTCGGTTATTATGAAAGATAGGCACTAACGATATTAAGCTTTTTTGTTTCATTTTATGTGTATCTTTTTAAACGATACGAATCTTGGTGAAACACCCAGTACCCTAATGTATAAGCTAGACGCACACAACTTCATTCAACTTCAAACCGGCATTTCCTTTAAAAAATGTTACTAAAATAAAATAATAATTCTATCGAATGGTAAATTAACAAGTTCCCACTTAAAAATATCACGGAAAGGCGTAACTCAAAAACAATTGAAGAAAAAAAATTGAAGTATTCTCAAATATAGATAAAGATTTCGTAAAAAAACTTTATACTTTTAACTAACCCTGTATAAGTCCTCAATAAATTTATATTGCGTATTCGTCAAATAATTATTTTAGACTTACACGAGACACGGGCTAGTTCGAAGTCAAGTGCTGTTTAGGAAGCACAAAGCAAGTAGAACATTACTGTATTCCATTTCTCTTCTATTTGAAATAATCTATAATGAACAAAAAAGCGGGCAGGTATGTATTCAAATTAAACATAAAAATTTAAAGAAAATGCCAAGTAATTGTGTCAGAGTACAGCAAAATAGCAAGAAATTATAGACATGTATTTAAGAAGAAAAATCAACGAAAAATATTTAGGTTGATAAGTATTTTTTAAAATTACTGGAAATCCACAGTTTTTTAGACTGCACAGACTGCACTACTGCTTATTTTTATGCTTCATTTACGCGATTGCGACATTTCTTCGTTTTTGAATTATGGGGTGATTGTCGATTAGTAGGTTACTGTATACAGGCCAGTGTCTGTTAAGATCTCGTTTAAAACCGGTTGAGTAGGAATTACAAATCATTCGCCAATTATTTATTAATTCATATTACAGTTAACAATTAATTGCTGACATTTTTAATTAGTAAAGTTGATTTAAGAGCTTGTACGTACTTAGTATGTGAGAAGTAAAGCGTTACATAATAAAAATTCATTAGATTTTTTGAACAGACTCGATCTTTAAAGGTTTGTTTTGCATTAATGATGAGCTTGTTCTTTGAATCATTATATTTATGGTGCAATGTATAGGTAATAAGAAATCTAACCTCTGCACTCGACCCGACTGTTAAGAAAGTAAAGAAGGTAATTTACATGCACTAGGTATATGAAGTATGTACCTTTAGCATAGCAACTTTTTATATGACTTTTCTTCTTTTTGGTATTTTCCAGTTCGTTGTTGTTTACTATAATACAGGAAACAATGTAATAAACGACATTAACATAACTAATTAAATTGCATTGCTTGATCTAATGAGGCGTAAAGGAAAAGATTATTATTTAGAGAATTGTCTAGTAATGTATGAAATTCTTCTAATAACAAGTAGTGAATAATTTAATCTCCAACTTCTCAATTATAGCATCCGTGATAATGTGATTCTCATTTTACACTACGTCTTAATAATTTATATGAAAGCATTTGAAATGACGTTTAATTGAAGTCTAGATAAGATGCATTAATAATTCATACCATACAGACTGGAAACGCATCGGTTTGATATAAGGATATAAAAGCATTCGTAAAAGTGGTATCGGGATTGCGAAAATTGATAGGATGAAACGTTTTATTCTAGTCTACTACTTCTCCTACCATCAAGATTCAATCAACCATCGGAGTGCGGGAGCTTAAACTGCTTCGCTTTTTATGAGCGGATTTAAAGTATTGTTACGTTCTTTTTAAAATAATAACAAAAGTGATGGTTAAATCGTCTATTAATAAGAAATATTTATTTACAAACACTAATGAATACACTATAAATTAACGCTATGATTATAAACCATTAAAAACTATTATTTACAGACTATGAATTTCTAATACAACATTTATCTTTACATTCACTATTTATTTCGTGATACACAGTTAATGACTTGCTGTTGACTGCCTCTTTTTATCGGCGAAGTCGGTTATATACCCTCCTACAAACGTACTAGAAGCCGCTAGAAACTACTATATATTTCTAGAATAAACGCGTCTCGTTCACATGCTTGGTGCGATGAGTCATTCTCTCGAATGCCGTAGAATATTCCATTTGTTGTTCGAGAAGAGGTTCTTTCCTTTTCTCTCTTGTTAGAGTATTAATACCAAGTGCATGCATATCCAGTCAGTATATAACAATCAGTTACAAGTTTTTTATCAATTGCTTCTATCCCACTACTACTTTTATGAACGCTTTTATAACACCTAAATCAAGCCCATGCATTTCCAGTCTGTATAATATTAAACATTCTTTAAGAATTCCTACTCTTGTAATTAGCACAGCTATATTTAATGTACTATAACGAATAACCCTCTTTGGGGGGGCTGTCGTTATAATGTAAGAATGTGTAGAGAAATTAAGTAATTTTCTACAAGCAAATAAAAGACCGTGTTATTACTTTGATCTGTTTATTAAATTTTATTTATCTGTTGTTATAGCAACCCTTTTGTATGTTTTCTATCTTCTAGATTACAAGGAATGTAGTAAATCACTACATTTACACCCCGGTGTAAACAAGAATTCAATTATACATGAAGATTATCGAAAAGAAGGTAGTCAATATAGTGTGTAGAGAAGAAAATGGTTTATGTTATTATCATCGCAATGATTACCAATAACATATCCTTTAGCCTGTCTATTACTATCCTTTCCTATATAATCCACTACTACTACAAATTAATAATGCGACAAAGTAGAATATCACTCTTATTATTATAGATGTTGTTACACATGTTTTTTTATTAAATAGAACATCCTATCAGTTATTATATTTTTGAATTGTCCTCGGTTAGCTCATTTCACTAACCTTCACATCTACTGTTTAAATTGATCTAGTAGGGTAAATTTTTATATTTTAACTGGTTGCAGTGCCGACAGGGTTGAAATCTGAACAAAACATCGTGCTTTTCCCTATATTAATTTTTTAAGTACCTACCTACATTTCCATAACAAAAAATAAATATTTAGACAAAGTGGTCAAAATGTCGCCGTATTTAATCATCACGTATTCAATTTTTCGTTATTTAATTGATAGTACTTCAAAAGTTACGATAGGTTTGACGTTATGCATTTTTATATTATTCAAACGCGACAAACGCATTTTTTCAATTTTGATTATCACATACATCAAAACGGTTGGAAACGAAGCAAAACGGCACACATATACACATCCCTAGCTAACTTTTCAAGAATTATTTTATGTCATAATCAAAACTAGAATCTGGAATAGAGGATGGTCATATTTTCAAGTTAATTCCGAAATGACACATAAATATTGACCGATTATTGCATTAGATAGTTAAGATAAGTTCATGTAAACCGTTTTGCTCGATCTTCAATCGTTATGACCTGTAAATTAGTTAAAATTGAAAAAGCGTTTCTCAAACATTTTTCAAATATCTGTAGCACCCAAACCCTTCACTTTAACCTCTAAGGATGGGTATTTGAAATCAGCTGTTTCAGGGCAATTCAAAATGCAATAAAATACAGAAGTTCCATTTAAAAAAATATAACTTTTTGGGATGCATAATTTAAGTGAATTGCGGCCTCTTTTGGGCATACGGTCTTTTAACAACATTTAAAAACCCGAATCGTGCAAGCAATGCAGAAAATATAAAACAAGCTGGTTCAAGCACTAAACACCGATTTTAAAAAGTGCTTGTGAGCACTGTACTCTCGAGCACAAAAGTGCTTTGAGCATTTAGACTAGCACTAAGTAGAGTGCTTTGAAACAGCTCTGAATTCGACTTATTATCAACATTCAAGTTAATTTGCTTTTTATTTCATTTTAATCGATCAAAACTTAATTAATATAGTATATTAAAATTATACTTCTTTTATTTGCATTACTGAAAATAATGGAGAATAAATATTTTAGTTTCTAAAGAAACACTTTATGTGACGCATTCAATATAGCTACTGATAAGCCTCATCAGCTGCGTTCTTGGGCCATTATCTGGGAACTTTTGCTTTTAGATTTGCACAATACTGAATTTTTATACAAAGGAGACAATGCGATGGTTTGTTTTTCATTTTCGTTTAGATCAATGTCTAAACTTTTCAAATTTAATATCAGCAGTGTATTATTTATTTATTTTTGGGCGAGGAATCGGGATGGCGGAGCATCCTTCGTACCTCATGGCACCGATTGCTATCATCATTTGGCATGATCATTATGACGCAAACATGCAAACCATTAATCCACCGAGGCTGGCTAACAGTGTATTAGATATCTTTTTTATATAGTTTTAGTAAATATTTTACAATAAAACTTCAGAAAGTACCATCCAGCCCCGGTGACAGAAATGTTGGGGTCCGTAACATTGATTTCGTTGTGCCCTCCCACCACTGATCCCTAGTCATTAACCTACCTACTTTGTGACGACATTTCGTAATAAAAATTATCATTTTTAAAGCAAATGCTATCTTTTATTATACAGGTATTACATGTATTAGATTACGTATTACATGGGGCTCCCTATCGTTCAGGGCCCGGTATTTGTTTAATGATAACAAATAAAAAATATTAACTCAGAACTTAATCTAAGAGTAACATAATTCTTAAAAATACACCATTCCAATTTTTTAATATAAATAATAACTAATGAAATTTTAACTATAATTTCATAGCACTTTCAACATGCGAACTATATAAATAGGTCCATACCAAGCAGGGCATTATAATCGGGCATTTTTATTTATAACGCCCGCTCAGGCATTTTTACCGTCATATTGCCCTTAGTACATAAATAACTATAAAAGCTATCAATTTATATTATAGAAGGAATATTATTACCTTGAACGCATCCAGTGGGATCCTAATAGGGATTACGGTCCTAAGGGACGGTAATGATATTTTTACAGTTTTTGATAGTTTTTAAAAAAGTGAAGTAATATTCAACATATTTACCAGACTAATGTTACACGGATATCTGTGCTGCTGGAATAATAATTATAGTTTTACCCTATAGCACTTAATTATATATTTAAAGAAAGGGATGGCAATGACGTACAATGAACATACGGCAACATTTTCTCACCTTTTAAAATTCACAAATTTCGTCAATCATGATACTACTATAGGTATGCATATATACTCCATATAAAATCTGCGAGTAAACAAGTGACTGTTTCCTGTTATAATTTTAAATATACATAACAAAATTTGCCATCTATTAGCTTTTTTCGCATATATAAGAAGCACAGGACGGTATTGACAATACGTTAGCGGACACGTATTAGACAAATATACAATTTAAATCGAATTATAAAACGGCTCTTTTTTGAATTTTTGAAATTTCTTATATATTTTTAAAGCAGGAAACTTCGTGCTATGTCTTGATTAATAAAATAGATATACTTTCACCCAGTGAAAATGAAATTATCGAGCATTGGAGGCAGGGGATGGTAATGACATTTGTTTTATGTTATCTGTTCTTTGTACTTTTATATACTTTTATTATATATATATATATATATATATATATATATATATATATATATATATATATATATATATATATATATATATATCTAAAATTTAAATTTAAATCAACATACTGAAGAAAAAATACCAGAGACATAAAAATCAAAATCCCACATAATGGCTGTTTTAGGTGTCCCATTTTTATCTCTAACTATATCCAACCGATGCTGCCGATGTTTATTGAGTCGCAAAAGTGAAGATGTTTAACAAGAGTTCTAACGGAAACAAGAATACAACGCATTTAAATATGTACAAAAGCATAAAAAAGGCAAAAAGAAGATCCTTAATTAGATTTTAACATGTACCGTGTACAGAGTACAATATATAATATTACAAGAAAAACGTGCAAGAATGCTGTTTAGTGATATTGCAAGTTTTAAATTACTCAGACACTCCAATATAGTGAGACTGCATTGAAGAATAATGTGTTACACACTACCAAATCTTTTTCGTCAAATAAAAAGTTGTTTTACTTATTGAAGAATTTAAAACTCTTTATATTTTAAATAGTTTTAGAATGCAATTTATGTTCACACAATCAATAACTAATTTAACTCTTCTTAAGACCATTTTTTATTATACATTACGTAAAAAACAAAATTAAAAGACTTTAGAAATAACTAGGATTATAAAGAAATAAGTAATAGGATTAGGTATCTGGTATTCTAATCCCTAGTGGTATGACAACCTATAAAAACTAAGAACGGAAAAAGTCACATTTAAGCGATTTGATTATCACATTAATATTTCAATAAAGATTATAGTTTTATGTTCTAATAAACTTAAGAAGCTTTTCAGTAAAAGTGGTTGTTGATTTTTATTATGTTAATTTACGGTATATTCCTTAATTGATACCTTCTTGTTCTACATTTCGTTTCTTGAATTGAATATGGCTGCATAAGTGTATCTATAAGTGTACCAATATTGATAAAAATTATCTGGTAGCAGAAGTCTATGAACCGCATGTAGCTGATCACTTAGGACTTTTGGGAAAATTATTACTACCGGCAAATCAAAAACAAAACAATGTAAGTAAAAAATTGATAAGGTTGACTTCAATAAAACATCTACAAAACCTCTATAATTCTTTGTTAGGTTATAATTGGTTAGAAGTCTACAATCAAGAGTCAACGGAAGAAGCATGGAACCTTTTTCTTAACATCTTTATCAAAAACTTTAATTTTAATTGCCCTGAAAGGCACGTGATTATCAAATCTAACAAACATAAAAATTGTAACTGGCTCACAGAAGAAACAAAGCTGTTAAGAAATAAGGTAGATGCAGCAAATGTTATTAAAACGGTAAATAACACCCCAGAAACCAGAGAGCTTTATAAATCCTTAAGTACTCTGTATAAAAACAAAATTATAGAAGCCAAACGATTATCGAATATAAGATATATAGAAAACGCTTCATGTAAGACGAAAGCTGCTTGGAATTTAATAAAAGGTACCATCAACACTCCAAATAATAAAATATCGGAACATATTACCAGTAACGAGTTTAATAAATTTTTTGTAGAAGTAGCTTCCACAATTCATGGTTCCATAGAAAAACCTGTGACACATTTTCATCAATATTTAAAAAATAATTTGCAAGTAACTACCCCTTCATCCTCTTTCTATTTGAGACCAACTAGTGATAATGAAGTAAAATGTGCCATAAAAAAATTCAAGAATTCAGTCAGTAAGGACTACTACGGAATTACGAACAACATTATCAAACACGTCGGTGAAGTTATAGCAGAATCTCTCGCCTACTTATTTAATAAAAGTATAGAAAGCAGTATCTTTCCTAACTGCTTAAAAATTGCAAAAGTAACTCCAATACTTAAAAAAGGTAATAAAGATATTTTAGACAACTATAGGCCTATATCTGTGTTACCAATATTTTCTAAGATCTTTGAAATAATTATAAAAGAAAGGTTAGTTCTTTATTTCGAAACAAATAAACTTTGGAGCAATAATCAATTTGGCTACAGGAAAGGGAAGTCCACTACAGAAGCAATCGTAGGTGTAATCAATAAAGTTTTTGAAGCTCTAGATAAAGGCAATCAAGTATGTGCAACCTTTGTCGATCTTAGTAAAGCATTTGACTGTGTTAAACATGAGTACCTTCTACAGAAGTTAGAATTTTATGGTATACGAGGACACGCGTATAATTTTTTCACGTCATTCTTATCAAACAGAGAGCAAGTCGTAATTCTCAATCAAGAAACATCTATTAAATTGCCACAAAAACAAGGTGTAGTACAGGGCTCATTTGTAGGTCCAATTTTTTTCCTAATTTTTATAAATGATATGACTTTTTCAGTAAACGCTGACAAAACAATATTATTTGCAGATGATACCACTTTTATAAATACAAGTAACACATATGAAACCCTGCAAAACAAAGCAACATCCAGTTTAAAACAGGCATGAGAGTGGTTTTCCTCTAATAGTTTAAAAATAAATCAGGAAAAAACACATCGATTATTTTTTACAACACACTTGTCGGTGGAAAACATAGAAATAAAATATTTAGGGATAACAATTGACAATAAATTAACTTGGAAATCTCAGGTAAATGTGCTTTTGATAAAATTGAACAAAGTTTTATTTCAACTTCGAAAATTGATTAAAATTACTTCATTTCATACATGCAAATTATTTTATCATAGCAATTTTCACAGTTTATTATCCTATGGAATTATATTGTGGGGTCTGTCAACAAACGCAGATAGAATTTTCATAGCACAGAAAAGAGCAGTACGTATCCTATGTTCAGTAGGAGTAGTAACACTGTAAACCTCTTTTTATAAAATTACGAATAATGACATTTTCAGGCATCGTGATGTATAACTGTATCGATTACATAAAAACGAAACCAGACGAATTAATAAAAAACTCTTACTTTCATAATTACCCCACAAGAAACAGGGACGATCTAAGCATGTCGTATCATAGACTAGCTGCAACTCAGCAATCAATCAATTATTTAGCAATGAAACTGTACAACAAATTGCCGGTTTCTCAAAGAGAGCTATCTACTCTAAAACTAAGACGATGGCTTAAAGAGTTTTTGTTAGAAAAAGCCTTCTATAATGTCAATGAATTTTTAAATTACGATTTTAATAAGGCTTGATCTTATAAGTTGTTTATGTTTTTTATAATAAGTGAGGCATTTTTTGTAATAAGCTGTACTGTACCTGTGATATTTTATAATATGTTACTGTAATTATTTAATAAGTACTAGCGTAGTATCTTGATATGACGATCTCAATAATGTATGTACATTTTAAAGAGTAATAAATATCTATCTATTTATTACTAACTCAATTGCAATTGCCTCACATACTGCTATATTAAAGATAACGAATGCAAGTGTATCCGGTCTTATAAGCTCAAATCTTAATCTGGTTATTTCAGTCAGAGTTAGGGGCTCAAGCCGTATTTTAAAAGATATAGGAAGTTAGGAACGGGACAATTTCAAAAACTGAGTAAGTTCTGCTCTTTAGTATCTGCACAAGAATATCGTTTGCATGCAATAAATGTGCAAGAATGTGTAGCTAATCCATAAACAAAAACATGTATCCTTGTTCGCTTGAATACAGTATATTTCATATGCGTATATCTTAAGAGGCTGTCTCCGAGAAACTGAAATAAATTTGCATTGAATGGAAACAGAAAAGAATTTGTGTTCTGCAATTTGCTTCAAACTTTCAGGAATTATTCTTTAGCCCATTCTTTAGCTCCATTTTTAAGTAGTTTTCTTGACATAACTTTGCGCACAGTACGAATTCTCGCATGCACCAAATGACAAAGTTGTTCTACTCGCCGTCGCACACAGGGCTGAAACCTGGTTCTAGCTGGTCAAAACTTCAAAAACCATTAATAAAAACAAAGGTATTCTAAGAAATAGTATTTTAGTAGAAATCTTAATGAACTCGTAACTACCTGCCGTTTACCGTTACGGCAAATAATATCCATAAAAAATCCGACAATTCCGGTAAAATGCAGTTCAGTGTTAACCCTTCCGAAGGCGCCAATCTGATGTAGATGTATTTGTAGTTTGTTCGTTAACGTGAAAGTTTTTTTTGTGAAAGGGTTTTTCATTGATTTCAATAATTTATAAAAACAGAACTGAAGTGCTAGAAATTCTTATAAAGAGGTAAGTTTATACCCTTCTAATATAGAAAATGGCGATTTTTACTTTCCGGATAATAACTTTTTTATTTTGTGGTTTATAACTTACAAAGTTTTCAAGAGCTTACGTTTGTATTTTTAATATTTTTTGCTGTAGCATGAAGAATAAAATATTTAAAAATAAACATGCATAATGACTCATAAACTGAAATACAATCAAAATGAAAAGAGATAGTTATTAAATGATTAATAATACAATTTTTGCACGTTATTTCATTTAAATATTAAAGAAGCATTTTAAGTTGTGTAATATTTCTTAAAATAAAAAAGAATTCGTGTAAATGCTATTTATTTTACGCCTTTACCTTATTTTTTAATAACATAATTATCTAAATAACTTTTTCTTGGAAAAAGTATCAAACTGAACCAGTTCTAGTGGTTAAAAAGATTTTTTTAAATTAATTTTTTGATTACGAAGGCGACACTGAAAATTCTTAGAAGATCAAACAAGGACTAGTTTTAAAAAATTTAAATGATTTTATTGTTTTTCAAAATATTCCCCTTTAACATCAATACATTTTTGCATTCGATGAAACCGGTCCTTAAAGCAATGATGCCACTCTGCCTGAGACACATCAGAAACCAGGTTTTTGTAATGTTCCACTGCTTCATCTGATGACGAAAAAGTGATTCCACGCTTTTTATCTTTAATTTTAGGAAAGAAAAAGAAATCGCAAGGTGCTAGGTCAGGGCTGTATGGTGGAGGGTCCATGGTGCTGACTTTTAGGGCAGCCAAATACTCAGTTGTTACTTTTGCTTTAGACGACGATGCGTTGTCATGATGTAAGATTATTTTTCCTTTGGGGTGTTTTTCACGAACTTTTTCAAAGATTTGTGGTAAACAGACATTTGTGTACCAATCGGCAGAGTAACGGTACGTCTATCTTCTAATGCTATAGTAGCAATATGACCCCTTTTAGAAAAAAACTAGCAATCATCTTCTTACCAGCACTGCGAATTCTTCGAACTTTTGTAGGCTTAGGTTCGGTTCGAAAGACGCATTGAGCCGATAGACTTTTCTTTTGACGATCATAACAATAAATCCAAGATTCGTCACCAGTGACGATATTCCAAACCAAATTTGAAGTGCCGCCTTGGAATCTTTTCAGAGTTTTTCTGCACCATTCAATGCGTTGTTCTTTTTGATCGGGAGTCAGTTTATGTGAAATCCATCGACAACAAAGTTTTCTCACTTCTAACTGTTGATGTAAAATGTTTTGTATTTTACTCATACCAATACCCAATGTCGCCCGAATAACAGTAACAGCAGTTCTTGGGCATCCTTCACGAAATTCATCACTAAGAAAAAAACGGTCTCTTTTGAATTCGCTGTACCAATTATAAATTGTTGCCTTAGACGGGGCTTCTTCGCCAAATGCACTTCTAAGCCGATCTTCACATTGTTTAGGCGTTAATGACGATTTAAAATCGTAAAAGATCATAGTCCGGAAATGTTCTCTAGTCAAATTCATTTTTGGGTGAACACAATCTTTAAATTATGATAATTAAAAAACTATTAGAACAAATCGAACAAACTAAACGGCAATCAACTCGCAAAATATTAAAAACTAGCTGTCAACTAAAAACAAATTTCATTCGTTTTTAGAAACATGGCATTCTAGATATTATCAGTGTTCCCCTCGTATTTTATTATTTTGATACTATTCCAGTCATTTGCTTTCAGTTAAGCCTATAAAATAATTTTGACCGGCTAGAATCGGGTTTCAGTGAGGTGGGGTGGGGTGAGTATACGATGCATTTACGCAAAATTAGCATTGACCTTTACCGCCCAGCTTATCATTATTATGGGTTAAAGAATCATCCCTGAAAGTTTGAAGCAAATTGGAGAACATACATTTTTTTCTGTATCGTTTGTGCAGGTTCTCGAAGACAGCCTCGTAACCGTAATTACGTAACCCGAATTACTTTACTTCACCCCTATCTGCTCCAAACTAAGTACTAAAAGTAAACTAATTTATTATAGATAATGTTGTAGGTAAATTGTCACATTTCTGAGACGTAACTTGTAAATTGAATTATGAAATTTTCTCTTTATCTTGGAAACTTGTATAACTGATCTGCAACTGTAACTTTTTCAATTATTTTTACAATAAGAACAAAGAGCTTGATAATAGGGAAATAAAGAAAATGTCTCATACATGAAAACTGAATCGATGTTCAAGTTTTTCCAAAAAGTAATGCCTGAACTGCTTTGAGTAAAAACTATTTCGGAAATAGCAAGCTTTTATGTTTACTGTAACAGTTATTCTTATTATTTTAGTTTGTTTTGAACAGCTATTATTTAGTTAACATTTTATCTAGCATAGTAATTTTGGGTTATAAACCTGTCATTATAAAATTAAATAACATGAATAATTAATATCAATAGACTGCTGAAAGAATTTTTCAAAGCTTACTTCTTCTATGAAGTCCGTTGTTATATTCTGAAGGAGTTTATATCAATCAAGCAAATGTACACAGCACAGACCACCCACGGATACATAAATGTTTATGAACAAAGCTGACTTTTAAATTAGTAGATTTTAAAATGAACTCATTTTGGTAGAAATAATAATAGTTACTTTTACGGTATATTCAACTACAAATTTATTTATTTTTATATAAATAAATAAGCCTACGGGGTAAATACCAAGAGTTTCTAAACAAATAATAATCTTGTATAATTATTTTATTAGATTATCTATATCTTACGGTTAGAATCATGCTCATACAGAAAATTTATAGATTTCTAATACGTAATAGGGTTTTTGGATTCGTTCAATAGGCACAACGTCCGTCGTAACGGCAACGAAACGACAGAAACAGTGATCTGATTGACTCAGTTCTATTTTTGGAAACGTCTAGTGTATAATCTTTAGCGAATTTCATTTGTAAATTTCCAGAAATTATAAAGAACTGTCATTTAGACATAACTTAGACATAATTTGTGTTAAAGATTTCTAAATTGAGGCAGTTTGATGTGATAGAACGCGTTACTATTGAGGAGCAACGGACGAAAATCAGAATTGAAACATTGCTCAGAAAAATCGCAATGGAGATTAATGAATCCTTCCAAGAAAGTTGCGAGGAGTCATGTTTAGATCGTTCTATAGTAAGTCGATGGAATAAACGCTTAAAGATTGAACGAGTGCTAAAGTGCTGACCAGCGCGCATCGATGTGGAAGACCTCATACTGCTGCTAATAACTATTGCGGCTACTATAATCGAAGAAGATTGTACATCGTATTTTAACTAAGATGCTAATGCTAATGTAAGGTGGTGGGATGACTAAATCCTAGAATATCCTAGGCAGACTTAGAATCCAGCCACACTTGAGGTTGTATTTTCACTGCTCGGACGAGCAGTGAAAATTCGCAAGCTGGACTAAGGGTGATGAAACTCCCTTGGACACGGAACTCGACGAATGAGCACATAAATAGCTCCGGTACTAGCCTGGAAAGCTAGTAGAGGGTGTATAGGCGACCTTTTATAATTATTTCCTAATAAAAGGGTTTTAGTAATTGGAATTCCAAATCCATATAATTCTTGTACATTAATGGTAAGTAAAGTAAAGTCCAAATCCATTTATAACACAGTCAAATTTTTCATAAGTTTTCCTTTTTAGTAAAATTTCCATCGAAGAATAAATTAAACACTCGTTTAACTTGAAGCACTAGTTAATTCAACATTTTGATTAAAAACTTTTTCAAATTTTAACACTTGACGTCTTAAATATTTGACATTGACTTCTTTACATTTTATTTTAAAACAACCTAAAATTTCTTTATGCTCTCCAAAAGGTTGTGTACTCCTTGAAATATGAAAATATAAGAGAGTTTGTTACAAAAATGGCTGTCTTTTTATATGATTTGATCAAAACAAATGACTTCTATGTAATTTTGTTAACAAAACTACAAATTCTTGCATATAAATCTTTAATAATGCAAAAACTAACTAAACAATTTTGTAAAAAATTAAATACCGAATTCAACGATATATAATACTTGGGTCATCAAATAAAATTAACCTTACAAATAGAATGTCGATGAACACACATCACCTTAAAACTATTAATTGACTCAATTACCTAAAAACACTTTCTTACACATCCCTATCTTCACAAAATTAAACACTACATCATTATAATATCGTTTGAATATTTTTAGATGCCAACAACATTGAATTACAAGCCAATTTACAATATTTCACTGAACGTTCTAAAGGCGCAACCTAATTACACGTTTTTATACATTTGCAATAATAAAACTGCAATTCATACATTTAAAAATGTTTTAATTTTGTGGTGAATAAGCTGCTCTTTATCTTTCCACTAAAACAATCCAGCCAAAAGTTTAAAATTCTGAAATACATGACCTATGCAAAATGAAAGTATCTCGTTAATACAAAAGCACAACAATACACTTTGTCTGTTCCAAGTGAAATATTTCATTGGGATTTACCTTAACCTAAACACCAGACTTTCCTCAAGTTAAAAAGAAAATTGTGTATAGTGTTCTATGGAAAATCAAGATTTCCACACATCCTTTATACACTTAATGGGTGTGCAGTCTAGTGTGCATGTTTATTCTAATTACCTAGATTTAATTTTATAAAAGAAAAATTATTAAAATTTTCAATAGTTGGAAAGTGCGGTTATGCAACCCATTTAATGTTTAATATTTAAATTGCATAAAACTGGCTAATATTATAATTACAAGTGATTTCTCTATGTTGCATGATGAAAAATTATGCCAATATACTATAATATACTTAATAAAGATTCTTTAAAATGCTACAAAGATTTTTACTTAGATGAATGGCTCCGTGTTCAAACTTACAAGGGGAGGGCTCAATTAGTTGTTATGCTACTGGTCAGGGCTAAAACAATGCAAGACCCGTTCATACTACACTAGCAACTTTTTTGAGCTCCAAAAAGTTTTTTGAATTTTAAGGCTGTTTTACCCGATTCTGAAGATAGGGAAACGCAATGTAAACTTTACTCGGTTTTTATTCAATAACCGCTCAATATTTTTTGATCGGGTTTTTACCAAAAATTTACCTACAATGTAGTGTATGATGTAATGTTTTTAAAAAATAATTTTTAACGTTTGAAACCATAAAAAACTTAATTTAAAGTTGAAATTTTCGTTTCTAAAAAAAATCTTTACATTACATCATAGCATTTGACGCACAGATTACGGGAAAAATGTTTAAAAAAATATACGTTGATAAATAAATGAATAAAAGCATAGTAAGCGATCCTATTGCAAATTAAGTTTTTTATGGTTTCAAACGTTAAAAATTATTTTTTAAAAACATTACATCATACACTACATTGTAGGTAAATTTTTGGTAAAAACCCGATCAAAAAATATTGAGCGGTTATTGAATAAAAACCGAGTAAAGTTTACATTGCGTTTCCCTATCTTCAGAATCGGGTAAAACAGCCTTAAATATACAAGAATTCTGTAGATTATACTAATAAAAAAACGCGATATTGCGGTAACCTTCACTTATGTATGTGTTTAAAGAATGCACAGTTTTTCGAAGTTACAATTGAGGACCTAAAGCAGACTTATTAAGAACCTGAATAATTCTTAAGATTATCCTGACACCAGAACAGTACAAAATATTTAAATACTCAATTTTATTCAAAATAATACAAAGTGATAGTTCACAACTTCAATTTCGGTATGTTATTGATGACGATGACAATGTAAGGAAATTCTTTGTTAACTACATTATTTTTACAATAAAATATCTAATCTTCAGTTCCCACACCATATCATCAAAACTTTCGTGACGTTAATTATTATTGACAATTAAAATGGAGAGAAAAGTTAATTGCATCCGTTATTCATATATAATGCACATCATCTACGGATATTCTTTATTAAGCCTCATTTATATTTCCAGATTATTTGCAAAGAAATCTTATTTGATTTAGAAATAAAGAAAAAGTAAAACTTATTAATGAACGATACATTATTATTATGTTAGGAAATGTTTTCCAGTCTAATAATGAACATTCCGTATTGATAAATAATAGAGTATTAAAGAGGAAGATATTCAAAAGTAATTTGTCTCAATTAATAAGAGATTTATTAAATATTTCCGTACACTTTTGCGCCTCATATTTTTTCCTTCTTCATTTAATCTTTTAATGACGGTCTTCTCTTGAAACTACATAATTGCACGATCGCCCAACTTGTTTTAAGTTATTTAAAATTACATGATTATAGGGTTACGAATTTTTTTAACCTTGGAACTAGATTATATTTGCATGAATCTCAGTGACAAATAATCGATTGTAGTCTAAAACTGTTATGATAAAAGTGGACTTATGAATAGCTAACCGCATAAGAGGAGGCAGGTTCTTTATAAGAGCAATTTTAGGGACTCAATGTTCAACCAGATACATTTATTAGTATTTTATCAATTTGATATAAGTATACATAGCTATCCTAAAGTAACAATCTATCCAGCTTAATTTTTGAAACATTTAGGAAAACCAAACTTTACAATATAAAATAAGACTAAAAAAGATACTTTTTGATCAAACAAAAATTTCCTTTATGCTGCGATGGCGTAATGATTTTAAACGTCCAGGGCCGCAGCTACCACCGGGTCAGCGCCCCGGGGCCTCCGAACATATGGGGGCCCCCTGAAAGCAGAGGAAGTTTTTTACGAAATTGTCTTAAAAAGGTTTTGAACCAAACTTAGCTTGTTTAAACATTAAATAAGAAGATTTAAAAATATGTCAAGTTTTAAAACATTAACAAATTAAACTTATTTATAATGTATAACAGCGCCTTTGCTATTTTGCCTGCAATAGCCTACACTCCTACACTCGCTGTGTTAAAAATCGCTGTAAAAAAGTTAGGAAACAGAATTTAATGTAATCCTGTTTTCAGTTAAAACTCAACCTGTGTAGACTTAAGATATTGTAACTTCGTAAAATTTATATGCATACTTGCATATCGTATAACGGGTGGTACTCCGCCTGGTACAGCGTACTCCCACTGGTTAACAAGCTTCTACAGTTTTATATTATACTCAATGTGACAAGTAAATATTCGTTTTGTCTGTTTTAAATGCCCATTCTTCATCTTAACAGAAAAAAAAACACCAAATAGCAACCTTATTAAAAAAGGCTTGTAAATGAAAGTGGTGTAGAGGTAAAGGGGAAGATAACGTGGGGGCCCCATAATTATTTGTTGCCCCAGGGCCCCCAAGCCTGTACCTACGGCCCTGTAAACGTCCCTTTGGATCCAATGATGGCTCATTTGAGAACCCTTTTCTTTCTGCGTGTAACACATTTTTTTTCTATTTGAAAGCCCCTTTTACTCTACGAATGACATGCTTATTTTTTGGATTATTATGAATCTAACGCAGCCACCATCTCTTGCAGACTTGCGTAATCGAATAGTGCAAACATGTAAAAAAATCGCAAAATGAGAAAAGCCTGTTGATGTCATCAAAGTTGTGCGTCGTTTTCGCGCCAACTGGTAACACGCTAATGAGTAAGTAAAGCATTCCCCTATTAAAAGAATAAACTCGTCCGAACGCAGTGCCGTCTACTACACAGTTGACAGACTTTTCTCATTTTGCGATTATTCTAATAGCATATGTATACTTAGAAAAGTTCGACAGAGAGTTCCAGAATACACTTTTCTACTATCAAGAAATTAAGGAGTGCATTTAGGGAACTTTACTTATTTATGTTATTCGATTGATTTTGAAAAACTTAATTTTCTATTGCAACAAATATCATTTAATCTGTTTTTACTTCAATTTGAATCGATGAAATTAAAAAAAGTTTTTCATATGCAAAATGAAAAGGACTTTCAAATAAACATCACTCGACTTATTGTGACATAAAATTATTGCCTCGTTGCGCATGGCGGTGCCACCGCAGCACAAAACAATTTTTTGTTTGTCAAAGAAATAAACATTTCTAGTCTTATTTCATATCCTAAAGATTGTTTCAATAAAAATTTGTCCATAAATCTGAGTTTTGAAACGAAGGCTTTTCTACCCGATAAAATAAACAAAGCTTATACTTTCAAACGAAAAGTTCACATTACTTAAACTAGTTTAGAACACAAAATACGACACTTACTGTATATAAAATGCTCAAAGTTGCCGGCTTGAGATCTCACTCTTTTTATAAATTTAAATTTCAGGTCGTAGGTATTGGTTCTGCAGTTGTCTAATTATTAAAGGAATGGATAAAGATTTCAAAGCACAATAACATACACTAGAAGGGCGCCATCTGATTATGAAGCTTAATAACAATAATTAAATAGATCAAATAAATCTAATAAATCTGTCTGAAATCACTAATCAGAAAATGAAATCATACCGATATAAATTGGAGCAAAATATTAATCAATTTCAACAAAGTCAGAATTTAGTTTGATAGTGATATGAATAAAAACTTTCATAATTATATGGTTCAGTCTTGCTGGTTTTAATTAGATTTAAAATCGTATTTATTTTAGAAAACACAAAAAAGAAAATATAAAAAAATTACAAATTTTGAACTCAAAAGTTCACGTAATAATTCCCTACCTAAGAGCTCTTGACTATTAAAAATTATTAATGAATAAAAATGTATACAAATTACAGACTATAAAAATATTACAAAGATCCAAAGAAATTCACATAAATATTTAACATTAAAAAAAAGGAATTTATAATTCACAGTACCTGTAATTATCGGTAATTCGCAAACCAAATTAACGCTAAATTGCACAAAAATGACTCCTGCACACACCAAAACAATACTGCTGGACGAATGGAAACTGGAATGTTCGTAGAATTCTGCATTCACATAATTCAAATATGCAATGCATTAACCCTCGTAATGCCTGTATGAGATGAACTATTATTCACAAATTCACCCAAAATAAAGTAACTAAATGCAACCATAAAACTTCTATAAGATTTGGTTATTGAATTATTTTTAAGAACCATCAGCTAATGTTCGTTATTTTTCTTAAAACAACCCATTTATTATTTAAATCCGAACTGAATTTATAAAGCACATAACTCGGATTTCATTAATAATTCGAAGTTCAATCACTGAATGTAAAATCTGTAATTATTAATTTTGTTATCGGTATTTCGGTACAAGAATTGTTTTTATCGGTATATGATATGAGAATTATTCCCATAGGTAGACTGTACTGAGACTATTACACTTTTTAATAGGAAAAACTAGATTTCCCATTCTTTAAGAACACAAACATCCGGAAAACTCTTTAAATGCACAACGATACTTTTGCTAACCACAAATTCATAATTAACGTCCGGAAAACTCATTACACAACGGTACTTTTGCTAACTGTAAGTTCTTAATATACTGGGCATGGGGCATCCGACACCCATCCATTAGCGAACGGTAAAGACGTCTCTATTTGACCGTACTATCTGGAAACTTAGTTAAGACTTTTTTTAACTATAAACTACACTGTCTGGAAACTGAAGTGAGACTCCTTTAAAACTCCGGGTTATTTTACTATATCGGAATGTTTTTAAGGGTGCAGTTCTGCATACACCAATCAAAGAGTCGCATGATCTCGTTTAGACAAATCAGAAAGTTACAATCCACGTGTTGGCGATAAGGGAATTTTTACTAACTCCAGTATTAGATTTTGACCCTAATAGACTAAAAATTAAATAGTCTTGTTTTCACGAAGGAGAAATAGAGACTCAATAATGTTTTAAAACGAACTTGCAGACATATAATATTTTAAGCTCAAATGTGAATAGCCAAAATGGGTCTTTTAACGCGTATAAAGTATTATTTATTAGATAAAGGGGATTTTTTTATAATGTTTTCAAGTAACGCAAAACTGCAATATCTATGGGAAATATATGAATTTAGGTTCGCCACCGACCATTTCTGTTAACTTTCAAGGTTTTAGCAACGAAGCCATTTTAACAAACGCACACGTGGATAAATACGACAACAGAAAAGATAATTTATTACACGAATGTCTTCACAATTCTATGAAGGTTTGGAAAACAACCTTTAAAATAATTTTTTATAGGTTTATTTGTACCAAATGCTAACATGATTTTAAATTGCAAAAAAGAACGTAAATTTGCAGTTCCGGAATTAAGATTTTTCAATAAATGTGTATACAAAATTACATTTATTCAGGACTGGTAAAAAACCGTTACAGTTTAGATATAGTGTTAGTGATTTTCTATATTTGTTTTTCTTTACAAACGGAAATATGTTTAATTCTCATTAAACAATATTTAGCTGAGAAAATAAAAACATAAAAATTCATTTTTCGACATTAGATTAAATTTAATTAATTAAAAGTATTTCATAAGATGTTTATAAGATGTCACTGTTTATAAGATGTAATTGTGTCAGCATGTTTTAATTGCGAAAATAATGCAAACTTAAGTAGAACATGATTATAGTAACAATCAGTATTAAATTACAAAACTGTTTTGTTTTCATATTATTTAATTTCAAAATGATAATCTAGTACACAGCGTTATTACATTAAATTGCAATATGTGCATTTCCCTATGTTGCATTTGAAAATAATCGAGTCAAACTATTATGCACACATAGGCAACCAATTATACAGCACGCTCTATTATACACTTACATATATTGTATAGTAAATAAATAGCACCGTATAATCTATAACCATTATTATTATTTCCTGTGGATTTTGTTACCTCTGCTCTTCAAAAGTGTATAGTAATGAATAAATTTTCATAAATAAATAAATCAGTACAAAAAACAAGTGCTCAAATCAATAACTCTTATTCAACTTGGAGGCAGAGTCTGGCCCTCCGACAAGAGTACGGCATAGCAATTGCATTCACTCCAATCAACCTTATACGCTCCAAAACTAAAGAGTAGAGATGTACTCCATTGTGGCAAGTAAGGTTTGCTAAAACTGAAAACTTGTTATACTTAGTGGTAGTAAACGAGGAAATAGAATTGTGTGTAACAATAAAATGAATTGAATTCTTAAATACAACATAATTTTTATATGAAGACGTTTATTAAAAAAATATATAGGAAAAAAGTAACACTTACTGGTGATTATCCAAAGGATACCTGAAAAACTAAAGGAATTCTTTCCCCATTTACACAGCCTTTGGCTGCAAAGTGACTCACGACACTCATTTCTTTCGAGGCCACTTCACAAAGCGCAACTAAAGTTATACGGCTCTGGCGTAATCGATTTGCTCACTACGTGTATTATTCTGCAATTGTTGCTCCGCAGTTTTACAACAGCCCAAGAATAAATCGAAGTCACACTCGGAGGCTGAAAATATTTGCAAAAGTGCTGATTATTCTTATGCTGTGACTAAACGATTAGCCGGTCGATCACATAGGGTAGGGATTGAAAACTAATTGTAGATCTCCTCAAAACAATCTTTATTCGAAAGTTTCAATATTCTTTTAGACGGTTAATACGTTAACAGTGATTTTTATTTTTATATTATTAAATATGATGGTAAGGTTTTTAACTTTTTAATATTGAGACGCGCCAATAA
The DNA here is from genome assembly GCA_929113105.1 of Agrypnus murinus. Classification (NCBI taxonomy): domain Eukaryota; kingdom Metazoa; phylum Arthropoda; class Insecta; order Coleoptera; family Elateridae; genus Agrypnus; species Agrypnus murinus. Next base: position 94,280,361 of record OV816024.1, on the reverse strand, counting down.
ATATAGATGGCGTTGTACAACATCGATATGCCGTAGCTGATAACATAATTTTTAGTGGTTGTTTCTGCTGTGGCATATTTTAATGGCGATATAAATTTAGTATTTGTGTCATTATTTATGATAATTTTAAGTAGAATATTAGATTTTATATGTACGAAATGTCAGTAAAATGGAATTATCATTTATAGATCCTTCTCAACAATATGTCTATTGTACTAATGATTATGTATATTGCAACATAGCCACTACATTCTACCGCATAATCTCTTTATCGATCGATCTTTAGCGCGTCCCAATAGAAAAATTCAAACTTACATTGATACATTACAAAGATTTATGAAAAATGAAAACTAATAATTACGCCTACCTGTCTAAACTTGATTATAACTATTATAAATATATTAATGAAGAATTTTCAACTAATGTTGTATCACTAAGGCGATTTTGTAGATAAAAGCAGAAACATTCAGAGAAACAAAAATTTATTTATATTAAACTTCTTTCTATTCACCTACAAACAGCAAAAAGTTACTAAAATAATCTTGAACAGGTACCTTCGTTACAACAGGTACCTAGATTTCGTAGGAAGTAGTAAGGTACAACTTATTATAAATTATACTCAATTTTTAATCAAATAATATCAGATAACAGTGATAATATACATACACGGTGATGCAGTACTCAATGATCGGACTTTGAGGATAAGCTTCTCTGGTTATTAGAAACATAAAACCTTAGTAACTTTTTTTGATTAAATGAACTTGAAAATTTCGAAAATTTTGACCGACGTTTTCAGAAAAGTACGTATAATTGATGCAGGTCAGTGTTGTTAAGTCGAATAGAAATAAATGCAAGATCTTTAGAAATTGACACCATCAGTAAAAACGTGACATCTGTTTAAACAAGCACAACAAGAATGCAAACGACGCACATTCCATTTTAGATGTTAAAACAAAACGATCTATTAATCCGGGGGATTCCCCTCTATTTTAATAGTAAACGCAGACAGAAATGACATCATTTTAATACAGACCCATTCAATGATATCATTAAATTCGATGTGTTATGCGTTAATAAACAGATATTAGTTTTAATTAAGTAAAGACATGTTTAGCTAATTTGATCTATCCATCAATAGGTTTTGTTATTTTTATTGGAATTCTAGAATGTTTCATTATTAAAACCTTATTATTCTTTTTGATGTTTTAATTCAACGACCCTGAATGCTTGATGGATTTGTTTACATAGTCAAGTACAAGTACTGTTACGTTTTATTACTAAAAGCTGCAGTGTAAGGGGTTTGCAATATGTTATCATTTGAGAAACCAAATATGTGTCACTATCACAGTACTATAATATTTTATTCACAAACCTGCAGTATTGTATTACACATAGGGGTTAATGTGCCTATTAAAAGAATTTGAAATTGCCTTAGTAATCAGAAACAAAACAAAAATACCATTTTTGAAACAATATCCATCGAGAGGTCGTTCTCAACATGCTTTGTTTATTTAATTCTGTTTATCTGTTGTTATTCTACGAAACACTTGGCCAAAATAAAGACGTCTTTATTACTTTATTACTCTATCCTTGCACATTCTAGTAGTATTGAATATCTGCTTGAACTTTTAAAATATGTGTCATGTGCATTCATACTATTAAACTTGAAAACATTAGGCTGAACTTCGATGCCGTTTTTCTCCAAAAGTATAGAAATACGAGAAAAATGATATATAGGAATTTTCTTTCTTTAATGGTTATCTAACCACTGGCAAAGTCCGATTACTCCGTAATGACTCACCGTTTATATTCAGAAAACCTCGGGATGCGGATAGTTCTAAAAAGTATTCAATATAAATATTTTATAATTAATAAACATACTTTCACGGTCAAAGTCAATGAACAATTAACGACTTTCGCCCAACAGATCGCCCACAATTGTATAAAGTTTCTTAAAGAGAAAATAAAAAAATGTCTGAAGAATATTCGCAAAAATGTTAAAAGAGTACCAAAGCAACACCGAAATAAACAAAAAAAGAAAGAGTACATAAACTATTCAATATAGTATATAGAATGGAGAAATATTTAAGAGGGCTCGGTGTTCTAATGTACTAATCATAGCGGAGTGAGTGGGGTCACGGTTGAAACGCTGTTTGGGTGTTTATGGATCTAGATAGCTGCTAGTATGAAAGAACGAGAGCATAACATAAATGGGATAAAGGTGATTTGTATAGAAAGCGCTGCATGTCATCTAGGTTTGATAATTCTCGTTTGAATTGAATATCTTATTTCTTCAATACATACCAGACCACAAACTAGTTACTATTCTAGATTCTAGGGTATTATGAAATAATCTCTAGATAAGTTATAGTACATATGTAGACATTTATTGATAAACGTGCTGTTTTCAATAAAGAATTTCTTTACTTTTTTGTTCTTATTCAAATGTTAAATATTAGAATTTATTCTTATTTTTAACAATAGATGTTATAGGGTAAGTCCATAAAATAAGGGTAATTATCAAATTTGGTGAGTTTTGGATTTTCTTCAAAATACCCGGAGATAATATCCGAACCTGTGAATATTAAATATTAAACACGATAAATCTTAGAGTTTACTGTCTCCAGCCTTACTTTGTGGAACTCCGTAATCATAAAATATATTAAAAAACAAAAGATAGGTTAAAATTTTACAAGTTTTAATAAATTCGTAACCTGACAATTATTTCGACATAAATGTCATTATCAAAGGTAGATAAGATTGATAAACAAATACGTTGCTAGGGATAAGTACAGAAAATAGGTAACTATAGATACAATACATACAAAAACTAAATATCTAACATTTGTAATAAAGGAGAATTACTAAACTCAGTTTGTTCATTCATTAAAGGTACGCTGCGTTTATGTTTGCATATTTCAAAAGCTTCTAAAATGTCCAATTTGTGTTTGTTGTTGCAAAAATGTAAGAATTTGATGTTATTTTGAGATGTCATTAGGTGGTTCTGTTCAAACAGGTGTTTGGTATAATTAGATTTTTCTGGGTGTTTATTTCTATAAGAACGTACGTGTTTTTGTATCTTACATCGAAATTTCTAAGTTTATTCAATATAAACAGAGTTACAAAAAGAACAATTCAAACGGTATTTTTGTAATCAGAAACAATTGTAAGGTTAAGCATTTATTAAAACTTGTGAAACTTTAACTAATCTTTTGATTTTTATTCGTTCATAAAAGTGGTAGTGGGATAGAAGAAAATCGATAAAAACTTGCAACTGGATGTTATATACTGACTGCATATGTATGCATTTGGGTATGTGTAAAAAGAAGATGGCATGGGCTTTCATTAATAAAACTGTCAGCCACAGACTTTTTAAATGTTCAACAAGGTACTTATAATATCATAGGTATAACGTATTTTCTGTTTAAAATGCATGCACTTGGTAGTAATACTTTAAATCTATATATATAAAAGGGAAAGATTGTCTGTATGTATGTATGCGATTTTCTCCGCAACCACTGGACCGATTTGGATGAAATTGGTATCATTGGAAAGGTCTTGGCCCAGAATAGAAAATAAGACCAAATTGGACTCTGATCGGACATCGTGGTCTGAAATAACAGCGAAAAACCCATATATGGAAGTTAAAAATGGGTACTGAGATTGATGTGACAAGAAAATATATATAGATCTCGCACAGCAAGCTAGCTGCTGCCGCGAGCGGAAAGTAAAAACATGTAATTCAATAAAGCGCAGCAGAGCTCGCCGGGTATTTGCTAGTTCGTTCATAAAATACGATGCAGGTTGATGACCCGCAGTGCGGTGCTTAAGTTCGCTCCCAGTTTAATCCAATAATCGTCTACTATAGATCTTGACGGTAGAAGTAGTACTGTAGAATAAAACTTTCCCTCCTATCGCAATTTTCACCATTCCACTATCACTTTTATGAACGCTTAATTATGCAATAATTAAATCTTATCTAATAAAATTGATTGATGCTGTTGGACGGTTGTATATTCATTGCCAAATCAAAAATCATTGCGTTGGTCCATGGTGGCTGAGCCACCACCAATTTCATGTTTTAAATGAGTGTGTACATCACTTCATTCAAGGCTAACTCCATCGCCTAGGGGACACTCCCGATAACCAAGCAACGCCAGCCACGGGTGGGTCTCTTACCAAGGATCCCAAGCCTGGCGTTGTGGGTTTCTTACCAAGGATCCCAAGCCTGACGTTGTGGGTTTCTTACCAAGGATCCCAAGCCTGATATTGTGGGTTTCTCATCAAGGATCCCAAGCCAAGGTTGGGTTTCTTTATGGATCCCAAGCCGAAGTGACACATGTCCAATAAGTAAAACTATAGATTATTGTTGAAAAGTTGCTTAATTATTTTATAATTGATTTAAATTTATCATCAATATTCAGCATGAATGCTTCTTCTAAACTATACTGCTTTCCCATTGCTGTAGCTGTGGGGGCTGGAATGTTGGCTATAACATGCTCTTCTGATATCCAACAGGTGTCTTTTTTAGAATTCCAATAAAACGAATGGGCTATTCCATGTGGATGCATAAAATTGACCAAGACACCATGCTGTTCAATTGAAATTTCACAAATGTTGCCAATCCACCAATTGTTGTCATAAATACAAGCAACGTATTGTCCTGGTTGAAGATTAGCAACTGATAGAGATGGAGAACTGGCTGTAGCAAATGGGTTTAAAGAAGCAACAAATGATGATTCTCCATCATTGGAAACCCTGCTAACACGAACTTGAGCTTCACTAATGGGCACAAAATGGTGATTTTCTCTTGTACCTGCTACTGTACGGCCATCTTTGAATCTTTCTGCTTGACTGGTTCGAACTGCACCAATTTCTTCTTTAGAAACAAAAAAGAAGTTAATTCCATTTATTTGTTGATTACAATAGTCAAATAAATTCCTTGGCGTCGAAATTTGATCATTTACAGGGCGTTGAAGGCTTGCACGAGCTGCTAGACGTTTCACAGTTCCACCAATGCCATCACAGGGTGATTTGCCATGGCTTGTGCCAAAAAAGTTCCACTCTGCACTACAATTAAAATCAATTTTGTGGTGGCACAAGTTGATAAAATTCTTGTAATTCTTATACTGTGCTGCAGAGCCATCGCTGAAGTAGTATGTGTGTTATTTCTCCCACAGTATTCTTCATATATTCGATTAACTTGATCAAAAAAGCATGCACTGCAATTGTGTCATGCTGTAGGCAGTAACTGATTACACAAAAACTGAGACTTTGCACCTGGTCAGCATTGTTGTAGTACATTACGAAGGGATGTAGCGTAGCTTGACTGTTTTCCCAATGAAAACCTTGTACTGCATCTTGTACAACGAATGCATAATTTTCAGCAAAGTCCATTAAAATAACTAATTCGCCAGGCTTCAAATTTTCTTTTGTGGATTTCAAGTGATGGCTTTGATATTTCGTAACATAGTGGTGAGAAGAAAGCTTCAAGATTTTGCTAACCAAAGTTTCAATAAAGTCTTCAACAGTATCTTGTTTTGTTTCCAGGGTGTCCCTATCAGTGTGCACCCATTGTTTATACTCAATTAAATCATCAGGGTCATTTTCTTTAAAACAATTAATTTGTAAAAAGTTGTTGAGTTCTTCTGTTTCAGGGCATTCTTCACAACGATGAAGCATACAATTCTTTGAATCTAGGCTGCAAACTATCTTACTGATAAGACTTTTATAATCTTCTGTGATTGGGCTTGCTGCAAGCATTAGTTTGACATTTTGATGGATGGTGCACACACATACGGAGTGTGTTCCAGGTGCACCAACTGTAACACACCATTTTGGTCTCAACTCACAGAACTTTGAAAATCCAACTTTATCAGATTCGTTTCTGGCTTGATAAGCTGTATATAATTCTTTTAAGTTGCATAAAATCAATAGCTTTTGCATTTGGATTTTTGTACCTTCAGATGTTCTTACTGATATGCAATCTTTCTTTCCAGGGCATATTCGTGTAAACTCATCATCTTCGTAAAAGCAAAGTATTCGTTGTTTTACTTCATCAGTCAGTTTTCTCCCTTGCTTCTTTCCAGGCATTGACAATAACCCATTTTCAGCTTCCTTGATTTCCTCACCATTCTTCCAGAAATGTCAAATTCTTCCATAGTTTTTTTAATTGACCATTTAGTTGGAACAAGTGTCAATATCTGCAACTTTTCTTGGCGGCTTGTACTTGAGAGCTTCAGTTTTTGCTTCAGTCCTTCTAGGAGTTCATCATATTCTGAAACACTGTTTACTTGTACTTGCCCCCATAATATCACTCGTTTTAAGGTGACTAAGAGAGGCAATGTGCTCAGCAAATGTTGTCTGCACCTGGTCCAATAGCTTTTTTGCATAGACAGGTGAATCTATTGATGTTAATCGTGGGATTTTCATAGGAGATAGGCCGATAGATGTTAGACTCGAGTTCATCTTTTCAGAAACTACCACTTCATCATCAGCATCAGATACAGAAGAAGGAGATGAAACTGCTGATGCATCTTTTTGGTTTTTCATTTCTTTTCTACATGTTGGGCATAACTTTTAGCCAGGTTTAACATCTTTTTTTGTTAGCTCCATTAGGTAGTCTGCTGTTGGTAAGTCAATCAGTCCCAAACCTTTCTTTGGTGCATGATTTTTTTTCCAAAAGGATTACAACACCGTGTCTGCGTCAACTGAAAATTCGTTAGAAGCCTTGCTTCATGATGCAAGCAAATCGTAGATCCTTCATCAAATTTCAATCCAGTTCGTCGACTTAGGAGTTCCTGTTCTTTGCTATTAAACTCACTTACTAGTTTTAAGCCAGCTGTGTGGGAATGAAATCCTGTATAGTGGCACACTGAATTTTCACTATTCCCTATGGTACACTTAGGTGGGGTTTCTTCAGTTTCCATGCTAAAAGGCACACCCGTTCAAGTGTTTAGTCAAATCCTATTAAAAAAATATGTAAATAAAGAGGCATAATTTTTTCTGGATTTGGTAGGTGCAAAAGACTCAATTCACTTCATATTGTTAATTAGACTGGTCTTAAGTTGTTGATGTGTATATTAGAATTCAATAGCTATTTTAAAAATATAACTTTAAATATCGAGAAAATTGTACATACATTAAGTTGATTTAAAGGAAGACTGTTTTTATCTTACTTTGAATCTTGCTAAGTTCGTCTTTATCACAAATTTCAATAATCGTATTATAAATAACAGGCAAATTGCAGTAAAAAAGATAAATTATCAAATTTGCCTAAAAACTGCATAGTGGTAATATTAAGTGGCTAAATCAAATTAAGATTCAGTATATATATAAACTTTTTATTGAAAAAAGCAAGTGTAAGTTAAACTTACCATAACAAACTGACCCTAAAATAAGAAGTATGGTAATAGCAGTGTGACTGACGATCATCATCCTATACATAGATTGTGAATTTCACAAACGTAATCAAATAAGTGCAAATTTCAAAGTAATTTTTTTGGTCTTAAGGAATGAGTCTCCAAACTAAAATAAGATTTTTCTAAAAGAAGAAAGGCTGCTCTTTCGAACCTCATGTTCAATAGCACATATCCTGACAACAAAGTGAGCTTAATAGCTGATACTTTGGCAGCTTAAAAGTAGTAATGGGTTTAGTTAGCTCACCAAAACATAAGTTTCTAGAAGGTCTTGTTTCAAAGTTATCAGTCATCAAAGTTCTGCCCCACTTGCCAATTTGTTCGAATGTGCATCAGTTGCCCAATGGAGACCTTTATGCTGGAGGCCCCAGGACCCCAGCTATACTACTTATGAAGGTGAAATTTTACACAACATCCTCTCAGACATATGTCTAGACCTACACCAAATTTCAGCAAGATTGGAGATGGTGACTAAAAATTTTTTTTGCAAATTTGGTCACTTGACATGGAATGACCCTAAGGCGAATTCAAAGAGGACTACTTTTAAAAGCTTCTGTTTACAGAGAAAACGAAAACCAGTGACATAAAAACCATTAACAAACAAGATAGCTTTCCGATATAGTGAATCCAAATAGTCCTGTCTCTGCAGATCCGAATAGCATGTATAATAGTTGGATCTTCTATTTCGGGTAGGTGTCACGTAATTTTAATTTTTTATAAGTCAATCGAATTTGCCCACCCTTTAGTACGTCTCTGCACAATCTATACAATCTGCATTTCATTATATTGCAGAATTTGGAATACTATTTAATACAAAGCGATACAAGTTTGAAACAAGAGCAAAGATAATTATTTTAAAAGATTTTAAAATTCTAAAAACTAAAAACATTCTCTAAACTTTTCGTGGTCCTCTTAAAAACCTTTCACGGCCCCTCGGTTAAGAATCGCCGCCCAAAACAATTCAGGTCATTGTCCAAAATTCAGTATTTCCCAAATAGACATGGATAACAAATAATAACAAATTTTAATTTGATTTTTAAGTTAGTTAATTCATACATAAATAAATTATTAAATAGTTCTGTTGTAACGTTTTAATTATAAGACGAACTTAATTTTAAATTAGCATTTAATATGATCTTCTGAATCTGATTACGCACTTTAGTTTTTGCAATAAAATTTATGTGGCATAAATCATTCGATCACTTGTTAACAAGTTTGGCTTTAAAAGGAATTATGGTGAAGTTTATGGCCTTATAGTTATTACCAATAGGTTGATGTAATTACAGGTTTATAGGTTCGAAACGCGAAACAATAAATAATACGTAAACGCGTATACATTAATATACATTTAAAAGAATTATCTCCTGCATGTAAAAAAAAGTATGCGCAAACATAAATCAAAACTTCATAAAAGGTGAATGAACAAAATGTTAGAAAAAAAAAACTAATTTATTAATCTGGATTTGCCTGAGCTTATAAATTATTTTTAAAGTATATATATTATGTACATACTTAATGTATGATTCTGATTCTGATCGAAAAAGGATTGAACTTGAACAATAAATTTGGCATGTCTTATCCTGCATTCTCATTTACTTGTACCTATAATAAATTGTATTTATAAATTGTATATATATTCCATAAGAATATTTACAATTTCAATAGGTATTAATACAGTGGTGGCAGAAATAATAAGAAGGAAGATCAAATTTTTTTAATGCTTAAATTAAATGGATGAACTTTTACGATAAATAAAGTGGTACACTGACAAGTATGATGTGTGGAAAATAAATTTAAATGTAAGATGTCTTTACAAAGCTCTGTTATATCCCCATCAGCTAAATATGCAGAAAATGACCGCGTTCTTATTGTTTCTGCCACCACTGTATAAGTTAGCGCAGTAAACTTAGGAAAATAACACAGAAACCTTTAATGTTTATCAAATTACAGAAGGGCTCAAGATTCTCACTATAATAATATATTTTTATTTCCATTTCACTTTTCTTGTTTCGCTTCATAAGGTTTCAAAAATTGGTTGTAAAACTTAAAAAAAATAAACTGTTCTAAAGTCTCAAATTTTTCACTGAGTTCATTGAATTTATCTCAGGATTTACGTTACTTTTTCTAAAAGGTCAGCGCGTAACGTCCTTGTTTTTCAATTACCAGATCTTATTGAGCTTGTGAAGTGGGTGGTAAAGAGTTCAACTCTTACTCAGGCGGCCCGGGTTTTAATCCCCTGATTTCTCGTCGTTAAAGTCTCAGTACACTTCGCCGTGCTATCAGACGGGCACGTTAAGCAGTCGGTCTCGACAACCACATAAACATCTTTCTGTGGTTGTCGTTAAAAATAACACTGCCCTATACCGTTTGGCAATGTTAATTACAATTAACATTTATACAAAGAAAATTCTTTTATTGCGTTATCGTATTAACTTGCCATCGTTTATTCCTCTAGCCCTTCTATTAAAATTATATAAATGGCCAACCAATTAGTTTGATGGCATATACAACTCCATTGAGTTGCACCGAAGTTCTCTTACATGAGACTATATCGCAGCAACTGAAACCTTCGAAAGCCAGATTCAGGACTCAGAACTAACCTTTTTCTTATCAATTTATTCCTTACACTTAATTTTTGAAATTAAAATGCATACTACCAAGTATTTATCTAATTTAATTTATTTTATAAATTTAAAGATTTTTTACCGTATAAAAACTTCAACATAAATTTTATGTACTTAAACCTATTATGTATTAGAATTTTTATTATTTTCAGTATATTTTTATAGCTCTTCGTGACATGATGTCTTTTAATACTTTTTGGAGGGAAAGGTTTGCTCATTTTTTGCTTTCTGCGTCTACCTACTTAAAAACAATTATAGATTGTTTTCTTTGATAGCTGTAAAAAAAGATATATCTTTTTCTACAGCTATCAAAGAATGGTGACATTTTTTCATTAATATCCATATGCAAAATGCCACATTGCTTTTGTTTACTTGACCAACGTGCACAAAATATTTTTCGTTTTAGAGCGAAAAATATTTTTTGCACGTCCTATATACAAGGCTCTACTTTAGTCCCCCAAAAGAGGGAGTAAAGTAGCACTTTTACTTAGAGTCACTGCATCTAGTTACCTAGGCCAGCTAGTTGACCAGAGTACCGCAAACCGCCGCCATATTGGGGCAAACGAAGCACGAAATTGTTCATTATTTGTTCTGTATTGAATTTAATCAAATCCACGTTTACTTTAAAAGGTTTTTCTTATTCTGAAAGATCAAACCTCTAATATGTCAAACACGTAAAACGTGGTTTTAATTTGTCCAGTATTAAAAATCACCCTTCTCTGCCCCAATATGGCGGCGGTTTGCGTTACTCTGATCGACCAGCTGGCCTACGTTACTAAACACTGTCCAGCCAACAGAAATAGTTAAGCCACTCCCCCACAAATGTATGTTTGCGTAGACCAATGGGAGTACAGCCAGTTTCACACGGTACAAATTAATAAAAGCGCACCAAGTTTTCATTTACTATACTTTTCTCGTTTTAAATAAATGGTGTTGATCTTCTTTTAATAAACGATTATTAAAATACTTTAAATATGTTGCTATAAAAAGTAAAAATTGATTGCCAAGTTATAACATAAAGTAATAATTAGATAATGTAATTAGGCAACTTTTTTTCGCATGCTTGTGATACGGGTTTTATAAAACTGACCAATAAAAAAGCTCGCCTCAAATATGCCGCACTTTTGTAGGGCGTGGCTTAACTATTTCTGTTGTCTGGACAGTGTATAGATGCAGTGACTCTACTTTTACTCCCTGAGGGAGTAAAGTGTTTCCATGACAACAACAACAAAACAGTATTGAATTAATTTTGTTTTTAAAAAAGTAATCGCGGTACATGTTAGGATTTATTATCCTAAAACTATGTGATTTTGGCGTTTGCAGAGTTCAATTGTCCGAATGACAATCAATAAAAATTTTCGGAAAAAATCTTCGAATTTTTGCGATTAAGTCCTTTAGGACGTGCAAATAGCGTATATATCACTGGACTAAAGTGCCTTTTAATCCCTCACGTGTTTTCTCACTCACATTCTCACGTTCGGGATTAAAAGATGCACTTTAGTCCCTGGGTATATAATATACTAAAATTGTGCACATATGCATATTTGACAAATGTCGTTTCCGTAGCAACAACGAAACTGTCCACTTTGCGGTAAAATAAGAATTTCCTTGGTTACGCCTCGTCAAAAGACTTTCATTCTTGACCACCAAAGTAGCATTTCGCGCACTAAATACACAAATAACTATATGCTGTATGAAAATAGATTTACATGTTGTATGTAGATTTGTTAATTTTTTCTTTGTTTCTTTATTTTTTGTTGTTTGTTTGATCCGTTCAAATTTGATTTTAAATAGCTTTGATATACTTTTACTAAACAGTAGTTTAAGTTAACAACTATTGTCTGCCAGATAGACGCTTTGTATGAGTGAGTAACATAGAGTACATCTTGAAAATTGTGAGTGAAATAATTTGTGATGTTTGGTGTACATTGGTTCAGTTCACTAATTGAGCAAGTCTTTCGGAGCTCATTCGTCATTTTTATAAAACATAACGAAGTCCATCATTTTTATTTGAGCATTGAAGAGCCTTAATTTTCATATGTTTCATTTAATTTCTTTAACTTAAATATTTTTGATACCTATACATTTTTGACAACATAATTACAAAATTTTGAATGAACTGAAAATATTATATATATAGTATGTACAATTGTACATGCCCATAACAAGATTACTAAATAAACAAATAAACAATCTGTTACGTTTAAATCACTCTATAAATATAAGAAAACAAGTATATAAATTATATTCAGAGAAAATTACCTGTATTGACTTTGAATGTGACATGAAGAAATGTATCTGACATAATTGTTACCTATGTACATATTTTATTATCAACTATATTGAGATATTTAATTATAACATTAACTGGTATACCAGTAGGTTCTTATAAGAATATACATATTATTATACAATGATTGATACAAAATTTGATTAACTTTGGTTACTTCATTCTTCCAGGGATTAACAGTTCAAGACAAACACCAAGAATGTATTGACTTACACAGAGACGTCTCATCTTCTATGTCACACATAGGAATACAGCCTGATCAGCTTTCAAACACCGAACTCATTGATGACTTGCCACTATATCCAGAACCATTAGGTTCCGAAAATTACCTTGGAGACCCTGAATTATTAGGTAGGTAAATGTTGATTTTATCTTTGGTAAACATATCTATTAATACTAACATACCTTCAGGAACATCGGTTAGTTTAAACAGATACCAATATAAAAATCTAGAGGACGTATTGGACTGGGAGTTGATATCGAAATCACTTTATTCATACAAAGATTTAAACCCACGAAGAAGAATAGGTTCGGCTATTAAAGAAGGCTTAAGTGATGTAGTTAGAGAGGTTAGTTATATACTATATGTTTGGTTTATCAATGATTAATTACAGTAGACTATTATATTTCTTAAAGGTCATGGAATTAATAAACCTTTATTCAAAGCAGCGGGGAAGAATAATCGATTTTAAAGAAATTTTGTATGGATATTGGCGATTAGACCCTCTTCACGGCGTGGATTTAATTTTAGATATGTCACTAACATATAAAAAATATAGAGGGCATAAAATGACCGTTCCTGTTAGACGTCATGCATACATTCAGCAAACGTTTGCAGGTAGGTAACATGTCAAGGTTGTAAAATACGTAAATTTATAGTCCATTACTTATACTATTTTTGTACTATTCAATCGTAACGTAATTATTTAACTAGTAATGTATAGTTAAAAGCGGTACGACCGACTGTTATTAAGACATTGCTGCTGTGATTTGCCGTGAAAGTGACTTTTCTATATAATAGAGTTATTAACGACGTCGATTATTATTGTGTATAAGATAGCATGAAATCTTATTTTGACTCGGAAGATATTCGGAATGAGAATATGCCAATGAGCTAGCCCTAGCATTTATAGTTACATATATCGAAATTTATCTGAACAGGTTTTGCTAATTTATTAAATGTGTTGTTGGCCTTTAACATTTTTGTTTACGTTTCTCGAATAACAAAAATCAGAATTTACTATTAATTAACTAATGGATGTTAAGCTATTGTAGACCAGTATTGTAAAAAATAGAATTTTTCATTTTAGGCCACCAACAAGGCCCGACCAAATCTTTATAGATAAGTTAATATTCTGTTAATATCTTTAAATAAATTGTTTATATTTGTACGTCCTAATGAAGCCATTAGGACACTCATTTTGCGTGTCCTAAAGAAATTTATTAGAATACTGGAAACAATAACATTTTATTTTTTAAAGTTGATATAACTGTTACACAGCTGTTCTTAGAATGTTAAACTTATCTTATTTACGCAGTGAACTCTTGTAACTGGAATGCAACGCTCGCTAAACTATTTAGCATTGCAAGCCGCCACGCGCCGTAGCCCCGTTACGGACATAACAGTTTTTACTTTATTATTAACGAAATTGTAAATTTTGGTACTGTCATCATGGGATGCATTGTGTTGTGTATAAGTGCAATATCCTCACGATAAACTTAACGTAATAAAACTCGATTTCATAAAATTTTATATCTTTACAGTATAATATTATCCAAAAGATCCAATGAATTATTTTTGTTAACAACAATCATTCTTTGCTAAAGATGCTATTGCATTTATATCTCATTAATTTCTTTAACAAATAAGGTATTTATTCTATGAAATGAAAGATAATTATTCTTATTTCATCCAATTTTTTAATTCATATAGTACTAATTATCATTTATGTCACCAATATATTGGCATACATTCTACTTTGAATTTATAATAATTCTCAACAGTACTATAATATACCTGGCAAATTTGAACGAGGTCCTGCCGCTTAGCGGGCTTTGTGTGTATCAGCAAGGCTGGGAATTCCTACGTCGCGTGGATTGCCTAAAGTTGGCTCTGTGAAAAACAGTTGCATAATTTCTAGTGTTGCCAACTGTCATGCTACTTACCAAAATATCCTTAACAAATTTTATTTAAAACTAAGTAATTCTTTTAATTATTTAATAGTGAAATAACGCAAATAGAAAAAATAGTATAAAGTATTCGTTTCATAAGACGTTTTAGAGCACTTGTCTTTTACAAAACTCCCCGCTACGCGGATCATTTTAACCTAAACTCGGATGTGTGCGTAAAAACGTGTCTTACGAAGCTAATATTTTAATATAGTACTATTGTTCGTTTTTTTAATGTTTAGATTTTTAAATGCCGCATTCTTCAATTAATTTACATTGATTATGTCCAGGAAGGGCAGAATCATGCCGTGTAAATTTTTATCGATTTTACAATAGTTTTGTGCAATGGCAATTCCACTTTTAACGTACATGATTAATAGAAGTTTGATACAGTTTAACTTGCTTCGCTATGAAACGTATTTTATATCTTGAAACGTATCTTTATTAAAAGTGAAGTGAAGCATACATAAACAAAATGGCTATTTAGATTTAAGTGTTGTACTTTTCCGTAAACCGTCCTAATCTATACAAAATCACTCAACTCTAATAAGTGTAACCGTGTAGAAGGTTTCAAACCCTAGTCCTCTGTATGCTTTACATTCACCTAGAAAATGGAAATGAGCAAAGGACCCGGGTTCAAATCCCGGTCAATATATCACCAGATTTTTAAAAATCCGTTCTACCCCCGAAGGGAGGCATTGGTAAACCACCAAGGTACACTTTGTACACGAAGTACGTGTATCACACCGTGTGTTCTCACTCTTTCGTAGCTGGAGTAGTGAAGGGTTATTTTGTTTGACCTCAAACCATCAATCCTCTTCTTCGATAATAGCTTCATTTTCTATCACTTGAATAATCCTATTGCATCCTGTAGTTTGTCCTTGGTCTAATATCCCTCATTATGTTATAAGTTAACATAGTTATTTCCAATACTTAGGCAGCCCCAAGAGGACGTTTATTGCAATGTGGGGGTTACCCTCATTTTTCTAATGATATTATTCCCAAGCAGCTGAATTGATGAACTTTAGGCAGTTTTGAGGAAATGTGCCGCCCGGTGTTTCTCGACTTGACCTTCCTTGATTCCCCACTTTCCATGAGATGCCGTTTGCTATATTTTCTGGAACTTTGAAAAGTAATGTCGTGGGAGTAATGGACTTAAATCTCGTTCGATAACACATCCAAAAGATATCTAGAAGGATCTGCAAAGGAAATATAGAAAAATATCTAGATAAATCTTTCTGAACCAAAGCGGGGGGCAAATTCCATCAAGCTCTGTCGACTTAAAAGATTATCCAGGATCTGTAAGATCTACTTAGTGATACTTTGAATAAAGATTTCATCATTTTGGAAGATCCTGATAAGGACTATAGTTTTTCACAATAATTTTGCCAATCAATCTGCTCTCGTTTTAGTTCTCTTTCAAACTTCGCTCTGTTTACTTTGAAGTTGTCTCAAGACGCCTTAGTGCTCTCCCTAAGAATACAACTTATATTCTATCAGGATTCCTTACACAAATCAATTAACAAACAGGTCCACTTCAGAATCTTCCAAACTCGCTTTTAGTGGACAAGACTTTTCATAAACTAAGATAAGAGAGAATTTGGTAGATCAGTATCTGGGTCAATCCATTCTAGATCAACCAATGACTGTTGCTTGGCATTTTTAGATATTCTTTATATTTTGCATGGAATATTTACAATATATTGACATTTCGAAAATAGCAAAGGCATTTTTTGCAAGCCTTGGCGGTCATTTTTCTCGGCTCCGCACTGCATTTTTGACCAAAATCCCATTTACGAATTTAATAGCTTTTTTTTACTATTACAGCTATCATGTTCAAATAAATACCATTCTTTTCTACATGAATTGCTCTACGTTTCTGATAATTAAAGTTTTAGCTATCCCTTTTGCAAGTGTATGAAGTGGTTCTTACAAGATGTTTAATGGTTTCGCTGAAATTCCTAAATTTCAGCATCATTTTTCCTAAGAATGGGTAGAGTTGCTTTCGGATTTTTTATGCTTACGTGTATCTATTTGGGCTATTAATTCACCAATTCTGAAACCTGAGATTCTCGTTCTTTTTTATCTATGGCCCTTCAAACATAGCCCAAACCTTAAAAATGTCAGTTTTTTAGGCCTAAAATCTTAAAAGGGACAGGTCCTAGAATTCTAATATTTTTACACAACACTCTAGTCTTAGGGATAAATCTGGAATAAAAATCTAAACTTGCAGACTAAAGTAGCTTTAAAGCTGCGTCACCGCAAAGTAACGCAAAAATCCGACCATTTTTACTTGCGAACTTGTGCACTAGAGTTGCTTTAAAACAATTTTAAATATGTAAGAAAATTGTCATATTCATTTTCATACAATCACTAGATTCAGTCATTTCAGCGGTTTGTTTTAATAATGCGCGAGGTATTTGATTTGTATTCAATTTTCTCCCTGATTATTTAATGATTAGTCCAAGTAATGATCTTTGGGCATTTTGCATTTTCCGGAATTCTTATTAACAGAATAGAAACAAATAAACCTTTCCTAACATCATAATTTACTGCTCAACAACTACCTACTGTCTTTGTTCTCACCATCAATCTATCATGTATTCTACTATTTTTATTTTTTCTTGTTAAGAAAATTAACTCATTCTTTTTTAAATTCCAGATACCAAAATAAGGGAAGTAGTATTGAATGAAGAAGATGATCTATACAAAACAAATGAACCAGATAATTCTTTTCAACAGAAAACCTTTATAAATGATGTAATTGCAAGAATCGGAGAGAATTTACCACTGCCAGTAGTATTAATTTCAAAGACGAACACAAACAATAAATATATTAATTTTATTCTACCCCTAAGTGGTCGATATGAAACTTTCAAACGATTTATGAAAACTTATGAAAATGTATGTATTATAGAACAAGAACTTACAAGACTGCTAGTTGTGCTATATAAAAATGAAGACTTTAGTAGAAGTTTAGATTTAGTAAAAATGATGCAAGAAAGATACCCACAGAGTGAGATTACTTATAAGATAATTGAAGAGACTTTTTCTCGAGGGAAAGCACTACAACATGGTGCAGATATATATCGGAACAATGATCTGTTATTCTTCATAGATGTAGATATAGTATTTAATCACAAGAGTCTACTTCGAATTCGCCATAATACAATACACCGTAAACAAATCTATTTTCCTATAGTATATAGTTTGTATAACTCAAGATTTTTAAATAAAACATTTGATTATACATCATTAAATAGTGAATTAGATTTAAACAATCGAAATGGCTTTTGGAGGCAGTTTGGATTTGGTATTGCTAGCATGTACAAAAGTGAATTTGAAGACTTGGGTGGTTTTAATACCTCAATTTCAGGATGGGGTTTAGAAGATGTGACACTTTATGACAATGTAATCAAATCTTCAATGAAAATTATAAGAAGTGTAGATCCAGGTTTAATACATGTGTACCATCCTGTGGAATGTGATACTAATTTAATTCCAGCTCAAAAAGACATGTGTATTGGCACCAAAGCCAACATTCTTGGATCATTGTACGACCTACAGAACCTTTATAAAAAATATAAATACTTATTTAGGTAACATTTTGAAAAACCATTGACAAAATTTTGCCTGTGATTTTATTTTTTGAACTTTTTGTCACTGTATTTTAAGAAATAAAATATTCTGTGATTTGAAAAGAGGTTTTAATTTGCAATACCTATTAATTATTGTGATTCCACCCTCTAAAGGTGCGGAAAAAAAATAACATGAAAAAAATTAAAAGAAGATCCCAAAAGCTGTAGGTAACTGTAAATAAGTAGTAAACCCAATGGTGATAATCAAAACATTTAACAAAAGTTTCATATCTCACAAAGGTCATCAGGCTTGTAGACAGTTTCTTTCGTGGAGGCTAAAATTAAAAAAAATAAACTTAAAATCCAGTTTCCTTTTTTTTACCTTCTAATAGCTATATCTTACAAACCATACTTCTTATTCGATTCCTCAAAAGCACCCTTTTAAATTGTTTTTTCTTTATAGCTCTTAGTTTTCTAGATTATCTGAATAGTAAAAAAATAGTACTCTTGCTTATCGTTAATTATTCTTTGGAGATTTATTTACTCCCCTACTCTGTAGCATGCTATCCCAGTAAATCCATTAAATTGTTACAGTGGAATAGTGGTTATAGCAGTAGCTCAGCGGTTTACCAAGCGGCAGAAATCTATAACAGGTTAAAGATTACACAAGAAACGACTAACTATAATAATGAGCTATACACACATTTTTAATAATAACAAGAAAATACATGTAAAAGCTTCCTTTAATTATGATGGTAAGTAAGCTAACATTGATTCTTATGGAACTTAGTCACACTGGGCTCTCACAAATATAGCTCGTGGCCATATATGAGCATCCTGGCAGCTCGTCCCATGACTTGAATCACGAGAAGAGATTTTGTATTTTTTTAAATGGGTTTTACTCACTCTTGGCTCATTGAAGATCATTGTTAATTTTTTTTTTCCTTTTCTTATTAAGCAGTGTTACATAATTTAACAATTTGCATAACCCCAGCAAATTGCTAAAGGTAATTCATCCCGCAACAAAAATTTAGAAGCAAAACAAAAAATAACAATAATCTTAATATGTAATGTTACAAAAATTACATTTTATTAAATATCTGTATCTTTTGTATGTTCTTCCCTAATCAAGAATAAGATTAAGTTATTGCAATATCTCAAGTTCTTTGAGCCCTCAGTGTAAAGTCTACAACAGACTGCAGAATTTGAATACTTTGTGTAATAAGTAAGGATAATGGTGTATCCAGGGCCGCACCGTCCATATGGTATATGGTATAAGTGCACAAACTAGGATTTCTAATTTATACCCATTTGAAAAAACAATTCAATTTAGTACAGTTGGCATCTTAGTTAATTCTGCAACTAAATTAATTGATTACAGTGTGAATTAATGTTTTTTTAAGTAATGCATTATTAAATGAATTATAATTAGTGCGTTAAATTGTTTTCATCCACAATCTACTTGCATATTACTAGAATTTCTTTTTATTTTACTGATTAAAGTAATTTAGAACAAGCATTCAACTGCCTAGATAGTCTCCCCAGTACCTCCGCGTAAGGATTAAATATGTTAAGTAAGTAAAAGCAATACATTAAATTCGATATTTTTTTATCTGGTTTATCTGATATACTAATAAGACTAGAGGAGCTGCGTTCCCAAGGATGCGCAGTAAACCGAATTTTCAAAACCAATCAAATTTGACAATGTTGACTTTTGCGTGAAAAGTTTTAACCTCAAAACGGTTGCGTGTATTCGTAATTATTTTTGTTAAAAGGATTTCCGTAGCTAATTGAAATATGTATTTCATTTATTAATTATTAGTTATTTATTTAATTTATAAATTAGATACACATTTTATTGTTTTGTATAACATTAATTATTTTCATTCCTTTTGAAAAATCTCAAATGCGGATGACTTCGCGCCCTGCACTTTGGGTCAATTTACATTGGTTCACAATTTCTGCCCTCCCTTTACATACCTCTCTGTATAGTATTTAGTGGTACCACAGTATATATATATATATATATATATATAACAATCAGTAGATTCACTTGCATGCTACACCATTCATTTTATTAATCCACCTTCGAATATCACGCCCATAAACGAAGTCGTGGACCGACGTTTATCGGCCGGCATCGCCGGTAAATAAAACGCAGAGCCGCATTCAATAAAATGTCTCGAACAAATATGTAAACAAAATCTTTTGTTATATAATAGTATAGTAAAATATGAAGTAGAATTATGTGTAGTGAACCATTTTATTGAAGTTGTTTTACTTATAGAATCTAATAAATAAAACGATAATCAATTTAGATATTTAAAACATTTATTAAACGAAGTTAGAAGAGTTGTTTCTTGTTACGTCGTTAATTACCAACTAAAGTTACATTATTCTTTCAAGCCATTAACCATATTCTTGCGCTGCAATAGTCATTTCATTTTATTTAGAAATAATTACGAACAAATGCATAGCTGTATACAATTTTGAATACCTGTTCAACAAAGAAATGGAGAATCTAGGTCACCGAAATCACATACGTACAAAATAGGGGAGATGAAATCAATTTACACTATAATAATAATAATTAATAATAATAAAATCTATTTTCATTCATATTAAATTAAAGACACAATGACAAACGAAATGCTAAAAAGTACAATCCTACCGCACGCTTTGACTTTTTTTAACAGTTGAGAGTAACAAAAGACGCTGTAGTTCACACCTGTTGATAAGGCGTTGACCTAGATTCTTTATTGTTGAACATTTTAATAATAAATCAGCATAAAAAATTTTATTATGTAGGATTTCGTAATCGCTTATTTGTTCTATTACGTATTAGTAATTCAATTTTAAGCAATTGGTAAATATATACAAAAGTGAATTCTTAAATACGGCATTGTTTTTACGAGCGTATTTATTAAAAAATAATAGTATATAGGAAAAAATAACCTGAAATCGGAAACCTGAAAAAACTAAATGTAGTTCTTTCCGAGGTATTTTTACAGCCTTTGGCGGCACAACGACTAACACTATGCATTGTTTACTGGCATTAATACTGCACGCCGGCTCTGGTAATTTCGATACGTTCTGTTGCGTGTTTGAAACAGAACTGCTGTCTGCATACTGCCGACTCGCGCCAGCATGTAGTGTGGTGGATAGAAATTATTTGCGACAGTCACATTACTGTATGTTATATATACTGTGGTGGTACCACAGCATAAATATTATCTAGTAGAGCCACTCGCCTGTCGGTACTTTGAACTCGTTAAGCTACCTTCGAATATCACGCCAACAAAAGATCGCCGAGGCTTCTGTCGACCGTCATCGTCTGCGATTGCAGTATTAAAATTGAACAATTTTAACAATTAGTTTATTAACTTAAATAGGTACATACATAATTCACCATTTCCAAAAGTTACAAAACTAAAGCTTGTTTTTGTTGTGTTTGTTAAAAAAAATCTTTATTATAATAATTTTGTATTTTGAGGAACAATAAAACATATTATATTATATAAAATGTTACTACATTTCGCTTATCAATTTAGGCTTTTTCAAGTAATTTTGTATTAGTATGAAGTTATTAGTTAAAAGTTATTGATCTGAAAATAAAACAGAGTAAATTTAGAATTGTAAACACGTACAAATTTTTTTAATTTTATCATTATAGAGATTTTTCTTAGTTTATTTGTTTCGTTATTTTGTTTTTTTTAGTTCATTAGTTAGAATTTTTTAATATAATATCCAACGAAAGCTGTTTTAATGTAAACATAAAAACGTACCGTCATTTAACGAGACATTTAAAGATTAAATTCTATTATAGAATTTATTATAGAGTTTTTAAAGTAATCAAGTTACTGTTTGAATCTGTTACTTCATGCACATCTGCAGACAATATACCTTACATTAGGCATACACTCAGCTTTATTTGTTATTTTGTATTCGTTTTATTATTATTACAATAATAACATTTAATATTTACCATACTTTAATTCTGGTTCAACATAACTAGAAGATCCTACTAATGAATGGAAAATTACAGGAATAGTCTTTTCGCAACCTTTGTTTCACACTTCACAACGCACAAGTTGTAAGGCTCTGGGTAATCGATGTGATCGCTTGTGCGTACACATGAAGCATAGCTGCTGTCAACGTTCCCAGAATCGGCTTTGTATATTTGCGAGAGTGAGGCTGCTGGTTATTATTATATTATGGTGGTGCTTTATACATCAGTCTAACCTAGGGACCTTACCTTTTGATAAGCCTTTTTCACTTTGGTGGCATTAGCCTATTATAAGAAATCACGATAGATAATTGGGGGCGCATACATAAATTTGAACAACGGCGAGTCAATAAAACCTAGTTCCAGGAAGCAGGATCCCCTGCGCAACGCTTCCTTTCCACATTCCGGTGGTTCTTATTAGTGATTAAGGTGGCAGTATAAGGGTTGCCGATGTCAGTCCAGCGAGACGGCACCTTTACATTATTATTAATGTTGCTGATAATAACCACAATGAACACTCCTTTTCCAGGCTGTTTATTATTAAAATAATTTAATAATAAATAGCCATCCAAATCGGCTGAAGAAGCAAAAGCCTAGAACGGCCAATATCCCCTTCTAGGGTACAAAAAAACGTTGATCTACTACTACTTCCACCCAATGCAATACCTGAATCAAGAAAAAGCAAAGAGCAGACAGACTCAGGTAAGTCTAAAGGGCCCTGTAGCATTTGATTGAGGTCAACTATAATGAAAACTATAATAGTCATAAATTACGATTTAATGCGATATTTTTGTATGAGTTATGTAAAAGTCTATTAAATAAAGGCGTTTTTGTATTTTTTTTAAAGTAAAATTAACATATTTACTAAAAAATCAAATAATTTATTGATAATTACATTTTTGGAATATTTCTGTTTTTCTGTATATCTAAACTTAAAAAATATTTCCAATTCTATTACTTGCAGTGTTTTATTATTTTCTAAGATTTTATAAAAAGAGTGGATGGTAATATGACCCAACCGATTCGTATGAGCTTGGTCACACGAGCTGCTCTCGATAGGGTCTCACATGAGCTCAGTGAGAATAAAAGAACTAACTTACATGTATCTTATTTTTTGTTTCAAATTGTATTTCTCAAATGTTTATTATAAAAATAAAAACATCAGAATAAAATTCAATTCCCGGCCAGAACATACAACAAATTTTTAGCCTAAAGCTGTAGGATGCTCCTATACTTGTGTTGACTGGAACCGCAATGTGAGTTAGGAGGGAAATTGAACATGGCACAGTACAACATCTTAAATAGAACACAACACTTCAAGAAGATATGTTTTCAGACGCTGCATAATCCAAATGGTTCATGTTAGGGTGAAATGAAGTTTTTTTTTTTATAACCTACTTATTTATCAGTGTTAACTCTGCTCTAACCAGAAGTTTTTTGACAGTTAGTCAGGATCTGGCGAGACAAAATAAGGCTACCGATAAATATATTGTAAGAAAATAAATATGGATTCTATACATCATGTGAAATCAGGTAAAATGTTATTACAAAACTAATTGAATTAAAAAATAGGGTGAATTATAACAAATATGCTTAGCATTTTTGCAGAATTAAAGCATTGCAAAATATATAGTGTTCTACTAAAAAATACATGTTCAGTTCATAATTATATTTAGGCCACTCTATAAAGTGTAATAGTTTAAAAATCTGCATGTATTTGACCTTAACTGCAACTGAAGTTCAAAGTTGAAAATAGTTTTTTTGACATAAACTTCCACGCCGTCCTTTCTTGGCCATCCTGTATAACGATGTTATATCCCGGGTGAGGCAAAAGTTAGTTAATGCTATTGAAAAACCACACCTGCACGAGCTTTGTCGTGTGTATGGTATGAAATAATTTAAGTTTTGTTATAGAATAAATCACGTTTTTGTATGCTGTTTTTATCGTTTTATGATATGCAAATCAGTTAACTGACTTTTGCCACACTCTGTATTATATGATACGTAAAACCGTATTTATATCTTACCAACCTACTTATAAACACACATATTATAATAAATTGAAACGTTTACTTACCGTTTAATAGTATTACAAACACTATCAGCTTTACTTATAATAAGGACCAAGCACGACCTTGCTAAATGGATAGTTAAGTGCACAATTTCGTGTAGTCGAATGTATACGTATAAAATCACGGCGATTCCAGGTTTTTAAACTGTAATAAAAGATAAAAAGTAAACCAACTGTTCAACAATTCTTTATCATAGAATAAATTACACAAAAAACAATTATCTATTGAAAAAATTGGCTAGATCCAAATGTAATGTATTTTGCTACAATTTATAATATATCATTTAGAATTCTTCAAGCCAGTTACTTTGTTATGTGTACTTTCGATTATGTAAATTGAATTACGGAATGCTTATTCTAGAGCAATATTTAGAAAAATATAAATTGGATTAATTCTTAAAACTTACTGAGCTTATCCGGTATGCATTTCGCATGTGTAAACGATACAGCACAGACCGGCTTCTTCCGGGTTCTCACAACGGGGGTCAGACCGGGTTCTTTACAACGCCAATTTACGTATTTTAAATTATTGCATCTTTGTTAAAACAAAATAAAGCGACCTGTTTTTTCAACTAACCTTTTTAATTCCGTAGACAAAAATGTTTATTCTCGAAAATTGATTTAAATTTTGAAATTTATACATCGTAAAGCATTCCTGCACTTATGTGCGTGCAAAGGGCCGAGAAGGTGGAAAAGTTATAACTTAAATTATAAATATGTAAAATATTAAACGTTATGCGTAAATTCTTTGCGTAATTTATTCTATGATAAAGAAGTGTTGAACAGTTGGTTTACTTTTTATATTTTATTACAATTTAAAAACCTGGAATCGCCGTAATCTTATACGTATACATTCGACGTATACGTCGAATGTATTAAATGCACACGAAATTGTGCATTTAACTACCCATTTAGCAAGGTCGTGGTTGCTCCTGCTTATAATCAATCCAAAATACCCATTTTTAAATGCTTGTAACTTAATGCAACGTTTTTTGGTTGACTATTAGTATATGCCTATGTAATCACGAAAGTCTTGCTACGTGAATAAAACGAGATTAGATTTCTAGCCAATTATGCATATTATCAAGTATTCTCAAAATATTTTTAGGTATTTCCAGATACTGCGGTGTATTTCCAAAGTATTACCATAGTATTTCCAATTATTCCCAACAATAGTATACAGTGATTTTGGCCTTTCAGTATATTTGTATGTTATTAGTAGTATCTGAAATGGAGTAAAGAAGTGAATTTTGTGATGTTTGTCTCCTGGTAGATACAAATCATTATAAACAAAATTATTTCAGCAAAATCTTAAGTATATTATGCTCTACATTATACGAATTGTGTCTAAAAAGTTCGGTGAATGATACCAAAGAACAAAGAAAACAAAAGATATAAGCAAATAATCTATATTGGCCTTCAAACTAATCGCCTTGCAACACAATACACTTTTGACAACGTTCATAAAATTTCTGGAAACTGGCAGTCAAGTCATCTATAGGAATCGATCGCAGGGTCACACGTTCTTGAATCCTCAAAACGCGCACCTGTCATGAACATATAGAGACGGGGAAACAGAAAGTAGTCCGTAGACGCCAGATAAGGGGAGTACGGTAGATGTTTGAGAACAGTTACGCCATGCTGAACTAAGAATTGCCGCAGTCGAATGGCACAATGTGGAGGAGCGTTGTCGTGGAGCAGCTTCCACTGTCAAGTCCTGTGCAACTCATTCCGAACACGCCGGATGCGTGCGCGCAACCTTTCAAAACTTCAGGAAAGAATTTTTGATGGATGATGCCAATTAAGGCAATTAACATTGTCTTAACTTTGGACTTTTGAAGGCGACTCTTTTTGTGCTGCGGAGAACTATTCAAACACCATTCCATTGATTGTCGCTTGGATTCCGGATCGTACTGATAGCACCACGTCTCATAACCTGTGATCATTGTTTGCAGAAAGGACGGATCCTGGTCTCCTTCGCTGTTCTCCGCAATTCGTAGCAGAACTTCATGCTAACGCGTTGCTCCATTGCGCTGCGACAGTGCGACTAACACTGACCACGTTAGACCGCCAATATCTGGTAACCTTGGCTGCCAGCTGCATTCCCCACTACATGGTGCTTTTAAATATAACTCGGAATATATGCATAATAATTCGCGTGGACGTTTAACCCATTTCCGTTGAGATATCGGAGCATTCACCGAATTTTTTAGACACACCTCGTAGATTAGACAGACCAATACAAATCAGACGTTTTCCAGTAATCAAGTTAGTTTTGGCTGCTGCTCTAAACCTATTATTGTTTATTGTTTCCAGCCTTACTTTGTGGAACTCCATAATCATGAAATAAATAAAGATTAGTAAAAAGTTTCACAGTATTTATTAAAATATAACCTGACAATATTGTTTCGACATAATTGTATATTATGTCGAAACAATATTGTCAGGTTATATTTTAATAAATACTGTGAAACTTTTTACTAATCTTTATTTATTTCATACTAAACCTAATAAACTCAAAATTCCCAAAATACAATACACTGTAACGTTCTTTTTAAATAATACTAAAGACGCTGTTTTAATCGTCTATTAATAAAGGAAAATATTTACACCAACACTGATTACAAACACAATTATAAACTGTTAACAAACTTAAACTAGATTATTTACAGACCATTTATTTATTTACAACATTTATTTTTAACTTGTAATCTTGTACTATTTTACATACACATTCATATTCTACTAATTCACGATGCGCGTTTTCAATTCACTGGTTGATTAATGACTCCCTCACTTAACTCGCGGGGCGCTTATATACACTATAGTGAAGTGCGGAAGGTTCTAGAAGTTTCCAGTACACCGCGCTTCGTTCACCCTGGTTTGTTGCAGTAGCTGGTCTACTATTATATTTAATTATATCCATAAATTACAAAGAAAAACAAATAACTAAAACAAAAATAAACGATATCTAGAAGTATAAGACTAGTAATTACTTATGTTGCGGAAGTCATCACTATCACAAGGAGTGAAGTTTGAGTTTTTGAATGTAAAATATTACGAACTATACCTCGACCTAAATGTAATGAAGAAGAGATAAGGCCAAGGATGAACCATGAGATACTAAGAGATAGGCAAAGAAGATCTAGTTAGATTCATTTCAGAACCAGAGGAAGATGCTCCAATGAAAACCTACAAATAATGGAAGTTACACAATGGTGAAAGATTATACACGATTGAAGAGGATGGCGACAAATAATGAATGAAACAAGAACACACAGTGGTCTATAAACTAAATAATAGTGCAGTAATTTATGTGTTAAATGGGGACTGATCTCCCCTTGCTAAATGAAACTAAATAGTTTCAATGGAATGGTAAGCTAATAATAATAGCAATACAATAAGTGCCCGTGTCAATGCAATATTTGGTACAGTAAGAATACAGAGATTATCTGAATGTTTTACGTGGAGTCCCCGTGTTAACATACCTCCACGTTCCTTCCAATGAGGAAGTGATTGAGATACGCTCAATCAGCGCGCAATTGCATAGCAATTGCTCCCAGTCAACTCACTGGTCGGAGCGAGGTTGCCTTACCACCCAGTAAGAATACAGTGGAGTTCTCCCAGATTCGGAAAATTCAAGTAGTGTTGGCCAAATGATCATAGCAATCGATACCAAGAGGATGAGGGATGTTCCGCTACCTCAATTTTCTACCTACAAATAAATAATTATTTATTTATATATTAAGTCTTTTTCTTTTGCTGACATCGCTGCTATCAACATTAGGATTTTCCATTTCATAATCTGAACACCCTTTTAATAGGGATCGTCATCACTCATATCAATTTGGCAAAGAAGCCATTTTGAACAATAATACAAATTATAAATCGGCAGAACAAAATATATTCATAACTTCTAGATTTTGTGGGAATAAGCATAAATAGACTTGTGAAAACTGTTATACCAAAATACACACAGTGCAGAATGGCATTTTATCATCTCCACACCATATGTATATTTTCACTTGACATCTTTTATACGATATGAAATCTTTTAAGAAATCAAAGTTTTACACTATTATAGATAATAATCTGAAAAACATAATAAAACTTATGTATACACAGACCGGACAGGGCCTTTCAGACTACACAAGCCTTGCCTGTTAATACTACGGTTTCTGGCAGTGGCAGCTCGTGATGCTTGGCAGCGGGTGGACAGTAATGATAAAAGTCTCATTCGCATGAAATTGTTCTGTGCTGCAAAAACTTCTCTGCTTTATAAGTCATTTTAACGTGTTTTATTGTTACTACGATAATTATTTTTTTTTGCATTTTAATGATTGCATGAGAAATTGTTTTATCTGGAAGAAATTCCTGTATTTACTAGGGTCTCTGACCCGACAAATAGTCGAAAAAGTTCAGGGAATTCCTCGATTTTCTGTTGTCTCGAATCTCGAGAAAATAATTCGAGACACGGGACTTTTGTATATAAGATATTTAATTAAAATTCTTACTTAAGAATTTAAGACATGTAGTTCTGAACAAGAGTGTCGCCTTACATAGGGATTGTAGGATTTTTTTAACCAGTTTTTTTTGAAAGAAACTAGTAAACAGCCATTTCAAAGAGATACAAATTATTCACAACTTATCACAAACAATCAATACAGGGAAAGAAGAGATTAGTTTCAGTAAAAAGCTTCTGTTAGGTACCATACCTGGCCAAGCCATTTAATAAGAAACTGTACTTTCTATTCAATTATATTCAAAAAAGGTTTTAATCTGGAATTTCCTACCTTATTTATTAACAGAATGTTTTTATTTAAAAATTCATATTGAAGTTCTGTTGAATTCCAAGAATTTTGAGTTTTTTCGGTAAAAAGTAAACAATTCCAACAATACAATTTATTTGTTATTTTACATCCTGTTAGCTAATTATATTTATTGTACCAATTTGAACTGGAAGTCCTACTATTGCCGCGACTGTTAGATACCACTAGATTCTTCATGTTCAGACATGGTTTTAATTTGTGAATAAAAATTTCATCCTAAAACTCAAACCGCTGAACTCATTCTTCAATAAATAATAAAAATGTCTTCTTTATTGTTCACCAAGTCTCGAATTGTACCTGTACTTGCACTTTCCATTTCAAACTTATAATAACAAAAGCAGATACCACCAACTAAAATTTGCATAACAACGCAAAACAAACTGTAGGGGATTGGATTTTGATTTTTGGGGTTTATACTGAATGTTACCGAACCGACGCGACATGAGCGGGAGCTGGACTGGTTTCTGGGTCTCTATTTTGCTATTCCTGGGACTCAATACTTTTTTTCCGAAAGTTCCGGGACTCCAAGATAGTAATTTCACATTGGTACCTAACACAAAATTCCAAATTCAAATTAGAAAATTGATTGTTAATTTTTAATATTTTTTGAGGTACAATATCTTCTTCAATGCGATTCGTGCATGCAGCATGAGCCCGCTAGAATTCGAATCTTACATGAAATTTGTTTAAAGCAATTATTACATTGGATCACTTTGACATTTTTAAAACGATTTCAAACTACGATTTGGTTTAATTTCATCTTGAACCTAAACAGAAAAAATTATTTATAAAATTAATAGATAATATATATTATGTAATTAGGAGATCAAGCGATACTTTAAATCCAAGAAGATGCATAACGCCGAGGCGCCAGCTGAGACGTTATAACATCTTCGAGGATTTAAAGAAGCTTGATCTCCGTATTGCATAAGTTGTTTTATTTTATTTCGTATTTCAATCCTAATTTCTCCCTTTTAAAATCCATCCGAATTTATTGCATAAAGAAGCAAGTTGCCTTGACTGTGTCATCATACGCGTAACTAAGGAGATAAAAAGCAGCATGCATGCATGCATGTGGCTATAATGCAACATCAAATTATTTACGTTGCCAACAACAACGAAGATCAAGAACGTCTTGAACTCTGGTGTCATTGACAATGGAGATCAAGATATACTTTATATTACTAATTGTGGTATATAAACAATTGTTTGAAATACGAAATGAAATAAAAGTATATAAAAGTCAGATGAAACAAATTTAGGAATCTAGTAAATATACACTATATGCAATTCATTATGAAAGCGCACTATTGTCATTACAAAAACTATCATCATTTTCTGGGAACCCTTTACCTATTGAAAATGATTGATTCATACTTCAATAATATGAATGTCTAAGTAAAAACATCTGTTTAGGATTTCAAAAAACTACCTTACCTGTTTATAAATAAGAGAGAAAATTCTGGATGGAGACCTTTTTTGAATATAATTGAATAGAAAATGCAAGTTCACTTATAAAGAATGCTCTGACAAGGCACCATACCTAACGCTATTTTCTTACTGAAACTAATCTTTTTACCTTTATTGATTGTTCATAGACAGGTTGTAAATAATTTGTATGTGTTTGCAAAGACTGTTAACTACTTTTAAAATAGCTGGTTAAGAAAACCATATGTGCAACGCAACACTCTTGTGCAGAGTTACCTTTTTTAACTAATAATTTGCTCAAGAAATTGAAACAAATAAAGCCTTAATTCTAAAGTAAAAATTTTAATTGAACACCTTGTATACAAAAGTCCAGTGTCTCGAATGATTTTTCCCAAAACTCGAGACAACAAAAAATAGAGTAATTCCGGGACTTGGGTCCTGGGAATTTCCTGAGTCGGAAATCCTAGTTAATACAAAGACAGTTTAATATTCAACATATTGCAGTATACCACGAGTCTCATTCAAGCATGCAAGGGTAAAATGAATCAACATGGTGCTGCTGTATCAGCCCAAGTATTGGGAACCTTCTTGTGCATGTATTCTGGAATAAAAGATTTGCAGGCAAGTTTGAAAAAAGCAACAAAATACTCGTCAAATAATTTATTAAACACAACCTGTATAAATCACATAATAAAGGGTAAAAAAGTTGATCCAGAAATAAAAATATTACAGAATTATGTTATATAAGCTTTCCATATTCATTACGTATTTACTTATTATTTTAAAAATAAAGATGAAATCAAATTATGAGCATCTACTTTATATAAAATGAAAAGAGCATCCTTATCTTAAAATATTAACTTGTTCTAAATTTGTTATCTAATATTATTTATTCAATGATTTAGGGCAAGTATGTAGTAATATTAAAACAAAGATATTTAAGTTATCTTGGGACAAGTAATAAATAAATAAACAACTAAAATAAAATATCCTTATGTATCATTAAATGTAGGTATTAAATGTTACAAGCAGTTGCCGTTTATTACCATCATGGATTACAAAAGCAATTATAATGTTGTTTATCAACTTTCCTGATGTATTTACATTGTATTGTATTGTCGCTCCTTCGAAAGAATAGTGACAAAAATTAATGGGAGTTCTTGCTTTACGTCAAGTTCTTACTTATGTCATTTCTATATGTCAAGCAAGTTAAAGAATAAAAAGTGACAAATAGATCTGTTATTCTATAATGGCTCAATGGCGCCAATGACATTAAAATAGCAATTCATAAAGGTGCTGCTCAAAATTTCAAAATCCGTTTCGTGAAAAACCAGGTGTTTTGGATGTTTTTTGATTGAGCGGTATATTGCTAAGTTAGCATCCCATAACCTTACTAACTACTAGTATAACAGTAACATCAACCAGTAGAGTTGATAAAGAAATGTTCAATGTCTTTACTAACATATGGCAATAACTAAATGATTTTTGAACTGGAATATTATTAACTGAACCGCAAACTGTCTCATTTGGTGGCACTTCTATCGATTACTGCATTGTAACATTTATAATGCAAAAACAGTTTGATGTCTCAAATCTGATTATGTCATCATGTCCCTTGGATACATAAAGAGGAGAATACCTAGTATTTCCGTATGTTCTGATACAAGGATCAATTCTGGCTTACATAAAACAATTGAATACTGTCATTGTGTGTTTTAACCACATTTATTATACTTAGATACAACAGTCTAATTGTGTTTCTTGTGTTGTTCTGTACAATGAACTGGACCAATAAAGAAAATCGTGTTGCTGTGGTTGCATTGTATAAGTGCAATCATAGTCAGGACGTCATTTTGAAGTTATTGAAACCCCTCGGAATAACTCATTTATTTATTTATCGCACTATTAAAAGGTTCAAGGAAACTTCCTCTGTTGACGACAAGAAGAGATCTGGCCGGCCACACACGGTTCGAACACCTGCACTTATTAAAGCGACCAAAGCACGAATTCGAAGAAATTCTGTTCGGACTCAAAAGATACTGTGCCGTGAGATGAAAGTGTCAAAGTCAAGCATGGCTAGGATGCTCAAACAAGACCTAAAAGTAAAGGCTTTCCGCGGAAGAACAGGACATCTTCTTACTGCACGGCTTACTAGATTAAGGTACGTACGTTGTAAGGCACTTTTAAAGCGGTACGCTAAAAATCGTCACCGAGAAATCCTTTTTACAGACGAGAAAATATTTACCATCTAGCAGCATTTTAATAAACAAAATGACAGAGTGTATGCTTACAGCAGTCATGAAGCTGCTGCCGTTGCTCCTCGGATCCAGAGAGGTCATCATCCCTCATCAATCATGGTGTGGTTAGGCGTGTCGTACTTTGGTCCCACAGAAGTTCATTTTTGTAAAAAAGGAGTGAAAACTGGAGCGAAAGTTTACATCGAAGATGTTTTGGAGGGCGTGATAAAGCCGTTAGGATCCACCATGTTTAAAAACGGCCACTGGGTCTTTCAACAGGACTCGGCTCCTGGTCATAAGGCCAAACGTACACAAGACTGGCTTCAGATAAATGTGCCAGAATTTATTAAACACGAAGATTGGCCTTCGTCAAGCCCGGATTTAAATCCGCTTGCGAGGGGTCAATCACCCTTACAAAAAATGTACATGTATTGCCGAAATCCAAAATTTCCTCGCAATCTATATGATTTTTGAGGATTGCCTCTGCAATCTCTGATTTCCAAGGATTGCGTTCACAATCTCTACGATTTCCAAGGATTGCTTTCGCAATGCCTATGATTTTAACGTGCTAATGTTTGAAAAGCGATTTTCAATGTGGTTGCTAAAGATTAGAACAAAATCGATAGTATTTGTATTCGTTGTTTTTTACAAGAACAGTACTATTAATTAAAATGTGTTTGTTAGGTAAATTCATTTATAAAGATATTACGAAGGACATTACTTCACAAATAAAATGCTTCATTTAGGAACTATAATATGATTATTAATTTTAACATTACACAAGTATAAAAAGATTTTTAGTTTTAACTAGTTTTGACGTCTTCTAAGACTTTTATACTCTTTTTCAATACCCATTTTGCCACGGCTTTTTAAACAAAATGGACTATTGTCTGTTACTACATACATATAAATTCTCCAAAAATAAAACAATTTTGAGAAAAAAAAAACATTTTTTCGATTATCCTTCAATGCTTGACCGATAATCAAGTCCTACTGTAGTTTGATAGGCCCATAAAAGAAAAATATATTTTTACAATCTGCACATCCTCTTCTTTTGGCCAAATATTAATACTCGTCTAGTTTAGATTTTAAAAATTTTATTTTAAATGTTTGATCATCTAAAACTTGCACTATGCGCCCCATGTACCATGTGTCACATGCACTGTCTGTAGGGTGACCATATATCCTATTTTTAATGAGTTCCATATATTTGAAGATAATCTCATATATTATATTAAGTTGAAAATATATGAGATAATCTCATATATTTTATTAATTAGTGTCAACAATACTCGCATCGCTCGCAGACGGTCGAACCTCGAACTCGAACATGATCTCAGATGAGAGATCTGTATCATCACTCTCATCTCATTCTGTCTGTGGTATTTTTCTCTTGAGTGTAAGTCTGTGGGTGTCAGCGTAAGCCTCGAGCGTGTTACACGCACGCGTACTGAGTTTTCTACTAATCTTAACCACGTGTGTCTGTGTGTATCAGCTGATAATTGACTAATTTGTAATTTTGGGTGTCACCGTGTCACTGTGTATTTATTATTTATGCATATTGAACTTATTGAAGCAGTAAATAAGTATGGAAGAAAAAGAAGAAGAATCTGCTTCAACTTCTGGTAGTTCCGATACCAAAAAAATCAAATATATGTCTAAATATAATTCAGAGTGGGAAAAACAATTCAATTGGTTGAAAAACGAACCATCGTCGCAATACAAAGCTCAATGTAAGTTTTGTAAGAAAACTTTTTCAATTGCCAACCAAGGAATTCATCAAGTAAGTTGGATAATATTTTTACTTTCCTTATTTTGTCCTCTTTGTTTTTTGTTTAGGTTAAACAACATGAACAAACTAAGCAACATAATGCATGTGCTGCAGGAATCAAAAATAATAATCTTATTTCAAAATTTTGTAAATCCACTGACAATTCTACTATTGATAGTGGTTCATTCAAGTCTACAGTTATCGAAATGGCATATGTCTTTCACAGCGTTGCACATAATCTATCATATCGAAGTCTTGACTGTAATATAAAATTAATGAAGGTTCTTTTTAAACACTCAGATTGTTCAACATGCCCTGTGTCTTCAATTACTCTTGGACGGACAAAAGCTGAAGCCATTGCATCAAATGTCCTAGCACCTTGGGCACTTGAAGAGGTTTTAGAAGATCTCAAATCCAACACTTTTTTTGGTATTCAAATTGACGCCTCAAATATAAAAAATAGGAAGTATTTGCCAGTGGCTGTTCAGTATTACAAGACAGATGTTGGTGTTGTAAACAAAATAATTGACTTTGTAGAAAATCCAGATGAAAGTGCATGGGGTATGTTCAAGATAATTGATAACACTTTCAAAAATTTAAATTTGTCTTTTAGTAATGTTTCTTGTCTTAGTGCAGACAACTGCAATGCAAATTTTGGGCAGCATAATTCGTTATTCAAAGAGTTAAATAATAAAAATCCTAACATGGTAAAGGCAAATTGTCATGCTCATATAGTACATAACACAGTACGCCACTTGGTAAATCAGCTTGATTATGACATTGAATCTTTAGTTTTAAAATTATATTCTCATTTTTCGGTATCGTCTAAACGGACAGAATCACTTAAAGACTTTTTTAATTTTGTAGAGCTAGATTATGAAAATCTATTGCGTCATGTTGCCACTAGGTGGCTTTCACTAAATCCATGTATAGGTAGAATATTAAAAAACTTGCCGGCTATATTTTCTTATTTTAGAAGTTGCAAAGATTGTCCAGTACATATTAAACGATTGTTGTTCATTAACGATGAAGAATATGAAGACACACCAGATAATTGGATTCCTGAAATATTCCTTCTGTTTTGTCATAATTTGTTAAATATTTTTGAAGAGAGCATACTGTGTTTGGAGAGAAATAAATCAACGATCATTGAAAACTTTAATATATTTGAAACTTTGCTGGAAAAACTTGCCGAAAGAAAAGAGAAGTGCTTTTTTGGATATTTAACATCACAAAAGTTAAAATTAATAGATAGCACTAAATCAAAAAAAATTGAAAGTAATTTTATACATGTTCTTAATGTTGCTATTATTTATTTGAAAAAATGGTTCAACTTCAATAAAGAAAAAAATTTTGTGTATGCGGTCAGCAAGCTAAATTTAAAAACTTCTTTAGAGTTTAATGAAATCACCTCAATTATTGAATTATTGTCTGATGAAACCCGAAAAAACGTAAATATAAATGTTGATTTTTTATTTGACGAACTTAATCAGTTTAATAAAGTTTTAAAACTGTGTTTAGCTGATTCTACATTTAATGATAAATGTGTTACCGATAAGTGGTCATATATGTTTAACAATAGTAACAACAGTTTCCCTAATTTGTTCAATTTACTTAAATATATTTTGTCAATCCCTTCATCTACAGCTTTTGTTGAAAGAATATTTTCGGTGATGAACATAAAATGGGCGCCTGTTCGAAATCAGTGTTCTGTTGATTTAATTAAATCTGAATTAATGATTGATATCAACTTCACATACAATTGTCAAGAATTTTATGATATTTTAAAAAATGAGAAAAATATAAAATACATTCGGAAAGCTCAAGGGTCACATAAATATTTAAAAAATTAAATGTTTTGTTATTAATATACTTGTAATTTAATATATAACTATATATAAATATTACCTATATGAAGTAGTTAGGTACTATATACTATGTTATGTTTTTTTTTCAATAAAAGTTGTGAATTAATGTGTTTTTGTTTTAGAAAAATCTCCTATTAAATTAGTTACATCTCATATATTTTTTTCGGGTATATCATATATTTTGTCGAGAAAGATCTGGTCACCCTAACTGTCTGCCATAAAGTTGGATCCATATGGGAAAGTTTTTAATATTCTGATTGGAAAAAGACATTGTGAGGCAATCACCTCTGCTTCCAAAAATACTTGCAATAAGCCATGTCACAGTTGACAGCTGACATTTTTATATTTAATCAATTTCTAATAATCTCGAAACAGATGGCACACGTTTTAAACAATCGTTTATTTAAACATTTTAATCATGGTACAATAGTATATTATTATACGAGTTGTATAATACGGTCTCTTGTAGCACGAGTTGTTTGGGACACGACGAGAGAAGCGAGGAGTGTTCCAAAGGAATGAGTGCCTACAGTATGTCTATAAAATAAGTATAATATACTATTTTTTATACTTTGCGTCATTAGTTTGATAGAAATTATAAATTCAAGCTATTAAAAACATTTCACTACAATTTAGTGATTTTTGCATTTAACATGTGGTAAAGCTATAACATGACTTTTCACGTTTTGTGAGGTTAGAATGTGTCAAAAATAAATGTGTATTTATCATATATGGTATTTATATATAATATAAAACAAATGTTACCAATCTTACAAAACAAATAGACCCCAGAAACGATGTTATAATAGCCTCTATTATGAAATCGTTTTCGGTGTCACAATGAGCCCATTGTGAACGCAAAGTACAAAAAATTAAAGATTTTGGGGTTACAAATTAGTCTTTAATTAGTACTAATGACAGCTTAGCAAATTTTCATTTTTATGAAAGTTGATTGCCAGTTTGCTCTGCCAGTCTTGATATGTGAATAGCGACTATAGAGTTGTAGTTGCGAAAAGAATTTTTGTGGTACAAATTTGTCCTTAATTATTAGTTAATTATGGCTTTACTTTTTTTTTGTTTGAAGTGGGAGTGCTAGCTAGAGCTCAAGCTAGCACCCCCAATTTTGAAATGCGAATTGTGTCTAAATGGTTTTAGCCACAAAAAAAATTAGTTGTTTTTGGTACTTTGTCTTTAATTAGCGCTAAATTATAGGCGGGTTTTTCGTTTTGCTTGAAGTGGGAGTGTTAGCTTTATTATTGACGTATTCACTTACCGATTCTCAAAATGCCGCTTTTGGCAAAAATACTAATAATAAGTATGGAATAACTATCGAATTTCCCGAAAATTAATGATGGCGCCACTTCTACTATATTCGATTTCGACGACTGCGATGATGATTCCGGGATTGCGAAAGATTTCGCTGATTGTCAATAAAGACTGCGAGATTTCTGATGATTTCCTTGTGATTGCTAAGGATTGTGTGTGATCGCCACCAAAATGTACATGTATTGCGGCGAGTGGTTGACCCCTCGTCCGCTTGATTATAAGATATGGGACCATTTAGAGACTATAGTGTGTGCTACAAGACACAATAGTTTAGACAGCCTTAAAACGGCCATTGTTAAAGAAGTGGCAAATTTAGACATGGAAGTAGTGCGTAATGCAATCGATGAATGGCCTACGCGTCTGAAGGCTTGTATTAGGGCTGGTGGGAGACATTTTGAATAATGTAATTATTTTTAATATTTTTCAGTATTTGTAGTTTTCATTATAATAAATCATTTCAGAATTTAACAAAGCATTTTTCTTAAACTTGCAATCGAACTTGTATCAGAACTTATGGGAAAGCTAGGTAGATACTTTTGATTTACTGACTCACTGAATTGCCACTCCTGCCTCAGTGTTTGCACAATGCACATAGGTAGTATACATGTTTTTTATATTTGTTAAAGCTTTGTATCTTTTAAACAGTAATTAAACTAACTTAAAAAAAAGCAAGCATAAAATGAAAGTTAATACTATTATAAATAAATACATAATTATGAGTTGTCCAACAAGAATAAATGCACTGTAATTAACATAAAATTATTTATTTTATCAACATTGAACAAAAATTCAAAACACAGCTATGCTATGAATCATCTCTGACTTTTAAAATAAATTGTACTCTATGTTTTAAAAAATGTAATAAATATATCTAAGAGCAAAAGTTGATACTACTTATCTAGTCTACAGAGTGGACTAGAATGAACCATCTGTAAATCAACTTTAGGTCCAACTAAATCCCTAATGTTGTTATATCCATATTTGATCATTGTAGGTCGTTCAAGAGAAAGGCCCCATGCAATTGCATTAACATCTTCTGGTAATCCCATAGGAAGTAACAGTTCAGGCCTGAACATTCCAGAGTTACCAATTTCAATCCATTTGCCCAAGCCTTTATGAAAACAAAATATTTCCATGCTTGGTTCTGTATAAGGATTGTATGCAGGTTTAAATTCTAATTCGGTAATACCTAATTTTCTAAAAAATTCACTTAAAACACCGATAAGATCACCAAGTGTTAGATTACGATCTAGAACTACACCTTCAACTTGGTGAAACTCTGCTAAATGTGTAGCATCTAATGTTTCATTACGATAAACTCTATCAATACTGAAAAACTTCACTGGTTTAAATTCTTTCTCTTGCGCTACTTTATATAACATTCTGGCAGTTTCAGCTGTTGTGTGTGTCCGTAGCAAATTCTTTTGAGCTTCTTCAATTTTCCAATCATATCCATATCTGAAAATTAATAATTAAAAAATTACTTAATATTCAAGGTAATTACGAGGGATAATCCTGGTTATGCTCCTTCAACATGTAATTAAAAGAATCATGGT
Source organism: Agrypnus murinus (assembly GCA_929113105.1). Lineage (NCBI taxonomy): Eukaryota > Metazoa > Arthropoda > Insecta > Coleoptera > Elateridae > Agrypnus > Agrypnus murinus. The sequence continues at coordinate 94,241,190 of OV816024.1, read as the reverse complement.
TTGGTTTGAAGTTTTTCTGGGATGAAGAGGCAACAACTGCTACACATTATACAGTATTTTTCAAATTTAAAATCAATTTCACAAAACTTAACTGTTGAAATTGATACACACATGTTTTAATGTTGTGTTTTTCCATGCTTTTTGGTAGGTTAAACAAGGATTATGATCAGATTTAATAAATAGTTATTTGTTTAATTAGTACAAAAAAATGCATGTTTTTGGGACGAATAAGAAAGTTGCTGGACAACGCGTTAGCGGAGTGTGGCAATCTTACGAGTTAGATTCAAAGTTTTTTTTTTTATGAATTAAACACTATTTTTTTTCAACCGCTTTTAACTAGTAAACTTCGTGAGAGGACTGTTTAGAAAACAACATATCGTTAAATTACTTTTTATTTACTGCAACTTTTTATGGAATTCGTGTTTCCGTGTAAAAAGGAGCAATTTTAACATAATATAATTAGGAAGTACTCACAAATGTGTAATCTTTTCTCTCATTTCACTGAAAATTCGAAGAACTTGCAACATGCATGGACAGAGATATGCGTTAAATAAGTAGAGGTTTTTGTTTTTTGACGTCATTGTGAGCAGTAAATAAGATTTTAATTAATGATGTACCGAAGCGGCTACCGAATCACCAAATGCCAAATATATATATATATATATAATCAAAACCCTTATACCCTAAGGTGTCGGGATTAGTATGCACACTCCTAGTTACTTATACACTATTTTCACATTTACACTAAACACTATGAACATAACTTGTTCCACTCTTTCTTATCCAGTGCAAGTACTTTTGCTTCTTGCCAACTTATTTTCTTCCTACTAAGTATTTTTCCAATTTCTTCATTCCATGTTACTTTTGGTCTGCCTCTGCGTCTTCTATTCACTGTTCTTGTGTCCCATATTTTTCTAACCTGTTTATTAGGATTCAGTCTTTGTAGATGCCCCCACCATCCTAACTGCTTATCTTCTATTATTTCCAGTATTGCTTTAACTCCTAATTCGTCTCTTATGTCTTGATTTCTGATATGCTCACGTCTTGTTATTCCTTTTACCCCTCTTAAATACTTCATCTCAGTTGCTTGTATTTTACTCTTTAGACTTCTTGAAAGGACCCATGATTCGCTTCCAAAGAGCAGAATTGGCTGAAAGATAGTTTTGTAGACAAGCATTTTGGTGTTATTTGTTACTTCTTTCTTCTTGACTATTGTTTTACATATACTGTAGTATGTTTTTGTCGCTTTCTCTATGCGTTCTTTAATGTCCACCTCTTGATTGCCTTTATCGTCAATTACAACTCCTAGATATTTGAAAACTTTAACTTGTTCAAGAGATATCTCATCTAGTTGTATGTTGATTTCCTTATCCACATTATTTGTTATAACCATCACCTTTGTTTTATTTACATTTATCCTTAATTTATATTGTGCGAGTGCCTCCTTCCACATATTTAGGTTATTTTGTAAGTCTTTTTCACAGCTAGCCATTATAGCAACATCATCAGCAAATGCACATTCTGTTATACCCACCTTCTGTAGATTCCTATAACCCACATCTAGACCTTTTGTTTTGTTAGATACTTGTTTAATAATATCGTCCATTAGTATTATGAAGAGTAATGGGCTAAGTACTCCACCTTGACGTAGGCCATCTTTTGTTATAAACTCTTCAGAAGTCATGTTGTGGGCTCTGACATAATTTACATTATGCTGGTAGAGGCTTTTTATTGCTTCAATTAATTTTCTATTAACACCTCTTTGTTGTAAGCTCTTCCATATTAGGTCTCTGGGTGCGCTATCAAAAGCCTTTTCCAGGTCTATAAAGGCCACATATGCCTCTCTCCCTTGTTTTAAAATTTTATCAATTGTTTGTTTCATAGTAAAGATGTGATCTTGAATGCTATGTCCTTTTCGGAACCCACTTTGTGATTCCTTTAGTTGTGGCTCTACAATAGCGCTTAACCTGTTTCCTAGTATTCTTTCGTATATCTTAGCTACTGTGCTTAGGAGCGTAATTCCTCTATAATTTTGGCATTCCTTTCTGTCCCCTTTTTTAAATAAGGGCAGTATGACACCTATTTCCCAATCTTTAGGTGTTTTACCTTCATTCCAAGCCTTATTGCAGATAATATGTAGTAAGTTGATGGCTTTTTCTCCCATATGTTTGACCATATCTGGTGTTATTTCGTCATGTCCTGGAGCTCTTCCACTTCTCGTTTTTGCAATAGCTTCTTCAATTTCAGTTAGTGCAACAGCTTCTTCAGTTTCATTTAAGGCTCTTCATCAGGCTCTTCTAAGCCTACAGGGTTTAGTAGTTCATTAAAATATTCCTTCCATCTGTTCATAATTTCTACTTTGTCATTAATTAATGTACCTTCTTTACTTTTAATGGTTATGGATCTTTTTTCTTTTCCTTTCCTGAAAGTTTTAACTACTCTGTAGAATAGTTTACGATTTCCTTTATTGGACTCTTCTATTTTTTTACCAAATTCTTCCCAGGTCTTCTGCTTGGCTTCCAATATAATATTCTTTACCTTGATTCTCTGTATTTTATAAGCATTGTATTTTTGTTCGTTTCTGTTGTTTAAATAATCTTTCCATAGCTGTTTCTTAATCTTTACTTCCTTTTTTATTTCTTCGTTCCACCAAGATGTTTGTTTTTTACCATTTTTTGTTATAATGGTGCCACATGATTTCTTCGCTGCTCCCAGTATTATGCCCTTAAACAATTGCCATGTATCTTCAGAGTTCAATTGTTTAATGTCTTTCTCTATTTTTCCGATTTCTTCTTCAATAATGTCTTGGTATCTTTTTGCAATTTCTTCTTCCCTCAATTTGTATGATCTGATGTTTTCTTTTTTAATGGGTATTACTTGTACGACTTTTCTTACGAATTTTGTACCTTCTCTTTTCTTAATTTTACCTACCACCAAATAATGGTCACTAGATATGTCTGCACTTCTATTTACTTTGACATCAGTTATTAGCCTTCTATTATTTCTTTGCACTAGAATGTAGTCAATAATGGATCGTTCATTTCTTTTCTCCGATACTCTAGTGTACTTATGAATATCTAAGTGTTCGAAGAACGTATTTGCAATTATTAAATTATTTAAGGTACAATAGTCTATCATACGTTTACCATTGTTATTCCTTTTCCATTCTCCATGTACCCCAATTACGTCAGTGACTGTATTATCACTTTTGCCCACTCTGCTGTTAAAATCGCCTATCACATAAATTTTGCCCTTGCATGATTCTGTAGCCAATGTTAACTCTTCCCAAAATAATTCTTTACTTCTTACGGGATCATCTTCATTCGGTCCGTATACTATTATTATGCTAATTTGTTCACCATATATTTCGTCAAACTCTAATATCAATATTCTTTCTGAAACTCCATTCCAATTTCGTATGTTCTTTGCTAGTTTTTTATTTACAATACAACCTACTCCTGCAGCTGCATGTTTATCTTGAGGTAACCCACTATATATCAAAATATGGCCACTCTCAAATTCAAATTCACCTTGCCCCTTTTTCTTAGTTTCCGTTATTGCTAGGATTTCTAAACCAGCCCTATCGAACTCTTCTATTAATTCATATTCTTTTCCTCTCAGACCTCTAATATTCCAGGTCCCCAATTTCCATAATTGTTTTGTTTTTCTGTTATTTTTATTAACTTTAGTTTCCATTGATGTGTTATTATATAAACTCGTATCCATTACCTTTGCATTGTTCGTCATCAAAAATCCAACCTTGACAGATTTAGTTAGTTTTTTGGAGCTAATTCCTCTAATGAGTCTGTGAATTTATTCCATCTCCACACCATTCCATCAATAGTGACTTTATTATACCCAATTTTAACATTTTTTCCATTCTGTTTTCCTTCTGCTGCTTTCTGCCTAATCTGAGTTTGTTTTTGTCTTTCTTTTTTAGTTAAGTCCTCATTTATGAAAATTCTTTCCGTAGTTAGTATACCAAGTTTTGCTTTGTTTTTCATCACCTTGGCTTTATCATTCTGGTTATCTAATTTGACTAAGCAGCTTTTAGTACCTATTTTAAGGGCTTCATTAACCTTTACTTTTACTTCCAACTTTTCTTGAATGAAATTTTCTATTTCTAATTTTAATATGCTTGTATCCCCTGCATCTGTTGACAGTCCGGTTATTACGATATTATTTTTTCTCTTTTCTTTTTCTAACCATTCTAGGTCATTTCTAATGACCATAAGCTCTTTCTTAATTTGTTCGTTTTCTTTCTTGATATTTTCATTTTCCTTTATTAGTTTTGCGTTCTCATCTTGTATTTTTATCATGTCCTTGTTATACTTTGTTTGTTCATTCCTTAATTGTTGCAACTCTGTTTGTACAGCCTGAACTGTTTTTAATATTAGATCTAGTTTGTCTTCGCTTCCTCCTTCTTTTGTTGGTGTACGAGGTGTTTTTTGGGATCTGGGGAACACATCATCCGTTTGTTGCTTCCTTCTTCTTTTCCTTCCTTCATCAGTTGAATATTCCTCATTGTCAGAGGTTTCATCGCTATTCACCACTGGTTGGCTCATTTTCGTGGTTATTTAAACTTCACTTCTGTATAGTCTACCAGTATTACAGCTTGTTGTACGATGTGTTGCCTAGTCTATTGCGCGCGACACCACTTCTACTAAGATAACTTCTCCAAAGTGGTTTTCTTATCTCTTATCAGAATAGCAATGTAAGATTATAAAATACTTTCTTAATTACTAGTCTGACCTGGTTATCTGAAGACTTGTTGCTTATCACAATATTACACAAGTTATTAGCACTAATATCTCTCCGAATATGGTAAAATATATTACTCGAAAGACCCAGAAAATTGGATTTATTTTCGGAGTAGATATTTCACCTGCTCACACACTAGATACACCCATTTCAATGCCAAATGCCAAATATTCGGCCACTAAAATTTGCCAAAGCGCTGAATATTGGCCGAAGCTAAATAGAAATTTGAGTTTCGATTAATTTTATTAAATACAAAACTATGTCACAAAAAGAAAACATTGGTGTCCAAAATATACATTTCCTACTACGCATTTTGGTATAATAAAATAATACAAAATATAACTAAACAAAATTAATAAAAAATAAACAGTATGGGATTATAAAAAACACGATGTCAAAAACTTAATTAAAAAACTACAACGTAATATAATAGGATTAAAAAAACATTTCGGTATTTAAAATTTAATTGAAAAAGATTGTGGTCTGACTAGACCACACAAGTTTGGACTAGACAGTCAAAAGTTAATGTTTGACTTTAAAAAGAGTAATAATTAATTAAAGACAGATTTAAATAATAACTAAACTGCTTTCACATGCATTCTAATAAAACTAGTATCGTTTGAGCCATTATTTGAAGCAAAACTATGTAATTATTTCTATTTGTCAAAATAGCAAAGCTCCATAACTTTTGGCTCAGACTATCCCACCACAACTCCCTTAAGTTTAGTTAAAATGCACTCAAATAAGTCAGATTGCAACAGAAAGAATAAAAAAATTCACTTCAGCTGGCATAAATATCTAGATATTATTAAGGATGCAAATACTACTGCCAAAGATATGCTGAAACCTCTACAAAACGTATTCAAAAGGAAAAGTCTGTTCAATAAATTGCATTGAAAAAGAATACTGCGTCCAAGCAAATGTCAAAAAGAAGAAAAACTTAAAGATCATTTTTTTAAATTTGACACTGTCATACGAGATTTAGAAAATGCAGGATTAAAAATGGAAGAATCAGATAAAGTCTGTCATTTATTATTGACATTAAATGACGATTACAATGCAGTAATGACAGCAATTGAAACAATCAAAAAGGAATTGATCATAGAATTTGTCAAAGCAAGGCTTCTTGATGAATAGTTAAAAAAAAGAGTAAACACAAAGAAACTAAAAGCGACAATGAAACCTCTTTCAAGGTTTCTCAAATAACATGCTACATATGTGGTTATAGGCCATAAAAAGATCAATGAAGATTTAAAGGAAGAATGTCAACAAGAGGAGGAAACTATAATAATTTCAGAGGAAGAAATTCAAATAGGGGAAATGAAAAAGCTCATCAAGCTTATAATCCGAAAATTTCCTGTGTTGCATTAGACTGTAGTAGTGCTAATAAAATGAATACTTTTGTTTTAGATTGCTCCACATATGAATTAAATCGTTCTCCATCTGAAGCATTACCAAAAGGAAAAGTTCCAGCAGATTATTGATATGGTAAAAGAGAATTACGTAAGTTATGAGTATTTGGTTGTCGTGCTTCAAAGTTAAACTTACCAAAACAAGATAAACTCACACCATGAAGTAAAATGATGATCATGGTTGGTTATTGTGGTGGTGGGTATCGTTTATGGGATGCAGAACAAAACAGAATTGTTCAGTCAAGACAGATGATAGTTGATGAAAAATAACTTTAAATTTCAAGAATGAGATGTTGAGAAAAGATATCCAGAGAAAGAAAAAGAAAGGTCTTTCGAAAGAGAAGAAACAAGAAATGGTAACAATAGAAGAAAATATAAATTCTCAAAGTACAAGGTCTGGAAGAATAATAAAACAACCCAAAATATTGGATGATTATGAGGTAAATAAAGCATATTGTTTATTTACTTCAGTATATACCCCAAATACTTATTAAGAAGAAATAACAAAAAATTTTGGATGGGAAGAAGCAATTAATAAGCGCTAGGTGCACTTGAAAAATGAAGAGGATTTCAAATTGATATTTGAGAGAATCTTGATGAGAAATCGGTACAGGTATCTTACAGAGAATTAATTGGAGGATTAATATATATTGCAACAGTTTCAAGACAATTAAACAATTGTTAATTATGGAGTTCTGTTAAAAGTTCTGTACAGAACTCTTCGAGGGCTACTCAGAACTCTGCTCAGAACTATTGTTCGAGTTCAATAAATCACATGTTTCTTAATTACAAAGATTAAATTGTTTATAACAATTAGACTATTGTCAATTATGGAGTTCTGTTAACAGTTCTGTACAGAACTCTTCGAGGACTACTCAGAACTCTGTTCAAAACTAATGTTCGAGTTTAATAAATTACGTGTTTCATGATTACAAACTTTAAATTGTTTATAACAATTAAAAATATTATTAATTATGGAGTTCTGTTAAAAGTTCTCTACAGAACTCTTCGAGGGCTATTCAGAAATCTGCTCAGAACTATCATCGAGCTGGTCAAATTACATTTCCACCGGTCCTAAATGATTTTTCTGATGTAACACTCTTAATTTGTTTATAACAATTTAGAATATTGTTTAATTAAGAGTTCTAATAATAGTTCTGTATAGAACTCTGCGGGGGCAACTCCGAACCCTGCTCAGAACCATCATTTTGTCAAATTTAATTTTATAGTAAATTTTTTAATTGTTTATATATTTGTTAATTAAGCGTTAATTAACTATTCAGTTTCTTTTATCAGGAACTCTAGAACTCTTACAGTTATGCCGAAAAATGCCATCACAACTCTTTTTTGCGAAAATATGGGTGCCGCGTGAAGTTAGCACCCTAAAATTCATCTAGGCTTAAAATACCAGAACTATCGTTAATATTATAAGGAACTCTAGAACTCTTACAATTATTCTGAAAAATGCCATAACTCTTTTTTGTGAAAATAAGGGTGCTGCGTAAAGTTAGCACCCTAAAATCATTTTTTCGATTTCCATGCTTAAAATACCAGAACTATTGTTAATATTGTAAGGAACTCTAGAACTCTACTTTATTTATTCAGAACTCTAAGAATTTTTTGGTTTCAAGAAATTAAGGGTGCTAAGTTCACACGAGTGTGTGAAAGGTGGTCAAAATAATATTGCCTGTTATTGCCAATTGCTTCAATGTTAGAACGAGCTTAGACTTTTTTGAGGTACTTATAGAATTATTTTGTCTGATTTCTAGTTTATTGAAATCAAACAAAATCAAAATCTTGCTTGTATGTTTTTTAGTAAAATGTTTTTCAATATTTTCAACCCCCTACAAATGCCCCGCACTGGCTAGATTTCGGTCATTTTTAAACTTGATCTGTATTTGGTAGCAAAGAACTTTTGGTATAAATTTAAAATCAATAATTCAATATTTCAAAAGTTATCAGGGAACAATCTTTCTCTTTCTCTCTCAGCAAATAATAATGTTCTTAATACAGTTCCTGCATCCACTCTTACTGTTGCTGCAATGGACCCTGTGAGTCAAGAGCAGAGCTAGGGGATTCTCCCTCATATTTATATAATATTTAAATAAAAACATTTAGAAATAATCAAAATCTTACCCTTGTGATCCATAACCGCCTTTGCTATGAACTTTCTTCACTTTCTCTAGATAATTCATAGGAAAATTAGATGCTGTTTTGGGATCAGAGACAAAGAAGGTATCATGTGCATCCCTAGCAGGATGTTGTTGAGGTTGAAACAATGCATCAAAATTCCAGAAAGAGCTCTCAACCCAATTATTAGTAGGCATTTCAGAGAAACCCATTTCTAAGAAAATTTGCCGGAACTCAGAGCGTACTTTTAAAAGTGGATGTAAACACCCACTTTCTAATGGTGCTCCCATTGCATCCAAATTATAATCTTTAAATTTCAGATTTTTCCAACTACCTGTTGTAAGCATTTCCGATGTTAAATCAGTTTCTAATTTTGCTAAAGACACACTGAATTCCGAGCCTTTTTTAAGCAAGAAACTTTTAACAACAACCTCTTGAAGTAGTTTCCTTTTCTTGTATTCCAGTTTTAGATTATCATTCAACTGTGATGTATCTCCTGATGCAAGCGCTTTTAAATGTGACTGTACTGTATCTACAATTTCTGGAACTTTGCGCTTTACTAAAGGTTTATCTCCACTTTTATCTACTAAAATCCATCCAGCAGACATAGCCTTACTAAAACCAACTTTTCCATTTGGTAATTTCATTAAATCGGCTTGGGATACTCCTTCTTCTGTAACTGCATTATAAACCAAAGCTTCATGGCTTCCTAAAAAGAAGCAACATTTTTATATTAGACAATTGTTTAGTAACTTATAAATTGATATCCTTTACCTTTATCAGCAACAGAAATACCTTCTTCTGTTAGTTCATAGTGCTTCGAACTTTGAGGTTCAGCTATTACTAAATCTCCATGTGCTTGAATGCTTTTTAGTGCACCGACAACTTTCTGATGATCTTCGCTAAGTACTTTTGCTAGTTCTAAACTACTCACTTCATTGTGATCCGATAAATATTTTAATACCTTTTCTGCTAATTCAGCCATACTTTAAGTTAGGTTAAAACAATAATACTCCTTTAAGAATCCACATTCACTAAGTGCCAAGTTATTTCCTTAATTGAAAATCTCGGGGACTAGTTTTAAATTAAAGTGATGTAATATCACACCTCCTTTTAAAATTATTGTAGATTATAGTAACACAACGTGGCCTCTTAGCGCATGTCGCAACAGACGAGCTACTTTTTGATTGCCGGCCGGCTGGGCAACAACACCTACAGAGTATGTGGTCTACTATTATAAAGATTTGTTGCTTCTACATGTAGCGCTTACGAACTACCTACTAATTGTTATACCGGAGCATCAAATAAAATTGTTAGGACTATTTAATTCACCTATCATTTTTCAAATATTAACCAATAAAATAGCAGATATTTACTTTCGTAGCCTAGCAACAGCAAATTCCAGTCAGTATTTCATTAGTGAAAATATCACTGGGTATTCCACTAGTGGTTGCAGTGAGTATTTTAAACTAACTTGATTATTATTATTATTATTTTCTTTATCCACACAGTTTCTATATACATTCAATATATGCTAGAAATATATACATGATATGTACAGTTAACTGGATTTTACATTTCATTAACGGCTTATAACTAATTAGCTAAGCTAATGATGTGTTCTTAACCCAACACTCTTCTCAGTATTCGGGCTGTCCCCATTAATGCTATTTTTTGGATTTGCAGGTAGGATGGATATCCAGGTATTAATTGGAGGTGGTTGCTGATCCCCTTTTTTATTGTACCCAGTGCTCCAACGATTATTGGGACTACTCTTGTTCTTGTTTTCCACATTCTATTAACTTCAATTTGTAGGTCTTTATATTTTACTATTTTTTCTGTTTCTTTAAGTTCAATGTTATTGTCATGTGGAATAGAGACATCTATGAGTAAACAGGTACCCTTCTTTTTATCCTGTAGGATAATATCAGGTCGATTGGCTTGAATGCTTCTGTCGGTAATAACCGCTGTGTCCCACATTATAGTGACTTCATCTGTATCTATAGTCTTCTCAGGCAAGTGGTCGTAGTAGTTGTTGGTCACTGGGATTCCCATTTCCTTACACATTTTCCAGTGAACGTAGCTGGCTACTTTATTGTGTCGGTTGGTGTACTCTGTGGGCGCTAGTGTGGTGCATCCTGCAATCAAATGGCCTACATGTTCTTCTGCCTTGTTGCACATCCGACATTTACTATCGACTGGTTGTTTTAGGATGTTTTTCTGATAGTATTTAGTGTTAAGAGCCTGATCTTGCGCCGCTATTAGCAGGCTCTCTGTTTCTCCTTTTAATCCTGCACTTCTGAGCCACGCCATACTTGCCTCTTTGTTCACGGTTTGTCTATCCAGGTCTCGAAAATGTTGCCCGTGCAATGGTTTTGTTTTAAGTTGTTCTATCCTGTGTTTTTCGATGTTTCCTTTAAGTTGTTTCATAATATTTTGTATCGCGGTCCCCTGCTGTAAATATGTTTCTTTAACTGAAGCAGCTTCTTTCTGTATAGAATATTTAGCTTTACCAGCATCATATTCTTGGATTAGTCTGGTAAACCTGTCTGTTTTCGCTTGTATATATTCACTAAGTCCTACCATAGCTATTTCGTAGGCGGATTCTAGTTCTACCAGCCCTCGCCCTCCATCTCTTCTTTTTATGTATAGTCTCGCTACATCGCCTCGAGGATGGTGTATTCCCCCCATAGTTAGTGTCTTTCTAGTCTTTCTATCTATTTTCTGGATTTCCGATCTTAACCAGTTGATTGTTCCATAACTGTAGGTTATCACTGGGATAGCCAGGGTATTAATGGCCATTATTTTATTTTTCGAGTTTAGCTCTGTCTTCAAGATCTGGCGGACGCGGCGGTAGTATTCCTTGGTGATTTTGTTCTTCATTGTGATGTTGTCAATTCCGTCTTTTTCTTCCATGCCTAGATATTTATACGTTTGACTTGCTTCCAGGTTCCGTATTATAGTATGGTCGTCTAGCTTGATGTTCTGGCTGTTTGCTAGTTTACCCCTTTTAAATATCGCACAGGCGCATTTGTCTAGCCCCATTTCCATTTGTATGTCATCGCTAAATGCTTTGACAATCTTTAAGGCTTGCTGCAACTGGTACTCACTTTTTGCAAATAGTTTTAAATCATCCATGTAGAATAAGTGGCTTATTGTTTCATTGGCTTTTACTTCAAACCCCAGTCCTTGCTTATTTAACATGTTGGATAGAGGTATCATTGATAGGCAATACAGTAAGGGCGACAAGGAGTCACCTTGAAAAATGCCTCTTTTTATAGTTATTTCTGCTGTGCTGACGTGCCCTCCTGTGTAATACAGCCACATTTTTGTTTTCCACTGTTCCATGGATTGCTTTACAAATTGTGTTAGTATGGGACATACCCTGTATGTTTCCATAGCTTTAATAATCCATGCAGTGGCGGCTCGTGGGTCAAAAAATAGGTGAAGTGCTATTAACCGAGTCAAATATACAAACATAGAAACAATACTAATTCTATTTGAATACATACTTACTTATTTTTTGTAAATCAGGTCGATTCTTCGATCCTTCAAAGAAGCGAATTTATCAATGATGTCTTCATAAAATGGTTGTTTCTTGATTAAATTCACTAATAATTCTTTTTGAATTGAAATATTCGCCAAAGAAGACAGTCTTTCTTGGGAAACAGTATTTCGCACATAGGTCTTTACTCTCTTAAGACAGGAAAAACTTCTTTCCACTGATGCACTTGTAGATGGAATCGTTAAAATAAGACAAAATAATCTATAAGCTTCCGTAAAAATGTCTCTATTCTCGTGAAGATTGTGGAGCAATTCTTGCACAGACATACTGCGATAAGATTCATTAGCATAAAGAAGGCTCAGTTCATTTATGAGCCGTTGCTTTTTGGTGAATATTTTGCCATAAAACTGTCCTAAATTTTCAACGACCTCAAAAGGAAAGTGTAAATTATACTGCTCAAATTTTGAAGCATCAGCTAAAGACACAAACTGCAACTTATCACAATCTTGAAATCTTGTGTCCATTTCCATTAGAAGGTGGTCCATAATTTCGTAAAATAATGCTTTAAATTTCAAAGCGACTTCATCTTTTGTGAGACTGGCATATTCTCTCTTAGAATACTCTATTTCCGTCAAGATATTGGCCTTATCTAAGAGTGAGCGAAAGAATTAGTCGTTTCTTTTATTTCTAAATATTTCGCGAGTTCTTTTAATTTGAGCAATGCAAAAGTTAATATCAAGTGATTTTTTTTGAAGAACATCAAATAATACACTTGTAGAAGTAAAAAGATCATTGAATATAACTGCTAAAAAAGTGAACTCAAAATTGTTCATTTCATATAAAAATCCCCTCGCATGCTGAATTGAAGTTTTATCGGAATCTTTAGAAGCTATTATAAATTCGAATACTTCTTTCAGCTTATGCCAGTCTTCAACAATTACACTTATCAATTTAGAATTAGAAGACCATCTAGTTTCCGTAACAGTCGGTATATGTCTTACATTGATTGAGGTAAGTACGAAAGATCGTTTGGCAGAATGATGGAAGAAAGAAGGGATTCCACTAAGGCTTGCAAAAAAAATTCGACATTTTGAAATTTTTGTAAAGCTTTGTTGTAAGACGAGGTTTAGGCGATGTGCTAGGCAGTGCACAAAAACAGCTTGGGGCGCCTGTTCTTTAATTTTTTGCTGAAGCCCATTTAAGTGCCCGGACATCACGCTTGCTCCGTCGTAACACTGACCAATTAATTTATTTTCAAAATTAAATTGTTTTAGGATTGGACATAACAAGTCAAATAAGGCCGTTGAAGTTCTATCCGCACTCATATCATAAAATCCTAAAAAACGTTCCACTACTGATCCTTCTGAATCTACAAATCTTATGATTAAAGAACACTGAGATGTCTGGGTAATATCTGTCGTATCATCGACTTGAATAGAAAAAAAATTAGTATTATTTATTTCACTCCTGACATGCTCATCGATGTAACCGGAAATACAATGAATTAACTCATTCTGTATGGTTTTAGAATCGCCACTGAAAACATTTTTAATTTTTTCATAATGATCCTTGATTTCTTTAGGACTTCTTGAAATTAGTACTGTCAACAATTCTTTAAAATTCCCCCTGTTTACTGAGCTACTGCCTTCGTTATGGCCACGAAATGCCAACTCTTGCTTACTAAGAAACAAAACTGCATCTATAACATACTGCAGAAAAAGTCTATTAAGTCGAACATTTTCATTAAACTGCACTTTAAAAAGTCTGGCATTTTCTTTTAACGCGTCGGCTATTGTATTCTTATTCTTTTCGAAATTTTTAAATTTTAGTGCACAAATTAAATGCTCCTTAGAGTCAGAATGTTTATGGAGTGCTCTTGAAATATTCAATAAATCTGCAAAACCTCCTTTATTCCAAACGGATTGTTTGTTACAAAAAAGCAAACATGGCCAACAAAATAATTTTTGAAGAATTTGGCTGCTACAAAGCCATTTATATTCGGTAAACCAAGAATCTTTAAATTTGAGGGTGTAGGATTTTGAGCTTTTATTTAAACCTTTTTTTGCGGAGACAGATAAAGTTCCTGTAGGGCGTCCTACATTTAAAAGGTCCCTTTTGTCTTCCTCCCTCCAGCGATTAAACGGAGTTTCTAATAAACTACACACAGTGTCATTAACGGGTTGATCCATGGTTAAGTTAGTAATTATACGTTTTTAATTCAGAACCACAAAAAATTTATTAACAAACACAACACAGTTCAATACATTTGTTCCGTTAACAAAATTCAACTGAAGTTTTCGGGCGCTCGAATAAAATAACTGCACTTGCCCCTCCAAATTAATGAACAAGTGGATCCAAGAAAAGCTGTGACGTCAGCGTTGCCATAGCAACGCGACGGAGTTAAATGTCTGAATACTGCAGCACTTCACTTCAACTGCACGTGTCGAACAAGTCGCCGCTTCGTTTCATGATCGCAACCCGCAATAAAGCAATGCATTGTGGCATTGAGATTTTTATTCAGAGATTTTATTTCTGAATTTTTTGCATTTGTTGATCTTGTAAAAATAGATTTTTGAGCTGATTGTAAACATTGTGTAAGGCGAAAAAATTCAGTGAAGTGGCACTTTACTAACTTCACCTGGCGAGCCGCCGCTGAATCCATGAGTGGGGCAAGCTATCAAACGCTTTCTTGTAGTCCACCCAGGCAATACCTAAGTGTTTGTGTTGCCTTTTTGCCGTAGAAATTATTAGGTTGCTAATTAATAACTGGTCTTTGCAGCCCTGTGATGCTTTTCTGCAACCCTTCTGCTCATCTGGGAGGATTTTATTCCCAACAAGGTGATCATAAATTCTATTGGATATCCCAGCTGTAATTAGCTTGTACATTGTTGGTAGGCACGATATTGGCCGGTAATTCTGTGGGTTTTTCGTATCTTTTCCCTTGGTTAGTAAATAAGTAGTCCCTATTGTTATCCAGTGAGGTAGTGTCGCTGGGTTTTTAACTACATCATTTATGGCCTCTGTTAATTGGTTGTGGAGAGAATATAATTGTTTGATCCAAAAGTTGGATAATTTATCAGGGCCTGGAGCCTTCCAGTTACTTGTTTTCTGGATAATCTTGGTAATATCTTCCGTTGCAAATTCTCTCCAGGCTGGCGGCTGTATGCGTTCAAAACTCTTTTTCTCTTTTTGGATCCACTCGGCTTTATCATTGTGTACAACTGTGTTCTCAAGAATTCCTCGCCAAAAACTATCAAGCTCTTGTTGTGCTGGAGGCTCTTTGATATCTGCTTGCTGGTTATTTAATTGCCTGTAAAGCTTCTTGGCGTCTTGATTAAATAGCCTGTTTTGATAATAGTGTTCTTTTCTTCTGGAATATCTTCTAAGCCTCTGGGCTTTGGCTTGTAACTTCATCTTTATGTTTAACTGCATTTCTTCTACGGATGTGGCTGCTGGATATCTATTTACTATATAACTCGCTTTTTTCAATATCTGGCGCGTGGGTACCCCTTTATTATTATTATTATTATTATTATTATTATTATTATTATTATTATTATTATTATTCAAGAAAAATATTACTTTCTTACAAAGTTAACTGAACAATTTGAAAAATAAACATTGCTGCAATTCTGGAAAATTCCTGCTTCTTTGAACGAATGTTCAACATCACAAATTTCACCCTTTTTGCTGTTGGTCAATTCAGTCGTCGTCGTTGTCGACGTAGTAGTTCTCATTTTTTCAACAATTGTCCTGTGATGTTCGTTGTCAATTTGCAAATAAGGCTTGATTGAATTAACATTATTGTGTCCTGTGATTTTTATTAACTGATGCTCGCCAACACCTGCTTTGGCCAATGACGAGACGCTAGTGGATCTGATCGAATGATTGGATATTTTTCTTTTTTTAGTGTCCAACCCTATTCTTCTGCCGCTGTTTTGACTCATTTTTCAATTTTATTTACTCCCACAGGGGAATTTTTGTATCAGTAGTTCTTTCCATTAGAATTCCAAAATGGGTTAGGCGTCAGAAACATTCTCTCGGTCTTGACATTGCTGCCTCTCTCGACAACAGTTTGTGGTACAGTTTATAATTATCTTTATAAATCAATTAAAAAGAAGGAACTATGGACTTACCTTACAGGACAAAGGACAAAGTTCCGCGTTTTTATTGGGTATCAACCATTTACTTTCAGTTAAACGTTTTGCACCGCCTTGAGCAGTTTTGGAAAAAATATAATTATATTCTACACGCCCTGTAGGAAGATCATCATTGTTAATTTCTTCCTCGAAGAAATAAGTTTGACATTGAGCCCCTTCTCTACCTCGCCAAGCTAATTTATAGGAGGCAATCAAGAAAAATTTCTTTTGAAGTCCCTCGGGGCTATCTTCGTCGAAAACTTCAACAATTTTTTGATATTCTTTTTCAGACAGAGCTGCTGCGCTGCTCTTTCTTTCTTCTGTATGCGCCCGTAATTTTCGTCTAGTAGCATCTCTGGCCTCTCTTGATGTTTTTTGCTTCACTAAATGGGTTAATCTCAATATTCCACTTATTGAAATACATTTCTTATACCATTTTGGCAGTACTGTTCCATATATGCTTCTCCATATATATCTCTCTTCCTCATATTGACAGCCCAACTCTTCAGAATAATATTTAACTCTGGTGTGGTAGATGATGTCAAAGAGTAGCCTTTTCTTCCAAAAACTGAGAAAACTGACGCATACCGACTCTCGTGACTTCCGTGTATTTTCCGGCACGTTTCTTCCAATATCTGCATTGATTTCTGCCTCAGATGTCTCTCCAAATCTTTTGCACACACTTTTCATTGCAAATAACATGTAAATAGCAAAATGGCAATAATTATCACTTATAAATTAACTCGTGAAACACTGCTTTCAGAAAAAAATTCAAATAACAAAAATTTATTTAACAGTTGCTATGAAAATGAAATCATGTGTAACGCAGATTTGCGAACTAGCTTTTGAAATATTTTATTTTAATCATTGATTTGATTCATTGAATAGTCTGTTGAATACAATTCAGTCAAAGATCAGCGAATGACCATTCGTGATACCACCATAAAAATATTCGACAATCTTTGACTACTCGTATTATAACTGAGTATTCTTTTTTACTCTGTTGACAATAAAACCTTTAATTATGTTGGCAGTCACAATTGCAAGGCATTTGAACTATAATAAAACAAAGACATAAATATCAAATTTAGTAATTTTATACATATAAATATATGTAACTTAAAAAGAAGAGTTAAAGCGGGCAGCCATTGGGGAGTAGCGCCCCCACGGGTACCAGCTCAGTACACCTCGTTGCAACACATATACCTGCCTGTACACGCAACCATATACACAGAGTTTTTATAAATTATACCCAAACACACCTACACTACACACAAGTACACTGCAAACGGGCAGGTCACCAACACGCACACTCATTCCTTGTTTGATAGCGTGAGGAACTATCAGCAGTCTGGGATCCTTGGGCTCGCCTGCTGGAGGGTAGGAGTCGGGTTCACAGGAATCCTTTGGCTGTTGCTGGTTCCTCACGCTGTCAAACACGAAAGGAAGGAAAAACACACACTTTATACATACACAATTCGTAAACAAATCATTTAAAATAAAACACAGGTAATAACGTGCCCCTGTCGCAAACGGAGCTTCCCGCCTCCACCCCTCAACCCACCTTATGATATTCCCCTTCCCATCCATTAGAACTCCCTTCTCACAACGAGTTAAGAACCCTGTCGATACCTAATCCCTTTTCTATATCCTCTCAAATAAATACCCCTGGGAGTCTCCAGGAAAAAGAAAAAAGACTAGTGAATCGTTAATTGAAACTGATTATGAAACAGAAACAGGAAGTAATAAGAAATGTCCGATTAGGTACTCTAAAATTAATTTTCTATTAATGCAACGAGAAGAAGGTACATTTAACGACGTAAGCCCACTTTTAATTTACAACAGTTTAAAGAAACAAGTAGGTGAAGTCAAAAATGTTAAAAAAATAAACAACGGTCTTTTAATTGAAAGCGTAAATAAAGAGCAAACGAAACGTTTACTAGATATAACCAATCTCGAAAATCTGAAAGTGAAAGTAACACCTCATAGAACATTAAATTTTGTAAAGGGAGTAATCACATGCAAAGACTTTAATAACTGTACGATAGAAGATATTAGGGAAGAGATATTGGAGACACGGTGAGATAATAAACACATCGCCTTATATACTCACGTTCACGGGGACCGTTCTTTCGGAACGAATTAAAATAGCTTTCTACTCCCTCCCAGTTCGCGCCTATATACCATCCCCTCTGCGTTGTTTTAGGTGCCAGAAGTTTGGTCACGCGGCAGTTAACTGTCGGAGAGAACAAGTTTGTATTTGTGGAAAAGACATGCACCAAGGGAACCCCTGTAATATGCGTCAATTGTAGAGATAATCATCCAGCAAACTCGAGGACCTGTATAATCTACAAAGAAGAAGTAGCGAAACAAAAACTAAAAGTAACAAAACGTGTTAGTTATTTTTACGCCTAAACGCGAAGTGATGCTGAATACGCCTTCGATAGTCACCGGTCCGACTGCTTATGCCAGAGTTGCTGGTAACAAGTCAACAATCAACGGCACTTGATCAAACTCTGCTAGTTAATCGCCTCGTTCCAGAATTTATAAAGGCACTAGAGACACTTTTTAAACAGTCAAATTTACTCACTACTACTTTGATGAGATCCTTGCCGAATGAAACCGCTGTTACAAATCTCTCTCCCCAACTACCACCCTCAATCTCCCCACTACCAACCCCTCAACAACAACTCCCAATCTCCCCACTTCCACAACCACCGAAGTTTATAACACCTAAAACTCCTCATAAATATTCCCATCCATCCAATAACCCTAAAGAAACCTACTCTTTATCACAAAATCCACAAGAACCCAACCCATTCCTCCATACTTCCTGTAGTATGGATGTCAGTGATACTCTACTGAGAGCGAACTCAAGCTCTGATAACGAGATGAATCCTCTTACAGGAACTATTAAAAAGAAGAAGGGATGGCCAAAAGGCGTCCCTAGAGGCCCTCATTCCAAAAGCAAAGATTCTTCTACTTGGCAGTGTTCCTCCCAGTAGTAATTATCAATAACTTATCCAAATGGATAATATAATCCAATGGAATATAAATGGCATTAGAACCCATACTAGTGAACTTAAGTTGTTACTTGTTGAAAAATTACCTCTTGTTGTAGCATTACAGGAAACGCACTTGAAACCCGAAACCCCGTATGAGACCAAAGGTTATACTATTATTCGAAAAGATGTCATACCTAATTTTCGTGCTAGGGGCGGTGTTGCTATATTTATAAAAGAATCTATTCCGACACAATCTGTAAATGTAAATACAGATTTGCAGATAATTGCTATTAAAGTTTTTTATCCATTTGCTCTAACCATCTGCAACATATACCTACCGGATATTCACTGGGAAGTAGACGACTGGCGAAACGCTATTCTTCAATTACCCAGACCGTTCGTACTTCTTGGAGATTTTAACTCACACAATCCGATATGGGGATCGGCGCATCTAGATCCTCGTGGACGAAGTCTAGAAAACCTTTTTGAGGAATTAGAATTGAATATTCTTAATACGGGTAAAGGTACTTATCTCAATTTAAGATCAAACGACTTCTCCTCTATAGATCTTTCAGTTAGCTCTCCAGAAGTTACTCATTTGTTTTCATGGGATGTACTTGATGATCTTTACTTCTCGAACCATTTCTCTGTAATGCTACAACTTGCTACATCTCGCTCACAAATAGAACCATTAACGGGTAGGAAGTTCAGAGAAAGTAAGGCTGATTGGTCCAAATTTCAAAAGATCATTACCACCCTACATCTAACTGACACTGTTGCTTCTTCAGTAGACCATGTCACTCAATCCATTGTTTTGGCCGCCGAAGACAGTATTCCAGTTATCGCAAACCATCAGAGACCACAAAGAGTACCGTGGTGGGATGAAGAGGTGCCCAAAGCAATTAAAGATAAAAAACGAGCACTAAATCTCTTTAAAAGATACCCTACTGCCGTAAATATGGTTAATTTTAAACGACTCCGTGCACGAGCTCGCCGAATCATTTTGGAAAAGAAGCCGCTCTCTTTCAAGACATATGTATCGACTCTCACCCCACAAACATCACCTTCAGACGTTTGGGGAAAAATAAGATCCGTAATAGGAAAGAAACTTCCGACTACGTCACCTGTATTAAATATCAATGGAGAGTTGCTAACAGATATTCCAAAATTGGCAGACGAATTTGCTCGCCACTTTCAGTCAACAAGTAATTTTGAAAATTACAACGAAGACTTTCGTCTTAATAAAGTCGCCAGAGAGATTCCATTGGATTTCACAGAACGAATAGAGTCGTTCTATAATGCAATTTTTACTATGGACGAATTATAAAAAGCTCTACACGAAACTAAAGACTCGTCGCCAGGTAGAGATAATATTAGTTACAAAATGCTAAATCACTTACCTGAAACTGCCAAAGTCGAATTATTACAATTGTATAATCAGATTTGGAAGACGGGAATCTATCCTGAACAATGGCAAGAATTTATTACAATACCACTTTTAAAACCTGGCAAGGACCCCAAAGTAGCATCCAACTATCGCCCAATTTCCTTAACAAGTTGCCTTAGTAAGACCCTAGAAAAAATGGTCCGTTTTCGTGTATAAAATTGTTGTGTAAAAAATTGTGTGTATTTTTCGGATTTAATTTGGCTTTGTCTCGCAATTTCTGCGGTTGCTTACGGTTACTACGCTGTACTACGAGCGATAAATAATTCCGCCAGCTTAATAATCTGTCAGTTTATCGTGTGAACAACTCTGGTATAGGGCAAGTACAAATATTTTACCTAAGGGCCCGATTCCTATAAGCAATCTAGAATGACTTTAGGAGAGTTGGTTTTTCCTAGCTGCGATGTGCAAACGGGTTTTTCAAATCGACTATGTTTTTCAATTACCTTAATTGCCATCATAATCCACTCTCTAATCCAGGATTAGAAGGTAAAATGTTGAAGATTTTTAAAAGTAAATCGATGTTGTCAGTACGCGATACTGCGAAAAAAGCAGAAACATCAATAGGAATGATTCAAAAACCTAAAAGGAACGAAAAACAATCTGTAGCTGTAAGAAAACAGACAAGAAAGCTGTACAACATCTTAACAAGGAAAAAGCAGTGCGTTATAATGGACGATAAGACTTACTGCAAATTTGATTATAAAACTTTGCCAATGCTTGAATTTACACTACTGAGAAAATGCTGATGTGAGCAAAAAGGACAATTCGATTTTTTGGGAAAATATGGAGAAAGGTCTTAGTATGGCAAGCTATATGCAAATGCGGCATGAAATCTAGCCCCTTATTTACTCAAGAAAATTTTAATGTAAATTTATATCGAAAAGTATGTTTTCAGAAAGACTGGCGTCAATGATTAAAAATCATACAGCGCCTACTTTATTTTGGGCGGATCTAGTTGCATGCCACTATTCAGCGGCCACTAGGGAATGGTATAAACAGCATAAAATCAATTTTGACGAGAAAGAGCCTAATCCCCCAAACTACCCTGAAGCGCGTTTTATTGAAGATATTGGACTATTATTAAACGACATCTTCAGAAAAACGTTGAAGCTGCAACTAGCCTAGAAGATTTAAAAAAAAATTGAATAAGGCCACCAAAGCAGTCACAAACGAAGTCGTCCAAAACTGAATACGTAACCTAAAAAAGAAAGTGAGAAAACGGGCAAAATAATAATAATTTTTTGTTTCTGTAAATTATTAAATTTTCTAGACATTAAAGCGTTGTTTTATTATAAAATTATTAAAAGTGTTAGATAATTATTATAAAAGGTATATGAGTCTGAAGGTGTCAACTTTCTTTTCGATACAGTCCTTACGTTGTACTCTGTAGATTGTTCCATTACCATTCATAAATTGTCGATATAGAATAAGTGATTAGTGAACGTGTCAATGAACACTGTTACTAGACAATTTAGAATTTTTTAAAGCACAAGATATGGATGGCTACAGGAGAAGAAGTTATTACTATAAATCATAAAATTTACAATTCAAAATCTATCTGGCCATTCATCTATAGCTGCACACACTTTTTTAGGCCAACTTTTTCAAAGTTGGTAGCGTTGAAAAAATAATTGAAAAACAGAAAATTGACAAAAACTTCACTCAATTTTCTGTGTCAGTCAATGAATTTTCAAATGTCACATCAGTATTTTCAACTACCACAAAAATCCCTAAATTTTGAAATTGCGATTTTTTTATTTAAAAAGGTAATAAAAGACAAAATAGTAGAATAGCATAAAAAACTCGTTTCATAAGTCATTATTGCACTCGTCCTTTAGAAAACTCATGGCAAGCGGCTCGTTTTCTAAATTTGGACTCGTGCAATAAATCATGCCTTATGAAACTCGTTCCTTAATATACTATATTAAGGACGCAAAATAGAAAAAATATGTTTTAGTCGTAATTATGTAAAAATATAAACAGTTAATTTTTTTACAAAATAATCATTTTGTAAATAAATAATCATTTCGGATTTATTATTTCCTACATCAGATGTAGCATATTGCTTATAGCTTATCAGATTGCTTATTGGTTGTTGCTACATCCCTCCAAATAGTGCAGTTTCGAAGTATGAAGATCATTGTACATCTGTTGAAGACTTGAGCGATTATCTAAATAAGTCCTGATGAAGTAATTATTTGCTGCGATTACAATTTACCCTGGGACAATTGGGATTTGGACGAAATGGGAGTGATAACCAGTGACAATGCTTCTCTAGGGACATTAGTGCTAGCCAATAGTTTCAATTTTCTAAATAGATCTCAGTGCAACAGTATTCCAAATGTGCGGAAAACTTACTTAGACTTAGTTTTTGCTAACGTTAATAATGTCGCTATTCAAGTAGCATCTGATCCTCTCTCTAACAATACTTGCCATCATGGCTA
The DNA here is from genome assembly GCA_929113105.1 of Agrypnus murinus. Classification (NCBI taxonomy): domain Eukaryota; kingdom Metazoa; phylum Arthropoda; class Insecta; order Coleoptera; family Elateridae; genus Agrypnus; species Agrypnus murinus. The sequence goes on along the minus strand of OV816024.1, from coordinate 94,218,347 downwards.
GTATGATATCTGTTACCATAATCCTGAAAATATTTGTACTACAGTAAACAAAGTAACCAAATACATGTTTAAACGCGCTAATTATGTAGCAATTAACTGTTGCATTGCAAATGTAGACTGGAAATCTGCGTCAAATTCTTCTGATAACATTAATGCTTTTGTTAATGAATATTATTCTATTTTATATAATCTTTTAGAAAATTTTGCTCCAAAAGTAACATACAGAAAATAAAACTATCCGGTTTGGTTCAATAGTAAATTGATTTCTTTGGTAAAAACAAAAAGATTGCGCAAGTTAACATTTAGTCATTACTCAAGCGAAGTGTGACCTAATTATAAATGTATGCGAGATAAACGCCTCGAGCGGAGCGCTCACGATTGCAGGTGCGGTATCAAACCCACGGCCACGTGTGTGCATAGCACAGCAGCCGCAGTACGCAGAACTCTATACGGAAGTCACGTAGGCCACATCAGCTGCAGTACGCAGAACTCTATAAGGAAGTCACGTAGGCCACAGCAGCTGCAGTACTTAGAACTCTACAAGGAAGTCACGTAGGCACACGGCCACGTGCGGTCAACTGAGGGATTTCACACCCACAGAAGGAATATATAAAGACCAGCACTTTATGGGACAGTTCAGTCTGAGTTACGACGAAGCTTGAAAGATAGAAACTGTCTATCAAGGTAGATGTTTACCTTCTTTTGAGAAATACTCACCCAGAAAGCCGTAGAAACTGGTAGCCATGGTTACTGTTTACCTCGGTCATTCTGAACATCATTATTAGCAGTTTTAAGTTGAAATTGTATAATAGTATTTAAGTGATTATGCAAGTGCATATTGTGTAAATTCACGACGAATAAATATCTTATTGTACTTAAACAATAAACTGTGTTCATTATGTAACTTGGGCTCCGACTTTTGCGTTTTTAAAATAAAGTACCATTTTTAAAAACGCCTTTTTTCGTCAAGAAACGTTAATTCGCATATTAAATATAAGAACTCACAAGATTATAACGACTACCTAAGTTTTCAAGATTTAAGAACTCAGTGTAATAATTTAAGTGAGAATTTGTATTAAAATTTTTTAGAAGGTATAGAACTAAAATTGTCTACAAACGTTAATCATTTTTGGCAATTTGTGCAAATTGCAATTACCCTATTATGAATTCAACCTTTTTATTCTTTTAAATTATTTTTACAACATTTACATTATGTTTGTGGAATTGATTATTTCAACTTTATCCGTTGATAATTATTATAAAAATGCATTTAGTTATTAGTTTTGGTAACTAATCTATATTTATAGCTTATTTTAGGATTAATTTTATGTATATAAAGGGAGATTCGCGTATATTTGATTAAATAAATAAAAAGCCATGGTTACTGTGTACTTCGGTCTTTCTAAACATCATTATTAGCAGTTTTAAGTTGAAATTGTATAATAGTATTTAAGTGATTATGCAAGTGCATATTGTGTAAATTCACGACGAATAAATATCTTATTGTACTTAAACAATAAACTGTGTTCATTTTGTAACTTGGGCTCCGTCTTTTGCGTTTTTAAAATAAAGTACCATTTTTAAAAATGCCTTTCTTCGCCAAGAAACGTTAATTGGCGCAGTCGGTAGGATAGGCAAAAGGACTCCGGACACCGTTTTTCGAAAATTAAAAGCACCGTCGAGCTTCTTGGCTTTTAAGTCTTTATTTGCCTATCGAGTCTGCATCTGGGAACCATCGATTCAAAGGACAAACATCGCCTGAGACCGTAGCTGTTTCCAGAGCATCACCTGTAAGTAGCCGTTTCCAAGGGACAAGCATCGCCCGAAGAACGCATCGCTGCTGCAGAAGCCTGACTATTGGAGTCATTCCTGACTATTGGAGTCATTTTAACGGCAAAATTTAAGCCAACAATGAAGATAGAGTAAGAAACTAACTATCAATTATTATTATTGTTAAATGCGCATTGCGCAAACAAATATCAAACAAATTTACAAATTATATTCAAAAATCAAACAAGATTAACAATTTATTAATTTTAAGTTTAATACATACTAAACCCTTTAGATTTAAGTTTACGTTGCTTGTAGTAAGCGAGACGGATTGGTGTATCAACTAGTGATACTTAATTTCCAGCCCACTTGCAAGCAATGGGTAGGTACCTTGAATAGGCCCTTACTAACATAAAAATCATTTTTATTAAGTTTAGAATATTTCAAACTTTGTTAAACAATTCATAGAATTTTTTTTAAGGTGCAAACGATTTACTAATCGTTAATATTTCACTACTTTGACATCACGAATTCATTTTCATGATTAATACTGATACGTCATCAGATAGTGAAACTGAATTACCGATTAACAAAACTTTTGTAAGATCTGCACCACGACTAATAAGTTTACGTCCATCTAAATTATCGATCAGCAAGCAAAGCCATACTACAATGGCACAAGGTAATCAACCTCAAGTACAACCCCAAGTAACACCAGCACCTATTGTCCAACAATGTGTAGGCTACCCACCTGGCTTTCATACAAGCCTTTTAAATGAAATTCCAACCTATGACGGAAACCCCGTCGAATTATCTGAATATATTCGAGCTGTAGAGGACATTTTCTGCCAATTTTGGCAACCACACGACCCAGCGGCTTATATCAACAGACTTTTACTTTCCTCAGCACGCAACCGCTTAAAAGGCCCAGCCTTAGAGGTCGTAACTGGAGAAGTATTTGATTCATGGTATTCTTTAAAAGACACCCTTCTTAGTAATTTTGGAGACCAACGATCGGAACTAAACATCCGGATCGATCTGTCTCGTATGAGACAATTGTCACGAGAATCTCCCGTAGAATTCTATAATCGAATTAGATTCTTATTAGCCATACTAAATTCTAAAATTGCACTAGGCTAGGAATATCAGAAATAAAAGAGTACTGTTGTGAACGACTCACAACTCATATAATTTTGCATGGATACGAAATGGTACTAGGCAACGCGTGTCAATAAAACTAGTAGAGTCAAATAAATAATTCATAGATATAAAACTGTGTTTTATTCCGTCTAAAAGAATTAATAATAAGTGTAACTTTAACACCGCCCAAGTGTTAAACCGTTACAAATGGTGACCCCGCGTTCCTGAAGAAGAATTTAGTAGCATTGGTCTTTGCCTGCTACCCTGAATTCTCCAGGTGAACATCTAGTTATCCCTGCGTTATCTGTCATCAGCTGCTGCTCGACTCCTGTCATCGTAATATCCTGCTACCTGCCTTGCTTGACTTGTCGTGGCTGGCTGAAGGTGACCGTTGGAACCGGAACTAGTGCTCTTTCTGATCCGATAAGTTCAAATCATTTTATTTACTTTAATATTTAATATTTCAAATGGCGACTGTCAAAGTTCTATTTCCAGTTTTTACGAGTAACGATATCGACCTGTATTTTATTTTAGTAGAGAGATACTTTGCTCGCATGTTGATCAATGATGAACTCGACAAATATAACTTGTTAACACTAAACTTACCTTTCGACGTTTTAGGCGCTCATCGCAACTTGACCATTAAAACTCCTAGACAAGAACCATACACTACCTTGAAACGGGCAGTAATAAAATCTATTATAGGCCCAAGAGAATCTCGCATTAATAATCTTTTGGAGACTCTTCAATTCTCTGGTAGTGTTAAGGAATTGCTTTTTAACATTCAGAAGTTAGCTATCGCCCTTGATCTGACTGAAGAGTTAACCAAGGACTTTTTAATAGCCAAACTACCATCAGAACTCAAAATTCAATCCTTAAATTTCAATGACTTACCATTAATATCTTTTGTAGAGAGATTAGATTTGATTTATTCTATGCAGAAGGCACCACAACCTTTAACTACTACTGCATTAGAAGCGAAACTAGACAGTTTAACGACCAATCTTACAAACATTTCCAATAAATTTTCTACCATGCACAAACAACAATCCAATATGACTTCCAGCATCTCTCCAAACCTTCGAAATCCTCAACATTTCAAACAACATTTCAAACAACGTCCTACCATGCCTTCGGGCACTACTAATTCTCAATTACAACCGTGTTATTATCATAGACGATTTCAGAATAATGCACGTAATTGTACAGGAAATTGTTCATTCCAAGTAAAAAACTAATTTCACACTCTCCTGGCCTCCAGGGAGGGCCATGCAGGGTTGATTCAATCCCTCCAACTTCTAATTTAATATTTTTACAGGACCTAACCTACAAAATTAATTTCGTGGTTGACACGGGTGCAGATTTTTCCATTCTACCAACCCATATTGCAGTTTCCTGTAACAAAAAAATCACGCCTGCCAACATTTCCTTTTTGGCCGTGAACGACACGTCAATTCCTGTGACAGATATTATAACTTTGAGGTTACATTTCCCAATTCCTGGCCTACCGCCATGCTCCTGGAAATTTTATGTTGCTGACATATCTACAGCCATTCTAGGCCTGGATTTTTTACAGCAGCACAACCTAACTATTGACTGCTTTTCTCGACGAGTCATTTGCACAGCAAATGTCAAGCTCGCCCGAAACCGCAGCCAAGGTTGTCAATTTCCAACCCCCCCAGTTAAGACTGACTGCTCTTCTCAACGGGTCATTTGCACAGCAGATGTCCAGCCCGCTCGAACTCGCAGTCAAGGTTCCTCAACCCAACAAGTTAAGACTGGCACTAAACGAAAAATATTTTCCGCACAGGCTAATGTTTTGAATCCTCCTTCCGAGTCAATCGTTACTCCTGCGATTTCTTCCCCTCTTCTTCCCTTACCTTCAAACATTAACGTACACTCTTCAGGTACTGTTAACAACATGTCTAGCAATCTTGATGTTTATAGCAAGATGCTAAACACACACTTCCCAGAACTTTTACGTAAGTTCGACTATCATCAACCGGTAAAACATACTGTAGTCCATCACATTGACACGACAGGACCCCCAGTTAAAACACGCTGTCGCAAACTGAACCCTAATCATCTTTCTTTTCTAGAAGATCATCTTAATGAGCTCTTGGACGCTGATGTAGTACAGCGGTCATCATCTAGCTATGCCACGCCAATTCACATCGTCGGAAAGCGAGCAGTAGGCACAGCAGAGGCACTACCTCCTGGTGACAACTAAGATTTCTCAGCCCCCATCGCCCCAACAGACAGTTATCGCTTGGTTGGCGATTATAGAAAACTTAATTCAGTGACAGTACCAGACTGTTATCCCATTCCTTTTTTAACGGACTTTACAAGAAAACTTGCTGGTGCAACCATATTCTCGAAGCTAGACCTCAAAAAGGCCTACTTCGCAATACCAATAGCGGCAGAGGACATTCACAAGACTGCTATTATCACACCTCTGGGACTTTTCGAATTCAAACGGATGTGTTTCGGACTACGGAATGCAGCCAGCACTTGGAGTCGTTTCATGGACACTGTGTTATCAGGGCTCCCATTTTGTTTTTCTTATCTAGATGATATATTAGTTTTTAGTGCTGATTCGCAGCAACATATTGAACATTTACACCAAGTGTTTTCCCGATTAAAAGACAATGGCCTAATTATAAACCTACCAAAGTGTCTCTTTGGAGTAAATGAGCTCGATTTTTTAGGACATCACGTTAATACACGCGGTATCAAACCAATGGCTTCCAAAGTCCAAGCTATAATTGATTACCCATTGCCTTCAAGTCAGAAATCACTCCGCAATTTTATTGGATTAATTTCGTATTACCATAAATTTGTACCAAACTGTGCGAAAATTCTGGCACCGTTAAACTCTATTGTTGTTCCTGGTGAAGCTTCGCTAAAGCCATTCCAGTTAAATCATGAACAAATAGAAGCCTTTAGGCACGCGAAGAATGCTTTGATTACCGCTACTTTATTGGTACATCTGCGAATTAATAACCCTATCAGTATAACTGCAGACAGTTCGTCTTCCACTATACCTGGAGTATTGAATGTTGTGAACGACTCACAACTGTACCAAGCCCGAGATGCTAAAGATTTAGCTCTTAAAACCTATTTAGGAGGACTTTCTGAACCTTTTGGAAGTTTCCTTCGTAGTAGAGCACCAACATCGCTCGAAGTAGCCTTAACTTATATAAAAGAAGAACTGGACATACGTTATTTTCAAAATACACAACAAAATAACTCACAACCTAAATTTTTACCACAACTTTACAACCCCCTCAGTTTAAACCACAACCATACCAGAACGTATTCCCTCAATTAAAGCCTAATTTTAATCCCACTCATCAATTTAAATCAAATGTTAATAATACAAACCAATTTAAATTTAATCCAGTAACTCAACAGTTCGGAAATAATTCCCGACCTAATGTTTTTGCACCCAAAAGAGATTTTCAACCACAAAATCGGCCAGAACCGATGCAAGCTAGTACTATTAAACCACGACCGGTACATCCTAATACATCAATGAGACCTTTTAATCCAAATTTCAACCGCAATAATAATCAACCCAATTTTAGTCGACCAAATCCCCAACCACGCACTTTCTTTTCTGAAGAATTATATTCAACAGAATTTCAAGAAGAAATCTCACCTGTTTCTTCACCTCACGGAGAAGAAATTAACGAAAATTTTCGCATAGAAGCCTCGGAGAACAATTAAAATCTTTTACATTTAACCCTAAATCATCTACACCCTTTATAATTATACCCCAAACAAATGAAAAACTCTTACTAGACACAGGGAGTAACAAAACTATCCTCTCACCCGAATTTGTTTATAAACATTACCCCGAATCCATTTTTGAATATCCTTTTGAAATTACAACCTCTCACGGTACAACATATCACAATCAAGTAGCAACAGTTCCTATTTCCCTTTTACTCGATAAAATAGAAGGAAAACATTTAGTATACCTTCTTAATTTTCATTCCAATTACATTGGCATTATTGGGTCTGACTTATTGAAGAAATTAGGAGCAAGCATCAATTTTTGTGGAAATTATATCCAACGAAACGGAAAAACCGTAGTACCATTCTTTTTCAACGAACCATCTCTTAAAGAAACTGTATTAATACAACCATCCTATTTCGAAAATCCCGCTTCAAAGAAATCCAAAATTTTAAATACTTCAAACAACTTAACTTCACAATTTAACCCAACATATATTAATTTTAATCAACGTGAAAATAATTTTCCTTCACAAAATCTGTCGGAACAACATAAAAATGTTCAACAAAAATCAACTTCAATCAATGCTTATTATAACGACTTCGAAAATATTTTTCATTTCCCAAATTTTCTAACTCAACCAAATAGAGAAAACATTGTCCCTACGGTAACTCAAGAATCAAATCAAAAGGATCAATCCAATTTAAACGATACAGAAATCATTGTTCCAAAACCAATTCGTGTTAAAACCAATAATCTTAATAGCACTAAAACCCAAAAATTACGTAACGTCCTACAAGGACCAAGAAAACGCAAATCTTATGATGCCAAATTTAACCCAAGTGCGAAACGAATTAAAATCAACCAAGATGCCCCAATAAATAAAACACTCAAAAACGGTTTCCGTAAAACGAAAAGTAATGCATATACACAAAAATGTAACAATGCTGTTCGTAAACGAAAATTTAATCACAAGGCAAGTCGACATATGACTAGAATCACAAAAATAAGCGACCGAATGCGACTAATGGAATACCTAAAATTTCAAGATAAAAATAAACAGATAAATCCTATTCCGCTAAATAATAGACGATTTACGTATTTAAAGCCCAAAATGAAAATATAAAACATCCAAACCGAAAACCCTTTAAAAATTAAAATGACTATTAGCAAAGAACATTGAAAACGATTTCAAACTAAAATATTTTTATAGACACATCTACTTATTATATTATGTAAATGTGATGCTAATTAACAAACTTCCCCACAAGTAAATCAAATTCAAATCCCTTTTCAACTAAAATACTTTTATGACCTTCTCTATTTATTATCTAATGAAATGATATGCAAAATTAAAACACATTCGAGTCTGCCCTATTTATACTATCTCTTGCCAATCCTTAATAAGAATCTTTGTTTTTAAATAAATAACCACTTTTGCAATTATAAGGTCTTTATTATTAAAGAGATTTCAATTAACAAAATTCCCTTTTGCAAAGTTAAAACTGCATATGTTGCAACGATAAGAGTACAGTACAGTAAATAGTATATACGCTAAATCTCGGAATGTGACCTTCAACAGTTATACTCAGCAAATCTATTTTAAGACACCACCTGCTTCAGAAGATAAAATTCTTCAATGCTTACTTTGATAAAATAAATAAAACTTTACAATTAACCATTTATTCAATTAAGCGTCAGCAAATAACTCTTTCGAGTAATTTTAACAATTTAATTTACCCAAATTTATAAATATTTCTAGCTCAATGTCAATTCCAGACAACTATATTAACCCAAAAATATTTAAATGCATATAATAAACATACGTAATACATAAGTAATACCTTCTTCAAGCTTGCTTTTAAAATAAACCTCATAAATTTTAATGTCAGTTAAAGATGAAATTAAATCGAATCATAACTGAAATTGTAAACCCAGCACTACAGAAATAATTATTAGAACCATCAATGGAAAAACTTTCCTGGAAATCATTTCCTAATAAAACAATTTTTATTTTAACATTGCTAAACAGCAATACCCCCCTTGATAATTAATAATGATACTATAAACGTTGAACTAATCAAAAACTCCAGAACCATCCAGAACCTAATTCTGACCTATACAGTGTATACCTGACAGACCAAGTCCATAACCTAATCCTCACCTATACAGTGTAATCCTGACAGATCAGACTCACAAGATCTAATTTATCTCTTTGTTATCCCTATGATTAATCATAAAACTACATAATCGAAAAGATCCATGAACATGACACATATGACATAAGACATGAACTTACAAAGGCATTGCTAAAAAGACATGCTAATGACCTGATGATCTTTTCAGGAAAATCAAGATCCTCTTCTTCATCTGGACCCTCGTTCACTGTGACGTAACGATTCACCAACTAATCGACAACCCCGGATTATACCCTTTAGTGCAAGGCAAAGCACTCATTAAAGAAAGCACTTGGACCTTAATTAAAACATTAGACTATTCTCCTTTATTAAATAATTATCGAACCCTCAAAATTAATTTATATTTACTTCCTCATCGATCTTTCAAAACTACGAAAGACATTGCTATTAGCCATGATAATCAATTACTACTAATACTACAATATTTAGACAGAGCCGATCAATTAGTCAATCAATTATTTCCTGACTTGCAGACGCATCAAAGACCAAAACGGTCCCTATTTGACGGTTTAGGTAACGTTATTAAATTCTTAACGGATAACCTTGACGCTGACAACGGTCGACGCTATGAAGAACTTATCCAAAAATTGACAACATCTACCGATACTAAAAAAATGATCCTACAAGAACAAGCCCAAGCTTTAAATGATACAATCAACACCTTCAAAACCAATATTGAAACCCTCGCACAGAACCAAAATCTTCTAAGTCAAAATCTCAATAAAATCATTCTCAATACCACTGTGAAAATTCGAGAAATCATTGGAACCCTAAATACGTTTACTGTATTAGATCAATCAATTCAATCTTTACAACTATTTATCACCACATGTATGGATCTCGAAACCTCGTTAGCCTTTGCCCAAAACCATCAGCTACATTTATCTTTAATTCATAACAACGATTTGTAATCGATACTATCTCAAATCTCAAATACACTACAAAGACTACCTACCAAACAAACTTTGGATGTCCCATATCCCATTAACCATGAGAATCTACATCTTTATGAATCCTTAATTTGGATTAAGGCATATCAAAAGAACACCACACTCACTTTTATATACGAGATTCCTCTAATAAAACCATCCACAGAACATCAATACATAAGACTAATCCCATTTCCTGCTGCTCACAACAACCAATTCCAAATGGTCATTCCCATCTACAACACCATACTGTTTAATACCGACTTTAGCATTCCCATCACTGATAATCAGTGTATATAAATAACCCCTTCACATTATTTCTGTTCACAAACAAATTACTTCACAATCCCAAATTCCAAATTGTGCGAAACACAATTATTAGCCTTCAAGGAAGCTCAAAACTGTCAACCTGTCATATTTGAATTTCATACGACAAAAGTAATAAAAATAAATCGATCTACCTGGATCATTAGTTCCCCTAATAAAACGATCATCGATAGCAGATGTATCGACTCTATAACACGAAAGACCATTACTGGATCAATATTACTCCATCTTACCAGTGGCTGTTCCGTTCTAATCAATCAAAACGAACTTTTGGCTACATTTCAATCATCTTCCCTAGAAGAGGAACAAATCGTTATGGCATCCATCGGAAAATTGTAACCCGATTCAGTCCATGTACCCAAAATTACCAAAATTGACCTATCGCCTATAAATGTTCATCAATTAATCCAGAATCAAGCGAAATTAACAAAGGACATGTCTACACTCGAAAGTATCAGTCCCATCAGATATACACCATTACATTATGGCCCTTTTATTCTCACGCTGATCATGACTATCATAACAATAAGTCTTATCTTCTTTGTATACTACAAACGCAGATTAATCGCCACCAAAATGTATCAACTAACGTCACCCCTTAAAGAACCCGACAATGTAAATTTTAACCCAACTTCAAGTCCCCTGGTCCAAAGCAGATCACCTTTAACATAACTATTATTGTTATTATCAATACTAACCTCATACCTAATTATGATTACACATTAGTATTAGTGTTATATATATTATCATTACTCTTCTATATTCATATTATGTACTCTATTATATATCTATGTAATCTCCATATACTAAGTACTATTTCATTTACTGTCTTATGTATTCTTATTATTATCAGTATATTTGTAAAATGTGACACCTCCTACTTTTTATTTAGCCAGTCACTTTATTGTAATCACTAAAATATTCTTCTTCAAAGTATATTTCATTCTTGCGTGGGAGGAGTTAACATTTAGTCATTACTCAAGCGAAGTGTGACCTAATTATAAATGTATGCGAGATAAACGCCTCGAGCGGAGCGCCCACGATTGCAGGTGCGGTATCAAACCCACGGCCACGTGTGTGCATAGCACAGCAGGCGCAGTACGCAGAACTCTCTACGGAAGTCACGTAGGCCACAGCAGCTGCAGTACGCAGAACTCTATAAGGAAGTCACGTAGGCCACAGCAGCTGCAGTACTTAGAACTCTACAAGGAAGTCACGTAGGCACACGGCCACGTGCGGTTAACTGAAGGATTTTACACCCACAGAAGGAGTATATAAAGACCAGCACTTTATGGGACAGTTCAGTCTGAGTTACGACAAAGCTTGAAAGATAGAAACTGTCTATCAGGGTAGATGTTTACCTTCTTTTGAGCAATACTCACCCAGAAAGCCGTAGAAACTGGTAGCCATGGTTACTGTTTACCTCGGTCTTTCTGAACATCATTATTAGCATTTTTAAGTTGAAATTGTATAATAGTATTTAAGTGATTATGCAAGTGCATATTGTGTAAATTCACGACGAATAAATATCTTATTGTACTTAAACAATAAACTGTGTTCATTTTGTAACTTGGGCTCCGACTTTTGCGTTTTTAAAATAAAGTACCAGTTTTAAAAACGCCTTTTTTCGTCAAGAAACGTTAATTCGCATATTAAATATAAGAACTCACAAGATTATAACGACTACCTAAGTTTTCAAGATTTAAGAACTCAGTGTAATAAATTAAGTGAGAATTTGTATCAAAATTTTTTAGAAGGTATAGAACTAAAATTGTCTACAAACGTTAATCATTTTTGGCAATTTGTGCAAATTGCAATTACCCTATTATGAATTCAACCTTTTTATTCTTTTAAATTATTTTTACAACATTTACATTATGTTTGTGGAATTGATTATTTCTACTTTATCCGTTGATAATTATTATAAAAATGCATTTAGTTATTAGTTTTGGTAACTAATCTATATTTATAGCTTATTTAGGATTAATTTTATGTATATAAAGGGAGATTCGCATAAGTCTTCTTTTCTTGTTATATGGAAGGCCTTTTCCATGTCTACTGTAAATATATGATCTTGTGTTCCTATGTTTTTCCTGAAACCACATCCTGTTTCTTTTACAGTTGTTTCTAGTTCGTTTCTCGGTCAATTTTCTATGCTCCTTGCAAATTAATTTCTTACCTTACTTCATATATGTTATTCCTATATAGTTATATCCCTATAACCTTTTTTTGTTTTCTTTCTGTAGCCATAAATTTAAACATTTCTGCTGTAACATCTCATGGCTTGTAGCTTTACCTAATTTATTTTCTGAATCGCTTCGTCCAATTCTTCTTCAGTTATATTGTTTGATTTGTTATTTTCATTGATATATTCCTATATTCGTCATGATTTGTATTATCTATTATCTATTTCATTTTTATTTTCTTGTTCATTGTTGTCTTCTGCTAATAAATCTTGAAAATGTTCCCCCACCTTTCCATTATTATGTCCTCCTTTTTTAAGAATGTTTCCTTTCTTGTCTTTTATATTTTTTATTGTAGTCACTGTCGATTTTTCAATATTCTCAGTGTTCCGTGAAATAACTTTCGATTTTCACACATGCATAATTCCCTCCACGCCTTCTCTTTGTTTCTTTGAATTTATCCTTTATTAGTGACCGTTTCTCTTTATATTTTTCGTAATTTTCTGTAGACTTTGTAACTAACTTTAAGTATTCTTTAATTTCTTTTTTTTAACAGTCTTTTCTATTTCTATATTCCCACTGCTATGTTCCCTGCGATTTGTACTGTTTCTAATTCAACTGTTTTTAAATTCTTTCTTCTATCGGTTGCTTTTTTCTTCCTTTATCGCTTTTTCCATTTTGTATTTCATTCGTACCAAATAGTGATCAATTCCTATTTTAGCGCTTTTATAAACTTTTATATCTATTATATTTTTCCAAAGTTCATAGATAATAATCGATAATAGATTTTTTTGCCATGCTCCTCTCGTGCGTATTTGTGTATATCTTTGTGGGCGAATTTTGTGTTTGCTATTATAAGATCATTTTCTGTACATAATTCTATAATATTTCTACCATTATCGTTTCTTGTAATTTCTCCCACTAATTCTAGCCATTTATCTATTCTTTCATTATCTTTATACACTCTCACGTTTAGATCTCCCATTACAATAATATTATTGTTGTCACATTAATCTAATTATTTCTGTAAGTTTTCCAGATGTATTTTTATTTCATTATTTTCATTTGCTACTATTATACTATAAATATATTATATTTATGATCTTTCATCTTCATCCTTATTCTCAACAATCTTTTCATTTACATTTTTAATAAAAATAACATTCTCAATATTTTCTCGATTAATCATTACTACTACTTGGAGTTGTGCATGCACTATCTCTTTTCCTACTCCCATAATAAGTATGATTAATAGAATCGTTTCAAGACGGTTTTATGCCAAGAAAAAAGTAACATCGATTTTTTTTCCTGTAGATAAAATAGCTAAGAAGGAGGGCGTTAGCGTAGATACTGTACACAATATCAAAAAAAGAATGCATACAAAAACGTTTACTAACCCCGCTTTATAAACACGTTTCCTTATTATTTTTGGCAGATTTTGCATCTGCCTACTACTCAGGTACGACCCTGGAACTTGAAGTTTTTCTTGGAAAACCCTGAATTCTAAAAATGTCAATTTTGTAAAAAAAGACTGTCCTAAGCTTTATCCCATAGAGCGCTACTGGGCTATTATAAAAAATACTTGAGAAGTAGTGGTCGAGCAACTAAAAACAAATCGGGAGTGCAGCTAGCGAAGAATGTGCTTATGGCTTGTATTCGAGCAGAAGTTCGAAACTTCTATCGTTGATTGCATTCATAAACATAAATTGAACTGTGTCTGAAACTAGTCTCTTTTTTCAATTATTTACTTATAGGTAAATAGGTTGGTTATCATGTAAGTTCGACTATTTCTTTGTTTTAGGAACGCACATATGCAAGATGCACGTGCACCGTATGTATTCGGAAATTCCCAACTAGCAAATTTTTCACTTACTACAGGATGAACAATTAATGGGTGTATCTCTGTACTCCGCACAGTTTTTTACGTAAGTTTATGAACATGGTCAGAAGATATGCTATGTGAGCTGTAGCGCGATATCGCATGTATTTTCTTATGAACGTTCATTTTGTATTTCAAGATCATCCGCCGACGTTTATCGTTTATCGAAAACAATATCGTTTTAATGGTTTATAAACAAAACGGTAAAACGATATCGTTTATCCATAAACGATCGATAAATGATAAATAAAATCATTTAACGATAAAATAACGATTAATAAACGATAAAAACGATATTGTTTTGTTTATCTGTTATTGAAAAACGATATCGCTTTTATCGTTTATAAACAAATCGATATTGTTTTTCGATAAACTATAAAAAAACAATATTGTTTATCGATGAATGATCGATAAACCTCGGCGGATGACCTTGAAATACAAAAGAACGTTCATAAGAAAATACACGCGATTTCGCGCTATCGCTATCGATGAATGACCGATAAATCATAAAAATGAAATTGTTTTCGGTAAGGTTAAGAACCGCTGGTTTAGTGTATAAACATAAAGTTAGTAAAGGCACATGATATTTATGTAAAAGTAACATAAAATAATATAGTTAATTATTTCTAAACATATCTTTAAATAGTTCGTCTGTATTGATTATTCTATCATTCTTTTTTACTTATTGGAACTTTTGGTAACTTTATTGTACCTTATCTATGAATAAATCTCTAAAATCGTTCGCCCCCCCCCCCAAGTGAAAATACTTCCGACGTCCCTGGTTTTTATTTAGTGTACCTATATTGTGCGTGTCAGTTTTGCTACCTAAACTTCCGCAGTTTTAATGCATTTTTTTGTAAAGTAAGAAATGTACTCACGCATATTAGGTAGTAATTACGATGGCTGGCGCTGACAATGACCCCGTATTTAACTATTATTCTGTTAGAACCTTAACCCTGTTGAGGTAGCATTAACAATTCTTAATTCTCTATAATTCTTTTAATACCCCGTTTAAGACAATTGTTAAGAATATGAAAACCTATATAAGTTTGTGTAGTACTAACTATTTTATGTCTTCTACTGCATGCAAGTACTATCTTTTATGTTGTAATTTATTTGTTTAGATTTTCTCTTGAAATCTAGGACGAAAAATATTAAATATCTACATACATGAAAACTACAAAAAAGTAAAATTGGATGATGTAAACGATTTCAAAATTGATATTTACATAGATCTCACAATTGCAATAACCATTCAAATCAAGGATACATCTGTTCATCACTTAACTCTTTTAATTCATTAGATGTGGCGATATCGTACTAATTATATTTAGAATTGATATTGTAACGTTCTTTTTAAAATAATAACAAAAGTGCTGGTTAAATCGTCTATTAATAAGAAATATTTATTTACAAACACTAATGAATACACTATAAATTAACGCTATGATTATAAACCATTAAAAACTATTATTTACAGACTATGAATTTCTAATACAACATTTATCTTTACATTCACTATTTATTTTGTGATACACAGTTAATGACATGCTGTTGACTGCCTCTTTTTATCGGCGAAGTCGGTTATATACCCTCCTACAAACGTACTAGAAGCCGCTAGAAACTACTATATATTTCTAGAATAAACGCGTCTCGTTCACATGCTTGGTGCGATGAGTCATTCTCTCGAATGCCGTAGAATATTCCATTTGTTGTTCGAGAAGAGGTTCTTTCTTTTTTTCTCTCTTGTTACACTGCCCCCCTCTTCAAGTCTGTTCTGTCCCAGAACAAGTTTTATGCTCTGGTTCCTGTAGAACGGGTCATGACGATATCGACAGTCTTCACCTCGACTACACGTTCCATTACGGTAGAAGTAACAGTCTACACTCTTCGTTGGCCTTAATGCGGGCTGTGGATCAAAACTGCAGACGAAGATCCTGACGTCCGTACCTCTAAAGACAACTTCCAACATGTTTCTAACGATTCTCCAATCCAGCTGGTCCCGCCCACAGCCGAGTTTGGGAACTGCCAATTTGTTAATACCCCTGGTAAGCAACTCGATCCTCAAGTTCCATAATGCCCTCCACAAGTCGGCGTAACTCGGTTTCTGGTAGTAAAACTGCTGGGTTACCAAGTAGTAAATGGATCGGTCATGATCAGGCAAGCGTAAGGATTTCCCAACAGAGGGATTTTGTTCTCGAAGTTCATTCAGCCGTCCAAATTTATTTCTAAACACTACTGCGATCCCCCTGGACATACGGAGATCCTCGGAGACACAGTGGGCAATGGAATAATAACCAGGGACCCGGAAGAGATCTTGTTGCATCTCAGTCGTGACTCCGAATCGCGCTTTTCTAGTTCCAGAAAACGCAGCCATAAATTCTCTGAAGGTTGGCTGATCATCTCCAGGCCTTACGGTAATGATAGCCACCTCAGCCTCATCTTCCCGATCCGGGACTGCGTCATTATTTCCCTCATAGTGCGCCAGACGATTGCAGTGTATCACCTTTGGTTTCCTTCTTGGCAATTTCTGGATGCGATAAATCAAGTCATTTATTCGTTTCTTCACCTGGTATGGGCCCTCCCAATTCCGCTGTAACTTTGGAGAATAGCCACGACGTCTTTGCTAGTTGTATAACCAGACAAGCTCTCCAGGTTGAAACCCTCCTTCTTGGGATCTCACATCGTACGTAGCCTTCATCCGGTCACTCGCGATTCGACTATTGTTTCGGGTTCGATCGTGAATATCCTCCAACTTCTTCTTTAAGTTGATGACATAATCATTGCCCGCTACCTCCTGCTCTATAGGTGGAGACCCAAATTCCAAATCACACGGTAACCGTAACTCGCGTCCAAACATCACAGACGCTGGTGACTGACCGATTGTTTCGTGGACCGATGCACGATAAGCCATTAGGAATAAATGCAGGTATTGGTCCCAGTCTCGTTGATGATCGGAGACAACCTTGGCCAAATATTTGCCCATTGTCCGATTCATGCGTTCTACCATTCCATCGGACTGCGGATGTAACGGTGTGGTCCGAGTCTTGCGAATGCCCAACAATCGACAGACTTCTCCAAAGAGTACAGACTCAAAATTGCGGCCTTGATCCGAATGCAGCTCCATTGGCACTCCGAAGCGACTGAAGAACTCTTTGACTAGTACGTCAGCAACAGTCGCAGCTTCCTGGTTTGGTAGAGCATATGCTTCTGGCCATTTGGTAAAATAGTCCATTGCCACTAAGATGTATTTATTCCCATCGTCGGTTTCGGGAAATGGTCCGGCAATATCTATAGCTATTCTTTCCAGAGGACTACCCACATTGTACTGCCTCATAGGTGCTCTTCGCTTCCCCAAGGGTCCGTTACCCGTGGCACATAGTTCGCATTTACGGCACCACTCCTTCACGTCTTCTTTACAATTGACCCAGTAAAAACGCTCTCTAACTTTCTCCAAAGTCTTCTTCACACCGAAGTGTCCTCCTGAGGCACCGTCATGGAGATGTCGCAATACTGTAGCCACTCGGCTTCTTGGAACCACGAACTGAGACCTAATGGTGGTGCCATCTTCACTCTCCA
This sequence comes from Agrypnus murinus, assembly GCA_929113105.1. Classification (NCBI taxonomy): domain Eukaryota; kingdom Metazoa; phylum Arthropoda; class Insecta; order Coleoptera; family Elateridae; genus Agrypnus; species Agrypnus murinus. Next base: position 94,200,603 of record OV816024.1, on the reverse strand, counting down.
GTACTCGCTTCAGGAGATCGTCTTCCACCTTCAAGGACTCCCATTGGGCCCAATATGCTTTAAGCGTTCTGTTGAAAGGGCTGACGGCCTCCCAGGCAGGCCTTTCTCCCACGCGCTTCCATTCCAGTACCATTTTTAGTTCGGGATCAGCCTTCTACTGTCGTTGCAATTCTTCCGGCAACCAATTGTCGTTGACGATGGTAGTTCTTAATACTTGGCAAACCCTCTCTTCCAAGCGAGAGCAATGACGGCAATCCGTTGGACAGGGTCTTCTTGAAAGAGCATCGGCATTTCGATGACTAGTGCCCGCTCGATGTTCTGTGTCAAAGTCGTATCCTTGTAGTCGCTCGATCCACCTTGCGACCTGGCCTTCAGGATTACGGAATTGTAGAAGCCATTTCAACGCTGCATGGTCCGTCCTCAATAAAAACTTCCGTCCGTACAAGTGTTTGTAGAAATGCTCAACGGACTTCACGACGGCCAATAGTTCTTTTCTGGTCACACAATAATTCCTTTCGGCTTTCGACAAAACCTTACTAAAATAGCCGATGACCTTTTCTTGTCCATCCTGTACCTGAGAAAGTACACCCCCAATGGCCAGATTACTTGCATCTGTGTCAAGTATGAATTTCCCTTCTGTCCGTGGATAGCTCAATATTGGTGCTGTTGTCAAGGCACGCTTCAACTGTTGGAAAGCCGTTTCGCACTCTCCGCTCCAAACATACTCGCGCCCATCTTCAGTTAACCTTGTTAGAGGCTTCGCTATATTGGCAAACCCAGGAACGAAACGCCTGTAGTAGGTACACAATCCAAGAAAACTACGAACTTGGTGTTTATCTTTTGGGGTTGGCCACTCTTGGACTGCACGGATTTTATCGGGGTCGGCTGCCACTCCATTTTGTGATACGACATGCCCGAGATATTTCACCTCCCTCCGGAATATGTGGCACTTTTTCGGACTCAATTTCAGATTAGCTGTACGCAGTCTCCGGAACACTTCCTCCAGATTTTTCAGATGTTCACTGAATGATCTTCCAACTACGATCACGTCATCCAGATAGACCAGGCAGGTCTTCCACGACAACCCTCTCAGGATGGTCTCCATTAGACGCTCAAAGGTGGCCGGGGCGTTACATAGACCGAATGGCATAACTGTAAACTGCCATAGTCCGGAACCAATAGTGAACGCAGTCTTCTCTCGGTCTTCAGGTTCCATTTCAACTTGCCAATAACCACTCTTTAAGTCCAAAGTCGAAAACCATCGTGAACCAGACAGGGTATCTAACGTGTCGTCGATGCGTGGTAAGGGATAGCTGTCTTTCTTGGTCACGTTATTGAGCTGCCGATAGTCCACACAAAATCTCGTTGACCCGTCCTTCTTACTGACCAGGACCACCGGTGATGCCCATGGACTGCTGGATGGTTCGATGACCCCTTGTTCTTCCATATCGGTAATAATCTTCTCGGCTTCTGCTCGCCTTGCTAGAGGTAGACGCCTCGGCTGCTGACGGACAGGCATAGAGTTGCCTGTATTGATTTTATGTTTTACTATATCTGTTCGTCCCTTCTGGCTATCGTCAAGAGCGAAGATATCTTGGTATCGGTGAACCAAACCCTGTACCTCTTTCACTTCCGTTCTGTTAAGGTCTTCGCACGAACTAGTAACCATACCCACTAATTTACCACCATGGTCTTTGGGCGCTGGTTTTGGAACATCAGCCATACACCTGGCTACTCGGAATACTGGCACACACTGTCCCACAAGGGTACTCTTCTTCAATGTCACCGGATCCACATTAACGTTCATAATTCTCACCGGTACTATCTTTCCAACCTTGATCAGCGCTTTTCCCACCAGTATGCCACTATGGATCTTCTTATCACAGACAGGCTCCATCATTCGCACACATCCTACCCGAAGATCTCCATCCAAACCTGCCTCGACAACCATCTCGCTTTGACCCGGCAGTATCACATCTTCAGTCAGCAAAACCCTTACAACCGGATCTTCTCGTGGGTGCAACGGAAGTTCTTCGTTACCGACCTTCAAAACACCCTCTTTCAAATCCAACGTAAAACCAAATTTTCTCAGGAGGTCCATTCCCAAGATGAAGTCATCAGTGATATCGGCTACCAGCACCTCATGTTCACGTTCTTCACTTCCAATGCCAATCTTCATCTTCACCACTCCGCGTGTTGGTATCACTTCACCTGTTGCTTTACGGAGTTGAGTAGTTCTCGGTAACAATTTAATACTTGATTGTAGAACATCAGGGCGTACGATGGATTTTGTCGCCCCCGTATCAATAAGTAGTGGAACAGTTCGGTTAGCAATCTTTCCATCTACAAACAAACTGCCGTTACTATTCTTTGATGTTACGGCATGGATCGTGATCTCCGGGGCATCTTCACTCGCAGTCAACGTTCGCCCCCTCTTGCCAACCCCTTTTAACTTTTCCGACGGTTGTACTTTTCTTATTTTGGGACAACGGCGTTCTACATGTCCTTGTTCGCCGCAGTTCCAACAACGAGGCCCTCGAACTTCTTGATGATTCTTCTTACGGCTTTCTTCCTTCCGAAAAACTCTCAGTACTAACTCCTCTAGGTGATCCTTAGAACCTTCTTCTTCTTCCACAACGGCTCGAACACGCCCGTGACCTCGGGACGCTTGTTTTGCAGCTTCAAATTCTAAGGCGTGAGCAAGCGCATCATCAGTTGTTCTTGGTCGTGCCAGCCTCAATGATTGTTGTGTTTCCCCGTCTCTTAACCCATCAATGAAGGTCTGAACAGCCAGTTGTCCCAGAAATGAATCGGGTGCCGTAGGGTACGCCAATCGGACAAGCCGCGCAACATCGGCTTCAAACTCCTGCAGGCTTTCTCCATTCTTCTGGATACGATTCTTCACTTGCGTGTGATACACTTGTTGAAGATGCGCGTCTCCATATCTCATCTCCAATCTAGACACTAACAATTGGTAATCATTTTCCTGTCCTGCTGGGATTGTTTGCAGGACGTTCAACGCGTCTCCACGCAAAGCCACAGTTAAAGAAACGGCCTTTTCCTTGCCTGTCCATCCGTTGGCCCCAGCAGCCGCCTCAAACTGTTTGTAGTAAGTGGACCAAGGTATCTTTCCATCGAACGTGGGTGGTTTTACTTTTATCCCTACGACAGGACCCTTTTCCTCTTTAAACTGTTTCTTTACTTCATTAAACGGCCTCTCAGAAGTTGAGGGAAACCGTAGTTGCCTCATTCTATCTTCCAGCATTTCGGTCATATCGTCTTTCTTAGTTGTTGGTGGTAATTGCATTTGGGCTATTTTCTCTTCTACCATCTTTATCACCCTATCTTGTTCCGCCAATCTACCTTCCCACAGTCCTAACGAGTTGGCATTCTCAAAGAATTCTTCGAAAACTTTATCTTCCAACGCTTTGACGTTTTCCAGCAATTCACCTTTAAGCCTTCTAGAACTTTCTTCAGATTTTTCTAGTAATTCTGCAAACCTTCTAGAATTCTGTTCGTGCTTTTCCAGTAATTCTTCTTTAAGCATTTTAGTATTTTCAAAAACTTTTTCTTCCAGTGCTTTAGTATTTTTAAGTAATTCATCTTTAAAAATTCTAGAATTCTCTTCGGACTTTCTAGAACTCTCTTCGTTCTTTTCCAATAATTCTTCTTTAAGCATTCTAGTATTTTCTTCGGACTGTCTAGAATTTTCCAAAACTTTTTCTTCCAGTGCTTTAGTATTTTCCATTAGTTTTCTAGCATTCTCTTCGGACTTTTCCAGTAATTCCTCTTTTAACATTCTAGAATTCTCTTCCATTTTACTTAATAACAAATTAGTATCAATTGCGGGTCCAGATATCTCGAAGCGGTAATTTTCAGGATCTTCCTTCTGTTCTAAAAGCCATTCTCTTAGCCGTTTTATTAAAACTTCTTTCTTTCCATTACTATCCAAGTCCCTCTCGTCTAATTCCCGTTTTAAATCTATCACTAAGAGATCTTTTAATAGTTTCATCACCATTTTAATTGTTTGTTGAAATTAATTTTAACACTAAAAATTTATTCTCACAGCACTTTATTTAATTATTACGCGATTTTGTTTATTTTAAAACACCACACCTGACAACACTGTAACGTTCTTTTTAAAATAATAACAAAAGTGCTGGTTAAATCGTCTATTAATAAGAAATATTTATTTACAAACACCAATGAATACACTATAAATTAACGCTATGATTATAAACCATTAAAAACTATTATTTACAGTCTATGAATTTCTAATACAACATTTATCTTTACATTCACTATTTATTTTGTGATACACAGTTAATGACTTGCTGTTGACTGCCTCTTTTTATCGGCGAAGTCGGTTATATACCCTCCTACAAACGTACTAGAAGCCGCTAGAAACTACTATATATTTCTAGAATAAACGCGTCTCGTTCACATGCTTGGTGCGATGAGTCATTCTCTCGAATGCCGTAGAATATTCCATTTGTTGTTCGAGAAGAGGTTCTTTCTTTTTTTCTCTCTTGTTACAATATTTAAGTATTCTTCAGTCACATACAGATAATGAATAAAATGTTGATTGAATGTTATTACGCAGGAATAGACATATGTACTTACTAGGTACTTCTATGTGACCTGGCATGAAGAAAGCAAATTAAGGTTGGAAAAATCAGTGTTCAAAGATCAATTTCATTGTTACGCATTTTTTTTCTTTAGAAAGTGTTAAAACTTGAAAATTGGTTTTTCTAAACTAAGCGTTCACAAATACTACTACGAACAACAAAGCTTATAAAATAAGATATCAATTTAAAACGTATATTTTAATATACTTATATAGTATATAGTATATTAATAAACAAGGATTTTAAGATTGCCGGAAAAGAGTGAAATAATTTGTTCTTATTATCCATCTACTGTATCCATTGTAAAAAAGTAAGGGTTGGTCATCTTTTATTTTTATAAATGTGTCAGCACCTACAATAACTTTTAATATTTTACTGTTGCCTAACCTGTGGAAGCAAATTTATAAAGCAGTTCATTTGATCTCCAATCATATTTTCTTTTTTTTGGTAAAATTCCCATTGACAAAATATCTCATCTAGACTTTCCAAAAAGTAATAAAAACACTTTTCTGATTACAAAATGCTAATTTCATGCCAAATCAACTAGAGCCATATGCTTCAAAGTCTCAGATTTTGTTCAAATTTTTCCTTGCATAGATACATATGAAATGACAATAAAGGATTTTTGGATTAAAAATGTCCCAAATAGAATTTTCTGAAAATTCCGATGTTTTGCAAATTCTGCCTCCCGACACTCTACATCATCTAACTAAACTTGTTATAACGCCCTTATTTTTTTTAGTTATCTGGCTCATCCAGGTATCAGATTAAAGCTAGTTCTTGGATATTTCAGAGTATATCAAGAAACATTTGACGAATTTTGACATTGTTCCTGTGTTGAGAATTGAGCGTATCTCAATTCGGGTCCTTATCGGCCAGTAGCCTAATTAAGTTGGACACCTGGTCTTGATTGATTCGGGGTCCAACATATAATAGAAACACGGAATCAATTACTCAAGTCACAAACAAGGCCTAAGGGGTCTATTCTGTAACTAACCGTTCACGAATGGCGCCATTCGTGAACGGTGATCGTTAGCGACTTCCTCAGCGGCAGCTTCAACGAGAATCGCTAGATAGGTTATTCTGTAACACCAACCGTTGAGCTATGCGCACTCTCAACGACTGTCTAACGTTTTCTAAAAAGGTAATACATCTTTGCCGTTAATATAGATACAGTTTCACCTTTTTAAGTATATATTACGCATGTCATATTTATTATTTCTGGAGAACTTTGTAAAAATGTCGCAGTTTTGAATTGATTTCAAAAGAGTTCAGAAGGCAACAATACGTCGTTCTTGGAGGAATTGCGAGTAAACGTACATTTTAGGTGTAAGAGAACACCTAAAAGAAACCCCCGGCTGAAGAGAACATAATACTATTTGTATAGTTATTATTAATAATATTAAAAGTATGAGTTAGTCCTTTGTTTGAATTGGTTTTTATGAAATAAATTAATTACAACTAATATTTATTTATTAATTATTTATTTAATGTGTTGTTTCACTTTTGGGTATGCAATTAAAGTTAGTTTAGTTTAATAGTTATTTACGATACGAGTGCGGGAACACAATGTTCCCGCGTGAACGCAGTTTTGAAGCACGAGCGACCGAAGGGAGCGAGGGCCTTCATATGCGTGAACGCGGGAACATTGTTCACGCAAGAGAATTGTACAATACTTTTTGAAACGAACGTAGTCATTGTTATAAATGTCAAATAAAATTTTTATCTGATTTCACAACTTTTATTTAAAAAAATAAACCAAAGCAAGTCATGACTGCAATTGACAAATGTGACAGATTGTTTTTCGGCAGAAATTTTGCAGTAAAAAAGGTATTTAAATTTTGCAAGGGTTGGCAGTTGGCACCACTGAGTGTTTCCCGGTTTACTTAACCGGGAAACAAGTGTTCCCGGTTGACTAGACAGTGCGTCGAACACTGCTTTCTAGATAGTGAGTTCAAAAAAGTATATTTCGATCCGTTTTGGATCTTCGTTAGGAGTTTATTAGCATTAATATAATAATCTTAATACATTAATTTACAACTTAAAGTGGTTGTATGTTAAATTTGATCTAACCCTGACGAAGATTGAAATATAGGTTTTAACTAAACTTACCAACTTTAATTGCATACCCATAAGTATAAAAATACAAAAAGAAACACAAATTAATTACATATAAGTTTATTACGATATCTTAGGCAAGTTTAATAGGTAGTGTAAATACTTTTTACTAATTCTCAGTTACTTCTTAAAAATATGAGAACTTATAATTATTTTATTTTTTAGAACCCTATTCAAATGTAATAAGAAAATTTTACAAATAAATTCCTGAAAATGTTTAAAATACCTTAACAATAGTAAAATACAACCTGCAATAGTAAATCTTTCTTCTCCCATTTCACCGAGAAATATTCTGTCACTATTATTATACCTTCTTAAGAGATTATTTTTAATAATAAGAATCCTTTTGTAATTTGTATTACAGGTGCTTTTTTACCTGATTAAGACCACCTCTGGTTAGGTAGGTACTACCTGAAATAACAATTTATTCAAAGTATATAATTGCTACTATCTCCTAATAAGCGGCTATTAATAATTCTTGATTCATCTCAACCAAGTTTTTGAGGTTAGATTAATTAGCGTCATATATTTATTCTTTCAAATTCATTTACAATGGGATTAAATAAATTACTTTCCATTTTAACATACTCTGATAAAATTAATACAATAATTTCACATATAAAATTTCTTTTATAATTATAAAAATAAACACGAACGTTGGCTAAAGTCGACTAATCTGCCGCCGTTCGTGAAAGGTTGGATCTCGAAGGATGCGCTGTTCACTAACGAGTGCATAACGGTGGTTGTTTGCTTACAGAATAGCTTTAGAGCGGAAAACCTTTCAAACAACGATATCCGCTATACTGGAATCGCCCAAGATATAGAGTAATAAAAACGCCCACAAGCGCCCGCGCTATTTGAATCTCGACATACTATTGGTTGTTTTAAAGTTGCACACAGCACGCACCACACAACACCAAACACAAGCGCTCTAGCCGCGATGAAGGTGACGCTCCGACTCGGCCATTTTGTTAGCTTCAGTGTAAATTGGGCTGCGGTGCACAAGAGTTCTGCGCAACTAACTCCTCCTACTTTGTTTTATTACTCCATATCTTGGGCGATTCCAGTATAGTGAACGGTTCGCTCAAGGCTTACAGAATAAACCCCTAAGGGGTCGCTCTAAAGTTATTCTGTAAGCAAACAACCACCGTTATGCACTCGTTAGTGAACAGCGCACCCTTCGAAGATGAACCTTTCACGAACGGCGGCAGATTAGTCGACGTTAGCCAACATTCGTGTTTATTTTTATAATTATAAAAGAAATTTTATATGTGAAATTATTGTATTAATTATATCACAATACGGGAAAATGGAAAGTAATTTACTTAATCCAATTGGAAATGAATTAGAAAGAATATATGACGCTTATTAATATAACCTCAAAAACTGAGGAATTAGCAATAGTAGCAATTATATACTTTGAATAAATTGTTATTTCAGGTAGTACCTACCTCACTAGAGGTGGTCTTAGATCAGGTGAAATTCAGCTGTAATAAAGCTTACAAAAGGATTGTTATTATTAAAAATAATCTCTTAAGAAGGTGTAATAATAGTGATAGAATACTTCTCAATGAAATAGGAAAAGAAAGATTTACTATTGCAGGTTGATAATTTCACTATTGTTGGGGTATTTTAAACATTTTTAAGAATTTATTTGTAAAATTTTCTTAGTGCATTTGAATAGAGTTCTATTTTTAAATTCTTGAAGTAATTGAGAATTAGTAAAAAGTATTTACCTATTAAACTTGCCGAAGATATCGTAATAAACTTATACGTAATTATTAATTTGTGTTTTTTTCACTTTTGGATATGCAATTAAAGTTAGCAAGTTTAGTTAATCTATATTTTGATCTATATTTGGATCTTCGTCAGGGTTACATCAACTTTAACATACGGCGGATCTTAACACAACCACTTTAAGTTGTCAATTAATGTATTAAGATCCGCTATAAGTTATTATGTTAATGTTAATAAACCCCTGACAAAGATCCAAAACGGATCGATATATACGTTTAAACTGAACTGACCTTAATTGCATACCCAAAAGTGAAACAACACATTAAATAAATAATTAATAAATAAATATTAGTAGTAATTAATTTATTTCATAAAAACCAATACAAACAAAGAACTAACTTTTGCTATTATTAACAATATTCCTCCAAGAACAACGTATTGTTGTCTTGTGGTTTTTTGATTAGACTTTTTCCTATCCTCCATATAATCTCAACTCTTTTGAAATCAATTCAAAACTGAGACATTTTTATGAAATTGCCGCGTTCTCCAGAAATAATAAATATGACATGCGCACTATATACTAAAAACGGTGAAACTGTATCTATATTAACGTCAAAGATTTATTACCTTTTTAGAAAACGCTAGACAATCGTTGAGAGTGCGCATAGCTCAACGGTTGGTGTTACAGAATAACCTATCTGTCGGTTCTCGTAGAAATAGCCGCTAAGGAAGTCGCTAACGATCGCCGTTCGCGAACGGCACCATTCGTGAACGGTTAGTTACAGAATAGACCCCTTAGTCACCCAGATATTAGGCCATAAGAAGGGGAATGCCATTGCACGTTCTCAGGATGACTGTTCCTGTGTTACAAATATCACTCTTTAAAAACTTTTTTTATAAAACCATCATACATATATGCTTGGTATAGTTAAAAAATAAAAAGGGTGTTTTTTGTAGTTTTGGAAAAAAAATTATTTTTGAAAAACTTGCTTTCAGAGCTTGTTACTTTTCTACTGTGCAATATATTTGGATGTTTCTTGATATACGCTGAAAGATCCAAAAACTAACTTTAATCTGACACCTGAATGAGCTAAATAACTAAAAAAATAACTATATTCGCAATCGTATTGGTAATGAGTCCATTCCTGATCATTTAGATGTCCGAAAATGCATCATTGTTTGTAACTTTGACATTCTCATGGTCCGAAACGACCTATTTTCGCACCTCTACGTGTCTTTAAATTCAGCTACTAGGTGGCGCGCAGAAAATTACATCGCCAAATGCGGTGTATAAATGGCTGTATAAATCATGTTTGGTAATGTTGCGGACCTTGGCTGCTAAAGAACGAGTACCCAGGTATTATTATTAATTTATAAATACTCCTATTCAATAAAATCCTCGAAATATTATGCGATCGAATTTGATGATGTAAGTGGCGACATACGTTATGCCAATCCCAACCGATGACATTTTGCATCTGTCAAGAATTTTAGATAATTCGGTATTTAAAGGACGATTGCGAATAAAATAGTATACAAACCTCGGCAAAAGTACCATTCCTGTGTCTCGAGAACTATATATTGTTCTCTCGACAGGAATGGAGTACTTTCGGCCTCGGTATGTAATGTACTAATTAAGTCCGGGCGAGCGATTATGACCTATTTAGTGGCCTGTTTTTAGAGCGTACGTTGCTAAATTAGCAAGGCTCGGTAATAAAGTACCTCGTCATTTAAGTCGAAAAACACTCACTATCGTTCTAAAATTCGTCCGGAGTGAGACAAAAATTGTTTTTGTTTATTCAACTCCATAACAACCAGGCACATTAACAGACTGAAAATTCACATTTTCAGTGTGATGTGTTTAATATTTACTTTATATATTTAAAATTCACTCATAGATCCGATCGGGCAAAAAATAGTGTGAGCATTACAGGCGTTAGGTAACGCTTTACCAGTCTCGACTAATATGAGGACCTCCGCTAGCGCGTCGGTCTCCACACTATTAGCCTCGACTGGTAAAGCGTACCTACCGCCCTTAATACTTAAATAACTATTACATACCGCTGGTGTTGAGACAGGGCCAAATGGATGTAATTTTCAAAACGCTTCGTTCTTTCATCATTTGAAGATAAAATAACATATTTTATGCGGAGCTAAAGTGGCTAGTTTGCGCTTTGGTTGTTTTGCCGAAACTAACAGCCAAAGCACAAAAAGCTTCACTTTAGCTCCTTATAAAATAATATGCTATTATTTTCAAGATTATTTTTATTTTCAAACATAAAATTTATAAAAATAATTAATAACTATTTATGGTACTAGTGAATTAAGTATCACATGTGCCATGCAACGTTTCATCCAACATATTTTTATTCAAGTTTAAATATTGAATGTGAAATGTATGGTTTAGTCTGTAGTTTTTGGCGGTAATAAATTTGACACTGTAGTTGTATTGTACTTACGCGATTTTCTTTATGGGGTTTTTGAAGCTCGAATTAATTCGGAGAATTAAGTGCTTTTCCGATGGTGCATTCAATAGTTTTGCACGAGGTGGTGTTAAAATCTTATTTGCGTTAGAGTCACTACATCTAGTCACCTATTAGAGTACCGCAAAACGCCGCCGGTATGATAGACCAGCGCGGCCTAGATGACTTGATTAATTGATAGGATTATTTTCTGCTTGAATGAGCCTTTGCCTGAAAACAAAAATCAAGAAAAGTATAAAGACTGATACGCTGCACCATACAGCAATCGTAATCGTCTCATTGTATAAAAAATGGTCATGAAGTCACCGTAGTTGTTGGTTAGATCTCAAGTTCAGTTAGATGAATATGCATCTCCATAAGACATAATCAGATTTTACAGCACATTGGAATTGTTATTTAACAAATTTGAAAATTGTTCAGAAATTAAGTCTTGAAATGTTTAGTAAAGGTTCCTGGAGAATTTAGATTTTATAAAGAAAACAAATTCTTGCATAACATAGGAGTACTACACTTTGTTTTTTAAGGACTACTGCTAATAAATGGCATTTTTCTGAGGACTAGCAAACTTAATCACAAATATTGATCGTAGTATGGAACCTATCAACCCTTCTTAAAATCGTATTGCATGAAAAAATTCTTCCTCTCCACTAAAACTGCAGACAAATCTTGCATGTGCGTGTCCTACTGCGGAAAGTTTGAAATTGAATTATTACATTTTCGTAAACTGCTGTAAATTAATTAAGTTGGAAATATACAATTGATCACCAGCAGTAGGTAACCAGCAGTGTTATCAGATGGGTACGTTAAGCAGTCGTTCTCAACAACCACATAACATCTTTCTGTGGTTGTCGTTAGAAATAACACCGTCCTATACCACGCACAAGTATGTAATTACTTCAGTTGTTTGGCAATATTAATTACAATCAACATTTATATAACAACTGTCCAGTGTCCAATAGATCCACTGTAAAATCAACATCAGCTTACGACGGCTACTCCTCCCCGACCTATTAGCGCTGATGGTGGTCCTTTAGTAAATTTTTTCTTTTTCTCAGTCGCACTTATTTATTAAGGTTTTAGTTTTAGATTTCCTTCTAAGTTCCTTCCTATTTTAAGTTCAGTAAATTAAAATTTGTGTTTATAACTGAACGTTCTAAGAAGTTTGAAGCAAATGATATGTTTAGCTCCAATACAGCAAGTGAAACAAGTGCCGTGCTTTAATTTTAATGGACCGATGGCGGCTAGTCCTTTTCGGAATCTTAGATCTTCAACTCAGTGCTTCTGTACTGTTAGATGGTTCTGTTTTATATGTTAGATGGACCGGGAGACAATCATAGACCATTGCATTGTTTAGTAATTAGTATTACTAATACTAAAATTTTAGTATTACTCGTCTGTAAGGATGTGTGGTAAAAGATAGAGCATGTGCCTTCTTTAGTCGTGTTCGGTATTTTAAATCTGTTTACTCGAAGAGCTCGGATTCTTTGGTATACATTGTTGTAAATAATCAACTATAGCAATAGAGCTTTCAAAGCAAAATGAGTTGGAATACCGAACCCAGCATTTCTTTCGACATAAATATTTTTGTAAATTAAAATAAAGAAAGATTTGTTGCGAACTTCAGATTTCATATCCCATGTATGTAGGCCAAGAAATCCTTAATGCCATTCCTTCTTGTTGCCATCCAGTTTTTGTTTAAGGTAAAAATGAATTTTATAACTGACATAAAATATTAAATTGCCTATTAAAACAATTTTTAAAGCAACAAAACTGTCATCTATATGGCTGCTGCAATAACAATGTGTTTTACTATTTCTTCTATTCAATAAAACTAAGAAACTTTTCTAATAGACTTACGTTAACAAAAAAGTACCACTTTTGAGTTTAAAAAATTATAATAAAATTTTATTTAAATTACTATCATTCAAGATGCTTTTAAATTGCGTACCATTTAAGCGTAAATACCTATATGACACTAAAAGTCCTTCCATTAAGTAAAATAATAAAATTGTAATTGTCTTGCATCACATCCGCTAATCTACTCTACGACCTTTTAAATTTAATCAGCCTTCTCGTGGTGTCCCATCAGTCGAACCTATGATATCCTACAATTGTGTAATAATTATTCATGCATTATCTACAATAGGCTTTAAGAATGACATAACGTGTATTACGATCAAATAACGAATTCACAGTCAATGTAATGAATAATGGTAAATGCATTGGAGAAAATAGTCAGATGTTAATGATGTTCATTACGTTATTTACTAATGGTGAAGTAAATTGTTTCGTAAAGATTGAGATTTTACCTTTTTACTTTGCTGAACGATTTAGAAATTACGTTTTTTAATTTGAATATAATTTCAATGAAGTATGATTTCAATGTTAGTAAGATGTTTTTAATCAGATATAGAAATCAGATAGTAGTTTATTTTTTTGTCAGCTAGCCTACATCAATTTTAACTGATCCAGACTCACATTCAATTATAATGACTATTTTCAATTACTTTTCAAATATTTTGGAAATGTCAAACGTGGTTCTACACCGTAAGATGCTGCTTCTGGTTTTAATTGTATTCATATTCTATGCGTTCAGTATTATGCATGATTTTATTCAACACCTCATAATAATGACGCTATTAATATATGGTGATTTTGCATAAGTAATGTGATATATTATTATACTATAACAAACAAATGAACGACCTAGGTCGCCGAAATCACGAGGGCTAACTTGCATACCGTATCGCGAATTACGCGGGCAACGTACGTCACTGACAGTTTTAACAGCTTATATAATATCAGTGTTGCTTAAAATCTGATCTTAGATTTTATGTGTTTACCAGGTGGTGATCACGCGGTGACCTAGATCCTTCATTTGTTTGTTAGAGTATAAGTAGTGAGGGAATATTCAAAAAGTCACTAATCAGAGATTGCTCGTTCATAAAATCCATGACCTTCCAATATAATTATAATGATTTTTGACAAATATAAAATTTAATTTGTCAAGAATTGAAAATATTATTATTCGAATAAAAACTTTAAAGAGGTATTGGATAAAACGTTGTATTACACACGTGTGTAATAGCACATTAGTCACTTAAGAAAATTAGCCACTCAACCTAACGGTCTCGTGGATAAACTTTTCTTGGCCCGTGACCAATGTGCATTGTTACACACTAATACAATAAATAACTATGATATAGTAGTACGGTATTGCTTTTGTTTTGATAAAAAATGCTCGACTGTTTGTTTTACAATACATCACCACCCGGCATTAACTTTTTAGTTTTATTAAGGTCCAAGTGTACCCAAAAACCGTGTGTTGTTTGTTTAATAAATAAAATAATAATGTAATAACTTTGGTTTTAAGTTAATAGTCTAGGAATGTTAAAAACTTGCTTACCTAACTTGTTTTGGAAAAAAAATTTTTTAATTAAATTATTTCACATGTTATACGTGAAAAATTAATTTTGGAGAAACTGTACATTCAAAATTAATCAAAATAATACCACTTAAGTTTCATAGTATTTGAACTATTTTCCCAAAATTTTAAGAAAATCGTATGTCTAGGGACTAAACTATTACCTCCTTTTTGCCAAAAAAAGCAGGTTTTTTTGGCAAAAAGCAGGTTTTTTGGCAATAATTTAGTCACTAGACATACGAATTTTTTTAAATTCTGGGAAAATAGTTCAAATACTATGAAATAAAAGTGGTATTATTTTGGTTAATTTTGAATGTACAGTTTTTCTAAAATTAATTTTTCACGTATAACATGTGAAATAATTTAAATAAAAATTTTTTTTTCCAAAACAAGTTAGGTAAGCAAGTTTTTAACATTCCTAGACTATTAACTTAAAACCAAAGTTATCACATTATTATATTATTTATGAAACAAATAACACACGTTTTTAGGTACACTTGGACCTTAATCTTACAATTCTTGATGATTTTACCACTATTTAAATGTAAGTGTCCTTAGGCTTACTCCTACTCGGAGTTTACTAATCGCATAGCCTTCCAGTTAAAATAATTAGTTACTGTAACTCGGAGAAGACGTTGAAGTAAATATCTTTAGCAAATTAAATGACTCGACTAAACAACACATTTAACAAATCAAGTAAACACAACGACATAGTACGCTTCTGAGCATAGTATCTTTTACCATCGTTTAAAAACAAGTCAGCATATATAACCAGTTTAAGACATTGCTATCAAGTGGCTTTGTATGACAACAATAGAATAATAAAAACTTGTATTTTCAAGTAAATTTCTTATTTTACTGGGGTACAATAGTATATTGTACAACAAGTTATGCAATGAAGCATATTGCTTGCGAGTGCAGTATTGCGAGCACGAGGCTTGTCGAGTGCTTGCAACTGCACGAGCAAGCAATAGCGAATTGCATAACGAGTTTTACACTATACTTTGTGTACGACCTTTGTTTAAATTTGATCTTAACAGTGGAACGTCGCAAAGCCAAGAAAGTGCAATTTTTATAAAAATGTTAAGTATTTACTATAAAAAAGTAATAAGTTAGAAAGAATTTATCTTTTATTTCACATGATACAAATTATTTATAAAAATTAAACGTTAAATTATTGCAATTATTAAAATTCAATTGATGTTTCTCATTTAGAACATTACAATCTTCTTGAACAGTACTTGTAGTCTGGCAATGAAAGTAACTGGCAGCAGTGGAAGCACCAGTATTGGGTATCAGGTTATTAGTTGATGTGGAAGGTTGATTTTCAATATTTTCAACTGCACTAGATTTAGACATGATATTGTTAGTGGAGGTTGAAGGTTGATTTTCAATGTTTTCAACTGCATGCACTATCTTATTGGCTATGTTTAATTTGTTGTTGAGAGAATCCTCGATATATCCCTGTGCTACTGAGCTTGATTTCCACCCTCCATGTCGTTGCAGCATAGTGATATCCCCTCCTGCATCAATCAACATGGTTGCAGAGCTTCTTCGGAAGCAATGTCCCGTGTATGACTTTGAATTTGGTAAATGTAAGAAATCTGCAATCTCTTTTGGCATATTACCAAATTTATTTATGCCTACTACTTGTTTTGTACATTTTTCCTTTTGATAATTTAGGAAAAAACGGTTTTCACTGATATTTGGAGGGCGCAATGCAGCGTATTTTTTGCATAGCTGGTAATACGGGCCAGTGATTGTGAAAGTCCTGGTTATTTTTGTTTTAGTGTCTGGCAGTCTAACTAATAGAGCTGTGCCCAAGTCTTCAAAGTCATCAACTTTTAGTTTACATAACTCTCCTCGTCTACAACATCCCATAATACCTATTACAAGTGCAACCTGTCAAAATAGATAATTTAATTTATTAATTTAACTTAATTTACCTATAATAACTTACCTTTGTTAATAAATACTGACTATCCGGTGCTTCTTTCAAAAATGTATTTATATGTTGAGGACTGAGTACATTTGCTTTTTTGGGCTGATAACCATCTCCTTTTCTTTTAAGCAATGCTCTTAGTTTCGGATAGCGCGAAATATCAACTTCATGTTTAAGAATTAAAGTAGATCGTAACATCGAATATTGATTCCATAAAGTGGACGATTTAAATTTTTTAGAGAGATGATCAAAGTAAGCGATAAGAACGTTTTCAGATAGTGAATTAGTGTTCTTTGTAAGTTTCCAGTCCATGAAACGTTTATAACTTGCTTCGTATTTTGCTCTCGAAGTTTCAGGTAAGAGCTTATCTGTAGCATTTGTAGCGGCTTGCACTATATCGGGTGGTGTTCCACTAATTTCTTCCACGGTGTCCATTTCATATTCGTTTTAAAACCATTTTAAATTCAAAACGAGTAGATAACACTGTACTAAAGACACTCAACAGGAACAAAAATGATAAACAATCAAGGATAAACAACCATTTACGATAATCACGTTTGACAATTGACTAATTGACATTTAAATTTCAAGGCATTTAAATAATGACACGTGCAACAATAATTGTATTTTCACACATTTTGGATTAAGTTTAGTTATTAGGTATTAATATTAATACGAAACTATCACTGATTGTTTTAATTTCTTTAGATTAATAATTTATCATTATAAAATGTAATGTAAATCTATTAAACACAATAAAAAATCATACAATTTGCTAGAATTATAGTAGGCTTGTATATTGTACACTAGTTGTACAATATTGTGCACGGTTTAGGCAAATTCACTCATTCCAATATTCTCAACTATTATGAAAATGCCAACATTTCTTTGAGGTCGTGCACAAAAGATTATTACACAGTCGTTTCAGTTTTACTAACGTTTATTTTATTTCAAGAAATAAATTTTGGCATATTACACCGACTTTGATAGTTTTAGATTTTATATTTTTATTACGAAAGAGAGTGGTATGGAGAAAGTTCTATTTAAACAGGAAAAATCTGCCGTACCAATCATTTCTCTCCTATTTATTTATTAGTATACATATCGTCGCCTTATTAAGAAAAGCGCGTAACTCCAATTTTGGGCGAAAATTAGAGTCACTACATCAAGCCATCTAGGCCGCGCTGGTCTATCAGAGTACCGCCAAACGCCGCCATATTGGGGCAAAAGAAGCACAAAATTGTTCATTATTTGTATCTGATTGCATACAATCAAATCCACGTTTACTTGAACCCATTTAAAACCACTACTAAAGAAAAACTACAAATTAATTTTTTTTGTGTTTTGATATTTTTATTAACATTAACTGAAGCTGTTTAATACAAAAAAAATTAAATAATATATTAGAACATAAAAAAATTTAACGTTGCGTAAACGCAACATTGGGAGGATACCACTATCACGCCAATGCACAACTCCGACCGGGGACACAATGCCCACCGTGAATACTACGCTGACTGGAGGTTTTGAACACTTTGCCGACCGACAACACTAAGCCGACCCTTCAAATAAATTTTGCTACTGGACACTTTCCCGACCGTAGACACTTAGCTGACCGTGGAAAGTACGCCGACCACATCCTGTGGACACTTTGCCAATCGTGGGCACTATGCCGACTGCAAGCAGTGGAGGCTTTGCCGACCGTGTACACTACGACGGCCGCAAACGGTGGACACTTTGCCAACCGTGGACACTATGCCGACCGCAAGCGATGGACACTTTGCCGAACTTGGAGACGACGCTAACCCCTTAAATAAATATCGCTGTACACCTCGCCGATCCTCGACACAGCGCCGATCACAAACGGTAGACCCTTAAGAGCCGTCCATAGTTACGATTCTGATGTGAATACAAACATAAAGTTTTACAAAAGCTAAAACTAATTAACCTGTTGGTCAATTTTTATATGGTTTTCACAAATATAATCTCTGAGATGTTTTATACAATATGACCTTAGGTTGTGCACGATTGGTAAAGTGTCTACCGCTTGCAGTCGACATAGTGTCCACCGCTTGCGAACAGCATAGTGCCCACGGTCGGCAAAGTGTCCACCGCTTGCGGGCGACGTAGTGTCCAGGGTCAGAGTTGTGTCCGATCGGTGTAGTATCCTATACCCTTTTTCGAATATAAATTTGCTTCTTGTGCAAGTATTTACTAGCACAAGAAACAACACTGTAACCACAACAGATTTAACCCATTTCACCATTTAACATCAAAAATGCAGGAACTTTTAACAATGCAGGATATGTACATTTGTATCCCTTATCAAGCCAATGTTGCGTTTACGCAACGCTCTAATTTATAATCACGTTTTTTC
The DNA here is from genome assembly GCA_929113105.1 of Agrypnus murinus. Classification (NCBI taxonomy): domain Eukaryota; kingdom Metazoa; phylum Arthropoda; class Insecta; order Coleoptera; family Elateridae; genus Agrypnus; species Agrypnus murinus. The sequence goes on along the minus strand of OV816024.1, from coordinate 94,181,894 downwards.
GAAACTATATAAGTTTTTTACTTTTTATATCAACAGTAACATTTTTTAATCTTTCCAGAGCCATTCTAGATAAAAGTTAAAAATTTTAATTGTACGAGTAATTTTTTTAACGACGTTTCCGTCACCTATTTAATAGTATTCAAAATTCAATAAATTCAGGCTGTAATTTTGATAAAATAAAAGCTGAATATAAATAGAAAAAAATATGCTACATTTAATTTCATACTATGAAATCACACAGAAGTTATAAAAACAGATATAAATTGAACCCAACATTAACGCAACATTGGCTGGAAATAGGTTAAAAGGCTTTTCTTATTCTGAAAGATCAAACCTCTAATATGTCAAATACGTAAAACGTGCCATTTATTAGCAGTAGTCCTTAAAAAACAAAGTGTAGTACTCCCATGTTATGCAAGAATTTGATTTCTTTATAAAATCTAAATTCTCCAGGAACCTTTACTAAACATTTCAAGACTTAATTTCTGAACAATTTTCAAATTTGTTAAATAACAATTCCAATGTGCTGTAAAATCTGATTATGTCTGATGGAGATGCATATTCATCTAACTGAACTTGAGATCTAACCAACAACTACTGTGACTTCATGACCATTTTTTATACAATGAGACGATTACGATTGCTCTATGGTGCAGCGTATCAGTCTTTATACTTTTCTTGAATTTTGTTTTCAGGCAAAGGCTCATTCAAGCAGAAAATAATCGTATCAATTAATCAAGTCATCTAGGCCGCGCTGGTCTATCAGAGTACCGCCAAACGCCGCCATATTGGGGCAAAAGAAGCACAAAATTGTTCATTATTTGTATCTGATTGCATACAATCAAATCCACGTTTACTTTAAAAGGCTTTTCTTATTCTGAAAGATCAAACCTCTAATATGTCAAATACGTAAAACGTGGTTTTAAGTTGCCCATTATTAAAAATTACCCTTTTCTGTCCCAATATGGCGGCGTTTTGCGGTACTCTAATAGGTGACTAGATGTAGTGACTCTAACGCAAATAAGATTTTAACACCATCTCGTGCAAAACTATTGAATGCACCATCTGAAAAGCACTTAATTCTCCGAATTAATTCGAGCTTCAAAAACTCCATAAAGAAAATCGCGTAAGTACAATACAACTAGAGTGTCAAATTTATTACCGCCAAAAACTACAGACTAAACCATACATTTCACATTCAATATTTAAACTTGAATAAAAATATGTTGGATAAAACGTTGCATGGCACATGTGATACTTAATTCACTAGTACCATGAATAGTTATTAATTATTTTTATAAATTTTATGTTTGAAAATAAAAATAATCTTGAAAATAATAGCATATTATTTTATAAGGAGCTAAAGTGAAGCTTTTTGTGCTTTGGCTGTTAGTTTCGGCAAAACAACCAAAGCGCAAACTGGCCTATTTAGCTCCGCATAAAATATGTTATTTTATCTTCAAATGATGAAAGAACGAAGCGTTTTGAAAATTACATCCATTTGGCCCTGTCTCAACACCAGCGGCATGTAATAGTTATTTAAGTATTAAGGGCGGTAGGTACGCTTTACCAGTCGAGGCGAATAGTGTGGAGACCGACGCGCTAGCGGAGGTCCTCATATTAGTCGAGACTGGTAAAGCGTTACCTAACGCCTGTAATGCTCACACTATTTTTTGCCCGATCAGATCTATGAGTGAATTTTAAATATATAAAGTAAATATTAAACACATCACACTGAAAATGTGAATTTTCAGTCGGTTAATGTGCCTGGTTGTTATGGAGTTGAATAAACAAGAACAATTTTTGTCTCACTCCGGACGAATTTTAGAACGATAGTGAGTGTTTTTCGACTTAAATGACGAGGTACTTTATTACCGAGCCTTGGGCGGTAAGTTGAACTTATCACCCTGAGAGCAGAGCTTGTAAATGAGCCAAAACGCCCGATCGGGCAAAATAGTATATGTTATGTATTAAGGGCTTAATTGAGTGTGTTAGCTAAGACGAATAAGGGTTCTAAAACACTAATTAAGCCCGAAATGCATACGTTCGTTTATGTCCGGTCTAAGTTTAGATTAATATTTAATTTTAAAATAATAATAATTTAAAAAGTGCAAAACTTCAAGTAGGTAGGTCCAGTGATAAAACTTCAAGTAGGTAGGTGCAATGGTACATAATTACTGTTGTTACTATGGAGACGGCGTAAACAAGGGTAAAAAATTTTCTAACAGACTCTAAAAGGTTTCAGAGCTCTAGAGCTCTAATTTAGCAACGTACGCTCTAAAAACACGCCACTAAATAGGTCATAATCGCCCGCCCGGACTTAATAGTTATTTACGAACCGCTCTTATTTTTTTAGTTATTTAGCTCATTCAGGTGTCAGATTAAAGTTAGTTTTTGGATCTTTCAGCGTATATCAAGAAACTTATAAATATATTGCACAGTAGAAAAGTAACAAGCTCTGAAAGCAAGTTTTTCAAAAATAATTTTTTTTCTAAAACTACAAAAAACACCCTTTTTATTTTTTAACTATACCAAGCATATATGTATGATGGTTTTATAAAAAAAGTTTTTAAAGAGTGACATTTGTAACACAGGAACAGTCATCCTGAGAACGTGCAATGGCATTCCCATTCTTATGGCCTAATATCTGGGTGACTAAGGGGTCTATTTTGTAACTAACCGTTCACGAATGGTGCCGTTCGCGAACGGCGATCGTTAGCGTCTTCCTTAGCGGCTATTTCTACGAGAACCGACAGATAGGTTATTCTGTAACACCAACCGTTGAGCTATGCGCACTCTCAACGATTGTCTAGCGTTTTTGTAAAAAGGTAATGAATCTTTGCGTTAATATAGATACAGTTTCACCGTTTTTAGTATATAGTGCGCATGTCATATTTATTATTTCTGGAGAACGCGCCAATTTTATAAAAATGTCTCAGTTTTGAATTGATTTCATTGGTTTTTCGCTCTAAAGCTATTCTGTAAGCAAACAACCACCGTTATGCACTCGTTAGTGAACAGCGCATCCTTCGAGATCCAACCTTTCACGAACGGCGGCAGATTAGTCGACGTTAGCCAACGTTCGTGTTTATTTTTATAATTATAAAAGAAATTTTATATGTGAAATTATTGTATTAATTTTATCAGAGTATGTTAAAATGGAAAGTAATTTATTTAATCCAATTGTAAATGAATTTGAAAGAATAAATATCTGACGCTAATTAATCTAACCTCAAAAACTTGGTTGAGATGAATCAAGAATTATTAATAGCCGCTTATTAGGAGATAGTAGCAATTATATACTTTGAATAAATTGTTATTTCAGGTAGTACCTACCTAACCAGAGGTGGTCTTAATCAGGTGAAAAAGCACCTGTAATACAAATTACAAAAGGATTCTTATTATTAAAAATAATCTCTTAAGAAGGTATAATAATAGTGATAGAATATTTCTCAATGAAATGGGAGAAGAAAGATTTACTATTGCAAGTTGATAATTTTACTATTGTTGAGGTATTTTAAACATTTTCAGGAATTTATTTGTAAAATTTTCTTACTACATTTGAATAGGGTTCTAAAAAAATAAAATAATTATAAGTTCTCATATTTTTAAATTCTTGAAGTAATTGAGAATTAGTAAAAAGTATTTACACTACCTATTAAACTTGCCGAAGATATCGTAATAAACTTATATTATATGTAATTAATTTGTGTTTCTTTTTGTATTTTTATACTTATGGGTATGCAACTAAAGTTGGTAAGTTTAGTTAAAACCTATATTTCAATCTTCGTCAGGGTTAGATCAACTTTAACATACAACCACTTTAAGTTGTCAATTAATGTATTAAGATTATTATATTAATGCTAATATACTCCTAACGAAGATCCAAAACGGATCGAAATATACTTTTAAACTAAACTAACTTTAATTGCATACCCAAACGTGAAACAACACATTAAATAAATAATTAACAAATAAATATTAGTTGTAATTAATTTATTTCATAAAAACCAATTCAAACAAAGGACTAACTCATACTTTTAATATTATTAATAATAACTATACAAATAGTACTATGTTCTCTTCAGCGGGGGGGTTTCTTTTAGGTGTTCTCTTACACCTAAAATGTACGTTTACTCGCAATTCCTGCAAGAACGACGTATTGTTGCCTTCTCAACTCTTTTGAAATCAATTCAAAACTGCGACATTTTTACAAAGTTCTCCAGAAATAATAAATATGACATGCGTAATATATACTTAAAAAGGTGAAACTGTATCTATATTAACGGCAAAGATGTATTACCTTTTTAGAAAACGTTAGACAGTAGTTGAGAGTTCGCATAGCTCAACGGTTGGTGTTACAGAATAACCTATCTAGCGATTCTCGTTGAAGCTGCCGCTGAGGAAGTCGCTAACGATCGCCGTTCACGAACGGCGCCATTCGTGAACGGTTAGTTACAGAATAGACCCCTTAGGCCTTGTTTGTGACTTGAGTAATTGATTCCGTGTTTCTATTATATGTTGGACCCCGAATCAATCAAGACCAGGTGTCCAACTTAATTACGCTACGGGCCGATAAGGACCATATTTATATTTTTATTTATTTATATTTATATTTATAAAAATAAAAGATGACCAACCCTTACTTTTTTACAATGGATACAGTAGATGGATAATAAGAACAAATTATTGCACTTTTTTCCGGCAGTCTTAAAATCTTTGTTTATTAATATACTATATACTATATAAGTATATTAAAATATACGTTTTAAATTGATATCTTATTTTATAAGCTTTGTTGTTCGTAGTAGTATTTGTGAACGCTTAGTTTAGAAAAACCAATTTTCAAGTTTTAACATTTTCTAAAGAAAAAAATGCGTTCTTTCCTTCAACAATGAAATTGATCTTTGAACACTGATTTTTCCAACCTTAATTTGCTTTCTTCATGCCAGGTCACATAGAAGTACCTAGTAAATACATATGTCTATTCCTGCGTAATAACATTCAATCAACATTTTATTCATTATCTGTGTGTGACTGAAGAATACTTAAATATCAATTCTAAATATAATTAGTACGATATCGCCACATCTAATGAATTAAAAGAGTTAAGTGATGAGCAGATGTATCCTTGATTTGAATGGTTATTGCAATTGTGAGATCTATGTAAATATCAATTTTGAAATCGTTTACATCATCCAATTTTACTTTCTTGTAGTTTTCATGTATGTAGATATTTAATATTTTTCGTCCTAGATTTCAAGAGAAAATCTAAACAAATAAATTACAACATGAAAGATAGTACTTGCATGCAGTAGAAGACATAAAATAGTTAGTACTACACAAACTTATATAGGTTTTCATATTCTTAACAATTGTCTTAAACGGGGTATTAAAAGAATTAAAGAGAATTAAGAATTGTTAATGCTACCTCAACAGGGTTAAGGTTCAAACAGAATAATAGTTAAATACCGGGTCATTGTCAGCGCCAGCCATCGTAATTACTACCTAATATGCGTGAGTACATTTCTTACTTTACAAAAAAATGCATTAAAACTGCGGAAGTTGATGTAGCAAAACTGACAAGCACAATATAGGCACACTAAATAAAAACCAGGGACGTCGGAAGTATTTTCACTTAGGGGGGGGGATTTTAGAGATTTATTCATAGATAAGGTACAATAAAGTTACCAAAAGTTCCAATAAGTAAAAAAGAATGATAGAATAATCAATACAGACGAACTATTTAAAGATATGTTTAGAAATAATTAACTATATTATTTTATGTTACTTTTACATAAATATCATGTGCCTTTACTAACTTTATGTTTATACACTAAACCAGCGGTTCTTAACCTTACCGAAAACAATTTCGTTTTTATGATTTATCGGTCATTCATCGTTTAGCGATAGCGCGAAATTGCGTGTATTTTCTTATGAACGTTCATTTTGTATTTCAAGGTCATCCGCCGAGGTTTATCGATCATTCATCGATAAACAATATTGTTTTTTTATCGTTTATCGAAAAACAATATCGATTTGTTTATAAACGATAAAAGCGATATCGTTTTTCAATAACAGATAAACAAAACAATATCGTTTTTATCGTTTATTAATCGTTATTTTATCGTTAAATGATTTTATTTATCATTTATCGATCGTTTATGGATAAACGATATCGTTTTACCGTTTTGTTTATAAACCATTAAAACGATATTGTTTTCGATAAACGATAAACGTCGGCGGATGACCTTGAAATACAAAATTAACGTTCATAAGAAAATACATGCGATATCGCGCTACAGCTCACATAGCATATCTTCTGACCATGTTCATAAACTTACGTAATAAACTGTGCGGAGTACAGAGATACACCCATTAATTGTTCATCCTGTAGTAAGTGGAAAATTTGCTAGTTGGGAGTTTCCGAATACATGCGGTGCACGTGCATCTTGCATATGTGCGTTCCTAAAACAAAGAAATAGTCGAACTTACATGATAACCAACCTATTTACCTATAAGTAAATAATTGAAAAAAGAGACTAGTTTCAGATACAGTTCAATTTATGTTTATGAATGCAATCAACGATAGAAGTTTCGAACTTCTGCTCGAATACAAGCCATAAGCACATTCTTCGCTAGCTGCACTCCCGATTTGTTTTTAGTTCCTCGACCACTACTTCTCAAGTATTTTTTATAATAGCCCAGTAGCGCTCTATGGGATAAAGCTTAGGACAGTCTTTTTTTACAAAATTGACATTTTTAGAATTCAGGGTTTTCCAAGAAAAACTTCTAGTTCCAGGGTCGTACCAGAGTAGTAGGCAGATGCAAAATCTGCGAAAAATAATAAGGAACCGTGTTTATAAAGCGGAGTTAGTAAACGTTTTTGTATGCATTCTTTTTTTGATATTGTGTACAGTATCTACGCTAACGCCCTCCTTCTTAGCTATTTTATCTACAGGAAAAAAAATCGATGTTACTTTTTTCTTGGCATAAAACCGTCTTGAAACGATTCTATTAATCATACTTATTATGGGAGTAGGAAAAGAGATAGTGCATGCACAACTCCAAGTAGTAGTAATGATTAATCGAGAAAATATTGAGAATGTTATTTTTATTAAAAATGTAAATGAAAAGATTGTTGAGAATAAGGATGAAGATGAAAGATCATAAATATAATATATTTATAGTATAATAGTAGCAAATGAAAATAATGAAATAAAAATACATCTGGAAAACTTACAGAAATAATTAGATTAATGTAAGACAATAATATTATTGTAATGGGAGATCTAAACGTGAGAGTGTATAAAGATAATGAAAGAATAGATAAATGGCTAGAATTAGTGGGAGAAATTACAAGAAACGATAATGGTAGAAATATTATAGAACTATGTACAGAAAATGATCTTATAATAGCAAACACAAAATTCGCCCACAAAGATATACACAAATACGCACGAGAAGAGCATGGCAAAAAAATCTATTATAGATTATTATCTATGAACTTTGGAAAAATATAATAGATGTAAAAGTTTATAAAAGAGCTAAAATAGGAATTGATCACTATTTGGTACAAATGAAATACAAAATTGAAAAAGCGATAAAGGAAGAAAAAAGCAACCGATAGAAGAAAGAATTTAAAAACACTTGAATTGGAAACAGTACAAATCGCAGGAAACATAGCAGTGGGAATATAGAAATAGAAAAGACTGTTAAAAAAACGAAATTCAAGAATACTTAAAGTTAGTTACAAAGTCTACAGAAAATTACGAAAAATATAAAGAGAAACGGTCACTAAAAAGGATAAATTCAAAGAAACAAAGAGGAGTCGTGGAGGGAATTAAGCATGTGTCGTGCATATAATGAAAATCGAAAGTTATTTCACGGAACACTGAGAATATTGAAAAATCGACAGTGACTACAATAAAAAATATAAAAGACAAGAAAGGAAACATTCTTAAAAAAGGAGGACATAATAATGGAAAGGTGGGGGAACATTTTCAAGATTTATTAGCAGAAGACAACAATGAACAAGAAAATAAAAATGAAATAGATAATAGATAATACAAATCATGACGAATATATGAATATATCAATGAAAATAACAAATCAAACAATATAACTGAAGAAGAATTGGACGAAGCGATTCAGAAAATAAATTAGGTAAAGCTACAAGCCATGAGATGTTACAGCAGAAATGTTTAAATTTATGGCTACAGAAAGAAAACAAAAAAAAGGTTATAGGGATATAACGATATAGGAATAACATATATGAAGTAAGGTAAGAAATTAATTTGCATGGAACATAGAAAATTGACCGAGAACCGAACTAGAAACAACTGTAAAAGAAACAGGATGTGGTTTCAGGAAGAACATAGGAACACAAGATCATATATTTACAGTAGACATGGAAAAGGCCTTCCATATAACAAGAAAAGAAGACTTATGAAAAACTTTACGAAATCGTGGCATATAGAAAATACTATATTGTGTTACAAGTGCAGAAAAGTGCAAATTTCCCACGAGTATGAAGATTTTACGGCATGAGACGTAGTCGAATGCCGCAATCACACGAGTGAGAAATTGGTGTTTTTGCACGCGTTACACACTATACTTTATCTACGACAACAAAAAAAGTAATAAACCACCAACAGCTAAGAAAGTTTTTTAACCTAGAATTTATACTCGCATTCATATTTTTTACGTGAAATATTTGGCAATAAATTAAGAGATGTAATGTGAGCCGCTTCCACGATGTTTGGAGGTGTACGAGTGTACACCCCAATTTTTCTTCATCGGATTCACTCATGATACATCTAGAATTTTAAAAACGACAAAAGTAAACATTAAATTTGTAAAGACAATAGTAATAATACGTTTATAATTTGTATAATTTCAGTCAATCTACTATTTAGTACTTACAGCTAAATAATCATACGTATGTACTCGTTTTCAAAAAATAATTTATATGTACAAAAATCACAATTCAATTGTCAAGGTTATTAACCTCTGCGCAAAATGTCAAATATTCTCGCATTATGTAGCAAATTATAAATGTTTTCAATGTTTTTATTGTAATTTAGCAATAATAATAAATAAAATTACATTAAAAATTATATAATAATGTAAAACATTAATTAATCTTACGTTTTAATTGAATAACAATCATTGTAACTTTATATAATGAGAAAAAACATGATTGAAAGGCGTCTCGGTAGCTCAATGGTTACGCTGTAGCTACTAACCGAGCGATCCGGGCTCAATTTCCCGGGTCTGACTTTAGTTTTTTTTCTAGATGGATTTCCATTCGAAATATAATTTAATGTAAAATATTAATTAAACAAAATAAATTAACCTTTATCTAAAATTTATAACATTTTATATTTCAAATAATTAATAATATTATAAATACACGGCCTACTAGATTCATATAAGCTTGGCTTATATACGGCCGTCTCATTTCCAGTTTTTTCATTGTTGCAATTAGAATCCAAAAATTACAGATCGGTACGTTAAGTGGCGCCCACTGCCGATAATTTTGCAACGAAGTTGGTTTGTATTCAGACTGCAGTTGTTAATTTTAAGGTTATAGTTCATACCAATAATTGTCATTTGCTATTGTGCAATATTAATTTATTGACATTTGTACATACTATTTAAATATAATGTACATAAATAAGACAAAAATATGTTGCAGTAGGAATTTGGAAAGCAAAATATCCTACATATAAGAAAATTTTACTTTTTTTAGTAAGTTTTACTAGATTTTATATAACATTACTAATTGACTGATTTTTTAGATTAGAAACACCTTAATAACTACATAATAGCCATAATATAAGTACAGTGTAATATTTCACAAATTACGAATACTCTTTTGGGATTTGTAGCACTTGAATTACCACAGCAGATGATGTAGACGCCTAATGTTAATGCACGACCTATGAACTGAAGCTACGACTAGAAGTATAACCATGGAATAAAGAAATCTCACGGTGAAAGACATTACTGAAAATAAATATTTTTAGACATAAGAGCTGATGAAATCTACTTGAATCTAAGGCCACTCGTTTCAGTTAAAAGAGACTGACAAGATTTGTCTCCTACGACATTAGCTTTATATAGAATTTTTGATATCGCATATCATAAACCAAAAGCGATGACAGAGAAAGAATTTTAAAATTTTGAAGGGTAGGTAGTAAGTAGGAATATAGGATAGGTAACGATAAGTAAAAAACGATTTTGTTATCATGTCTTAACAGGTTTTGTAGTAAAGCTGAAAAAGTGTTCCAGAAAGAAGATGGAGTCGGGAACTTTTCTGAACTAACTACCTATTGATAATAATAACATGACAATCGTTGTAAAATCAAGTCAATAGTATAAAAAATACGTGTACCTATTTTAGTACCTATTTTTTTTAGTTTTAATGTAGCCATAAGTGTTGTTCTTAATGCATAATTTAACAACATCTGATCGTTGTTAAGAGATTTCCTGTTATTACCTACTGTTAATGTCTGAGTAAATACATGTATTCTGAAAGTGAAGTACTTCCTTTAAGTGTGATCTCTTCAATCGGAGGCAGTTTGACACAATTGACATAAAGTATAACCTAAAAATTAACGACTGAGCTCTGATTTTAAATATCTTTGTTGTAAAATTACCACCAGTGGGCGCCATTTAACGTACGAATCTGTAATAATTTTCAACAATGCAAAAACTTTAAATGAGACGGCCGTATATAAGCGAAGCTTATATAAATCTAGTAGGCCATGATAAATATTACAAGTGGTGACATCTATGGCGTTTTAACAGAACTACTTATTATTGAGAACTCCTTCCTCACATACTTTACCGTTGAGTTTGGAGATTGTTTGCAATTGGTCGTTTTCACGGTTATTAGATTGTGCGGAATATGTAACTTTCTATGGTGGTCGTAGATAAACTTTATTGAATGCGTTAAGAGCCTATAAGCGTATAAGACCTCTGAAATTACGTAAGGGTAAGAAACGAAATCTCAAAACGCTTCACTGATTTGATTTGATTTTTTGATTTGATTTGAAACATAGCTGTATTTTCAGACCATTGCCAGACCGAATCATGCTACACAGATGGCATGAGTATAATAGGAAAAACGGAAAGGGGCCCACAGAGAAATATCAACATATACAATGATGATCTTCAGAAAAACTATTTAATGCAATTAAATAGAATTGTCTTAGAAGCAAGTAAAAGCTAAAGTAGTTAAAAGGGTTGTGAAGCCAATTCACTCATATTCAAGTGAATCACGGACGCTAACAAAAAGGCAGTTGAGTCGACTTAATAGCATGGAAATGCGTTTTCTGAGAAAAATTGAAGGTATAAGTAGCAGGGATAGAATAAGAAGTGAAACCTTCAAAGAACAGCAGAAAATAATGATGGTTTGGACATCTAATAAAGATGGGAGACAATCGCTTGGCAAAAAGAACATTCGAGGGCAAGGAAATGGAAAAGAAAAAAGAAGACGACCAACAAAACAGTGGCGAAAATAAGTAAAAGAACGTAGTGAAAATAAGTGTAAAGTGGCTACAGTTGAAACGCCTAACAAAAGATAAGAAAGATTGGAAAACAATATGGAAAACAGACCCCAGAACTCCTACTTCTCAATAACCTGACATCGAAATGTAGAAAGGTTTTTGATTAAGTAAGTAATGATACTAAGAAAGTTGGTGAAACAATCGGAACTAAGGTTTAGTTGTAGAATTGTCACCTACTTTTTTACTTCTTCTGAGCCATATTAGTTAATTTTTTTTATTCCACGCCTACATTACGGGGGAACCAACAGCGAAGATCATATGTCCCCCTTCTTACATGCAACAATAATACACATTCCTATAGTTGACGTGGCGGAATTTCACAATTAAAGAAATCCCGTCGCCTCAAGTGGAACTTAAACCCACGATCCTTGAAACACGAGTGATGTACTGACACCACTCGTCCACCCTGGTCCAAATATTTCATATTATTATTCAATATGTAATCAATACTCGTCACCTCCACCAAAAATGTCCCGTTACGGTTGGTGTAACACGAGTGCTGTTAAGTTTCTAGGAATCCAACAAATAAAATACTAGAATAAGATACGATAGTATAATAATAAAATGGAGCTGCAAGCAAAACCAGCAACAGTTTAGAATCATCCAGCATAAATATTATATTTAGAATAGTAGATCACGGCTAGCAATAATTGTATATTGTGTTGCAAGTGCACTAAAGTGCCTATTTCTTACGAGTGTAAAGAAGAATTACACAAGTGTGATATTGGCGCGCTTGCCATCGTTACACACTATACTTTATTTACGACAACAAAAAAAAGTAATAAAACACCAAAAGCTAAGAAAAATATTTAACCTAGAATTTATTCTCGCATTCATATTTTTTACGTGAAATCTTTGGCAATAAATTAAGAGATGTAATGAGTAGATGTAATGTAGGAGCTTCCACGATGTTTGGAGGTCTACAAGTGTACACTCGATTTTCCCATCATCGGATTCACTCATGATAAATCTAGAATTTCGGAAACGACAAAAGTAAATATTAAATTTTTAAAGACAGTAGTAATAATATGTTTACAATCTGTATACTTTCAGTCAATCTACTATTTAGTACTTACAGATAAACAATCATACGTATGTACTCGTTTTCAAAAAGTAATTTTTTATAAACAATCACAATGCAATTGTCAAGGTTATTAACCCTTTTTCTGCGAAATGTAAACATATTCTGGAGTTGCAGGTATTGTGATGACAAGGAAGGTAGGTAGTTAAGTGTACCCATCGCGCTTGCACTTGTAAATGTATGTAGCAAATTATAAAAGCTTTTATTGTTTTTATTGTAATTTAGGGATAATAATGAATAAGATCACATTAACAATTATATAATAATGTAAAAAATTAATCAATTTTACGTTAATTGAATAACAATTTAATAATAACTTTATATAGTAATAATAATTAAATTATGAGAAGTCGCCTCAATAGGTCAACGGTCGGAGATCTGGCTTAGCAAGCAAACGGTTCAGGGTTCCCCTCTGAACCGATAATCTTTCTAGATAGATTTGCATTCAAAATATAATGTAATGTAAAACATTAATTAAACAAAATAAATTAACCTTTATCTAAAATGTATAACTTTTATATTTCAAATAATTAATGTGTTAATATTACATGTGCTAACATCGATGGCGTTTTAATAGAACTACTGATCGTGGGAAATCATTTCCCACGGTCATTACCGTTTTAGAGATTGTGAACAATGAGTCAGTTTCACGGTTACTAGATTGTGCGGAATGTGTAACTTTCTATAGTGGTCGTACATAAATTAAATTTTAAGTTATGGCGGGGTTTTCTTTATAGGACTGCGTAACTGGTAAGTATCTGAATTTAATTCGATGATGCATAAAAAAGATACAGGGTTATCTAGTTCTGATGAGAGATACTATAGATGCAACAGTTAAGATTTATTATAATTTCTATATTTTGAAGAAGTAAATCGTTGTGTTAGCCTTTACGTAATGATTACAGAATTCTCTCAAGAGTAGGTACATTAAACTTATCACATGAACTTGCCTTTAAAGATTTAAATTAACTATTTTATATGCTCAATTGTTAAATTAATATTTGTTTGTTAACCTTTGCACATATGATTTGTCTTTAAGAACATTGCGTTAGCTAATCTTCGAGCTTTAACTATTAATTACTGCTGTTACAAAAAAGAAAAAATGATATTGTTTTATTATAAATATCTATTCTAGGAAAAGAAAAAATAAATATGTTGCAGTTAAGAAAGTAACTTTAAGAAACTTCTATGAACTATAAATTTAGAATTATGACTTATTTTGCAAGAAACTTAATTCTCACATAATAATTTGTATCTTTATTAAATTATATATAGTATACATAATTGCTTGCATTGTTGTATATTGTACCACCTCCTTTCAAACTTTTTATCTTTTTACACGTTTATTAACTTGTTAAAATCAAATCTTGTAAATTACGAAACAATTATTATTAACGTCATTCCCATTTATAGGCATTAACGAAATAAGGTTGAGATCTTATTATTGTCCTTTTCGATGTCATTGAAAGTAATAATATTAGAATCGGTACAATTAACACATCAATAGTAATTATTTTGTGTATAAAATTAGAGCCCACCCAAGATACAAAATAACACTAACAAATATGAACGTGACATACAGTACTATATCATTATGTTGACCTGTTTCAATTACATTTACTTTTTTGCTTCACGATTAAATGATTAAAGACGAAACCTCTTGTATAATAACACCAAAAGTATTTTCAGTGTGCGTATTTAACCAAGGATGCCAATTTATAGTTTAAAAGACATTAATACTATATCCTGCATACCTAATGTAATTGTAATTATAATTTGTAAATAATAAATAATTTACTATGGATTGTAACAGTACATTGCGTGTATACATGTTATATTAAATCAAATAAAACATAGAATATTTGAAAATGTAGATCTATAGTAAATGCGTCAGATATATTTAAAGATCGCAATCTGTGTAGTTAGATGCTCCAGGCGAGTCTATGACAAATCGCCGAATAGACAAAACGCTGAATCTTGGTCAAAACGCAGAAAAGGGTCCGTGGACATATCGCCGAATTTTGGTCAAAACACCGAAAGAAATATATGGGCAAATTGCCGGGCGATGTCAAAACACTAAAACTCATATCTGGACAATTCACCGAAAGTGGACAAAACGCAGAAACACACCTGTGGACAAATTATCGAAAGTAGTCAAAACGCCGACAGGAATATCTGGACAAATTGCCGAATGCGGTCAAATCGCCGAAACATATCTGTGCCCGAATGGCCAAACGTGTACAAAACGCCGAAAAGAATAGAAAACATAGAACGCTGTTTGCCCAAACTATATCTTACATACCAATATTGGATGTTTAATATAAAAAAACATCTTGCTCCAAATTTTCGGAATAGTTTTATGACTTTTATTTTATTACAAAATACGAGGATGGTCTGAAAAGTTTCCGACCTTAACGTGAAGATGGCAGCACTCGTCAATAAAACGCACGGCCTACTAGATTCATATAAGCTTCGCTTATATACGGCCGTCTCATTTCCAGTTTTTTCATTGTTGAAAATTATTACAGATTCGTACGTTAAGTTGCACCATCTAGCGGTAATCTTACAACAAAGATATTTAAAGTCAGAGCTCAGTCGTTAATTTTTAGGTTATACTTTGTCAATTGTGTCAAACTGCCTCCGATTAAAGAACGTTTATTCAAATATTAACAGTAATTAATAATAAGAAATGTCTTAACAACGATCAAATATTATTAGATTATGCATTAAAAAACAGTAGGTACATTACGTATATTACATTACAAAACGTTACATTAAAATTGTATTTATTATTTTATTTTATTATTCTTTCGACGTCTTTATTTTTATAAAAAAATGCTGCCAGTCCTCAAATAAAATTGGCAAGCAATTTAAAAAAGTTACACATTATCTACATTAAAACTAAAAAATATACTTTAACAACCACTTTACAAATACACCTATTTTTATACTCTCTGTCTCCTCTCTAAGTAGTTAATCTTGTGGATTGGTTAATCTCGGCACTGTATATCTCCATTCTTTTCGGTATGCTGCCATACTATCAGTTTTTTTTCTCTATAGTCAATTCTGTATAGCTGGAGCAGCCTAAGTTTTCTTTTACTTGGAGTATACATTGCAGTCTAGGTCTAACTAGGATGTTCTTTCCTTCGATCATGCTTTCTATTATCATTTTTAGATAACACCCGAATGCCATAAAGTATGTCCTATTAATCTATCTCTGCTTCTCGTGGTCTCCTTCATTAACTTTCTTCTTGTACTTTTTATAGTATTTCATTGTTCGATATTCTGTCAATCCATCTCGCCATTGACATATTTCTATAGTATCACAACTCAAAAGCTTGTCTTTGCTATTGTCCAAGTTTCAGACCTATATAGCGCGACACTCCATACGAATGTGTGTAAAAGTTTTATAGTATTAACTTGATGCTATACCCTTTAGATCATGCATTCGGTTAGTTCAGAGAGGTTTCAGACTCCATCTTCTACCTGGAACACTTCCTCCACCTTCTTACCATAAAATCTGTTAACGCATGATACAAAAATCATTATTTAATTATTGGTATCCTAAATTCTTAAACCGCCCTTCAAAATTTCTAAATACTTTTTCCGACATCGTTTTTAATTTATATCCTATAAACCAAATCTTATATAAAGGTAATGCCTTATGAGTCAAATCTTGTCAGTTCCATATTTATTTTACTGAAACGATTGGTCTTAAAACTCAAGTAGATTTCATCAGCTTTTATATCTAGAAAATATTTTCAGTAATGAGATTTCATCATTCCATGAATACCTACTTCTAATCATAGCTTCAGTTCGTAGATCGTGCATTCACATTATGTGTTTACATCATATGCTGTGATAATTCAAGTGCTACAAAACCCAAATGAGAATGTGGAATTTGCGAAATATGAAATTGTACTTACTTATACTGTAGCTGTCATATAGTTATTAAGTGTTTCTAATTTAAGAATTGGGGCATCAGTAAACATTGCGTTAACTCAGTATAATTTTCTAAATTTTATTATACTATGTAGGCTATTTTGGTTTCCTAGTTCCTACTGTAATATATTTTTGGCATATTTATGCACATTATATCAAAATATATAGTACAAATGCCAATAAATTAATAAATACTGACATGACATATAACCTAAAAATTAATGACTGCAGTCTGACTACAAACCATTTTGATTGCAAAATTACCGTCAGTGGGCGCCACTTAACGTACCGATCTGTAATTTTTGGATCCTAATTTCAACAATGAAAAAACTGGAAATGAGACGGCCGTATATAAGCGAAGCTTATATGAATCTAGTAGGCCGTGATAAAACGTAGGGAATGTAGTTGTGCATCTTTTGACAGGTACTCACCAAAATTTCAGCCATTTTGGACGCGCAGTTGTTATTTGACAATCGTTTGAGTGAGTCGATGTGAGTGTTTTTGTGAAAATGGAAAATATCGAGTATCGAGGTGTCATTAAATATTTGTGTTTGAAAGGCAATAAGCTTACGCAAATCAAAGATGAGTTGGACTCTGTGTATGGGGACTCTCCGCCATCATTTACCACAGTGAAATTTAGGGCAGCTGAGTTTAAACGTGGCCATACCAGCTTGGGAGACGATGAACGTTCGGGACGTCCAAAAACTGCAACCATTGACGATAACATCGCTAAAGTTCACCAAATGGTGCTAAACGACCATCGAATTAAAGTGAGAGTGATAGCACAGGCTATGAATATGTCCAAAGAACGTGTTTGTCACATATTGAATCAAGATTTAGGCATGAGAAAGCTGTCCGCGCGTTGGGTGCCGCGTTTGCTCACGTTAGACCAAAAACGTGTTCGAATGAACATTTCCAACGCTCTGTTGGCGCAGTTTAGCCGCAAATCAGAGTTTTGGCGCCGATTAATTACTGTAGATGAAACTTGGATACACTATTATACGCTCGAAACAAAAATACAGTCAAAACAGTGAACTGCGAAGGGGGAATCGGCTCCAAAAAAAGCAAAAACTGTTATGTCGGCTGGGAAAGTGATGGCGACTGTTTTTTGGGATAGTCATGGAGTTATCTTAATCGATTATCTTCAAACAGGAAAAACCATTACAGGAGCATACTACGCTTCATTACTTGACAAGCTGAAGGCAGAAATTGCGGAACAACGGCCACATTTGCAGAAAAAGAAAATCCTGTTTCACCAAGACAATGCGCCGTCTCACACCTCCGCGGTTGCCATGGCGAAAATCCACGAATTACGGTTTGAACTGCTTGACCATCCTCCTTACTCACCAGATCTAGCCCCAAGCGACTTCTTTTTGTTCCCTCATCTAAAAATTGCTCTCGGAGGACAGAGATTTTCGTCAAATGAGGAGGCAATCACCTTTGTGAACAATTATTTTGCAGAGAAAAACGCCGAGTACTATTTGGACGGGTTAAAGAGATGGGAGCATCGCTGGGAGAAGTGTGTAGACTTACAAGGAGACTATGTAGAAAAATAAAAATAAATTTAAAGAAAAAATGTCTTGTATCTTTGTTAGGTCGGAAACTTTTCAGACCACCCTCGTATTATAAAGAATAAAAATACTATAAAGAAAATGCAGTATGTAAGAGTATTACTGAAAATGATACTGCAAAAGCTTTATACTATTCACACATTCTAAATAAACATTTTTGTAAACGAACAAAAGTTTCCCAAAGTCAATTAAAACAATATTGTATTTAATGTTGTAGTAATATTTGTCAGTAAACTTTTTATTTGCATTTTTTAACGGCATTCAACGGAGGTCATTTATTAAACCAAATCAAAGGTCTTCAGATGTTGTTATTGGTTTGAAAATTCACTTTTTTAAAATCATATTAATGCACAGATAATTATCAAATACGTTTCGGCGTTTTGATCACTTTCAGCGATTTATCCACAGATGTGTTTCGGCGTTTTATCCACGATTCGGCAATATGTCTACGGACCCTTTTCGGGGTTTTGACCGAGGTTCGTCGTTTTGTCCATTCGGCGTTTTGTGTGTTTGGCGATATGTCCAGTTCCCTTCCAGGCCAACAGGGGTGACTGGCTACAGAATACAGGCAGAACCCTGAATTGGGAGTTTAATTTACACTTTCTTAGTGTAACGTAAACATCCACTAACGTAAACATCCACTAACGTAAACATCCACTAATATAAACATAGCTATTTTTTCATATAAATCAAATAAAACGCTTTTTCGTCTGAAAATTATTAGCATAGTAACCACAAGGTTCCTTTCTAACCGCTACAAAAATCTCATAAGTATATGGCATATAGTTTCCGAAAAAAAGAATTATTCAACTTTTCATGAAATTGTCCCTAAAAATGAGTTGTCCCTAAATCTTTTATTACGTAACGTCCGATAAAAACAAAAGTATACCACATAGAAATATAATATTTTATTGTTGTGTGTAGAAATAAACTTACTATTTGCTTATGTTTAAAATATTTAATTTGGTTCAATAATTTACGAGCAATACGCTTTCAAAGTCAGAGGACTCTATAAAGAAAATGGATAGTAGTAGGAGATTTTCAGTAGGTTTTATTCACTTACAACTACCCTACAACGACTTATTTAACAATTAACAAATCTTACCTTCAGAGAAGGGTTGTGTTCTGTTCTGATGTGTTAAAATGATATTAGCATGGGAGATTTCCCACTCGTTTAGTAATTATCAATACAAATATATATCAAATAATTAGGTATGCAAAGAGAAAATTATAGCGAGAGTTACACTCACTCACTCTAAGTCACCATTAATATGTTTTCAATATATATTTTCCTATATTTTCAAACTAAGGAAAATTTGAACACCGCAGATCTCTTCACACGCAACAGAACTAGGTACGTAAAATTCCCCAATTTTCGGATCGTCATCGGGCAATTTCCATCCCTCGGCCCAAAGGCCATCGGGCCTGAACATAATTGTCCTCCTGGCATTATCATCAGCATAACTACCCTTGTTACATAAATAACTATAATAGGTAAGTGAAAAATAAATTTAAATAAATCTAGAACATACTGTACCTTACCTCTTGCACAGAAGATAACTGAGATACAAGGATATTTTCTAGAATATAGATTCGTTTATATAATTTCGAAATTATGAAGGATGTGAAAAGGAAGAGAAAATAAAAATATATAAAAACCACTTATCTGGCAGACAGAGGAAGGGTTAGCTACATATAGACTTTTCTATTCATAAAAGAGAAAAGAAAACAGAACAGAAAACAACAAATCGCTAAAAGAAAAGGGAAGAGAACGACACGTTAATATAGCTACACTGAAGTTTTATTCTAATACTGCGAGCATATTGGGGTTCCAATTCTAAGGTAAAACCTCGTTATATAGGCAGTCGACATTCAGTAGAAAGAGATAAGTTTTTTGGAATAGATGAATATAATCAAATTCGAACAAATTCTCAGATCAATCAAAACGTCCAAAAACTAATGTTAGGAATTGGGAGAGACTCGAGGAAGATCCTCTTGTTGGAGAGATTCTTTACCTTAAACGGTTAAAGTTTTTCAAAACAAATTATTAAAGAAAAAAATCATCAGATTTTACAACCAATTTTATACCATAGATAATATATAAGAAAATTGGTTTACATCCAGTCCAGGTACGACCACTGACTACCACATGGTTCGGTTCACATCAAATAAATAGATGTCACCACTGCACTGGAGTCTTTTGCTATTAATGTTATTCGCGGTTTGTATAAATAGAAATTTCAAGATGAGAGGTGCAGGATTTGAAACAAAACCTCCTTACTGATGAAACCAAAATAAAGGCGAAACAATAAATTGTCTAAGCGTGTTTCGTTTGAGATTTTGTATCTCTTATATACATATTGCAATGGTAAGTTATTACCATAACGGTTAATCTGAGTTACTTGACGTTGATTGCTATAATCAACACGGTTAAAGTCCGGAATCAGTCCCGTACCAGAATTTTCTTTCGGGAGGGGCTAACATATTAAATCAAATATAATTATTACAAAAAATTTCGAAGTCGCATATATGCTTTGGGCGGAGGCTTTAGCCCCACGAGCCCCCTCCCTGGCTACGTGCCTGTTCGTAATTGAACAATGAACTCTGTTACACCTACATATATGGATGAGTTTAAAAATATTTTCATATAAAAAAATAAATAAAATCACAAGGGACACAGGGATGGATTAAGATTTATTAATTTGGTATCAACACATGATTGAAAGTAACATTATAAAATATCGATGGATAATAATAGATGTTCACTTGAAGTTAAACCTGAAAGAAATCATAAACTAGTATTAATAAGAATAGAATTATATAAAATAGGTCTTGATTCGCAAGCCTGGGAATGGGTTGCCATGAGAAAGCTATACCTTTATTACAATAATAACAAGTAGAGTAGAAATTTATATTATTCCATGGAACTAAAAAACTATTACAATTAATGAGCAAATAATGAGCAAAGATAGTCTATAAAGAAATTAGATTAAAGAATAAGTTTTCCATTGGTTTCTAAGTAAACAAAAGGAAAGAATAATAATAATAATAATAATACAAATTAAAAAAGGAATGTAACGTTTTTTCTATTTCATAAAACCTGTAAAAATTATATTAAATAAATTTGTAAACCAGAAGATAAAATAAACAGTTTAATTGCGGTCAAGATACTAAGTAAAAAAGGTTAATAAGAAGAAGAAACTAAAATATAAAACTTACCAGAAATTAGAAGGTGCTGTAGTTTGGTTCGTGAATAGAGAGGCAACAGGAGCCATATATAATCAGCTATCCTAAAAGTTGAGAAGGAAGAAAACAATAAAATTCTAATAAAAATGTTTTGACAGGAAAGTAATAAACTTTCCGGCAGTTTTCCTAAAAATCATTTCAGCTTCCACGGAGTTTTGTCTAATGGAGTCATCGTGAAAGGTAAAGAACTCTGTCCCGGCCACGTGCAGCAACTTGAAGCTACACGAAGAATATGGAGCAGTTAAGTTAGTCCTCAGGTTGGTGCAATGAAAAAGTGTTGTTCATAAAGGAAGAAAAGCAGAGCTGTACTGTTGTTTCTGTGTTTAAAAGTCTTAGGCCTGGTTTCACCAAGTTATTCATAGAATAACTTTATTCTCTAAATAAAAACCATGTTTTGCGTTTCAGCAACACTTAATAGCACTATTTAATGGTTAAATCTACAAATCAGTTAACTGACGAAATATCTCCAGTTAAATTGCTATTTAGATAAACAGTAGGTTTGTCCACGTGTTTATATTAAATTCACAAACAGTTACCACAAATTACGAGCGTTGGAATAACTTAAATTATTGTATATACAATACAATGCTAATCTAATAAAGTCTAAAACTATCGAAATAAATCTTTTATTAAATGTAAAAAAATCCAAGAACACGTTAATTTTAGTGTAATTGCTATGTTTAGATTGTGTTTTGTTTATGAATTATGGCGATAACAAAGACTTTCTAAATGGAAATAATGAATTTGGAAAGATGAAATTCTAAGACCAAACATACTAAAAAAAATCGAAAATTGAAATTTTCGAGATACCTTAACTGCTTTTAACAACATATGCTTCTATTATAAATAATAGTGCCCTTTTACAGGCCATGAATGCCCATAGCAGGGTAGGCTGTTATTACTTAAAGTCGTTACGGTACACATGGAATAAAGTGACTAGCTTTACGTACCAACCACCTGGTGCCACAGGAAATTATTCGCGGGCACTCACTTCCACAAGCTAAGTTGACCTGAAAGCCGTAATTTTAAAATTGCCTTGACGTTATGACGATAATGGGAATCGAACCCAGGACCTTGGTAAGAAGAACCAGGATTTTGGTAATCAAGCACCATACCCATTCAGCTACCAGGCTTCCTGTTTCTATTATACATCTGTTAAAAAAACCAGAGAAACATTACATTTTTATGAGGGTTGACTATAGTAGGTATTGCCGCCGTTGAGTCCATCCCCTCTACTTTTATGCAAATGACCCGCGATCTAATTAATATTCAAATGAGGCGTGGTCTAGTTAAATGCGCGAATTAAATTAATTGATCTAATTAAATTAAATTAAATTAATTGACGGTATCATTTACATATCTCATCTCTCATTTACATATATCATTTCTCATATGCATGCGCGAATTAAATTAATTGATCTAATTAAATTAAATTAAATTAATTCACGGTATCATTTGCATATCTCATCTCTCATTTACATATATCATTTCTCATAAGCATGCACGAATTAATTTAATTCACGGTATCATTAGCCTATCTCATCTCTCATTTACATAACTCATTTCTCATATGGATGCTCGAATTAAATTAATTCACGGTATTATTAGCATATCTCATCTCTCATTTACATATATCATTTCTCATATGGATGATCGAATTAAATTAATTCACGGTATCTTTAGCATATCTCATCTCTCATTTACATTTATCATTTCTCATGTGCATGCTCGAATTAAATGAATTCACGGTATCATTAGCATATCTCATCTCTCATTTACATAACTCATTTCTCATATGGATGATCGAATTAAATTAATTCACGGTATCATTAGCATATCTCATCTCTCATTTACATGACTCATTTCTCATATGCATGCTCAAATTAAATTAATTCACGGTATCATTAGCATATCTCATCTCTCATTTACATTTATCATTTCTCATATGCATGCTCGAATTAAATTAATTCACGGTATCATTTACATATCTCATCTCTCATTTACATATCTCATCTCTCATATGCATTCACGAATTAAATTAATTCATGGTATCGTTTGCATATCTCATCTCTCATTTACATAACTCATATCTCATTTTGTACATCTCATTTTTATATATTATTTGTCATCTCTCATCTCTCTATCTCATCAATTTATTTTAAAATAAATCTTATGTTGTCATTCCTATTTGATATTTAAATATAGATCTATAGGTCATCACGTAATTCTGCGAAAACAATTTAACATGTAGAAACATCTAGCGTAATAATAAAAATTTGCTTTCAAGTATACAAAGTATCTCTAAAGATTACTAGCAATCACCAGTCAGATTATCTCTATTGCATTCTGACATGTTTAAATATACGTCATAAACATTTAAAATACGGTTTACAAGTAAAGCAAATTCTAATTTGAAAGAAAACACTTAGGGTCGTTATGATTTCTTAAAAATTTATTTAAATAATTCCGATAAATATTTATAAATAAAACTTAGAAAAAGGAATATTGTGTAGTACCATTTTAAAGTCAAAAAGCTTATACCGTTTTAAATTTTACGCTTTTCAACTGTTGCCGTTCTTAAATGAAATTATACTTAATTAGAAATGTAAACGTCATACGGCTAACATTTAAAATACATCCGAGCAACATAATTGATAATTATCATATAGAGTTTTGAATTTTCTCGTTACGAGTCATTAAGCTTTCAAAACAATTATCATTCTGTTATTACTAAGTTCAAAGGAATTTTAAGCCTTAGATTTTCTAACAAATAATTACAGTTGTATTATTCATCTTAAATACAATAAATGAATTTTAAAAACCGCAGTTTTCAAAAGATTGTTTCTTTAAATATTCTAATATTCAGGGCTATATGAACCAAAACGATTAAAAAATAAACATTCTTCCCCTGTTATGTGAATAGTATAATAGACAGGCATCGTAATCCCTAAAAGCAATCAAGCTTAAGCTATTTCGACGAAAACAATAGAATTTTTAAAAATAATTACAATCTATTTAGTACGAACAATAACATTCAATATTCTAGTGTTGTATTAAAATCTAGAAATTTCAGAAAAACGGTTTTAAAATAAATTGTATGTAGTTATACATTGTGAAATAAAAAATGCAAGAATAAAATACATATACGGATTAAACTAAACTATATATAATAATAATAATAATAATAATGCCTTTATTTTAACAGAATATGCATACATTTTACATTTTTTCTCTTATGAGAAGAAGGAGTGGGCGAAGTTCAGCTCTTTTAGAAAAATTCTAAAGCTGCTCTACCACTTAACCCACTTAATTTTAATAAAACAAGTAATAAAATTAAAAATACATGCAGCTTGTCTATAAGCTTTAGTGTTTTCCGTTTTCTTCTATATAAGGTTAAAAATAAAAAACAAATATGTCAGATAGGTACATACATGCGTCAGGGCAGACCAAACCAGAAATAAATAGTAATAGTATGATTGTCAAGTAACAATATTCCTATATGGTATAAATATTTCTTTTTGTTATTGATTAAGTAATAATAATTCCTTTAAACTTGCGCGAAACTTCTAAAGTGTTAAAAATTTGAGATCATCCGGCAAAGCGTTATAGAAATGAGCAATACAGTACGAAAAGGAACGTCGTCCTAATTCCGAATTTATTTTAGGTTGACTTAACTTTCCCCTATGTCTCAGGTTCAGATGATGTATATCAGTACGAAAAGTGATTCTGTTACATAAGTATGGAGGAACTTTTGTTATCAGTATTTTGTGATATAAACATAGCGAATGTAATTGGCGACGGTTTTGCATTCGACTTATGTCTCGAGAGCTTAAGCAAGGACTATAAACTACGTCACAATAATCAAATTTTGATAAGACAAGGGAATTACATAACATTATTTTAAGTTTTCTATTGAGAGAGTAACGATGTTGGTATATCAAGCGTAAATTGCAGTATGCACCTTGCAAGCATTTTGAGATATGTTGTTTAAATCGTAATGTATGATCAAGCGTCAGTCCTAAATTTTTTGCAGAGTCTACGATAGGAACATTTTCGTTATTTATTTGAACAGCTATGCTGTCGATTACTTTTGATCGGTCACCATCTCTACCAAAAACCAATGCCACACATTTAGCTGGATTTAATTTTAAGCCGTAATTTTTAGATAAATTGAACAAGGCTTGCAGATCTGTATTAACTTCATCACATGCTCTTAATAGATCCTGTATGTCAAATGTTTTGTAGATTTGTAAATCGTCTGCGTAGAAATGATAATTGCAAAACTTTAATACATTAGGAAATTGCGACGTATAAATAGAAAATAATAAGGTATAATATTGATCCTTGCGGCACTCCAGAAATAATCGGCAAAGCATCAGACCTTTGTTGATTCGAAACTACAGTCTGATAACGACCACTCAAGTAATCTTGGAGCAGAGATAATGCTCGGCTACCAAGCCCAATGTAAT